>CAWUFW010000934.1:0-2400000 GCA_963921515.1 Calotriton arnoldi
GTGTTAGGATGGAGGGCATTGCATTCTACCAGGTGGGTACTGTGGAGTTTGTGTTGGGGGGGTGTGAGGGGAGGTGCTGGTGACTATGGTCAGTGCTGCAAGTCCCCTTCCCACCCAGCCAGCCAGATATCCCACCATGGAACGTGCTTGCATTGCAGGGAGTGTAAGTTGTCTCTCAGGATGTCAGTCAGTGGTGTCCTGCTGTTTGTTGGTGCACAGTTGGCAGCAGGGCCTTGTGCTCCCCACAGCAGTAGCCAGTGTCAGCCATCTTGTGAGTCCTTCTCCACTCCCTGTGATGTGAGCATGGTTCAGGAGTGGTGTTGATGGGCCAGTTGTGAGGCTGAGCAATGTCTGTGACTACGACTCCCATCATGCTATTGCCTCCACCTCCCTTCCCAGCATGCCCATGCTTCCTTCCTTTGACTCTGCTTCCCTGTGGGGTGGGCTGGCTGTGCTGACAGGATGGCTGGGAGTGTTGTCCTGGCAGTTGTTTGGCTAAGAGTCCCAAGAGTGTCCCTGTGCTTCACACAACATAAGCCAGGGTGGTGGTGCTTTGTGGGATCTTGTGTTAGGATGGAGGGCATTGCATTCTACCAGGTGGGTACTGTGGAGTTTGTGTGGGGGGGTGTGAGGGGAGGTGCTGGTGACTATGGTCAGTGCTGCAAGTCCCCCTTCCCACCCAGCCAGCCAGATATCCCACCATGGAACGTGCTTGCATTGCAGGGAGTGTAAGTTGTCTCTCAGGATGTCAGTCAGTGGTGTCCTGCTGTTTGTTGGTGCACAGTTGGCAGCAGGGCCTTGTGCTCCCCACAGCAGTAGCCAGTGTCAGCCATCTTGTGAGTCCTTCTCCACTCCCTGTGATGTGAGCATGGTTCAGGGTGGTGTTGATGGGCCAGTTGTGAGGCTGAGCAATGTCTGTGACTACGACTCCCATCATGCTATTGCCTCCACCCCCTTCCCAGCATGCCCATGCTTCCTTCCTTTTGACTCTGCTTCCCTGTGGGGTGGGCTGGCTGTGCTGACAGGATGGCTGGGAGTGTTGTCCTGGCAGTTGTTTGGCTAAGAGTCCCAAGAGTGTCCCTGTGCTTCACACAACATAAGCCAGGGTGGTGGTGCTTTGTGGGATCTTGTGTTAGGATGGAGGGCATTGCATTCTACCAGGTGGGTACTGTGGAGTTTGTGTTGGGGGGGTGTGAGGGGAGGTGCTGGTGACTATGGTCAGTGCTGCGAGTCCCCCTTCCCACCCAGCCAGCCAGATATCCCACCATGGAACGTGCTTGCATTGCAGGGAGTGTAAGTTGTCTCTCAGGATGTCAGTCAGTGGTGTCCTGCTGTTTGTTGGTGCACAGTTGGCAGCAGGGCCTTGTGCTCCCCACAGCAGTAGCCAGTGTCAGCCATCTTGTGAGTCCTTCTCCACTCCCTGTGATGTGAGCATGGTTCAGGGTGGTGTTGATGGGCCAGTTGTGAGGCTGAGCAATGTCTGTGACTACGACTCCCATCATGCTATTGCCTCCACCTCCCTTCCCAGCATGCCCATGCTTCCTTCCTTTTGACTCTGCTTCCCTGTGGGGTGGGCTGGCTGTGCTGACAGGATGGCTGGGAGTGTTGTCCTGGCAGTTGTTTGGCTAAGAGTCCCAAGAGTGTCCCTGTGCTTCACACAACATAAGCCAGGGTGGTGGTGCTTTGTGGGATCTTGTGTTGGGATGGAGGGCATTGCATTCTACCAGGTGGGTACTGTGGAGTTTGTGTTGGGGGGTGTGTGAGGGAGGTGCTGGTGACTATGGTCAGTGCTGCAAGTCCCCCTTCCCATCCAGCCAGCCAGATAGCCCACCATGGAACGTGCTTGCATTGCAGGGAGTGTAAGTTGTCTCTCAGGATGTCAGTCAGTGGTGTCCTGCTGTTTGTTGGTGCACAGTTGGCAGCAGGGCCTTGTGCTCCCCCAGCAGTAGCCAGTGTCAGCCATCTTGTGAGTCCTTCTCCACTCCCTGTGATGTGAGCATGGTTCAGGGTGGTGTTGATGGGACAGTTGTGGGGGGGCAATATGTGTGACTGCGACTCCCATGATGCTATTGGCTACACTGACTTGGCCAGCATACACAGAATTCCTTCCTTTGAGTGGTCTTCACTGTGTGTTGGTGTTGTTGTGGTGGCTACATGTGTGGATGTGTGTTAGTTCTATTTGTGCCACTGCCTAGCTGTAGTTGTGGTTGTGTTTGTACATGTGTTGGCACAGTTGGATGTGACTTTTTGATGGCATGTGTTGTGTTTATCTGACTGACATACACATTTTGGGATGATTCTGTTCTAGTTGCTGTGTAATTGCTATGTGTGCATGGTTTGACTCTCCCCTTGACAGTGATGTGTGTGTTTTGTGGCAGTTTATTGTGTACATTTGTTGTGTACTCACCAGGCTCTGGGATGTTCTCTAGTCCATATACGCTCACTGGCGGAAGGATGGCCCGCACCTTCTCCTCCCAGGGCCTGAGGTATATTGGCTTGGCAGGAGGGCCACTGCCGGTCTGTTGGCTGTTGATGTAGTCTATCTTCAGCAGGTCCCGTACCCTCCTGCGCACGTCATACCACCTGTTCTGGATGTCCGTCTTTGTGCGCCGACATGATGATTGGGCGTTCACCCTGTTGATGATCCTCTCCCACATCTTGGTTTTCTGCGACATGGGGGTCTGTTGGACCAGAGTGCCAAACAGCTGTGGCTCCACCCTGAGGATCTCGTCTACCAGGACTTCCAATTCACAATCTAGGAACTTGGGATTCTTCTTGGGGGCATGGTGATGGGTGGTGATGGTGAGTGATGTGTGTGTTGGTGTGCAGGTGAGGGTGTGTGAGTGTGTGTTTTGCTGGGTGTATGTGAGGTAGGTATTTGTTGGTGTGCTGATGGTGTGTGGCTTGTGTGAGGGATGAGCTGTGGGTGTGTGGTTGCTTTCTCTTGGGTGCTGGCAGTGAAATGGCATTTGCAAAGGCTCATGGTAGTGATTTGTGTCCTTTATATAGGTGGAGTTGTGGGTGTGTCTTTGTTCTCTGTCCCCACCCCCAGTATTTATTGGCTTGGTAATTGCTTGTTTGGCCTTTTTTGGTTGATTTTTCCTTTGTGCTGTTTGTGTATGTTGGAAACGTTCTTGTGACCGAGTCGGACCCTGCATTGGTCTCGTACGGTGTTTTCCGTTTCGTTCACGCTGTGTTTGTGCAGTTTTGTATGCTGCGTACGCGTCGGTCGCGGTGTATTGTGTTGCTTCGGCTCGGTTTTGTATGCGTGTCGGTCGTACGGCTTGTCCTCCGTCCGACTCGGTCGTGTTTTCGCGCCTTGCATCGTACTTTGCGGGTTGGAGTTGGCGGGTACGATTCGGTCGGATTTGTTCCGGGTGCGTGTCGGTCGGTTGGATTCGCGTGTTTTTCCGGCCGGATTGCTATTTTCCGAGCGGCTCGGTCGGTCGGCTTGGTTTCCTGACGTGTCGGTCGGATTTATCGCGGCTTGCATCGTACTTGGCGTGTCGGGCGCCACTGGTACGTGTCGGTCGGTATTTTTCCGGATCCGAGTCGGTCGGTGCTTTTCCGGCCCGAATCGGAATCGACCCTACAGTGTTTATTTAGAATTTACTTTCCCGTGCGCAGTTGCCTAAAAGTAACACAGGGCACTACTACTGTAGGTTGTGCATTGGTATTCTCGTGCAATCATGCATAGTTTTTGACGCAAAGCTCTACCTGCTAACATTTATAGACAGGGCTTTTCACCAAAGTATAGGCCTCCTCAAGGCAGGCGCAAAGAAGGAAAAAACTTTGCATGTGTGCTGTACTGCACAGCATGCATGCAAAGTGGGAACATTTTACAAGTAATTTTAAGCATATTAGTTTGTACTGGGGCCAGACAGGCCATTTATTCCAGCAGACCATTCCCTGTTTGGCTGGTGCCCTTGAGGCCAGTCTTGAAAGCCCAGGTTTGCATCTGGTGCCTCTGTCACTTTGCTACTACAAAGACAGCAGTTACAATAGTCTAGTTGCACATCCTATTGCAAGTGTGTGGCATTAGTAAAGTGAAAAGCTGGTACCATAACTATCAAAATTAAATCTGAACTTATAAAACAGTGGTTCTCTCAATAAACTGAAACACCTGGCTACCTCAGGTGTTGTGTATGGGATGCCTAACAATTAAGAGTCCACTCTAAACATGAGAAAAAGTTTATAGTACACATAGAATCAGTTACAAAAGTGATGATGAAGTCTATAATAGGCATGTAATTCAGTGCATCAATTTCAATTTCTATTTTCTTCATCTCAGGTGGTCACACTTATGTAGTCATGAAAGAAAAGCTGATTACATAAAATGATCAGGGCAGCCAACATGTATTTTATCCTGTTGGACTTTATCAAGCTTAGAACAAATGGTAGTCTGAATGTCAAGTACAGTTGAAACAAAAATGGCTATTTATTCATATAGCACCCCGCTATAGCAGTCGTTTACCTATTATTGAATTATTGAATGGTACAAAAGTAAATATTTCGTTTGCCCAGCAGAATGGTATGGTAGAAGTTGAAAAGAAAATGAGAATTAGTAAAAGCGTTCCAGTTCAAAGGGCAAATAAGAGGGCCCGCTCCTGAACCATGGACGCCATATATTCAGATGGCATATTGTGATCTGGCTCCATACTGAACATCAGCTATTTACTGAACCTATAGCCTTTTAACTGAAGTGATATGAATAAATAACCTTTTTTGTTTCAGCTTTACCTGGAATTCAGTGTACTGTTTGTTCTCAGCGTGGATAAAGTCCGACAGGACGAAACACATTTTATGTAATCAACTGTTCTTCCTCAATGACTACATAAGTGTGACCACCTCTGTCACTTTGCACGGCTCCCTGCGGTTAATTGCAGCAGGCATGGAGCTTCAAGCGAGAGAGGCGTAGGGAAGGGGAAGGCAGAGAGAAAGTGAGCAGAGTGGGGTAAGGGAGAGAGAGAGAGAGAGGAGAAAAGGAGAGAGGGAGAATGGATGGATAGGAAGAGAGGTTGTGTAGAGAGACAAAGGGATTGCAGATGGTTTGATCATTTTTTGCCGGGGCTGCTTTTGGTTCCCCAGTCCGGCCTTGTTTCATATTGGAAGGCTATCCTTTCAGTACAAAACCTATGCTAGACTCTCAGAAACACCTTTGCACTATGTTGTAAAGGTGAGTGTGTGGTGTGAGGCAGCCAAATTGTGCACCAGTACTTGGAAAGAGAGCAGCAGCACCAAACCTTAGTAGATATGGTGCCGTCCTGTTCTCCCCCTCTTATGCAACACAACACAACTTAGGTTACAACACTGCATTGCTAGAGAAAGTTGGAATCTGTCTGTAGATTTCACATTGTTGCAGCTCTTTGACCCAATGTTAGTCTATTCTGTGACATAATGGGAATTTGCACTATCGATTGCAGTTTTAGAACTGTTTCATGTGTTAAGGGTTCTAAGCATGAATAAATATTTACTTATATCAATTTCACTTTACCTTCCCATGCTGTATACATAAAATGCATTATTCTTTAAGCACAACATGTGACTGTTCCATTTTGTTTCTTGTTTATGGCTCTGCTCTTTGTTTCTTATTCAGAATTTTTCTCTGTGAACACCTCCCCGAAAACTCTCTTTTCCCGCTCTCTGCCCCTTAAAAACTTTGTTTCAAATGTAATTTTTTTACACATTATTTTTATTCTAATACTTGCAATGCTTTACTTGACATTTATTAAACTACATACATAATTTAAAAATGTTTTAACTACAATGGATAAAAAGTTTAAATTAAGTGAATTCATGGAGTAACACTTTCACCAGACAATTAACGTGTGTTTAAAAAGAATGACTATCAGATGGAAAAAAAGGCAAATTAAATATTTGTTGCCCAACTTGCTTGACTGCATAAATCATGCAACATTAAATGAGCTAACGTGGTGGGATGGCATGATTTTTGGCCACTCATTGGCACATAAGTTACATATTAACAATAATATTTGCAGTGGTCTTGCTCTTGCCCTACTCTTGAATCCTGCTCCTGCCCCAAGTCCTATTACCAAAGCACACCACACCCTCCCCCTAATTTATTAAAGTACAATAACTATATTATTTCTGGGTTAGGAAGCAATTGAGTGTTAGTAAAGTTCTATAACATACAGACTTGTGCTAGGGTTAGGTTTGCTATGGACTGGTTGGGTCATGTGACACACACATCATGAGGTTAATGGAATATATAAGACAGACCAATGAAAGCGATGACATAAGGGAAAAAGAAACTTAGGAACATTTGGGTGAGGTATGTGGTATGTGCTGGGAAGGGAAGGGACGCAATGGGAAATGGTATTGGCTATGTGGGACACTGGGCAACACAACTCTTCTTCTACCCATTAATTTAAATAGCAGAAAGCAGGGACAAAAGCAAATGAAGGAGGGATTGGGAACTGGGCTTAGAAGCAACGACAGAAGGAATATTTTATCAAAAAAGCAGTTGTCATTGAGGAAAGGAATTGACTTACAGCTTATTCCAGCAGCAGTCTGTCCTCCCTCCTTATTCTCGACATGTTGAATGCGTTCCTCCTGCCCCTCCGCCTCTGTTGTGTTGGCCTTGGTAGGTTGAGGTTTAGGACAAAAGCTAAATACACTTATTTAGCAATGTCATTATATAAGACAGTATTTGAAAAAGTTTTAAAAAAAAATTCAAAATATGACATTTTTGCTAGCCAAAGTCAATGGCAACGTGATTGCAGAGGACAAATTAAAAACACGAGTGAGAAAGAGGTTGATGCCAGAGTTTTAAAAAAAGAGGAAATTAAGGGAAAAAACAAAGAAGCAAGACAAAAGGAAACACAAAGAGTTGGGAGAGGTTAACAGAGACTGTTAGTGTGAAAACTGCAAAATGTATCTAAATATAAACAGTTTTAGATGTACAAGCCTACATGTGAGTTTTGAAAGTGAACTCTAATTTGCAAAAACAAGTATGAAAAAAAAATGAACAACAGACCAATGAAGACAGTATTATGAGATCAAAATGCAGAGCAATTTAGTGATCCATACTATGAAATCAAGATATATTTTGCTCTTCACATTGACAAGCTTATGCTCACAGCATAGATTAATAAACTGTTCACTCTTTATTTGATGGCCCAGTCAGGCATGCTTACCTCTTCATTTTGCCTAAATTCCATAATAGACATCTACTCACCAGGAATTCCCATAAGCACTCAATGAATTTAAAAGATAAAAATGGTAGTGCTCATGGGCCAGGCAACATGGCCGATCTCTACATTACTTGTATTACTCTGATTCATTAAGCATTCATGTACTGCGTCAGTTTCTAAAATACTGCAAAAGTGAACTCTGTACTGCAGGATGCCAGATTGTCGCAGCACAAATTGCTTTGGTATTCTCTGCACTTGATAAACAAAAGAATAAGCTAGTAAAGGAACTCATATTGGGTTAATACATGTTGTACTTCATTGAAACTGCATACTGCCCCACTACATTTCAATATTCACCCTAATATTTCAGTAATGAGAAATCATTTTCAGCTTTTTCGACACAAGATACATCTACAGAAACCGAATATATGCACATTTTTTTATTTTATTTTAGTAAGGTGTCACACTTTTATGTACTTTATCTTATTGTTGTTTGTTAACCAGATGCAACCTAACTTCACAAACACCTTTCTAAAAAGTCAGATCTGATTAATTCGACCCGGCAAAAACCTGTTTTGCTTTGTCGGGTCGAATAGCTCAAATTCTTCATGAGGATAATCCACTGAGTGTTATTTGTTTTTTCTGTTACCTGGGGGGGCTCATACACCCCCCTTATTTGTCCCCAACCCTCACCCTTATTTTTCAATTCTAGCTCATTGTCTCCCTTGCTGTGTCATTTTATTCTTTTTGTGTTATTTTCTTTTATGCTCTCTGTTTTATTGTTACCCTCAGAGCCCTTTCATAAACTTACCCAAATTCCCCTTACTCCCACAGTTCCAACATATTTTTTGTCCCTTCTCCCTCAGAGCTCCTCACTTTCTTGTTCTTCATTGTGTAGACATCTTGCTGTGATTGTGGCAGAAATGGTAAACAGACTTCTGCACCCCTATGCACTTTTTTCCTTAGTTAATTTCACTCTTAAAATAGTTTAAAAAGTCGTAAAACATTTCTTGCTTACAGTTTTTAATTAAACTAACCCATTCCCTTTGCATGTACCATTTACCTTCTTGTGTTTATAACTGTCTGGAAACTGCACTTTGAAGAACTCTATTTACAGCCCTTACCTCACCAACTTGAATTTTAGTGGTGGTAATGTATGCGTTTTTACTGGTATGATGGAATATTCAATGCCTGATGTGCTTGCAAAATACAGCATGTTGTGTGTTATCTAGGCTCAAATGATTACATTCATATTCACTCTATATTTCTTGATTGTACAAAAAGCTAAAGAAGCTGTGATTAATACCAGACACGGCCAGTCCGTACAGGCTGAGGGACCATGCCCCCCCCTTTTCCACACAAGAAGAGTGTTTGTCATGCCGAACAAAGGTCTGCCTGACAGAGTCTCATCTTGTTCAGGTCAGACAGCTAGGAGCTAGACATGACTAAATGTGCAGTCTCCTGAAGAGCTGAACTTTGCCAGGCTGAGGATTTCCATAGTCCTACGGGTGTGACCTCCTCAGCCTGGCAAAAGTGCCTTGAGGCCCCCCACCCTTGTGACGAGGGGTAGCGTCACCCATTGCCTCAGACCAGGGGGCTTCATTTTCAAGCCCTGAAGTGCCCAGTGCTGAGTGTCATTCAGTGACACCTTGTCACAGAGTGGGGTGGGGGTCAGCAGTCTCACTGAGCTCATCCCACTCTGTGACAAAGTTGGCACTGCTGACTTCCTTCATTGGATGACTTAAGGTCAGGCAAAGAGGGAAGCCAGCAGTCCCAACCCTCCTGGGACCTCCGAGGCTTTCCTCTCGGGGATCTGCATGTAAGGTACGTTTTATGTTTTTTTTAATGTTTTGTGCATGCGTGTATGTATGAATGCATGTGCATTTATTAGGGAGTGGTGTGAATGGGTGTGTGTGTGCATGTTTGAATGCATGGGTGTGAGTGATGTGTATGTGTGCTTGGGTGCCCCACCCCTCCTCAATGTTAAAATTATTGTCAACCACTGAATAATACGCTTAATGCAAACTGGTGCAAGCTGAAGGGATGAATCCTGTTGAGTACATGTTAAATTTGAATTAAATAAATGTGATAGAAGTTTGTACTTTATATTGACAGGTTGCTTGTTCTTTTTATATGTCAGCTACAGGATAATGGTTTATTTAGTTTTCAACTACAAATGTAAACACTATTTTTGTTAGTGTTTCACAGGCAGCCAGTTATGACTGTTTACAAAGGATGATGCCAACATGTGCATGAAAGAGGTGTAAGAATATTTTAACGCTCAACACACAACTGGTATTGACACAGTGCTGGCTAGGTTTCATTTGCCTCTTCTATAATTGCTTATCTTTATTTCTTACAATGAAGAGCGTGATATATAATGGCAGTAGGTCTGGCTTCAATGTGCTGCATCCTACACTCTCTCGCACACACCGCCCACCCTGCACTCACATAGGCAGAGCATTTTACCTGTGGTGTACCAGGAATAGATGCAAGAACAAAGAAAGAGTGTCAGCGTACTCTGATATGATGAAACATGGGCACAACCAAGAGTGGATTGAAAAATGAATGAAGCATCTAAAAGTACACGTCTGGCTAAAGCCAAACACACAGATACCCAGGACGAGTGCCAGATAGTGCATTGTGTACCAGGCAAAGTGTTTTAAACAAGATCTTTTTATTCACTAGTAACCTGTGGAGGACGTCCAACTGGGACTTTTAACAAAGGTAATTTTAGTAATAGACATTGCAGTTGCATTTTGCACAATCTATCTTTCTGAAATGCAAACGGGAGGCAATAGCTTCTGAATATATATTAGTGTTAAAAATAAATATAAAAGTAGTACATATTGAATATTTATTTATAAAAAATTGTTACAGTATTTTTTCAATTGATATTAGGTTATTTAATATAAAAAATAAATATATATTATTTGCATATATTTAACATTTATTTATATTTCTAACTATTGTACTTTAATTTCATTTAACATTATTTCCTATTGGGGTTTGTTTTAAGTCCCTACCCCCAATATTTTCTATGGGAAGGTTTTGAAGTACCAGTGGCTAGCCATGCGTAGTGCTGGACTTACTAGAAATATGTAAGTTACTACAAAAGTGTATCTTAACTACAAAAGTGCAGTTTGTGAATACTGAAAAAGTAGTAAACTTACTCAGAATTGTAAACTTACTCAAAAGTGTAAGGTCACTTTGTGAATCAGATGGCTAACAATCAAGGGGAGCACAATTAGAAAATTAACGTCTTTTGAAAAGGTACTACAAGGGGTCTCAGAGAACCAACATGATCGGCCAGATGTTCTGTTTAAGAAGTTGCATAAAGGAGTGGCAAATTGTGTACTGACTTTTTGCGACTGTTATTTTGCAAAGTGATCTGGGTGCAATACAGACAATTCACAAAATAAGGATTTAATGGGGTCATAGAATGACCTGCCTGATTAATAATCATTAGGAAGGTCACAATTTGTCCTCCATTTTGATTGGCTTTAATTAGAGATGGTGCCCTGAAAGGGACAGCAGTGATTGCATTCCTTAACTGAAAAACATTTTCTAAAAGCATCCCATATTCTTTAACCTTTCGGTGTGGGTGTCAGCCAATGGCTGACACCCGCAATACCTCCTCAGTGCATGTGTCGGCCATTGTCTGACACTGGGAATGTGTTTAAAGGCCCCTCTGGTGAGGAAGTTCTTTATTTTTGTCTTAAATAACGCCACTCAGGAAGAGATTCTCGAGTAGGCTGATTGTTTTTTTTTCTGTAATGACGATCAGTACGCAGGGTACGCTGGTGCCATTACAAGAAAGTGAAAGTAAAACGAGCCTGATTCTTTCTGGAGAGGTAGCATTGGAAAGGGGAGAATCTCCCCTTTCCAATGCTACCTTTGCCAAATGGATTCTTGCTTGGGGATTGCCACAGGAGAGTGACCCAAAAGCATGGATCCACCCAATATACACCAGTGATGGAGGGAGTGGCCTTTTGAGTAAGGGTTTGTGCTTCCCCCAGCACATTTGACTATTAGTCTTTCTGTCCCCCTGGGGGTGGATGTGGTAATTGCCCCCAATCTGCCCCCAAGGAGGGGCAGAAAGCCCACTAGATGCCAGGACATGTGTTTTTAAACATAGTGGGCTGCCCATCATGTCCTTGTCCCCATCCCCAACTATATTGGGCTTCAGTCTTTCTGCTCCCCAAGGGGGAGGATGGGGGTAATGCACCCCAGCCCACTAGACTCCAGGGAAAGCTTTTTTTTAAAAAAATATAGGGAGGGGGCAGTTCACCATGGGCATGGCCATCCCCCCACCCCAATTAAATGGACATCAGTCTTTCTGCCCCCTGGTGGGGCAGATGAGGTCATATCCCAGACCTGCCCACCAGGGAAAGCTTTTTTTTTTTTAAAGAATATTGGGCTGGGGAGTGCCCACAATATGCATAGCTATGCCCCCAGTCCAACTAAATGGGACATCAGTATTTCTGCCCCCCCGTGGCAGATGGGGTAATTATCCCCGACCAGCTCACTAGAATTCAGGAAAACCTTTTTTTTACTTTAAATATAGAGGTGGGGCCTGCCTACAATGGGCATGGCCATGCCCCCACCCAAATTAAATGATGCACCAGTTTTCAGCCCAATGTGGGGAGAAATGGGGTGAATATCCCCAATTAAAGCCCACTAGAAACCATTGAATTTTTTTAAAAAAAGAAAAGAAATATAGGCAATATATTTTTGGGGGAGCAGCCCCTCCTTGGGCATGAGTCTGTGCTCCTCCAAACCCCAGAGCCAAATTGACTTTCTGCTCCTCCTGGGGGTGGATAGAGTATTCACCCACCAATCTACACCCCCAGGGGGACAGAAAGCCTACTAGACACCATGGACTTCAAAATGGCGCCAAAATACCCAAAAGGTTTGGGCAGCTAGCCATGGCATTGAGCCATACTGCTGTCACAGTGGGGTCAATAGTGTCTTTCTGACCCCCTAGGGTCAGATAGGAGGCTTGTTTAAATTGAGGAGGTTGCACCAAACTTGCCCTGTGGGGAGTAGAAAATCCACCTGACTCCAGCGATTTTGCCTTTGGGGCAAAACAAAGTGCTGCAGCTGTTGCACTCTGTTATTGGCCACACCCCCATTCCAGAAGGGACAAAAGCAGTCTTTTTTGCCCCAGAGACAGACAGGAGGTGTGGCCCCAATTTGCCATGGTGGGGGGGCAGGAAGCCCACTTTATGGCCGGAGTCCCCTTGCAAGGGCTCCCATTGATCTTAGTTTGATCGGTTCTAGTCACCAGCAGTAGGCCCAGCCACACAAGTGAATCAGCATTTTTATTGGCACAAGTGGGGTAATGTTGGGTGTAGGAATGTTGTGGATTCCTGCAGATTCGGAAAGTTTCTATCACAAAAAATGTGAGGAAAATATGTGATTTGAGACAAAGTTTGAGGTTTGCAGGGCATAGGAAAACCTCATGGGATCTATGCAAGGCACACCACCCTGGTTGTCTAGATTTCAAAATTGTCTGTAGTTCTTAGGTTTGCATGGGTGGCGATACAGCATGACCCCATATACCTTAGCTGTCCCTATTGCTTATCTGTCAACATAGTGCTGTTGGGCTTTTTGTGTCCTGGTCTCGATGGCCACCCACACAAGTGGGGTACCATTTTTATGGGGGATATGTGGGAAGAGTGGTAGGAATTTTGTGGCTTCCTGCAGATTCCAGAACTTTCCGTCACAGAAATGTGAGGAAAATGCGAGTTTTTTACCAAAGTTTGGCATTTTCAAATGTTTCTAGTTACCTAGTGAGAACTACGCAAGTCACTACCCCTGGACTCCCCTAGTTGTCAAGTTTTTAACAATGTGTAGGTTCACTAGGTTTCCCTAGGTGTGGCTGAGCTAGAGACCAAAATCTACAGTTACCCACTTTGAAAAAAAGGGTTAGTTTTGAGTGGGAAAATTTAATTTAGACATGTTGCATTTTGGGCCTTTTCCTGTTGCGGGCAATGGGCTTACCCACACAAGTGAGACACCATTTTTATTGGGAGACTTGGTGAATGGTGGGTGGAAGGAAGTTTGTGGCTTTCCGCAGATTCCAAAACTTTTTATCACAGAAATGTGGGTAAAACAACCTGATGGGAGCCCAACAAGTCACCCACCATGAATTCCCCAAGGTATCTAGTTTCTAAAAATGTTCACGTTTGCAAGGTTTCCATAGGTGCCAGCTGAGCTAGGACCCAAAATCCGCAACTACCCACTTGGGAAAAAGGGGCCAGTTTCTGTGGAAAAATGTGATGTATTCAAGTGTTTTCTGTCGTGGGCACTTGGCTTGCCCACACAAGTGGGGTACCATTTTTATCAGAAGAGAAGTGGGAGCATAGAATAGTAGAACATTTGTTATTGCTAATTGGTTTTCACTGCATTTATGCCTTTCAGTTATAAGCCTGTGTGCATGAAAGAAGACATTTTGAAAAATTCCGTCTAAATCATATGCTAAAACGGGTACCCACAACTTCAGATATGCACAAATAACTACTGCTCCTAAACTGAAATTTGGGAAAATTGTGACTTTAGCACAGAAAACCGTTTGTTGGTGTTACTTTTAGGGAAAAAAACAGACCCTTTTATCTAGAGCACTTTTTTCACAAAAAACTCAAATTGTAGCTATGTTTTGCCTATTTTCTCAGTCCCCTCCAGAGTAAGCCACAACCCTGGGTACCGTTAAAATCCCCAGGATGTTAGAAAAAAGTGGTAATTTTGGTGCAGATACTTTATATGGAAAAAAGTATGGAGTCCTAAACGTGAACAACCCCAAATTGCCAAAAGAGGGCACTGCACTTGGGTGAAAAGGCCCAGCAGTTTAGACGTTAAAGGAACAAGGACTGTTTTTCCTTTTTTAAGTATTCCATTTTTAGAAACTTCAGTGAAAGCAGGAAGTGTTCCCCAAGTGGAAGGGGTTCAAAGATGACTCCCTGCCCTTTGGAAATCAGTTACCACCCCAACTTGAAAGTTGGTACCTGATGAATGGTTTGACACTGGAATTAAAGTTGCAAACCACTGGTATAGAGGTTACTGAAATGCAATTTGGGAGGGACTGTAAGGTTTTTCCCCTTACTTACCACTGCCAGGTGCAGAATTCCTCCTGCAGCGGCTTTCACTTGCGCCCAGCATGGGTTGCCTCCAGGGCACATCATCTGCCATCGGAGCCATCTTTGTTTCTTAGAAGTGTCAGTTTGGTCAAACGTGCACATGTTATTCTGGGGCCTTTTCTCTCCTGCATTCTGCGCCCTTGTACGGCGCACACTGTGAAGTTCTTGTTGCAGACACATCGTCTCACAACACAGTTAAGAGATATTTGATGTATTAGGAAGTTACCTGCTTTTCTGTGTTATGATTGGTTCAACAGTTCATCATTATGTTTCATTGATAGTATTATATATATTTTACCATTCTTATTTCCCAATCAAAGATGACCAAACCATTTTTTTATTGCATCACGTCCTGTTTAGGGCTATTTAAGGGAAGTACATTTTGAGTCCAGTTGAGTTATATTTGTTCCTGCTAGATTGCTCCCTCACTGTACTCTATGAACTTTCTGCTGTGTCTAGTTATTTTGTTCTTCGCCTTGCTGCTTGTCCTAGACAGCTGGAAGATTTTTTCTGGTTTCCTGTTTTTAGCTTCCTGCTGGATATTATTTTCTGGAGCAAAACTAGATATCTAGTTACAATTTAGCATTGCATCTGGAGATTGTAGGCCGTTCCTATGTGCAAAGAAGGCTCTCCATGTCACCAAGAAGACTTACTTTTGTCAGGGAGGCCCCTAACACACCCTTTCCAAATTGTTATTTATTAATCATTTCTAAAGCCATTTTTAATTTGAAAAACATTTTTGGAATTGGAAAGTTGTTTGGGGTTTTGTGGTCTTAAACCGGGTATTTTACAAAAAATAAGAGACTGCAAAAAGCATTTTGTACAACTGGCCCTTGGTGTTTAGAATTTACCAATTCCTACTTGCATCAGTCCTATCAGAGAAATAGGCCTTTAAGAAGGCATATTTATTTTGTATCCATAAGTGCACTTGAACTCT
The DNA here is from genome assembly GCA_963921515.1 of Calotriton arnoldi. Lineage (NCBI taxonomy): Eukaryota > Metazoa > Chordata > Amphibia > Caudata > Salamandridae > Calotriton > Calotriton arnoldi. Next base: position 15,231 of record CAWUFW010000934.1, read on the forward strand.
TTTTTTACAGTGAATTTCTAAGGTTTTTTGTAAACATGATAACATGTCATAACCAAAGCTAACCAAAATCACTCTATGTTTTTTCAGTGAATATTTTTGACCATATACCACATGCAACAGTTCCTTGCAGCCAAGCAATGATGACCAGCTAGCCCTCACTATGTGTGGCTTTTGCCTGCACCGTGAGGGCTGGCTTCAGGGACGGGCTGTACCCAACTCTCCGAAGGTGGTCAACCCCTACTGCGTATAGAATTTGGCCGGGCATAGTGGGATGGGTCACGACACTTGACTTTTGGCCAGACGAGGTGAACAAACCTCAGCAAGAGGACAATACCCTCTACAAACACACTTTGACTGTGCACTGCAGGAGTGGGCAGCATGCACCCAGGCCGTGCGTCCAACTTGCAGAATGTAGCCAATCACCACTGTGCAAGGCCTTCTGCTATGCGCAGTAGAGGTTGGCTGCAGTGCTACATTATGGACACCCATCCCCTGGCACATATGGCCTATAAGCTAACAACAAATAGAATAAGTAAAGAAATTACTGTATATAAACAGAAGAATTGTTCTCATTCTACCACTTTCCACACAGGGTTCATGTTTTTTGCCTCGGAGCCCTTGCATCCCTGCTTTGCATAATATCTTACAGAATACAACGTAATATCTAGGTTTCATAATTAATGTAAGCCCTTCGAGCCCGTGGACTTAGAGGGCTAAAGGGGATCTAGGGTCGCATAATCTAGATTCTGTCAGTAATTTAGGTAAATAACCTGGACCCCAGGAGGACATTTGCTGTTGTTTAAAGTAAGTGCAAAATGGTGTCCAAATTGTTTTAGAATTTCTATTCTTGATCTCGCAGGATGGCCATTATTTTTTCATTGCATATATCAACCATTGTCTGGGGGTATTCGGAGGCATCTTCTGTGTTCCCCAACACTAGAGTATGTGGGTCAAGTCATAGTTCCATCACAATGATTTCTGTGATTATCGAGACCATATGTTCCAGTAGGAGTGGATGACCTTGCAACCCCACTACATATGGTACTTTGTGCCTCTCTCCATTTTATATCACCAGCATTCCAGAGGGGAAGAGCAAACATTGCACTAAGGCAGGTAGAAGTAGTACCATCGCATAATGACCTTGTAACAATTTTGTTTTATATTGGGTGCAGATGGAAGTAGATGTGGCTTGCTCTCAAATATGAAGTCTCATCCATTTCTTGGCTCAACTCTGTCTCCTACTTAATGGCATATGCCGGTTTGGCTGAAATCTGGCAAAGCGTTGGTATTATCTGGTAATGCCCTTTTTGTCTCATGTTCTAGGAACGTGGCTTCTATGGGTGTGGGGTCACGTGTGGCTGCTGCCCTGAGATTCCCCAAATTAATGCAGTGTAATATTTATGTATAACAGAAAATGCTGTGTGCTATCTTAGTCCATCATTAGCATAATGTGTCCAATGTGTCCAATGAAATGGGCTTACCTTTGTCAAACATATAACCCAGTGTGATGGCATCATACTTAAACCAATTACCAAAGCCCCTATCAAAAATGTTTGAAAATAGACATCTCTACAATTCACTTGCATCTGACCATGGAAACATTGAATATCCTAGCTTCAATGAAAATTGCATTAGAGACTTAGGGGCAAGTGTCCTCTTTACCATAATACAGACGTTTGGCTCTCTACTTACGATGGTTGTTGACTCAACCATTCATTGACGTGATGTTTTTGAAAGATCTTCTAATGAATTCAGATTGGTGCACAGACGAGACTTGCGAAGGAGATCTGATTTTCAGTTGTGATTATCCTCTTCCGCCTGCATTCGCGTGTTGAGCAAGAACAGGTACATCCTCACTGAGCCATTTTTAACACAGTTGTCAGAAACTGACCATGAACAGCAGGTTTGACATTTGCAGATGAAGGGGATCTTAATGTTGAGCCTTTGGTAATAGAGAGTTTGCTGTTTAGATGCGTGCTGTGCCTCAGCTCTCACAGTCAAACTCACAGAGAAAACCTGATTTTATTCAAACGTTACTTTGGCAGCTTAGCTCAAGCAGACAGTCTTTCTTCCTAGAAAGTGTGTGATATGTACACAGCTGATTCTTAGGCACCAATTAAATTCAAATAACTGACATTTCTAAACCAATTTAGTTAAAAGCCTAACAAGTTATAAGCAAATGCAGTCAGACTCTAGGAAACAAAAAGTTCAAACTTTGTAAAACTACCATAAATAGGAGAAAACTAGCTAAAAATAATTCAACTTAAACTAGAGTTGAAGTCCAGGTAGAAGTATAGTTCAAAGTCGAGTCAGTAGAACATTGATTTAATGTTGGGTTAATGGTGAACATGCTCAAAGATTTGGAGCTGAAGGATGTGCCTTGGTAGGAAACTGAAGGACAAAGCTGCTGGGACATAATCTGAGTTTCTTTATTGAAGTGGCTCTAATGTCATTAAGCTCCATTGAGGCAGTGCATTGAGGTAAGCTGCAAGTGGCAGCTGGGTGAGATAAAATCAATCCTGAGCCCAGCTCCTGCAAATGCCCAGGATTAGAAGAGCTGCAGCTCAGAGGTCTCAGATCGGGGGCAGGCACTCTGGTGGTTGCAAGCACAGTGGCGTAACGAAACATGAGGGGGTTCCCCCTGCAAAGTACATGGAGGGGCCCCCTCTAGACTCACTCAGGAGCTCTCAGGCCAGGGAGCTGTGCTGATGGGGCCCCCTAGAGCTCACCCCCGCACTGCGGGGGCTGTGGAGGACTTTGTTACGCCACTGTGCATGCATGTTGTGTGAGATATTCTTGCCTTGAATGCCACCCAATGTGGAGGGTCTATGAGGCTTAAGGTTCAAGTTCTTAAATATAAGTTGCAAGTTCCACTGTACAAGTTTCAGCTTTCTCCATGAGTAGTTCCAGTTAATAAACCACCCCTTCAGGCCCCCTTGTGCCTCCGTCAGACGTATTTGTGAGAAGGTCCTTCTGGGCACAATCTATTCTCATCACCATCAGGTGTGAGAAAAGTTTATGCCTTCATTTGCATCAGCTTAGTCTTTGCTTTTATCCTAGAGCATTATTTTCTCAAGCCAAACGATGTAAACAGATATTAAAGAGAATGTTGTAACAGCAACGACGGCGTAAACTATAGGAAAGTGCTATTTTGTGGACAAATGCCATAGAATTGTCCATTTAAACATGAAACGAGTGTATGCATGAATAACTTTATCAGTTTTTCCTTCATAAAGAAATTAACCCATTTCCAGCATTTTAATATAACATATCTGAGGGTGTAGTTGTTTTCTTCTATTGACTTTGCTGATGCTATTCTCTGTTTTCAAAAACATGTGTAATTGGAACTCTTAAAGCATTTGTGTAGACAAAACAAACATTTAGTGAGTAGTTTCTTTTGTGTCACACTTCTCTTACTGGCCATTGATGACAGCAAAATACAGACTGGAAGGGCTTTTCATCTGGATGAAATGCCACCCTTAAAATCTGATGTGTGTCAAAAGGCAATGAGACTGTGGATTAGTGAGGTTCGAGAAATTGAGACATTTTGGCTAAATCAAATAATATATCCATTTCTATGGCATTTCATTCTTTTAATTAAATGGCCCACCAACAGTGCCATAACGAGAATTCAAATAGTAGAAATTATAATTAAAGTGACTTTTTCAATAAAAAGCTTCGGGTTTAGATTACGAGTCTGGCGGTCCAAGGACTACCAGACTCTCAGTGGCACGGCGGTGGCAGTCCAGCCATCGCTGCACCGACAGTCTGACCACCATATTACAACTTTGGCGGCCCAATCCCTACGCTCCTCTCATGCTGGGTAATAACAGCATGAGAGTAGCGTCTGGATTGGCGTAGGGCACTGTGTGAGAATCGTTGCATCGGAGCGGAAGAGGCGGCGAGGAGGTGACGTCGGGTTTTCAGGTACGTTTTTTTTATTTTTTTTTATTCACCCCCCGCCTCACCGATTATCCCAGCTAGCGGCCACCACACTTAATATTTAGGTCTGTTTGCAAAATTTCACACTGGTCACAAAAATGTTGGTTGCATATTGCAACCAGTATTTTGCCATCTGAGTTTAGTCCCCCATGTTCCTATTTCACACCTTGTTCTTTTACATCACCCATCTCCATTTTATTTGTTAGCAAGTTTAACAAGGTTCGAATGAAAATCATGCCACCTTCGCATTCATCACCACTTGGATTTGCCTTGGAAGTACTCTGGGGTCGATTCTCACAAAGAAAATTGAAACGTAGCTAAAAGCCCTATGTTCAAATTTCTGTTCTCTCATGTAGATTAAATACTGTCACCGAACAAAGGGGCCTATTAGCATGGCGGGCGGATCGCCACCGCCCGACCGGCGGTGGCGATCTGCCCGCCAAAACACCCCGCCGGACGGCCTTTTACCCCCGCCACATTAGCATGGCGGGGGGTACCGTGGCGGACGGAAAGACCGTCCGCCGCTTTTCCGCCGGGACGATTGCCTACCGGGCGAAAAAGACCCATAATATGGTGGGGGTGCCTTTCAGGCACCGCCATCCATATTAGCATGTGGCATTTTCAATGCCTTTCCATGGCGGAGACTCCGCCATAGAAAGGCATGCAGAGTTCACTTTGGGGGCCCGTTGCGGGCCCCCGGGGGGTGGGGGGATGGGGGAATGGGGGGCTGCACTTGGGGGGTACCCATGGTACCCCCTACATTGGCATGGACAAGGTGGCAGGCACCGCACGGTGCCTGTCACGTTGTGCATGCCAATGCACAACATGCATTTTCAACATTGTGGCGGGTGCTGCTTACAGCACCGCCCGCCACAATGTTGAATATGTGAATGCGACCGCCAGGGTGGCGGTCGCATCCTACTGGGCCAAGCGGGACCGCCGCACCTCTGGCGGTCGGTCCCGTTTACCGGTACGGTGGCGGGCGGACTTTGTCCGCCCGCCATCGTAATGATGCCCAAAGTTTCCAGAGAGAGTAGAATGTGCCAAGAGAACTGAAAACAGCATTCCGATGGTCTTCTTTAATGGGTGTGTCAAAGCCGGCTCAAAATACGGGTACATTGTCCAACTGGCTGATTGCTCATGGTAATTTAATTTTTCTCTCTCGCCAATAACCCATTTTACACTTGCACCTGATTGGGTGGTAGTAGTTTTTTAATACTGACTGTCTGGCCATACTGTAATATTATACTGAATCTGCTGACTCCTGATATTTTGGTTCTGCAAAGAAGGTGAGTTCCGGATAACTCGTGAGATGTTACCTGCATTGTGTGCATTGCGCACATGCTTAAACTGAGCATCATAGGCCGCGTCATGAGCAAATGGCTAGTTCAGAGCTGAACTCAGTGCCTTTTTTTAAATTCTTTTGCAGTGTCTAAAGTGCATACAGGTAATTCGGAATTGCTCCAAATTAATGCATGAACTAAATACAGAAGAGCTCAGAAACAAAGACGGGCCCACCATGTGCACCGTTTCGGGCCAGTGCTGTCTGCCATCTTCTCAGTCTCAGAAAATTGGAATTGCAGGTCCCAAAATCTCTAACCTCTTTATTTTCTTCTCTGCAGTGTGTGATATCGCCATTGTGATATCACTGATGGGGCACACTGGGATTTGACTCTTAGAATATGAGGTCAAACACACATACCTACAGTGGATGCATTAGGCTCCTGAAATCCTGAGCCACCTGGCACAACCAGTGGTGAATCTTGACAGTAGCCTCTCTGAAGGATGTGTGGAACTATGCAATCCTGGTAAACATAATGCACCAAACCTAGCAGTCAGTCTTGTATCCAGTGCTAGTGGTTAAGGGTGGAGTGCACCTGTACTCATTTCGGGGGGCTTGGACTTATTTATATCATCAGTCTTTGACCTAGAGATAGAAAAAGAAAAGGGATACAAAAGGAGGAAGAGAAAGAAAGGAAAAGAGTGACTGGGGAGGAAAGCAGGAATGAAAAAGAATCTGCAAGAAAGGGATAAGGAGACCGAAGTTGTAGCATTGCGGAAGAAAGAGACACGAGGGGAATTAAGAATATGTAGCCAAGGTATTTGGCAGCTCCAGCATTCAGCAGCAGATTTAGCGACTTAAGGAAAATGTCAGGCACCTACATTTGCTTTTTTACAAATTTAGCACTGAAAACATCTATTACACTGCTTTACACACGCTTTGAAAAGCACCACATCTGGCTTCACTTGGCCAATGTACTCGATACAGTTCTAATTACACACAGTTATGGATGCGCTGCATTACAGGGACTACTGTCCCAGAAGAAGTGACAATTTCTACTGCGGCAGTCATCTCTGTCAAAGAGCTCTGTGGGTCGAAATGTGTGATTTGGTTACCAGTCTTCAAATTAGCTGAAGGACATCCATGCCAACAATGCTGGGTACAGTTATGGAAAATGTATATGTTAGAGCCTCAAGGACTGCTGAATTTGCCTGCAAGCCGGCCCTGTGTTTTCTTCTGCCATACTCGCTGGCATGGGACTTCATACCCCCACTTTCCAGGCAGTCACGTGTGGACTGACAGAGTGCCGGAGCGCTATTTAATCTTCAGAGGCGTCCAGCAGCGCAGGAGCCTCAAAGACTGCTTAATTTGCCTGCAGGCCGGCCCCTTGTTTTCTCCTGCCGTACTCACTGGGTTGGAACTTTATCCCCCAGCTTTCCAGGCAGTCACGTGGGGGCCCGCAGAGTGCCAGAGCACTCTTTAATCATCAAAGGCATCCCATAGTGCTGGATGTGCATGGGGCGTGCCGGGGCGCCAGAGGCCGGGGCACTCTTCTTTGGCGTTGCTATTCAGGTTTTCTCAAAGACTCCTTTTTAGGTCGAGCCCTGAGCCAGCGCGCAAGCGCTGCTCTGGGGTTGATCTGTGGTAGTGAGGTACGGGAGAGAAGCCACGCCCACTCCCCCGCCCATCTTTTTCATTGGCTTGTGTCTTTGTCGTTCCTAAATGCTGCCTTCCGATTGGTTTATAGGCTTGTTAGTCCCTCCTTATGAGGGCCATGTCATCATTTGTGTCCTTCCAAGGCTACTGCCCCCTTTACTTTGAGTGTTGCACGGTATGTGTTATTTAGATTGTGAGCACTATTTTCTTCCTGTGCCTTCTCCCCCCCGCAGTCCGTGCCTTCTCGCCCGCCTGCACTCCCGCAGTCCGTGCCTTCTCGCCCCCAGCCTGCACTCCCGTTTGCAATGCAATAGCTCTCGCGTAAATGCGAGTCCTATTGCATTGCAAATGCTTATTTGCAATTACTGACTGGTTAAAATATTCAAAATCAAGGTACTGTTCACAGATCTTCCCTGTTTTAATTGCTCTATTTTGCCTGACCCCTCCAGGTCTGACTGGGGAAATGGGGAAAAGAAGAACTGCCACCTCTGTTCCTGCTTGTTCTCTGGCCCAATCATGTTCAACCTCGATTGATAATTTCCTAATCAGGGTGGTTGATGTCATATCTAACTAAATAAAGCTGGACAAAAGGAGACTTTCCCTTCTACTGAGGACCTGGCCAGTCTTTGCCAACTAGGTCCACCTCTCCAGTGAACCTCACTACCTCACTGCCTAAATCTGAGCAGCCCATAACTCAGATGCCAGTATGTGCTTATGAGGAGATTATGGAGGTTGCAGCTATGGCAGGGCCAAGCACGTGCTACGCAAGTGATGAAATAGAGACTCCTAACACAGAGATGATAACCTATCTCATGATCATGAACCAGCTTCTAACCGTAGGAAATGACTATAAAAACCCCAAGTGAGTAAAGTAGAGTGGGACTCCACAGACCCAGGACAAATACCACTTCCTCGTCATCTTCCCCTTATGCGGCCACATGGAAAACTATCAGCGGGCCTCTTAGCGACCTGCTGGAATTGAAGCTTCATCCATTGCTGGAGAGACTGACAATCATTGAAGTCAGTTTGAAGACTCTGACCGTCTCCAAGAAAGAAACTCCAAACCCACCCCCAATGGTACAAACATCAAGGAGTGGAAGGGAGGATGACCATTTCACAATTATACATGTTTCCACCCCCTCAATAGCTTGGGGTGCTGAAATCGGTGCAAGACCATCATCTGGAAACAACCACACTAATTTGTCCATCAAAACCTCTACCTTGGGACAAGGGATACACACTCCAACAACAATGCCAAGACTGAATCGATATGAGCCAGAACACAGAGCTTCACAGCTCCCGGTAATTCATCTTCCACCAGTTGCTTGTCCTTATGTGGTTGTTCTCTCAAACGTCCCCCTCTTACTGGACAATGTGGTCGAGTCAACTTCAGCCCTTATGCAAAAAGTGGCCCACCAGTTAAACTCAAAAGGAAATGGGATTTGTTTAATGACATAATCTTTGCTCGGCATCTGACAGAGATTGGCCCACTTAAACGCCTTTTTTCAGTTTAAAACCATAGAGCACTATGAGTACACCCTTCAGTATTCGTAATCCACTCGGGTACTGGATAAGTCAAATAAATATTATTGTCCAATGTCACAAGTACACTTCTTCAGTAATCGATGTTAATTTATGGTAATCCGACAGCATACAGAGTCCACAAACTCAAAATGTCTTCATTTGGTGATTTTATTCTTATGGTTCATATATCCAGCATGTAGTCTGCCAATATGCCAACACGTGTTTCGTCTACCCGTAGACTTTTTCAAGGCTGGAACAATAAATGTTTAAGACACTGTTGATATTTTCTTGTATACAAAAAAGATTGTCTTAGTGTGTAATAGCACCTTAAAGTCCAGATAGAACACTGTGGTTGCAAGATACTTTTATACAGGTAATCTCAAACGTGAATAGAGTCCATCACCAAAACCAGGTATTCTCCCCAACTGTAAAGCTAGGGAGATTTTGTATATAACCGAAAAGAGTGTATCATAGGACTCAGTCTTTTGTCCAAATCATGAAAGAAGAAGAGAAACAGTTAGAAGAAAACAGCATATTCATAGTAATTTTTTTATTATAAATATTTTTAGAAGAGTTCACCCGAAGTGCCAAAGTCCTACAGAGAAATGATTCGTGTTTAGAGGTACCCATTATGCAAAAGAAGGAGAGATTCTCCAAGCCTAACTTTTGATTGACCCACCGGTTAGCACGAAAATCTCTCGTTGTGCGATTTATGCTTGAGGTTGACTTCTATTGAAACTGTACATGTATCAACAAACTGTGCGGAGAAAAAATATAATATTTGTTTTGGGCTAAAAGATCAAGGAATGTCTCCTCTCTGAAGTCCAATCTAATGTTAAAAACAGGTGTAAATTAACCATTTAACGCATCTATGTATAGAAATCAAAGCATGTAGAGAACATGAAATTGTAAAAGAGCTGCTGTAGCATATATAAATCATGGTTTGCAATGGATAAGCGCAATGGTGTTTAGAGGGCATAGACTCTCAAGGACGTGACAATAATTATAACAAGAAGAACCTCCCACACTCGAGTTGTTCTTTAACATATTTTTGGCATTGTCAACCTATAGTCTCAAAATTTAAGAGACACAGTATGAAAATTTTGTAAAGAAGATATCTTAGTGTATCTAAAGACAAGTTTAAATAACTTAAAGTAGGGTATCCGAAAGATAAACCTGTAGGTTTATCCTGAGTATGGCATTACCAACTTACATATTCAAGGTTAAGAGAACGCGACACGCAATAAAAAGGGGATGTCATTAGATAACTAGAACACAAGTTTGGGTGAGTTCAGGTAAAACACCTAAATGATTGCTATTCCATGTGGGTATAGTTACCTCATAAAAACGTACGTACAAAAGTTGTTCTTAAGAATCTTTAATAATGAACTTCTGTTCTGGCCCAACCGTCAATCATTGACGGTCATATACGACCTGTATCATATAAAAGAATTTTCGTCAACAAAGAAAATTCAACATATGGCACCACACGTATACAGTACCCGTGGTAATAAGGATCATCAAATATTAATCTAGAAAGTCGAAAATAACATTTAGGTGACTCTCTTACCCACGATACAACGAATCTAACAGGAACTCCCTATGTGGAGTACGTGTTGTTTTGAATGTCACAGGTAACCCTGATAGTTTCCACTATCTAAAACAGGGAAAAATGGTAAAGAACTGAAGTCATCAATGCTCCCACCATACTAATATGCAAATCTAAAACTAATATAAGGACAAAATGGTTAATTGTCTAAAATACTCCTTATTGACATACGCATTAACGCGTGTGTTAAGTTAAATAAAAACGCAATGTTTCGTGTCTTACCCAAACAGAGGTGCATACTCCGAAGAGAAACTCCTGTATTCGGAGTCAATAATATGTGCAGTTAAGAGTGGAAACCATGATAAGTTCCACTATCTGCGAAAGAAAAGGACATTAAAAATGACCACGGTTAGTCCCCCATGTAAATTACTAGTCCCAAGAAAATGTAAGCACGGGGAACGTATTTATTGTTAGTTCCCCAATCTCGGAAGACTCACCGTCGAGACCGCCGAAGAGCGTCCTCCACCTCTTCAATTCCGCTAGAGCGCGTAAACAAACGCCATCACCGTGCGTTTGCTTTATCTACGATTTACGTTACATGCTTGACCTTAGGCCTCACCACGTGACGTTATCAAGTGACGTAATGTGAGCTCATTGGCTGAAAGAATGGTATCGCCATTTTGAGACGGGATAATCATTTTCTATTCACTAACACAGGTTGCGATCTCGGGCCATATATAGTACGGAATAAGACCCAATATTACATATTTTTGGAAAATATCGACTATTTGCCTAAGCGTGTACAATACTCATATATACTATAAGCAGGAATGTTATCAAGTCCGTGTAGTACTAGATATACTACCGACACATACGCTATAACAATGGACAACGATTTGAAAATACAAATGAAAAATATTATGGAACACTATTTGTGGAACGTGTTTCCAGTGTGTTAGTTATTCATCTCAATTGCCATCACCAAAAGCAAAGACAGAAAAGTGATAGAGAACTTTCATGGGATAGACACAGAATGGTGTGATAATTGGTCCTCAGTTTTATCCATACACAGTGTTTCAAAATTTGGATTCAACTTTTCTACCTCACAAAAAATTTATCAGCCACAATTTTAAGACACCAATGGAACAATAATAAATGCTGTACAGTACACAGAGAGTTATTCATTGACACATTCTCTTTTTCATTTACACAGATATTGATCATTGTTAACAAAGTTCAGAAAAGTGCAACATGCTCCACATTTTAATCTTGTAAAAAGACGTGAAGTTCTCTGTCTGTGTTTAATCCTGAGTCTACAGATCTTAATTTTATTAACCACTTGGTTTCCAGCTTTCTCAGTATTAAAGTCTGATTACCACCTCTAGGATTTCCTCTACCATTGCAATACCATGAAATCTAATGTTAAGGATCTCTGAGTTATTATGTGCACTGTTGTAGTGTACCGCTAGAGGATAGTTGGTGTTATTATTGCGAATTGCTCTAATGTGTTCCTGCACACGTTCCTTCAGTGGTCGAATAGTACTGCCAACGTAGATCAAGCCACATTGGCAGATGATGCAGTACACTGTAAATTTAGTATTGCTATTCATAAACTGAACTATTTTATGGGTCTGACCAGTATTGTAACTGAAATTAGTGATTTTATTGATAGCAAACTGGAATACATTGCATGTAGAGCACCTGAAGAAACCGGACGGTTTCTTTGGTAACCAACTTTGAGGTTGTCCTATCCTATTGGTGTTTACTACAGATGGACTCAATATGTTCCTCAATGTTTTTCCTCTGCTGTACGTCACTTGTGGTTTCTTCGTAGTGTATGGGTCTAAACTATGGTCTAATCTGAGAAGATGCCAATGTTTGTTAAGTATCTTATAGATGTTATGGCTGTGTGCATTGTATGATGTAATGAATGCAATCTGTTCTCTCTGTTTTTTCTTTTTAGTGTTTTTTCTCAAAAGCCCTGTACGTTGTGTCCTGGTAATCCTATACTGAGCTCTCTCCAAAGTTGGTTTGTCATATCCCCTTATCATGAAACGTTCCTTCATGATTAGTAACTCCTGTTCAAATACCTCATCCTTACTGCAATTTCTTCTCAATCTGGTCATTTCTCCATAGGGGATAGATCTCAATTGTGTAACTGGATGTGCACTTTCAGCGTGCAAGATGGAATTGCACGCAGTCGGTTTACGATATATTTTGCATTCTAGTTTCTCTCCCTCAGTGTATAACGTGATGTCCAGGAAATCAATTTCCTTCTTATGCGACTTGGATGTGAAGGCCAGCTTATAGGTGTTATTATTTAGGTATCTGATAAAATCCGAGAGGGTGTCATTGTTCCCCCCCCCAGATTAAGAAAATATCATCTATAAAACGCCCCCAATAGATGATTGATCCAGTCATGTCATGGAGGCAGTTACGCCATATATGTTGTTCCTCAAAGAAACCCATGTATATGTTGGCGAACGATGGGGAAAATTTCGAACCCATAGCAACCCCAGACGATTGTCTAAACCATCTACCGCTATGCCAGAAATAGTTGTTGTTGAGTGTGAGACGAGTTAACTCTAAAAGCATTTGAGTGTGTTCATAAAGATTGGCATCTCGTTTCGAAAGAAAATATGTGAGAGCTTCCATGCCTTTTCTTGGGGAATGCATGTATATAATGCACAGACATCCAATGTGACCAGAGTAAAATCATCTGACCATGTTAGATCTTCTAGTTTATTCAGCAAGTCTTTTGTATCTTCAATGAAAGAGGGTAAGTTACGTACTATTGGTTGTAGAAAAATATCTATATACTCAGAGACTCTCTCCGTTGGTGACCCTATCCCTGATATTATGGGTCTACCTGGTGGAGCTGTGTGATTTTTATGTATCTTTGGTAGGATGTAGATACAAGCTGCTCGTGGTGTGGGATTGTACATATATTTAAACTCCATATCTGTTGGCAGACATGCATGGAGCCAAAATCTTAGAGTTTTCTCAATAAGTATAGTGACCTCTTTCATTGGATTGCTGGCTACCATAATGTAAGAGCCTGTGTCCCTCAGTTGTTGGTCAATTTCACTAGTATAATACTCTGTGTCCATTAGGACAATGTTGCCCCTTTATCTGCTTCTTTTATAGCTACGTCAGAATAACTAGTCAATTTAAGTAGAGCTCCTCGTTCAGCTTTGCTGAGATTATCTTTAAAACCTTTGTGTTTCTGTAGGAACTTGTCTTCTAATTTATATAGATCCTGAGTTACCGCTTTGTAGAAGCAATCAATCAGATTCTCAGATGGAAGTATAGGTACAAATTTTGATTTCATTCTAAGCCCACTGTCCAGATTTAAATTAGTATCCATGTCTAAATCTCTTATGATTTCGCCCATACTAGGGGCGGCTCCCAAACTTTCATCTAATGACAATAACAATTGTAGATCTTGTATGTCCTTGATTGTCTTGTCACTCTTTCTTACTGTATATTTTGGTATAGGACACGGTTTGTAATTGGCATCAAAGTGTTTTTTTAATTTCAGTTTGCGTACATATTTAAAAAGATCAATATGTAATTGCGTGAAATTAGGCTTTGACATGGGGCAAAAACTCAACCCTTTTCTTAGTACATTGACTTCATCACAGGATAGCTCATATTTAGACAAGTTCACAATGGAAACATCATCAATTACATTGGTGTTGAACATACTCATATTTTCTATTTCAGAGGATTCTATCCCCTCTTCAGCACTCATTTCTTTTGAGGGCCTTTTTTCAGTTGACACTATTGTCATAAATTTCAGTGGGGAAAATCCTGGAAATGGCCAGAACTGGGATGACAAAAGCTAGCACCATAATAATCCTCCCTCTAGGCTTTTTTTATAGACTCTTAAGCCCGTTAAACAGGAGGAATACAGAAGTCAACCAGATTTTCAGGTGCTAGCAGGGAGCAGATTCATGGCTTTTGCTCCCTGGATAAAAAAATGATTGACACCCCCCAGGATTAGCTCCCTCACTGCTGGTACACCCGCTCATAACATCATGTCAAAGACTTTGAATGGCCCCCGTTGGGGGTATCTATTCCACTTCAGATTGAAATCAGGGACTGTGCAGACACAGAGGGCGGAAATCCAGCACCTTGTCTGAACCTTTTTGAGACATCTACTGCTCCAAAGTCACCTATGAGAGATAGTGGTACGAAAGGTACAGTTAAAACAAACCTTGCAACCATCCCCCTCAACAGCCCTACCTGATTACCACAAAGGATTACAAATGGGAACTTGGAACATTGCATGGGCCCATAGCCCATTAGATAATCCTCACTGGTTAAACTTCACGTCTTTGTTTGACCTAATTTGTGTGCAAGAGTCCTGGATGACAAACTCTGTTCACTAAAATGGATGGTTACTATGCTTTGTTCCAACCTGCATTGACTTATTGCACAGGCATACCATGAAATGGGCTAGGAACTTTCATTTCTGTAAAAATCGATAAAGTAAATGTTGCCCCCGAAATGGTCATTCCTGTAGTTTTTAGTTGCGCAAATATCTCTCCCTGGTGAATGGGACATTTTGTCAATTAATTTCTATAATAATATTTTTAACACTCAGGCATACAAAGCAATAGAGAATCTCAAAGAATTCCTGGATAGTTTCTTTATGCACCTAAACAAGAAAGTAACTGTGATATGGGTTGGGGATTTCAACATCACACTCTGTACCCGGCAAGATAATCAGCTATGTGGCATGCACGCAAAGAAGATGGCTTGAATAGGGCCCATTTTAAACACAATTTACTGGGTGATATCTTGAATTCCCTAATTTTTAAGTTAGATCTCCATATTATACCGGAACCTAGGAGTGGACACTGCGAAAACATGCCATCATTTACGGGATGTTCCCTAAGGAGCACAATAGACTTCATGATTATCTCAGAGGAGTCCATCCTCCTGGGTCTAGATCATAAAACCAGCCCAAATTGTCTCAGCGATCAGAACCCTGTTTGCACTACACTTGACTTAAACACAAAGAAGAAACCCCTGATATAGGGCAAAATCAGGTGTTTAATAAAAATAAAGGGTTGAGGGTGAAATGGGAACATATTATCACAGTAAATTTCAAACACAAAATAGTCCAGGAGAGCATGGAGTCTATAAACATGTCTGATAGAGGATCTGATAGAGGATCACCCGCATCAGGCTGTACAGTTAAAAAATCATCAAAGGGTGCCCCTCTGCACCAATGGTTTAATGCTGCATGTTCCGTCACCCACAAATGTCTAAAACACACCTTAAAAAGCATCCCCAGATGCCCTTTGGATGTGGGTAAAGCTCGTTGCAAATATAAGGGAGTACTGGAGGAAAGAAAAGGGAGTTATGGGTAAAAGCCTGGGAAAATTTGTCAGCAGCTGCTGCTTGAAAGAACAGCTCAAAGTTCTGGTAAGTTATAAATCACCTGTTCTTTTCTGATCATGAAACTCCCAAAGTAGAAGCCCTAATCCCCGAAGCTGAGTGGGTAACTCACTTCACAGGTATCTTTCAGCAGCATGAGTTAGCCAGGGCACATCCTATTGACTCCTCGGGGCCTTCGATCACATATTTAACACCAGTTCCCCTTTCCTCTCCCATAGCACTGGGAGAGGTAGTGAGGGCCCTAAAAATATAATCTCCTGGAAAAGCCCCTGGCCAGGATAGGGTCACAGTAGATTTATTTAAAACAGACACTCAACTGTAGGGTCCAATTTTAACCATCGTCCTGAGAAGTGCTGTGGAGGGTAAAATTCCTGAATCTTGGAGACTGGCTATTTTGGTGCCCATTTTTAAAAAAGGGGACACATTATCACTGATCTCCCTAATAGACGCAATTGTTAAAACCCTGGGGTAGGTAATTTCGGGACCTAGACACTTGGTCCAATGAGAATAAGATCCTAACTCCTGGTCAATTTGGGTTCTGACCAGGTATTGGTACTACCGAGCAAATATTGAATCCTCATCTTATCAGTAAATATGTGAAAGCAAAAAGTCGGGAAATTCATCTAGCTTTTATTGATCTTTCATGTGCATTCTATTTAGTCAAAAGGGAAAGACTGTGGGTAATTATGCAGAAAATGGTAGACCTCCTTAGCCTGTTAATGCGTTTGCACTCTGACTTAAAGATTATAGTCTGCTTTGGTCCCTTAGGGGAACTAACCCCGCTAATTGAATCCCATAGAGGGGTTAGACAAAGCTGCATTTTAGCCCCTTTTTTATTTTTGTTCTACATAAATGGTATAGCAGAACATCTGTTAAAAGTAGGGGCAGACGCACGCAGGATGGGTGGACTCTCATTACCCATACTCTTATACACAGATGATGCGGTCCTTTTTGCCTGCATACCCAATAGTATTCAGAAATTGTTGGCCCACTTTACAGAGTTTTTGGAGGTTTTGGATCTTAAGATAAATCTGTCAAAATCCTACAATATGACACACGGGTCCATAAACAGCAATTCTAGGTACCTTAGCATGAGGGGGATCATACTCAGTAAGGCAAAAGATTTAAATATTTGGGGATACATTTTAGTTCCAACTTAAACTGGAAGGCACACATCCAAATGAAATCCCAACATTTGGGCAGAAACACGGAAGCCAACTTCCATTTTTCAAGGATACTAGATCAAAACTACTGCCAGAGATTATTACTTTAGTCAAAGCTAAATACATCTCAGTTGCCATTTATGGGGCTGGGATATGGGGGTACCAAAATGCAGATGCATTTCAGTGCACTGAAAATGATTTTGCACACAGGCTATTGGTAGCCCCAAAAACATTGCAAATTTCATTTCTCATGAAGATTGGGCTTACCATTCTTAGAGGCCCAGCTAACATTGGCCCCTCTTTTGCTCTGGCTTGAACGTTGGCTAAACCCTGAAGCGGGTCTGGTCAGAGAGTATAGACTAGACTGCCTATGCCTCCAAAATGTGACCAAGATACCATGGTTTGAATATGTAAAAGCATGTTTTGTCAATTTAAGCCTCTCAGAAATGTTTACAGAACATTGATCAAGGGCAATGCAAAAGACATTCTGAAATCCCGTTTTCAGGAATCTTGTATCAACTATAGAATACGTAACATATTGAACCTGAAGACTGTGAAAGCTTATATATCTATTGTGATGGTCAAAAGCATTGAACCGTAATTGTGTTGGTTTGATAGTTCTTTTAATCGCTTACTTTGAACCCTTTTTAAATTTAATCTTATACATTTTAAAGGGGCCTTACCCGCTCAGTGTATTTGGAAACATGATTTTCCACCATGTCATCATAACCATGTATCCAAGCAATGCAAAAGTTACTTTATTCTGTTTTGTCCTCTATATGCAAACCTTAGATCTGCATTTTTGGTACCTTTATTGTGCCAAGCCGGTTTAAAAAAATTATTGACTGCAATGGAGTTTTTACAAAGGCTTTCCTCAATTAAGATATGCTTTGGAGTATTGAATTTTATAAAGAGCGCTTTGAAAATAAGAAATTGCTAAGAACAGTTGCATTTTTTAACATAACTTATTTTGTTTCCCGTGTTGGATCTTTTACCATCCTTTGAAAAAACATTTTAATTGAAATTTATGTTTGAAACTGTATTTGGGAAGTTTTACTGACATGTTTTACCATGTATGTATTATATGATATTATACTTTTATGGCAATATATTGCTGAATAAAGATTTTCGATTCATTTCGTATATGTGGGTAGGATGAGGCACAGTGCGATATTATTTCCTGACATGTGAGAACTTTCTGGTGTGTACATGACTGATGGGTGTTGCATTGCTATGGAAGAAGTCACACAAAATGAATCAGCATATATAGTTCCAATAAAATATGTTTTTGCCATCATACAGTCAATGCCTACTAGGCACTTATATTTTTCATGCACATACTGCTATTGTGCACATGTTATGAAATAGCTTTGTAAAGGGATCAATGGCACACTAACCTTAATTTTATGGAGTCTCAGTGCACATGATAGACATACGAAGGACACAAAGGCACCTCAAGCAATTGCTAATGTGGTGTAGAGAAGTAGTAGTAGTAATATACTTTGTTCGGTAGCCAAGTACCATCAAAGTGCAAATGTGCAAAACATTGCGAAAAAAACATCATAAAATCATTTTAAGACATGCCACAACACAATTCATTTAAAAACAATGCTATTCAAAATTTCATTTTCTTTGGCCATTACTTGTGTGCAAAATAGAAGCAAGAATCAAGCAGAGCTATGTGCAAATTAATCTTTCAACTTTATGTATAAAATGAATATTGTTAGAATAAAACAATAAAAAAACTTGACCTAGTCGCTTGAGGACACAATCAGTAGTCTGCCACGTTTGTGCCATACCGCCTGTAAGAATTTGCTCATAGCAATAACTATTATAGGGGTGGTATCACTCTTTAAAATTCTAAAAGCCACTAAATATTTTGTTAATTTCAGATTTTGATATATGGGAATAATCCATTTTCGATGTGGGCCGTATTGGCTAGGACAGAAGAATGATATATGCGCCTCATCTTCATCTGCCAGGCCACACGCCGGACAGGTGCTAGGGCCGAGGGCCTTATGCCATTGACTAGTTGTGATCTCAGGGGTAAAGTGCCAAGTCGAAAACGGATATAAAGACGTTTGGCTAGAGGGGAAGAAATGAAATCTAAAAATTCCTCATAGCGGGAGAACTGTTTGATATCTAAAAATCTAATTGTTAACATACCAATTGGATGGTTATTTTAATGAATATCTTGAATGTAAGTCCAATAACTAGATTTTAGGATATTAAGATCCGTTTTGCACATTCTTTCTGGGTTAATCCATAGGCTTGTCAATCCCAACTTGTTAAACCAGTCAGTAACAAATGTGACCCAAGGTATTGATTTGGCACCCCTAATACATAACAATTCGAGAAGGCAATCTCTGAATTCCTTTAACTCTGGAGTGACCCACAATCGGACCCAGCAAACAAGTGGTCTTAGGGCGGCCAAATCTGCAATACTTTTGAGTCCTAAATCATAGAACAAGGGGTTTAGTGTTGTACTACTGGGGACAGAGACCAGCCTTCTGGCAAATCTATTTTCTGCAGCAGTAAGTTGAGAGACGTCAGTACGTCCCAAAGTCTCAGCTCCATATAGAGCTGCCCCTTGCGCTTTACCGCGATAAACTTCCAAGGCTGGCGGAACTGCACGGGAGCTTGTTTGCCTATGCAGCCTACTAATAGCATTTGCTCTGTGCTCTAGTAATAATGTACTTTTCCTTAATTGATCATTCCACTTCAGGCTCTCCATTACCTTAACTCCTAAGTAATCGAAACTCCTCACCTTCTCTAGTGCTTCCCCCCCAGCCCGTAGGATGGAATTTTTGACCACTCCCTTTCCAAATACCATATACTTGGTTTTATTAGCATTGAGTTCCAAGCCCCTTGGCACACAAAAATCTGTAAATTTATCAACGAGGACCTGGAGACCCATTGGGGTCTTAGAAATGAGAAGGGAGTCGTCTGCAAATAAAAGAATCGGTACCTTATTACCATTTTGTGAGGGGGGAGTCATTTCTACAACTCTTCAAGATATCAACCACTTTATTTATGTAGAGGGTAAAGAGTGTAGGAGCAAGGACACACCCTTGACGTACATCCCGCTGTATGGGCATACGTTTAGTTAACTCTCCTGCATGCCCACACCGTACCTGGGCAAAGTTGTTGGTATATAGTTGGGACATGAGATGGATTAAGTTCCCGGGACCCCCACCATATTTAAAACAGACCACAAATTTGTACCGGGAATAAGATCAAAGGCGGCCCTAAGATCAACAAATGCCACAGAACGATTCTGATGTTGAAGTAGAGTATATTTCCAGTGTAGTGTGGTAAATCAGAAAATTTGGTCTACAGTGCTCATCTTAGAGAGAAACCCTGCTTGGACATCTGACATGATGTTATTTGTATCTATCCAGTGATGTAATTTATCAAGGATTTGTTTAGCAAAGATCTTCTGGACATTGTCGATTAGGTTGATTGGCCTGTAATTTGAGGGTGCGCATGCATCACCCTTCTTGTATATGGTAACAATCTCAGCCCCTCTCCAGGAATTGGGTATCTCCCCCCTCTCGCTATAGCATTGGAAAGCAAATTAAAATAAAGTGACCAAATCTGGGATTCCGATTTATAGAGGTCCCCAGGGATTTTATCAGGTCCTGGTGCCTTAGCTGTTTTTAGTGCAGAGATGGCATTCGTAGTATCCTCTAAGCTAAAGGTAACCACTGTGCCATTAAATTGTAAGGTGTTATATCAAGACGAGCCCCTAGAAGGCATTATAATACTATAGGAACTCAGGGGGATATCATCCTTAGTCTCGTAGAGATCAGAAAAATGGGAAACCCACCTGTCAGCTGATATGAAATGTTGGTGGCTCTTAGCATTCTCCACTCTAGTTTGGGACACTGTACGCCAGAAGAGGCTGTTATCATTTGTTTTTACCGCACGTAGCTTGTCCTCCCAGATTCTATCATCCCGTCGCTTTTTTGCCACTTTTATAGAAAATTCATAGGCGCGCCTTGCTTGAATTATTTGGGCCCTATCGCCTTCTAAGACAGCAGACCTTAAAGAATATTTAGCTTGCTTACAAGGGGAATCAAACCAAGTAGTATTTTTCCCCAGAGCTGATTGCTTACTGGCCACATCTTTATAAAATATCTGTTGAAGCTCTTTGAAGAGTGAATTATGTATACTCAAAATTGGGATTTCTTGTTCGTTCATCCCTTCATAATTTGCAAAAGAATTGACATAAAGCTCATATATCTGTGACAACAGCGTTGGATTCATCATAATTTTAGGCCAGGAGACATAACGCCTACAGTTGGATAGTACAGGATCGGGCACCACTGTGTGACTTGTATTCAATGCTCTTACCAAGGGAGCTCCATCCAATGAAACCACCAGAGAATCATGATCAATGTCAGTTTGCCTATCTATTCTCATATCAGTCAAAAATGTCCAGAGTCTCACGGCCAAGATAACAAAATCAATGACACTCACATGATTACCTCTTCCGAAGGTGGGAGCTCGATCAGGGTCAGACGTAGTACGGCCATTACATGCCCTCAACCCTCTGCCCACTACCAAGGAGCCTAACTTACGACCAGTTCCTGTAAAATTTCCTCGGGGTTTCCCAGTTAGTGCCCTAATACCCCACTGTTCATCTTCTTCCTCTGTGACCTCACTAATATAGGAGGAAGGTTCATAAGATGTATTAAAATCACCGGCCAGTATTACTTTTGTGTCCGGGTGGAGAGAATTTAAAGCTTTTTCGAGGATAGATAGAGTAGGGGATTCAATACAAGCCGCAGTAGATCTTACATATATGTTTAAAAGGGCCAAAACAAGTCCTGATGGTAACAAGGCAGTAGTCCCTATTAGGTCTAAACATTTTATCTGCAACAGCGTACATAACTTGAATACATTGTTCTTAACAAGAATCAGGAGACCTCCAATTGCCCTCCCATAATGTTTGGGGGGTTTGACTTCTACACTGTAACTTGTAAACCCATCAACAACATTTTTTTCAGTTGCTCAGGTCTCTTGAAATATGCAGATGTCAATCTCTCAAATATACAATGTCCAATCGGAGTCATCCAGCTTAGAAGCAATACCTGCCAGGTTCCAGGATATTAGGCTAATGCCAACTTGTGTCTGGGTACCTACAAACCCCGCTGTATGTGGAGAGCATGGGCTCGCAGCTAAAGATGTAATAGTTGTGGCACCTGCCCTTCTCCCACCCTCAGTATTATAACTGGCAAAGGTTTCCATTTAACCTACTTGGGCAAGTGGAAGCATCAGGTGGTGTTTCCCCTCTATTTCTATTTGGAATCACACAATTTATCATTTCCATCATCCCTGTGTATCTCCTCCTATTATTAGCGGTGTCAATGGCCTCGTTAGTAGAATCAGCTTTCATACCTGCCGATTCTATACCAGATAAGATACAATTACTCTGTGTATGCATTGCACTCAGTAAATTGACTGCATTCAGGCTTGAAGTGGGAGCTGAGTGACTAGCATGTGAGGATAGATTATTAGATTGCACTACGTATTTTTTCAAAATTCTATTGGTTGGAGGGGATAGTTTTAATCTAATTCCCAGCACATCATTCTTATGAGATGACAGGTCCAAACTTCAAAATTAATGAGATTCTCAGCTAGCTGGCTATCACATAAGATGACCTGGATGCAATCGAAGGCTGGAGTGTCTGAGGGACACCATCTAGCACTCAAAATGTCTGATCTAATTATAGAGAGGCACTTGCGTTTTACCCTTAACCAGAAGATTACTTTGTTAATTAACGCGTCAGTATCTTCATAGACTCCATAGTTAAGTTTGGGCACAAGCGTCATGTAAATTAAATTATTAGAGTCTCAATTTATTTTTCTTTGGGTACAGTCAGTTGGAGTTGTTAGTAAACAGTCTCGTTGGAAATGAGGAGTAAATCCATATGAGGTACCCCGATGAGAAGGAAAATTTACATTAACACCAGCCATTGCTCTCTTATACGAATCATCATCAGCTACTCTTATAGCCGTACTATTAGGGGCTGTTTGATTTGGATACTTTACAGATCGAGCTGGGTAGTTTGCAGAAGAGAATCGAGGGATTTCTGATATCTTTGTAGCACTTGAAGTAACAGCAAGGTTTTGTGTCTGCTCTGGTCTATTTGAGTCTGCTGGCGCTTTTGAATAGATCCAGTCAGCTTGGAGGTTTAAAGATGTTCCAGCTAGGCCTTGCCGGTTGTTTTTTGTTGCAGCAGCACTTCAACGTTTTTTGCTGTAGCGAAGAGACTTGATCCGCTAGGGAGACAATCAAGCAACTAAGGTGGGCCAGTTTTAATTTTAATGTCAATAGAGTCACTGGCTCAGTAGGTACCACCGCACCTTGTTGGCACCCATTTCCCGTTTGATCAGCATGGCAGTTTTCAGATTGTGACTGTAATAAATGTGGCCATTCAACATCCTCAGAAGTTTGTAGAGGTGCAAACCGATTGTGGCAGGGAACACTCGGGTCAATAATTATTTCGGGAAATAGTGGGCAAGGGGTTTTGGTAGACGATATCATGGATTCTGCTTCCTTAGCGGATTCAGTTGCCTCACACTGATGGTCTAAAGCAGCAGGACTTGTTTGCCGTCCAGTGGCTAATTTCTGCAATTTTTTAGGTTTGACAATTTTAAACATATCCGGGACCCTTGTAGCATCACCCTTCCCTTTGTCATAGTCTATTAGGTTTAATAGGGACTCAACTTCTTCTATTAATAAATCAATATCTGCCAATGTGTCAGTGTTTGGATGCAGATCAGCCATTTGCTCTTTATGGCCTGGTTTCCGGGGTTTCTTTGCGTGGGTTTCTACTCTAATTAGGTCACCAGCTTTCCTTTTGCCCATAATGAGGATTGGTCCCACCTACACACGATACAACTCAAGGACAGGATGAAAGGAGATGTAACTTACTCGAACTCGATATGGTGAAGTAGAAAGCGTCCTTGGCTTCCCTCAATCCCTTCCAAGATAAGGTGGTTCCAAGCGCAGTCCCTGGCCAACATGCTGCAGTGTGTTCTCGGCTTGTATAAAACAAACGTGAAGGACCCCAAGTCGCTGTTATATTTTACTTTAAAATATTAGAGGGGGGGCCCGGCCACCTCCGGTCAATGACGGGCAAGAATGGGCCTGCCCTAGGCCCGGGCTTTGCCCTGGTGCGGCCCGCACGCGTCCTGTGCAGCGGGAGCTCTCTGTTCCCTTTATGCACCTCCGGGCACGTGATGATCAAGCAGGCAGGAGCGGGTGAGCCTGGAAGGTGAACTCCGTCGCCCCCGGTGCTGGCTCACAACCCCTGTGCAGAGAGAGAGCGTCCCGCGCAGCGGGAGCTCTCTGTTCCATTTATGCGCCTCCGGGCTTGTGATGATCAAGCAGGCAGGAGCGGGGGAGCCGGGAGGCGAAGTCTGTCGCCCCCGGTGCTGGCTCACAGCCCCGGTGCAGAGAGAGCGCGTAGAGAAGTACTTAATGGGGTCCTCTCAGGAGGGAGGGTATTTGTAGTCTGGGGCACTCGGTGCATACTGTTTATGGTGAAGGTGTGGTGAGTGTACAATCCCACATGCGTGGGGATACCTGCTTGAACTTTGGAGGTGCGTCACAGATGATGTGCCATTATCATGCTCATTCTGACTCCTAATTTCTGAAGGGTAATCCTTTTTAGGACATTCCGGTCTTTCCACCGCAACGTCCCTGTGTCCATGTGGATACTACTGTAATGGGAACATATACACGGCAAAGTGAATTTCTTTTATTAACATAGGATCGTGCCCTGCCATAAATGAGTTTACAAGAATATTCAAACAAAGACCTTGCCAATGAGTGTTATTGGAGTAGTCTACCACTTCCATCTCAACCTTTTTCAATGGCACCCTAGCATAATCCAAATAATGTAATTCTTCTTCCTCTTCATGATCTTCTTTTTGTCCCTCTTCTTGTTCTTTTTCTTCCTATTATCATCCAAATTGATAATAATAATAATAGTAACAGGTAGCAGAGTGTAAAATAAATGTGAGAGGTAGAAGTAATCATTTATACATATATAGACATTTTCCTGCCCAAAAATTGTTTCAACATTACGATGAAACATGTGATGAACTTGTGGGCCGTCTATGGTGTTACTGGACAGTTGAACATTTTTAAAAGTCAGACTTAAAGCTTATTAAAAAGTTTTTATAATAGGGTGGTTTGGGAAAAAGGTGGTAGATGCATTCAAATATCAAGTTTTTTCCTTCTCGACAGAAATGACACAGTCTGAGAAAGTTGAAGACATTCTACAGTACTCGAGATGCACACGTTTGCTCTGAAAATGCCTAAATCCATACAAACCGTAGCAGGCTGGCTATTATAGAGCATTTTGGGACCCAACTGTCACCCATAGTTTATAGACTTACTAATGCTAGTTGGTAGACTTAAATGCTTTTGAAGCAAAAGGGCAAATCTCTATTGCTTGGTACCTAGGCATGTACATATGATGAAACAAGCATAGTTTCCTGCAGGTTAACTTACCAAGTAGTTTCGTGATCATGAGTTGGGAGATTTCAGCATAAATGAATTCTACATCCAGTGTCTATATTCGTAGAGTGTAACACTCAATTAATTATATTATCATCAAAATATAAAATGAAATCAGACCATGAAGCCCGCAACAGAATCAATTTCATTTAGAAAGAATTATTGTATCTAATCAATTCATACTCATAGGTGCTAAAGTTGTGAATGAGGTCATGGCACAGTGCTCAAGGCATGGGAAGCGTGGTGAAATGATAGTGAATACTGATCAGCAGCTTACAATTAACAACAAGTTCTAGCAGTTGAGTGGGTCATGTTAAAATAGCCTAGTCCAAAGTCCAAAAGTGTAAGCAATCTAAAGAAAAAAGATCACTTGCTGTTTCAACCAACAATTATAATAAATACTAGGGTCTTCATCAGGACAAAAAGCCTATAGTCACTTGGTGTTGCTCTCTGTAATGGCAAACTCAATGCATACAGTTAAAAATGTCCACAATATCATCATTAAAATAGCATTCCTATTACTGTATGGAGTCAAATCTATTAGTGCATATGCATGTACCCCAGAGGAAGGAAACTAGCTTTTCTGTGGTTTGTGAGTCACTTTCCCATTTACAATTTGTGAGGATTTTGAGCACATAAGTCAGCTGTCCCTTTCAGACATCCCCCTAAGAGTCACCGCACCAGTTAACACTCTGATCGGGCAGCCTTCTCCTAGTGCAGCATCCAAGACCACTTACCTCCTTCAAACTGAAACATAGGTATGGAGTTGTATAGAGTCCAATTCATTCATATAAAGTTCATGAGATGTTATCCAAGTTTATGTATTATGAATGCACCATTTCTTTGGGGCCTGAAGGACCTTTGGTTATAGGAACATTTATGAGTATTATCTGGAGGTAAGCAGGAAAAGATGCACAAAATATGATGCAATAACTATAGCAGAGCAAATCAAAGCTAATATTAACTTAATTTACTGGAAATACACCCCAAAGAAAAGTGAAAGAGTGGACTTTTGGGATGTATATTTACTGAGCTTTCGATTCACAAGGGAGGTACGAGTGGTTAATGGATACCATAGTCACAAGGTGAGTATTTAAGATAGGGAAAGATTTCACCTTGGTTTATAATAAATAATGGGCTTTGTGGCATGCTAATAATATGACTTTAGCGAAAGAACTGGTGGGCCTGTTTTAAACAGGAAACTGGCCCTCTAAAATTAAGCATGGTTTTTCTGTTCATCCATCATATCTTCACTGGTATAAAAGGAAACTTCGAAGGTCAGATGGAAGGGGGCATCCTTTATAGGATGCACTGGCCCTCAGGGGGAGACGCTGCCCAAGCAAAGGAACAGGGCTGACCTCACTAATGTGAAACACACCTAGGATCAGGAGGCAATACCCCGCCAACACACTAACCATTCTATATAACCAGATAACCATTTTATGAAAGGAGTGCACTGGTATTCAATAAGACATGTTTCTTATCTCAGTTCAACACCTAACTATATGGTAGTGTGGGAAATACTTTCAAAATTAAATGTTGACTTGCCAACCATGTTAGAATCGCACTTTAGAATATGTTTAAACTGCTGCTGAAATGTTTTCACATAGAAAATTACACATAGGAAAAATGTGCCTGCTTCACAACATGAAACAATCATTTATAAATGCATTATAAATGTCGCGAATAGTTCATAAATTAATCACACAAAGGGAAAATGTACATTACTCAAACGTATATGAAATAATATAAAGACATTTTTTTTGTACCAAACTATCATACTTAAATGTGCCCCTTTACTTAGGCCCAAAGCCTTTTCTTTCAACTCCTGCTCATAGTTAATAGACATTGATTTAGAGCATTTTGCCTAGCACCAGCATCCTGCTTAAGAATGTGCTGACTTCAAGCTTACGTTTCTTTAGCCCCATCATGCCATCCTAGCATACGTAAACTGAAAAATGGACTATGCTCTGATTGTTAGACTAAATAATGATTTAGATATTTTATGTATGCCTCACCAAAACATTATTACTGGTTTGCCCCAGCATATTCAATTTGCTTATGTATTCACAGTGGACATAGAGCACATCTCTTAGCTTAGGTAAGAAGATTATCATGAGAACTTTCCTCCATGTTGCAAATGCACGATACATTGTTTTACTATACTCCAGCGTGAATGTTTACAGTGGAAATTGAGTGGAGAAGCATCGGAAATTGACGACATCATCGGATGAGCGATTTCCATTGGAGGGGAGCTGTCTACAGTTCATAATGTTTTGATACATTATTGCGTGATTTTATATTAATGAGTTTTCTTAGCTAGTTAGTCAGGAGATTGTTCGGGCTTTTGTTGTCTGCATTTTGCAGTCGGCACTCTCACCCATCCTTTTGACCCTTTCTTGGCACTCAATTTGAGACTCAAGTCTCAATATATTTTCCTTCGAGAATCGCTTGGAGGAGATTTTGTACTTGTTACCGACAGCTATTGCTAAAGGTGACTCTACTCTCTACCTTACCTGAACCTTTTTCTTGATCAATGCTACTGCAACGATCATTCCTCCATTACTGATATTTTGACGGTCATTCCTGTGACTGAGGGAACTCGGCTGAGTTTACAGAACAACTCTTTATGGGAAGCTCAACTTGCTCTTTTCCGAAAAAGAACTCTTCATGGGTTCTATTCAAGGGTAGATCAGGCTCTTAGCTGGTTTAGTGACTATTTTCCTTTATGGAACACTTTGTATTGATTTATGTCTGTCACTAATCAATCTTTTATTGATATTTCTGTAAACTGAACTAATCTGAATAAAGATGATAAAAATCCTACTAACCCATTAAGATAAATAAAGGTTTTGAAAACTTCACCTATCTCTCATCATTGACTGAACATTAAGAATCTGACAATAGATGATATATGTATGATTCGTGTTCGTGTTCCAGCTCTGTTCGAACCTTGGTGGCCAAGGTCCATTGACTTATGAGAGAGCCATCAAGATTTCCAAGGAACCAAATCTGTAAGTTGGAGTGTTTGGTCTTTGAGACCGTTTGGAATCTTTCCTGAGATTTACTGCATAAGTCTAAACAGGTACATGTAACATAAATAAAAGCATCATGCCCCTCTGCCGGATCCTAAACATCTCAGATTCCTTGGTGCTTTGGGGAATTAAGTCCCCACTGATGCTACCCCGCAAATAATGAATGAGATACCACTACCCTCAAACAAGCTGGCATATGCTAAGGTGAGCCAGAATGCCAGGAAGGCAGAAGCTTACTTCTTGTGTTAGACATCTGCTGCAAAATTGACAGTTAATTGCTGAAATCAAGGTACACAACCTGCTTAGTCTGTACAAACAGAAATAGCAAATGTAGAGTCACCTACTTGACACAAGAAATCAGTGTTTTTTAAATTAAAATGAAATTATGGTAAGCCGGCCATTTTATGGTTGTCACAACCCAGCAGAGCTTTAAAGCTGGAGGCTGTGGGAGTGGCTGAGGTCGTGACACTTTGAAGCTTCAGAAGAGGGAGCAAAGGTTTATTGGTGATAATATGTCTGCAAGAAAGCTAGCTGTCAAGCCAGACACTAAAAAGAGTGCCCTCAGGTATGCAGTGGAAGGATATGCCCCATCCAACGATGTGATACTGAAATGCTCCTAGGGAGGGCACACAGAAGATTAGGGAGTAAAGCCATTGAATCAGGAGCAGGTAAGTGGTATAGACCACAAAGTCATCCAAACATGAGCAAGGGGGCTGACCCAAAGCCCACTCATATCTTCACTGGTATCACAAGACCCTAGTTGGCAGGGTATGCCCAGACGTGGGTCCCTTGCTCACTTTGCCATTGGATTCAAGCTAACCTGGTTGATGAGAGGTTTTACCCCGAAACCGGTCCCATGATGCTTGTTTCCAGTCCAAGGAAGACCTAGCTAGGCAGTTCGGGCTGGACTGTTCCCCTGAGGCACAGGGTCAAGATCGATTTGCATATAGCTGGGTCTGAACTGAAGTGGCAAAGTAAGCTAAAGAATGACGATGGATTCAACCCAGATCTGTGACTGGTGGTGAGTGTCTGAAAAGTTTCAGCGCTCCGTCCATCATCTCCTTGTGTTTGCTTTGTTCGCCCTAAGTTGGCAGGGTATGCCCAGACGTGGGCCCCTTGCTCACTTTGCCACTGGATTCAAGCTAGCCAGCTGACGAGGGGTGTTACCCCAAAACCGGTCCCAGGATGCTTGTTTCTGGTCCAGGGAAAACCTGGCTGGGCAGTTCGGGCTGGACTGTTCCCATGATTCTGCCACAACACACTTATAAAAGTTCAATTTCTTCAAACAAAATTTCATTAAATGTTATATCACATCTGTCTAAACACATTCCTAAATCAAAAAACACAAACTAATCGTGTTATTTTTTAAGCATACTCAAAAGTTATGTGAAAAAATCATGTATAATTATGAAACAGGACATATACACAATGTTATCTAGTGTCAAAGTGAGATAAAGTGAAGTGAGGTGTATTGGACATAAATCACAGCATATTACATTAGGTTCACAGGAATATTTACATAAACAACAATTACATTCAGATACAGAGTAAAAAAACATGTTATACATCTCAAGGTGACCTAGAATTGCATTCTTTCTTATAGTGGTCAGATTGGATTGTAGTGCTTCTAGTTATGCGTCGACGTTTCGACCCTTATAATGTTGTGCTAATTAAGAGCATCAAAATCGGGTCTTCCTCAGGACAAAAAAGGTAGCTTGTGTATAGCCTTGTGAATTGGGTCCCCAAAGGAATCCAATGGGAGAAATAGGGGGCTAATGAATCACTTCCTCCTGGAGCTCTTAGGTAGCTCAAAAATTAATAGATGAAAAAATCATCAAGGACGGGCACACCGTGCTCTCAGACCATCTCTGGCGTCATGCGCTCAGAGACATCCAGGGAATGCCAAAATGGTGGGGGCAGTCAACCTCCTCAGTAGTTAATTGGTCCATTTGGCGTGAAGAACCGGCACAGAGTGCTCATAAATCATCTCCGGCGTGGAGGGCTCGGAGTCGTCCCTGGTTAAGGGACTCAGCAGGAGAAGACGCACCTGTTGCTACGCTGTGAGCGAGCAGTATTGAAGAGTCGACGGAATAAATCCTGTTCCGGGATCAAGGAGCTTTGAAATGCATGGAGGTCTAAATACCCCTGCTGAGTCCCTTAACCAGTGACGACTCTGAGCGCTCCACGCCGGAGATGATTTATGAGCATTCTGTGCCGGTTCTTCACGCCAAATGGACCAATTAACTACTCAGGAGGTTGACTGCCCCCACCATTTTGGCATTCCCTGGATGTCGCTGAGCGCATGACGCCAGAGATGGTCTGAGAGCACGGTGTGCCCGTCCTTGATGATTTTTTCGTCTATTTATTGGTGAGCTACCTAAGAGCTCCAGGAGGAAGTGATTCATTAGCCCCCTATTTCTCCCATTGGATTCCTTTTGGGACCCAATTCACAAGGCTATACACAAGCTACCTTTTTGTCCTGAGGAAGACCCGATTTTGATGCTCTTAATTAGCACAACATTATATGGGTCGAAACGTCGACGCATAATTAGAAGCACTACAATCCAATATGACCACTATAAGAAAGAATGCAATTCTAGGTCACCTTGAGATGTATAACATGTTTTTTAGTCTGTATCTGAATGTAATTATTGTTTATGTAAATATTCCTGTGAACCTAATGTAATATGTTGTGATTTATGTCCAATACACCTCACTTCACTTTATCTCACTTTGACACTAGATAACATTGTGTATATGTCCTGTTTCATAATTATACATGATTTTTCATATAAATTTTGAGTATGCTTAAAAATAACACAATTAGTTTGTGTTTTTTCATTTAGGTATGTGTTTAGACAGATGTGTATATAACATTTAATTTAATATTTTTTTGAAGAAATTGAACTTTTATAAGTTTGTTGTGCCAGAACCACTGTTCGCTTAATGCAATAGTCCCCAGGTTCTGCACGTTACTGGGTATCCCCATTGATGAATACGGACTGTTCCCATGAGGCACAGGGTCAAGACCGATTTGCATATAGCTGGGTCTGAACTGGGGTGACGAAGTGAGCTCAAGAATGATGATGGATTTAACCCAGATCTGTGACTGGGGTGAGCGTCTGAAAAGTTTCAGCGCTCCGTCCATCATCTCCTTGTGTTTCCAAAGCCCACTCTAGGCATATTGGGAATAAGAGGTCTGGCTAACGTATAGCTAATATTCTCTGTTGCCGAGACCTAAACAAGAGAGAACTCTGGCAATTCTGATAGAGGACTGCAGCCAGTGTGAGCCTCGCTGGACCCTCCACCCCTCTTGGCCACGATGTGACTGTACCATCTGCACACTGACAGCTATTCCTCTGGGTAGAGACTGCACATAAAGTACTTCATTCTGAGTAGCTCTTTATTTAACAGTTGTGATGTTATCTCCTCTTTCCGTTCTGCAACTCGAAATTGAGCTAAAACAGCAATACCGCACATTTTCCCATTCTGAGCTGCAGGACTATTATGGTGTTCCTTTTTCAAATAGTTCCAGGTTTTATGGTGCGAAATGTGTGAGGGGAACAAGTGTGATATGTTTTCACTACTTCTACTTGCCCCCGAATTCGGATCACCCGAGTGTAATAAATAACTGTTCTGTTTATTTGGTTAAAGTAAAGTTACGTTTGTGGACATGGCACTGGCGAAGAGCAACTGGTTTAAGAAAGAGGTTTTAGAAAATTCTCATACAGTAGTCATGCGCAATTACTGGGAAGTTTATTGATTCCGCACCATGAAAAAGAGACTTAAGACTTATTTGCAGGTTCTTTGTGTTTTTAGGCCAGTACAAATAACTTAAAAAGAAGGCAGGGTTAGAAGTTCGTTTAGATAAAAGTCAAACAGCATACTCAATGCATTACATATATATACACACACATATATATATGCATTTTGTTAATACACAGCAGAAAATCTGTGTTCTACAGCTATATAAGAATTGCAAACGTTCTGTATTATCTTTGACACCTTGGCAGGCAGACTGTGCTTTACATTCAAAGTTGAGAACCGCTTCAGTGAATGTCACGTATTGTATTAAAATAGAACATGCCTTGCAGTTGTACGTTTCTGCGAATCTGAAAGAGAGCATAATGCCAAAACTCAATCAATAGTGATTTGTCATCAAGTGAATACCCTTAGACTACAATGTACGTAATTAAAGTGTTAAGTACAAAGTAAACTGTGCAAGTAGATACACGTTCGACTCAGGAAATTGAACCCTGATTAGAATCTTTTTCTGATTAAATTATGCAGTTTTGAAATGTGCTTTTCATGCAAACGTATGTTAATTTGAAATGTGTCGTGCAGATATTTAGGTCCAGTATATTGTGAGTATTCTGGTGACAAAATGTGTTGTGAAAACCATGTACTGTCTTTATTAGGGAGTACTTATATGAAATTCTGTGTTGTACTAATTTGAATACTAATGATGTGAGACATTGTCCAAAGAAAATGTAAGGCTAGATTAATTTTTCAAGGAAAGGGGGAAAGAAGCACACTGCCTCACATCACAGCACTCAGGTCGCTCAGAGGCATTGTGGTAAATGCAGTGCATTGTAACACTTACTTCAGTACCCTCTAAAACAATGTGTTACTCTCTAATGATGGACAACTTTCCTGAAACACGTGTCTAGAGATACACAGGACTCGATGCACTAGCAATAGCGACAACTAAAGTTTTACTCAAGTGTTACCACGCACTTTATTTACCATAATACATCTAAGCAAACTGAGTGTTGGGATGTGAGGCAGTGTACTCCATTCCTCCTTTGTTCGATAGGCTCCCTTGAGTTGATGAGCTGACAAGCTCTGGTTGATGCACCTGCAGTCAGTGAGTGGCACAAAGACCTCAGAAGACTGTGAGCAGCATTTCTAACACCTCTAAAACAACTTCTTACTCTTTAATGATGAAGGACAACTGTCCTGAAACAGTGTCTTGAGATACACAGCACTGGGTGCACAATGGTGAAAACTAAGACAGTCACTGAAGTAAGTGTTATCATTCACTGCATTTACCATAACTCATCTGAGTAAACTGAGTGCTGGCATGAGAGGCAGCGTCTTCCTTTGCCCCTTTGTTCAATTTTTCATAGAATTGAGATGATATTCTGGCTCTACTGTGTTATGCAGGTTCCAACATTGGGGAATAACTAAGGGGTGATGGAAGGTTAACAGCGGTGCTATGCATTTTCATAACTTTTCAAAGGATACCATAGTCACATGAGGTGACATGCGTAAAGTAGAATTAGTATGCCATCCCGAGGTTGGCAATATTGTGTTAGGAATGGAAGGGAACATCTTTTTTAAGTTGGTGAAATACAGTGACTTGTCTAGTGCAACTTGAATTGTGAGTCACAAAGTGGAAGAATGTTGACATGCAGCTCTTCCTTATTTTGTATGGGCTCTGACCTAACAACTCAGAAAAATGTAAATGAGAGTCAGTCGTATTGATAATATGTTGTCTCTACTATCTCACATGAAGTTTGGATGTTTATGACAACTAGCCCAGAATTACGGACTTTGTTGATTCTATTTAGTAAAGTAACCCTGATTGCTGTATTCAATCAAAAATTCAATTAAAAATCTTTAATTCGTAATGTTTCCAAAGCATATAAAGTACACAAGATGAAAACAGCATGAACAATCTATATAAAATCTGATACATAACTTAGGACAAAGTATAACCATAAAAATATACCCAGATTAAGACATTAAAATACCATACAAAAGGCATCAACACAATCATGAGGTTTGTAAAAAATCGCATTTCATTGGTCCTCAAGACTACCAATCTATACAAGCTCTCCTGCATTTCAAGGCGGGCCAGAGAAATGATGCAGTTGCATAGCATACAAATGGGTGGCAATGTTTTTTAATAAAATAAAGGGCTGGGCTGCATTGCCTAAAATTATATTTAAGCAAAAGAGGAAGGCTTTGTTCCTTTGTTTTTTTTTATAGAAGCTACAAAACAACAGTATATAGAGATCAGACTGGGCTGACCTTCCATCACTGGGTCAGGCTGACAAATCATTTATCGAATACATCTTGCTTGCAAAGCCCATCATCAAGGGCATGACATTTTGTCGAAACTTCAGCAAAATGAAGCAATGCTGAAGGTTAGTCACAAGCACTAGGTACGAGCGTTCAACCTGCGTGATAGATGGGGTCACTTGATATAGCTTTACTTAGGATTTAAGTTGATTTATCTCTACTCTCTCACACGCAGCCTTCGCAAAGAATATTTCCTTAACTCTTGTTTTGGAAGTGGTCATGCAACTAGTTGGATATGCATATAGCTCAACCAACCCCAGTGAACTCAATGTACTATTCACATACTGCAGCCAAGGAATCTTATGAGCAGTACCCAGGGTTAAACGGTCCCTGATAATACTTTGAGTCAAATTAACTGTATCCCTCCTCCAAATCGAGTGCCATAACAAGATGAGGGGGCAAGTCGAATAGCATGAGAGAAGTTTGGGGTACCAAATTCAATGTGACGGGAAGGGCCAATAACCTTTTAAAGAACCCATCCTCTATTAGTTGTAGGGGATCTATTGCCACCGTCTCCCACACCCATGCACCATACATCGCAGAGGAAATGGCTTTTGCATTGTATACTTTTTTACTGTCTCAATGGGCTTAGACCCGAGTTTCTTAATAAAATTGAAGATGGCCATCATGTTTCTTTCCATTACAAGGGCCCCATTGGCCACCATATTTAACCAAGAGTGTTTTTTATCAAAGAGGATCCTCCGGTACGGAAATGTGTACACCACTTCCAGTCTGCATGACACTATATGAAAGGCTCTACGTTT
Source organism: Calotriton arnoldi (assembly GCA_963921515.1). Taxonomy (NCBI): domain Eukaryota; kingdom Metazoa; phylum Chordata; class Amphibia; order Caudata; family Salamandridae; genus Calotriton; species Calotriton arnoldi. The sequence goes on from CAWUFW010000934.1 coordinate 50,178, forward strand.
CTTAGGCGGTACTCCTGCCACCAATACAATAGATTTGCATTCGTTAACACGAAGCTCCAGGCTTTTCATAAACTTTGAGTAAGCCTCAATCAATCGCTGCACAGCCACCCCGGTTCTAGCTATTAGCACGGTGTCATCTTCATAGACTAGTATAGGGAGGGGAACTGCATTAAAGGGAGGAAAAGACACTGTGGCCTCCACCCCGTTGGTATATAATGAAAATAAAAAAAGGGCGAGGACACAGCCTTGTCTGACACCTCTCTGAATCTGAAAAAACCTTATGCACTCCCCATTCCTGCCGTATCAAATTCACACAGTTGCTTGAGAGTACATCTGGTGTATAAAGTTAATTAGCACATCATCTATGCCCATATCCTTCATGATCGACCATAGCTTGGGGTGGATGACACAATCAAAATCGGCTGACAGGTCTATAAATGCCATGTAGATCTGCCCGCTCTTGGCTCTCATGTTTTTGGCAATAGTCAAGCTCAGGTTGAGGCATTGGTTTGTTGTCCCCCTGCCCCTTTGAAAGTCATACTGTGCTGGTATCAGAATGTTCAGCTCCCTGGCCCACTCCTCCAACCTATTTAACAATAAACGTTACATCAATTTTGCAGTACTATCTATCAAGAAGATAGGTCTATAATTTTGAGGTAATGAATTATCCCCCTTTTTATAAATGGGGATTATTATAGTATGTTTCCATGAAACTGGAGGACCCACCTTACCTATTGCATTAAAAATATTAGTTAACAGTGGGGCCCATAAATCTTGAGGATCTAAGAAAGTCTATAGGCTCCCCAACAGGGCCTGGGGCCTTTGCTGAGCTGCCTTGGGCCAGCTCTTGTCTAACCACTAATAAATCAAACACAAGATGTTCCTTAAGTGCTACATGCATAGTATTAGATGGGAAAGCCAGATCCCCCATCAACCACCCCAAAAAGTTTCCCAAAGTAAGACACCCAAGCTTCCTCATTGGCATGGGTATCTAGTGTCGGGTCACTATCAGCTATGAGGAAGGAAGCATTTATCACACGCCAAAAGTCCCTGACATTTTTAGTAGCAGCTAGCTGCTTGAGACAAGTTCCTTCAACTTCATCCCTCAAACCCCTTAATCTATCTTCCCATGCCTCCCTCTGCTGTATCCTTAACTACAATTTCCATCACAATGGGTTTGGGTTGCGGAGGACTGCATCAAAGTAAAATTAGCCTGTTAGACCTGGCACCATTGGCGTGGGTCTCCCTTCCATTTTTTGCCTCTACCTCCTGTGTTTTGCTGTGTGTTGGACTCCATTTTTGCTGGTCTAGATACTTTGGGCACTTTGCCACTGCTGTTCAGTGCCAAAGTGCAAGTGCTCCCTTTGTAAAGTATTGTTATGGATTAGTGATTCCATCATTGGCTTATTTGATTTACTTGTCAGACCCTAGTACAGTGCACTATGTGTGCCCAGGGCCTGTAAATCAAATGCTGCTGGTGGGCTTGCAGCACTGATTGTACCACCCACAGAAGCAGCTTGTAAAATGTGACTCAGGCCTGCCATTGCAGAGCCTGTGTGCAGTCTGGGACTACCATGTCGACTTGGCAAGTGCACACACTTGCCAGTCCCTAAACCTTCCCTTTTCTACATGTTAGTCACCCCTAAGGTAGGCCCAAGGTACCCCTGTGGGCAGGGTGCATTGTATGTGAAAGGTAGGTCATGCCCTGATGTGTGTGGCATGTCCTGATAGTGAAATACTGCCAATTTCGTTTTTTCACTATTGCAAGACTATCTGTTCCCATAGGCCAGAATGGGGAGTTTGTTTATAACATCTTATAAACATAACTGACCCTGGGAACAAGATAGGAAAATAAAGTTTAGTATGCCTGAACCCAGAATGTTAAGATGCATCTTTTAGTGAGGGTGATTTTTACATTTTTGTGTTTGAAAATACCACTTTTAGAAAGTAGGTATTTTCTTGCCTAACCATCCAGTGTGCCTCTGCTAGGTTTGTGTATTGCATGTCTGGCTTTTGGATGACAGGGGCTGGAGAAGGGCAGCGGCTCCAGAAGTCTGATGAGTCAGGGCTGGGCTGAATAGGCCTGGTCTGCATTTGGAGTGGTAAGAGGAGTAGCACCTTCACCTGAATAGGGCTGTGCCTGCCCCCCTGTGGTGTGTCTGGAGCCAGGGCTCACACTGACAAAGGAGGTTGTTGTGCACTTGCAAAGTGCCCCACAGAACTGGTTTTGGCTGGGTACAGACACTCTCTGCCTTCAGAGAACAAAGGATTTTGGTGTATAAAAAGAGGGGCCCAGACCCCAGACTTTTAGATCACTTCTGGGAACTCAAGAGGAAACCTTTGCCAAGGAGAAGAGCCGGATAAGCTGAGGAGGAATCCTGCCCCTGTGCTATTTGCTGTCTGGGGTTGGCCTGCAGTGGTTGCTTGCTGCCAAGGAAAGGAGAAAAAGTACTTTGCTGTTTGCTTTGTCACCTGCTTGAGGAAAAGATCTCCAAGGGCTTGAAACTGAGCTTGCCTCCTGTTCTGAAGTCTCAGGGACACAAAGACTTCACCACCAGCTCCCCTGAATTTCCTTGCTGGGAATTCCAACCTGCAAAGAGGTGCCTGCTGCTGTTTAGGACCTCTAGAGACTGTTTGTAGCTGGGTGCTGGAAAATCGACGCAACAACGAAGAAGCGTGTCGCATCCGCACCTGTTTCCGATGCATTGCCGAAGAAACCGTCGCAGCGCCTGCCGCAGCTCGAGAAATCGCTGCACGATGCATCGGGTGCAACGATCTCCGAAGTCCGAGATCACCGCACCGATCCCGACGCAAGCCTGCTGTGTGGCTGCACGAAGCCACGCATCGTACCGGATCGACACATCACATCGAGGCGCCAAGACTGTCGCACCGTTGGGGGATGCAGTAAGAAACAGACGCATCAACTCCCCACGCAGTAAGAAAACGACGCATCACCTCCTCTCCGGTAAGGAACCAACGCATCACCTCCCCTGCGCTGCAGTAAGGAACCGACGCATCACCTCCCCCGAAGCAAGGAACCAACCAACACATCATCTTCCCTGCATGTAAGGAACCAATGCATTACCTTCCCTGCGGCCATTTTGTTTGTTTTGCGTAACGCATCCCAGGTACTTTGTGAGAAAAGTGTTGCATTTACAACTTGCATTGAACTGAACTATTTCCACCATTTGAAAGCCTTATTTTTAATACTGTATTGGGGATTTTTGTCGTTTGGTCTTGTTTTGGTTTAGATAAAGATTACTTATTTTTCTAAACTGGTGTGGTGTCCATTTGTAGTGTTTTTACTGTGTTACTGTATGTGTTCACAAATGCTTTACACACTGCCTCTGAGATAAGCCTGTCTGCTCGTGCTAAGCTACCAAGGTGGTGAGCAAGGGTTGTTTTAGGAGTGTATCCCCCTTACCCTGACTAGAAGCAAGGGTCCCTATTTGGACAAAGGTACCTACCTCTGCCAACTAGAGACCCCCATTTCTAACATAGCCTTTATCATTTAAGTTACCTTTCTTTTTCATCAGTTCATGGAAGCTAGGGGCCCTATCCTCAAGACGTCGTAATGGGACTGATAGTATGAAAATGTGTGGATTTATCATCAGTGCCTCTTAAGCTAGTAGGGATTTGCTAGGCCATTTTGCTTTTACCTTCCACAGTTTTGTAGGGATCCCATCAATGGATGTGATAAATCAAAAATATCTATAACTGTTTTGAAATAAACATGTCTCTATTTTAGCGTACACCGTTGTTCCACAGTCCGAGACATTAAAAAGTACATGTCCTGCTTTTCAAATACACTGTACACTGCCCTTGGGGCTGTCCAGGGCCTACACTAAGGGTGACATATGTACTAAAAAGGAAAGTTTAGGCCTAGCAAAAGGTTTGTTTTCTGAGGTTGAAATGGCAGTTTATACTGCACACAAAGGCTCTGCAATGACATGCTTGGAACATGGTTAAAGGGCTACTTAAATGGGTGGCACAACCAGTACTGCAGGCCCATTAGTAGCATTTAATTTACAGGCCATGGGCACATCAAATGCACTGTACTAGGGATTTGTAAGTATATTAAATATGCCAATTGGGTATAAGCCATTTCTACCATCTTTTAAGGAGAGAGCACAAGCACTTTAGCACTGGTTAGCAATAGGAAAGTGCACAGAGTCCTAAAGACAAGAAAACAAATTTCAGCAAACAGAGGAGAAGGAAGGCAAAATGTTTGGGGTGACTCTATAGAAAGGACCATTTGCAACACTCTCCCTATTCTACTAAGCTGAATGTCAAGATTTTCAGCACATCCTTTCAGCTGCAATGTTGTGCAGATGTGTTTAGTAAAGATTCCAGCTTATGAAATGATTTCATTATCATATTGACTACAGTTCTAGGCAACACACTGAGCAGTGCCGGGGTGCAATATGGAGAACAATCCTTTCTTGCAACCTCTTTACCTGTTTGTAGCTGAACATCACTGATCCTCCATCACAAGAAATTAAAACTAGGATTTTGGTAAGGCTTCTGGTAAGTCTATACTCCTGTTTATTGGGACATGTCTTAGAGAAGACAGCACGTTGCTTATTATGCCTTCAGCAGACACATCACGAAGCTCAATGAGGTCAACAATAATATTACCTGGAAAATCTGTGTTAGTCAACTGCATTTGCAGGCATACAGTTGAAGCACTTATTTTATTTAAAACAGTGACTTCATCCTGCAAAAGTCACATTTTAGGGGAAAGTTAAATTTTTAGGCAAACACCTTTCATTTAATTTGTGACGCTATGTGGTATTGTATTGGAGTTAACAATTTGACACATATCCAGTCTATTTGACTGATAAAAATGTATTTCTGTTTCAAAACAGTACGATGTCCTGTTTCCCTTTGCCTCCTTATAAGCTATTTGTAATGTTTTAGCTGTTGTTAATTGTTTTTATTGGGTTCTTTGAGTTTCTTGTAGTCATGAGTATTTCTTTGCTTTCACATGTGCCTCGCTTTAAGCAGGTTCATTTATCTTTTTCCTTATTGATCTCTGCTGTTTACCTACAGTGGCACTTTAGATTGCACAGTTAACTCAGACTATTATTTGGATAGTTTCATTCCAATGAATGTATCTGCACCACAGCAACTGACTTTTTGACGATTATTAGATGTAAGAAAGTGTATGATTATTTGGAGTGCCTGGTCACCCACCTCAAGGAATAATAACACTGACTTGTCAGGGTGAACTAAAAAGTAACTAAGTTAACCTGAGCTCAACCCTTTGATAGCTGTCGTACAGAGCAGACAAGCTTATCTTGGGGCATTGGGTAAAGAATTTATGCTGTACCAGAACAGTAGTAAAATCACCAAAAACAGAAATCCCAAAATGATGAGAAAAATAGAGAAAAATGTAAGAAACAAAATGACGCAGAACCCCCCAAAATTTAGTGAGAAGAACCAGAATTATTATTTTTTCAGTAAAAAATAGCACTAAAAAGCACTAAGCACCAACAATAGTCTATAGAAGTGGTAGACTGGGGCATAGGTGCTATTTCAGGCTGACCGCAATTGAGAGTTAGTCAGATACACCAAGGGGTTCATCTCAGTAAAAGTTTTTATTGGAGTTTATCAATAAATATGAATATAGCAGTGCAGAATAAATCCCTAGGTAGGGGCGGTACAAGAATGAGCAATGAGTACGCAATACATTAATAAGTAAGGTCTCCTTAGCATGTCTTCGCCTTCTTATAGCAATAGCTGTAAGAACAGACCAGCCGTACATCAAAGTGCAGCAAACTAAACTTGTAACCACAGCAAATTTTAGGTACCTAGTGGTTTGGGGTCTGCAGCGTAGGGAGGGTCACAAAGTTGGCTAGAGACAGATCCTGCTGTGAAATAGTGTTTCTAGTGTGTAGAGGTAGGAATGGTGCAATGGCAGCAACTGTGTAATGGTGCAATGGCAGCAACTGTGGGAGACTGGGCGGGAAGGCATGGAGGTCGGTTTTGCAACACCTGTGATCAAAGGAAAAGAGGGTGGTAAGGGTCTCATGAGTGGCGATGAACTACTTGGGACTGCCTGCAGGGACCACCTAGCGTTGTCATTCAAGTCTGTCGGGCTCATGGGGGGAGATCATCAGGGGACATAAGGTGTGAGAAAAGCATTGAAAGTTTGTCCCACTCCTGTGAGATTGAGCGCTTGCACAGGTGGTGTACTTCTTCGTATCATAGGGCTTCACCCTCCCCCTTTCTCCCTTTGTGCACCAAATCCTACTGTGCTGCCACTGGCGGGGCAGCGGGAGTCCTCCACTGGAGGGTAAGTGTTTGTTTTGCCAGTAAGAGGGCTATGCCCGTGAAGCAAGACCATACTTTGTACCTCTACTTGCGTTTGAGGATACCTAAGGTGCAAGCCTCCCAAGTGAATATGTCTGTGAGTGCCGTGGCCTCCCGCAGTGCCTAATGCACTGCCCGCCAGTATGTTACAAGGGCAGGGCAGGATCATAATATGTAATGGAGATCCACGTCCCCCTAGTTACAATGGGGGCATCGCAGGTCTGCCATGGAGAAATAGCAGTTGAACTGTGCAGGGGTCAAGCACGAGCGATGTAGTATGGAAAATTGTATATTCTTAAATATGACTTTTCTGGAAACTTGTTGTGAAAAGTCTAGTGCCTGCTCCCACTCAGTGTCATTCAGCAGCCTCCCCAAATCATCCTCCTATTAAGCGCATCCTCCTATTAAGCCGTACAGCAATATGAAGCCTGTACGACTTTGTATTGCTCTATAGAGCCATGTGATCAAATGATGGCCCTGCCCCATGGTAAGGAGCACTTAGAGGACTGCGTGAGTCACAGACTTCTCTTTCTGTGTGGACCAGACAGTATTATGCAATTGGCAGCATGTGAGGAACTGTACCGGTGGGAGGTCATAATCTGAATAAAGCTGTTCAAAGAAAATGAGGTGGCCATCTGAGAAAATGTCACCAACTGTGGTCAGCGAACAATCTTGCCAGCTTTGCAATTTTGCAGCCATGTATGTCCCAGGGTATAGTGGCGGCCCATTAATGGGAACCCTGGAGCGTACAGAGCAATGTGCCATATGAGGATTTGCACTGTGGTGATGCATTTGCAGGCCACTTGCACCTACGAGGATCCTGGGGAGTTAGGCAGAACTTTCGGAAGTGGGCAGCTCCATATTATGGAGGTTGTCAGGGGTTGTGGGCTGTGATACGTCTCCTCCAGGTTACGGCGCATCAGCCACCAGGCAACCCATTGCAGTTTTGCCACCAGGTAATAGGCTTCAAACGACGGGGAACCCAGACCGCCCTCTCTGGTGGGCAACTGCAGTTTTGTCAGAGCTATGCAACAGCCCCCATTTCCCCAAATAAGTTCCTCCAGCAATGTATCTAGTTCACGGAAGTAGCCCACGTCTAGGATTGTGAAGTAGTATAAAATCCTGGGTAAGTTGACCATCTTTGATAAAGCTGTCTTACCAAGGTGGCCAGCGGGAACCTTTTCCAGAATTGCACTTGTGATTTTAGTGCTGTCAGGGTTGGTCGCAAGTTGCCATCGTAGAGGTTGGCCGAGGAGTGGTAGAGGCAAACCGGTGCTTAATTTGAGCCGGTGCTTTCCGGTGCTCAGCACCTAATTGGTTTCCGGTGCTGGGCACTGGCACCTAATTGTCAACACCATACTTGGAACAGTCTACCACATGGTGGCGCTGCTCATCTAATTTAGAGATGAGCAGAACAACTGTTGTTTAGGAATACAATATACATTAAAATTGCTAATATCTGCCTCCCCAGCCATTCCTTTAGCTTTGGGGGCCTGGAATATTCTGAACTGTCACATTTACATGCAAGAGAGATGGTTATTAGTTGTTTTGGCAGCGATGACAAGGGCGATGGGTGGTGCAAGCTGCAGTGGCCTTCTGGTCAGAGCCCTGGCACTTAATATTTTACAAATTAAGCACTGAGGCAAACCCCTAGGTATCGGACAGCAGAATTCCACCAGCAAAGTGGTGACCTTTCTAGCCATATGTCTTTTGAGGCCTATGTCCCTGGCAAAGGCCTGAAGCTCATCCTGGATGGGGGTAGGCCTGAGCGAACATCCCGAAGGTAAAGGAACAAGTCGTTGATGTACAGTGACACTGCATGTGTTCTGTCCACATGGCCAAGGTAGTCTGCGCTGCAGGCCAAGGGCAGAAGGGGGAGTGAGCACAATATACGGTCCAGATGCACATAAAAGTTAGGTGGTGCTAAGAGTAATGAATAGACTCAGGAGTTGGGGTATAGGACCCTCCACATGTCTGTCAGTGTCCAATGCCTCAACCACCCCATGAAGCGTTCTGCCTGTGTGAAGGGGGAGGTGTGCAGAAGCAGTGGGAAGCAGTGGGTGGGCGTGGTCCAGGTGCAGATTGAGCACACAGTTATAGTCGCCCACTAGTATCCCCAGCATTTGGGGTTTAAGTGCCAGTACCTCCAAGAGCATGTCCAGAACATTGCCTAGTCAGCGTTTGGGGCATATATGCTTTCCAGTAGAACATAGGAGCATTCCAGCCATCCCTTAAGCAGAATAAAGCGCCCCTCCTTGCCAATGGTCGTGTAAAGCACCTGAAAGGGAACACCTGGACTAATCCAGAATAGGGCCCCCTGGCATCTGCTGAGCAAGTGGTAGCATGTACAGACCTCCTCCATTGTTTCTGAAGTCACAGCAGCTCTCCAGCTGCAGTGTGTTTCTCTTAGAGGAAAACTAGTTGCGCCTGTTGTCTCTTCATGTAGGAGTATATTGAGAAGTGTTTCTGTATGGTATTAATCTCCCTGACATTAAGAGTTAGGAATCTAGTGGTAGTGAGCAGAGTATTTACATGTACAATGAGGGTAACCCTGCCCCGCAAACCTGGGGGTTTCCGATGGGTCCCTCCATGTGCCTGCGTCCATCTCCCTGAGCTACATGTGTTGTCTGACACATGTCCATCTCTGCTCTTCGTGTGTGGGGAAGGTCTGTAGGATTGCTAACAGATATGAACAAAAACGTGTAGAGCCTACAGCAACTGTCTGTATGCCCAAACAGGACATAAGAGGTAACCTTCCAGATAAGTGGGGTGGTGGCCTTGAGGTGTGTTGGAAAGAGTCCAATGCAGGTCCACCCTGCTTATCAGCATCTTAGTTGTTCTGGGCCCAGTCAATTGAATGTAAATAATGTGGTATTGTGTCTCTCTGGCAATCACCCAGAGGAAACAGGGCTGGAAATATGGCCAGTGGTAAAAAATCTGGGAGAGCTGGAGGGCCACAAGGCATGCATTTGTACCTGAGGTGGGGCAACCTGTTCATGCCTTGCCTACATGCAACTGGAATTAAGCAGAATAGTCATGGTGTACAGGACTTTGGGGGAGTTGTTTGAAGGGTGCGAATGAGCAATCTTCCACCCTTGGAGCTGGAAGAACAAGAAGAGGTGGGGTTAGAGGTACAATAATCTGATGAGCCATTCAAAAATGATAAAGTCAGTACATAAGTGTAGGAAAGTAGGTTCTGCTTCTCATGGTTGCCCCCACGTTTTGCTTGATGTGATGCTGTTTTTGACCAGTCTGACTGGGATCCTGCTAATCAGGACCCCAGTCTATCTGCTTTCTCCCTAAAGTGTTGTGTTTAGTACTTGGGTACATCCCAGATTGGATACTGGGGTACCCTTGTCAGTCCCTAGTATATGGTACCCATGTACCCAGGGCATAGGTACCCCAGAGATCTCCCATGGACTGCGGCATATATTATGCCACCCATGAGAGACCATTCAAAATGGAACTACAGGCCTGCCATTGTAGCCTGTGTAAGTTGGTGCATGCACTACTTACTAAAGATATACGTTTCCTATACCTAAGGGTCACTGCACTTAAAACCTATAAGTCACCCCTATAGCAGGCCTTTACAATCCTGAGTGCAGGGTGTTTGGTTCTAAGTGAGAGGGTGACCCTGCATGAGCAGGACACCCCTGTTGCCTACAGAGTCCATTTTCCCGGGTTGTCAGTGAAGCAGCCATATACTATATAGAGAGGCACCAGCGTAATCGTGCGATGACCATCACAAAAACGGCTGCAACGAATCCTATCATGATTGGTATCAAACATGTTGGAATCATACCCCCACATGGAAGGTATAATTCCAAGCACTTGAAGAGCCCTCTGTTAGGCTCTCAGTGTTCCCGGTACCAGCCTTCTAGTCCCAGACAGCACAAAATGGTTGCTGCTGACCAGAGACACATTTCTGCCCTCCTGCTGCTGAGCCAAGTTCGAGCAGGGGAAGGCAGAACAATAGGAATTCTGTTACAGGGAGGTGTGACCCCCTCCCAGACAGGATTTAGTGTATTAGGGCTGGGTGGGTGCGCTTGCCAGCGTCTGAAAGTCTGCATGAGGGGCACATTTGGTGTCCCTGTGCATAGTCCAGTTCAAACCAGTCCTGTGAGCCGTTGGCTCCCGCTCTGGTGCGAAGCTGGACAAAGGACATGGGAGTAACCCCCCCCCCATCCAAACCCTCCCCTGGGGAGCGTCCCCTGAATCTTCCCAACCCTCTCCTTAGGGTACTTAAGGGCTTACCTGGGTGTAGGTCCCTAGATTCGTCGTGGGATAAGATTCAGAACTGAAGCCACTGCACTTCTACCGTCTGGGCACTCTGGACTTCGCTGGACTTTGTTTGGCCTGACTTTGTCTCCCTTCCAGTCTGCTGCATTGTCTGTGCACCATACAGGAACATTCCAAGACCTGTGAAGCATCAAGGACAACCGAAGTAATCTCCCTTGGAGGCACCGCAACTAAGTCGACCGGTCTGCAGACCCCGAGCTCCTCCGACTCCGTGGGCTTGCCACACAGATGGTGGTTTTCCTCAGCTCCCAAGGCCTGCTCTACCTTCTTACCAAGTTTGAAGCCAGTAGTCCTTGTGGGGGTTGCAATAACCAAACCCCTGGGTACCGTGTCCCCTTTGCAGTTGCAAAGGCTTGTTGACATCTTTGCAAGAAGTTCTGCGGGCTCCTAGTAGTCCCAACCTCGAGCACCTCCAGTGACTAGGGGCCAGATGTACGACCATTTGCTTTTGCGACTCGCAAATTGTGAAAAATTGGGAGCCGCAATTTGCGAGTCGCAAAAGCAAATGTACAACAGTGTCAGAGACACTGTTAGCGATTCCCAATGGGGTCGCAAAATGTGAGGCTCATGAATATTAATGAGCCACTCACAATTTGCGACCCCATTGGGAATGGCTGTGCCCTCCCAGGGATGGTGGCCTGGTGGACTCAGCAGACCTCCATGTCTGGGACTGCTTTTCAATAAAGCAGGTTTCTTTTTTAAATGCAGCCCGTTTTCTTAAAGGAAAACGGGATGCATTTAAAAAAAAAAAAAATGAAACGGTTTTTTTTTTTTTTTTTAGAACATATTTTACTTGTCAAAAAAACAGGTAAAAAGAGCGGAGCTCTGTGACCCAGAGACTTCCGTAGCATCAATATACATCATCATGACTTTGACATTTTTCATATACAGAGGAGAACTGAAAGGGCATTACAATCAAATCAAAGTAAGAAGAAAACGACAAAAGGAACATACAACACCCCCCACCCCCATCGCACTGTCGACCATTCAAGAGCAGCATATACAGTCAAAGCCACATGCTTATGCTCGCCATGTGTCGTGTCCAGTAAGCTACTATCCCACCACACATATAGGAAAGACACCCCAGAGAAGAGGGAGGAAATTAAAGCCGGTCTGAGCTCTGGGTAGGGGCCGGTTCTAGCTCTAAGCCACGATAGTCTGCCCAGCGCTTCCAGATTTTGTAGTGTTTAAGAGGACACCCCCTCGCCACAAAAATGGGAGCCTCTAATCCCATACAAAAGTCTAAGCCATTCTTCCATGCAGCGACGGAGGACGCCACTGTGCCTTCCAGGCCCTGGCAATGTCTCGTTTGGCTAGAGTAAAACCTAGGAGCATACGATGGCGTTTATAGACATTGCCCCCGATGCCTTCCATGACATGAAGGAGAACCAATTTGGGCGAGCAGGGAAGATCCCAACACAGAACTTCTGAAAGGCAGGTTAAAACCCCTCTCCAGAAACGCACCAGCGCGGGGCAGTGCCATACGGTATGAAGCAAAGTTCCCTCGTCGTGCGCACAACGAAGACACAGTGGGGAAGCCACCAAACCCGCCCTACACAGCCTGACTCTGGTATAATACACCCTATGGAGGTATTTAAACTGAATGAGCCGAAGGCTCATTGTGATGGCCGCCCCACGTGGGGAGGCCAGGGCCTCCGTCCAATCCTCCTCCTCCATCGGGCCCACATCTCACTCCCAAACCTCCCGGAGATGCTGCAGGGACGGGGAGCTATACGTGACCAGGGACTGGTAAATTTTGGAGATCTTGTGGTCCTGCAGATCTCCCATGAACACCTTTGCCTCCACTGGACTGAACTCGGCCAGTAACGCCAGGCCCTCCAAGCTAGGGGAGATGGCATGCTGGAATTGCAAATATTTAAAGAATTGAGTTTTTGGCATTTGAAAATCTTTTTGCATGTCTTGAAATGATTTCAACACAGGTCCCCGCATAACATCCCCCAAGGTAGAAATCCCGATCGCATCCCAGTCACGGAATCCGGGCAGAGCCGCCAGCTGTGGCAAGCGTCCGTTGTGCCATAGAGGGGTCTCCCGAGTCAGCCTGTTCCACCAGCCCATCCTCCGTAATGCCTGCCTTCCAGATCTGAAAAACAAGCTGTGTGGCAGACGGCAGGGAATGCCGCAGTGGTGCTGAATATAGGATTGTGTGTAAGGTATGATCCCCCATACGCCGCCGCTCAACCACATACGCTGGATCTGACCTATCTCCGTACCACCATTCGTTAAGGACCAACAGGTGTGAGGCCATATGGTACGACAGAATGTCAGAGGTCGCCAACCCCCCACATTACGTAGATTGGAAACAGGTACGTAGGGCCACCCTAGCCGCCCCGCCACCCCATAGGAACTGGCCCAAGGCCGTATTAATCTGACGGAACCATCTAGGGGGAATGGGATAAGGATGATTTTGCAGCTGGTAGAGTAAGCGTGGAAGAGAAACCATCTTGAAGATGGCCGAGCGACCATAGATAGACAAGGGCATTAGGGACCAAGTTCTAATATCTTCGCGCACCCTATCCCACACCAGCACCAAGTTTCTGTCCCATGAGGTAGTCTGCGAATCTGATAGGAACACACCCAGATAGTTCATCCCCCCGTGCACCACCTGCACAGCGGATGCCCACGTGCCGAGAGCGCCCTCCCCACCTAGGACCCAAAGGGTAGACTTACGCGGGTTCATGTAAAGGCCGGAAGTCTCCCCAAAAATCTGCATGATGCGCAAAAGCCGCGGGCCCGTCCTGTCCAAGTTGGTGAGGAAAAACAGCACATCCTCTGCATACAGGGCTATGCGATCTGACAGTCCCTCTGCCCATTCTAGGCTGGTCACCTGGGTGTCGATCCGCACCCATGCAGCCAAGGGTTCCATGGCCAAGGCAAACAGGTAGGGAGACAGTGGGCACTCTTGCCTGGTGCCCCGACCAATGGAGAAAACCAATGAGATAGAGCCCGCTAAACGTACAGACGCCGTGAGGTCGGTATACAGGAGAGTAAGATAGGACAGAAACCGGGGTCCTATATTCAGTCTACGCAGAAACGCAAATAGATACACCCAACTCAAAGAATCAAATGTGCGGTCCATATCCACAAGCAGGAGCGCCGCACGCTCCCCCAAGCCCCTGACTGTTGCAATAGCTACGTGTGCCCGACGGAGGTTGTGACGGGTCGCCCGCTGGGGCATGAACCCGGCCTGATCCGGATGAACTAGGGAGGAGATATGAGGCCGAAGGCGGTTGGCCAACGCCTTGGCCAGGACCTTAGCTTCAGCATTGAGGAGGGAAATAGGGCGAAAGGACGCGTGGTGTTCGGGAGGTCTACCGGGCTTGTGAAATACTACTACTTCTGCATGCCTCCAGTCGCTGGGCAGGTGTCCCCGCTCTCCAGCTTCCTCAACCACCTTGCGATAATGGGGGCCGAGCTGCAGGAAATACCGCTTAAAGAATTCGTTGGGGAAACCATTTGGACCCGGAGCCCTCCCGGGGTGTAACTCAATAAGGGCGGCACCCAACTCGTCTTCTGTTAGTGGGCAGTCTAGCTCCGCACGAACATCGTCCGGGAGGGCCCTAGGTGGAAGATCGTCCAGGAAGCGGCCTATTACGTCTGCCGATAGGCATTCCTTAGGAGCATAAAGATCTGCATAATACAGCGCGAAACTCTCAGCAATAGCCGAAGGGTCCAGAAGAGGTGACCCGTCCGGTCCCACAATACCTGGGAGAGCCAGGGAGCCCTGCGACCCCTGACATAATCTGTGTAATAGCTTGCTAGACTTATCTCCCCACTGATAAATCCTGCTCCGGGTCACCAACCATGCCTGACGGGCTTCATCTAACAGAAGATGTGAATAGTTTTGTTGCGCGAGCAGCAGTTGACGGCGGACCTGCCGCCCCCTCTCCTCCCTGCTGCGCTCCTCCAGGCCCAGAATTTCAGCTTCTGCCCGAATAAGGGACTCCCTGCGCATCTTGCGGGCCGCAGTACAGAAGGAGATATCTACCCCGCGAAGGGTGGGCTTCATTGCCTCCCAAAGAGATTCAGCCTCCCGCACCGACCCGACATTAAGCGATAAATACTGATCAATGGCCTCTTCCATATGTTCCCTATAGTCGTCTTTCTGGAGGTTCCAGGTCGAGAGACGCCACCGAAATGGCCCGTGTGCCATTCCAGCTCGCAGGGTAATTGCCACCGGCGAATGATCTGAGAGCCCACAGGGAAGAATATCTGCCACCATCACCCTACTGTCTACCCCCCAGGAGACAAAGATACAATCAATGCGGGAAAAAGAATCGTGGACCGCCGATAGATAAGTATAACCCTGTGTCGTGCCATGTATCCTGCGCCACGGGTCAACCCAGTCTAGGCCCATCACCAGGGAATGGAGCTTGGTGGGGAGGCGGGCCGCAGGGGGACCCCCCGGCCTCCACCGATCTCTGGCCACATCTAACACGTCATTCCAATCCCCACCTACTACTGTCAGGCCCTCCGGTATGTCCGCCCACAGGGTCACAAGTTTCTCCACAAGCCCCCAGGATAACGGTGGGGGGGCATATACACTCCCCAATATCACAGTTTCGCCACCTACTGTGCCCTGTATAAATAGGTACCTGCCCTGTATATCTCCCCACTTCTGAACATGTGTATAGGGGACCCGGCGATGTACCAGGATTGCGACTCCCCGGGACCCTCTTACAAACCCTGAGTGGAACACATGTATGTAGCTAAAGCGTTGGAAACACAGCACTTTTGTCCCCATGAGGTGTGTCTCTTGCAACATTAAAATATCAGCGCGGGCGCGCTTGGCTTGTTTGAGGATTGCCCCACGTTTAACCTTATCTAGCGCCCCTCTTACATTCCAGCTCATTATCCGCAGAGACCCAGTGGGATCTGGTGAACTAACCAACGTGGCCGCCATCGGGGGGCTTCAGGAACACGAGATATACAAATGACACGGTCAAGAGAGCGCGGCATGGCTCTGACAGAAGAGAGAACAGTGCGATTACAAAACAATAACTCCCCAGAACAACCCAACTAGTCCCCCCCACCCTATACCTCAAAAACAGTGAAGTACCTGTCACGGCAGGCAGAGCGGGCTGACCCCAACAGGAGGTCCCACCCCTCTCCCGCCAATGGATCCCCAACTTACAGCCAATTGTCTGCTGGCCCTATCTCTGGGCGTTAATGTCCAGCAGAGATATTGGCTGTCTTCAGTCTACTCCGGCCAATACGATCTACCTGAGGTCCTTAGATAAATGTTCCAAATGTCGATCAGTCAGCTGGTGCATTCTGGCGCGAGGAAGACCCCGGGCGAGATGGGGCATCGCCGGACTTGGATCGTCGTCTAGATCTGGAGCGCCTGGAACCTCTCCCCTTGACCTTGGGCAGATTCCGAGCCACCCCGCTTGAAGAGGAGTCAGAATCCCTCCCGGGCGGCGAATGAGGACGCAACTGCACCGTCTCATCAGTCCACTGGAACACCTCCTCCGGGGAATCAAAGAAGTGAGTACGAGAGCGATATACAACCCGCAGCCTGGCCGGGTAAAGCAATGCATATGGGAGCTTGAGCTCTCGGAGGCGGGCTTTAGCTGCAAGAAATGATTGCCTCTGCTGTTGGACCATTTTTGTATAGTCCGGAAAGATCAAGATGTGGGCATTGTCATACAGCAGCGGTTCTTTGGCCCTGGCCTGTTTCAGGATAGCGTCCCGGTCATGATAGTTGAGCAACTTTGCGATTACAGGCCTCGGGGGAGCCCCCGCCGGGGGTTTCTGCATCAGGGCCCTGTGGGCGCGCTCAACCAAATAGCATTTGGATAGGGATTCCGGGGGCAGCCAGCTCTCCAACCACTGAGTGAGGAACCGCTCCATATCTCCAGACTCACACCACTCCGGAAATCCAACGAAACGTAGATTGTTGCGGCGCGCCCTTCCCTCAGCATCCTCCACCCTCCATGCCAGGCCCCCCCCGAGACTCTTGACTCTGTCTCAGTAATGTGAGCCACCGCATTCCGGAGGTCTTGCCGCAGTAGCATAACATCTGAGCCCACCACCCGGATTTTGGCATCGAGGGCGTCCCTAGACTGCGTGATGGCTGCCATGAGAGCAGCGTTATCGGGTACTTCTCCCTGGGTCCCCCCAGATGCCGCCGCAGAGGCCCCCGGGCCGGTAAATTTATCCATCGTGCTCTGCTTGGCCGAGCCCCCCCGGGCCTGTCTCTCGTCATGGCTGGCCGAGTGACCCCCGACAACCCGGGTGACTGTCTGTCAGTGACCGGCGAGCCCCCGCTCCGAAGGTGAGGCCGGCACCGGTGATGCAATCGTAGTAGAGGCAACGGCGTCGGACTACGGACTATGGCCCACGCGGCCCGATCCAGCCGCCGAAACCACCAACGTTGATATGTAACCCAGGGGTGTGCTACGGACTCAACGGCCTCCACGCCTGTCCCAAGTGATGCCGTCAGCACCGGAATAAGTACCTCCGCGGTCCGACCGACCGCCGATGGGAGGGAAAGAGGGTCACGCTAGCCCCCCGCAGGCGGCAGAAAATACAGGTGGGCACGCTCCACCGTCCGGGCCCTAGGGCACCCACCGTCACCACACAGCACCCCCAGGCGGCGGCCCACCACCACCCAACAAGGCTGTCAAATCCCCCGGAGCCAGCTCGTGTGAGGGGGAAATGGAAGCAGGAGAAGCAACGGCGGCGCTAGGCCTCGACCCCCAGGGGCCCAGGGGTGGTAGTGACCAGTTCTGCGAGCCACCGACGGCAGGCCAGCCAGGAAACATAGGGAGGCACCGCCAAAGTCCACAGGCCCCATGCGCAGTGCCCCCAGTGCAGCCGGGGGGAAGCAGGGCACCGACCCTGTGCGGGCCAATCCACGTCCCCACGCGGGCCGAAGGCGCCACCGAACCCCCGTGCAGATCCGTGTGGGAGGGGGGGAGGGAGAAGAGGAGGGCCCCAAGCGGCAGAGAGGCCCCGGTCAATTCAAGATCGCGGGCCTCCAAGGGTCCTGGGTGCCACCCACGGGGCTCCCAGGGAGCCAGAGAGGAGATTTCACCAAGCAGGAGGGAGGCCACTCGCCCCGCAGCCCGAGGCCCCAAGGGGATGACCGCGACTCACCATTGGTGGTGCGCGTGTCTCCAGCATACAGCCCTCGCGGTCCGACCCGACCGCCGATCAGAGGGGGCCCGCCCCGTGGCACTCGGGTGCAAGGCGGAGGGCAGACTCCAATGTAGGCGCAGGGAAACAGCTCGCCGCCCTCGGCAGGAAAGATCAGCCGCCGCGGCTCCGCCCCCCGGCTGGGGAACGCCACCAGCGCCTCACGCGAGGCCGCTGCTTCCACACCACCACCAGGCCTTGGCGGCGGCCGCCCCAGGGCACGGCGCGAGTCAGGAGACACCTCAATGTGCAGCGCCAGGTTACTGCGCCTCAAGGACAGCTTCGAGGAGGATATTGCGGCCGGAGGAACAGGATCAATGAAGGATGAAGGTCAGGGCTGGACGGAGCTCACTCAGCACACGTCCGCCATGATGGCTTGCTAAGCCACGCCCCTTTCGTTTAATTTTTTAAGGGCAGATAGTGGTCCCTGGGAGTCTACTCACAGTCCTGGGTGAAGGGGTGTATGCCTGCCCAATCCCAGATCTCCCTGGGGTTGGTGAAAAAGAGAGATTAACTGTTGTTGAGGACCTTAAGGTGGGCTGGAAATAGTAAGATATACTGGATCCCCATTTGCCGAAGGTGCCTTTTGATCTCTAAAAAGGTTGTACTGCCTGAGTGTAATACGGAAATAGCATGACAGTTTTGTCTTTCAGCTTTAGCCATGCGTAGGATGGCAACTCTGTCCCTGAAATGCAAATGTTTGGCCAGCATGGGCTGCGGCGGAGCCCCCAGCGAGGGACGTCATGCTGGGACTCTGTGCGGTCTCTCTTATGAGAAGAAAGAAATGAGATCTGAGGCAGGGTCGAAGGAGTGGAACCAGGTCTGTAGAAAAGTCAGAGAGTCTTTGCCTGCCATCCCCTCTGGCAGGCCCATGATTCAGATGTTGCTCCTATGTATGAGAGTTCCCTTCAGCATCCTCTACCTTTTCCTCTAGCGTGCACACACAATATCACAGGTCCTGAATGGCTTGCTGGTAATCAGTTGTGTGTGGCCGCAGCATGGCTAATGTTTTCTCTCCTTCAGCAGCCTGATCCGTTAGTTTCCAGTGATCGTCATGTAGGAAATGCAGGGCCTTATTTACAAGCCCCTTGTGCACCTGGTACGTCACTTTTTCCCTTATTAAAAGTTATGCACCGAAGGCAAAGTCTCAATCCGTGTAGCACAACAGTCTTTACTCCTGGCAGAGTTCTTCACAGGTCTAGTGGTGAACTGTCTTGGTTGGGTCAGAGCCCCAGTACTTATTCCCAAATGTACCTTTGAAGTGGGGATGACTTCAAAGCAAGCCCTTGGAGTGCACCGGTCCCCTTTCAGGCCAGACCTGTCTGCCAGGTTATATATGGGGGTAATCAGCCCTTTGTGTGGGGCACAGCACACTGCCTATTCAGGTGTTAGAGTCAGCTCCCTGTTGTGCTACTAATTTGACACACCTAAACCCAGCACTCTCGAGAGGAGGCAAATGCACTGCTGTACCTTTAAATAACACACATACAACAGCATTCCCAAAAGACGAGGCGATAAAACAAGACCCAGCACTCTCTTAAGGCGAGGCAAGAAAACAAATTCAGGTGCATTTAAAGTGACACACACATGTTTATTAATTCAATATTTTGAAAAGGAAGGCAAAATATATTGGTTAATGCAGAATCCCAAATATCAAGTAACTTAGGCACAAAACCAGAATAACATGTAGCATATATGCATGTAGCAGAGAGACTTAGAAATGATATACACAAAGTAAGTAACACCTCACCGATCCTTCACTCAACATCCTTGCCAACTCAAGCTGGAGGAGCCCGTTGACAGCCAGGCCGGACTCGCGATCGGGACCCAAATCCCAATTCTCTTGTGATGACACATCTGCCCCACAAGTGAGCTCCCATCTGCCTGTCAAGATCCTCCGCCTTTAATACCTTTTACTCAACGTGAGGTAAAGGTTCTAGAAACCTCGCCCCCTTTTCTTCTGTTGTGAAAAACCGAGCCGACCGTACTGGTCTGTATCAAGGTCAAGACAGAAGCTGGACAGGCCCCTGTATTTTGACTCTGAGACAGAGCTGTACATTCCACACATTTCTCTAGCAACAGCAATCTGTGCCCTGAAAGGTACCAAGCACGCATCCCACACAACGTGTTCCAGTTCACTCTGAGCGGTGAGGAGCGAAAACAAGTGAAGAGCGAAAACATCCCGCCACACTTTGCAGCTACGTGCGAGCACAAAAAATGGAGTCTGTTACACAAGATGGAGTCAGCACAGAAAATGGAGTCAGTTATGCTAAATGGAGTCAAAGGTCAATATATCATTCTTAATAGCATTACACTGCCCCTATCTCTTTCTGCCCAGGAGAGCTATCAGAATGTATTTGAATGCAGAGGATTTCTCTGTCACACGCTCGTTTCCTGCGTTAGTGGCTGTCTAGAGGAAAAGCACAAAGTGTAGCTGTCACCCATCCCAGACGTGTATTGGAGACAGGCTGCAAGGCACACAGAGCAGTAACAGCAGAGAAATGTCCACTTTCTAAAAGTGGCATTTCTAAAACAGTAATGTTAAATCCAACTTTACAAATAAAGAGGATTTATCATTACCATTCCAAAGATATGAGACATGATGCAGCTACTCCCGTCTAATCAGGAATTACAGCTTTAAATTAATTTAAGGAATTCCCAATGCAAGTCTATAAGAGGAGTAGGCCTCACAATAGTGAAAAACGAATTTAGCTATTTGTCACTACCAGGACATTTTGAATTTCAAAGTACATGTCCCACCTTTTAGTTACACAGCACCCTTCCCTTAGGTGTGATGTATGTATAATAAAAATGCACTTTAAAGCTTAGCAAGTGGTTTTAAATGCCAAGTCGAAATGGCAGTAAACGGAACCCCACAACCATGGTCCAAAAACTTTTTTTTTTTTTAAATTCCTTCAAATTAGTGGACGATTTGCGAATCCACGGCAAAATGTTTTATTTTTCTTCAACCAAGTGCGGTATCTACTGCTTGTTTTCTAATTTGACACCCCCAGATGGGCCAGGTCCCGGGGGATGTATTTATTAATGTAATTAGGAGATAGGGGTGTGTGTGGTCCCTGAATGGGCAATCAGGCCAATTTTGGCCCCAGGGACTCCATCCCCCGGGTCTAGGCTGAGATCCAAAATGGGGAGTGGGCAGTATGGCCCCCCTTCCAGGCCAAATTCAACCCCAGGGACTCAATCCCCCTGGGCCCAGCCCGAAGATAATATGGGGAGGGGGCTGATCAGCACCCTCCCGGGCTAATTTTAGCCCCAGGGACACCATAATCTGGAGCACGGTCATTAGAAAAAATGGGGTATGGGGACCAAACTTGGCCCCTCTCCCGGGCCGTGCTTGGCCCCAGGAACTCCATCCCCTGGAGCCATGTAATGCAAAGGGGGGCCCACAACCCCCTCCTGGAGCCATCAATGGCCCTGTGGACTCCATCCCCCAGAATCCGGATGATATCCAAAATGGGGAGGGGGCGGCGTGGCCCCCCTCCCAGGCTGCTTTCAACCCCAGGGACCCCATGGACCTGGCCATTAAAAAAAATGGTGACAGGGGATGCACGGCCCCCTCCTGGAGCCATTGATGGACCCGTGGACCCCATCTCCCAGGGCTGGGCTCCTGCTGTGTTCTGGGGTGCCCTCCTCCGGGACATAGCGGTTTCCATGCCCGCACTAGTGAAGGCAGAGAAACAAATGTTTGCTAACACTTGGTGGGAGCAATATAAAGCTCCCACCAAGCAAGAACAAACAGTAAGTCCGCTCCCAGCAGGCGGGAGCAGGAACAATGCTTCTGCCCACTGGGAGCGCACTTTTCATTTGTTTCCCTGCTCACTGTAAAATGGGCAGGGAAGCAGATGAAACAGTCTCCTCCCACATGCAGGAAGAAGCTTTTTTTGCTGCTCCATGCTTGTGGACACATTGCTGGATCCCGCTGGAGGTGGATAGCTGGTAGGGACCATGGGGCTCCCTCCACAACCCCCAACAAAAAGACACTGGGTGCCCTGGTTCCAGGGGATGGGGTAAACCAGGGCTGAAATCAAGGAGGCGGACGTATGGCCTCCCAACCCCCATTAATGATTGGCCCGGCTGCAAGGGATGTGGTCCCTGGGGCTGACTGCGCACCCCCTCCCGGATTATGTACCAGAGGGAGGTTGGCCACAGGACCTAGCCACAGGCCAGGATCTGCGGCCAACACCCCCGGAGAGCATGGCCTTTGGCCATGCGCGGCTCTGGGTTGGGTGTCTCTGGGGGGTTGGCCACAGGGTCTGGCTGCATGCCAGGCCCTCCAGCCCACCCCCCAACACGTATTGCCAATGGTCATGTGTGGTTGGGTGCCTGCAGGCTGTTGAGTGAGTGATGTCAAAATAAGTCTCAAAACCCCAGATGACATCGTCAAAGGAAGCCACATTCTACAGTGCCTATTGCTGGTGATTGCTTGCGATGCAGCAGTGGGCAAAGTAACATGTTTCTCCTCTCCACTGGATGGCCCCTCGAAGCCAATTCTGACACTAAGGACACCCTTAGCACTAACGCAGTACCCCTAACATTATTATTACCCTGGCTAACACTGCTGCTACCCCTGTGTTGACCCTAACACTAATAGTACCCCCACATCTAACCATGGTGTGTAAACCTAACATGTCCCTTTCCTAAAGCAAAGCTGTCAATGAATTAGGTGTTCGAATACACCTGGAGTGCGGTGCTTTTCAGCTGCAGCCCTCTGCCCTGCACCTCATTCAAGTGACAAACATTGTCCATTCACTCTGCCATACACCTGTACATAGATGCGCATATCATCGCCAGGCCCATGTGAACATACATTGACTGATGGTGCTATTAGTAATGATTGAATACAACAATAATTTGAGTAACATGCAAGGCATCTAGTTGTTGCCTTACACAACGGGCCTTTGTTTCTGTGTTTTTAAATTTACATGTGAGAAAAGCATGGCCCCTGCCCAGGGCTGTAATGTGGAACCAAAGCAAGTGGGGCAAATAAGCTCAAACCACCCTGCACCCTTCTTCTAGTCACTCTATAGCAGTCCATACTTTCTCTCTCTCTTCTTCTCTCCTCCCTCTCTTTCCCCCCTCTCTCTACTCGTTGTCTCCCATTCTTCTCTCCTCCTCTTTCTCTCTCGGTCTTGAGGCCCTGTGTGCCTGCTGCAATTTAGGTGAGAACATGGGGAAAGAGACTGAGGCACCAGCTGCAGCCCAAGACTTTCCAAACCCACCTCTGGCTCCAGCCCAGCAGGGAAATGGCCGGTGGAATAAAAGGCCAGCTGGCCCTGCACCGCTGGCAGCTACACTATATCTGAAATTCATGGTAAAATAACTTGCTTTGGAGAGGCCCCCTCCTTTACACAATACCTCTCTGCAAGGCAGTTGCAATTCGCTCTAAAATAAATAAAATTACCTTTGATCGCTACATTTGCTACGGAACAATGCACATCCGAGAATATATGATGATAAATAGGTCTGATATAAATAACCAGGTCTGTCTGTACACCAGCGCTGGGAAGCAGAGGGCTGAACTGTCGTCCGTGCCCACAAGGAAATACTAAGTGACACTGCCAGGTCACAGTGAAAAAAACATGAAGCCAACAGCAAGCAGCATTTAAAGATCTCCTGGTCTGTGTTATCAGAATACAGCATGTCAGTTACATTTGGGATCAGTGACAAAACATAGGGCCAATGGGGCAAAGGGGAAATTGAATGCATTCAACTCCAGCCATGATAAAAATACATTAAAAATACAAGAATGACTGGAAATGTCGTGCCTTTGTACAAAACACACACACACAAAAAGTACATTTTGACAATATAACAAAATACAATAGAGGAGGAAACAGTGAAAGAAACTATGGTTTCAATAACATATCATGAGAAGTAGCGGACAGTTGTAAATCTCCAGGCAATGACATTCTAAAGAAGCCCTTCACAAGTCATTATCCAGGCTGACGAGAAAACCGAGCACTGCCCACAATAGCGTGGCACATCAGCTGACAAGCATATTTCACTGCCGGACAGAAGCAGCATTCTTAGCACAGTGCTGGGATTTTCTCAAGCAACACTTTGCACTCTCCTAGCTTGATCACATCTTCTTCGAGGTGCTCTCTGGTCCCCTCACAGCAAACACTCCCTACCTACACACACTCATGCAGCGGACCCAAGAACAGCCGCACTCCACTGACAGACAGAACCAGCCCCATTATCAGTCTAAGGAGGGGGGTCCGAGCGCCCCCCCCTTCATTTTGTTTATAAAACCCTGGAGAGGTGGTGGTCACTGAGGTACTTCATAGCTTAAGGAGGGGGGCAGTGTGAGCCCCCTCTCTATTTTTAAGCATGGTCGGGAACTGGCCTACCCGCGGGCTAAACTATAAATAAGCAGGGGAGACCATGCTAGGAGTTTTTTTTAAATATTTGCCACCAGATTCGCTACTCCAACACAATTTTGCAGCAAAAGATTAAAAAAAAAATATTTTCTGCCCTGGCGGGAACCCAGGGGGTCCCAGGACCAGGGATAGGGGGTCAGGGTATTCTTACCCTGCCCCCTTTTCATTTTTTCCTTCCCAGTGTCAAATCTTTTGACTAGGCACATCTTTAGTTTTTTAATTCTTCCTCCCCTTTTGTTATTCTTTGTTTTTGTCAGATCCTTTTGCTTTTCCTTTGCCTCTTCCTCTTCCTCTTCCACGTCTCTTCCCCTTTGTCGCTGTGGGGTCGTTTGGGATTTGTTCTTTCTTTTTTTGTTTTAACAGTTGAAGTTCGTGAATGAAGGTCAATGGGCGAAACTATAATACCTGGAATGGGAAAACTAAACAAATTCGCAAATTTTAACATGCACTAATGATTTTGCCATATATGTTCTGGAATGCCCTTGTGGCCTAAGATACATTGGTAGCACCAAGCTACAATTGAAAATGAGAATTCTCCAGCAACAACAAGCAATCACAAAAAAAGATTTTAATTATCCTGTAGCTAGACATTTCCAAACTATGCATAACAGCAATAGTGATCTATTAAAATTCTTTGGGATTGATCGTATTTTGAAGCACACAATAGGTGGGGACAGAGAAAAACAGCTATGGATTCTTGAATCTAGGCTCATAATTGACCTAAACACAAAAATACCTAATGATATGAATAGCAGTGAGGAATTGACAACACACATTGGCAGATAGATTTTCTATCTACTTTCCCTTAATCAGATCTTCCGTTGTACATAATTTTATTTCACAAATGTTATTTTCTTTTCTTTGCTTTCACTCACTTTGGCACTTTTTTATCACAGGATGACACTCATTGTCCTACAATATGGTCACTTACCCTTGATTGTGTATCATTGACTAGTTGAATGGAATTGGGAATCGGGACAATAACTGTTGGTGTGATTTCTCTTGTCTCGGATGTACAATAGGTGATTCCCTGGTGTTATTTCTGATATATTACCCGTATTCCCATATGAATTATTTCTTATTCTAGATCTAATATTGGACAATGTGGGTCTCCATCAGTTGTATATAATGTATGTGCCATTTCATATTTGCACTAACACTACACTGAGGTTAACGTATAGGACATGCTTAATGTGCATTGACATTTATCAATTGGGTTATGTCATATGAATTTTCAATATGATTAATTTTGAATGGAACTCATTATTATATTATTTATATAATTTTTCATTATATTCTTTCATCAATTTGAACTTATTTATAAATGTGAAAATAAATTCTGAATTATGCGATAATGAATTTGCTTATGCATGATTACAAAGACAAATTGATTTCCCATAGTATTTTGTTTATATACATTGCGTTAAGGCTTATTTCAATAGTGAGTTGAGCACATTGTGTAAACTTGACAAAGGCTTCATAGCTGAAACGCTTTGTTTTGCACAATAAACATTTGTGCTATTCACTTGGTGTGCCGCATTTATCATTCTGGATTGCTAAAATGGTTATATATATATATATATATATATATATCATAAACTTTATTCGGTCATTACAACCATAAAAGTGCAAATGCTTACAGTACATGACTCCAGCAATAAATACAAGACAAAAATTCATTAAATACAACACCGATTGCCATTTGATTTAAGCCATCCACTATAAAAAGGATTAAGACAACAATTAAGAAGATTAAATGTGCTATGTCAAAGACGTATACCCCAGTTGCATCACAGAGAAGGGCCCACCATGTAACCCAAGTGTCAAAAAATTGATCGGTATACGAGAATAATACATAAAATTATTGTTTAAAACATAGGCTTTTGATAATCCATATTTTGCCGAGGAAATTGGCAACTCTGCAGGCAACTGAGGGCCTGCAATCGGATTTCAGGATGCACAGCGCTTCTTGGTGGCATTGAGTTCCCAACAATCTGCAAACAGGGGCTAGCCATTTATTTCTCGGAAAAATATACAGAGGGCAAACAAAGAAGATGTGGCTAATAGTCTCAGCCGCTAGAGGGCAACCTGGGCAATGCTGTGATACAGAGGAGGACCGACGCCAAGCTGCTGTAAAGGAGTTCGCAAGAAGGGAACCAAATCTAAATTGAATATAGAGCTTCCTATCCTGTGGAATAGTAATGACCTCCATATATTATTTGTAGGCGCTTAACAGTTTGAATTCCATGAATTCTAATGTGAGACGGCCCACGGACAGTTGCGTAACAAAGGTCTGAGCTACACAGTCCCAGTATTGGGTTTTGACCAAACCTTTACTGGGCAATAGACTAAGATCTTTGGCTTCCCACGAGCTTCCCAGGCCTATCGCTGTGAGCAATGACCTGACTTTGGTGAACCACCCAATTTCCTTTAAAAAAAATATATATATATCAAAACAATACCCTTTGAGGCTTAGAGTGACGCATAAATTATGCAAAAAAAGAAGCAGAGAACTCTGGGTAGTTCTCACATTTAGGCGGAAAGCAGCTCCTGTATAGAGCGCCCTCAACATCAGCGACACTCTAAATTTGCTCACATTAAAGGTCTGTTTTTCCATCAAAGTCTTTAAGCGTAGGATTAGCACACTGCCATCCATGCCGAGATAGAAAGTGACAAAGTCTTTTGACATTTCTATAGCAAAGTTTTTAAGCATAGGACTAGCACAGTGCTATCCATAGGAAAAGTGTTTTTTGATTTGCCAATAACTTTGGCGCCCTTTGACGAATCTTCGTGAAATTCTTCAAACTAATGAGGCGGTCACGTCAGCTTCTGTCCTGAAAATTTCGGAGTGATCCATCAAGCGGGGGCCGAGAAAAAGAGGGGTCCCAAAACAATTTTTCTCCATGTTAATTTCCATAGGGAACTGTTGACACAGCTACAGCCCGAACTGCTGAACGGAATTACACCAAATTTGGCAGAAAGGTAGCTCTTGGTCCAGAGTGCACTCTTTTTGTTAAATGGTGTAAACCTGTTCAGTAGTTCCTGAGAAATTTAAAGATTTCTCAGATTTACAATTTTGGCCGCGGTGGATCAACGAACCCTCCCGATCTCGTACCTGAGATCTGATTGGCTACCAACACTTCAAACCAGGAAGTGCTAGCAGCCATCTTGTGACTCGGTTGAACCGAGTCACAAGAAAAAAGGTTTAAAACACGAAAAGGGGTCAGGGTGGAAACACTCTGACCCCCTAGGCCTGCGCAGGGGGTCCCATGAAAAAAAAGCATTTAAAAAAAAAAATCGTCGGAAGTCGCGGTGGATCCACGAATATCCCCCCCCAAAAAAATTGAAGCGCGGACTCCCGCGCTTCATTTAATTAGGCTCCTGGGTCGGCCAGATCCCGGCGGCAATCTGATAATAATGTTGGGTCCGCGCGGGCCCCCGCAGCCCTGGAGACCGCCATCTCCCTGGGGCTCATTCATTAAAATGCGGGGGTGGGCATGCGCCCCCCACTGCTCCAGGGACCACTATCTCCCGAGGGTTAGAATGATATGAGGTATTCAGGTGGCAAGGGCATCTTTAGGATTTAGGATGGGTAAGAATATTTCGGTGGCAAGGGTCTTTTCAGGGTTTAGGATGGGTAAGGTTATTTGGGTGGTCATGGTGTTTTTAGGGTTTAGGATGGGTGTGGCTATTTGGGTGCTAAGGGTGATTTTAGGGTTTAGGGTGGGTAAGGGTATGTGGGTGGCAAGGGTAAATTTAGCGTTTGGAGTGGGCAAGGCTATCTGGATGGGAATGTTTTTTTCAGGGTTGAAGGTGGGTAAGGTTATTAGGGTATGAAGGGTGTTTTTAGGGTTTAGAGTGGGTGAGGGCATTTGGCTGGTAAGGGTATTTTTCGGCTTTAGGGCCAGTAAAGATATTTGGGTGGCAAGGGTTTTTTTAGGGTGGGTAAGGGTATTTGGGTGGCAAGGGTATTTTCAGGGTTTAGGGTGAGTAAAGGTATTTTTAGTGGCAAGGGTACTTTTAGGGTTTAGGGTGGGTAAGGCTATTTGTGTGTTAAGGATGTTTTAGGGTTTAATGTGGGTAAGGGTGTTTTTAGGATTTACGGTAGGTAAACACATTTGGGTGACAAGTGTATTTTTAGGGATTAGGATGAGTAAAGGCATTTGGGTGGCAAGGGTGGGAAGGGGTATTTGGGTGGCAATAATATATTTAGGGGTTAGGGAGGATAAGGGTATTTGGATGGTAAGGGTGTTTTAGGGTTTAGGGTGAGCAAAGGTATTTGGGTGTCAAGGGTATTTTTAGGGTTTTGGGTGGGTAATGGTATTTGGGTGTTAAGGATGTTTTAGGGTTTAATGTGGGTAAGGGTGCTTGGGTAGCAAGGGTGTTTTTAGGGTTTAGGGTGGGTAAACGTATTTGGGTGACAGGTGTATTTTTAGGGATTAGGATGAGTAAGGGCATTTGGGTGGCAAGGGTGGGAAGGGATTTAGGGTGGGAAGGGGTATTTGGGTGGCAATGATATTTAGGGCTTAGGGTGGGTAAGGGTATTTGGATGGTAAGGGTGTTTTAGGGTGAGTAAAGGTATTTGGGTGGCAAGGGTATTTTTAGGGTTTTGGGTGGGTAAGGGTATTTGGGTGGCAAGGGTGTTTTTAGAGTTTATGGTCGGAATGGATATTGGGTGGTAAGGGAATATTTAGAGTTTAGGGGTGTTTGAGTTTAAGGGTTTGGTCTTGATAAGGTAATATATAGTATATATTTATTAATTTACATAGATATAGTATATATATTTATATATGTCTATATAAAAAGATATACACAGATACATATGGATATATGTATGAGTGTGTACATATACATATAAATGCATATGTATATTGTGTATATATATATATATATATATATATATATATATATATATATATATATATATATATATATATATGAAAAGGCTTTATACTTACCTGTGAAATACTTACATTTTCGTTGTAAAGACATATGTAGTAAAGCCATATGTGTGGTAAACACAGGTGCGTGGGTAAGGCATATGTGTGATAATGAACACGTGCTGTAAAGGCATATGTGGTAATGGCATGCGTGGTTCCGTCATACGTCCGATTTTCAATGCATGGACTACTAAAGAGGACGAGTGAGAGGGGACACCATATTTGGTTTCATCTAGGGCGCTCTCTGACCAAAGGTTATTTCTGCACCTGTGCATAGTCACCATGTAAAACACTTAAAGCAAGGTAACATTTGTATTCAACTAACAACACAGAAAAATTAATTTCGAAAAGGTTTCAATTTGTGGCAAGAAATTCGAACTGAGAAAAGAGGAGCGAGCGACCAGTTACTTTGCACATGGGGCTCACTCCCCCTCTTCTAGGAAAACAATGCCTGTTAGCCATTTCTAATCTGTGTCCTTGCTTTTTGGTAATGATGACAGAGAAGTGTTGTTACTAACTGCGTCAAAGTCACAAAGCGCCAAATATAAACAAAACTGTTGGATGAGCAAAATAAGGGCACACACTGTGCGATGCAGCAGCGGGATGCCAGGCAACACACAGCCCAGTTTTGAAAAGTGACACTATTGCCATGGTTTTGAGATTTATTTGAGGATTAGCGTTAGTCTCGGCAGTATTAGCCACACATATTGATCGTGGCATCACGTGGGCCAGTAAAATGTTTTAAAAGATATCCCTGTCAAGCGCTGATGTAACCATAGCACTTTAACTGCGCTCTCTGTGTGCCGGGTTAAGCCATGACCTGAGATGTTCTGTGATGATTATCCGTCTCTTTCCACAAGATGTTTAAAAACATGCGGCGCTCCCAAATCGCACCGACCGAGGGGAATAAAACAAAAGATTATTTTTTGGTTTAATGATCATTTGGAAACATTGGGATAAAAATACACTGCTGTCCCCTTTTTATTATTACATATCTATAAAGCATCTTATGACTCCAGAATCGGCAGCATGGAGCTTAGAAGTCGAATGCCATTAAAAGTTCAAGCGACTCCTTTCAGGACACTATTGCATCGAGCGAATCAGTGCTTGAAATGGGAAATAAGAAGTGCAGGTACCCGATACCAGAGTACTCGCTTGTTTCTGAGAAGTCCCGGTACTCTCCAATTAAAAGTATTGTACCTCTGTTTAGAAGTGCAGGTACTCGCCCTCTAAAAAAAAGAAGTGCAGGTACTCTCTCTCTCAAAACAAAGAAGTGCAGGTAATCTCTCTCAAAACAAAGAAGTACAGGTACTCTCCTTCTAAAATAAAGAAGTGCAGGTAACTCTCTCTCAAAACAAAGAAGTGCAGGTAACTCTCTCTCGCTCAAAACAAAGAAGTGCAGGTACTCTCCTTCTAAAATAAAGAAGTGCAGGTAACTCTCTCTCAAAACAAAGAAGTGCAGGTACTCTCCTTCTAAAATAAAGAAGTGCAGGTAACTCTCTCTCTCAAAACAAAGAAGTGCAGGTAACTCTCTCTCTCTCAAAACAAAGAAGTGCAGGTAACTCTCTCTCTCTCAAAACAAAGAAGTACAGGTACTCTCCTTCTAAAACAAAGAAGTGCAGGTACTCTCTCTCTCTCAAAACAAAGAAGTGCAGGTACTCTCCTTCTAAAATAAAGAAGTGCAGGTAACTCTCTCTCTCAAAACAAAGAAGTGCAGGTACTCTCCTTCTAAAATAAAGGAGTGCAGGTAACTCTCTCTCTCTCTCAAAACAAATTAGTGCAGGTACTCTCCCTCTAAAATAAAGAAGTGCAGGTAACTCTCTCTCTCAAAACAAAGAAGTGCACGTACTCAGTATCTGCCCATTTAGAGCACTAGAACGAGTTAACATCCCATTTCACTGTTGCAGCAGAGTCCAAAGGCAACAGCCTTGAGGTGGGTAAAAGACCTATTGGAGCCACTCATGGTAAAATGTATTCAACACAAATAGATACGTTGTAGTCCAAAGTGGTACCTTCACTTTTTATTTATTTGTCTTCCCAAGAAAACAGACGTTACCTTCAATTCAAACATTCACTTCTAGTGCTTGATCTAAAAGGGCGCCGAGGTGTGTTTTACAGCTTTATCGCCTTCTCAAGGCTCATTAAGTACAATGTAGATTTCAAATAGGGAAAGGGATGTCATCCTGATTCAAGCATGAGCGATTCTGCAGTTATATTTTGATAAATTCATGCAAAGTTTAGATCATTGTATAGAACCCTCCTCATTGCTTTTCTTATAGAGGAAGAGGCCGAATACTCAGATGTTAAAGGAATGCTTATAACACTGCATAGGAAGAAACAAAAAATGTTCTGCATGCTATGCTCGTTGCATAATCAGGCAGGGTTATATCTACCAAGCCATGCTTACCCTTCAAAGATACTTCCTGTAGACCGGAATGACCATTCATCAGTTCAGGTCAGGTCAGGTCAAGTAAGCTTTATTCGAATTCACACTTGAATCATAAAAGCTACAAAAATAACAACCATAGTGAAAATGATGAAAAACCATTATAAAAGTTAAAACAAGTTAAAAAGCTTAAAAACTACAGTACATAGATACAGATACAATCATCAAATGCACAGTCAATTCCATTTACATTTTCAATTACGGGCTACAGCTGCTTCCTGCAATTAATAACGGCCAACCGAAATCGGGACATTACAGCACATATGTAAATGTTCTGTAGCATTTGCAGGTACAAATAAGCTGGCCGGCATTGTACGAAGCCCAGCTGCAGTAACAAGGGTTTAATATATTTCTTCCTCATCCCAGTGAAATGTTTACAAAACAAAACAGTATGCATGGTGCTCTGCAAAGAAATGTCGTCACAGGTGCATTTCCCCAGGTCAGATGACCAGTTATTAATGGTGGGGAAGCTGATTGAATGATGGAAAATATCAAAACGGAACCGAGTCAGCACAAACCTGTGGCGCGCGTTGAACACATTGACTAAGTAAAATTGCATGTTGAAGCTAGTCAGTAACATCTGGTTCCTCAAAACAGAGGGTTTCAGAATTTCAGATGCTAGTCTTGTTTCCTCTAATAGTGATAAACATTTCATTTTGAGTACTTTTCTTTGTACAGATGCCAAACTTTCGGGATGGTCGAAGTACTCAGGATGACCAATATCTGCCAGAAAGTTATGCCCAAATTAAAGCCAGGGGATTTTCAGGGCCGACGTGGATCTGAGGCAATCAGTTATGATGGATCGGTTGAGGGTGGTGTGTTCCGATGACCAGATTTTATGCCATACTAATACTGGCTGTATCCTAATCAGATCTGCAATATAGGGGGCTCCTAATTCCGCGTGGCTGGCGTAAGTTGCTGTACTTTTCGGAACAGCAAGAAGGTTCCTTAAGAATGCGTTTTCTTCCAATTGGAGGCAATCAATCTGCCCGTGCCCCCATAGTTCGGACCCGTACATGGCAGTGGGTCTGCATTTGGCTTTGTATATGGTCAACATTTCCCTCGGGTGTTTAATTCCTTGAGTTGTTAGCGAACTGCAGCAGGGCCCTAGTAGTTTTAACATAATGTAGTTGCCTTGATTTTATTGCACGTTGCCACTTCCCGGTATGACTGAAAACAATCCCCAGGTAAGAGAAAGTAGTTGTGTGATTAATTTTTGCGCCCTAAATAAAAATGTCACAACATCAAGAGGCCTTATGCCCGATTTTCATTGCAAAGGTTTGCCGATGTTGATTTTTAAGCAGTGGATCTGCATAAAATTGACAACTTCATCGACTAAGCGCTGTAGTCTGAGAGGAGTACGAGCCATTAAAACAGCATCATCGGCATAAAAAAGTGCCAGGATTGGACGGTGGCCTACTTGAGGTAAGTCAACGCACTTAGTTGCCAGGATGTCGCCTATGCTGTTAAGATAGAAGTTGAACAGGAAAGAGGCAAGTACGCAGCCTTGTCGTACCCCTCTTCTTATATTGAATGGCTCGGTGCAATTGCCATTAAGGCCAAAGCGTACTCTGCCACGTCCTAGAGCATACAAATCTCTAAAGAAATTTACAATGGTGCACTCAACTCCCAGGCTAGTCATGATGGACCATCATTTCTCGTGAACCACGAAGTCGAAAGATAAATCCACAAAGACTAAAAACAGATTTCTTTCCTTAATGTGCGTGTATTTACCAATGAGAAAATCCAGGTTAATGGCCTGTTCTATGGTCCCCAACCCAGACCTAAAGCCATACTGCAGGTCAGAGAGAATATTGTTAGACTCTGCCCAGTCCTGCAGTCGGTCTAAGAGAATGCGCCCAGCCTCCTTCACTATGGAATCTAAAAGGGAAATTGGCCTTTAATGTGCTGGGTTGTTACGGTCAGCCTTCTTGAATATGGGGATGATAAGAGACTCAGGCCAGGTCTGCAGAAAGCCTTTTTCCTCGCAGGCTTTTAGGAGCAGGGTAATGATGGGGCCCCAAAGATCAATATTAGACTTAAATAAGTCAATGGAGATCCCATCCGGGCCCGTGGCTTTACCACCCTTGCTCGTCTTCAGTGCCACAACTACTTCATCCAAGGTGAATACCGGGTAGTTCCTTTCGTTTAGTGATAGAATGGTGACAGGCTCGCTGGAGAGGGTACAATGGGCAAGGGAATCACAGTGTCGTTCGTAGAGGTATATAGAGCTGTGAAATGGGATAGACAGGCGGCCTCAGTAATGACTATCTCAGCTTGAGGGAAATCCGCAGGGTCATAAGGAGAATTAATAATACGCCAGAACATAATGTTGTCGTTAGACAGGCTGGCTTCAAGTAGGCGATTCCAATTATCCTCCTTTAAGCTTTTTTTCCGTTGGTTAATGGCCAATTTGTATGCGGATCTACATTCCCATACCTCCAAGGCCTGTCTTGGTTTTTTAGCTAGGGTTAATTTTAGATTTCTGAGAGTTTTGGTGCATATCGAGTCAAACCAGCCGGGGTGGCATGCCCTCGCTTTACTCCGGTTAACGTAGAGCCCTTCACCGATGCCCTTTTTTATAAGGTCAAACGCTGGTATAAACTCGTGTGCCTCCGTACTCTCATCGAGGCATTGTTCGAAGGCCTCCCTCTCTTTCCGAATCAGGTTTGCTAGGAAATTGGATGGATCCACCAGGGACCATCTCAGTGCATGCCCGTTACGGCGGGAAATGTCAATATTCTCCAAGAAAGTGACTCTGTTTGCGTCCGCCCCCCCCCCCCCGAGTCAAAAGGTTGATGTTCAGGGCAACACTTTGGGGAAAATGATCACTAATTGCAACTCCATGGATAAAAAATCCTAAGACCAGCTCAAAGTGACACTGAGAGAAAAGTAAAAAGTCTATCACAATGTTCCTCCCTCTGCCATTATAGGTACAACTCACTGTAACTAATAAGCTCATTGCAAAAAGACAAATTATATTTGAAAAGTAAGTCGTTTAGAGTGTCCCTAAATACTGAATGGGAAATGTGAGTAATATCACTATTATCAGGAGACATCATGCCACAAACCTTATTAGATGGATGCGGGCAGGCACGTATGTTGAAATCTCCACCCCATAGTGTAATTGGGTTCTTGCAATCAATAGGAAAGACTGTCTCCAGATCATGATCTAGACGATTGAGAGGTGTAATGATTTCCTGAGTGCAAGCGTTATTATAAAAGTTTACAATAGCAATAGAGAAGTGTACAGACATTTGTAACATAACAATTTGATAAAATACACTGGTAGCAATCACAGTTGTGTTCAGGGGAGACAACAAGTTTGATACATAAATTCACAAGCCCCCTTTAGGACGCCCACTGTTGGATTGGATCGCTGGACAATGATATGTTTTAAAGCCATTTAAGTAAATTGGGTCCACTGAGCAAGTTTCCTGTAGGCATAAGATGTGGAATTTAGAAGTAAAATCGAACCACTCAATCGTAGTACTTTTGTTGCGTAAGCCAGCGACATTCCAGTACAAATCTGTGTTGGCTTCCGCAGGAAGCTTAGAGCCAGTAGGAGATACTCTCGGGGGTGTAGGGTCGACAGCAATACGGGGCTTCAGGGGCACAGCGGTGCAAGGATTGTGGATCATACAGGCCTCGTCAATGTCCAAACAAGGGACCGAAACATGCTCTTGAGGTATAACAGGACTAGACAATTTGCTATCAATTGGGTGGTTGGGAGCCCTCAGTCAATCCACGCCACAAAGAGTGGAAAGGCAGTCAAATCTATTGGAAATTTTGATAGGTGGATAATAGGGCACGGGGTAATGTGTCTGAAAATGTGGACGGGCTACTGTTATGAGAGGGGGTGGGAGCTGGTAGAAGAAGCCAAGAGGTAGAACAACAATCTCCTTTATGGTAAAGGATGGTAAGCTGGCTCTCTCAAGTATCAATTTCACTAAGTTAGGAGAATTAAACGTAAGTAGCACGCAGTCCCCCTCCAATGTTTTGTTGCCCGAATCCACCCACTTAAATCTCCTAATCATTTTCAGGTCAGCAAAAAGAACCCCTCCGAGACCTACCCTTGCATTCAACCAATTTAAGCATTTATTCTGAAGGGACTCACATGATTTGTGTATTGAGCTGGAGATTGTGGGAACGTTGGCTAGGATTACCACATAGGGTGTAGCTGCAGGCGGAAGCTCCAGGTGGTCCATTTTAGAGGTGGGGAATACACATGGTGACTCCGAAGTTACATGGTTAGGAATTGTAGAACTTTGGAAATTGATGAATGATGTAGGAGGGAAATTGCTAGGGGCTGATTGGGATGGAAGGGTCAGTGGGGCAAAGTTGGAACTAGGCCCAGAGGATTTATTTATAACACCTGTCCTCACGGAGGATGTGGAAGGAGGGTGATGGAAACTTGTGAGGTGGACAGGGAGGCGCTATTCATGTCCCCGACCCTTACTGGAGCTGTGGGAGAGGGATGAAAAATGCCTTGGGGAATTTGCTCAGTTTCCGACAGAGGAGGATGTTGGGTCGAAGCTATGGAATCCCTGGGATGAGGGGAGCGTGCTGAAATTGTCTGAGTCATTCCCAGCATATCTAGGGGGGATAACACGTTCCTCTTGAACCAAATTAGTTGATCCACAAGAGAGCTGAATGCGGTGGTAACTGCGTCAGAAAGGGTCTGTACTAAAATGGTCAAGGAGACGTAATCTGTGTGTGAATGATTAGCCAAAGTTTTTGGGGGTTTTGAGGTCAATGGTTGCTTTTGAGACACTATTTTCTTAAGACGTTTATTTTCATCTTGCCATGCCCAGATCTACAACAGCATACACAACTAATACGATCTGTAAGAACTACCTAATTATTTTAGAATTTCCCAGTAGAGACTCTTATTCAAATACTGATTTCACTCCTATCCACCACCTGTGCTGAACCCGATGTCTCGCTGTCCCCAATAAATAGTTCTCTTACGACCTTAGAAGATCCCTATGCTTATTTACACCAGAAAAAAATGGACACAACTGTTCTGCTCCTTGGTACATGAAGGTACTGAATGCTAACGCAATAAATATTCAAAACAACTAAAACTTTTGGTATTAATTTAAATCCATGGTTACCCGGATCCTCCTCAAACACCGCACTCCGCATTAAAAAAGACTGCCAAAGTAAATTACTACCTTGAAACCATTCTAAAAGATTACAATGGATTCAATGCATTTATTAAAATTAGTCAAACACTATTTCAACCCTCTACCCTACTACCTATTCTTTTCTTAGTACAGAAGTTAATTAACATTGACAAGTATGTAATTAAGAAAAATCTGCATGACCAGAGTCAACATTAACAATTTCAGTCCTCAAATAGTCAAATGTCTGAGAGCCGTCCTAATAAGCCCTCTATTGCACTCTTTTAAATCACAATGCAATCCCTATCCTCCATCCTACACTCTCTAAAAGCCACGTCTTACAATTCCATTGCCTTTAAATAAATCATTGCCTCATGAGGCATTACTCCTATTTTGAACATCATCAACAGTTCACCTCTCAAAGGTAAATTTCCTTCATCCTTGAAAACTGGTAAGATATGCCTCTTGCTCAAATACTCCCAACCTTGAGCCAGATAAACTCAGTAAAAACCATTCCATCATATGCCTTCCCTTTCTTGAAAATATAATTAAAGACCAGCTTCAAGAACACATTCACCCTCTAAATCTCCTGTACCCCTATAAATCAGAATGTATCCCATGAGGTAGAACAGATGCTGATTCTGTGCAAGCTCCTGATGATATTCTAGCAATTCATCACTATAACCCTTGTGTTTTGGTATTGCTTGACCTGCAATGGACCTTTAACACTATTCACCATCAGGTATCAGTTGAAACTTTCCATTTGTGCATGAACATCACTGACACACTGTTACTTTGGATCATCTCGTAATATTCTTTGTTAGAATTCGGGTCTCAAGTTGGCAGAGGTATGCACAGTGTCCAAGTAGGGACCACAATCCTACTCAGGGTAAGTCAGATACACAACATAAATTAACTTGTGCTCACCCTCTGGTAGCTTGGCACATAGTAGTCAGGTTTAACTTAAGAGGCAATGTGTAAAGTATTTGTGCAACACAACACAGAGCAACCCAATGAAAACACCACAAAAAGACTCCACACCAGGTTAGACAAATAGGTAAGATTGTTATAAATAAAAGAAGACCAAAATGACAAAAATCCAGTAAGTAGAAGTGGAGTTATGTAAGAATAAAAGTATCTGTAGCACTTAGAAGCAATAAGCGCCAATCGGGGTTATCTGGTCGTGCTGGACTGGGGCAAAGTCAAGAGTTCAGGCAGACAGGGATGGAGCGCGCTCTGGATACAGGAGCTGCGCAGCCCCACTGTTAGAAGGTGGTTCTGACACTCTGGGCCGCCCGGATTTTTCGCTTTTTGAGCACCTAGTTGTTGAGGTTTACTGTGGGAGAGCCTCCTAAGTTGGGACTCACCCACAGTGAACTCATGATGAAAGAGACTGCATGTGGATTTTACTGGTGTCCCTCTAGCTTGACTAGGCCGCTGCGCAGCAGCTGGAGTAAGGGGCACCGGGCTGGTTACATGCAGACACCTGTGTACACGCGTGTGCACACGTGTAGGGGCTGCGCAGGGGAGATTCCTGGTGTGCGCAGTCCAGGAGCAGCTACAAAGTGAATGGTGTGGCAGGACTTATGCAGAATTGGGTGGTGACATGGAATAGGCTTTATACACTGGGAAGGAACATGCCAGGGAAAGTCAGTGTGTTTTACTGTTTTTCACTTCATTATTCCCCTATGGGGATATGGAGCCCATGTGCTAGATTAACTTTCATAAGGCCTACAGATTCCAGACACGCACTAAAGTCCACTGTAGCGGATGTGAAAAGGAGTATTCTGCAGAGTCCAAAGTCATATTTGTACTGCTTTTGGGTCATCCAGAAATGTCACATTTCTCTGAGTCAGTCATAACCAGGGCCAGGCAGAGGGCTGACCTCAGCTGGATGGATTGATAACCTTTATTCCACAAGCTAAGGCCTCCTCTCCACGAGGAGAAGATGGGTGGGGCTACAGGCTCATCCATCAGCAGCTATCACTGGGTGCCAGGCACCAGGCTGCACCAAGCAGGGAAGGGCTCTTGTTTCAGAGACCATGTGGCCAGAGACCCTGGACGACGCCATTTTGAACAACCCAGAGGCTGGACAAGGAGGAGGGAGCAGGGGCAGGGAAGTGATGTGTCGCTGTTGGATAGGACCAACAGAGACTTCCTGCCAGCCCCCTACTCAACTTTTAAAAAGTGCTTGCACAGGAAAAGAAGCTCTCTCTGGGGTGTGGTCTGCTGAGGCGGAACGTGCTGGAGCCTGGCAATGGGCAGTTGGAAGGAGGTACCCCCTGACTGCCCCCCAGGCCCCTAACAGCGCCAGAAGAAGAGCCCAGGACCGGTGCGCAGAAGCAGGGGCCTCTGCGCAGGGAGAAGAGAGGCCCAGGAGGAGAGCCAGGCGAAAGGCTGGCGCAGGGAGCCAGTGAAGACCGCTCCCTGCAGAATGCACCCTCTTGGAGACCCAGAGGGCAAAGGAGAGGGCTCCCAGTGGCTGGGGACGCCACCAGGAGCAAGAAGAAGCAAAAATGGGGCAGATCGGATCCCCGGGAGCTGAGATATGCCCCCTAGAAGGTAGGCGACCTATGACCCCTCCTGGGACCAACGAAGCGCGTGGGGCTCCGCCGCCGGTCGCAATCATGCCCCCGGGGTGGGTCAGGTCCCGGGGGCTGCCCCAGGAGGAAGCAAAGTCGGGGGCGCCATCGCGCACTCCGTGAAGTGGCTCCAGAAGGGGCCAGGAGCCCACCCTGGCCCCTGGTGATGTGTGAGGAGGGGGGCGGGGGAGTGCCATCGCGCCCCCATGAAGATATGCCCAGGGGCCCGGGACCCCATCCCCGGGCCCCGAAGAAGTAAAGTCGGGGGAGCGCCGTCGCGCCCCCGCGAAGGTCGAGCCCAAGGGGCCCGGGACCCCATCCCCGGACCCCGAAGTAACGC
Source organism: Calotriton arnoldi (assembly GCA_963921515.1). NCBI lineage: Eukaryota > Metazoa > Chordata > Amphibia > Caudata > Salamandridae > Calotriton > Calotriton arnoldi. The sequence continues at coordinate 89,785 of CAWUFW010000934.1, forward strand.
CGGGGAGCGCCGTCGCGCTCCCCGTGAAGATACCCCCTGGGGGGCCAGGAGCCCACCCTGCCCCCGCCAAAGAAGAATCGACGGGGAGCGCCGTCGCGCCCCCGTGACGAGGAGGAGGAGGGGCCCCATCCCCGGGCCCCAAAGCAAAGCCGGGGGGGCACCGTCGCGCCCCCCGTGAAGATGGCCCTGGGGGCCCGGGACCCCATCCCCGGGCCCGATGTGTGGGAGAAAGCGGGGGAGTGCCACTGCACTCCCCCGAGGTCCAGGAGGACACGCGGGATTCCCAGCGTCTGCCCACCGGAGCGGGCAGACCCGAAGAGAGGAGCCAGCTCCCACGGCAGCACAGAAGAGTGCTGGCCGGGCGGGGAGTCGGCGGGGGCAGCCGGGGGTGGGCTCCCCGGGCTGCCCTCCACCGCATGGGCATGCGGGGGTCCCGGGTGGAACCGGGACCCCCAGAACGATCCAAGGAGGTGTGAGGGGCCCGGGTGGGACCGGGCCCCGGAAAACAGAAGGAGCGGCCGGGGGTGGGCTCCCCGAGCCGCCTACATTCACCTGGGGGTCCGGGTGGGACCGGGCCCCCCATCAAGAGCTGGAGATGCAGCGAAGCCGCAGCGCGATCGTGGCTCCCTCCGAAGCAGCGAGGGAGCCGCTACTGTAATATGTGGCGATTCCCATAATGCCTTGCAGGCCAGGATCGGCCTGCAAGGGCAAAACAGCATTTTCACGGCTTGTGGTGGCCACAGGAGAGCGGGGTCACCACCATACATGTGCAAGTGTGCTGGGGGAGCTGCTGGAGAAGCGCAGTCTCCCCCCCACCACGAAGAGGAGTCCTTCCACAAGTCACATGGGGACTTGAATAGAATAACCCCTCAAGGGCTCAGCCAACATTTAACACCTTCTAGGCTGGATCTTTTGTTCTACAGCTGAGGGTGTATTGAGAAGTGTCTCACGGAGTGAAGGGCTGAGTTAGGGATGTCTGGAGAAGGGCATCCCTTGGAGTTGAAGAGGTGTAATTGCACCAGAAATGCATTTACTATCGGTTATTTCTTTTTAGAGGGACTGAAGGTCACATGTGTAAGGTGATGGCATAAGCAAAGTGGGGTTATGTTGCCAAACATTCCTGCTAGGGTGTCTTGCTGTATATGAATAATCCTGTGATTTCATCTGTGATGCCTTTAGGGGCTGTAATTGCAATGCATTCTAATGATCCACAAATGTGCTGAGTACTGTCATTCTAAAGTGTGCTTAAACATCTATTCTTGCTGCTGCCCTTAAGTGAGGAACAACCCAGACTGTTAGCCCTGAAGATGTAGGGGTGCATACTGTATGGTCAATATAAGATGCTCAGTCAGGGTTATGTGTCACTAGGGCAGGTGAACCTATTTTTAATGCGTGTTGAGGTAATGGGGTGGGTCGCCACTGGGATGGTGCCAGTGTGCAAGGCCCTCGCTCCAGGTTAGGTTCAACTAACTGCATTGGGGGCCAAGATGATGTGCATACATGGGGGTGGTGGTACTAGACCCCACCCCCCCTGCGGGAGAGGTGGAGATGTTATGCAATGTCACAAAGTAATTCCAACAGCTTATGTATATTTGTAAATTGGTGCATAGTATTGAGTAGTGTGTGTGTTTAATAAATGTACTCTTACTTTTATAAAGCAAAGTACAGACTGGACAATCAATTATTGAGTGTTATTTCTGCGCACCTGCAAATGGCGATTACTAGCCCACACCACCTCCCTTGAGTAAGCCTCAGACTGCTCTGCAACGCTACCCTCTGAGAGTCAGGCGCTACAATTGGGTGTTTGGTTCCCAGTGAAGGACAAATGTAGTCATGTTATTTGTGCAGGCCTCACAGATACTGCCTCGTTTTCCAACACCCACCGAACACAGTATCTTGATCCTGGTCGCAACTGCGGGATGAGGGATGCAGACAAGCAATTTGTCAATGTTGATCCCGCAGTCGAGGTGATGAGTCGATTCTCTTGATGCAGCGGCGGTGATGCAGTGGTTCCGAAAATGATCCACTGAAGCAAGAGGTGTTGGTTCTGTAGACGATGAAGCAGGTTTCTCCACGCAGTCGAAGGGATGCGTTGATCAACCCACACTGCAGCCTCGGTCCGTTCTTTAGGTGATGCGCTGGTTCCAAATGCTATGTGGTGATTCTGCTCCTGCAACAGGGTTGATGCGCTGGTTCTGCTACATGCAGACTGGAGATGAGTCGATTTCTCAAGAGCAAGTATCTGGGTCCACTTCCAATTGACAAGGAGCAGGTGTAGAGACTTTGATAGCCCTGAGTCTCAAGTAACGGGAGGCAAGTCAACAAGCCCTTGGAGATCACTCTGTGTTAAAGGCAGAGTCCAGCTCTCCCTCAGCAGGGTCAGAGAGCAGCACTTAGCAGGGCAGCACAGCAAATACAACAGTTCTTCGTGAGCAGCAGTCCAGCACAGCAGTCCTTCTGACAGAGGTTATTTACAGGTACAGAAGTGTCTGATTTGATGGGGTCAGAGACCCAGGACTTATACCCAGTTGTGCCTTTGAAGTGGGGGTGACTCCTAGTCCTGGCTCTAGACACACTACTGGGGGCAATCAACCCTTTGTGTGGGGACAGGACACTGCCTATTCAGGTGTAAGTGTCAGCACCTCCCTCCCATCCTACCCAGGATGAGATGGGCACTCAGACACACATAACCTTCCTTTGTGTGTGGCTGCTTAGAGGGAATACACAAAGTCAAGCTGTCACTCACCCCAGACGTGTATTGGACACAGGCTGCAGGCACACAGGGCTAGAGCAGATAAATGCAACCTTAAAAGTGTAATAGGGAATTTCTAATGTTAACTAATGAGAGGAGTAGGCCTCACAGTAGTGAAAAATTAATTTGGGTGTTTTTTACTCCTAGGACATGCAAAACCTAAATTTACTTGTTTTACCTTTTACTTACATAGCACCCTGCCCTATGGTCTACCTAGGGCCTACCGTAGGGGTGACCTAGGTGTAATAAAAGGGGAGATTAAGGCTTGGCAAAGTAATTTAAATGCCTAGTCAAAATGGCAGTGCAGACACTGGCTCTGCAGGCCTGTGATGTGTTAAAAGGGCTACTTGTGTGGGTGGCACAATCAGTGCTGCAGCCCCTCTAGTACCATTTAATATACAGGCCCTGGGCACAGGTAGTCCACTCTACTAGGGGCTTACAGATACCAAATGTAATAATGTTTAGGGGAGAAGCACATGCACTTTAGAACTGATCAGCAGTGGCAAAGTGCTCAGAGTCCTAAGGCCAACAAAAAAAGGTCCGAAGATAGGAGGAGGAATGCAAAAAGTTTGGGGTGACCCTTCAGAGAGGGCCATTTGCCAACACAACCCCCGACCCTAAAGCCATGGTAGACTAATGAATACCTCGATGGACTTTCCTGCTTAGGGCGATAGAAAATGGACAGTGGCCCACTACAGCAGGGGCACTTGCAACTTCTATGCCTCTCTGAACCCAGTTGGATCCTTCTGTCTATACTCTCTGGGGCCACTGAGCTAACCCATGGGAAATCCTTCTCCTTACCTGTGGACCTCATTTGTGCACACCTAACCATAACTTGCTCACAGATGCATCCCAGTAGGTAGACAGTACCATCATGGCCAACAAAGTGATGTGGCCCATTCCACCACTTGGGTCTGACATCTGTCCCAACCCAAGGAAAACTCTGTCCACAAGAACAAGAACTAACAGAGGCCACTGACAGCTGTCAGTGTCAAGAGCCAGACCACAGGCCATCCAGGGGCCTCTGTCCTCTATGGTTTCTCAGAGTGGGGGGCAGTAGCCCCAGGTGTCTTGCACCCTTTTTCCACTCCACCTCCCACCAGATCAGGGGTGGTATCCTAAAACTAGTTCTCCAACCCAGGGTCTGTAGCCTTGAGCTGAACAGGAGTCAGGGGTGAGTCCTCCCTCCCCCTACCCCTCCATCTGGGCTTCTGTAACCTCCATTTAGGAGTGGTACCCACAGAAAACTGAACTCCCAGGGCACCAATGGCGGCTGCCCCTCCTAGCTCTCCTGACACCGGAGGCAACTCATTTCCAAGAATACAGTCAATGGACATCCGGGGACTAACTATGACCCTTCTCTGGGTTACCTCCCAGGCCCACTCTATGGACTTCAAGGGATCACTCTAGGAACACCAAGGATAGAGGGGAGAAAAAGTCATAAGGCCAACAAAAAGAAGGTCAGAAAAAATAGGAGGAGGAAGGCAAAACGTTTTGGGTTACTCTTCTGCGAGGGTCATTTAGCAACAATCTTACAGAAAAGTATTTGTACAGATGGGATTCTCCAGATCTTCACAAACTCAAGTCGTATGTGGCAATTCCACCAGAGCCCATATTTTCTCCCACAATATTAACTTCTACATAAAGACATTAGGAGTGCTGCTTATTAAAAAAAAAATGTATTCCCCAATTTCATGGCAATATCCAATTATTTCTCAAAGTATTATTGGTTAAAGACATTCTTAAACTTTGTACTTGTCTGAACTGCATTAAAACATGAATGTCTTGAGTATATCTTAATATAGGAATACTCAATTTGTCCTCATTGACAATAGACTGAATGAGACCCATATCTAATATTGGCTCAACTACATGGATTTAGAGGGTTCCCCTTCTTTTCATCATCCTTCAGCTCCTTAGGCTTTGCCATGGACTGGCTCACCTTCAATGAACATATCAAGAAACATCCACAAACAGCATGATTTCAGCTGACTTTACTGCATAAAATTAAGCCACTTGTCCCACCTACGAATTTGCAATCCACAATCCAGTCCCCATTTATCACACAACAATGGAGGTAATGTTATACTTACTACATAGTTTTTCACCTAAGAAAACTTGACTACCTGGCTGCTAAACTCTTGAAACTGGTGGAATTTGCTCTACTAGGAGGACATCCCTTGCCAGGTCGAAATTGCAAATCAAACCACATAGAAGGCACACACCAACAGGCTTTCTCTGTTTGTTCTAAGATTGTTAAATAACATTCCATAACGCCTTGGATTGTCCCCAGCACTGTTACACTTTAATAAACTACTCAGAACCCACCTCTTCCATCCTACTCCCTTCTCTTCAGTATTTCTTGAAGGGACAAGGTCTGCTGTTCCTTGCTTTGCAAGCCTCTATCCCTGAATTTGCAGACGTTAAGTCTTTGCAGAGGGAATTCTATTTCATTAATATTCGTGGTAGTAGGGTCCCATGAAGTTAGTGAAAGAGTTTGTGACGATGGCTGCGCTGCAAAGCTTGCAAAAAAGTGCTGGATACTTTTGTTCAATCTAGGCTCATGTTTGGAGATTTATGGGGATTGACAGATAACAAAAGTGAAACTTAACATAAAAGGGGTTCATGGACCATGCTTTCCATGACACAGAGAAAATGGTCTGGTTCCACTTCAAATAACAAAACATGGAATGTCTGAAACGCCACTTTTTATGATACAACTAGGACAGGGCCAGAAGCCCACTATCTGCTTTGATGGCTGGCTTGTTGCGCCCCTCCAGTTCACTGGACAGGTCCTGTACCTCTCTTTTTGTGGAACATGGCTAGGCCTATGTGCTCATTCTAGATTACTGCGATGTCAGGGTAAAAAATGAAAGTTAGGATACCAGTTTAATTTTCATCAGGGCACGGGAAAACATCCTTGGGTTACATTGTAAACCCTGTACAAAAATAGCATCTGAGCTGTTACCCAGGAATTGAATATAAGCCCTCTATGTGTGTCTTGAGGATTGGTCAATTGTCTTTATGCAGGGTGTGACTGCCAACTTTGATGCAGTGTATTGGTGCTGGACTCCGAGATGGAGTCTGCTTCACCATGTTGATGGAATCTGCTTACTTCAACTTCTTTTTCGTTTTGTTTTCAGGTGTGGAGCCTAATGTAGCGATGCAATGTGTCAATTTGAACAGATACATCAACGTGCCATTTTGCTGTATTATTTTTCAGGTAGCCCATGGCCAAGAATACTACTTTAAATTCTTTGGTGATGTTTTCCGGTACTCCCGTGCTGCATACCGACTTGTTCAGCCGCAGTTCTTTGGCTGTGCTGTAGTCGAGGAGCATGTCTTTCTATCAAATATTAGCAAACTAGTCTGTGCCTACTTTGCTCAGGTTTGCATAGTAATGCATCCATTGGCTGAGCTGGCTCCATACTGCACGATTTAAATATCCTTGTCGCTTGCAGATGGGACCTTAGCTTTATTTTTTGAAACTGTTTCACTGCTAAGACTGTAATTGTTGCCACAGAGTGCATAGGTGCACTAACCTCTAATCCTATAACATGTGCTTTGAATTTTGGTTGTCCTTTCCTCATTCTAAACCCCTTCGATGAGCAAAATTATACGCTGTTTCTCCTTGCTTGAGTCACATACTCAGCACACTAAGGAACTTGGGAGGTCATTACGATGACGGGCGGACTTTGTCCGCCCGCCACCGTAGCGGTGAATGGGACCGTCCGCCATAGGAGCGGCGGTCCCGCCGCGAGCGTTAGGATGCCACCGCCACGGTGGCGGTGGTATCCCCTATTCCCAACATTGTGGCGGGCGGTGTTCACAGCACCGCCCGCCACAATGCTGGGAATGCACGTCGTGCATTGACATGCACAAGGTGACAGGCACCGCGCGGTGCCTGCCACCTTGTCTATGCCGATGCAGGGGGGTACCATAGGTACCCCCCAAGTGCACCCCCCACCCACCCCTCCCCCGGGGGCCCGCAACGGGCCCCCATTGTAAAAGACCGTATGCCTTTCCATGGCGGCGTTGCCATGAAAAGGCACATCTCCGCAGTCATCATAATATTGATGGCGGTGTCTTGCAGACACCGCCACCATATTACTGCCCTTTTCCGCCCGGTCACTTGTGTGACCGGCGGAAAACCGGCGGACGGTCTTTCCGCCCGCCGGGCTCCCCCCCGCCATCGTAATGTGGCGGGGGGAAATGGCATGCGGGTGGAGGGGAATGGCGGGTGGATCGCCACCGCCATACGGGCGGTGGCGATCCGCCAGTCATCGTAATGACCCCCTTGGTCTCCATTTCCCATCCTCTGGACAGTCTATTTTCTTTTGGAAAGAGCTGAACTCCAACCAATAAGCGCTAGGAAAATCACTGTCCACAAGCTGGGTATTTTTTTACTTTCATTAAATATCATCCCCTATGTGGTTGATTTCCACACCAGGTTTCACATTGGATCTTTTTTTTTTTACCGTGGGCTGCTACTTTCTATATCTCTTCTTTATGTTCCTTCTTTCGGCTTTCTTACACCTTGAGATTGGCAAAGGCCGTATATTCCAGCAAGTGATCTGCTTCCTGAAACTTTTTAGAGCAATTCCAGGTTCCCTCGGAAAGTCTACAGCCTTTGGTTGTGTGAGAGATACACTTTTGAAGAGTCTGTGCATTCACCTCTTCCTCTGAGTGTCCCAATGTGCACACATCAGTGGAGAATGGAATGTATCAATGGCTTCTCATGCTTGTTCACATGCTTGTCTCAGGTTAACTCATTTGTAGTCAGTGTTAAATTGCAAACCGAAGTGTCAGTACCAGTATTGGGTACAGTCCTGAAAATTATGCTAATTGTCCCTTGCATAGGAAAGTAGGGTCGAACATTTTATTCGTTCTAAACTACCTGCTTAATACTCTTAAAAGTAACTCATTAGCGAAGCGCTTCAAAGTTTCCAGCATTAGTCATTGGAAGGTGGCGACACAAGGGAGTAGAATGGGGACCTGCAGACGTCCGTAATGTGTGTGTGGTCCTCATTACCACATTGCCAGTGTCACTTTCCAAGCTCAGGGCCTTCCTTGCTCTTGGGGCATCTTCCTGTGGCAGCTGCAGTATTCACAGCTTTGCACACAATTGTGCCTGTGCTCCCAGGAGGAACGGAAAGAGTCAGTGACTAATGGAACGTTTGTTCCTTGGGAATTTTTTAAAGGTACATATCTTCGTTTTACCATATGCCATAGTCTGTGTAAGCCTGTGCAGCATGTGTTACAATTTGTTTACATCAATGTGACCCAAGATAGATAGGCCATGCTCTTGTCAGACGTCTAATGTCAGACGTGTCAGAATTTGACACCTGTGATTGCCCCTTTTAATGTAGGTGCTCTAGAACATTACATTTGGGGCCATATTTACTAACTCTTTGCTAGCTTTGCGTTACAAAAGTAACTGTGTTATTTTGTGGCAAGAGGGCGCTGCATGGGTGTTTTTACATTGCGTTGCGTTAATTTATCGTAAATCTGAGCCTAAATGTCAAAGATTCTGATGCCAAGAATAGGCACATGACTGATGACTGATTTACTGATTGCAATTATGTATTGCCTCTACCAAAGAGCCTACAAGCAGTACCTAGACGTTCATACGCTCCGCTCTGCACTCCATCAACAAGAAGAAGCACATTACTGCAGTAATCAGAGGGTAGAGGCCTAGAAGACAGAGAAGGAACAGCCACTAATACTTCTGATTTCGGAACATAGGATATTCAGCTGCGCCATATTCGAAATTCTGGAGGCTTCTGGGGAGTGTAGGTTCTGGTGGTGAGGAATTCAGTGGCCAGCTGTTGAAGGCATTTATCTGCCAGACAGGAATATTAGAGTGGATATATTGTGCAACAGGTAACCATTTTGGGATCTCTTGAAGGTAATAATATGGTCTTGTCTTCTCATTCTAGGAACTGCAGTATTTTGAGGGAACTAGAACCAAAGAATCTTTTTATTTGCCAGTTCACAAGAGCCAGCATTGCTGTAAAATAGATGTAAATGAATCACTGTTTCAACAACGATGGTATTGTTGGTCTTGGATAGAAGTGGTGCACCAAGCCTGAGCTTGTTCAAATGGGAAAACGTTGCTGCTGACAAATACCAGGGGGACAAAGTAGCCTCAGAGTCACAAATCACTCTTCAGTTTCTCACTTCAGTTTCTATAACAGACTGATGATTAGGGAGCAGACGAGGAGCGTGGGGGGAGTCAGGGGATGGGCCAAGATGCAGTATGTAGGATCAAGCATAGTGCAAATATACTGGCAAGACAACTGGAGGGCTGGGGCTTGGAGGACCACTGGAACCCAGGAGGACAAATTATGTGAACAGAAAAAGAGCACGTCCGATTGAGTTGTTGAAGTTTTCTGGTTATGTAATGATCACTAAATATAGGACGATACAATTAACATCAGAAACAACACTATAAAGGGTGGGGTTGGCATCACGGTAACTACAATGTATGAATGTCCGGGATGGATAGATGGATCCTGTGATTTGATATAAGTCAATGTACTTCTCCTGTTTTGATTGTATTCTTAAAAATCAATAAAAAACATAAAAAAACAGACTGAAGGCTAATAAGGTTTTGTATTTGAGAGACATAAATCTAGGTCTATTATAGCCCCTAGGACAATGACCTCAAACTTTGAGCTGTTCAGCTCTAGGGAGTTAGCTAGCATCCGTGACTGAATATTGGTCAGGGTAAGTTTCCAGATCTCCACACAGGGTTGAGTCTTTAGAGAAAGTTTTGTAGACTCAACTGTTGTTCACACAAGATTGCGAGGAGAGGGATCATATGGGTGCTTAAATGGTTTGGTAAAGTGTGTCCCCCTGTCGGATTCCACAGTTGATAGCTATAGACTTAAAGGATAAAAAGCTCATCTTCACGTCTTTCCTGCCCTTTAAAAAATAAGCGACTTACTAAACCATCTCCCTCAAGCCTACAATTCAGAGGGCAGCAAGCTGTTTAATATTTAGTTGCTCACCATGTTGAAGCCAGAGGAAAGGTCCAATAGTGCCTACAGATTTGCTGCCCCTCTGACCTGTACCTTTAAGGACATCATCTCAGAAGCAAGAAAAACAGTCTCTGTCCCATGTCAAGGCTAAAGATGGAATGTGTAGTTGCCATTATATGACTAGGCTTCAGGAGCTTTGAAGCTGCCTGTAACAATTTTTGCAAGAATGGATATGTGGTGTGGGTGTGAAGCTAAACTTATGAGAGCATGTTAAATTGTTCGCTGATTTGAGCAATAGCTATAAAACAATTGGCCTCTTAACCCAGAGAGAGAAAATGAATTTCTAATATTGAAATCGTTGCAGCATCTATAGCACAGTCGTGATGAGAGTTCCAAACAAATTGGAAAGCCATGTTGTAAAGAAGGCATGTCATTCTGTATGATGTCAATTCCAGAAGACTCAATGTTACCTAGGGTGTAAATTCTGGTGGATAGATTAGTCATACCATTATCTACTACTACCAAAGCCCTTTCTAAATTTGCCCTGTCAATTTCGCACAATCTCTTAGCAGCTTCCTGCTGTAAAATCTTCCATACTTCATTGTATATCGCATACAAAAAGCGCTTTTGATGTGGTCTTCAAAGACCCAGTAAAAAGTCCTGTAATCCCATGTCATCAGAAAGAAGGGACAAGTGTTGTTTCACCTTAGACAATGTTGAGGTTTTTAGCTAATCTAGGCATAACTTCCCAATAAAGTAAGTTGTTCCCACCCCGAGTGTTGTGTCTGCGTGTATCTTGGGCCGGGCCTACTGATCCTAAACCCGTAGGTGTCACCCAAAAAAAGAGCCTGACATCCTTTAGTGTCTTACGACCACACTAACCATCCCTTTTGCTTGGTACCTGAAGAATTGTATGAGCCATTGCGAAGCATGGTGCCTATTGTTTTCTCTGTCTAATTTGTGAATTTGTTGCTTGAGTATGAGTTTACCTTGAAAAAACAAAGACGAGGCATTTGGCAAAACAGGAACAGTTGGTTTACTTAAACACTGCAGTTGGGAGTACAGCATACAGAAACGGGTCTGAAGACTGACTCAAAGTACAATCGTTTTAACCTGCTTTATGTACATTTCTTGGAGTATCAAAAAACAATTCCTAGATCCTGCTTAGGGAGAGGAATGTAGGCCTAGTCATGGATCCATAAATAACTCCCACCTGATGACAAATGCAGGTGGGTCTCTACCTTGCGTGGACACAAGGAGGGCCAGTGGATAACGTGTCCAGATGGCCGGCATGGGGAGCACATGATCAGTGCATGCGCTGTGTGTGCTCTGTCCTGATTGGCTGAGTGTTCTTAACTTGATGTGGCATCTAAGTTTATGATGTCTTGGGTATGCGCACCCTTCCGGCCATGTGCTTTCTATTGGGGTCAATCTCCCAGGACCATTGTGGTGTTGCTGCCTATCTATGGGACTGATATGGGTTTTTCCTGTTCGCACATTTGTTTTGTTGCTTATGAGCCACCCCACCTGTAATCTGTCAATCCATTGCCTCAGACCTAGGTCACAGGACCTGCCTGACCACATATTTATGACTCAGAGTTGATGGAGAGGTCATCTCGGGTGATTTCGACAACAGTGATTTGATTTCATTTTTATGCACACATGTATCATTATGTACATCGACATCAATATGAACAATTGTTGCCAGTTCGCAATTCGTGCAAATGTGGGAATGTCTGGTGCATTTAAATCTTTATCTTAGCCAGGCCAAGACAGGAAGTTTACTAAAAAGTTTTGTTCAGGAAAATCATTTGTTATGGTATAAGGCATGCTCAAAATAAAGCCTTGTTCCCCTGAACCTGCCAATCTTTTCTCCCCTAAATGGATTTCAAATGAACATTGTCTTTCCAAAAGGCAAACCCTTGTACAGCAAGCTGGGAAATGAAAGATGCAGAATAAATCAGCTTAGTGTTAGTGAGCATAGTTTTCTGAGCCTGTGAGTAATAAGACTCTGGGTCAGCTGTATTGTGACCAGAAAAATATGCAAACTTTTGTGCAAATGCTTTTGAGATTCCTCTTGGTGGTGTAGGGTAGTATTCCCATTAAGTGCAATTAAATACTGCACGTTGAGTACTTGCTTTATGCAGGAAATGGTGACCGTAATTGTGAAAACAGAACATTTCATCATAATTGGGCGTGCCGTCATGCACTCATAAAGTAATGCAGAGAAATTTTAAACACATAAGAAATTTGAATTAATACAGTTCGTCCAAATATATCATAACCAGAAACCAGACGAAACCCTTCTTTTACCTCTCTTAAAAAAGAAGTAAAAACCTTACTTTTAAGGAAATTCTCATGAAACATTGTACATATGGCCCTCATCTGATGTTTGTTCCACAAGACTTAATTATGTATTCCTGTGTTCTTTTTGTTTCCTACTTTCGACCCATGTAAAGCACTCTGATACCCGCAAGGGTCATATTCGCGCTATATAAAACCTTCAAATAATAAATATCATACCTTATCCCAAACATTTCCATCAGGAACAGGGACTGCATAAATGTTCACAGGGAAAGATCTCTTTGCACTTTGTGTGATGAAGAATGAGGTGTTAACATCAAGTTCACCACTTTAACAGCAGTGTGTTCTGGGAGATAGTGTCCGTTCAGGATCAAGAAAAAGACTGTCACAAAACCAATCCAAATGAAGAGGAAAAGTAATGAAATTGTAATCCAAATGTATATCCGTGGCAGGATCAAGTATGTGTTTTTCATCCAAAAGTAAACTTCACGCAGTCCACCTTGGGCAGTAGTGGTGGTGGGTCAGATGAATCAAAGAGAAGTCATCAAAGTCGACGATGTAGGCGGAGGCTGTATGATTTATTTTTGGCAGCTCTGCAGGCACCGTAGAACTGGGAGTAGACTCCTGTTGTGGTACGTTTCGGTAGATATTATCTTTGTCTGTTTGCAGAATTGAAATCTGAGTTTCTGTGCATGATATATGTAAGGAGTTTGTTGATGTAACAGAGAGAAGTGATACTTCAGTGTTAGCTGTCCCCTGGAGAGGAGAAGAAGCTTTATCGCTGATCAAAGCTTCCATAGGGACTTCCTGTAGGGTAGTGAGAGGAGGCAGGTAACTACCTAGGATCCCTCTTGGCCTACTGTGTAGAACAGGCCACATAGTGTGGTTTGACAATATCTATTGTCACAAATCTCTTGTTTTTGCAACCAGCAATGGGTGGTAGAAGTACCATTCTCGTAACTTCAAGGGCCAGGACAGGAAAGGCGCTCCGTAAAATGGCCCAAATTCCTTCTTGTCCACTATCTTCTCTTGGACTAGTTTATCAGTCTTGGCGATCCATTCAGGAGTTGCTGGTGCTTCCTTCACTTCTCCAGTGGTGCAACGTTTCTGCTAGGCATTGCTCTGAGCTTCTCGAACGTCGATCAGATCCTGTAAAACATCTAAACATTCATTGATGTCAAATGGTGTTTCTGCCACTGCTATACCGGGACTGTCGACGTTGGGAACACACATCTTAACACCAAACAGGATTTCAAAGGGAGTCCGACCACCCAGGGATTTTCTAGGCAGTTTGTTTAGGGCTCGCTGAACCCTGTACAGGTGATGGACCCAACTGCAACCTGAACCTAATACCCTCGCTATCAAAGACTCCTTCAAGTCCAGGTTCTTCCTCTCTACTATCACATTACCATTGGGTTGATAGGGGGAGGAGTACCACACAGTCACACCCAATTTTCCTATGGTGTCTCTGTAAGCCCTGGAGGCAAATGCCGGACCCTGGTCCGAATGGAATGTGGCTACTGCATATGTCCCAATAAAGACTTGCAGATCTTTTACAACAGTTTGGGCGTTAGCCAATCACTGTTGCGGAACCCATAGGAATTGAGAGCAGGAATACACTGCTACCAAGATGTATTTGTAAGCCCCATTAGCTTGTAGAGATCTGCAGTGGTCCAAGTAAACACAAGCAAGAGGATTGTCTGAGATCAATAGAGTTGTCTATGGTGGATTTGCCACAGTGGAAACCTTCATCTGCTGGCAAACATCACATTTGAGGACAAAGTCCTAGGTCTGTTTGTATAGACCTGGCCACCAATAGCATTGCTGCAATAATGAAATTGTAGCTGCCAATCCTGCATGAGCAGATGCTAGACCCTCATGTGGTGCTAGGATTAACCCTAACCTGCAATCTCAATTAGGTATCACTCGATCCCCCAATCTGGGAATCTGAGCAAATGGAATGTTTTGCACACTTAACTGGTAGGAGTATTTTGTTTAAAAGCCTTTCAGCAGGTGGGTGCCATTGCACACAGCATTAACAGCCACCATGAGTCTCAATTTATAATTTACTTGAATGCATAATTGAGACAACTGCATCAGTTTACACTGTTGATTTTGTGGCTTCACCAGCCATGGAATTCCCTACAATGTGTATTCCTACACAATGATGACTCAGTGTGTGTATTACATGAGTCTGTAGCAAACACTCTTTGAGTTTTGCCACCTTTACCCAAAGCGTTGTGTGCTTTATAGTGTACCCTTTGGAATCCACAAATCCATTTTGGCTCCAGTAGTGTAAGTACTTGTTGTAAGACTGGACACAATAATACGAATTACACACTATGAATGAGAGGAATCAGGCATCCGTATTCTTGAGTGCCAGAATAGAGCTCTCAGTTTTGCCAGCTGCGCTGGGCAATCACCTAGTGACTGCGTGTAGGTCTTGGGAGGGCGGAATTCACCATCTTCTTTTCTAGTATTGGTGTTGTGTCTCTACGGCAGGCTGTGCAGAACCATCAATATAAATGATGTAATCATACTGATCTAGAGGCATGACTTCATTAGGCATAGGATATTCATTTTCATATTGCAGTTATGCGTGTATTGTAGCATAGAGTCAGATTTGTAGTCTACATCTGTTGCTCTGAGAGACTTGGCCCATTGTATCCATCTTAGATGTAAAGCCTTAGCGTTATGAATGCTGGCCTTTGTGACAGCCTCAAGGGCTGGAACAGGAGTCACAACAATAATTCATTTCCCCTGAGCCACAGATCTTTCTTTCAAAGCAGCAGTCTGACCAGCTGTCAGGATCTTTTCTGTCAGTGCAAAATTCATCTAAGCATTGGTGTATAAATGCGATTTATATGCAATTGGTACAGTGTCCCCTTTGTTTTTGCAAATGTAGGTATACCCTTTATATACCCACAATTATATGGATCCCCAGGTTGGTGGTATTTACACATGTGTGTAAGTGTTTGGAAGCTAGCATGTCAGCTTGTGCTGAACATAGTATTTGTGTCTGTTTAATTGTCCAATGTGTGCTTGAGAAGTCTGGACATATCAAGTCTTAGAAAGTCTTAAGCCACTCTGCGTAGTCTGGAATGTATGTTCTGCCAAAATTCAGGAAGCCCAATATTGATTGGAGTTTCTTCATGGTGTTTGGTGGTTGTAGAAGCTCACACTTCTCGAGGAAATGTTTTGCTGTTGGCTTTTGCCCTCACTTGTTGACTTGTTTCCTAAAAAGGACATTGAGGTGGGCTATTATCTGATTTTTTCAAATTGAATTTGTAGCCCATGAGAGCAAATCCCAACACTATGTGATCTACTCTAGCCAAGTGAGTTAAAAGGTCATCATCAATTAGGTATATGTCATTGACATAGGGCATGCCTGGTCTTTATATTCTTGCAAATGTTCTCTAACCCAGGCTGAAAACAAACCTGGGCTGTTCTTATACCCCTGGGGCAATCAACAGAACTGCTTTAGAGACCTGAGCACGCTGAATGAGGTCGCGACCTGATTTCAGGTGCTATGTTTTGGCAGAAAAATCCATTGGAAATGTCCAAAGTGGTTTTGGATTTCTTCCACACTATGTTATTCATAAATGCTATGTGTGCATGTTCTGTCCTGCGAATGTGCGTGTAGCTGTGTTCAGGTGTCTGTAATCTAATACTAGACGTATGAATGGTCTGGTTTCATTACTGAAAACAAAGGAGTATTCAAAGGGAAGGTACAACTTTCTAGTACACCTTGGTGTTTAAGTTGGTTGAGTATCTCTCTAACTTGTTTTTAGTCTAATTTTTAAAAGGGTATTATCTTTGAGGTTGTGGGTTTGACCTCGCTAGTATAACATGATAAGGCAAACCATTATCCTACCCTACATGGTTGCAGTATAACGCAAGAGCTAACTCTAAACCCCACTCCCTAGGGTACATATTATTAACTGTCTCTGAGACGAGGTCGGAAAAAGCAGGTAAAATTACATATTCTCCCTTAGGGCAATCCATCAAAAATTGTGGTGGGTAATTCTTTTCAGCCAGGAAAATATTGTAGCCGAATGACAAGTTCTTCCAAAAGAGTACGTTAATGTATCTTAGTATGTCCCCCTCAGTTGGAGTTGCATCTTGTATAATCAATGCAGGACACTCACTCTGGTCTGGTGTTTCCACTTAGTCACTCAACGCTACTGCTGCCAAACAATCTATCAGGCTCCACAAACTATTGTGACTTCTGCAGCACTGTCCAGCATGGTCAGAGCCCACTCTCCGCTCAGAAGTAGTGTCCTCAATATCAGTAGCATGCTTTACTATAATGCCGGACACCTTCTTCTTTTTGAATTGAGGCTTGGAATGTTGAGGTTTATCTTCTTTTCATTATGTAGTCAGAAGAGCATTGTGATTCCTTCTTCGGGTTCCAGTACTCCTCTGAGCTGCGCTCTGATCATCCAGCTCTCTCTGAGCGTTTTTGGGATGAGTCCTGAAAGGAACGAGATGAACATGCATCAGTATCCTGATACCTGTCAGGCGTTTTATTATTATCACGGTTAAGCAAGTTATAGTGCTTTTCAGTGGTCTCCTGTTGTGGCGATCCGCCCCATGATTTAATCATTTCTCTGTGTTTTTTATTATCCCACTTCTTCTTAGAAGAATCTGATGACTGCTTTGAGTTATCCTTTTCAGAATTACTCTTAATTTGTGGATAATTCCAGATGTAGCCAATTGTGGTTGTGCAGCTTGAGCAGTCCTTGCAGGAATTATTGTCATTGTTTGCATGACAAATTGTTTTACACATCTATATGTTCTAACCAGATCTGTATATAATATGCATAGGTCTGGAGCTGTCAGATTGTTAATATCTAGATAGGGTATGCAACCAGCTAAGACTGGCCATGTTGCTCCCTCATTACTAAGGGGACCTAGTCTAACAGTATTATTTGTATGTGGTAGGGCGCCTTCAAACCAATTTTGATATTCTTGGTATGTTAGTGGTATTTCTAGTGCTTCATAAGTTGTGTAATTGTTAGGAACTGTACCTACAGTGCATGCATGAAACAGTCTTCTAGTTGTATTAGCTGCTGGGAATGCAGCCCATGAATAGAATACCTCTGTCCTGAATGCTTCGTGGGCCTCAACCACAAATGTAATGTCTCCACCCGTCTGGGGCAGACCAAGTTGTAAAAGCATTTGTGTAACCGCATGTCTGCAGTTAGCTGGTATGTTAATTGCTGGTTTGTCCTCATACATTGGAATATGTGGAATCAGAGAGGATACCTCTATAGGGCAATCTTTTGAAAGGTTGAAGCTCGAACAACCTACAGCCAATACTTAGGGTTTACCTACTCAGCTGAGGAGGATTTTTTCCCCTAACACCAAGGATGTTTCCTGTTAGTAGTTGAGTAGGGTCTTTGGGTATACAAAAGAAAATTACTCAGGTGATCCATTAAATAAGAACCCAAGCCAGAACGTTGGTGGCACCATGTCATACAGTTCATACTTTCCCAAGTAAAACTGTGCATTTGTTGGACAACATAACCATCAAAACTGTACAAGACTGATTCCGCGCACACCGTCCTGATATGTTAGCCGATGTCCTGCTAGTTCACAGTGCACCATCTGTAGTCCTAACCTTACAGGGCAACAAAAGGATGTACAACCTCAGAACATGACAACCCTGACTCTCCAAGGAAATCGTGGTAACAGATCTAGAACCCTTTCACTTAGTTACTTATGCATGCCCAAAGAGACACACAAGAAATGCACAGTCAAGCATTTCAATATTTATTGAAGCATTGTGATTCCTGAGTAAAATACTTGCACCGCAAAAATCAATAGAAAGAAACAGAATAATGTGATTAGCATTCCGAGAATTGTGAAAAAGATGAACAGTTCAACCATCTTGCTTATTACAGAGAATATATGTTTGCTTACAAGTTCTGTAATATGTTCTACTCCTACCTAGCGCATTTAGTGAATCTGCCCAATCTCTGTAGGGTGATCTAAATCCCCATTACCTGTGGGTTAGTGTCATCAAGCTGCCCGTCTTCGTGTAGAGCTGGAGAGCATACCTCACATGAGGTAAACAGGAGTCAGCTGAGCTGTAATTCCGTCATGTATCAACCTCTCAGTGCCAGCAAAATGCTCCTCTGTCTAAACAAAGACTTGATGTCATATATATAATAGTATCCTCCATATTACCATGCCGAACCCCCAGCCAGGCCGCTATTATTTATTCTATTATGATAGCTCTGTCGCCAAGTGGCCAAAACAAATAAAAACATCCTGCGGTATGAACTTAGCCCTTGTACAGAATGTTCAAGGTGTTATGATACAGTGCCTACGAAGTGGTAGTGTAAGCAATACTGAGTTCTTAGAATAATATCCTGTACGTACATGCAAGTGAATTTGTGTCAAATGTCATCGTTTTCAGAGAGAGAAGCCAACTGAAGAACGTGAGCTGTAAAATAGAGTTTCTTAACCGGGCCTAGTGTATCCACATGACAGGAGCTTGCACCACCCCTCCTTCACCAGACTGAGAGGTTCCAGTCCTCTAACAGGGTGACCATAGAGGAGCTCAAATGGGCTAAACTCAACTCCCTTTTGTGGTACCTCCCAGTAGGCAAAGAGTAGGCATGGTAAGAGAAATCACGCCTTTGAGGGTCTTGTTGAATTTTTCAACAAGCCCATTCATCTGGGATTGATAGAGTGTACAAAACTTGTAGGTTACCCCACATGGAGTTCATGTAGGCAGACATGAAGTTGGTGCCCCTGTCAGACACCACTTCCTTGGGGAACCCCACTCAGGAAAAATCCCCAACAGGACCCTAGCCACTGCAGGAGCAGTCCCAGACCTCAAAGGTATGGCCTTTGGGTATCTGGTAGCAGGGTCTACCAAAACCAAGACAAACCTGTTGTCTAAGGCAGTTTTGGAGTCCAGAGGTCCAGCAATGTCAATGCCCACCCTTTCAAATGGGGTGCTAATGACAGGTAAGGGAATCAGGAGAGCATTGAGCTTTTTCACTGTTTTCCCACTGGCCTAGCAGGTGGGACATGACCTACAGAATGCATCTGAGGATGTTCCATCCAGGGCAAACAGAAGTGGGCAACAAGCCTGGCAAAGATCTTGTCCTGCCCCAGATGTCATGTCAGGGGTATGTCATGAGCCAACCCCAGAAAGAAGGCCCTGTAGCACTTATTGACCACCAACACACTGGCTGTCTTAAGGACCACAAACCTTAGACTCACTATATAGAGGTCATTCTCCCAATAGATCAGGTGATGTCCAGAGATGTCACCAGCTGCCTGGGACTCAGCTTGCAGTCTCAAGCCTTCCAGAGTTGGGCACTCCTTTGGGCTTTACAGAATTCTTCCTTGGTGGGCCCACCCTCAACTTGTCATCCATCAAGCTCAGTCAGGTCTCAAAGGGCATCCCATCAACCTAGACCTTGGGAGTTTTAGGGGCTGGTTTCCCATGCCCCCTGCCCTTCCCTTTTTTTGGAAGCTACCTGGGCTTCTTTTCCAAGCTACAGTCTTTCTTCACTCCCCATCTAGGGAGCCATGGACCTTGTGGTCAGGCACACCCACTCAGGCAACCCTAACATCTCCAGGTGAGATCTAAGCTTCACTTCTTTCCAGAGAGTGTGCTCCAGATCATTGCCTAACAGACAATATGCAGGGATGGCAGGGCTCACAGCTACATTTAGAGAGTCACCTAACATACAGGGCCATGTTCACAAATTCCATTTTGTGTTATGTTTAGTAGTACCATAATAGTACACCTCTTGTGCACAAAATGCTATTCGCTAACCTACATGCAGAGGACTAGGCCTCTGCCTCTCCTATCTTTACTTTGTGGGGGTTGCTGCCCTAACTGCAGAGATTTCCGTACATGTGCGCCTGTGCTTTAGTAGTACATGTGGAAGGGACAGGGGTTAGTTAAAGGCAAATGGGTAATACTTGCTACTAAATTCGAGGGGTTTAGGGAGGAGTAAGGTGGGCTTCAGGGAGGGGCATTCACCCATCTACAAATGAGTAAGACCATTGCTATTGACAAACTGTACTTCTATAGTAACTACAGCCGAAAGGACCACTAACAGTAGTAACTGTAGTACAGCTTACACCTACAATAAGTCCAGCATCACACATGGCCAACCACTGGCATTACAACATGCTCTCATACAAAATAATGAAGGCGAAGAAATAAAAAATTTAAAAAAACATAAGAAATAATGTTAAAATTAGTTTATTTACATAGACTTCTTAAAAATGTATATACATTTAATATTTGAACTATCAAATTAAATGTGGAAAATAAATGTAACTTTTAGTACTCTTTTATACACACTAAATAAATATAAGCATTTTACTTTAGGTGGGGCTTTTTGCCTAATAAGTCTTTAAAAATAATTTCAATTTAATATACTTAAATCATCTGCATATTTTATTCAATTTTAAGCAAATAGTACTGTTTCATTTTTTCTTCTACATCTAAAATAATTATATAAAGTTAATTTACATTAATATTTAACATAAAAAATAGTTTTACTACTTCCTTTAACTTTAATAAACTTTTATACATTTCTCTATACTTCACCATAAAGAGTTCTCTGCTAAGTTTTCAGAACGTAAAATATGATTGAAAAATACTATTAGTCTAATTGTACAGTTGTATTTGAAGTATTTTGCAGACTTCACCCCAACCCCTGTTTCTCCGGGTAAGACACATAAATCTATACTTTGTAGCAACTTTACACTTGGAAATTGTGAATAGCCAAAAGTAGCTAAGTTACTACAAAGTATAACAGCAAATCTACATTTGTTGATTTACTCGTGTGTAAATCTACCTTTGTGAATAGCCCCCACAATATTTGGGATGTGATTGCCCTTTATGATTCTTGACACTTCAATTCTTATTTCAAAAGCATGATTTATATATTTTCTTTACTAGGTAATGCATCATAATGAATCTTGTTGTGTCTATGGTCTCTTCCTTAAGAGAAACCAGCCACACACAGGGTCTGAACATACTTTGAACCCACACCTATTCCTGGATCTGCCCTATTGTCATCAGGTTCCACTTTTGATTCTAAGGCCATACTTTTTCATATTTTTAGTGTTGGGTTGTGTTACTCTTCTGTCATGCATACACAATAGAAGCTGCTCCTAAGATTTTGACCGAAAACTCTCTTAAATCCTAAGTGAAGATGCTGGCATCTCACAAAAAGTGAAGGACTGTCCTCACACACCACCAGGTGTCATGCTTCATCATCGGCAGTCCTCGCTCTCTAGAAACTTTGGGGCCTATTACGATGGCGGGCGGAAAACCTCCCCGACCGCCATGGTAGCGGGAAAAGACCACACGCATGGAGCGCGACATCACCGCCGGTCGAATTACGATGACCCGCGGTCGAAATCTGACCGCGGCGGTCGGATCACGGGCCTTAACATTGCGGCAATTGCTGCTGCCCGCAGCACCGCCGCGATGTCCAAAGGAGCATGTCCTGCATTTCCCTGCACTGCGTGGCAGGCACTGCACAGTGCCTGCCACCTGGTACAGGGAAATGTAGGGGGGGACCTACACCCCCCCAAAACATTGGGGGCCCGCAACGGGCCCCCGGAATACAATCACCGCATGCCTTTCCATGGCGGTCTGACCGCTGAGGAAAGGCTGGTTACCGCCGGCATCATAATCCTACCGGCGGAGCCTGCTCTGCACCGCCACCATTATCCCGGTCCTGCTCCGTCCGCCAGGCAGGAGTGCGGATGGCAACCGGCGGAAAAGCGGCGGTCAGAATTTCCCACCGCCGCGGTCACCACCGCCATCCTAATTTGACCAGCGGTTTTCTTGGTTGCGATCGCAGGCGGATGTCCACCACCTGTCCGGCAGGCGCCACCGCCGGCCCGGCAGTGGACATCCAACCGCCATCGTAATAGACCCCTAGGTTTGGTAGAGAGCGGGCCTTTACCTGACGACAGGGAGGCACTTCTAAAGCTAAGTGGGGGCCCGTGAAAGTGAGTGAAAAGTTAAAAACCACTATAATTACCAAATTACATTTAATCAGAAAGGTAACTATATGGTATTAAAATACAAGGACGGTGAGACTGGGGGAATATTATTGCCCCCTCACCGTAGTGATAACTTTAGTCAACATGCTTCTGCCTGCTTGGCCCACAGGGTCCGCGGCATTCATCAGGACAAATAATAAGGGCTCTGTTCTTACCAACACAATGGTAAGAAATTACCACTTGGTAGGTTGACGTGTGTCACACTCTACCGGGATTGATTCTCAACAAACCTGTAAGACAGAAATGGAGAAAGAAACAAGGATACCATCAAGAGGATTGGTCATACACAAACACGCTTATTCCACATGCACATATTTATACAAAGTGGCTATTTGTGTGTAACACGTGTCACTGCAACTGTGGACACACAAAATAAAGAACAATGTGAGAACCAACTCACATTCTTACCCTCAGGAAGTATCCTACACGCCCCATGGGAGGAGATTGGAGGAGAGACCCCTGTAGTCAAACTCTGGAGAAGGGGTAGAAGCATGAAGAAAAATAAAGATCTTAAAAACACCCTGTCTCAATGGTAAAAGACATAAATATACACTAGCATACACCCATTCATACTCTTACTATGTCAAGGTGCGTCTCTCGTAGTTGCACCTAGAACTGTCTGCTCTTCCTCCCTGAAGATGAATGAGCTGCAGAGGAGGAAGGGTTTATATAGTGCTTTCAACTGGCCTAAATTGGCAATTGTCACCACATATACTCCGGTATCAAACAAAGTACAGAATATCGTACAAAAATACTGGCATATTTTGAATGGGGCGAAAAAACAATGGGCCCCTCCGCTATTTGCATTCAAGCGTAATAGAAGCATACGGGACGAACTGGTCCATGCCAAAGGGCCACCTCCAAGGAGTCAGGACCAAACCACACTGTGGGGCCACCAAAGACCAGTCGGTCACTTTCCGTGTGGAGGCTGTGTTGCATGTCCATTCACCAGTACAACAAAAGAGGTTGACATAAAAACCAACAAACCCTGGATACTTAAGAATTTCAGCAACTGTAACAGCGAGAATGTGGTCTATCTACTTACGTGCCCCTTTAACTAGATGTATGTGGGCATGACAACAAGGAAAGTCAAGGTTCGTATCAACGAACACAGAAGCACCATTAGGTGCAAAAAGACCAACACGAAGTTAACTAGACACTACCTGGAACACACCCATAAAGACACGGATTTGAAATGGGTAGTGCTAGAGGTAATCAAGAAAACAAATTCGGATATCCAAAGGTCCCTCCATATCTGAGAACAGCGTTGGGTATACCGCCTACGCACGTGGGACACAGGATTGAATGATGAGATCCCTTGGCTCCAGATGGGCAAGTAATATCACCATCGGAAACTGGATCACTGTCCCCCCTTACCTGTTCCCCTTCCACTATCTAAAGGTGGAAGATTGCGAATCCAACATTATGGGATCAGTAAAACATTCCACCATACATGCACCTCCAGCTGATGGTCTGAACTGACTGCCCTGTATTTAACAGCACAATAAAATACCTTAACACCATTTAACATGGCTCTAGAGGGGCAAGTAATATCACCATCGGGAACTGAGTCACTGTCCCCCTTACCTGTTCCACATTTACAATCTAAAGGTGGAATAGTGTGAATCCAACATTATGGAACTAGCAGAACATTCCACCATACATGGTCTGTACCAACCGACCTGTCTTTAACAGCGCGATAGTGCATAGGCACTTTTAGCCAGGGACCTAGGACCTTTATAAACTCAGGGGTATGTGTGAGTGATACACGCATGTCTATCTAGCATGTCCCACACTTCATGCTGGAAAACTGCAATAGCACACTCATCCAGGGACCGGCGGCACCACCCCGCTTTTAGCGTTATTTACTCGCTATAGGTGTATATGTTGCACCTTTTTTTAGACGCCTTTAATAGACTGGAAAGCGTCCCCTTTTGCCTACGCAGGGTTCACTCCCGATTTTAAACTGATATTTTTCAATCCCCTTCACCTGGGACAGACACACTACACGTGGCCAATTTCCTCTCTAGTGTGCATTTATTTACGTGGTATTTCACTTTTTTCTCCAATGAATCCCCGGTGGAACTTTATTAACTTAGCCACCAGGGACAAGTGAGGCACGCGCCTCGCAACGCCCTCACGTCCTTAGCTTAGACAGTGACATATTCGATCCAACTCAAGCGTCACCACGGAGAAACAAGGCACGCCCCCCGATCACGTGGCGCCTTCGCGTTGAGCTTCACATCAGCTTTATTAGTGGCAGGCTCGCTGTATCACGAATGCTCGGCCCCCGTTGGCTTTAAGCCTGGCTGACGTGGTGGTCAGGCACCCTGCCTGTATCGGCAGTATAGGCATCCCCTGGACACCTGATCCTCTCTAATCCAGGTGCACTTCCTTACATCAGATCATTTACCTCGGAGACCAGACCGACGCGCAGGTCAGGCGAGTTGTTAGTTTCTATCAGGGCACTCTCGTGACACCGGAACCTCCCACACTAACGAGCGCATGTGCAGGCAACTTTTTCATTTTTCTAATTTGGGGCAATTGAGAGCACTATATAAACCCTTCCTCCTCTGCAGCTCATTCATCTTCAGGGAGGAAGAGCAGACAGTTCTAGGTGCAACTATGAGAGACGCACCTTGACATAGTAAGAGTATGAATGGGTGTATGCTAGTGTATATTTATGTATTTTATCATTGAGACAGAGTGTTTTTAAGATCTTTATTTTTCTCCATGCTTCTACTCCTTCTCCAGAGTTTGACTACAGGGGTCTCTCCTCCACTCTCCTCCCATGGGGCGTGTAGGATACTTCCTGAGGGTAAGAAATTGAGTTGGTTCTCACATTGTTCTTTATTTTGTGTGTCCACAGTTGCAGTGACACGTGTTACACACAAATAGCCACTTTGTATAAATATGTGCATGTGGAACAAGCGCGTTTGTGTATGACCGATCCTCTTGCTGGTATCCTTGTTTCTTTCTCCATTTCTGTCTTACAGGTTTGTTGAGAATCAATCCCGGTAGAGTGTGACACACGTCAACCTACCAAGTGGTAATTTCTTACCATTGTGTTGGTAAGAACGGAGCACTTATTATTTGTCCTGATGAATGCCGCGGACCCTTTGGGCCAAGCAGGCAGAAACATGTTGACTAAAGTAATCACTACGGTGAGGGGGCAATAATATTCCCCCAGTCTCACCGTCCTTGTATTTTAATACCATATAGTTACCTTTCTGATTAAATGTAATTTGGTAATTATAGTGATTTTTAACTTTTCACTCACTTTCACGGGCCCCCACTTAGCTTTAGAAGTGCCTCTCTGTCGTTAGGTGAAGGCCCGCTCTCTACCAAACCTAGTTTCTAGAGAGCGAGGACTGCCGATGATGAAGCATGACACATGGTGGTGTGTGAGGACAGTCCTTCACTTTTTGTGAGATGCCAGCATCTTCACTTAAGATTTAAGAGAGTTTTCGGTCAAAATCTTAGGAGCAGCTTCTATTGTGTATGCATATTAGGTTGGAGGCCAGCTCGCTCCTAGTGCCCCGCGCCTCTAGCTCCCCCCCCTAGGAGTCTCCTGGGGTTAGTGTGTTGCATTACTCTTCTGTCAGCCAGTCCTAGAAATAATATTGTTTCTAGAATTTTTAAGGTAAAAACAATATTCATGAATTGCTGTGCTGGCTCAGAGCAGAACTGAGTGCCTGTTTTTATGCGCTTGACCATCTGGGCAAATAGTATGATTCCATTCTCTGTGCTGTGTGTTTCTTTTTCTGTCTTCACTGCATACATGATCTTTCAAAATCTTAGCATTAGTGCATGGGCTACAGACAACAGAGCTCCGAAATCAGAGCCGGACTGGGGAATCAAAAGTAGTCCTGGCAAAATTGCTCAAATCAGTCCCGACCTTCGTCACTGCGCGCAATCTCTCTCTTTCCATCCACTGATTGTTTCTCTCTCCTTCTCTCCCTTCTCTGATCACTTTCTCCCTACCTTCACTCTTTCTTCCCCCTTCTCTTTCTCCTCTCTTGAAGTTCCCCCAAGCCTTCTGTAATTATCCTCATGGACCTGGGGAAAGTGACAAAGGTGCCAGGGGCGGCCCTGGGCTTTCATAGCCAGTTTCCAAGGGCTCCAGCCCACCAGGGAAAGCCCAGTGGAATAAAAGGCCTGTCCAGCACTGTCTAAAAGACGGGGCAGTAATGGCCTTTCTGTTTCCATGTAAAACAGAAACATGCAGCCGCAGATGAAAGAATGGGATCATAGCATGGCCTCCGAAGAGCATTCTTTTAACCCTATATTTCTTTTTGTTTGAGCGTGAATTTCAGATGGCACAGCTTGGATACAGTGAGCAGCGTTTGCCTATTTCTAGTTCAGAACTGTGCTGTCTTAAATGATGCACTAACTCGGAGAAATATCTATTAAAATGAAAGCACTTTATACAGTGCAAGTGTGTAGAAACAGGCATTCAAACTCCGTTGTGAGCCAGTGAAGCTGTTTATGATGCGGCCCATGTAAGTCGAAAACGGAGTCTTACATTGGTCACTAAACCAGCTGTTGAGGCAACTCAGTAGATTAACGAGCCTGTTGCAGGAAAATACATGAGATGTATAGTCGGTTCAAATCAAGTTAATTTAATTCTGTGTTTGTAAATTGAGTAAAATGAGTATCAGGTCAGAAATAGTCAAATGTGCTATTGCTGTGCAATGAGATTAGATGCTAGATTACAGTAGTATTTAGTTAGCATTATTTATTTTCGATGACATATTTGTATTTCATTAAGTGCACTGATAAGTCTTTTAGTCCCCTTTTTTGTGTACAGTGGCAGGTAACAGACTACCGCACTAACTACTCATTGTAGAAATGTAAGTACAATGACTTCTCGTCTTTGTTTCATGATGCAGTCTATTTCTTCTTTAAAATCTATTATTTTAAAAACTTTGATTTGCTTTCCACCTGCATTCTCTTTTGTTACTAGTTCTGATGTAGAACACAGTATAAACCCTTTGTGTTTGCTTATATGAACAAATAAGAACTATAATGGAACTTGGCATTTATTAATGGCAATGATGTCAGCTTTATTAATGTCTGCCATCAATCAAGCTCGAGTATAAAATGTTCCTAGTGTGTATGAAATGTTTTTGATGGCAGCCCAGGGTGTGCTGCCGTGCATTGCAACTTGCAAGCTTTGCAGCTGCCTATACAAGTACTGCTATCAAAGGATGCCTTGAGCAACAGATTTTACACAGCAGAACTTTAAAAGGGCAGTCGTTTCCAAAACATGCCTCATAGTACTCCTCTGAATGTGCTCTTAAGCACAATTAAAAGACAGAAGTTTTTAGACCCCTGAAGATGAAGTGGAAAGATGAGGACGTTCACAAACACCCTGTCACATAAATGTCACTTTTAGGGGCACTTCCTGAATGCATACACGGATTTCATTTTAACGATGTTTGCAAAAATATGTTTAAAATCCATGCATTCAAAACGCAATTAAATTGTAGTTGCTGAATTTCCAAAACACCGTTGATTAGAAAGAGACAAATATTATATAGTAAGAGAGATTTTTCTTGATGAGACAAAATTCGCTGTTTCTTTAATGTACGAAAAGAGAGATTTTTGCTGATCGGTTCCAGAGATGCTCCCATCTTCTGCTACCACTGGATCCCAGCCAAAGTATCCTTGCTAATTTTGTTTGTCAAAGGTATGGAATCTGGCCATCACTTTTGAAGGTTAGCTTCATTTGTAAAGTGGATAAACACAGTCAACAGATAACACTGTTCATCATCTCGACTTGAATGAGGAATAGATTACATTTTAAGCCCCAATCTATTACTCTGGTCTTTTCAATGATCTCCTGGATCGGCTAGTGTAGTGTGTAGATGGCCGATTTCTGTAAAAAACTATGCACAAGCTGAAAAGAGTCCATAGATGTACCATGCATTCATTCCTCTAGCTGTAAAGTACAGACACCATCGCTAATCATTGCCAGGGGAAAAAAATAAAAAAGAAGGTATGGGCCTGCTCGTACTGGCATCAGGCTGTGCCCCCACCCAAATTGGCCCTAACAGAATTTCTAATCCACTTGGAAGGCCACTGGTGGTATGCCCAGGGAACCTGAAAACCCAGTAGCTGTTAAGTTAAATGAATACATACAAAAGAAGGTGAGGGGCAGCCTATCCATGCATTAGGCCATACCCCACCTCAGAAAGGGGCAAACAGTCTTTCTGTCTCCCGCCGAGGAGGTGAATGGGGCATTTGTCCCAAATCTGCTACCCCTGGGGGAAAAAAGCCCACTGGACACCAGGAAAAATATAAAAAAAGAAGGGAGGGCCCTGCCGGACATTAGGTCATGAACCCCCCATAAACTGGCCCAGCATAAAGCCCACTACACATTAGGGATTTTTATTTAAAAAGAAGAAAGGGTGGGGTAACCTACTTAGTATTGGGCCTAAATAACTTCCTTAAAAGCCCAACAGTCCTTTTGTACACTCCCACGAAGCAGATTGAGTATTTTACACCCACTAAAAAAAGAATTGGAGAGGTACCTGCCCACATCAGACCATAACCCAATCCCTAAAGCCCCAACTCACCTGCTACCCCCAGGGGCCTATAATATTCCCATCCATATGGCAAGTACTATGTATTTCTGCAACCTAGATGCCCACCCGAAAGTAGGGTGTTGTGGCGTGCTCGGATCAGTCAATGTGTTCTTACTCAGAATGCCCAGCAAACATCAAACATTGCCTAAAATAGTGCACTTTTTGCAACTTTCTGTAAGAAAAAGTCCCAGAAAATACAGGAAGTCACAAAATTCCTCCAATCCAGCGTTCCCACACCTTTCCTGATAAAAGTGTTACACCACTTTGTGGCTGGGACAAGAACCTAAGATGAGAACAGACTAAACCATGGCTCATGAAAATATCACTGACTTTATATGGGCACATAAAAGAACACTGCATAGTAGAGCGTTTTTTTAATATTAATAGTATTTCTTTCCATTTTTTCTTCTGTAGGAAAGTTGCATATTAGTTGGGGTGGACACACGTCTGCTTCAAAGGATAAGGTCACTACCCGCTAGATATCACACAATCTAAACAAAACAAAACTGGTAACATGACATGAAGCAGTCGGGATTAAATCATAGGCAATATGTAAGGGGCCTGATTCACAAAGGTAAAATTAAATGAAAGTCTAACTTTACGACTTTCGGTATTCACAAAGGGCATTTACTACTTGTAAATGCCCTTTGTGAATTCCGAAAGTTGTAAAGTTCAACTTTTGGTATTCACAAAGGGCATTTACGAGTAGTAAATGCCCTTTGTGAATACCAAAAGTCGTAAAGTTAGACTTTCATCTCAGTTTACCTTTGTGAATCGGGCCCAAGATATTTAAGCAGAGTATACTCAGTAGAAATAAACGCACAAAACACAATAAAATTCCACAAAAATGTAGAATGTATTTTTTCCAAAGTTCATATATGAAAATGAAACACAAGTTGAAATTACTTCAAAGTTGCACAGTTATACAGAAATACAACACAATTTGCTGGATCAATCAACGTATGGAATGGACATATTGTGCTTTTTCGAAATCTATTTATTTTTTTAATGTTTCCCAAAATCAGACATGTTACATCATGCAAAGTTTCCAACATTAATAATTGACATTCTTCATATGATGTATCCAAACCAATGTCTAGTATATTTAATTATTTTAGCAGAAATTCTTTGACAGCTGTAAGATAGCTACAATGCAGTTATTTCTGAAGTAAGTTCACAGTCTTCCATTTATTTACGAACAAGCCAAAACGTGTTTCACCCTCTATGTGACTTTCTAGCCTGGGTTTTTTTCAAGGCTGTAGTAATAGAATGAATGGTAATGACACGGAAGCCTATTGTGAATTACTATTTTACTATCCCACTAAGGGGTCAATTCCGATTCGGGCCGGAAATCTCTCCGACCGAGCCGGACCCGGAGAGATTTCCGACCGAATCGGACCCGTGCAGTCCGACCGAACGAGTACGATGCGTCCGTATGCTATCGGACTCGAGTCGGTCGGACTCCCATTGAAGTCAATGGGAGCCGGTCGTACAACGCGTACGCGGGCTCCCATTGACTCAATGGGTGCGAGGCGGACAAGGGCGCCCCTACAGCGGGTACGCGGCGAGCGATTCGCACCGTACACGCACAGGTAGGGGGACCCATGGGTCCCCCTGTGTGCGACTCGCGCGGCTACGCGTACAGGGGGTCCGACACGGACCCCCAAAGTACGGCTCCGACAGCTCTTTCGAGCCGGAGTGCGCGGCTCGGTCGGACTGCTCGCGGCGCGCATCGTACTTACCCGGCCGGGAACGTCTCCATTGCGCGGTGCGAGTCGAGTCCGAGCGAGTCGGTCGGTGCGGTTCGAGCCGGGAACGAGTCGGTCGGAGCGGTCGGGACGCCCGGACGAGTCGGTCGGCGAATTCGCATCGTACTCGCTCGGCCGGACCCGCGTACGATTCGGTCGGGAAACAGGGCTCCGAATCGGATCCGGTAAAGCCGAATCCGATTCGGAGCCCTACCGGCCGAGATCGGAATCGGCCCCTAAGTGTAAAACACTGCAATCGAGTGATGCACACAACGTTCTTGCTCTTTAGATAGAACTAATCATAAGTGAGAGAATGTGGCCTAATGGCTAGGGCGGTCGACCTCGGAGCTGGGGAACAAGGTTTGAGTCTCAGCAGGGACGCTCAACATTCTGTGATTCTGGGCAAACCACTTAATCTCCCTGTGCCTAAAAAAAATGAATGTGCCCGTCTGTAACGTAACTGGTGCTCATGTAAAGCGCTCTGATACCTTCAGGTCTAGTTTGCGCTATATAAAACTCCACAAAAAATAAAAGTGAAAGTGAGACTATAGGGTCAGTGTGATATGAAACCCTCCAAAGGTGCCATGTACATTCATATTACAGACTCCATATTATTGTCTATCCCAATTTCTTGCGCACTGGCATGCTCGAGGTTGTAATGGACAATAACTGATTTTCAGGAATCCCATTATTATTTTATATGTAAATATTTTTATATAACCATTTATTATCTCATATTTCCCTTGGATTGACATGCTCTAATATAGTTTAAACTCTTCACCAAGAAATGTTTCCAATTTTAAATAAAGACACAAATTTGATGATTCAAATAAGACCAAAACAACAAAAATCCAATAAGGAGAATCGCAATATGAATAATGACTTTGAGCAAAATTTGAGGCCAACCCCGATGGAGTCCTGGTAGGAGATAGCAAGTGGATTGATCCCGGTAAAGGTCTGGAATTAAAACAAAATCCCAAAAGTTTCCAAGTCCTAAAGCAGTAATCCTTCCTGAGCGTGCCAACACTGAAATTGTAGTTGCCGCTGTGGAACCAAAAGCCTATGAATCTTTTCTAAGTCCAAACGCAGCATGGGACTTTGTTGTTTTTTTCTGAGGTGCTAGAGCCTTGACATGGCCACACCTGAAATTAAATCGGATGCCCTGGAACTGCTGGTCAGATACTTTATCCGATAGGCTCTCCTATAGTTCAGGAGCTCTGAAGGGAAAGTTTTTCCAAGCTTCCAAACTTTCTTACGGTGCTCAAACAATCATAGGGGTACCATTCTAAGGCCCCAAGCACCTTAGAGGAGGGCACATAAAGACTCTCAGGTGTTAGGCAGAGGCCAACAGAAAAGTCCAGTTCAGGTCTGGTTGGAAATGATCCACTGGACATTTTCAGGAAAAAAAGCCTCTTGCAGATTGTGCTGTCCCTGTAGCCACAAAGCAGGTCAGCCAACTGACCCTTTATAAGAAATTAGGTTATTGGTTGAGGGAGTGGAAGGCCCATTCAGGCAACAACCCCAGTCCTTGTCAAGGTGAACCCCAACAGCCACTATGCCTAACTCTCTGGCAGCTTGGCACAAAAGCAGTCAGGCTTAACTTAGAGTCTGTTGTGAAGTATTGATGCAGCACACAAACAGTAATGAAGTGAAATCACAACACATGAAAGATCCCAAACCAATTTAGAAAATAGGTCCTAAAAGCACAAAGTGCCACTTGTAGTCATCTGGGGAAAACTCTCAAGTTCAGGCCGGGCAGATAGTGTGTGGGTCAGACACGGGGACCAGGTTATTACAGCTGAAAAGTGACCGTCTAAATCTGGTGTGAAGAGTTCTGTTTGCTTTGGAAGAGGCGGTTAGGAGGAGGCCTGGCGTCATGGGTGGCCATCACTGCAGCGCGAAGAGCAGGTAGGGAGTCGCAGACAGTCGTCCCTGTAGCATTAAGTGCAGGTCTCGAATTGCCGGATGTCATGGGCAATCATTGTTGGTGCAAAGAACAAGTTTAAACCAGAGCTTCATTCAAGGTCCCGGTCATCACAGGCAGCAGAGTTTCAGCATGAATTGGCCCGCTCACAGTCGTGAGAATCCCAAACTTAAGGATTTTCACCTTTTCTTTAGGAGGCGCATATTCTGATGCCAGTAAAGTGTCCAGGACCTAGGGAGGCACCTCTTGAGGATCAGGGTGTCCACTCCAGTAGAGGCCAACAGGATGCAGGTAGGTCCAGTTGCAGGTCCATTTACAGCAGATAAGCTGGGAAGTTGCCAGGAGTCATCTAAAGCTTGTTGTATACAGGGTGTCAGAAAACTGACCCTTGGTGTCACTCCGGTTAGCGTGGGATGAAGGCAAGCCGGTCCAATTGTTCTTTTCAGAGAGCAAGACAGTTCTTCAAGCAGCAGGGCACTCCTCTGACAGCAGGGAAGTCCTTCTTCTGTAACATCCACAAGTCCAGGAGTGTTTGGCTATGGAGGTCCAATATTTATACGCAGTGCCAGTCTTTGTGCAGGGGGTCTCCATGTCCTACTCCCACATCTGGTTGTGGAAAAGTCTTTCCCTTCCCCTGCCAAGGCTACAATCTGTCTGGGTGTGAAAAAGGTAGGGCAGGCCTATTGTCAGGTTCCTTTGTGAGTGCAGGAGGCAAAGCCCTTTGAAGTGTAAGTGGGCTGGGTACAGCCCCTCCCCAGTCATTCCGCTAGGATGGCCCATCCTGTCCACAACTAAACCCCCTTTATGTTACTGTCTGCGAGCAAGACACAAATCCCAGCAGCAGAGCCATTCACTGTCATGTAACCCAGTACACTAGCAGAAGGAACAAATCACTCGGACAAGAAAATGCAAACTTTGGGATTATCCTAATTGTGACTAAAAATCCAACTATACCTTTAAAGAGGTTGTATCTTTATTTGCTCCCGATCCAAAATTAGCACTTATTAAATGTAATAAGGTACCAAGTGTGAATTTTTCACTGCCAGGACATGTAAAACATAAGTATGCATGTCCTTCTTTTAAAATGTAATGCCCCCTGCCCTATGATGTTTTGGTGCACAACTTAGGGACGAAGCATTAAAAAGGAAGAATTGGGCCAGGGAAAAGCTTTATTTTGATAGGTTCAAATAGCAGTTTAAAACTGCATCACAGACTTTTGTGGCAGGCCTGAGACATGTTTAAAAAGGCTACTTTAGTGGGTGGCACAATGACTGCTGCTGCTCACTAGTAGCATTTAATTTTTAGGCCCGGGGAACATGTAGTACTATTTACTAGGGACTTACAAGTAAATTAAATGCACCAATCAGGTAGATGCCAATTGTACCATGTTTTAGGGAGAGAGCATAAGCACTTTACCAGAAAGGTTCAAGCTGCTGCTGTCAGGTGACATAGGGTAGGTTTGAATCCATGTTTTCACTGCTATTACTGCAGTGAATTGCACAATAGATGCTGCATTCTACAAGTGACAATTAACATTCCATGCCAGGTGTGTATTTCTGCACCATATAATCTGGCCTTATAGGAATGTTTAGTGTGCCAATCAGCCTTTAAGCCAGTCTCAACATTTTCAGCGGTCAGAGCACATACACGGGGCACTGGATAGCAGTACCCCAGTGTTAGAGTTCAACATTACCCACAGGTGAGTCCCAAAAAAGGTGAAAACCTGGGTTGACTATCTGAAAAGGGGTCACTTTGCAACAGCTTCAAAATGTAAACCAGTGTACAAGAAAGAACACATTTATGCAAAATGCACTGTGAATCACATGTTAGTATTGGTAACCCAAAGATCACTGCTTTTCCTAAACTCACTATCTCAGGCACATTTAAAAAATACATGGGTTTTCTTCATGCCCATTTTTCATTCATTAGGTTTCACCATATGAACTGAAGCACAGTCAGTTCACAATGAAAAATAATTACATGCTGCAGCTCACCTATTGGTTCTGGGAGGTGTGAGCTTTGCAAGAACTAACAAACACTATATATCTTTTTGATCATCAGGGTCTGACAGATCTAACAGTATATTACGTTTGTGAATCGGCTTTTGGGAAAAATAATTACAGATGAAAGCATTATCAGCTAGTTCTATTTTTTCCTACTTTTGTTACAGGATTTTATATATCAACAATTAGTTTCTTTGAGAAAACCAGGAGCAATCTACACAAGAGACCACTTGCTGAATTCAGAATTCTATCAACTATTTATAAATGCATAGCTTTTCTGGTTCGCCCTTAGGATCCACAAACTGCAAATAAAAAAATACCACTTAAGAAAATGCAAAAAATTGTGGTAAAATGTATGTTTCTTTACAACACTACTTGTTCCTGAATAGAGCCATAAGTGATGAATTGATGATGTTGCATTTGAAACAAATCATTAGAAGTGCTTAGAAGCTTGATTAATTATATAGTTTAGCTATGCCACTTTTTCATAGAGACATTTAATTAAAATGGATGCAGTATTGTAGTTTTTTGTTCATTCTGCTCCTGCCTCCTCCCAGTCAATGTTCCCTTGAGAGGAGTTTTCTCTCCCCACAGCTTCAGAGGAGCACAGTACAATGTGATGTTGCTGAATATTTTTTTTAGAGAGCATACAGTGTGAATAAAAACTTTCCATCGTGTTCCTGATGTAACTTTATGATAGACATCTCCGCTGCAAGTTCCGTTGCCAGCTTGCTAGCACATTAGTGTATTAGTCTTTGTTGTGAATGGTTCAAATTGGGCTTTGCATCTCTGGATTACTATTGCTGTGGAAGGTAATGGAAGATTATTGATTACTTTTAGAATGGGCAGTGTTAAGCACTTTATTGTGACAATCCATGTTCTGATTTCTCTAAAATGAGATGTTGATAGGTACGCTATGCTGAAATTTCAGTTTTGCCCATTGTTTATGCATAAAAATGTCTATAAAAAACCATGGCTTTATGTTGTTGGGGGCGACTAACATTTTGCCTCACAAAACTCTGTCCGTTTGGGTGCGACTTTCACTTCCTCACAAAACTCTGTCAAATTGAATTGAGACTTTCCTTTCCTTGTTAGAAATGCTGTTGGTGTTCTATATGGACCCAACATTTAGATATTTCAATTAACTTCTAATATCTGATTTTGTACTCTGTATCTGAGCCTTCACAGCATGTACTGATTGAAAATGTTTGTAATACAACTCTTTAATGTTTATTTGATCTGTTCTTGTGTGGCCCTGATCCAGCGAGTTACTAGCAACAAGCATTCATACACCGAATACTCACCTGGGCCCATTCATTCATACTACGCTAGCAATTTCCGCTGGTGGGTCAGTTGTACTCTTTATCAATATCCCTGCTACCAATTACTTTTCTGATTGAAGAGTAATGACTTACCAATGGACCCTTTGATAATTGGGAAGTTTAAAATGAGTGACATTCAATACAATCCATAATCCTGAAATAATCACTGAGTCAGGAAGTTTTAAAATGTTTATCTAAAGTTTAGCAGAGTAAATTACAAAACCACATAATACTTAATCGTATATCAAGGATGAAGCATACTAATAATCAATTATCGATCAATGACGGTCCCTCAGAAAGAAGAAGATAGAGACAGCAGCACAGCTAAAGGTTGCATTTATATTTACCTAAAGGTGCGAGAACCAAACCCCTTGGCCAAGGAGTTGGAAAGATAGGTCCCAAGAAGGATGAAGACCAAAAACCTCCGGACCAGGTTCAGGACAGGACAGGTGACCTCTCTATCAACGACGCCTGCGTTGTTCCCCTGTCCAATACTTCGCTTCTCCTTGCTTCTCTTGAGTCGTCTTCTAGGAATCCGCCGCCCCCACCTCAGGACCTCTCTGGACAGTGAATCAGCTTAGTTCTGCTCTGCATCAGCGTCTGGATCAATGAATGTAGCATCGCTTCCTCAACTAATTAACTAATCTATACCTATTATACCCTTCTACACCCAGGTACCTCCCATTAATGTTTCAAAATTATGGGCCCACTACTTCTGATTGGACGGGGACAGGGGGTTGATCCTCACACCATGTCAATTTAGTTCAATTTCTTTAAGCCTATTGTTTGAAAAGACCGCCCCTCACAATTAATACATTTGCTTTATTTCCCACCCGTCTCACGACAAAGTTTAATACATTGTTTATATAAATTGTTGCATTCTGCAGGAACATCGCGGATGCAGTGGAGTTGGCCACCAGGTCACGGCCTTGGATGACGTCCAAGTTGACTTCATCGCTGTGCCTTGTTTACCGGGCGCATGCGTACTTCACATTGGCTCCAAGCTGCCTCTCCGTTAACCCATGCCCCATTTTACGAACTAATAAAAGTCAAAGAAGAAAACATTAAAATCACAAATAAATGTTTTCACTGTATACACCCTATTTCTACTCTATTCACATTTAATTATAAATCTATCCCGCTTTAGTAGCATTAGAATACCACAGTTTTAATTGCAGCATATGCGCAAGCTTTAGCACGTGAAAACATTAAGCAGCCATTTTAATACACACTGCGCAGAAGCAAAGTTTTCCCTCCAAGCAAAGAAAGACGTCATACCACGTGATATGGTTGACACATGCGCACTGAATTTCCCGCGCTTTAGCGGCCATTTTGGTTTAGACAAGCGTTACTTATTAGTTTTAAACACATAGGCAAGCTTCACTCGTATAGTGTTCATGTGTGCATTTGTTAGTAGAGACATTACAAAGTTTAATAAATTAATACTGTGAGAGGATTGCTTACGAGCAAGTCTCATTGTGAGTTCTTGCTCCATCAATCCCCTCTCTGATGGCGTTTCTGAGCCATCAAATACTACCCACAACCAGATGCCAACTTTTAGCATAAAATTGTCTCAGCTTCATTATTACACTTTCTATTTTTATCGTCTCCTTTCAGTTTCTTGTATAATTCACTTTTCAGATCTTCTAGTTCAATTTCATCAAACTTTCGTTTCTTTCCTTTTCCTGTCACTCTATATTTCTCATTCTTTCTACAACATTTGCACCATATTATTATTGACAGTACTATTATTGCTATCCCTGCTAAGGGTACTAATATTTGACCTATAAGTCCTTTCCCTACATTAGCAAACCAGGTACCAATTGACGCAATACTACTCATCAATCTTTCCCATACACTATCAACTTCCAGTGGTTTTAGTTCATTCTCAAGTTTTGTTATATTCTGTATATACTTTCCAATTTCTGCACTTTTGTCAGGTATGTACGTGCAACAATGTTTCGTTTTCAATCATTTAAAGACTCCGCCCTCTTTTGCCAGTATTATATCAAGAGCAAGTCGATTTTGCATAACCATTGATCTAATCGCAACCATCTCCGCATTAATCATTAGAAATCCTCCAGCAGTGTCCGTTGATAAACGATCAACCACTGTAGATAATTTACATATTTTCCTTGAGTTCAGAATTATTCCCACTGAAGGTATCAATGCACCAAATATGTCACCTACAATTTCAGAAAAACTAGCTCTTTTACTACGTGTTAATTCACTATTATTTTCATTGCTCCCAGTGTTCCTCTTTACGTGGTATATTTTTGGAAAGACTATTCCAAAATAACAACTTCCATACCACCGTGCAGGAAGCCTAAAGTAAGCCTTATTCCCACAAACATAATTGATTCCAGGAAAAACTGAATCTGTTCCTCCTTTTAGTCCCCAACCTCCAAGAATTAAGAAATTATGTTCACATTCACTGGTACCGATGAAAATATTGTTATAATCAGTCTTTAACCTATGTAGACAAATTTTCCCTGTCTTTACAAAATCCAGAGCCATAGCAGCTTGAGCCTTGACAGGTTTGTAACTACCCTCTTTCTCAGCCCAAGGTGGCAGATGAGCCTTATGCTCAGATGCTTTCTTTTGGAAATCTTGTCTTCTATCTTCTACTAAATTCAAAAATATCTTTTCTTCTTCATGTAACGAACATGTTAGATTGCTTCTATGTGCATGTGTTATATCTATTGACTTCATTGTTAGGAAAAATTCTCCCATAAACTGTGCATCTTGACTACTAAGCACTGGGTTCATATTCTTTCGAATGGGAACCTCAGAAAATATCACATCTATATCTGAATAATAATACTGAAGTCTCCCTGTTTTATAAAATAAACTAGTCAATACACTACATGATATGCCATAAGTTAATGGCAAATGATGATATGTTAACCCTTCTGCTACTGATTCGGGTAACTTCATACAGACATAACAATTACTAACTTCCATGGTATCTACATATTGAAACAATAATTTTGTGAAAACATTTAAACTAGTGTCGTTATCTGCTACCACATGATGAAACTCTGGTTCATCTTCTGCTTCTAATTTTACTCTATTACCTTTCAAGTTATCTATCCTTCCCTTCATTTCGTTGTTAATCTTTTTATCCATTATCAGAAGGTAAGGAATTGCTACGATCACAACTAACCATACTACAAGCACCACTACCAGACTACATATGCATATAGCACAGCATCTTTTACAACATTTCCGTTTCGGTCTCCCAGAAACTCTGTCGTCAGGCATTTTGACAAGGAAGATTTCTCTTCTTATCTTTTTCTTTCAAGACTTAACGTTATCAAGGTGGTTTCACTTCTTTTTCATAAGTCAGTTCCGCACTTGTTCTTTCGTCACCTCTTTCACTTGACTCTGAACTCTTGTAGTCTTCAAGGATTATATAACTCCAATCAGGACCTTTAAATTTATTGTTCACAAGTTTCAGTCTTTTGCTTTTTCGTTTTTAAGTTCCACTTGTTTGTCCAGTTAGGCTTGTTACTTCATTTACTTGTTCTGGATCTTCACTTCTGGTTTCTATATGGTATTTCACTCTTTTAATGACACTAGGCCAATGATCACCTTTTCTGGCTTTCTTTGTTTGCACTGTCTCTTCACTTCTTATTTCTTCTTCAGAAGTTCTTTTATTTTCAAGTTGTGGCACAGTTTGTTTTTCCTCGTTCTCAGTTTGTTCTTCTATTTGTTCTTTTTCAGGTCTTATTGGTTTTTCTTCAGTTGCTCCAATGTGAGTTTCTAGCAACTGACCTTGCTCACGATTTACGTCTTTGTGCTTGAGGTTCTCGTGATCTTCTTCTTCTTGAACGTATTTTCCTAGTTCTAACTGGTTCTGATCAGGGCTTATTGCACTTTGTACTTCTACAGCCTGACCGCGTTCTTCTAAACCTATCTGTCCCTGCTCAAATTTTGTTGCTTCGTTGTCGATTTGAGCCCAATTTCCTATCCTTATCTGGTCCTGCTCAGGTTCTCTTATTGTTTCATTTTCCTCTCCCTGAGCTGCTTCTTCTTCACCTATCTGGTCTTCCCTAATTTCTTCTAATTTTGCTCGGCTTCTTGTTCTGTTGTAAACTTCTGGTATTTCAACCACTGGTATCCAGTCCTGACTTGTGCTCGGTTGTTCTTCTTCAGCTTCTCTCGAATATCTCACCTGGGATTCTTCAGCTGGCCAACCTTCAGCTTCCTCAGTTATTGATGCTGTCTGAGGATCTTGTCCTTCAGGCTCTGGCACCCTTTTGGTGTGGCTTACATGAATCCAATTAGGCAATCCTGCACATTTCACTGCTGTGTTCGTAACTAGTATAAACTGACAAGGTTCGCCCCACCTGGGTGATAAACACGTTTCTCTGGTGTGATGCTTCACAACCACCCAGTCTCCGGGATTCAGATCATGCTCTTGCTCAGGCTGCCTGGAAACTGCGTCTTCTCCAACCTGGTGAGAGACAGAACGCACTAGGTCAGCCAATCCTTTGCAATAATCCAGAACCATATCATCAGTTATGTTCAGCAGTTTATTTGTAGGTACATGTGCTTGTCTCATTGCTCTTCCCATGATTATTTCATGGGGACTCAATCCGGTATTTCTATCAGGAATGCTTCTGAGTCCCATTAAAACAAGAGGCAATGCATCTGGCCAATCTAGCGATGTTGATGCACACATCTTTGACAGTCTTGATTTTATTGTGCCATTCATTTGTTCAACCACTCCAGAAGCCTCTGGGCGGTACGCACAGTGCAATTTCTGTTCAATTTAGAATGCTTCACAGATTATTTGGATTACATCGTTGTTGAAGTGACTTCCTCTATCTGATTCCAAAGTTACTGGGAAACCGAACCTAGGAATGAGTTCTCGTAGCAACAGCTTTGCGACTGTAATACTGTCATTCCTTCTGGTAGGGTAAGCCTCCACCCACTTTGAAAACAGACACACTATGACAAGTACATATTTCAGTCCTTTACATGGTGGTAACTGTATGAAATCTAGCTGTAATCTCACGAAGGGATCCTCAGCCTTTCCAATTTTTCCCAAACCAATTACTGTTTTTCTTCCTGGATTATTCATTTGGCAAGTTAGACACCTTTGGCAAAGACTCTCTGCTGCAGCCCTAAACTTTGGATTATACCAACTTTGTCTGAAGAGTCTAATCATGGCATCTCTCCCTACATGTGTGTCTCCAGTATACATTCTGGCCATTTGTGAAATCAGACAGTCGGGCATGACTGGTCTGCCGTCTGTGTATACCCATACATCGTCATCTGCTCTTCGGGAACATCCTATTTTTATCCAAACATCTCTTTCACTCTCATCAGCATCGTCTTGCAATCTCTTCACATCATTCCATGTTTCAGGTGGTGCACATAACATAAGTTGGCAGCTGATTCCCATCCTTTCAACCTTTTTATTTACTGACAACCTGTTTTTGGCACAGTGTTGAGCCACCAGATCTGCGTATCTGTTACCGACTACCACCCAGTCATCTCCTGACTGGTGTGCGGCACATTTCACCACCGCCAATTCTTTTGGTGATTGTATTGCTTCCAATAATTCTTTTACAAACTGTCCATTTTTGATTGGGGATCCTGAAGAAGTCATGAAATCCCTCTGCATCCACAGTTGGCCAAAGTCATGCACAACCCCGTACCCATATTGACTGTCCGTGAATATGGTTACTCTTAAATTTTTCCCAATTTTGGAAGCTTTGATCAGAGCAATTAATTCAGCTACTTGTGCAGACTTGACTCCTGGTAAATAGGATGCTTCGACTATTCCAGTTAGTTCACACACAGCATAGGCTGCACTCAGTTTACCATCCTCATGCCTTAAGCATGAGCTGTCCACAAACAGCTCCCTATCTGGATCTTTTAGGGGCGTCTCCTGTATGTCAGGTCTCGGTTTTGTACATAATTCTGTGACCTTTAGACAATCATGTTCTGGATCATCTTTAACTTCTTCAAAAATTGGATCTGGCAATAACGTAGCAGGATTCACAATAGTGCACCTAACTATGGTCACATTTTCAGCACCAAGAATAATTCGTTCATACCTTGTCATCCGACTAGGTGTGAGATGCTGAGTTCGAGTTCTTATCAACAGGATCACAACTGCATGTGGGACAAATACTGTCACAGGATATCCCATTACTATTGACTCACTTTGTTCAATGCTCATACAGGTAGCAGCGACTGCTTTCAAACAGCCTGGCAATGCTGCCGCCACTGGGTCCAATGTGGCAGAAAAATATGCTATAGGACGCCTATCTATTCCATGTCTCTGAGTTAACACTGAAAGTGCACAATTTTCTCTTTCATAGCAAAATAGTGCGAATTCTCTTGTATAGTCAGGCATGCCCAAGGCAGGTGCCTCACACAATGCATTTCTTAATTTTACAAATGCACCAGCACTTTCATCATCCCAT
Organism: Calotriton arnoldi; assembly: GCA_963921515.1. Lineage (NCBI taxonomy): Eukaryota > Metazoa > Chordata > Amphibia > Caudata > Salamandridae > Calotriton > Calotriton arnoldi. The sequence goes on from CAWUFW010000934.1 coordinate 131,913, forward strand.
TCAACTGGATCTTTGGCTTTCTTTTTGGTTAACTGAATTAAAGGCTTTGCCAGTAGTGAAAACCCTATTATCCATTGTCGACAGTAACCTACTATTCCAAGAAACATTGTCACTTCTCTTTGTGTTTCAGGCATTTTCATTTTCTTGATTATCTTTATTCGATCAGATGTTATTCTTCTGGTTCCTCTTTCAATTTGGTGTCCCAAATATTTAACTGCTGTTGTACAAAACTGCAGTTTTTCAGGTGACACTTTATGTCCTTCCTCAGCTAAATGGTTGAGTAATGCAATTGAATCTTCAACACAATCATCATGAGTGTTGGATGCTACCAGTAAGTCATCTATATACTGTACCAAGACTGAACACCTGGGTAGCACTAATTTCTCCAAACACCCTTTCAGTATTTGATTAAAAATGGAGGGACTTTCTGGGTATCCTTGAGGAACACGATTCCACACATAGACTTTATTTTCGAATTTAAATGAAAAGAGATACTGGCTATCTGGGTGCAATGGTATTGAAAAGAATGCTTGGCATAGATCAATCACAGTAAACCATTCTGCACTCCAGGGGATCTGATATAGAATTACTGCAGGATTTGGCACTATAGGACAACAAGGTACCACAATCTTATTAATTTTGCGTAAATCCTGAACAATCCTATACTTTCCACTAGGCTTCTTCAAACCCATGATTGGTGAATTACAAGGGCTACTCATAACTTCTTTTAATATGCCTTGTTTTATCATTCTGTTAATTTCCTCAACAACTCCTGCTTTTACTTCTGCACTCATTTTGTACTGTCTGGTATTTGGAAAAATTGCACCTTCTTTTACAGTGATTTTTACTGGGTCTATTTTGGCCATAAGTCCTACTTCTTTCCCGATGAAATCCCATACCTTGGAATTCACTGTGGTTCTTAGTTCTTCTGGTAATTCGTTTTTCATTATCAAAGAGAACATCTCATCTATTTCTGTACCTTGCTTGGCTATCATGAACTTATAAACATGATCTTCGTCCGGGGTCTGTATTGCAACACCATCCGGTGTGCAGAAAATAGTACAATTCATTTTGCACAGTAAGTCTCTACCCAATAGGTTTACTGGACTAGAATCACACACTACAAATTGGTGCATTTCTCGGAAGTTTCCTATTTTTACTTCCATTGGTTTAGTAAGAGGTGTTCTGATCTTTTGATTAGCTACACCTACAACTTTGATAGCTTCTCCAGAGAGAGGAAGGTCTGGGATGTCTGCTGTTCTCACAGTAGAACGGGTAGCACCAGTGTCCAAAAGGAAAGTGATATCATTAACTCTTACTTTCCCTTCAACATATGGACCTGACTGATCTACCGGCAAGGATGCGCCAAGTACTCACTCCTTCTCCCCCTCTCTTAGGCACCGTCATTGATGGTTATATGGATAAAAATCATCCTGTAAAAGAAACTGTGAAGTTACATAGTCATTCTTACCACTTCCTCCTTGATATCCGACGTCTGTACCGTGCTTTGCTCTGCTTACATTACTCTGTATAGGGGCAGGTGGAAACTGACTCTGAGGATTTACACCCTGCTGTGAGTCATTCTGCGTCTGTGGATTTAAATTATGATTTGGGCCATTATTATTTCGAATCTTTTTACATTCATCCTTCCAATGCCCCAACTTTCCGCATCCATGACAAGGAAATTTCTTTTTAGCCTCTTCTCTACTCATTCGTCCTCTCACTTTACCACCATTTCCTGTGTCACCATTTGTTCCAGAATCTTTTCCCTGATTATCAGTTGGATTATCCAAATTAATTCCCTGTCGCTCAGCCATTTTCACCTGAGCCCACATCACTTTCTCTTGCAGTTTCTTGTGCCTATCCTCAATATCGTCTCCACAATATTTTGCATATTTCAAAATTTTATCTATGGGTTTCCCTTGCCAGCACAACATGTGCTGCTTAATCATTTGACAAATCTCTGGCTTTAAACCATAAACAAATAGGTAGACAAACTGACTCATATTTTTATCTCCAATGTCCTCAAATCCACTATACTGTTTGAACACCTGTAATAGACGTTCATAATAGGCATGTACCGATTCACTTGCTTCTTGGGTAGTCCTGTCTATTTTCACCCAATCTGTTTCTTTCGGTGGTATTTTCCCTTTCAGATAAGTTATTACCTGCTGATACTTTTTCATTACATCACTTGATGGAGCACCTGTCTTTGCATCTCTAGGATACTCTTCACTCGGCCAGTCAACTGTAATTTTACAATCTGTCCACAAATCGGCAGGTACCACTATGTCGAACAAACCATCCAAGTCCTTCAACAATACCTTTGACACTTTCACAAACCTCTCAACCTGCTTGTACCATTCAATTGGCTTTTCTCTTAACTTTGGAAAGTCATTTGTAAATGACAAAATATCCTGTCTACTCCATGGGACATGAACATAACCTCCTCCAGGTACTTCTCGCATCGGGTACATCTGATCTGCTTTCCCTGTTTCCTTCAATAAATATTCCGAATTCGATCTACTGTACCGTGCCTCTTCCTTTTTCTTTGTCCATCTAACTTTCCATTTATCTAGATCTCCCCATTTCTGTAGTACTGACACTAATTCTTTTACTTGTAGTTTTCGGCCAGAGGCATTCATGTTTTCTAAATCTTTGTCAGAAAAGTCTGCTCTATAGGGTTTCTGTAACACTTTTGACTTTCCTATTTCAATTCCCATCTGCAAGGCCAAATCTGATAATTTCTCATGAAATATCTTTACATTTCTAGTTATGCTTCTGCATACGAACAATAGTTCTTCTTCATCGTAAGTATTTAGACGATCTACTCCTACATTTCCTGCTATCATCTCTTCTAACTCAACTTTTAATTTGTAGATGTCCATGATCTTGGGTGGTGAACTATGTCTGTCTGATCCTTGTGCCCAACTTTCTAAGTCTTCTGGCGTTACTACTGTGGCACTCTTAGTTCCAGATGAGGTTACTATATTTACATCTTTGGAGCAACCAGGTGTTATTCTTCTAGGAGTGCTATTTACAGATCCTCGAATCGGTAAATCCATTAGGGATATCATAGATTCACAATCACTGATCTGGTCATCAATTATTACGGGTTCAGGTTTAGGAATCTCTACAGGTGTAGGCATAACTAATGGTTTCGGATAATTTACCTTGTCACCATATAAGGGAACCACTGGACCAATTGTTACAGGTATGGTCAGGGAATCAGGATGTACATTCAGCTGTGTTATTTTCTGTATCAATTCTGCTCTGTTTCTGTCTATAGCCTCTTTTTCTTTATCCTGAAGTACCCTATTAACCGGTGGATTATGCAATACTTGCGGTACCAATGGTGTTCTTAAAAGTGGTGCGCTTGGGGTACATCCACTTGTCCCTTCCTGATATGGTGGCGGGTTCTTTAATATTTCTTCCATAAATTCATCTTCAGAATCTCCAAACCCTATCAAGTGTTTTGTCTTTTCTGTGCATTTGCTCCCTAACGACTCTTCTGCTATACAAACTGGATACAAACCCTCTGTAAGCATCGCTCTTCTCCATTGTTTCATCTGACCGTCTCTTGACTCATTTTGGTATCTAGGAAAAAATCCCCGATAACCCCTACTGCTTCTTGATCGGTCACGTTCGAATGCCTCGGTTTCCCACTCTTCTAAGGTTTCGTATTGAGTTAATCTTGGTCTGGGTTCTAAATCATTCATCCTCAATCTTAAATTTTGAAGAATTCTCCCATTGAAAGTACCATTCTCTGGGAATGCTAATATTCCATCATTTTTGGTATATTCTATCCAATTTTCTAACCATACACAAGTATGATAACCTCGCTCCATCATTATGAATGAAGCAGGCGTTTTTGCTGGTGGAATGATAATTCCTTCTCTAGTTTTGATGGGTTTATCCTTCTTAAAATAATTCTTAACCTTTTGTAGAAACAACATTTTTCTCTTTTCTCCATACATTTTGGGTAAATATCTATATCGAATTATATTCTGCAAAACCTAAGAATCTCCTGTCTGGACGGGTTCCCGTTAAAGTTGGATCACTTTTTCACATATAATCTCCACTATCCACTAAGATTTCGACTTCTATGCTGACAACCAATTAAATTCCAGCTAACATTTGTCTCTGAACCAATCCTAGCACAGCTTTTCAGTGACGTCTGTTTTGACGACCCCTCCTTTACAATCTGCGCTTTTCTGTCCCTCGCTGTTTCAACCAATCCCAGCGCGACACCTGTGACGTCAGTATTACTCCTGACTACTGACCCCTCCTTTACAAGAGTCGTTCCACGCCCGCGGTTTCAACCAATCCCAGCGTGGCGTTTTGTGACATCAGCTTCCTCTCCGGCAGCTGACCCTCCCTTTACAAAATCGTACGCAAAGCTTTATTTTCTCTACGCTTCTTTTTAAAATTCAATAACAACATAAAACATTCGCTATCGTGCCAGTTTCGCTAAATTGAAAGGATAGTTTCTCTCACACTTAGTAAAACCTTTCAGTTTACTAAACATTCACTATGAGTAAAACCCTTCCATTTACTCTTCACGTAAGCTTCAGAAATAACTGCTACTTCTTCAATGTTACTCTTTCTAGGTGATATAACATCAAATTTTTACCAGCGTATTCCTTTGCTATTACTCACACGCATAGAGTCCCTAAAAAGTACTGATAGCCCTGCTTAACTTTTCAGTACTATTTCTGCCTGACAGTTAACCTCACTGCAGTATGGCTTCCACTTACCATCCGCTATTCAATTTTCCCCGGGGAATTCTGGACAACATAAAACAAAACTTTTGAACAAACGGATGTTAGTTTATAAAAATAACATTCTCATTACCCAATTAACAAAGTGCAACCATCCTCTGATAACCAGAAAACTGATACAGCGAGTTACTAGCAACAAGCATTCATACACCGAATACTCACCTGGGCCCATTCATTCATACTACGCTAGCAATTTCCGCTGGTGGGTCAGTTGTACTCTTTATCAATATCCCTGCTACCAATTACTTTCTGATTGAAGAGTAATGACTTACCAATGGACCGTTTGATAATTGGGAAGTTTAAAATGAGTGACATTCAATACAATCCATAATCCTGAAATAATCACTGAGTCAGGAAGTTTTAAAATGTTTATCTATAGTTTAGCAGAGTAAATTACAAAACCACATAATACTTAATCGTATATCAAGGATGAAACATACTAATAATCAATTATCGATCAATGACGGTCCCTCAGAAAGAAGAAGATAGAGACAGCAGCACAGCTAAAGGTTGCATTTATATTTACCTAAAGGTGCGAGAACCAAACCCCTTGGCCAAGGAGTTGGAAAGATAGGTCCCAAGAAGGATGAAGACCAAAAACCTCCGGACCAGGTTCAGGACAGGACAGGTGACCTCTCTATCAACGACGCCTGCGTCGTTCCCCTGTCTGATACTTCGCTTCTCCTTGCTTCTCTCGAGTCGTCTTCTAGGAATCCGCCGCCCCCACCTCAGGACCTCTCTGGACAGTGAATCAGCTTAGTTCTGCTCTGCATCAGCGTCTGGATCAATTAATGTAGCATCGCTTCCTCAACTAATTAACTAATCTATACCTATTATACCCTTCTATACCCAGGTACCTCCCATTAATGTTTCAAAATTATGGGCCCACTACTTCTGATTGGACGGGGACAGGGGGTTGATCCTCACACCATGTCAATTTAGTTCAATTTCTTTAAGCCTATTGTTTGAAAAGACCGCCCCTCACAATTAATACATTTGCTTTATTTCCCACCCGTCTCACGACAAAGTTTAATACATTGTTTATATAAATTGTTGCATTCTGCAGGAACATCGCGGATGCAGTGGAGTTGGCCACCAGGTCACGGCCTTGGATGACGTCCAAGTTGACTTCATCGCTGTGCCTTGTTTACCGGGCGCATGTGTACTTCACATTGGCTCCAAGCTGCCTCTCCGTTAACCCATGCCCCATTTTACGAACTAATAAAAGTCAAAGAAGAAAACATTAAAATCACAAATAAATGTTTTCACTGTATACCCCCTATTTCTACTCTATTCCCATTTAATTATAAATCTATCCCGCTTTAGTAGCATTAGAATACCACAGTTTTAATTGCAGCATATGTGCAAGCTTTAGCACGTGAAAACATTAAGCAGCCATTTTAATACACACTGCGCAGAAGCAAAGTTTTCCCTCCAAGCAAAGAAAGACGTCATACCACGTGATATGGTTGACACATGCGCACTGAATTTCCCGCTCTTTAGCGGCCATTTTGGTTTAGACAAGCGTTACTTATTCGTTTTAAACACATAGGCAAGCTTCACTCGTATAGTGTTCATGTGTGCATTTGTTAGTAGAGACATTACAAAGTTTAATAAATTAATACTGTGAGAGGATTGCTTACGAGCAAGTCTCATTGTGAGTTCTTGCTCCATCAGCCCCATCACTATTTTGTTGGGCCTGATGTTGTGGAAAGTGGTGTCTCTTAAAGCAAGATCAAGGGTGTTAAAGTCGAATAACCAGAGGTAAATTTTGGGGTGATGGAAAAAATGGGGTTCAGAAAATTATAGGGGTTTCTGCTCCCAAAGTAGAACAAACTGTCGGAATGCTAAGCTATTGCACACAATATTGGTGTTATAACTAAAATATTTTCTATCTCTCGGAGAGTTAGGGCACACCTCGAAAGCAAGCCAGAACTATTTTTATTATTCTGTAGCAATGGGTGTATTGTGTTCCTATATTTTTTCAATACGTGTAGTATAAATATACAAGGTATTGTTGAATGTTACAAGAAATGTCCACAAATTAAGCTAAAAAGGGACAAACAGAGTTTGACGTAGTAGTTGTGCTTTCTTGAAAGGCCTTGGGCAGTGGCGCTGGTGAACCCAAAAGTAGTGGGGCATAAATACCTTCCCTTGCCTGGTAGCTGAAGGTGGGGTAAAGATTATCCCCTGAAAGTGTATTGTCCTGCCCCATTTCACCAAGAAGTTTCTTAAATGCCATCTGAGGCCGAAAGCTATGGTATCTTTAGCAACGGATCTACAGTAGCTGATCTTATCTGGAAAACTCGCATTTTTGTGGCCGTTTGATCTAAAATATGTGCAATACGTCAATGAATTTATTGACATGATATGCATTTCATATTGAAAACACATGAACACTTTACTTTGTGTCACCAAAACATTTGCTTTTAACATGTTTAATTTTAAAACCCCAGACAAAGTATTACCTTATATTATTAAGAAGATGTGCCTCGAAATTTTAATGTAAGGTAAGGACAGCAGAACGTTCCAATAATATAGACGTACCGGGGTATACCTCATCTGCTTCTGATAAACGCAGGTGGACTGGACGTAAACTGGAACAGAAAGCATCCTAGTTTTCACTTTTATGTTTCAAGCTCTTTAGAGACCTCACAGCACCAGAAAAACAGCCAATTTACAGTAAACGGTACAAACCTGTGTATAGGCTCATGCAACAGTTTTGTGACATATGCTCACACATGCTTACAACCTCCACTTCAGTGTTGCAGCCCTGCCCACCACAGCGTCCTCACTGGTCCAATCCTCCATATGTGAGAATGACTAAGCCAGTAGGCAATACTGTTCCTTGGGGCTTTACAAGCCAGCGCCCTGGGCTTGACTAAAACTTGCAGGTTGTAACACAATGTGCATTTGAAAGGTATAGGAGGGCCCACAATCCTTCAAAGGGTATCGTGAGGGCTGTAAACAGTGTGCCCTGCACATGCATGGTGAGTGTCCCACAACCCTCCCAGCCAGTGCATCACTGATTTACAATGTGAAATCATGAGATACATTTGACTTTAACAGAAAAATACATATTCCAGATTGCTCCTGCAGCATTGTATAGCCACGCGTTACAATCAGCTGACTGGGAAATTGGTAGGGCAGAGCACGAGCGCCCCTATGGTGTTGTCACTCCACAACATATTAATATTGAGGCCAAGAACGTGGACCAAATTGTTTGATTGCTTGGTAGCTTGGGTACTCCTATTTTATTCATACTGCATGAGCACATCATCTCGAGACTTGAATTTGATAACAGTTGCTCTACTGTTATTTAGTATTCAACAACTGCAACTTATTATTGTATGTACTGGTAATCATGGTACTGCCACAGGACTTACACATGTGATAGGATTTCACTAGACATGTCAGAATGAACCAGATGGATCCACTTACTGTTTTTTCTGATTGCTTGGCCTTGTTCTCACATAATGTGCAAACTCCCCATGAGTCTCTAGTAAAACCAATTTTGAAATGTTCATGTAGACTGTGTGGCTGTAGTGAAATCTTATTCTAAATCTACACATCTCCACTGTTATTGTAATTTGACTAGGTCAGCTGACAACAAAGCACTAGTGCAAACAGAAAAGGTACCCTTGAGAAAACATGTTGGTATTGTTGTACGTTAAAGGTGGAGGTGGATTGAGGAAGGCATATGGAGGAGATTTGTAAACTTGAAAGGCTCAGCATCACTTAACCTTATAAGACTGGTGTTTTTTTACCGTAAGTTGGTAAAAGCCATTGAGTGTACATCTAAAACTGTATTATTTCTTACCAGAGGGTATCCAATAATGCATGCTTTGTCTTAATTCTGAAGGAATTGAGTAAACAAGTTGGTAGCTTTAGCAATACATTTTCTTCCTTTGGCATTCTATGAAGAATCATTTAGGGACACCCAAATAATAGTAGATGGCATCAAGCATATTATGGCAACTAATATGACTATGGCAGAACTCAAAGAACGCCTTGCCAACCTAGAGAAAATGGTGTCTTACGTACGTTATTGTGAGATGCTTGATGGTTTTCTACCAAAATATTTTTAACTGTTTGATGATTCATCTATGAGAAAAATGTTTATGAAATTTATATTTGGCCATCTGCAAACTTTATGGCCAATTTAGTCTAGGAAAAACAAATGTGAATTTTGTAGCACAAGATGTAAGACCAGGGTCATGTACCATGGAGTTATGCATCTATGTTTTAGCAGGAAGTGGAGGGTGGATTCAATTTATCGTGGATGCTGGGTGATGATGTGGTAGTGATGTTACAATGATGCCTTGGGAGAGGGTTTGTCCTGGGAAATCCATGGAATGAAATGGTGGCTGCAGGTAAAAATGGAAATTGAGAAAATCCAATGTGGCTTATATGTGTTGTTGATTTTGCTAGGGTAGGAAAGTATGAGAAGACTGTATTTAATGTAATTTCCAAAAGTGTGATTTCCAGTTAGATAATGAACTAATTTTCATTAGTTCAGAAAATTCCATAACCAAGATTGCTTTCTGCCACCAGCATCGGTTTTTGGTTGCCTTACTTCTCTTCTTCTTTATCACTCAGATGTTTGTCTTGTCAAAACTGTGGTTGCATTCCCTGGTGTCTGGTTTGAGCTGCTGTGATATTCTCTGTGGATTAGTGCAAGAGCTTATACTGTGACTGTCACTGAATTTCCTGAACAGGCAACAAACGGCCCCTCATGTCATATTAGGCATGAGTCATTTTGATCTTCATCTCAAAGACATGTCTTAGTTTAAAATCCTATGCATCATTGGCTAGCACATTTCTTTGCAGCAGCAATGGCTATTTAATTAATGTCTAATACTTCTAAAATGTAAATGTCTCCAAAAGACTTACGTTTTCACAGCTTCACTTCTTCTCTTAACTTGAATGTATCAAATACCTACTTTCTTAAATCCAATGACACTCAATCAACAGGGAGTGAAAATATGACCACTATTATGAATATAATTTTCATCTGACTTGGATACCACAAATCAATTCAGTATTTCAGAGTACAAATGTACTTCCAGGAAATCTGCAGTGCAATATAGACAATTAAAAATGAACTAGTGAGTTTTATTTCCAAAATCCATCTTATCTATTAATTTAGGCTCTGATAGAAATCACTTGAAATGCCCACAAGAAATACAGAATTCAAAGACATGGCTAACTTTCAAATGTCATCTTTGGCAGAAATTAAATAAAGTAGCTTTTTTTACAGTCTCGAGTCCATAAACATAGATTTATAAAAACAGGGAGGTGACAAGCAGCCAAATCCAATGAGTCTTGCTTTGTGGGTGTCTGTTGTTTGGCACAATTCACTTTGCCAATGCATTTTATATTGAGATGCATTGACAAAACCAAAAACTATGGCAGGTCAGAATGAAAGTGTATATTTTATACTTTCACGTTAGGCACCATATTGTGTAATACAACATGCCATGATTATTAGAGGTGTCCATCCTGGAAGAACCAAGTGCCAATAGCGATTAGCGATGCGCGGTAGGAGTGCAGCAGCCAGTGGGGGAGTGAGGAATGGAGGGGATTAAAAAAATGAAATGAAAATGGTCATATTCGTTGCTTAGCTCTCATCTCACCTGACCTATTGCAATTCGGTTTATTTGGGATGCAATCAAATTATAATTTAAAATGGGGCAACCATTCTGTTGCTCTACATATAGCAAGATGATATGTTAAGCTACTTATGATATAGCAAGATGATATGTTAAGCTACTTATGATCTATTGCCCATAGGTACTAGTTTAGAAGCATAATAGGCACAATGTCCTATGCTTCTTATGTAAAGCACTATACAATCCAGCCCAGCTTTAAGGATTCTAAATTAATCTTCTACAAACTTGGTTGTAAGTTTTACTCTTCTTTTGGAGTGCTTCTCTCCTTACCCTCCACAAGGATGGCTCGGATTCGGAGAAGATCCCCAGCATCCCACTGAAAATCCTTCCCGATGGTCTGGGTAAACTATCTGGCTATATGTTCTGGGCCAAGCCTAGTTCTGGCCCTAAAAATTGGCTATGTCACGCCTCAAGTTAATTTCAAGGTACCGTCCTGAAAGACATAAAGAATTTTCATCTTATAACCAACACCCCCTTTGGAGGGCAGGCCTTTTGGGAAAGTATTCCCCCACATTAAGCAAAACAAACTCAAGGACGATCTACAATCGGGTTTCAGACCCAGATGCAGCACTGAATCATCCATATTTTATTTAGTTCATGATGCTCTACACACACTAGACAATGGAAACTCTTGTTCATAATCCACCTCAACTTGTCAGCTGCATTTGATACAGTCAACCATACAAATCTAAAAATCCTTGAATTAGGAATGGGTTTGAGAGGCACCGTCTGGAAATGGTCTGACTCCTATCTAATGAAATCTCACAACAAATAAAATTGGAAACTTTCTCAAAAGCTACTTCCCTCTTACCTAAGGGTCCACCAAGAGTCAATATTTTCCCTTTTGCTCTTCAGCTTGTGCATCGAGCCATTCTTCTCCTTGCTGGCATACTCAAACATATCGCTTCCCCGCCATGCAGATGGCATGCAGTTTACTTAAAATTACCTCACCGGAGGACATTAACAAACAAGTGAACATCCTAAAAATTCTCAAAAATTGGATGTCCTTAAACCACTGCATCAATCCTTCTCTGGGTGCCGCTCTGTAATCTGGAACTCTGTACCCCCTTCCATCAGAACTAATCCCTCTTATAATACCTTCAAGATAGACCTCAGAGACTTACTCTTTCAGCACCATCTCACTCTCTGAACTGTGTTAATTTTATACCCTAAGAACAGTGCTAGGTATATTTTAAGTATATTTATTAAGCAGAATGCTTATTTGTACGTTGTTTCCTCTTGTGTATATTTTTACCTAATTGTTTTGTCCATCAAGCCAGCATTAACCCACTGTATTTACTATTTCTTAAAAGGAAAGCGTTCTGAAAGCCTTTTGGTCTGGTTCGTGCTGTACAAAACAAAAAATGAACAAATCAATTAAATACAAACTTAAAGATTCAGATAGACACCGTAATTGCACTGAAAGGGCACGGACAGAAAATGAAATGAAGGGTCCAATCACAGACAGGCAAAAAAATCCAATTTGGACACAAAGAGGTGTTTTCGCCAAAAACGTATTTACAGCTGAGACACAAATTGGATAGCCTATTGATATTCCCTGCATAGGTTTTGTCATGTGAAGTTTGTGAAAATCACGCAAATAGTAAAAAAAAAAAACATTTATGCACCTCGTTATGGGAGAAAGCATGTACAGTTATCGTGTCAGTGCTTAATTTGAGCTGGTGGTTTCCGGTCCTCTGCACAGGCACTTAATTGCCAACACCAGTGCTTATGAATGTCTGCCACGTGGTGGCACTGTTTGTCTAATTTAGAAATGAGCACAACAGTTGTTTATGAATTCAATATATATTAAAAAGTGCATTTACCTGCTGCTCACACCATTCTTATAGCTTTGGGGGACTGGAATAGTCTGAATTGTCACACTTATACAGGAGTGTGATGGTTAGTAGTTGTGCTGGTACTATAATTGGCAGCGCTGGCAGGGGCAATGTTTTGTGCAACCTACAGTGGCCTCCTGTTGAGGGCCCTGGCACTTGCTTGCTTACAAATTAAGCACTGTATCTTGTTATTACATATTTCAAAGTCTGAAACTTGGAAAGGGGTGCACACCTGGTAAATACCAAACCTGCACAATCGGCATTTACAGGTGAGAGCACTTTGAACTCGAGACTGTACACAGCTTTAGATCAGGGGCAAAATACAAGGTATGGTCGATCAGATGGCAGAGGAATAGGTGCAGTTGTTGGTGATTTTACCCCATATCCATAGATAATATTAAAATGTGCCAGGTCCGTCTTCATGAGAGATGATGTATAGGTATACTTTAGGTCTGGCATTAGCCAAGACCTTTTGATGTAAGTGAAATTATACATGCTGTTGGAAATGGCCCTTTTTGCAGAGTTATCCCTAAACATTTTGCTTCTTCCTCCTTTGTTTTTCCTGACCTGTGGTTGTTGGCTATAGAACTCTGGGCATTTTACCACTGCTGATCAGTGCTAAAGTGCATATGCTCTCTGTATAAATTGCTATTGTGATTAGTTATCCATGATTGGTATATTTGTTTTACCAGTAGGTCCCTAGTAAAGTGCACTGAGTGTGCCAGGGCTGGTAACTCAAATGCTACTAGTGGGCTTGCAGCACTGATTGTGCCACCCACATGAGTAGCCCTAAAATGGTGTCTCAGGCCTGCCACTGCTGTGCCTGTGCGCAGTTTGTTAACTGCCATGTTGACCTGGTCAGTGTACCCACTTGCCAGGCCTGACCCTTCCCTTTTCTTACACATTGGACACCCCTATGGTAGGCCCAAGGTACCCCCCTGGGCAGGGTGCAGTGTATGTGAAAGGTAGGACATGTACTAGAGTGGGTAACATGTCCTGATAGTGAAATACTGCCAATTTCGTTTTTCACTATTGAAAAGCTATCTTGCCCATAGGACAGAATGGGGAATGCTGTGTAACATGTTTACCTGCATATCTTCCCATAGGAGCAAGATAGAAATTTGGAATCTGGTATCCCTGAACTCAGAATTTAATAACACATCTTTTAGGGTGGATGGTTTTTAAATTAGTGTTTGAAAATAGCACTTTTAGAAAGTGGCTATTTTCTTGTTCAACCTTTCTGTGTGCCTCTGCCTGTTTGTGGATTGACTGTCTGGTTTGAGAGTGACAGGGGCTGGGGTGGCTACAGGAGTCTGGGTGAGTCAGCACTAGGCTGAATAGACCTATCTGCATTTGGAGTGGTGGGAGGAGTAGCACCTGGGCCTGAATAGGGCTGTGCCTGCCTTCCACAATGCTGGCTCCACCTCCTGGGGTGTGTCTGATGACCCTGGCCCACACTCACAAAGGAAGAAGAGGTGCACTGGCAGAATGCACCCAGAACTGGTTTGGACTGGGTTCAGGACCCCTCACACATAGAGAACAAAGACTTTTGGGGTATAAACATGAGAGCTGAAACCCCTGAAAGTTAGACTACTTTGTGATCAAGAGGAACCTCTGCCAAGGAAGAACAGCTGTAGAAGACTGAGGAGAAGTACTGCCCTTGCTGTGTGCTCTGGGGCTGGCCTGCAGTTGCTGATTTAACTAAGGAGAGGGCAAGGGACTTTGCTGTGTGCTGTGTCCCCCCCTGCTTGTTGAGGACTTTGCTGTGTGCTGTGTCCCGAAGTAAAGAGTCTCCAAGGGCCTGAGGAGAGCTGGCCTCCTGTTTCAGGAAAACTCAGGGATACAAAAGTTTTCCAAAGGATCATCTGCTCATCGCTGTGTGCATGTGTTTTGCACCCAGCGTGTGTTTTGCAAAGAGCCCGTGTTGTCAAAGGGAGCTTCCTCATGACATCCTCTGCTCGAGTTTGTGAGGAATCTGAGAAGCCCCGTGTCTGCTTGCACCGCCGCCGGCCCGAGATCTCCGAGAGCGCCTGCCGGTTTCCTTTCACTGCCGCCGGCCCGATCGCAGGACCAAACAACCCTTCCTTCTTGAAGCGCACCGAGCAGCTGTAACGTGCCGTCTCAGGAGCCGCTCCAAACCCCATGTGTCTCGTCATCGCCTACGGCCCCGGGCTCGAGGAGGAGATCGCGCTGCAGCAGGAGCCGCAGCGAGACGTTGCCTAGCAACGCGGGTCAGTTTCAGTGGAAGAGCGGAGCGTGCTCTCCCTCGCGGGCCGAGATCCCGCATCATCGGGGGAAGCCGATGAGAGTCCGAGTGGCAGTAAAGAAAAGACCGAGGTGCCAAGAGGAGATCGACACCCCAGGTAACGCCCGGACTGAAATCCGGGACCACAGAGTGTGCGGCGTTGCCTGGGGGCGGGTTGCTGCCTGAGAGGGGACTGCGGACGGCCGCGCGTTAGTCAGCAGGGATCGGCAGTCCCAGGGGCCGGAGTTACGCCTCCGGTAATTGATTTAAGGACAGCTTGCGGCAGTACTGGGGTCTGTGCGAAGCCGATCTGGGCCTTAGGAGTATATCTGGGGCATATTTCTGACGACGAAGTCAGCATTGCAGATAACTGCACCAATAGTTTACCCAGAGTTAAGGGGCACCTTTATTTCACCACAGCTGCTCACGGAGCCATAACCAGCCGAGGGGAGCCCCGCACTAGTGATCCTTATCTGAGGGCTAGGAGGGATACAGTCCCTGCGCACGTTTTTCTTTATAGCCCTGAGACTGAACTGGTGACCACAAAGGTTGCCTAAAGACTTACAGAACGTGCAAGTTTATTTCCTTTTACAAAGAACACTGTCAGAAAACATTGCAAAGAAGAGCTCATGGTATATGTGAACTTTTTGCTGATTTGGTCTTGCCTAAAACTTAGATAAAGATATTTATATTTTTATAAATAACCTGTGTGGTGTCCATTTGTGGTGGTTCACTGTGTTACTGTGGGTGTTGGTGCAAATACTTTACACATTGCCTTTGGCATAAGCCTGTCTGCTCGTGCCAAGCTACCAAGGGGGTGAGCAGGGGTTATCTAAAGTGTGTATCCCCCTTACCCTGACTAGAAGCAAGGGTCCCTATTTGGTCAAAGGTACCTACCTCTGCCAACTAGAGAACCCCATTTCTAACACATACGATATACTTACTTATAGAAGCTGTCAGCCAGCCCTCTTCATCCATTGGTCTGTTTTTGTGTCATTCACATTTTTCTCCCACCCACTATAACATGGGTCAATGAGTCAGCCCACTTCAGCCACAGGCTAGCTTCACTGTGAGTGATGGCATTTTGCACATGCACATCCAATGTAGCCCTTCTTCTGGCAGGAACTCGTAAAACAGTGACAGGTTTTATTTTATTTTTGTATCTAAAAGCACACATCATCTGGCGTCCCAATATTATAAAGACTTTTGAAATTGTAATTTTTTTTTACAATTATTTGTTGGGCTCTTTGAGGCGCACCCTGCCATCAACAGCCATCAATGGGCACGCATTCCACATGGCTACGAGGACTGAGTGCATCGTTAACTTTAGCCCTCATAAAGTTGTTTGGAAGCTCTGTACGCTGTTTTCATCAGTGCACCCGGAATGCTCATTGTGCTGCCCAGAGCCATCTGGCCTGCAGTGGCGTCACTGGACAGTGATTGCACACGGCCGTTAGCACAGAGCTTTTTGTTTGTTTTGCGGAGCTAAAGATTTTATGAAGTTTTGCTAATTTTTTTCCCTATTTTCTTAAACTCTCCAGATGTCAGCTCATACCTGGGCATCATTTATTTTTTTCATTTTGTTGCTGCTTCCTGTGTCCGTACACTTCTGGCCAGTATCTCTTTTAACCATGCAGTGCCAACACGTTGACGCGCATGTATTTTCAATTGTGACTACATGATTATTCCTGGTCCTATTGTTCACCTCCTTTCTGTCAGCAGGATGATCAAAGCTTTATTTATTACCATGTTACTTAAACAACACGTGCATGTCTGCAGAGCTCAGCAAATCTCTCAGATTCCTAGTCTTTCTTATAAAATTATTCATGATGAAGAGCAGAATAGAGTTTCAGGTCAGCAAGATGGCTTTCTTAGCATTGTCTGATCTAACAGAGTGAGATTCATACATTTTAAGGAGAGATGCTAAAAGATTCACTGCTTCATTCTTTTGAATGGTTACTTTAGTGGACAATGTTCTACGTTGCATCTGTGGCTTGAAAAGGAGAGGAGTGTTCTCCGTTGTTTTGGATTTACTACAGATGTACCTGTTGTATTCTCACCAGGAGTCTGGTGTCTATTCACCAGATGACGCTCAGTGTCCCAAATTAAACATTGATGCATTGCCAACAGCATTTACACATCTAACTCATTAAAAGTCTCACTCTAACCACACTACTCTCACATGTCACAGATTATCTGCTGCATGCTCCCAGAAGTACTCTCCTACACCTGAGACTAATAGTCAAACACTATTGACAGCAGTCTGAAAGCCCTCAGAGTTACTATTGTAGAAGACGACCATCACATTTCTCAAACCCTAAGC
Organism: Calotriton arnoldi; assembly: GCA_963921515.1. Classification (NCBI taxonomy): domain Eukaryota; kingdom Metazoa; phylum Chordata; class Amphibia; order Caudata; family Salamandridae; genus Calotriton; species Calotriton arnoldi. Next base: position 148,772 of record CAWUFW010000934.1, read on the forward strand.
AGAATGAGAGCAGCTGTTGAGCATATATGAATTTACATTGAAAAAACAAAGACAAGAAACGCTTGGCAAAACAGGAACAGTTGGATTAATCAAACACTACGGCCGGGAGCACAGTTACAGAGTCGGGGTCTGAGGACTGTCACAAAGCACAATCGTTTTGAGCGTCTTTACATACATTTCTTGAAGCATCATAAAACAACTCATAGATCCTGTTTTGGGAGAGGAATTTAGGAATCATAGAGCCATAAATTACTCCAACCTGATGACAAAGGCAGGTGGGTCTCGACCTTGCATGGACACAATGAGGGGCCAGTGGGTAACGTGTCCAGATGCCCGGCATGGGGGGCGTGTGATCACTGCATGTTCTGTGTGTGCTGTGTTCTGATTTGCTGAGTGTTCCTAATTTCATATGGCATCTGACTTTATGGTGTTTTGGGAATGCGTGCCCCTCCAGCCATGTGTGTTTTATTGGGGACAGTCTCCCATGACAATTGTGGTGTCACTGCCTATCTGTGGGACTGATCTGGGTTTTTCTTGTTTGCGCATTTCTTATGTCTGTTATGTGCCAACTCACCTGTGATCTGTCAATCAGGAGCCTCAGGCCTAGGTCGCAGGGCCTGCCTGACCATGTATTTCTGACTCAGAGTTGATGGAGAGGTCATGCTGGGAGATTTCCTCAACAGTATTTCAATTTTGTTTTTGTATACACACGTATCATTGCGTACATCAATATCAATGTTAAAACATCTTCACCCTCCACGCACACTGGCTGTCAGACACTACTGGCAGCACTCTTGTGTCCCTCTGTTTGAGTCTCACAGCTCCAACAGAGCTCTCATACTCTAGCATTTTAACACAGCGCTCTTACATGTCATGAACTAACAGTCACACTTTACTGAAAGCATTCTCACAATGTTCACAAACTAGCAGCAAAGGCATTATGCCTGGCTTTTAACTGGAAATGCTGCTTCTTTTATGGGTTAGTTTGTATGTGAAGTACTGTGAATTGGCAAGTGCATGAATGCAACAATGAGACAATACGTTGCTGAGTAGCTGATTGTATGCAAGAATGATTCCCTGCCTGCATGAGTGATGAGAGATTTCATTCACTGGTCAGTTGATGAGTCCTTATAGTCCAGCCCACTGGAATTATGTGGCAGAGGAGGACCAAATTATGCGGCAATGTTGACTAAATTTTGTGACAAGAAAGGACAACTTGTGTGGCGTAATGCAGCACATTTTGCAATAGCATTACTCCCTTATTTTGTTCTTTTTACACAGATTAGCACTGTCTGGCTAGATGTTTCACCTCATTAGTACCAGTTTCACAACCAAATACAGCAATAAGGAAAAAAGAGACCAGTAAACCTGTTCAAAGGACCTTCCATTGAATGGCAATATGTGTTGCTGTGATGTTAGTAACTTTTGATTAATTTGAGCAATTTTTTTTCCATTTGTATATTATGAGGCAGATGAAGGATTATGTAGCCAATAAGGCAAATTCATAATTATGTTGAATCTGCAAAATCGCACCATGTTAGTGGCCATGCTGTAGCATAGGGCAATGGGTCTGCCAACTGCAGCCGCTGGCTAATTTCCATTGGCTAATTTTACTGAGAATGATGAAATTCTGCTCTTTCACAAGGGGCACTTCCGCACACAAATTAGTTCCATTTAGTGGCAGGGGCTACTATGGCAATGTGTGACTGTTGAATTTTGTTTTTGCTTTTACCCAATGTTATTTTTTTATATATATATATATATATATATATATATATATATATATATATATATATATATATATATATATATATATATATATATATATATACACAAACTTTGCAGGGACGCGTTTCGGCAGTCACTCTGCCTTCTTCGACCTGTTATGCGTCATATTGGTGCTTCTTTTAAAGCTCTAGTAACAATAAAAAAATTTTAGAGGATGCACTTCCTTACACAATGATTGGGTCTGCACTCGTATGTGGGAAAGTAACAACTATAGATAAAAAACGAGCTTGCATAACCTTAGTTGCTTAGAGTAAATTACACCAGAGTAATATCCTGCAAGTACCCCTGCTTCTTAGTTATTTACTGGCTGTGTCACTCAAGATTATGTCCATCATTTCGTTTTTACTTAAAGTATCCCATCATGCATTTTTCTATTGCGTGCAAAGCCTAGACTGGATTTATCAGATGTCCTTAAACTGTAAAACGGCATCACATTACTATCTCTGTTTAAAACCAAAAAGTCACGCATTTCTGCCAGTTCAAGCAGGATTAGTTCCAGCGTAGCCGCCCGCTTTATTAATATTGCAGCTCCTTCCACACATCTGCGTTTCCGAGGGCAGCTCACTCATTTGCTCGGAGACGACTTGTTTAAGAATATTAAATATCCAAAATACAAGGAAGGAGTTTAACTCACGGTGGCAACTTACTGCTGTTAAAAACTTTAATCCATGTGTCCAATGTAAACAGTCCCGATAAGCAGCAGTAAGGTCCCATGACACCACCGCTTTTTTTGGCCAGTGCCGTCTGCAGTGTCCAGCTCCATCGTGAGGGTGGTGATACCAGGGTGAGGATATGCTTCTTAGCAGAGGAGTTGCAGTATATATTTTATATATATATATATATATATATATATATATATATATATATATATATATATATCTCACTCAATGCTTCTGACCCAAGCTTTAAGGAAGAAACAGCACTCCTGGGAGCTGGATTTCAAGTTCAGTTTTTATTCCAACATAGCCAGTGAACGATAAAAGAGCGTCAACACATTTTGGCGCGAAACTTTTCTCACGACGCCCGCTCACAGTGAAAACAACACATTTATTGTTGTAAACATGTAAAGATAGAAGAAGGGCAAAACATTACATCTTTTCCTCTTATTTTCAGCGGCCATCTTATAACATGTTCTAAAACAAGGTACTTTATGGTCATCCCATCACTATACGAGTCAAATATAGACGCAGTAATGGCAGAGCTGGATAAAAATGTTAATGTGCATGACTCAAACAATTTTTCATGAGCAGAGCGCACAACAGCATAGTAGTCTCACCCAATTGGGTGTAAACATCAATTATAATTTTTTTAAACTGTTTAATATCAGTGACCAAAATCTACTAATCAAATCAGTCTAATATTTCATATCTCCATGATAATTAAATTCACAATGTGTATAACTCAACCAATTCTGAGTAATTATTGCATGTCGTCATGGCAATCTTGCCCCATCGGGCAAATCAAAGCAGAATTATTGACGACGGCCATCTTTTAATGTGTTCTGCCTCCCATTTTATGTAATGAACATCTTACATTTTGCGAAATTCTCCGGGTGCGCAGCTCATTCAAATTAATAATTCATGCGCATAGCAACATAGCATTCTTGCCCCATTGGGCCTATGCACCAAACTGATTTAAGTCTTTCAGGGCACCATTTTGCCATAGCACACTTTGCCAATTAAATTCATGAAAGATTAACCAAAGGCCCCTGGGCAATCAAAGAATAGCTATATGAGTTCAATGCCTATTCATGTTTATTAGAATCAAATAATTACACATAAAAAAGAAGAAAAGCAAGAAAATAAGATATCTCAGCTCTTTCTTGTCTCTCTTGTGGAACTGGAAGTCCGCACTCCAGTGAGTCAAATACATGCAAGCGGACCCTGTAAATAAATACAGACATCAAATAGGTTATACTTAATCTGATATAAGTATCTATAAATGTTCTGCCACCCCTCTTCTGCACTGTGTGCTTACTGTGTGAATTAAAAAAGGCTTATTATTAACTACATTACTACAGGTATGTGTGCATCTCCTCATCAACATTCAGACCTATCGGTTCTCTGGTGTTAAGTCTTAGAATGTATTTGCATTCTAGCTGCCTGAGTATCCTTTCTCTATCACCACCTCGAAGTGATTTCTCTACCTGGTCAATTACACTGTATGTCAAATACTGTGGGTTACACTCGTGGTGTTGTTTGAAGTGGCGTGCTACAGGGTAAGTCTCATTCACTTTTTTGATAGCTCGTATATGTTGTAGTACCCATTTATGTGCTTGTAGGATGGTGCTGCCAACATATCTCTTCCTACGGGGGCAAGTCAACACATATATTACAAAATCGGATTTACAGTTTTGATTTCTATTTTCTCTCCTAGATCAGTGTGAGTCTCTGTTGTGTTTACACCATGCATGCAAGCCTTACATTTACTGCATTTCCTGAATCCAATCACTGGTTTCAACCAAGTACCATAGTTCGTAATCTGATTCTTGACTAAGATGTCCTTGATAGACCTCGATCTCCTGTAGGTGATCAGAGGTCTATCCCCAAAGTCCATCCCTAACACAGGGTCCTGTTTAATTTGATGCCAATGTTTTTGCAGGGTTTTTCTCGTCTGGTTATGTAATTTGCTGTAGGTAGTGATAAATCTACATTCCTCTTGAGTAGAAGTACCACTATGACCCAGTACACCTGATCTCTCTCTGCTTATCTCTGCTGGTTTATTAAATGGCAGATCGGTTCTAGTTTTGGTACTTACCTTCTGTTTAGCTTGTCTTAGGATTTGTTCAATGTAACCCCTTTCTCTTAATCTATTTGACATTTCTCTTTCTGTTTAGGAAAAGGAGTCCTGTGTACTACAAATCTTTTTTGCCCTTAACAGTTCACCATAGGGTATGCTCTTCTTAAGGGCACCCGGATGCGAACTGGTAGCATATAAAGTCAAGTTACCAGAGGTTTGTTTCCTAACTACTCTCAATGTGATTTTGTCATTTACAACCTCTAATCTGATGTCCAGGAAATCAATACTTCTGTCACTCACACTACTAGTAAAGGATAGATTCAGATCATTATCATTAATCTGTGTGACAAACTCGACAACTGATATATATATATATATGTTACTACTGGCGGCTTCAGTAGGTAGTTATAGTTAGGACCTAGTTTCCATGGGCAAAGCATTTTTTGACTTGCCTATAAAATGTGTCCCAGATGAAGAAAGACTGCAAAATTCTTGAACGGGCCTGGAGATGCAAATACGACCCTGCCCTTAAAACTCAATATCGTTCCGCCGTCAAAACTTATCACAAACTGATTCGGAAAACACGTGCCGACTATATTGCAGAAACAATAAAGAGCAGTAATAATCCAGCCAAAAGCATCTTCTCCCTGCTTAACAACATTAAAAATCCTCCATCAGGCTTATATGCATTAAAGGGGGCTCGAAAGAGGAAACTTGGTCAGGAAATTTGGGGGCCAATGATTGCCTTTATGGATGGGTAACTTATGACATGCTGTGTATGTGGCACTTTGCACTTTTTGGGCTAAAGCAATATTTGATATATTTTGCACAATGCACCTGCACTTTAGAGCTGCAATAACTGTGGATAAACTGTGAATATCGAACATGCTAACCATTATGTCCACTATTAACCAATTTTTACTTTTTAAAGATCATGTGGATATATATCTCTCTTATCTCTTTTTCATACCATTGATTATCTTTGTGTAATGTATTAATTGTATTGTAATTTTAACCTTCATGGATTAATAATAATAAAAAAAAAAAAAAAAAAAAAAATCCTCCATCAGCAAGGGCCTCGACTACTCTCTCCAACTCACAATGTGAAAGCTACTTTTTTATTAATAAAGTTGAGGAGATTTATAAATCCTTCTCGCCCATGACCAATAGCAAAAAGTGTACTGATTTTACCAGAGGTCCAGGCACTTTTTTATCTTCCTTTCCTGTCTTATCCTGTGAGACACTAGGGACTCTGTGCCATAAAATCAAATCAGGATCCCCAGCAGATCCTTTTAAACCTGATCAGTTTTTACAATTTCTACCCTTACTCTTACCCACGCTGTGTGACTTAATAAATATGTCCCTCACTTCTGGCATAGTTCCCACGTCATGGAAACATGCCAAGGTCATCTCCCTGTTAAAAAAGCCTACGCTAGATGCCTCCAAACCTGAAAGTTTTCGCCCGATCTCTCTTCTTCCTTTTGCTGCCAAAATCACAGAATCTTACATCAACTCTATCCTTACTAAATGTATAGAGGCTAATAATATTCTAGACCCGACACAGAATGGTTTTTGGCCTGGCCACAGCACTGAATCCGCTCTATTGGCTGTGACTGAACAACTGCGGTGCACGTTGGATGAGGGCCGGACCTCCGCCCTGATTCTCCTCGATCTCAGTGCCACGTTTGACACAGTATCACACAAAATCCTGCTGCAACGCCTTCAAGAGATTGGCCTAGAAGATTCAGCTCTTGCCTGGTTCGTGTCTTTTTTAGCTGACAGATCCTTTCAAGTCATCTCCCCTCCCTATGGCTCCCAGAGGCAGCATGTCAACCATGGGGTTCCCCAGGGCTCTGCCCTGAGTCCGACATTATTTAATATATATGTTCATCCCCTGGTGGAAGTGGCTAAAAGCAGAGGCCTTTCTATGGTCGTCTCATATGCTGATGACACTCAGCTTGTCATCTCACTATCCAATACCTCTGATCAGCATGTCACGAAGTTCCACGATGACATGATGGCCATTGCTGAATGGATGACGACCAACCTTTTGCAGCTCAACGCTAGTAAATCTGAGATCCTACTGGTGGGCAAGGACACCCACCTCGGGAACAACCAATGGTGGCCCTCAGCCCTGGGAATCTCTCCTACTCCTAAAGATACTGTGAAAAATCTGGGCGTGTGGCTGGACAGCGCACTCACCTTTTAAGCTCATACAAAACTAGTGGCGGGCTGTTGCTTTGGTCTCTTACGCGGCCTAATGCCACTGCTTGGGTTCTTTGACCTTCACACTCGCCAAGTTATCATCCAGTCCACCATCCTCTCCAGACTGGACTATTGTAACTCTTTGTATCTGGGTGCCAACAAGGCCGGCATTTCCAGATTACAGAGGGTGAAAAACGGCGCTGCTCGCTCCATCTTTGCCCTCCCGCGGTCTTGCTCTACATCAAAATACATACAGAGATTACATTGGCTCCCGGTAGAAAAAAGGATTAAATTCAAATCTCTGTGCATTGCTCACTGAATTTTTCATGCCCAGGCCCCCTCCATCCTAACCAACCTTCTCACTCCTTATAAACCAGAACGTGACCTCCGCTCATCACACCAACTATTGGCGTGCACCCCTGTGTTAGAAGAGCATGGGCGAGAGGACACTCTTTCCGGGCTCTAGCTGCGTCTCTCTGGAATGCTCTCCCCAGTACCATCAGGAACCTACAAGACCATAGCGCGTTTAGGAAGGCAGTCAAGACCTGGCTCTTCCCCTGATTGCTCCCAGATGCATCTTCTCCCGCCTTTCTGTTTTTTGCTGCGGATTTTAGCGCTGGGACGCCCCGTCGCTGGGGCAGCCATGCGTACAAATCTGATAACATAGCATAACATGTATGTGTTTTACACCTCTTAAAAAATACACGATTGTCCCGGTTACCGAAGTCATCACGACTCTGCGTAATAGCGAAAATGGGAGATAGGGTTCAAACACAGTTTTTAAAAAAGTTACTACAAAATATGTGTACAAACATCGTTCTTTAAGTTAGTAATGAGTGTATTTTAATAGTTAGACCGGTGTAGTAGTGGAGGGATCAAGAGGACGCACTGTACTGGTTTGTATTACGTAATTTATTAGACTCAAGAGAAATGAAAGAAACGTGGTACAAAGGAAGTAAGTCCCATTCAGTCTCTCAGTGGGTTTAGCCGTTGGTGACTGGTCTCTTCGTTCAGGTCGTCCAGGACTCCCAAGTTGAGTAAAGAGGAAAAAAATAATAATAATCCAAAGAAACAGGGAATTAGAAAAACGGGTCACTCTTTCTAAGATTTTCACCAGATTGCCACCTTCACCAGGCAAAAAAAGGGTGTTTGTGCAGGGTGGGAAGCTGTGGCTACAACGCTTGTCATGAGGGGATTTTCTCTCTCTCCCCCCCTTTTTTCGCTCACATGCAATCCCTCATGCACAGTTCTCCATCCCCAAGTGCCTGCTACAGCCCTGCACCCCACCAGCTCCACCAGAAGCCCGGGAGTTCTTTAGTACTTGCCTTGAACCATGACCCGTCTCCTGGGCCATGGTGTGGGCAGCAAGGGTGTTCGTCTCGCCTCCCAAGGTGCTGGGGCTGTCTCCTGTGCAACACAGCTGTCCGTCTATAGCTCCCTCTGCTCCGGCGTCTCTGGGACTCACAGGTTCTCCCACAGCTCTGTCCTCAGCTCCGTGGACTGTGGCAGGTAAACCTTCCTCGGAAACCGCGGTCTTCTCTTCCGGTTTTCCGTCGTCCGTCTCTTCGCCGTCTTCCACGTTCTCCTCGTCCGTCCTCACTTCCTGGTTCTCTCTCTCTCCGCAATCCTGTTCTCGCGCCCTTTGTTTCGTCCCTCCCAGGGGCGTGGTGGCTCTCCCAAGCCAGACTCCGAGAAGGCTGGAGCGTTCTCTGTGGTTGAAACACGGTATAGGCTGTCGGCCATGTTGGGGTTCCGCGTCTCCTCACAACCGGATTTTTTAAGTTACATTTTTTGAATGTGGTGGTGATCGTTGAATGTCTGCTTTTGTTTTACGATTTCGTGGCATGATCGCGATCATCGTAACTTTGTCACAGAATTCAAAAATTGTAAAAAAAAGTATTTAACAAGAAAATAAACAACATTTTGTGCTCTTGGGTGGCTCTGACTTTGTGTTGAGAGTGTGTATAAGACAGCTACAGATAAGGCAGTTTGCAGAGTTACAGTTTGCTTAGAAACACCCTGTTCCCTTCATTCGTAAATTGACCTCCATCACTTCTATAGATTCCATGCATGTTAAATTGCAGGTTGTTGTTGTAGATAGAGCCCATGTTATGGTCTCTGAGGAAAGCAGAAACAGTCGTATTAACATGTTTCCTGGCTTTGTCAATCTGTGGACAGAATTGATTTGACCACTTCCATTTCTGTCTTTGGCATATATTAGAGTACACCAAGACAGTGTGACGGAAAAGAGACATCAGTTCTGCAAAGGTATCCTTCATTAGGATTTCCAACCCTACACCAATCAATGTGTGTCAACTGATGAAACTTTGTGCCTCTCTGGGCAAACCAACTAATCTCTACATTTGGCAAACCCAAGTCCCTGTCAATACCTCTCTTTTTTACAGCCTCTTTAGTCCAATAGACATAGCTGTGGCCCACAATCCACACTGTAAGCATTTTAAAGTAAAGGAGCAATAGCAGTCAGGAGAAGACTGGAGCTGAATGAGGTAGTTTTCCAAATAAAAACGTAGTTAAAATGGAGGTGTTTTTTTTTTTTTTTTAAATATATATTTCATTGGATGCTGTCAGCATGTAAGTGATTAAAAATAGGTAGTGTGTTGGATACATTGGCTGTTGTTTTAAAAAAGAAATGTAATACAGACATGGATATGCTTTTGAATCTGTGGAGTAAACCACATCTGCTCTATCTCTTTTTGAAGTAGCATGTTTCTTCTAGAATCTGCTGTGAACTTGTGACCTACTGGTTCCACTGGGTTGCTAGGTACACTGAGTTAAGAGTGCATTGGAGGGGAAAGGTGTTAAAGAGGCAGAATATTTTTAAAAGTTGAGGAGTTATGACACAATTTAAGTAATGGCAAACTTTAATTTCCAATTCAGGACAATGTAATAAACTATTGTGCAGTATTTAAATTTAAAGAAACTGAAATTAATTATTGGTTTGGACTCCAGTTTTTTTTGCGATGTCTCTGCGATCATTGCGAAAACAGCTCAAACATGCGGAGACAGGAACCTTGTTTTGAAAGAGGGGGAAGGGTTCCCAGATGCTAACCATTCACAAGTGGAAATACAGTAGTCTAAAATGAAAGACATGATCTTGTTTGCTGCCTTTCTCATGATCATAGAGTGGAAAGTGGAAGAGGTTGCCATTTTATAGTTGCTTTCTATGAGAGTGGTGTGCCACTCTTGTGCTTAGTTTTTACAAATGTTACCAGGCTCAAAACTATCCAGAAAGAGCTAAAACAACAATATAATCTAATGACTCAATTCACTGGTGTGTATATACATTTTTAATTATTAACCCCTTCCCTGCGGGGGTAATTCCCCCACGGGTGCGGGGGGCGGGGGGGTGAGCGCGGCGCCGCGGTGCTCGTGACGAGACCAGCTCGTCATGAGTCACAGTGGAGCTGTGCTCATGACGAGCTGGTCTCGTCACAACCCCGCCCACTCATTAATTCTCCCGCACAGGCGGGGAATTAATCCCGCGTGGGCGGCGCGCAGCCGTTATGACGAGACCAGCTCGTCATGAGCACAGCTCCACTGTGACTCATGACGAGCTGGTCTCGTCATGAGCACCGAAGCTGTTAAAAACATTTACGTTAGAAATTATGATGTATATGGGATTTTGATTAAAAAGTGTATCACAGTGACGTGAAGATATCAGATGAACTCTATCTGGCAGAGGGTATGTGTTTAAAATGTTAGCACTGTTGAAAGTTAATATGAGCAATGACTTTAAAAATGACAATGTTTTAAATGTCTAAGCATCATGTGCAGAACAGACAGATCAATGTTATTTGAATTCTGGGAACAGTAGTTATTTTAGTCACATTATTAAATAGGAGTAGTGTAGTCATGAATAAAACGTAAGAAAATGTGCTGTGCCTGTATATGAATTATAAAGTAGTAATACTTGTTAGGTATGTATTTATAAGTGATTGTCAATGTGGTTTTTAATATACATGACTGGTTTGTATATGTTTAGATGGTGAGATATGGTTTTTCTGGTTGCAGATAGTTATATGTACGATGAGACTCTTGAGTTTAATTAAAGATGTAGAGAACTATATATTTTGGAAGATGGCCTGAAGGTGTATATCTATTATGAAAATAAAATATATGCTTATTTTTATTTTATTTTATTTTATTCAGTGTTTTGTATAGCGCGAACTTGACCCCGTAGGGTATCAGAGCGCTTTACGGATCATGATATGTTACCTTTTACGTTTACAGTACAAAGTTCTGTATAGTATTTGATATAATAAAGTCCAGTACAATGTTGTCCCTGTTACTTCTTTTGAAAACTACTTTAGCACATTCGCAGAATGTAAGACTAGAGGAACTCAGTCTTCCCGGGAAGCAAGAACCTATAAATGACAAAGACATCACTCTTTAGCAAAAATCGCTTGTGCCTTTAAGCGAGAGTATTTAGGTGAGACATGTGTGGGTGCTCTGCAATGACTATGGTAGGAATTTGCTCATTAGGAAAATCTTGGTTTCTTTCTTGAATCTTGCGTGGTTGGGTATCCTTCTGATGTCTGGGGGTAGCGAGTTCCATATTCTCGGTGCAGCACCTGAGAACGCTCTGTTGTATGGTTTTTTTTTGCGGAAAATCGTCGGCTTCAACACTAGGTCTTTGGCGCTCCTTGAGTGCCTGCTTCCCCCCGAAATCACCAATTTCTGCGCTAGATATCTTGGAGACTTGAAGTGTAGAGCCTTGTGTGTTATACATGCCAGTTTGAGCTGAATTCTGGCTTCATAAGGTAGCCAGTTCAGGGCTTTCAGGTGAGGAGAGATGTGGTCGAATTTTTTTGATCTTGTTATGAGCCTTGTTGCTGCGTTGAGGCAGGTTTTTAGAGGTGCTGTTGCAATTTTGGGGAGCCCAGAAAGAGTTGTGCATCCGTATTCGATCCTCGAGATTACTAGTGCCTGAACTGCCATTTTGAGGTCTGCCGTTTCGATGAAAGGTTTCAATTTCTTAATGTAGCTCAGGTGAAATCTTGCACTTTTGGCTAACGTGTTGATGTGAGCTTGCATGTTTAGGCTTTTGTCTAGAATGATTCCTAGAGATTTGGTTGAATCTACGATGCTCGGGCTGCAATTGAGTGCGGTAATCATATTGGTCCATTCTTTCATATTGGGCGTGCTTTTGGAGGGGGAAATTAGGAGGAATTCTGGGTTTTTTCGTTTAGTTTGAGCTGATTGCTTGTTAGCCATTGCATCATCGCCCTCAGAGCCTTGTTCATTGTTCTGATCTCTTCCAAGGAGGAAATCTTAATGTAAATCTGCGTGTCATCAGCGTACATGTGGAAAAGGATGTTGGCACGATGGAGTATATCCGTTAGTGGTTCCACATATAAGTTGAATAGTGACGGTGAGAGGGTTGATCCTTGTGGAACTCCTATCTGAATGGGGGAGGATGTTGACAGGTTCTTATTCACCAGAAATCTTTGTGATCTGTTCCTCAAGTATGACTCGAACCATTCTAGAACGTTCCCGGAAAAGCCCATCCTGTTCTCCAGTCGTTCTAGCAACATTTCGTGGTTAACTGTGTCGAACGCGGATGATAAATCAAGAAGGATTAACAGACATGCTTTGTTTTGGTCCAGAGCAAGTAAAGTGTTGTCTACTACGTGCAGAATTGCCGTTTCCGTTCTGTGGTTTGGTCTAAATCCTGATTGGCTATCGTCTAGTAGTTGGAATTTAGATATGTGCTGACTTAGTTGTTTCTGAACACATTTTTCTATCACTTTAGCTAGTAGGGGAATGTTGGAAACTGGCCGAAAGTTGCTAGGTTCCGCGGGGTTCTCCGTCGGTTTTTTTATGATGGGAATGACCTGTCCCATTTTCAGACAGTCGGGGGAAAGATCCCTGAGACAGGGAAGCATTGACTATTGCTGTCCAGCTGGGGATGATCTCCTGGTCTATGTATGGTACAAATTTTGTAGGGAGTGGATCGCTGAAGTGATTGTTGGGCTTAATGGCCGATAAGGTTTTCTGGATGTCGTTCTGGTCATATAGTTCAAAAGAGGACCACTGAGCTTCGTTTTTGGGTATTGGGTCATTGGGTATTGATGATTTACTTGGTTTTGCGGCCTCCTGTGATGCTGCTGCTATCTTAAGCTCGCATTCCAAGGACGTGGCCTTGGATGCAAAGAAATTAGCGAATTCCTCACAACTTATTTGAGATTTTGCTGATTCTAGTGCGGACTTGTATGTTTTGTTTTATTGCTGTTTAACCAATTCAAAGAGTTTCCGAGGTCTGTTTTTCGCATTCTCCAATTCCGTTCTGAAGAATTCTTTTTTCGACTTCAGAATATTTTTTATTGTAGGCGCTTCTGGTTTTTCTTAGCAGTTTTAGATGAGGGGATGATGGTAGCTGCCTCGATTTCCATTCTGCTAGTCTCAGTTTACGTCTTTCTTCATTTAGTGTTCCGCTGAACCAGGGATTTTTATCTTTGTCCGACGTTCGTTTTAGTTTAAACGGTGCAATGGTGTCCATTATCTCTGACATCTTCGCATTGTAGTGCTCCGTGATTTCGCTGGCGTTTGTCATATTTCTGGGAGGGGGAAGATCCCTCCTGCACAACGACGCAAGCTTCTCAATGTCCACGTTCTTTGTGGTCCTTACCCATTGTTTGGGTTTGATAGGTTGAGTGGTGTATTTCTTTAGAACTTTGGGAATTTGGAAGGTTATTATGTGATGGTCTGACCAGTCACAAGGTGTGATTGAGGTTAAGATCACAGCTTTTTCTTTGGATATGATCCAGTCCAGCGTGGAGTTTTTCACATGCGTTGGAAGCGTGCAGGCTTGCACTAGGCATGGTTGTTCAGTCTTTAGTGTGCCTGCGACCCCCACAGTCCATCCTTGTTTATTGAGCAAGCGCCTTGACACCTTCGGGTGATTGTTTTGCGCTTTATAAATTTCCTTTTCATTTCATCTGCTAGGAAGTCTTTGACGACGTTGACCTGGCTGTCATTAGGATTGTTCCAGTGTAGATTGAAGTCTCCGAGGAATATGTCATTGGAGTGTGGGGAGGCGTTTGCTGTGATGATCTCCATTAAGTGTTCGATAAAAGGTTCATTCTTACCTGGTGGGTGGTAGAAAGCATGAACCTTGCATAGCTGTTTCTCGGAGTTAATTATGGAGAGTGCAAGGTATTCGCATGAGTTGAGGGGGTCGGCCGGCAATGGAGTAACCAAGAGCTCCGAGCGATGAATAACTGCAATACCCCATCCTTTTTTTTTGGGCCTGTCCTGCCTCACAATGAAATAGTTCAGGGGCACCAGTAGATCTAAACATGGCGAGGAAGATTCAGTGAGCCATGTTTCTGTTAGGATCGCAACGTCGATCTCCTGACTCAGGATAAGGTCCGCGATGTCTGATGCGTGTTTTACTGCTGAGCGGCAGTTGATTAATAGCCCTGTGATCTGTTTCTGAGAGTCCCGGATGGGGTCTTGATTCAAGGTGGTTAGTGTTATTTGCTTCAGGTTGTTCGTATTTAATTTTCTGTCACTAGGCCTGACTTCTCTGAAGGAGTTGATTGGGACTGAGCTGATTACATTTGCCTTGCTCTTGTTACCAAGGTTAGTTGTGGTCGGAGACGGCTCGTAGAATTGCAGTAGTGATTGCGTTTCTTCATCCGATAGGCAGCTAGGGAGTTTTCGAGGTCGATGATGTCTGTTTGATAGAGACATCGGTGTTGTTTTTCTGTTGTTACCTAGTGATATTACTGTCTCTTGTATAATTTTGAGTTTGGAGAGAGCGTTTTCTGTGAGGTGCGCAATATTCTTCAGATCCCGTATAGCTTTGTAAATGGTTTGTAAAAGGTTGCTGGAGTTTGGCTTCTGAGTATCTAGGATCGTTGTGGGAGCTGGGGGGATGAAGGATGAGCTCAGGAGACTTGACGATTGATTGTTTAGTAACTCATTCTCTAATGACTCAATGACCTTTATTTTAGGTACCGCTTTGATTATGCTTCTTCTTTTTCTCCGACTTTGAGGGGAGATATGCGGGCTTTTAACTAGATTATGAGGTGGGCTCCTGCTGTCTGGCGAGTTAGATGTACGTGAATCGATGAAAGGTGGTTGGGTGGATGTTGTAGAATAATCCCCTATGTTTGGTGGCCTAGCAGGCTTATTCGACTTTCTTCCCACTATTTCTTGGTGAGTATGGTGATTGGCTCCCGGCATGGACCTTGCTGTGTTTGATCGTGCAGGTCTTTGCCTTTCGTTGTGGGGGGTTGTTGAAGGATTCACCGTGACCGTCGGTGAACGGCCCATTAATTCTGACGAGCGCCTGTTCTGCTCTGTTGCGTTTGTTGGGGAAGGGTTTGATCTCTGTGAAAGAGTTGTCTTCGCATGATCCGTTCTCGGTGTTGTTTTTTTGTGGTGTGTAATTGAACTTGCGTCGTGGCTGTGTTGGTTCCTTGTACGAGTGGAGTAATAGACTTTTTCTTTAAGCGTGGAGAAGTATTCATCAAATTTGTTTAGATCTTTGTCCTTTGCCTGAATGAGTACAGTACCGTTTTTATACATTGTTATATTCAGAGCAGCGCCTAGACTGTGCGAGGGAGCGATCAGAAGCTTAACGCCGTATGGTATGTTTTTCGCATCTTGTGTGTTCAGTTGATCAGTTATGGTCAAGCGCCATTTTGCTGGCTTTCTCGTGAAGAATATAAGGTCATTGACCAACATGCCTTTCTTTATGTCGAAGTATGGGTCAGAGATCAGTGTCTCTGTGTTTATTTTCAATATGTTGTGCTTAAAAGCCTTAGCTGCATTCTTGGAGATGTTGGGAGGGTAAATTATGTTGTAGGAGTTCTTTCCTGCTGCTTTTAGGTCTCCTGCCATTTTTTTTTTTTTCCTTTCTTCTTCCTTCTTGTTCTATTTCTTCTTCTCTCTCCTATATTTATCTTTTGTTAGACTTCCTTCTTACTTTTCTTATTTTCCTCTCTCACTTTTACTGTAATGGTCAAAGTCTGTTAAATAGATTCTGTAGTCTTGGTTGGTTAGGCCCCTTGCCCGTTCCAATATGGCTGCCTATTTGCTTACTGAGGGTATCCTACTATGGGTAGTCCTATTTTAGTGTCTATGTATTGTTGAGTTTGGTCTTCTTTCTATTTCTGTATTTTAGCGGCCATTTTGAGGCTTGTTATCTCCGATGAGATGGCTCGATTTCAGAGGGGTTAGGGTTTGTCCATTTTCCCTTTCTGACAATCCATAAATCCTTCGTTTCTGGTTGTAAATCCCCACTAGGTTCTACAAACACTTATACCTTTATATATATATATTATATATATTTTTCCTTTCCATTATTGCTGTTCCTTATGAGCCCGCCGAGTGCATTGCCTCTTTGTGTCACCGGAGTGTTGGGGTAGGTGGGGGCCTGCAATCCTCCTATTTATTGCGTTTTCTCTGGATTACTCCCCGCACCAAGGATCGCTTCCCGTTCCATTCTTCCTGCCATGACCTATTCGGCTTCTTCTCCTCCTCTGTTTCACGTCGCTTGCATGGAGAGGAGCCTGGCAGCCTCCTGGTCGCGGCGGGGGTCTGGCGAGCCAACTGGAGCCTCTCTCGATGATCTTGCCGCGCCGCTCACCTCCTTCCCACTCCTTGTCTTACCTCGATGTTTGAAGCGGTGCACGGTCGCCGCTGAGCGCCTCAGGGACTGGACCACTGCTACGGAGCTGCTCTCTGCCTCCTTCGACTCCGATGGTCAGTCTCCCATCCTCCGTCGAGGGTCCCGTCGGCTACAGCTCGCCTTCAGTGCTCGCCATGGACTTCAAAACCCCTCAGGCCGGTAAGCTTGTCACACTTGTTCTGTTTCCTTCGAATTTTCTTCTTTTTCCCGGGCTAATTAGGGATTAGTGCAAGGATTTGCTATCCCTAGCCCCAAAGCTCCTGGATAGAGCTTTTGACCAGTCGGCCATTTTATGTTTACATGGTGATCTATGTTCTTTAAGGCTGTTGAAAATGTTATGTATATGGTCAGGGTAGTGCATTTCTTTAAACATGCTCTGTTTAAAATTGAGGAGGTTAATAGTGCAGAATGTCTCTTGAGAGTTTTATAATAGCTTCAATTGGTGTGTAACTCTTCTTTGAGAAAAGGTGAATATATGTTTTAAAGACACAATAAATATTTGAGAAATAATGTAGGTATGCCATTAAGAAAAAGTTTTGTGCTTTGAAAAAGTGAGAATTGTTGTTTTCAGTTTTAGAAACTTATTGATGCATGTGCACACTGACTAACAGAGCAATGTATGCTCCTAGAGAGCCATGCATCTAATTATATCAAGTGTGATATTTAGACTTCACTCACACATAGCTCAGTAGAAAAGGATATATACACTAAAACAGGTAGTTTCATACTGACAGGAGGGCTTAAACAATGAGTCATAGATATTGTCGCAACTGTTATGTATCTAACAACAATGGAGGTACTTTCACAGTAAATCAGGCACTCATCCAATCAGTCAGTCACTACTAAGGCATTCATCGAATCACTTATGCACTGTCTACGCACTTATTCAATTACCCAGGCACCACATATGCGCTCTTGCAATTACGCAGGCACTAATTATGTAGTCATTAAACTATGCGGGCACTACCCATGCATTCATCCAATCACCCAATCACCCAGTCACTAACCATTCACTCATACAATCAGCAAGGCTGTACCTATGCAGTTATTCAAACACCCAAGCACAACCCATGCACTCATCCAAACACCCACTTACAACCTATGCATTCATCGAAATACTGAGGAACAACCCATGCACTCATCCAATTACGCAGGCAGTACCATTGCAGTGAACCTATCACACATCCAGTAGCTATGCACTCATTCAATTACTGAAGCAATACTGTTGCACTAATACAATCACTCCAGTGTTACACATGCTTTCATGCAATCACTCAAACTTTAACAATGGACTCATGCAATCATTCAGACACTAGTCATGCATGCATCTAATCAACCAGGCACTACTGATGCACTAATTCAATTATCCAGGCACTACCCATGTACTTATCTAAACATCCAGACACTACTTGTACACTCAACCAAAAACACATTGGAGGCAGCCATGTACTCATCCAATCACTGAAACACTACTCATGCACTCATCCAATCTGCAAGGTGATATGGATGCACTTAAACAATCACATATGCACTATTCATACACTCTATAAATCACCTATATACTATGCATGCACTCCTGCAATCATGCAACCAGTATGTATTAATGTATTGAATTATTGAGGCATTAGTGATACACTTTTCAAATTATTCAGGCATTACTCTTGCACTCATCCAAACACTCAAATAGTAGTGATATACTCATGCAAACACGCAGGCAGTAACTATGCAGAAATGGAAGGACCCATGGAGTTCTCACATACTCAGGGAATCATCAAGGCATTACCTGTATCCTCAGGGAATCACCTAGGCACTACCTAAGCACTCATTCAATCATCCAGGCAGTATTCATGTATTCAACCATAAACACATGTATTTATAAGTTTGAGTGAGGAATATGTAGTCTTTTATAACCATCTTGTGAATTATATATGCAACCTGTCACACACTCTTTGCATGTACACGGAAGAATTAGTATGCTATATGTTCTGATAGAGATTAATGTGCAGATTTTTATATGCCCAATTTCGCAAAATAGTAAATACACCGGTGGCACAGTAGTAGAGAAGCACACAAATTGGTCTTATGTTGTGTTTTTGTATTTACAGTGTTGAGACACAGTATGTACTTCTACACTTTGGTTGATGTTCCTTTTAAAATTTACTACAGAAAATAATAAACTGGTCTTTCACCATCTATAAGTGAGAACTGAGATATGGTGCAGCTGTGTTGTAGGAAAGGGTGTTTTGCTTTGGGTTTGGTAAATTGAAGTAAGTGCATGTAGTTATATAGCTAGGTTCATCTGTAGATTTAAAACTGCAACATAACATTAAACTGTTTTTGTATTATGTGTAAGTAAGTAGTAAAGTAGTTTGTACGTTGGCTAGAGTAAAAATTTAAATATACCAATTCTTTGTATAGAACAATATATACATAACAACAGACAGTTAGAATGCCTACCAAAGTTCGGAAGAAAAAGCATTAGAAGCAACTACAGTATCTCTGCAGAACTGACACACAAAAGGCAAAAATGCTGAAAAGTGGTGAAAGAAAAAGCAGCTACTAGTAAGAGGACGAAGTCATTTCTTAAAAATATATCTGGAAACCTGCAAAGATTTGAAAATAATGTAAATAAAAACCAAACTATGAAAAACAATAAGAGTGGACAAAATCTATATTACCAGAATAGGAAAAAACGTAACAAAGATGGACACACATTAACCAGGAGACAGAAGCAGTTTAATTCAATCAGAGCCAAGATGTTTCGAAATAGAGTGGTTGTAAATGTGTTGAGAAATATGAAGAAGTATACGAGAAGGACAGAGGTGCTGAAACAGAAAGAACAAGATGAGGGAACAGTTGATAAGGCTTTTGCTTTGAAGAGGAAGCTTTTCATTTTGATTATAAATAGAAGGAAGACTCTTGACAAAATAGTGTTGTGCTTAAGGAGACAAAACCAAAAGAAAAGATTAGTCCATAGAAGTAACTTTTGTGCAGTTTTTAGTGGAGAATGGATACATACTTCTACTACAGAGCCTTTCTTTAATGAAGATAGCTATCTCCAGAATAACACTTTAGTTCATGCTATTGATAAAAGAGGATGATGTTATGAAATGAAGAATAGCACTCCTACAGTGAAAGAGGGGATGGTATTTATAAATGTAGAATATGTTATAAGAGAAGAGGTACAGGGAAGGCGTAGTCAGGCACTGTATACAAATGATATTGTAGTAGTGTTTGTAGTATTTGACAGTAATTCATTGATATTCTAAGAACAATTCTACATATCTTTTGATGGTGAAGTTTAAAACACAAAATAAGTACTTTACAATGATTGGATTCTTCCAAGGTTAGAAAACATACCCATTTAGGGGGACACTGAGAACCCTGTTTATCAAAGACAGTATGGCAAAGCACCTTTCATCATTTCAGGATGGAAGCTGTACACCTCTCAATAATGCAAAGTTTAGTTAGGAGGTTGTAATATGTGAAAATTCCTGCTTTATGTTTCGAAGAAATGAGTAGAGCACTTTTCTATGGTATTGTGGCAGAGGTAGAAAATGTTTGTGATGATGTCCAGTTTCATTTCTTTTTTCCAGAACAGGACTCTAAGGAAAATGAAGAGTTGATAATAGGAGGAGTTGCAGAACAGGACACAGGTATTATAATTGATAACTTTGAAGAAGAGATTACAAAATTTAGCACAGCGTGCTCTGAAAAACCAGAGTATGTTTGTATATCTTGTCGACACATTCATTACAAGATTGAAACACGGACTGTTGACTTGTATATAAAAAGTGAAAAAGAAAATAATGATAACTTGCAAAAGTTTGCTGTGTACTTATTTGTAGAGGAACGCTTTGTCTTGTCCACACAGTAAGTTATATGTAAGTACTGTTACAATAAATTAGAGGGTAATAAAATGCCAGCTAGAACCATGCATAACTAGTCAATACTGGTTCCTATTCCAGAACCACTTCAAGGTTTTAAATGTTTATGAGGCAATTCTTATCCAAAGTATACATCCATTTCAGGCTATAATCTGTATGGAGCCAAAGACAGGTAAGTTAACACCAACAGAGCTGCAGAAAGGTCTAAAAGGTAGAGTACTGTACTGGATTAGTAGTGTTTTCTCAAAATGTTCAGCAGGATGCTTAAGAATTTTTAATGGTAGTGCTAGGACTATTAGAGGAAGAGGATGTGAATATCAATGAATTATTTGGTTTGTTATAAATGGAACAATAATTGTGAACATTGTAAATTCACCTGTAGCACTGAAATTAATTCAGAATGATTTCTCTGTTCCACATTACCAGATTGTAAAGCTGTGGCCTTTGAAAATGTAACCAAAAACACCCATCAAGATATGACCTGTCCAAAATGCAGATTAGAACTTAGGTGTACCTTTTTATTGCAAACGTATGGGAAATATGACATAGTCATGCTACAATGATGCAGAGTGGAAGGTAGTAAATTCAAAACTGAAATAACAAACTTTGTAGCTGGACAAATTTCCTCTACACACTGCAAAATATATTAAAGATGTCAAACAGGATGGACAGAGTGCAGTGACATAGAGATGTCATTCAAATGAAGACTATGTAAAAAGCTAACAAACTTATATCTACAACTTCTAGACCAAAGTTCTTAGGATAATTTACGATAACAAAATGTGTTAGTGTGTTGAAATGTATATGAATTATGAGTTGCGGAGACATTATTCGGCCTATTAGGGGTATTGTCTACAGCATGTTGTTAGAAATGAAAGACTGGCTTTAACTGAAGTAAATGAATTTATAAAACATTACAGGACTACATTCTGTTACTGCAGATAAAACTAAATGGAGGTAATATAATACCAGCAGCCTTAAGTTGCATCTAGAAGCCTCTTTTCCACTTCACCATTGTAACTTGTTTTGGTTGTCTAGTGTTTAAAATTAAATCCTAATGCATTTTTCCTTGTTTAAATTTTTCACAGTGCTGGAACTGCTGCAATAAATAAAGAAGAAATATTAACAACAATGGTTTTTGACATTCTGGAAAATTAGATCCACAGACTGCTTCCCAGCTGTTACGATGGTGTTATAGTTCATGCAGAAAGTAGCAAAACACTTTAGTTCTGGTGATATTTCACAGCATCTTCTCTCCACTTAATCTGGAACTTTGTTGTCAGGAGCAGGGCTGGAAGTCTGGAGGCTTATGATCCCTCTCCTTTTATTTCTCTGTGGAATTTTGAGTTGCTTCTTGTGGTATGTTTTCAAGTGGTACACATACTTGTTTACCACATGAATATGTGTTTGCCCTGCCCAGAGATAATGTCTTGTCACATATGCCACACTTCACCAATTTAGGTGTAAACTGTGTAAACCAATGAAATTTGTTTGTTTGGTAGTTATGTTTTATTCGTGAGTTCCGATGTTGAAAGATATTTTTGAAACTTGTTTTTTACAAATGTGTTGTTAAAATAAAGTTAAACTATTATGTTACTAAACAGCTAGACTCAAACTTTCTATGACATATGTCTATATATCTGCTTGCATGTAACAGCACCATTACCCAATAGTGTCTTGGTTGTTGTAGTTCAGTTTTTCACACAAGTACATATTATTTTTCAGCTAATGCCATCTTTCGAAATCGTATCTCTAGATCCCAGTGTTTCGGAATCAGCCACCACCAGACCTATTGCTTTGCCAATGCTTGTTTAAAAAGGTCTTCACATTAGCTACTCTTGCTTATCCCACTTAGTGGAAAGCAAATAGAGAACTAAGTAAACTGAGCTCTCTAAAGGATCATTACCCTGTTAAACATTAATCCAAACTTTTCTAGCAGAGCTGAATTTTATTGCAAATGCATTGGTTTCCCACTGTTTCGGGAAAAGCCACTGAACATTATGCCCAATTAGATTTAGCAAGTAGCAAGTGCTAAAAAAATACATTTTTTTCCATCAATTATGATTCATTGCTAATGAATCTGTTTTTATTCCAAAGAGAATATTTGCTAATTATTTTCTGAGAAGCCTGTTCTCTTCTCTTTAGAAAATAAAACACGACATCATGGAATCACAAGTTAAAGGTGTGTGATTTTAACAAGCTCTTATCTTTAAGAGGTCACTTCGTCTTTCACCTGGCAGTACCAGGTGCTCTCTGTATCATGTTGCTATGACTGAGAGTTGTAACACTCTAATCACTTAACGGTTCCTCAATGGATGTGACTTGATTAAGGTCCGGGTACCCCTGGACATGTCAGGAATCCAGGGCCAAAGCATCATTATGAAAGAGACAGATTTCCCCCTTACAATCATGATATAACCGCAAGCACATTGCTATGGTGGAGAAACAAGTGTCCATGTCTCTCTGCTCTCTCGTTGCCCTATATCCGTCCTCTACAGACCTACAAGATGCAAATGTGGTGGACCTAATTGTTGTCTACAGCACAGGCGGTGGATTGAAAAGTGTAGGTAATCACCATAAACTCAGCATGGTACATGAAAGGTAATTTACAGCTGCCAGCTAATGAAAACCTGAGTGCATCCTATGACCCAAGGCATGAGCACCACTCCGGTAAATCACGCTGGACATCAAAACTCTTCCCGGGTAGGCCTAGAGTAAGTTCAACATCTTTCCAACTAAGCACTCCTGCACATTGTGCTACCCATCTAATAATTAGGCCGGAGCATTATTTCATTTATGCTGGTGTAATCTTGCATAATTTCTGGCATTTAGAGTTTTTCTTTTTATGAGAAATGCTTGAGATGATGCCATTATATCCTGTCACATAATCGAGATTTTGTTGTAGTAAAGATCATATTGCTGGAGCCTGGGAACAATGCGAACGAACAGATTGTGACTGACTGTTCTTTGTGTCACATTTAATTTTGCGCATTTTTAGTGCTAATTGCACCGTAGGATTAAAAATGAAACTGAGGAGACATTTACACTTAAGAAAACATAGGGGCATGTTTACATGGAAATAGCGCCGATGCACTGTCACTGTCAGCACTTTGGCATACCCACAGTTTTAACTCTCAGCCCCCAAATAATTCTTACACCTTCAGCCCAATATGAGCTGTAAAAGAGGTGCTTGTAGGTGGCTGAGAGGAGGAGCTGCGGCCCAGGAGGAGTCTGCACAAAGCAGCTTTTGGAGCCCTGACTGTATCACTTTGCAAATTAGAGGGGCCTCGCACATTCCCTCTCGGCCGCAGGCCCCAAAGATCCTAGAACCGGCCCTGACTACTTTAATATAAAATGGCATGCTTCAAAATGAACTAGCAAATGAAGCTATATTGAACAAAAGACCCGAGGAAAATCCTTGGCGAAGAACTGGCACACAGAACATGAAAATAATATTAACTATTGAATTTGATTTTTTTGTTTAAAAGAATAAAAGTTCCCATTCTTTTCACTTTGTCAATTGGAAAGTAAAACAGTAATATATCCTTGTATTAGTAGTCATGCTAGTTTAAAAGGGGTGAGTGTTTAGGTGTACCTTTTTTTATTAAAATAATAATATATTCCATATTTTCTCATCTCATTGTCGCAAATAGAATTCATGATTTATGTCATATTTAAAAAGAACAGTACCGTACATAAATGAAAGGCTCAAACAGTTCTCGTGTTTCTGTTTGTGAATCAGAAACCTGATTTAGAATGTTCTCATTTACGTATGCCAACACAACGCAAACACTCACCTTGATATGCAACTTTTTCTTGATGTGTGCTTACTAGAATGGATTAAATTGTATTGAAGAACGGGTAGGGAGGGGCAAACATACAGTTTATTGGTACCTGCCTCCTTTTTTTCTGCTTGAATACCTATAAAAACAAATTTTGCTTTTCTGGATGTGGGCCCGTTTTTATTTACTTGAGAATTTAGGATGGAGTGACTGGATATTCTTCCCGTGTAGACAATCACAGTAAATCAGGGACACGCCATCAAGAACATACGTATTTTTCCCAAATATATTTATGGCCTGAGCCACGAAGATGAGTTGGGAGCTCAACTCTACTGAAGCATGGACTCAACATTCCTTTCAGGAGCAGGACAATCAGAGACACAAGCACATTTTAAAGATCTTCGAAGCTAAAAATAGCACCACCTCAAATCAATGAATATGACACTCCTCTAACAGAGGAACATTTTTTGCATTAGAGAGGCAACATACATGAATGAACAAAATCAGTAATAATTCAAGGCAAATCAATCAATAACGCACAGAGAATCAAAAGGTTTTCTTAATCCTTTATGCTCTTTATTTTTCTTCAAATACACACAAGAGCGCAGCCAATATGTTTCACCCTGTTACAGGCTTCATCAGGGCAAGGTTCTCTGCAAAGAAAGTCCAAATAAACTGAGTGTGGTAAATTCTTGGAACAGCAACCATCACATATGAACGCTTGTGCGGAATGTATACCTCGATTTGTCCAACACCATATAATCTAGGGGTCAGATTTACAAGCCCCCTGCGCCACCAGTACGTCACTTTTTGTGACGAACTGGTGGCGTATTTCTCTGCCCCATATTTACAAGGACAGGAAAAGCCACCCTGCGTGACTTTTCCTGTCCTTGTAAATATGGCCCCTTTACATGCAGCACTTTGCGTGAAAGGGGCGTTCCATGGGTGTTGCTGTCGGTGTTCCCAGGCAACACCCATGGAACAAGACACATTTCCAGATTTACAAGGAATCGTAAATCTGGAAATGCGTTAAAATGCTACGCCTCCCCAGGGGAGGCGTAGCGAGGCGCAAAGAGGAGAAATGTTTTTATTTCTCTTCATTTTTTCCTCTTTCAATGTGTGCTGCATTCTACAGCACGCATTGAAAGAGGAAAATGCCTGTAGTGATTGTTTTTCAGCAGGAAGGTGCCCCTTCCTGCACAAAAACAATCTCCCCATGACGCAGGCATCGTGGCACCATGGTGCAAGGGTGCGTGCGCCGGCGCATGGCAGCTGTTTGTGCACCAGCGCAGGGGAGAGCACAGGAATGCGACATATTATTGTAAATATGTCGCATTCTTGTGCTTTGGAAGTGCCGCCGCGTGGCGCAGCCAAAGGGCTTGCGTTGCCCCGCTGCGGCACTTCCTTGTAAATCTGCCCCTTGATGTATAAGGCGCTCGTAGTAATTAGGAGCAGCAAATATAAGAGATTCAGTAGTCCGGACTACTACTAGTACTAATTATTACAAACCTCTCCTCTCTTGCACTCACATGTGTCTGCTACACATATTACTGGGCGGTTTCTGTTCCTGCTAGTGTTAACTCTTGTATTTTTATTACCTTGTCTGTCTGAAAGTGCGCCTACAGCAGGACCATTCAAACAAATGTTCTATGTATTGTATCCAATTGGCGCACTGTTTATGCACCACTTCATGCCTTTCTGCCAGTGTTCTGGCTGAGGGGAAATATGATTACAGTCATTGAAATAGTTTTCAGTCAAGACCAGGAAGCATTGATCTTAAAACACTACTAGAAATCATTTTTGTGACACGTCTGCTAAATAATTTAAATTTCTCACATATGTAGATTTTTGTTAATTATTAAAATGTTGCAAGAACGAGATTTCAAGATTCTACCTAAAAAGGCACTTTGTTATCTGTGTTATTGAAACATTATACGTCATCATAATTCCAAGGGGCAGATTTACAAGGAAGTGCCGCAGGACGGCAACGCAAGCCCTTTGGCTGCGCCATGCTGCGGCACTTCCAAAGCACAGGAATGCTCACAGGGCCTACTTAAAAAGGCACTTTGTTATCTGTGTTATTGAAACATTATACGTCATCATAATTCCAAGGGGCAGATTTACAAGGAAGTGCCGCAGGACGGCAACGCAAGCCCTTTGGCTGCGCCACGCTGCGGCACTTCCAAAGCACAGGAATGCGACATATTTACAATAATATGTCGCATTCCTCTGCTCTCCCCTGCGCTAGCGCACAAACAGCTGCCATGTGCCGGGCACAGGCACCATTGCACCATGGTGCAAGGATGCCTGCGTCATGGGGAGATTGTTTTTGTGCAGGAAGGGGCACCTTCCTGCACAAAAACAATCACTACAGGCATTTTCCTCTTTCAAATTCAAATTCAAAAATACTTTATTTGGCTTTAAGATAAAAACCATAAAAGTTACACAGCTCCATATAACAATTAAAACATACAATTCGTAACAAAAATATTAAGGCAAATGGTCCCCTAAAATACAAAGGTATATATATCTAATACAAGGAATAATATAGGGGAGAAACCACAACGCCAGAGGCCAAAACTTCATCTATGTGGGTAGTAATGGGGGGTGCCTACCAACGTTGAAAGTTTACTAGCTTTCCATACAGATCCTAGATCTCAGAAAGCCTACTATAAAAGTCACACAGTCTAGTTTCAACAGTTGTAAGTAAAAAAGAGCTGGGCAGACCTGGGTAAAGTTCAGCTTCTTTAATAGAGGTGTTAAAAAATATCTGCGAGGTACTTCATAAAATTTACAAAAAAACATAAAGTGTAGCAAATCCTGAGGAGACACTCCGTCGCAGCCACAGGATGCTAACACCTGACCTCTGCAGCTCCCTTTTGGGACAGCAAGTAGCAAATGAAAATAATCCAATCGGAACCTGATCAATAAAAACCGCTCATGGGGCGTCAATGGCCACAAAAGATATGGCTCAATGGATGGGATTGTTTTAAGCATGTCCTGGTTGTGGTGCGCACACTTCACTATGAACCAGTGGTTCTAAACAAAATATTCAATTTATACCAAGAAGTTTATATAGACCAAAAGACAATGAACTCAAGAATCATAGTATACATTACATTTGCTGTATTGATCACACAGATTAATAAACTTCAATAAACAAATTCACATTTAGTGTCAGCTTAATAGCAATACATATTATACATCAAACAAAAATGGCAT
The DNA here is from genome assembly GCA_963921515.1 of Calotriton arnoldi. Classification (NCBI taxonomy): domain Eukaryota; kingdom Metazoa; phylum Chordata; class Amphibia; order Caudata; family Salamandridae; genus Calotriton; species Calotriton arnoldi. The sequence continues at coordinate 176,056 of CAWUFW010000934.1, forward strand.
TTCAAAAATTGTCCACAATGCGTGATTATCAAAATCCAAGAACAAATTAAATTTGCTGTTAATTTCCCTTAGATGACAAGACCAGATGGCAAGCCCAATGCATTTCGGGACTTGATGTTCCCTTCCTCAGGGGCGGGTCTGAAATCAAGTAGAATGTGTACACAGTAAACTGAGACTATCGATACATGGAGAATTGCAGTCCACAACATATACCTAGTGACGATCAAAGCAGTGTGCTATTAACACTTAGAATGGGATTATAAAAGTGATATTGTGAAAAATCGTTTATACAAAATAACAATAGATAGTATAGTAAAAAATCTGGAACCAGTGGTGATAGAATAAATTGAACAAAAGACAAGAAAAAAGAAAGAAAAACCCAGCACCATGAAATTGGAGAAAGTGCCTGTAATGTCTGTTAGTGGATGTCAATGGTTAAAAATAAATATTAATAACAAAAAGTGAAAAATACCAAGAATAAGAAATCGTGACACCACGAAAACTCGTGGCTCACCTTGAAATATTTCTAGAAAACCCTGTAGGTTACGTAAATGATGTCCTGTCTGTAAAGGAGACATAGAAAAATGAAATAAGGAATCTAATGCCGTAGCGATCGATTAAAAAGAGCAGATATGAAGGTAGAAAACCCTCACCTATATTCTTAATGATGTACTCCAAAGAAACTTCAGAACGTGTAGAAACAGGATTTCTAAGACGGGATGTACCAACTACCGTCAAAAAGCACCAAAATGTACGCTGTAAAATGAAATGGAATACCGATTACGACAAGCTGACCTGACACAGAACAACCACGGTTAAAGTCGAACTGACCCAGCTCTTACCGGTAAACAGCAAACATGGTCTCCTTCACACGGGTACGCGAGATCTGAATACAGCGCGGAATGAATCCGTGACTTAAATAGACAAGGCGCATAGAAAGCGGACTGGAAGTGAGGAAGCGGTAGCATGAAATATTAAATCCACGTTTAAAACTGAATGAAACGAAGATGTAAAAATAAATAAATAAAGCACAACACCATGCACGATGAGTAAAATAGAATAAATCGCAAACTATATAACGGTATAAAAGGACATTAAAGTCATGTTAATCAAACTAAAACTAAAAAAGGACAACTAAGCTAGTACTGGCGAAACGTGATCCCGGTAAGAGAAAAAAATGGAAATTGAAAGAATAACAAGCTGCGTATCCAAAAAATGACTGTGACGCAAATACATAGCAAAACCAACATGGACAAAATGATTACTAAAACGCTGTCTCCATAACAACAGCAAAACGGAACATAAATGTAATATTCAAACTAATACTGAATGATAAACCAGAATAACAAGTGCTACAAGGACAGGCAAACATCCAAAATGGATATTATATTAACTTATATGTCAAAATAACATTAGAAAATGCGAAGTGGAAACCAAAAGATTAATGTGTAATGAAAATAAATAAAAGAATTGTTAGTAAAAATTAAAGTTCCATAAGAAATACCTGTGCTGAAGTAAACACAGGAGCACTCTTTGCAGTATAACATGTGGTTAAGGAATGCTTAAAATAATGCTAGTGTACAAAATTTTTATAGAAAACAACTCATATATTCAATTTATACCAAGAAGTTTATATAGACCAAAAGACAATGAACGATTGGATAATGACACTTGGAAGGATACTCTGGACGATATCAATCTAAAACTTGATAAATATAACAAAGAATTACAGGAGGGTAAAATTCGAAAATACAGGAGAGACACAATTGATTATAAGCTCAATGAGGTGTATACATGGGCAGACATTTACACGCAAAGACGATTCACTCAGAAAAAAACCACAACATCTTCTGAGGAAAGCGTGGCGACTGATCAAGATACTGCTATCAATAGACCACCTATAGTTAAAATAACAACAGCAGGACCGATAACACAATCAGGAGAGACAGGAAATGTCCAGATACCTACACCATCTACCACGTCTTTTTGTCACAGGTTCCAGATCCGGGGCATCCCCGGTATTAAATACACCAACAACATCAGGGTCAACCGCAAAACCCGGAGAGGAAAAGGGAGGAAAACTCTACGCAGCACCAAGACCAAAGCTTGATAATCAATATATCAACAGTTTCATTATCTAAACAACAAACCAACATATTGACGAGGGGAATGTCGTATGTTCCCACAACTTTAAGCACTCAATTGGAGGTTCAGGTTGCTTTTACAAGTTCATGCGGAAATTACGTTTGAAACATTACTTCACTAATGTCATTCAGGGATCCAATGATCAAGATGATGATACCATCAATCGTTTTAAACCTAGGAGTAGTTTCCAATCTCCAGTTACACATAAAATGTTGGATACTTTTGAAAACATTGTGGTGCAGGATTTATCTAAATTGAATTACAAAAAGATGAAGACCAACAACATGACTGAACATGACAGGAGACTTATTCGATCTATTGCCAATAACACTTCTTTAACGTTGAAACCTGCTGACAAAGGCGGAGCACTCGTTGTTATGGACACTACATATTATGTTGGCAAGGTTAATGAGCATGTGTCTGACAACACCACATATTTGTTACTTGACAGTGATCCCACAGTTGAGCTACAAGGTATACTTCAAGGTATTCTTCACGAAGCTGAAGAAATGGGTTTAATAGCCACACAGTTAAAACTTTTTTTGACTACTACTAATCCACGTAGACCCAAGATATACATGATTCCTAAAATTCACAAGAATCAAAATGATCCTCCATTTCGACCAATTGTTTCAGGATGTGGGTCTCTTTTTGACCCATTAGGGATATTTTAGGATCATTATCTCCAGATATTTGTTCAAAATTGGTGTACATACATCAAAGATACCACTGATTTTTTACTTAAACTACAGATGATCCAACCTTACATTCAAGAACACTGGATTCTATGCACGATAGACGTTACAGCTTTATACACGTCGATTCCACATGAGGCAGGACTTGAAGCTGTTGAATGGGCACTATTGAAAATGGAGGATATTGAGATTGACAAGATTTTTTTGTTGAAGCTTCTACACTTTTGTTTACATCACAGCTATTTTGTATGGCAAACATTCTTTTACGCCCAATTGACTGGAACTTCCATGGGTTTTTCTGGTGCACCAGCATATGCCAATATTTTTATGGCAAAATTTGAAGAGGAGTATATTTTGAATGAGCCAGATTGGACAACGGGCATTGTACAATATTGCAGATACATTGACGACATATTTTTGATTTGGTCAAAACCACTAGATAGCTTGAAGCTTTTGATAAGCCAGTTGAACACTAAGGGGCAGATTTACAAGCCCCTTGCGCCACTTTTGCGTCACTTTTAACATGGGAAAAGTGACGCAAAAGTGGCGCAAGGGGCTTGTAAATAAGCCCCTAAGAATCCAAGAATACAATTTACTTATATCATCAATGAAAAACAGATTAACTATCTGGATGTTTTAGTGATCAAAGATATAACAGCAGGATGCTTTCAAACACAAGTGTACACGAAACCTACTGACAGAAACAGTACGTTACATTTCACCAGTTTTCATCCCAAAAGTCTTATCAACAATTTACCATTTTCCCAGTTTACCAGAATTAAAAGAATATGCTCCAATCCTGACACGGCAAAATCCAAACTGGTCGAATTCAAACAAAGATTCATTTACAGAGGGTACCCTGAAGATACCCTGCAGGCCAGCATTTTCAGACTTGAAGGTAAAGATCGAACTTCACTGTTTTCTAAATCCAAGGTTACTAAATCTACAACACCTACTTTTGTATCAAAGTATTCGACATGCTCGAATCAAATAAAACGGATTATCAATAACAGATGGGAATTACTTTGCAATGAATCAGACTTTAACGGTATTTTCAATGACAAACCGACATTTGCTTACACGAGAGGCAAGAATCTTCAAGAATTGGTTTCTAGGCCATCAACTAGAACAGACCATACTCAGTACAAGGGCACGTTGAAATCTTTCAATTGCATCCATTGCAACAATATCATAGTAGGGGAAAGTCTAACTCACCCTAGCTCTGGCAAGAATATCAAGCTAAAACATTCTTGTGATTGTAATGCTACAAATGTTATCTATTGTTTAAAATGCCCATGCGGCAAAGCATATGTTGGTAAAACTCAACGTAAACTCAAAGTAAGACTTACTGAACATAAAAGCACAATACGCACACTAAGTAAAACATCTAGTGTAGCCGTACATTGGCATGAGGCCAAACACACTATTTCCCAATTACGATGTCAAATTATTGAACTTGTTCAGTTAGTGGAAGGGCTTGACAATCGAAAAGACTCCTGCAACGTGAAGTTTTTTGGATACATTTTTTAGACACTCAAATTCCGAAAGGACTTAATGACAGGGTGGATATGAGTTGTTTTCTATAAAGTTTTTGTACACTAGCATTATTTTAAGCATTCCTTAACCACATGTTATACTGCAAAGAGTGTGCTCCTGTGTTTACTTCAGCACAGGTATTTCTTATGGAACTTTAATTTTTACTAACAATTCTTTTATTTATTTTCATTACACATTAATCTTTTGGTTTCCACTTCGCATTTTCTAATGTTATTTTGACATATAAGTTAATATAATATCCATTTTGGATGTTTGCCTGTCCTTGTAGCACTTGTTATTCTGGTTTATCATTCAGTATTAGTTTGAATATTACATTTATGTTCCGTTTTGCTGTTGTTATGGAGACAGCGTTTTAGTAATCATTTTGTCCATGTTGGTTTTGCTATGTATTTGCGTCACAGTCATTTTTTGGATACGCAGCTTGTTATTCTTTCAATTTCCATTTTTTTCTCTTACCGGGATCACGTTTCGCCAGTACTAGCTTAGTTGTCCTTTTTAGTTTTAGTTTGATTAACATGACTTTAATGTCCTTTTATACCGTTATATAGTTTGCGATTTATTCTATTTTACTCATCGTGCATGGTGTTGTGCTTTATTTATTTATTTTTACATCTTCGTTTCATTCAGTTTTAAACGTGGATTTAATATTTCATGCTACCGCTTCCTCACTTCCAGTCCGCTTTCTATGCGCCTTGTCTATTTAAGTCACGGATTCATTCCGCGCTGTATTCAGATCTCGCGTACCCGTGTGAAGGAGACCATGTTTGCTGTTTACCGGTAAGAGCTGGGTCAGTTCGACTTTAACCGTGGTTGTTCTGTGTCAGGTCAGCTTGTCGTAATCGGTATTCCATTTCATTTTACAGCGTACATTTTGGTGCTTTTTGACGGTAGTTGGTACATCCCGTCTTAGAAATCCTGTTTCTACACGTTCTGAAGTTTCTTTGGAGTACATCATTAAGAATATAGGTGAGGGTTTTCTACCTTCATATCTGCTCTTTTTTAATCGATCGCTACGGCATTAGATTCCTTATTTCATTTTTCTATGTCTCCTTTACAGACAGGACATCATTTACGTAACCTACAGGGTTTTCTAGAAATATTTCAAGGTGAGCCACGAGTTTTCGTGGTGTCACGATTTCTTATTCTTGGTATTTTTCACTTTTTCTTATTAATATTTATTTTTAACCATTGACATCCACTAACAGACATTACAGGCACTTTCTCCAATTTCATGGTGCTGGGTTTTTCTTTCTTTTTTCTTGTCTTTTGTTCAATTTATTCTATCACCACTGGTTCCAGATTTTTTACTATACTATCTATTGTTATTTTGTATAAACGATTTTTTCACAATATCACCTTTATAATCCCATTCTAAGTGTTAATAGCACACTGCTTTGATCATCACTAGGTATATGTTGTGGACTGCAATTCTCCATGTATCGATAGTCTCAGTTTACTGTGTACACATTCTACTTGATTTCAGACCCGCCCCTGAGGAAGGGAACATCAAGTCCCGAAATGCATTGGGCTTGCCATCTGGTCTTGTCATCTAAGGGAAATTAACAGCAAATTTAATTTGTTCTTGGATTTTGATAATCACGCATTGTGGACAATTTTTGAAATGCCATTTTTGTTTGATGTATAATATGTATTGCTATTAAGCTGACACTAAATGTGAATTTGTTTATTGAAGTTTATTAATCTGTGTGATCAATACAGCAAATGTAATGTATACTATGATTCTTGAGTTCATTGTCTTTTGGTCTATATAAACTTCTTGGTATAAATTGAATATTTTGTTTAGAACCACTGGTTCATAGTGAAGTGTGCGCACCACAACCAGGACTTTTTTCCTGTTAGTTTTTTCCTCTTTATCCGCTTGTGCTGTCAACACAAGCAGTGGTGTAGCACCAGGGTTATAATTGTTTAAACAACCTTTTTTGAGACATTACTAGTGAGTGCTCCTCCTACCCCCACATTTTTGATTGTTTTAAGCATCACATATTTACGGACGCTAGATTTCCCAATTTCTAGATCGTCTCTACCATGCTTTTTTAGAGTAGTAAAGGTTTTCTTTACAAATTCCACATCCTTCAAGGATCTTTTTAACAGAAACCTGGCTTAATGCGGACACTGTGGCAGCAATCACTCTTGCCATCCCGCCAGGTTTCAAAATGTGTTATGCAAATAGAGAGGGCAACAAAAGAGGGGTGGGGTGGCCATTATATTTAAAGACTCATGGGAGTTAGTTTCCTCTGCCCCTCTCAACATACAGGGCATTGAAGGCCTCAATTTTTGCCTCCAAATCAATCCCTCTTCATCCCTTCCGGGCATACTCATCTATAGACCACCTGATTGTGTAGCTAATATATGTCAGGATCTTTGCAACTATATTGCCCAAAAATCGCTAGCTTATGCCAATTTTATGGCCCTTGGCGATTTTAATTTACATGTGAATGATCCTCACTGCTCACAAGCAGTTCAGTTGGTCTCTCTCTGGCAGGCGCCAATTTAATGCAAATGGTAGCCGCTCCTACGCATAAAGCAGGTCATACCCTGGATCTAGTCTTCTCGAACATTTCTTCAATGGTTATGGAGTCTCCCTGTCCTCTGGTATGGTCGGATCACTATCTGATTCCTTTTTCGGTTAGGCTGACCAATACCGGCCAGGCCAGAGGCAAGCGTTCTACCATAAAAAGAAATTGGAAAAACCTGACCGCAGCAGCACTGGGTCCTATCCTTCAGAACAATCTTCCTCTTTTATCTTCAGACCCCAATGTAGATGCTCTTGCAATAAATCAATGGATCTCCACGGCTGTGGAGGCCGTTGCTCCGGCTAGAATGGTGAAGTCTCGTAGACTGTCCCCATCGGCTCCTTGGTTCTCTGATTTACTTAGAGAAGAAAAGAGGAGGTGCAAAAGACTAGAACGCTTGTGGAGAATAAACTATTGCGACTTAGCTAAAGCAATCTATAAAAATGCTCTGAAAGTTTTTCATAAATTGCTAAAAATAGCCAGGAGAAACTATATTGTCTCAAGTATCCATAAGGCAGATCATGCCAACAAAGAGGTGTTTAAGGTAGTACAGACCTTCTTTAAGCCAAAAGCAATAGAGACTGAAGTGCAACCATCCCCAGCCTTGTGTGAAGACATTTCTAGCTTTTTTGATAACAAAATTTTAAAGGTCTATGACTCCTTTTCAGCACCCATGGTAACAGAGAAACCGGGCACACCATTGGAAGCAGTGGAGGTTCCGCTGTTTACAAATTTTCTACCCATTTCGCATCAGGATGCATTGGCTGAAATTCAAAAATGTAGATCAGGTGCCCCAGATGACCCATGCCCTCCTAAACTTTGGAAAATGCTATCTCTCTCTCTACTGGTGTGCTAGCTCATATCTGGAACGCATCCCTTGGAACTGGCATTTTTCCCGACAAGTGGAAACACGCTACCCTTCTCCCTTTGAGAAAGAAACCTAATGGTGACCCAGGAGACCTCAACAATCTTAGGCCAATCTCCTTACTGCCTGCTCCGGGAAAAATGCTAGAGAAGTTGGTCCAGCGGCAACTGACCAACTTTGTTGAGAGCAATGCCTCCCTGCATGATACACAATCTGGTTTCCAGGCAGGCTATAGCACAGAGACTGCCCTCCTTGAGGTGGCCGAGTCGGTGAGATGGTCGTTAGATTCAGGGGCTCAGTGCTACTGGTGCTCCTGGATCTGTCTGCAGCTTTTGACACCGTCGACCACACCCTGTTGGTGCAGAGATTACAAGACACAGGTTTTGGGGGGAAGGTTTTGACCTGGCTGAAATCATATTTAAGCGGCCGTACCCAAAGAGTCGCCTTACAACCATTTGAATCAAAACCTAAACCCCTATGGTGTGGTGTCCCTCAAGGCTCCGCGCTGAGCCCTTTACTTTTTAATTTGTACCTAGCCCCACTTTTTTCTTTGATTGCCAATTGGGGTGTGAAGGCAATCTCCTACGCTGACGACACCCAGCTGGTTTTCTCTTTTCAAGAGCGAACGATAGAGGCTTTTAAGAATTTTAAAGGTTGCTTGAGAGACATAGCCCTATGGATGAATATAAACAAACTAAAACTCAATGCGGGAAAAACAGAGGTGCTGTTTTTCAGTAATGGCCCTGTGCCTGCTCCAGATCTGTGGTGGCCAGTAGAAATGGGCCCTCCGCCTTCTCCTAGCACGAGTATCAAAAATCTAGGGGTTAGATGGGAGGCGGACCTCTCTTTCTCGGCCCAAATCCAACAGGTCACCGCTTCGTGTTTTAGTAAATTGAGAAACATCCGCAAATTTTTACATTTTATGCCAGAAGATTGCCGTAAATCTGTAGTCCATGCCACAGTGACATCCAGGCTGGACTACGCAAACGGCTTATATCTTGGCCTGCCTAAATATTCGATTAGACGTCTGCAGATGGTGCAGAATGCGGCTGCAAGACTAATTAGACGCATTCCTTTTCGACATCATGTCTCTCCGCATTTACAGGAGCTACACTGGCTCCCGGTAGCCAAAAGAATCGAATTTAAGGCCTTGACCCTGGCCTATCGTGCTCTTCAGGGAAGATGTCCTAGCTATCTTAAACAAAGACTCTGCCGGTATAAGCAAAATCGTTCCCTGCGGTCAAATTCTCAGAATTTGCTTTACGCTCCCCGCTTTGCGAAAGCCTGTCTGGGTGGTAGGGCGTTCACAGTAAGAACGGCTAAATTGTGGAATGCCCTACCTGGGTTTCTCCGCCAAGCTAACACTGAGACCAGTTTCAGAAAAGCACTGAAGACACGGCTCTTTAGCAATGATTAGGCCTGACCTTAGTGCCCAAACTTATGTGCATGCGCTGCTTGCTGCTAGAGCGCCGGGACACCTCTGTTCTTGAGGTAGCTGTTCACGCTATACAAGCTACAGTATTATTATTATTATTATTATTATTATTATTATTATTATAGAGTCAGGCTTTAAAAAAAGGTCCGGCCGCCCCAGCTTTTCAAAACAACCCTTAATATATTTTAACCATGGAATGCGTGACAAGGCTCATAGTTTCTCTTAAGATCTGATGATTGAGAGCTAGATCTTTATTTAACCAACAATTGAGCCAAAACATCAAGGGGCGCATGGCCAAAGTATCACATAAAAATGGCAACCCCAGTTCTTCATGTACCACCAGGTTTGATGTTCCGGTGGGCACTCCTAGGAGACATTTTAAGAAAGTGTTCTCCGCCACCTGCAGAGCATCAGTTGCTGCATAGCCCCAAATTTCGCTCCCATAGCTAGCTATAGCAACACTTTTGGCCTGAAATATTTTCACCATTGCCGCAATTGGGCGCTTACCCATCTTCGCGGCAAAGTTGAAGATTGCAGCATTCGCCCTTGTAACCTCCCCTTTTTTCCTCTGAATCAGGGCCCCCAATTCAAACGGTCATCTATTAAAACACCCAGGTAAGAGAATATCGAAGTCGTTGGTACTTTCTCATTACCCACTTTAAAAGGGAACGATTTCTTCGGGCGAATCCCGACCTGCATGATATAGGATTTAGAATTATTAATTGCCAAATCACGGGCTTCCATAAAGCTCCGAAAGGTGTCGAGCAGTGTCTGAAGTCCCCTTGCCGTCCTAGCAACGAGGACCGCATCATCCGCATATAGCAGGACGGGCAGACCTCTTCGCCCCACATATGGGAAATCGACCCCTGTTTTTATCAAAGTTTTTTCCAGGTCATTAATGTATAAATTAAATAAAAAGGGGGCCAGAATACACCCCTGCCGAACCCCCCTTCTCTATTTTAAAATCCCTAGATACACGGAGATCCTGGGCATATCTGATGTTAGCCTTTGTATCCCTGTGCAAATCCTCCAGGAAGTCAACCAAGTTATCCTCCACCCCCATGGCCCTCATGGATTGCCACAGTTTCCCCCGATTGACACAATCAAAGGCAGAGGAAAGATCCATGAAGGCCATGTAGATTGTACCTTGGCGGGCAATTGTATACTTTCCCAGGATTATATATAAATTAAGGCATTGGGCCAAGGTGGAACGCCCTGGGCGAAACCCGTATTGTATATCAGAGATGATCTCATTCTCTGCCGCCCAGGAGGATAATCTTCCCAGTAACACCCCACCCACAACCTTAACCACGGAGTCAAGAAGGGAGATCGGTCTATAACACAGGGTGCTATTACGATCGCCCTTCTTGAATACCGGCACAATGGTTGAGATGCCACAGGAGTCCGGGCAACCGATCCTGGCCGCCGCGTTAAGGACAGCCATCAGTACCGGGGCCCAAAGAAATGGGTTTGATTTAAAAAGGTCTGGAGGGATGCCATCTGGGCCTGGGGCCTTATTGCACGTCAGCCCTAAATTGGCCTTCTCCACCTCTTTCTGCTCAAACATTACTGGAGCATTGATGTTAACCCTACCTTGGGATTGATGAGGATCCATGGGGCATCTGAAAATAGATTTAAAATGAGACACCCATTCATCCTCGGATATGTTAGTGCCTACTTCTCCATCCCTAGCCTTTTCAAATAAAGGTCGGTTAATAATGCCCCAAAACCTTGCGCTATTCCCCAAAGTGCTTGCCTCCAATAGGTCCCTCCACATTTCCTCCTTCAGTTCGCCCTTACGGATGGCCAATGCCCGTTTATACTCACGACGGCGGGCACATATCAAAGATTGATTTCTCGGGGTAGCTTTTAAAGCATCTTTTAAATGTCTCGCTGCCTTAGAACAATGTGGATCGAACCATCTAGGGTCAGATAGCACCGTCCTATGAGAAGGGGCACTTAAAAGTGCCCCTATCTTGGTAATAATGACATCAAAAGCCTTGAGGACACCCCCCGGGTGGAAACCAGATGACACACAGGAAGCTAATTCGGTTGCCCAAGACACTTGTACCTTGCCATAAAATGAGTCTGGAGATATCTGTGACCATTTTAGGCGGCGTCTACCGTCCACAGGTCTCAACATGCCTGGGAATGTCACCCTAGCTTGTGTTAACAACAGCCTACCTCCAAGGTGGACACAGATAGGATTATGATCGCTAAAAACGCTATCCAAGATGGTAAACCCACGAAAATTAAACTGGAGGCCGGTGGAGATCAAGATGTAATCTATAAACAAACCATCACTACATCCTTTAAAAGAAGGGACGGACTGTGTGCTAAGGGGGTCAGCTAAAGACATTGATGATAACAAGTCAAATTCATTAAGCAAACCATTCAATGCATCCCCCTGAACGGAATGCTCAAAATGGAATCCCCGCATCCTGGCACATCCCAGCTCAGCCATACATCTGATTTTGGGGTCTCCACAGGGGTGAATATTAAAATCCCCCGCCACCATAAGATTATGTGCAACAGAACCACAGGACTGTCTTATGAGGCAGCCTAGCTGGGCAATCTTGCACTCCCCAGCGCGCTTGGTGCGTTATAAAAATTAATAATGCCCATACAGTCATTTCCTCTCCTTAAAACAATAACTTGAAAGTCCTTATTAGCAGTAGGAAGTTGCTGGATCCTACAGGTCACAGCCAACGATATGTAAGTCACCAAACCACCCCTAGCTCTGCCACAAGGAGACGGGGATGCAGGGACAAAGAAGGCTTTATATCCCTCCAAAAACAGGTTACAGTTCACAAGCCAAGTCTCCTGAAAACAAATCACAGAGAATTGTCTGATGAACTGCATCCATAAGGGATCCTGAAATTTTCCCAACAACCCTGCAATGTTCCATGACAGGACATTATAAGTGTCTGCACTTGCGATCATCCCTTGGTGTTCAATCGATGAAAGCACCCGCTGCTGGGGGCTAGTCATCCCAGACGACTCCACAGCGCAGGACACAACACTTCGCACAGAGATGCGTGAGGACCCCTGTTGGTGCGATAACTCTCCAGCGGGCTCTAAGTTCTTATTCAGTCAGTCTTGCTCATCCAACCTTGATAAAACTGAAAATCTGTTGGATAGCGCTAGCCGAGTAGCAGGCTGGTACACAGTCGATCGAGATTGGGCCCCTTGGGGTTGTGGATATCTTTCACCTATAACCTCACGAGGTCTATGAAACCACCTATCACAAGAAATGTTTGTGTTTGGGCGCCTTGTATAGTCAGCCTCATAGAAGAAACCCAACGGAAGAACCTGGATACCAGAATCGCAATGTGTACGGTCAAAATAAGCATCCTGTAAAATTCTATCAACAAGGAGAGATCCATTGAAATTCACAACAATACAATCCCCCCCTCCGGGTTTCCTCATGCTCCCTAACCAACCCACACGACGCACCATAATAATATTGCGTTCCACCATTGGACCTACAGAGGTGTTATTCGACAGCCAATGAGTAACCTTGTTTTTAAGTTGAGTAAAATCCTCATTGGACCCTGGCAAAAGTGGAGGGACATTTCCCAAAACTATTACGAGGGGTGTTGATTGGGGTGGGAGATTGATGACCGCTAAATTCTGTGTGGCATTTATCTGATAACCCTGTGCCTCCTCCGTTGGTGTTCCTGATCTTTGAGAAATCGAACCCTGGGGATGAATATTAGGAGCCTGTCTTTCACTTGAGACATTTGCCAACCCCCCTAGGTCTTTGGGAGCCATATTTATACCATGAGGCTGGGTTCCACTAGCAGGCCAAGGGACTGGAGCTGACCCAGGCATAGTTATAATACCTGGGGTTGTGTTGTCCCTAGACAAGTTCGGGGCCATAGATTGAATAGATTGGGCGGGTAGAACAAACCTATTTTGTTCTGCTAACATTTTCTCTATAAGGTTTAATTTATCCAAAATGGGGCTCAACTTAGCATCCAGCATACAACTCATGGTTGATTTAAAGGCTTCCATTATAGCCGGGTGAACTGTATTTACTACTGGTGGTACGGGTACCGAGATTTTAGGGACTAACTTGGTTGATACATTTGGTTTAGTTTTTTTGGCTTGACTCCCAATGGACTTCAAATTTCTTTTTATGCTCCCACATGACCTTTGAGCCACCCTTGGTTGTTGTGAGGGGCCAACATTACAGTGTGTTTCTAGTGACCTATAATTATTAATACCGCCAGTCCCTATCGTTAGCGTAGAAACACCATCCTTGTTATTCTCAATAATTACAGCGGGAGAAAGTGGCCTATGTGGTACCTCACAAGGGATTTCTTGCAAAGGAGATGAAGCTACATTGGACTGTAGGTTGGTACCCAGCAAGGGGGCAAAGGTGTACTCGGTGTTTCCATAACACCTTCCCTTAAGGGGTTAATAGGACCAGCCAGGAGAGAGGATAAGCCATTAGAGGGAGATCTAGAGAGACGCCTATTCACCATTTCGATCTCCTTGTCAATAACTGAAGTAGCTCTCAATAAAAAAGCATCCATGGTTGTAACATTAGCCCTGGTTACAGCTTTTGTCCCTTCTTGACTCTCTTGAATCCTACGCCTCCCCATAACACAGTAACAATATATCCCCCCAAGTCTTAAGCAAAGATAACAACACAGCACCTAATACCCTAATTAAAATGTAAGAAACAATATCAGCCTAACAAACCATTACAAGACCCTGCCGTGCAACAGCGAGGGAGCAAGAGAGGTCCCGTTTGAATAATACCTACACCTAAACGCTTCTCAAAGCGGTCCACCAAAAATGTAAAAGAAAAAATAAAAGGGCACAATCCCAGACCAAAGTTTCAATGTTCCCCTGCTACTGCAGACGGATTACTAAGAGGAAGGGCCCAGCCCAGCCTCTTCCAGCCCCTGACGGGCACAGACGGGCCCGCCCTTGGCCCGGGCTTCGCCCGTGCGCGATCCGCGCGCGTCCCGCGCCGCGGGGGTTGAGGCAGCGCTTTATAGCGCGACCACCACGCCTCCCCCAGCGGCAGCTGCATCCAATGCGGGCGTTGTGATGTAGTGTACCCTGGGACAGCGAGTCCCACCAGGGTATGGCGTCCGTGGCCTCGGGGGCAGCAGGGGCGTGAGCAGCAGCCCAAAGTCCAACAAGCAAAGGTAGATGGTGGCAGCAGCAGTGATTACGGGTTAAAAACCCCAAGAGATGTCCCACGCCGCAGGGGGTCGAGGCAGCGCTTTATAGCGCGATCACCATGCCTCCCCCAGCGGCAGCTGCATCCAATGCGGGCGTTGTGATGTAGTGTACCCTGGGACAGCGAGTCCCACCAGGGTATGGCGTCCGTGGCCTCGGGGGCAGCAGGGGCGTGAGCAGCAGCCCAAAGTCCAACAAGCAAAGGTAGATGGTGGCAGCAGCAGTGATTACGGGTTAAAAACCCCAGGAGATGTATTTGAGGTAGGTACTTGAATATGTGTTGCCCTTCCTTGCCAGGGCACTTGGCAGTAACGAAGTAGTATTTCTGCCCTTTATAAACGTTTTTCCTCTTTCAATGCGTGCTGTAGAATGCAGCACGTATTGAAAGAGGAAAAAACAAGGAGAAATGAAAACATTTCTCCTCGTTGCGCCTCGCTACGCCTCCCCTGGGGAGGCGTAGCATTCTAACGCATTTCCAGATTTACGATTCCTTGTAAATCTGGAAATGTGTCTTGCTCCATGGGTGTTGCGTGGGAACACCCACAGCAACACCCATGGAACGCCCCTTTCACGGAACGTGCTGCGTGTAAAAGGGCCATATTTACAAGGACAGGAAAAGTCACGCAGGGTGGCTTTTCCTGTCCTTGTAAATATGAGGCAGATAAATACGCCACCAGTTCGTCACAAAAAGTGACGCACTTGTGGTGCAGGGGGCTTGTAAATCTGCCCCCTGGTTTTTACTTCTGATCATTTTGCAACTGAGCCTTGTGAACTTCAAGGCACAAATTACAGTTGACTTATTTAATGTCAGAGGAAGCCTACTTATGTTAAAATAGGTCAGTCTGGTATTTTAATTGTGCAGCCTTGTCATGTGGCGATGACAACATGTAAGACCACACTGCATCCCACTTTGGTTATTTGATTTTTATGTCATTTGCAGAGTTTTTGCTGAGTTCTACCTTAGACATACCTAAAAGCAAATTAGACCAATCGGTAATTTCCAATCAGGGGCCATGTTTTGGGGGTAGAATGCTGCCATCCTCCTGCCCTGTAGCTAATCCTTCGACTCCCATTTAACGTTTCTGCACAGCAGTGGATTTAGTTTGTTGCTGTGGGGGTGGTGGTATGCGTAAGGTATGCGTTAAGCACTAATACTGAAGGTTGACATCACAGCTTTGCCTAGTATGTCAAACTTGGATAGATGCTGCCATGGAAATGGGTACCGAATGGGGCACTGCGATTTATGCATGACCTGCGTACTTAAGTAGGGCACTGTGTACCTGGCCAGTAATATCAAATTATAGCATATGTCGGGGATAAAACTGTTCACAGTATTTTTGACCATGTTGGCAAACCCTTGGAAGGTAAACTCGCTGTTTCTCTTGGGTCTTTTGTTGCAGTGTGTAAGTGAACAACTGCATTTCACTCCCCTAGTTTCTAACATCCGTTTTACACTTTCTACCAGAACAAAGTCTGCAAATGCTAGAGGAGCTTTCACGCTTATAAGCCTGCGTCGCTCCCAGCAAGTACATTAATAGGGAACATCCATGGATCTTAACTACACCATTTTTCTATTGCTGGTAAGGTTTTCATTGTTGTAAACATCTGTACTGCCTAAAACAGAGTGTGCCTTGTTTAGAAATACTAAAATTATGTCTCCTTTTTGATGTCTCAATTTTGTCAACCGTCCTTATTGGCATTTGTGAGAAAGCATTGAACCTCCCTTTTTCATCTGACTGCCAATTGCCGGAAATCTGTGTTGTGCTGACCATCTCACTAGTTTGGCTCAACCCTGCTTCGATTCAACAGGAAGCGCACAGCCTCCCAGAAACCCCTGGCCAATCACAACGCTGCAATGCAGCATTGTGATTAGTCTGAGCGCCGTGGTTCGGCGCTCGGATGGGGACAGGGAGGTTGTGCATGTACCCTCCCAGGCTGTGTAATGCAGCCTGGTGGGGAACATACAAAGTGCGCAGGACTGTTTGGCCGACCCGAGAGGGCCAGCCAAACCGTCTTGCACACTTTAGAGTGTGCCTAACACTCCTCCCCCTGGCCCCTGCTCTGGTCAGCCCAGCCCCACCCCACCCGTACCGCACCTAAGCAGGAGGAAAACTAAAATGATATTAACGTTAGTTATTATCATTTTAGTTTTCCTTTTTAAACTGCTCGCAGAGCAGTTGGGCAATGCCCCTCTGCCTTAGCAGAGGAGCCGCCACTGTAACAGTTCACAGAGATTGTCTGCTTGCAATCGCACTCATTTTAGGACGTGTTTAATCAACAAGTTCTACTACCAAATTCATTGAGAGGTTTCTTTGAATTCTGTTCCTCATTTCTCACAGTTCCACATGCAGACGATATGTTCATCTTTAACCATATATACGTAAGCTTTCAATGTCCCCTCGACAATTGCCTACCTACTGTGATAGCAATCGCCTATGATTGATTCATGCAAAATCAAAGATTATGACATCAAGGGAATGAAATCGAAAGTACTCCATAAATGCATCATATGGGTTAGAAAAATATGACAGCCTAACTTTGAAACCACTTTTAGCAAGAAGACGCTCTATGTCACCGACCGTCATTGGGTCTGACAAAATATAAATGTCTGGTTGGCAATTTGCCTGTTAAAACTCTACTGCTACCACAAAAGGCAAAGTGGCTTCCTATACAGTGCAGTGTCACTATTTAGTAGCGGTGGGCGGTGAACTCCGCTCGCGGAGTACCAACTCCACGTTTGCTCCACCGTGTAGCAGAGTTAGCTCCTGCACCCACATCACTTTGGTAAAAGAACTTTACCTTTACATGCTAAAAATCATATAGGCAATTCACAAAAGTGAACTTTGAAACATTTCAGGCAGTGAGAGAGGTGATGGTTTTGGGGTCCCCTCTAAACTAGGGAGAGGACCAAACAGATGCCTTGAACACAAAGAACATATCATGCTGAACGATTCGGTGGTGGTCCCATCCTCCTAGGACCACCCCAAGCAAAGTTATGGGCAAAAATACAATGAAAACCAAAGGCCCGCTAAGCATTATGGGGTGAGATTCTAGAGTGCAGTGAATATTATAGTATCGGCTCTCCCGCTGAGCGGGAGAGCTGCTGCTGCTTGAGGAATGGTTTCCTCTAAGTCTGGTGGGTCTGATGGAGGTGCCCATCCCACCGGGCACCTCAACAATGATTCTTGGTGGAGGGCAGCTGGGGAGCCCACCCCGGCTGTCCTCGCCAGCTCCCTGCCCCAGCAGCACCCATGCGTGCTGCCTCAGTCAGGAGCCGGCAACAGCGGGCAGACTGCAGCCCTCCGAGGTCGCCTCCTGATCCCCTCAGATACCAGCACGGAGGAAACACACGGGGGCGTGGATGGGGTCCAGAGGACGCAAGGAGTCCAGACGCAAGGAGGAGGGCAGCCCGATGCCATAGCAGGCCCCGAGCTGCCCTCCACCAAGGATCACTGTTGAGGTGCCCGGTGGGATGGGCACCTCCATCAGACCCACCAGATTTGAGGAAACCATTCCTGAAGCAGCAGGGGCTCTCCCCGGCTGAGCGGGAGAGCAGATACTATAATATTCACTGCATTCTAGAATCTCGTACCATAATGCTTTGCGGGGCCTTGGGTTGGGATTGTATTTTTGCCCATAACTTTGCTTGGGGTGGTCCTAGGAGGATGGGACCACCACCTTATCGTTCAACATGATGTGCTCTTTGTGTTCAAGGAATCTGCTTGGTCATCTCCCTAGGTTAGAGGGGCCCCAAAATCATCACCTCTCTCACTGCTTGCTATATTTTCAATTTCACTTTTGTGAAATAACTATATGCTCTTTAGCATGTAAAGATAGAGTTGTTTGTTGCTTTACCAAAGGTGTGTGAGGTTTCCGATGTATTAATTAGGGTGGAGCGGAATTTTTACGGATTTTATTTTCAATTCTGTGGAATTCCGCGTATTGTTACTTTGCCAACTCCACCCACCCTTACTATTTAGGGCCTGGACAACATAGGTCACTTTGATTTGGTGGAAGCTATACTCCATGAGGATTTCCTGGTGTTGAGAGTGTTGAGATTTTTGGTACCTCTTTGTTCCTTGCTTATTTTGTGCCTTTCTTTCATAAAATAAAAACTACCTGAAATTAGAGATTGTTGCTACCCATTTAAACCACAGGAACTGGGCTATATTCTGCCCAGCCTGTGTGTTTTTCCCCCAGAAAACTCCAGGTATTGCAGATGGTCTGAGACTCTGTCTTTATCAGGGCCCTGGAAAATATGAACATCTCAAAGGGTGAACAATATAAGCATTGACTGGCAACTAAAATGAGTCAATGCTCCTTTGTCTGTGATATAGAATATCTAATGAGAAAAAGGGTTAGGCACTCTTGATTACAATGGATGGTCTTGAGGTTTACAGTGCCCTGTGTCTTGCTCAACTAGAAGAATTTTGCTGTTGTTACAGTAAACCAACTGCCTTCTCTTAATTGTATAAGTATCTGGTATAGGATACCTTGACAGCTATGTAGATTTGCTAGAAGAGAACATTACACAGCACATCATGTATTAGTACCTACAACTTATCATAGCAATATATAATTATATTAATCTAGTGATGGAATATATGTGAAATCAGAAGCTGAGACGCACTGCGGTAAAAGATGTGTGTAATATAAAAATAAGATTTACGTTGGTTAAGATTTCAAAGCTGAGAAGGTTTTAAGAGTATCTGTTGTAATATGCAGTGATTATATTTGGCTCTATTCAACATTGGAAGCATTTGGATCCTTAAGGGACAATTAATAGCTAGGTGCACAAACACAGAACAGCAGGGAGTGCCACACAGAATAGTGAAATATTCACTCTTTCCTAAGGAAGCAGCTGTAAAGTTTTCCTCCTTCTGGTTGATGGGAGATATACAAACAATATGGAAGCCTACTTATCCGAGTTTTGTAAGAAGCCAACTGCACACATGGTCTTCCTGAACCCATAGGTGTCTACATGATGTACCATAAGCAGATACTTTGCAAGTGTCAAGCCTTTGAAAATTGATAGAAGGATATTTGAGGAAAAATCAGTATAGACAGGGATGCAGTTGGACATAGCCTTGCTATTGTTTATAGTCAGGAACTAGATATTTACTTGCGGGTGAACAGTTAGTCATCAGCCTTTGCACATCTCATGGCTAAACTTTCAATAATCCCCATGGAGACTCACATGATAAATATAGGAATGAGGATTATTAGTAGGTGGGGGTATTCCCCTTCAGCTAGTAATAATACCACATTCACTAAGAGGTCTAGTCAAGTCTCAATAATCTAATTCTTTCTCAACCCTTGGTAGCTTAGTAAACGAGCAGTCAGGCTTAACTTAGAAGACAGGTATGTACAAAGCTTTAATAACACAAAACAGTACATAAGTAACAGACAAAACATAACAAAAATCCAGCACCAATTTATAAAAATAGAGAATATTTTTATCTTTAAAAACTACCATCAAAATGATAAAATCCAACAGAGGGAACTGTAAATATGAATTTTTAAAGATGAAATAGAAAATTGTGCATTCTAGCACAAAATAGCTGAAAGCGCCACTCACTGCTATCTGGTCAAGCTGGACCTGGATAAAGTCAACATTTTAGGCCTACAGCGATAGTGCGCGTGTCAGATAGGATGAGGGTTAGGCCATAGTCAAAAGTTTACCTTCAGACTTAGAATTTCCTTAGAACTTTGTGTTCATGAGAGGCTCATCAGCAGGTCTTCGGACTTCTCAAATGCAAAGTTTGATTTGATGACAGTGCCCTGATGCAGCGTGATGCCTCGGTGTGCCTCTCGAAGCCTTTGTCCTCAATGACGATGGCGAGGAGCTCCGGAGCTTTCAGCGGGTCAAACCAGCGCAGTCAGACCTATTCGTGATTTGACAACTGTGGCTTGACTCTTGATGTCGAGCTGGTCTCTTCCCAGAGCTTTTCTGCAAAACTTTGCAGAAAGTTTCCAAACTTTGAGATCTGGTTGTTTCTGAGTTCCTTTGGAGAATTAAGGGTCCAGTAGCTCCAGCCAAGTGTTCAGAGACTCTGGATTGCATCTTGGTGGCTAGGACTCAATTTCCCACAATGCACCTGCATTGTTCAGGAAACATCCAGTTGCAACTGGACACCTGGGGTGATCCTCTCTGTGCCTTTGCAGGTGATTTTTTCCAGCTCTCTTGTCCCGGTACTGATTAGGGAGTCCACTCCTTTCCTTTGAGGCAGGCACAGTCCTTTCTCTTGTGGGGCTTTCAGAGTCCCGCAGGAGCAGTCCTTTTGAGTGCAAGCCTTCTGTGGTTCAGTTCAAGGGCCCAGAAGGGCAGACCTTCTTCTTTTGTTCCAGGCAGTGTTCAGAGGAGCTCCTGCAGCTCTCCCTTATTTATCCTCCATTCTGTGATGGCGAGAGGGGGAAATCACCTCAACCAATAGGGGTAAAGTTACCTCCCTCTGCTATGACCATTTCCTGTGAAATGTGGCATATTTTCGACCCAGAATGCACTTTTACCAAAAGTCAAAATGGACGGAATCTATCCTTGGTGTGTGTGTCTGTCTTAGCCAACCTAAAGGTGTGGCTACCATATGACTACACTCCCCTTCCAGCTCCTCTCCTAATCTAATTTGGGGGGCTCCCAACTGATTGGGGATCAAGGAAGTGGGGGCTGGCCTTGGTCCTAGGACATCTATTTTCCTGCCTTTGAAGTCCAACTTATCTCCCCAGCACTCTTCCTCTCCCTGGCTTCTACAGGAAACAAATCTCTCCCCACCAAATGGCTGTATGGTTTCAGCCCCTAGGCCTCTTCACACCTAGTCAGGGAGCAGCTTGGCTCAGGCTTTCAAAGGCTGACCAATAAGGAGAGGCTGATACAGGGCTGCTTTAGGTAACTTAAGGACAGTAAGTTATACAACTGCTTTCCTGTAATAGCGATAATAAATCCAAAATTGGCAAGTTCTTGGATTTTTGTTCCCAACCAGGACATGTAAAGCATATTTTATAGTGTCCCTGCTTTTTAGAACCAGGCACCCTACCCTTGCAGCACCTAGGGCAGACCTCATGGGTAAAATTTAAGTAATGAAAAGGTAGTTTTGAGCTTTGGAAGTACTTTTAATTCCAAAGTCGAATTTGGACATCGTTTTATTTTAAAACCAGCCTGCAATGCAGGCCTGGCTTTAAAATGACACCAGACACTACATCAGGGCACACGTAAGTGCATTAAGTCCACTGGGGTCTCTAAACCTACATGCCCTACCATATACTAGGGACTTACAGGTAGGTTGTCTTAGCCAATTAGAATTATACCAAATACCATATAACTTTTAGAGGACAAACCACTGGCCCTAGGCCTGGTTAGCAGAGCCCAAGGCACTTTCAGACATGTGCAAAACGACCAAATGCTGTAGGTGTTATAAGAATTTAACACCTGCAACCATTATATGTATAGCACACATTGCCCCACTCTGCATGACAGCGCTCCCTTAATTGGTATGCCAGGTGCAGACTGGGACAGTGCACACTATAACTGTGAATGTGCACTGTTGGACCTCACATCCTTGGTGTGGTATTCCCCCAGCTCTTATCCTTCTAGCCTTCTGTTTTTCCTGGGTTCATTTTTGCTGCCTTTAAGACTGTGTGCACTTTACCACTGCTAACCAGTGCTAAAGTGCTTGTGCTCTCTCCCTTAAACATGGTAACATTGGTTTACTTCCGATTGGCATAAGTAATTTACTTAAAGTACTTGGAAAAGTGTTACTACATGTACCCAGGACCAGTAAATTAAATGCTACTAGTGGGCCTGCAGCACCTATTGACCCACTCACTTAAATAGCCTTTTAAACATGTCTCAGACCTGCCATTGCAACCTGTGTGTGCAGCTTTAAACTGCCATTTCGACTTTGCAAGATAAACTTCTTGCTGGTCTAAACCTCCTTTTTTAAATACTTATAAGTAACCTCTAGTGTAGGCCCTAAATAACCAAAAAGGCAGGGTGCAGGGTATTTAAAAAGTTAGACATGTACATTTAAGTTTTACATGTCCTGGTAGTGAAAAGTTCCAAATTAAGTGGTAACTTTTAATTGGGAGCAGGTAGGTATATCGAGTTTGGTGTCTAAGGAATTGTAACTTAAAACACTCTTTAATGGTAACGTCGGATTTTAAGTCACGCTTCTAAAAATTCCACTTTTAGAAAGTTAGCATTTTCTTGTCCTAACCATTTGGTGCCTGCTGCCTGCATCCTGGGTCACATGACTAGGTGTAGCTGGCAGTTGGTCTTCCAGACAGTGAGACAAATAGAAGATAGATGTTGGCAGGATGGGCCATCTCAGACTTGATGAGGGGGAAGAGCTGTCAACTGCCACACTTGCACATCACAAAGGCTCTGCCTGAACACACTCATGAAGGGTTTTACACTGGTGTTTTGTGACCTCGGACAAGCTAGGGCCAGGGCAGGGAGGCAGGAATTTCCAGACACCTATGGGGGTAGGAACCTCCAGAACCCTCTCCTATTTCAAAGTGGGCATCAGGTATAAATATTGTACCCTTAGACCCAACTCTTCAGTACACTTCTGAACCTGTGGAAGAACTGTGAAAGACTCAGAAGGATTGCTGTTCTGCGCTGCAAGAAGGACTGCTACTCTGTTACACTGCCTCCTGCTGCCTGAGTGAAGGACTTTGCCTGCATCTTGAACCAGAGTGACTCCAAGGGCTAGTTGGCTGGCTTCCTGGTCGGAGACTGATGAACAGAAAAGGCTCTAACCACCTTGAACCCAGCGCCTCAACTCTGTTTGCTGTGACTCCTACCCCCCCCCCCAAGTGGTGCCACCAGTCATGGATCCTTGGTAGTGGGTCTGAAGGTGCTGTGCCAGCCCAGCTATGGTCCTGTGAAACACAACCGATGCTATGCGACACATTTCCTCAGAGCCACATCGAGGTCACTCCAGCATGACGAAACCCCGACGCTGAACTTTGCATCACAGCTCACAGTCTCCTCAGAACCACCGCTGTGTGACACATCCTCAACATAGTATCGCAAGACCCTCTTCTACTGCATTCTCAACGACGATGCAGAACTCCACATCACAACCCCATAGCTCTTTGGAACCACTGGTACGCAATGCATCTTCACCACAGGACTTTGCATCACAAGCCCCTTCTTGACAGCAGTCTGCATATCAGCCCCACAGCTCAACTGAAAATCGCTGCATGATGCTTCCTCGATGCAGGATCTTGCAACGCTCCATAAGCCTGGACTTAAGGAACTTTTGTGCAGTGAGCATCAATTGGTCCATGTATCTGACCCATGCTCTATCATGGTTGGCCTGAACTTGTGAATTTGCCCTGGTCTGGCAAGACCAGATAACTACAGTTGGAGCTTTGTGCTTTTAGGGACTATTTTCACTTAAATCTTAAAAATTGCATATCTCCGGCTTTACTGATTGGATTTTTGTCCTTTTGGTCTCATATAATCTATTAAACCTTGCTCTATGTTTCTAAAGTGGTGTGGGAATTTTCTTGTGTTGTGTTTTCACTTTAGTACTGTTTGAAGTGCTTCATAAATACTGTACAACAATTCCTCTAGGTTAAGCCTGACTGCTTTGTGACATGCTACCAGAGAATTGAGCACAGGTTAATGTGGGGTTTGCTTCTGTCTCACCCTTCCAGAGATTGTGTTTGTTACTTGAGTAGGGTTTCACCCCCTCAATCAGGAACCCAATTTCCAACATACACCTGCACTGTGAATAGAGCATTAGTGAAATGAGGAACTTTTGTTTCAAACGTCTGGTCTGCTTTTCACTGCAGGTGGCAATTTTGCCTGCAATATAACAGGAGACAGAGATCTCCCTGCAAGTGGGTGCAATGAGTGACTGCAATTGCCTTTATGTGGATATCTGGGAAATCCCTTGTACCCAGTTACCCCCCTCCTAAGGGACCCCCTTAGAGCCATGTTCTCATGAAGGCAGTCAGTGCACCTCCAGACTGCCTCTTTGCCTCTCTGCCTGTAATACGGAGTGGATGCAAAGGCACAATGTTTGTTCATTTGTATGCAGCCATGTCCCCATGCAAATGAGTGAATGCCCCCTCGTGATAGAGCCGGTGCAAATATATGTATTATAGAAGGGGTAGCTTAAGTGTTAGCAACCCCTTCTATCATTTCAAAGTGCCCAAAGAGCACAAGACGTGAGCACACAAGCCTGATGTGCCCATCTGACACTTTTTGTAAAGCATGTTTGCATGCAGGGATTCCTAAAGATTAAATCCCTTCACTCAGTGCTAGAACCTGATATTACTACTGACGACATGGTTGAAGAATATAACAGAAAGATTTTATTTTGCCACAAATTGCGAAAAATGCAGGGCATTGCTTGCACAAGCTGTTTAAAATATTGTACACTATTGCCAGTCCGGTCACCTGGCATGTGACAACTCTCTTCTCGCTATAGAATGAGGGCCGGGGGTGCAGAGTTATTTCTTTGATAAAATACTGGCTGCATAAGGATGACACCAGTGAACCCACTAAGGCAGAGATGTTTTAAGGCATGGGCAAAGTGGTCTCTGGGCCAGGCCCCAGCCTTTCAGGGAGCTCATGATTGAGCCAGCTCTGTTCTGCAGAGAGTCTTGCCCTGATGACCTTGAATATATCTTAAAAAGATAGTCTGAAATACCGTTCTCCTTTAATTTATTTTCAATGAGGGTGATGTTTGAGAATCTATTACAGACATTTTGCAGAGAAATGCTGAGTTTATGTTTCATGCAACATCCATTATAGAAAAGTTTCTTTTAGTTCAAAACAGTACATCACATATGAGAAATGAGGTGTCAGAGAGATTATGTGCAGTAATATTAGTGAGCTGCTGCTGTGTTACAATAATGATAGCACATCACTATCCATGAATAATGAACATAAACACATTTAGAGTTTGGAAGATTGTGCCTGTGCACTGTCTGTGACCTGGTCAAAGAAGGCATGAAAGAGCTGAAATTGGATCATAAATTCAAAACTGTTTTGAATAGGGGCCCCCAAAATACATTTGGCCCAGGGCCCCAAAAATCCTTAAGATGTTTCTGCACTAAGGCAAGATTTCTCCAGGGAATATAGAAGCATTATAAGAGGCATGACAAAACCAACTATTTGCCCATGGGACCCCTGCCTCTACAGCCTTACTAGGCAGTGCAGTATAATGATGGCACCCATGATTGCTTCATTTGTGAATAAAAATCATGGATTACACCTGTGACTAAGAAGGGATTACTTATCTAGTTAATACAATGAATTTCAGTCCTTTCATCAACATCACTTTCTTATTGAAGGTGTTGGTAAAAGTAGTAACAATACAATTTCCGGTCCTTATTGACTTGAGATTCAGATCAGTGAGGCATCAAGATTGCTCTCCTGGATATACAAACATCCATATTTAAGATTATGGGATCATGAATACAGAGAGCCTAGCTCTGAAGTTGTTATTAGCTATATCAGTGACCTTAGAAAGCCTTGCTGTTTAATATATATATATATTTTTGTTGATTCAAATTACTGCCCGGCGTGCCCCGCCGTGAAGAGGAGCACCATCTCGTGAAGAATGAGAGGCTGTGCACGGAACTGTGTCCGAAGCATTTAGCGCAGTGAACCCCAAAGGAAATAGAACTCACCGTGGTCCCTTGGATCCTACTAAAGGACTTTAATGCTGTAAAATGTCGACAAAAGTGACCGGACCCCACTCAGGGATTATTGTTGTTTAATCATGGACTACGTGTCCCATCATACAATGCGCCTTAATCACCTGGCGAGACCTACCATAGGTTCATGAAATGATTAAAAGGCGTTGAAATAAAAGATGGCCTTACCTGCACTTCTGTCACAGTAAAGCCTATGAGGAAGAGGCGTCCATGCCTCGAAACGCGTTAGGCTTGTTAACCCAGAACCGAGTGACTACGGAGAGTTATACTGACAGACAGGATGGTGGGTGAGCTGTTGTGTGCCCTCTTGCTGCTCAAGGGCGCTTTTGTTGATTCAAATTACTGCACGGCGTGCCCCGCCGTGAAGAGGAGCACCATCTCGTGAAGAATGAGAGGCTGTGCACAGAACTGTGTCCGAAGCATTTAGCGCAGTGAACCTCAAAGGAAATAGAACTCACCGTGGTCCCTTGGATCCTACTAAAGGACTTTAATGCTGTAAAATGTCGACAAAAGTGATCGGACCCCACTCAGGGATTATTGTTGTTTAATCATGGACTACGTGTCCCATCATACAATGCGCCTTAATCACCTGGCGAGACCTACCATAGGTTCATGAAATGATTAAAAGGCGTTGAAATAAAATATGGCCTTACCTACACTTCTGTCACAGTAAAGCCTATGAGGAAGAGGCGTCCATGCCTCGAAACGCGTCAGGCTTGTTAACCCAGAACCGAGTGACTACGGAGAGTTATACTGACAGACCGGATGGTGGGTGAGCTGTTGTGTGCCCTCTTGCTGCTCAAGGGCGCTTTTGTTGATTCATATATATATATATATTTGTGGAGCCACTCTATAAACTAGTGTGTAAACTAGGGTTGTTGTCCCATAATTGTGTTGATCGTACTGTGGTTGTCTTCTGTCTCTCAAAAAACAGAAGGCCTGGCATAGAAACGATTAGTAGTGTATTTAATAGGCTACAACATTGGTTGCTGGATAACCTGTTAAATCTAATAAACGTAACTTATGCTTTTCATTACTGCACATCCACCAGTAGGTCTCTTGGTGCTGAAATAACAGATGTGTCTTGGTACCCAATTCAATGACCCTCATTTTATCAGTCTTAGAAGGATGAATGGCTGAGTAGACCTGTAAGGATTCAAACATGTGACCAAGAGGCCACGCTGAGATTCCTGGAGTAGATGGGTTAGTACACTGAGCCACCAGACCCACCATGTGGGTGGGTGTCAATATATCATCCACAGAAATATTGTCTGACATAAATATTATGTCCAAAATATTGTTTACAATAATACTGTCCCATTGGTGTAGATTTGCTTACATTAACTTCAGTAGGGTAATAGTTTTTCAGACAATATGTAGGACATTATATTTTTTGGGCATGACTGGAATTGCGGCAGAGGAGCACCAAATCTTGCACCGGGGTTGGCTAAATTATATGACAAGAAAAGGTACAATGTGCATTTTTACTAACTTTTGATCTGTTTGAGCTAGAAAGGAATTTGTTGTTAAAATCTGCAGATTATGCAGCAGATGATGGTTTATGTGGCAAATCCTTAATTATGAAAAAAAAGCCACAGAGTCACATAACTCTAGTGGCCTGGGCATGACATAATGACAATGATATTCTGGTACCAGACCCTAAATGCTAAAAGTAAAGTTCGTTAAGGCAAGGTCTGAGCATGTTCTGCGGTCCCTGAGAAAAGAGTATGATGCAATTTATAAAGAAGATATGTCCATCAAAATGTTTTCATACCCTGCCTAACAATGGTCAGACCAATGCAGTAATATTTACATTAAATGTCGATCTTAAGCTGCTGTGAAAAGCTTGGCCTTTAATTTAGTTGAGAGCAGTGGCGGATCGCATAGGGCGTGCTGCGGGCGGTGGGGAGGGGCGGGGGAGGGGCAGGGAGGTGGGGTAGTAAACTCGGACATACGACGGAACGGAGGAAAGTAATTATTACGTGCCTCCATGCCGTCGTATGTCCGAGTTTACTACCCCCCCACCCTGCCCAGCCCCCAACCTGCCATATGCGAGCTGCCACTGGTTGAGAGCGAAGGTGCAACGTCCATCAGTAGCACTAAGTTGGATTATTGGATGCCTTGTTTTCCAGGACACCAAATTAGCTCATTGCAAAGCTGCAAGAGGTACAGACCTCTTTAGTAAAAAAGGTAATAACCGTGCAGAAAAATCGTCTTACTCCTGCTATTAGAGCAATGCACTAGCTGCACACAACAGCAAGAGTGGCATTTAAAGTAGAAATGTTGACACACAAGGACATTTATGGAGGTACACCCTAATACCTGAAGAATTGCATCAATGCGTTCCAGTCTTTATGATGATATGATTTTTCTGCAAACAATTGTTGGGTTCAACAAAGAGAGATCTCTGTAGCTCTGGAAGAGAGGCTTTTCTCAGTCAAGTCTGCAATCTCTGGATCAGCCTGCCGGACAAATTGAGTGCAATAGAATTGCTTATGGTATTTAGAAAGGCACTGAAGACACAGCTATTTTAAGCACATGGACACCTCTAGTGGTCAATGTTGTTCAGAGTGTTTGGTTGCCCGAAGGCTATAAGCGCCTTAGAAATGGAGTGATGTTGCTGATGATGGTGCTAAACAGTAGCATCCCCACCAGTCAGGAAAGGGATATCCTTCTTGACCTTCCCAAGAGAGGTGGTTTCCAAGGATATTTTTAGCTGTCAGCATTTTCCAATAAAAGCTATGGCAAGTCTGGAGACCCCCTGAAGAGAAAGTCAAGACCCGGTATGGTGAAAATGTCAAACAGGAGTAAGAGTAGCTGGAGAATATTAATTGCTACTGATGTCGCTGTACAAAAACGGCAATTGGGCACTAGTTGTACAAATCATGTTAACAGTTTGTAGTGATGGGAGGAAATGTAGCTCATATATTTGTTCTAGGTGTTGGAAGTACTAACTAGAAAATCCACTTTTAATATTTAAAACAATGTCTTCCTACATGAAAAGGAACAAACCGGCTATCATGTGTTCTCTGATTCAACACAAAACGTGCATAAAGACAGTGATGGCTTGTGACCTTTGAAAGTGGTGGGGTGTGATTAACCCTTTCCATGTGTAGGACGGCCGGGAGCTGTCCTGCGCCACGGTGCTCGGCATTTGAAATCCCTCTGGTGCAGGCACCAGAGGGATTTTCTTCAGCCCTCAACAGCCTCGGGAGCTGGGGAAGACCTTCCCCAGCTCCCAAGGCTGTATGTGTGGTTTCCCTGAAATGACGATCAGCGCACACGTCGCACTGACGTTATTTCAGTCAGACCGAAACTGAAATGAGCCTCTCCTGACTTTCTGCGTTCTCAGCCCCCTGAGAACGTAGAAAGTCAGGAGAGGTATCGTTGGAAAGGGGTGAATCCCCCTTTCTAATGGTACCCCTCCCTTGTGTATCCCTGCTTGGGGATTGCCCCAGGAGGGCGATCCCCAAGCAGGGATCCACCCACTAGCCACCAGGGAGGGGGGAACAGCCCCTTGGGCAAGGGGCTTTGCACCCCCCAAAATTAATTCACTAAAATCAGTCTTTCTGCCCCCCTTGGGGGAAGATGGGGGCTATAGCCCCCAGTCTGCCCCCCCCCAGGGGGGCAGAAAGTCCACTAGATGCCAGGGATTTTTTTTCAAGGAATTTATGGGTGGGGGCTGCAAAGATGGGCATGCCAATGCCCCCACCCCCCCACAAAATGGCAGTCTGTCTTCCTCCCATGGGGGGCAGATGGGGGCAGTAGCCCCCAATCTGCCCCCCCAGGGGGGCAGAAAGCCCACTAGATGCAAGGGATTGTTTTTCATTGAATGTAGGGGTGGGGGCTGCTCAAGATGGGCATGCCAATGCCCCCTGCAAAATTCCAGTCTTTCTGCCCCCCCCCTGAGAAGCAGATGGGGGCAGTAGCTGCCAATCTGCCCCCGGGGGGGTAGAAAGCCCACTAGATGCCAGGGATATTTTTTTTCAATTGTTTTTAGGTGTGGGGGCTGCCCAAAATGGGCATGCCATTGCCCCCACCCCCCAAAAAAAATCCACAGCCTTTCTGCCTCCCCTGGGAGGGAGATGGGGGCAATAGCCCCTGATCTGCCCCCCCCCCAGGGGGGCAGAAATCACACTAGGCACCAGGGATGGTTTTTTTATACGTAGGGGTGGGAGCTGCCCAAAATGGGCATGCCAATGTACCCACTCCCCCCAAAAAATTCCAGTCTTTCTGCCCCCCCAGGAGGTAGATGGGGTCAATAGTCCCTAATCTGCCCCCGGGGGCAGAAAGACCACTAGGCACAAGGGATTTTGTTGGTTTTTTATACATAGGGGTGGGGGCTGCTGAGAATGGGCATGCTAATGCCCCTACCACCAAAAAAGTATTTCTCCCCCCCCAGAAGGCAGATCGAAGCAATAGCCCCTTATCTGCCCCCCACAAGGGGCAGAAAGCCCACTACGCACCTTTTGGCTATTTCAGTAATATTTTTATTCTCATCTGCACCCAAGCGGGGGCAGAAAACCACTAGAAACCAGGGAGAGTTTGTGTGTGTGTGTAAACTGGAGGTTGGGTGACGGTCTGCATGTACTGACCTTTGGCTGGCATTTTGCTGGAGGTGTGTGTGGACCTGCACTTGGATGATGGTGTGGGTGGACTCGCGCTTGATGACGGTGTGTGTAGATTGGCGCGTGCCTTGTGGTGTGCGTGGAGTGGCACTTGGCTGGTGGTGTACGTGGACTGGTGCTTGGCTGGCTGTGTGCATGAATGGTGCTTGGCTGCAGGGCCAGACTAGCCGTAGTGGGCACCAGGCTTTTCCCCGGTGGGCCGGTTTTCTGGCCGTGGGGTGCAGTTTTGTCACTCATACCTCCCTGGACTCCCCCGGGTGTCTATTTTTCAGAAATGTGTGGGTTTGGTAGGTGTCCCTAGATGGCCGCCGAGCCCGGGGCCAAAAACCCAGGTGACCCCTCTTGCAAAACCAGGTTTTTTTTTTTTTAATAGCTAATTTTGATGTCTCCTCAATATGTTTTGGGCCCTTGCCTGTCGCGGGTACTTGGGCCACCCACATGAGTGAGGTACCATTTTTATCAAGAGACCTGGGGGCACACTAGGTGGTAGGAAATTTGTGTCAGGCCGGTGATCCCACAACTTTTCCACACAGAAATTTCAGAACAAAAGTGATTTTTTTCAGCTAAGTTTGAGGTTTGCAGGGGATTCTGGGTAGGAAAATGTTGGGGTGTCCACACAAGCCATACCTCCCTGGACTCCCTCGGGTGTCAAGTTTTCAGAAATGTATGGGTTTGGTAGGTGTCCCTAGATGGCCACCGAGCCCGTGGTCAAAACCCCCCCTTGCAAAACCAGGTTGTTTTGTGATAGGTAATTTTGATGTCTCTTCAATACGTTTTGGGCCCTTGCCTGTCACTTGTACTTGGGCCACCCACACGAGTGAGGTACCATTTTTATTGGGAGACTTTATAGAATGCTGGGTGGGTGGAATTTTGTGGATCCACACAGATTCCAGAACTTTCCATTACAGAAATGTTGGGAAAATGTGGTTTATGTTTTACAAAGTTTGAGGTTTGCAAGGGATTCTGGGTAACAGAACCTAGCTAGAGCCACTCAAGTCACCCCTTCCTGGATTCCTCTGGGTGTCTAGTTTTCAAAAATGTAAAGGTTTTGTAGGTTTCCCTAGGTTCCGGCCGAGCTAGGGTTCAAAATCCACAGCTAGGCACTTTGCAAAAAAAGGGTCAGTTTTCACTGTAAAAATGTGGTGTGGCCACGTTGCATTTTGGGCCGTTTCCTGTCGCGGGCACGATGCCTACCCACACAAGTGAGCTACCATTTTTATCGTAAGACTTTGGGGAATGCGGGGTGGGTGGAATTTTGTGGATCCACGCAAATTCTAGAACTTTCCATCACAGAAATGTGAGGGAAATGTGTTATTTTTTTACAAAGTTTGAGGATTGCAAGGGATTCTGGGTAACAAGTCACCCCATCCTGGATTCCTCTGTGTGTCTAGTTTTCAAAAATGTATAGGTTTGCTAGGTTTCCCTAGTTGCCGGCTGAGCTAGGGTTCAAAATCCACAGCTAGGCACTTTGCAAAAAAGGGTCTGTTTTCACTGTACAAATGTGGAGTGTCCACGTTGCGTTTTGGGCCGTTTCCTGTTGTGCGCACTAGGCCTACCCACACAAGTGAGGTACCATTTTTATTGGGAGACTTGGGGGAACACAGAATTGTGGAGCAACTGTTATTACCTATTGACTTTCGATGCATTTCTGCCTGCCAAATGTAAGACAATGTGTAAAAAAAGAAGTCACTTTGAAAAATGTCCTATAATTCGCATGCTAGTATGGGTACCCACAATTTCGGAGATGTGCAAATAGCTACTGCTTCTAAACTCTATACTTTGTTCCCATTTCAGAAATACATAGGTTCTTTCATACCAATTTTTCACTGTTTATAGTTTCCTAAATGAATTGCTATATACCCGGTACACAATAAAAACCATTGCAAGACGCTGCTCAGTTATTGGCTCTGGGTTCCTCGGATTCTTGGTGAACCTACAAGTCCTATATATCCCCTCAACCAGAATGGTCCAGCGGATGTAACGGTATATTGATTTAAAAAATCTGTCATACTTAGAAGAAGTTACAGGTGAAAACGTTGGCACAAATGGCTGTTCATTCCAACTCATTTTCAATTTTTCCTATTTTCAACTGTTAGTTTTTATTAAAAAACACCTTGAAGGATCTACACAAATGACCCCTTGCTGAATTCAGAATGTTGTCTTCTTTTCTGAAATGTATAGCTTTTCAGGATCCATTATTGCTCTCAAACCCATTTCTACCACTAACTGGAAGGAGGTTGAAAGCAAAAAAATAGCAAAAATAGGCTATGTCCCAGTAAAATGCCAAAACTGTGTAAAAAAATTTGGTTTTCTGACAAAAGTCTGCCAGTCCCTGAAAGCTGGGAAAATGGTGATTTCAGCACCACAAAACATTTGCTGATACCATTTGCAGGGAAAAAAACAGACGCTTTCACCTGCAGCACTTCTTCCCATTTTTCCCCCCCCAAAAAAACATTTTGCTGTATTTTGGCTAATTTCTGGGTCCCCTCCAGGGGAATCAACAAACCCTGGGTACCTTTGAAATCCCCATGATGTTGGAAGAAAAGGACGCAAATTTGGCGTGGATACCCTATGTGGTCAAAACGTTACAGGGGCCTAAGGGCAAACTACCCCAAATAG
This sequence comes from Calotriton arnoldi, assembly GCA_963921515.1. Classification (NCBI taxonomy): domain Eukaryota; kingdom Metazoa; phylum Chordata; class Amphibia; order Caudata; family Salamandridae; genus Calotriton; species Calotriton arnoldi. Next base: position 209,406 of record CAWUFW010000934.1, read on the forward strand.
CCAAAAAAAGGCTTAGCACAGGGGGGGGAGGCATATCAGTGAATGGGTTAATTACCTTTAATATGAGAATGCCAGTGTAGAGAGTGAGCCCAGTTACTACCTATTATGTGTGCGCCCGCTCACTCACACACACATGCATGTACACGCGCACACACACACATGCACACACACATTCCGCTGTGTGGTTCCCTGGGCGATTCATCATCCTCTTGTCCTGTGCCTGCCTTTGGCTGCGTTTGATGATGTACCCCGACACACTGAAGAACTGCAGTGTTGCGCTGTCTTAGATGGCTGTCTATGTTTCGAGGTGCCGAACCAAGCTAAGAAACATTTACAGGAGAGATCTTCCTGATCCTCCCAGTACTAAAGGTGCTCGATCATTGTAGGAGCTATTGGGCTAACAGGCTCAAGTACTTACAACCACTGCCACAAAGAGAGCTGTTTACGCCTCTTAGCTGTAAAGAGCACTGAAACCATCCCAAAACCCTGCTTTAGGTACAGATATAACATCAAGCTCACTCCCCATACAGTATCTGCGGGTGTTGAGCCATCGGACCCATTACAAACCCTATGTTGGGCTAAGTGTGAGTCTTGGAGAGAAATGCACTGTTTGGTAGTTGTCTGAGATGAAATTATAGGGGCTTCTCTATGACTCTTTTCTGTCGGCGAGCCACACAAGCCAGGCTCTCTCAGCACTAGGAGCCTTCCAAGTTAGAACAGACTTATCAGTAGTCAGGATAGTGCTGGGGGTGAACTTTCTCACCCCTCCTTAATCTTGACTGCTGATAGGACAGGGGGCAACTTTGCATCATTGCCCTCGCAGGGCCCTATATTTAGACATACTTCACTGCAAAAGAGCATGCGCAGCACATCTATGGCACTGTGAATGTGTGAGAGAGATGAAGTGCACACCGCTCTCACTTATGCACAATACATAGAACTGAGGTGGAGCAAGGTCCAGCAGTTCACACTGGTCAGAAAGGTCAACTTTTCACTTAGATATTTATCTGGAAGTAAAAATCTAGCTGCAGGAGACTCTGGCCGAGCAGGACTGTAAATGGTTAAATACTCTGATTTTCACAGTCCAGTCCTTGACCCTCACTGCCAACGTCCATATTAGAACAGCTCCGGAAATGTTACCTACCAAGGTTGCTTCCTGACCTTGCACCTTTTCCCCCTCTTGTGATTTACCTTCTGACTGAGAAACTTTTCTGAAGGTAAAATCTGTCAGAAGGGCAATGCTGGAATTCGTGGCCAGTGAGGGATAAACAAGATTGAGTGTCAGGTTTTTGATTGATGCTGGAGTCCCAGATCTTCCAACAAAAGCTGCAAATGGGAACAAACAAGGAAATGTTGCCCCCCGAAACTGCATTGTTGTCATCCCAGTACTTAAACACAGTCTTCCACAGAAGAAACAAGTTACCAATCTAAACTTTCAAGACTTTGTCTCAAAACTTCAATATCTTCTTCCCTGGTGCTCCAAACTTTCCCAAACGTCTTGGGAATTTTCGTTGGACATTCGTTCATAGGCTGTAGTGTGAAAAATACTATTCCCCTTTTCCGATCAGGACCACAGCCAGCAGTTCAGTTGCCGCTGGTCTTATTTGTTTTCCTGCAGGCAGAAGCAATTGTCTTCGCTTCTTGGATCTTCCACACTTTCCTTCCATAAAGGAAGTTCTACAAAACTCTACTGACAGAGAGATACTGCGAAGAAACCCATTAACTACAGAAGAGGTTTATTGTCATCAGTAAAAACTGGTTTCAAACAGTGCAGTAAAATATTAATATTGTAAAAGAAATCTTTGCAGCATATAAAACAATACCCTATGTTGAATGACGATTTGTATTTTTCTTACTTAGTTAAATTCTGCAACAACATTCCAACCTATCTGCTAGCCTGAGTTAGAGAGAATTTGCTTTTGAATACTACACAAGTTTAACAATGTGCAAGGTGGCGGCAACCTCACTTCTAATGTTGATTGTTAGCCCACGTTGTCCTTTTAAATGTAAATGTGTGCCACGTCTTACAATGTAGTAACAATTAACAGGAGTCAGGCCCGTTAACCCAGATGAGACCGGGCGAAGTATGCAACAAAAAACATTGTCTCAGCTGGAGATTATTGCGTATGCGGACGCTTTACTCATCCCTGCTCCCGACTGCAGCATAGAGGATTCGTTCCTCTATAATTCATTTTCCACTTGCCAGCGTGCAGTGTCGACTCTCTGATGCCTTCCTAATTTCCAATTCAGCAATTTCGCCCATTAACCGGGCTGTTTTTGGATATATTGCAAAGACCTCTCTCCGGTCCCTCCATTAATGCGGACCTCGTTTTTGGACAATCCAACCTGGACTTGACCCTACTTCACTGACGCCTCGCAGACCCTGATCTCTTCCGGATCTTTTTGTACTCTAAACCATTAGAGCACTACCCAGAAACTAATGACCATTGTCCTGATGATGACCTGTAATCATCCAGGTTGAAACGCCGTTGACTATCCAGCCTAGAACTCAGGCGCTATTGTGGTCAATCTATTTATCTGACTAACGTGTATAACACTGTATATAACTTGCATTTTTGACCACTTTAACTTACCTATTTTTCGCCGTTCACGCTGTATTTCACACTTTATGTCACATCGCCGTCCACTTTCACTAGCACGACCAGTGCTCACTCCGTGTGTTATGGTCATTGTATAATTATGTACTGTAGTGCTTCTTAACTACTTATGCAATTATAGTTTATTTTACTCTACCTTACCCTTACGCTGTGGTCTCCCTTCCTTTGTTCCCCTTCCCAATTGTGATTTATTTCACGTCTTACAATGTAGCACATTGCACAAAGACAGCTTGCTTATGTGATGTGAAATTTAAAAATGAAGGATGGGTTCAGTTATCCCTCTAACTTCCTAACGCTGGTCTAACATGTGATGTGGCTGTTCCACACTTATAAACACCAAGTTTGCCCCAAGTATGAATGGCAAACGCTTTGCTGAAGGCTCATATCTGGAATTTAACTTTTAAGCAGTTTGCCATGTTGGGCACATTCCACAGCAGACTTATACAACTGTCTACAACCAAAGCAGTTGAAAAGTCAAAGACACCAGACAGCCAGGTAAAAAACAGAGGGGCAACCACAAGACAAGATGGCGTTCGAAACCCCTGAGGTGAATCACACTGCCTGGTGTAAACAGCTGAGCTATTTGGTCTATCTGAAACTGATGGTGCTTTCCGCTCAAAAAGGACTGGAACAATTTTAGAAATACATGAAAATCTTGAAATGGAAAATGATTAATGAAGAAGTGGGAGATAATGTATCGGGTCAAAGTATGCACATCATTCATAAAGTGGTTATTTTTAGCATTGTTTTCCAGATGATAAGATAGATAATACTGTGGTCTATTTCTCATGCCTTGGATGGATATTTGATTGACATAGATTGGGTATACTACTGGGTTTTAAATGTTCCTGTTGTTACCCCACCAGTTTCTGAATGAGCTTGTTTGATTGGGATGCAATCTATAGGTTTATAACTAGATGACTGGTCCCTAGAATATTTTAAGAACAAGAGCAGATATTTGGCCTTTTCGGGGAGTATTGAATAATGCTGTTTTAAACTGATTGGTTAGCGGTGGTGGTTTCTGGTGATGGGCAGAGGGGCTGCACCCCCACAACTTTCCAGGTCGTATGGATGGTATTTGCAAAAAGCAATTCCATCCATATTTTCATTACACTGGAGAGCCTTTGCCTGCCTATAGTGATGCTCCCGAAACGGACATCAGGCAGTCAGGCAGTTTTTCTCGGGCACATGCACCAGTGCGCATGTGTCAGCTATGGCTATGAGTTTTCAGAAATCCTTGGGCTGACATTCATTTTTATTAATTTTTGCAACTTTATATAGTGTGGACATGGCCCAAAGACATCAGAGTGCTTTAAAACAGTAGCCTGATACAAGGGTACAGCAAATTACAGTTACAATAATTATGTTCAGACATTTGCATCTGTATCTGCAGCCAGGACAAATGCAGCCATTGGACAAGGGACATACATGGTTCAAGCATTGATTAGGATGGTAGAGACACACAGTGAAGGTAGTTTGTCTCCTGTATAGAGTACTTGGGCGCGGTCGAGGGTGATTAACCCAGGTGTCTGTCAAACAAGAGGAGCTTGAGGTCCTTTTTGAAAGTGGCTATGCAAGTTATAAGGCAAAGGGAGGGAGGTAAGGACTTCCAGATTCTTGTGGCACTACAAGAGAATGACTGGTTCACTTTGCTAGCCCGGGCCTTCAATACTTCGGGTCCTCGGGACCGCCCAGTAATGATGTGATGCAGCATCACATTTTTGAAGCAGCCCTGGGCATGTACAGTATAAGCCCTGCACTTCTTGGGGCTGCTTGTCAATTATTTCAAGCTGCCTATCACCACCCATGCCTTTCCCAAGTCATCAAAGGGTGACGAGTCGGGAAAGAGAGGGGTTACAGCAGGAGGGCCTGACATCACAGAGCCAACTCATGGCTCTGCTAGGCTGGGACACGTGCTGCATGCTTTAAACAGAATACACTGCACATGCTTCTGCACCTCCTGTATTCTTTTTACAGCATTTCAGCCAGAGAGTGTGTCAGCAGCTGCCAAACTGAGGAAAAGAAGGGACTGCTGGTGTGCATGACCTCCGTTTTGGACATCAACCAGACAAAGCTCTTGGGGTGTGTGGTCCTTACCCTGCTCTAGAATCCCAGCTGCATACATGCCCCACACTAGAAATACCTGTGATCCACAGTTTCTATTCTCAACATGTCTCTTTCCTTCCAGATGTCCCACTCCCTGTCACTCCATACTTTAAGATTCACCTTCTCCAATCCTCCCCTTCCAGGTTCCATTTTTCCACTCATCTCTTTTGCTGCAGTTTTCCTTCCCTTCTCACTTCTTTACCCGGCATTGCGATCCCTTGCCTCTCCCCGTGCAGCCCCTTTCCTTCTCCTCTTGCACTTCCATTCTGCCTCGTATCTCTCACCCTGTAGCTGGTCCCTTCTCACTTACCTACCTCCAGATCCTGTGTGCCTCCATCGCTTCCGCTCTTGAAATGCCCACTCTTCCTCTCATTTCTTCACTGCGGCTGCTCCTCCGCTCATCTTTCAAACTGCAAACAATTTTTCTCTTTTTCTCTCCATTGAGGCTGAAGGTAGTGCGAGTTTCTCTTGTGCCTGTCAGTGGGTCAGGAATGTGTTCAGAACATATGGTCATCCAATCCTTGGCCTCTCTGCAGTGCGCACATAGCAATGGTCACATATTCCAGTCGCAATTGTGAATCTGCGTAAATATATGTGAAGGAGTTACACAGTTGTCAAAATGTTGAAAAGGCAAAAGCAAAAGAGCTTGCGCTTACAGCTGAGTGGGTCCATAGTGTGTCTGCGGGAGGTGAAGTGAAGGAGATGCGAGGAAGGGCATTTACTAAATGTAGAGAAAAATAGGGCACCAAAATACACCATTTAAAAAAATATTTCTAGGGGGGAAGAAACTCCCCCCCCCCCCGAACCCACTGATAAGCGTTAGGCTTGCTTGCTTTGCTCATGTCAAAAACTTCATTCATTGCCCTTACTCCCCACCACTTTCAAATTACACCAGCCACCACTGTTGGTTAGTAATTATAGCATTGATGCTTGAAAGGGGTGTAGATATTTTTAGAAGCTTGCTGTGGGCTGTATGAGCTAGGCTGGCTGCAGATCTGCATGGCCCTTGCTTCTGGAGGAAATATCTCTCAGACCAGAAAAGCCAGAGGCAGATTTGATTGGCATTTAGCAGGGTGTTCTTTCAGCTTGAATATGGATCAGTTTCAGGTCTTCATATGAAGACTATTTTAAGTATCGTCAGATTGTATGTTTGCCATCATAAGCCTTTCTTCTGTCTACCTGTGGATGCAGTGAGTTGAGAGCGGAAAAACATTGGGTATATGCCTTACCTGGAGGGACACAGTAACAGTGTTCGCCAAATTGATCTCAAAGCTTGAGCGCAGGTCATGTGCAAAGATTTTGAAAGCCCCAGGAAACGATTCAAGCAAAGTGTTTAAAGACAGGTTTCCCACTGTTTATTTGGACTCTGATTCATTCTCTCTCTCTCTTACTTCCTCTATGATGTTTGAGTCTCTCTATCACTGACAGATGATACTAAAGCATTTTTTTCTTTAAATTTGTGTTTTTTTATATGTTTTTATTGTAAAACGTTTTGAGTGGACAGAACTCAGGCCACAATGTCAATCTGGTAGTCTGTAGTTTAGTAGAAATGTGTATTTATGCATGGGAGCAAATATACCAACATGGAGAAATAATGTAATACTACGCTTATTTATAACTTGAGTTTTACACAGTGTATGAATGTATGGACCGCAGAAAGAAGGGGATGCTGATTTACCTTCGTTTGAATTAATTCACATGAGCTGCAGAGCATGAGAGTTTTGAGGGGAAAGGGCTGAATTCACTAAACCATCTGGTCAGAAAACTAACTAGATTCTAAGCATTGTATTGTGAATGACAGCCCAATACACTGTCTATCCTACCTAGCCAATGGTGAAGGTACAGAGGTACAGTTTCAGACAGGGCTGGACCAGCCTTCTATTCCAATGGCCATTCCCCTGGTGGGCTGGAGCCCTTGGAGACTGGATTTGGAAGCCCAGGGTCGTTCCTGGTGCCTCTGTCACTTTCCCCCGTTTCCAGAGTTTAATTGCAGCAGGCACCGGAGGCTTCAGAGAGATGTAGGGAGGGGAGATTAGAGAGAAAGCAATCAGAGAAGAGAGAGAGGACAGGAGGAGAGAGTGAGAATGGATAGATGGATGTGAAGACCGAGGTGCTTATTTACAAGCCCAGTGCACTGCTGGAACATCACTTTTCTTGACGCTCTTGTGGCATGCTGGGCTTACCCATATCTACAAGGCCACGGAAAGGAATATGACTCATTACAACGAGTAGTAATACAACGCGTGCCATTACAATGCGGGTATTACTACGCGTTGTCATTACAACAACATGCCATTACATCGCATACTTTTACCACGCATATTCCCTTACCACGCATGCCATTACAACACAAAGGCATGCGTGGTAAAGGTATGCTCATGGTAAAAGTATGCAAGGTAAGTGACACTACCCTGCCCTACCCTAAACCCTAATTTAGTATCCCTGCACAACACTCCCCCGACCCCCTGTCCTAACACTACCCTGCACGACCCCCCGACACTACCCTAAATCCAAAACACTACCCTACACTACACAAACACCACAATACTACCCTAAACCCTAAAACACTACCCCCAGCACGACCCTCCCCCTTTCCCCGGTCCGATCCCTACACTCAAACTCTACCCTGCACGACCCCCCGACACTACTCTAAATCCTAAAACACTACCCTACACTACACAAACACCACAACACTACTCTAAACCCTAATGCACTACCCCCAGCACGACCCTCCCTCAACCCCCAGTCCGGTCCCTACACTCAAACACTGCCCTGCACGGCCACCCGACACTACCCTAAATCCTAAAACACTATTCTACACAAACACCACAACACTATCCTAAACCCTAAAACACTACCCCCAGCACGACCCTCCCCCTTCCCCCAGTCCGGTCCCTACACTCAAACACTACCCTGCACGACCCCCGACACTACCCTAAATCCTAAAATACTACTCTACACTGCACAAACACCACAACACTACTCTAAACCCTACTACCCCACCCCAGCATGACCCTCCCCCGACCCCAAGTCCGGTCCCTACACTCAAACACTGCCCTGCACGACCCCCCGACACTACCCTAAATCCTAAAACACTACCCTACACTACACAAACACCACAACACTACCCTAAAGCACTACCCCCAGCACGACCCTCCCCCTTCCCCCAGTCCGGTCCCTACACTCAAACACTACCCTGCACGACTCCCCGACACCATCCTAAATCCTAAAAACCTAACCCTACAATACACAAACACCACAACACTACCCTAAACCCTAAAGCACTACTCCCTGCATGACCCTCCCCCAACCCCCAGTCCGGTCCCTACACTCAAACACTACCCTACACGACTTCCCGACACTATCCTAAATCCTAAAACACTACCCTACACTACACAAACACCACGACACTACCCTAAACCCTAAAACACTACCCCCAGCACGACCCTCCCCCTTCCCCCAGTCCGGTCCCTACACTCAAACACTACCCTGCACGACTCCCCGACACTACCCTAAATCCTAAAACACTACCCTACACTACACAAACACCACAACACTACCCCGACACTACCCTAAACCCTAAAAAAGTAACCCCCCACCCCCAATCCCCCTTACCTCTGTCTCCTCGTGGTTCCACTCTCCTGGTTCCTGCTTCACGTCCTGCACGGTGCACGTCGTTGTGAGGAAAAGGAAGAGCCTCAGTTTCCTCACAACGATGTGGATCGCTATTACATCGCATGCGTTGTAAAGGCGCATGCGATGTAATGGCATGCGTTGTAATGGCTACACGTTGTTACATCGCGTGCGTTGTAACGCATGCGATGTAACAACATGCGGGGAAACAGCAGCGTTGTAAAGGCTGTTTCCCCACAGAAAGCCACCCTGTGTGGTTTTTCATGGCCTCGTACATATGGTGTAAGGCAACGCAGCACAAGTCGCTGCATTACCTGGCACTGCATGGGGGAGGCGTGCCATGGGTGTTGCGATGGGTGTTCCCACTCAGCTCCCATGGTTGTTGACACATTCCCAGATTTAAAACATGGGATGCGTCAAAACCATGCGCCTGCGCAGAGCAGGAGCACCGGTTGTTTTTGTGAAGGAAGGTGTCCCTTCCTGCACAAACACAACCCAATTTCAATGCAGGCACCCTTGCACCATGGTGCAAGTGTGCCTGCTTCAGCATGGCAGTCATTTGTGCACCAGCGCTGTGAAAAAGGACAGGAATGCGCCATATCTCATAGATATGGCGCATTCCTGCCCTTTTCTTTTGACGCAGGGCAGCGACGCAATAAGCCTTGCCGCGCTATCCTGCGCCAAAATGTTGTAAATGAGGCCCAGAGTATTCAAGAGAAGAGAGGGAGGGAGCAGAGCTGGTTTAAGGTTTTTTCCAGGGCTGCTTTTGGTTACCCAATTACAGCCCTGTTTCCGACAAGTGAGCCTCTTCAGATCACGAATTCATGAATCCTAGGCTCAGTGCCTTGGGTTTGAACACTAATCTTCCCTACATGGAAAGTGCAGGCCAAATATCCCAGAGACAGCATGAGTTCTTGTTTATAATCTTCGCAATCATTCTCATACATTATCCGTATTCGGTTTTTTTACAATAAAATACTAGATTCCCATATAATGATTTAATTTAAAGTTATTATTCGAAACTGGTTTGCTGCACATTACGTATACCTCGGCATTTCCCAGAGCAGCCTCTGAAAGGCCGCTTTTCCTTCTTTGTGCGTTACTGAGAAAAAGGGAAGTGTTTTTCCTCCTGATGGCTCTTTGGCTTATTAATAATTATATTCATTATTGCAGTGAGACAAAAGCTAGATTGTACCCTCTTTCAAATACGGACCTCTTCCATCAATCACATTTTGTACTGAGCAATAGCTTAATTACGAAACCTACTATGATCAATTGTTGGCATGATACTGTATCTATTATATATTTGTATTGCTTTCTGCGAAAAAGTCCTTAAAGAAATTCATAGGCTTTGTACAAATCGCTTATATTTTCCCAGCTTTGTTGGCATTGCTATTTTGGAGCAAGTAATAAAACTGTTTATCTTCCACTTCACTAAGTAATGAGGTTCCTAAATGCACTTCGAATAATATCGACCCATTGCCCTATCAATGACACACTTAAATGTGACTATGGATTAGCTTTCCCTTTGTACAAATGTCCCACAATGCATTACCTAAGCAGGGATGGTCCAACCAAAGCGTCTGAAACAGTGCCAGGCAGTTGAGGACGTATTTTATGCCTTCGCTTCCTCACACAGACAGCCGCAACCTCTAGCAACTGGTTCCCTCTGAATTGATGCTTCTAGACGCGTACTGCAGTCACAAGTACTCAGAGGGCTTGATATTCTTTTGGGCGGTAATGGAAGACCATCCAATTTGTAGAGGAAGTTGTAAACACAGAGGAGAATCTGCCTGCCTAATTTCATCTACCGTAATATCTCCATATGCTGCTAATGAAGATTCCTTTGGTTTAATACATCCTCCACAAATCCTTTGCCACCCAACACTAAATTGTCTGAGATGCGAAGAAGGTGAATTTGTTTACATGTTTAAAATGTCAGGCAACTTTGAGGTGGTTAGAGCGAGAACTACTAACATTTGAGAGGTATTAATTTGAATAATTTGAAGTGTTTCAGGCGGAATTATGGTAAGCAGTCTATATGCAACTTCTTTAATATATTTTAAGTTTGTGATGTAAATGTCTCCCTGACTAATATGATCTGAGAAAAAAGATCTTCAAATGCCCTCGATCAGAGAATTTAAACAGTGAGCTAGCTCTCAAGCCGATAACTATCTGAATTCTAATCTACCTAAACACAACATTAGCACTGTAAATTGGACCTTGTGCTAACTTGATAACTATAACATTGTCGGTGAGAAAAACGATTTTTTAAAATTGTCAGTGTATTATCAAAGTATCAAACACACAAAAGATGATGGTAGAAATACTTGTAAATAGTCTAAACCATTGGCATCTGCTCTAGGTAGCATTCCAACACTTTGTTTATCACCCACTGGGCTACTCTAAACAGAGGCTAGACTTATGCAAATCAGTACTGATCATGATCCTTGTGGGAAGAGTCCATTGCAAACTGCCAGATGAGGTCCACTTTTGAAGGCAACACATGCAACCCCAGACCGGTTTTGGCCTATTAGTCCTCATCAGTGAGATAGATCTTGGATCCTGTGCAGAGCGCAAAAGGAGCCCACGTCTGGCCATTCCCATGGTCAGCAATCAGGGTGTTACATCAAACACACAAATGTTGACAGGGGGATGTTTGCAGATAGTCTAACTATACACTCAACTGTACTACACGCTTAAAGTAATCTAAAGAAGTTTATTTGTCTGCTCCGTCTGTGATTGATTACACATAAGGGAAATATTCCTTTATTAAGACCAAAGCCCTCAGCCACCTAGAGAGTAGCATGCTTCATCATAGGGCTCTTTCTTTATTGGTCAAGATGTGTTCCACTGTTATCTACTACCCTTATTGCCAGGGAACTCTTGGTGCACCTATGTGTGTGTCCTTATTGTGGAGGTGTCATATCTGAGGAACCAGAAAGGGCAAGGGGAAGAGATGTAGCCTAAGGACTTGACCTGCCGCCTTGGAAACCTGGGGACCCAAGTTTGAATCTCTGCCTCCATGCTACACTCAACATAGTATGATTCTGGACAATTCACTTAATTTCCCTGTGCTTAAATATGTGTGAAATATATTTATGTAATTCTGACTTGATGTACATTATTATGCAGATAATCTTCAGACCGCTCAGAAAATGTACTCCATTGCTTAACAGCTAGGTTTGCCCTACATAAGTGCTAATACATATATTGAACTAAAACTCCCTACAGGTAGAAACACATCCTAATGCCTGCCTCCGTCATGAATGCTTAAGAAAGTAGAGGAATCATTTGTCCCTGTTATGAGGTTGACATATTTCCACCTAAAGCAAGACACCTAATTGGGACAACATGCTTTCAGACTGTTAGACCTGGCATCCTTGGTGTGGTTCCCCATTGATTTTTTGCCTTCTGACCTCCTGTTTTGATGACTTTGTTGTTGTTGCTGGCTTTAGGATTCTGGGCACCTTGTCACTGCTAACCAGTGCTAAAGTGCATGTGCTTTGTACACGAAATATGGTAACATTGGCTTACCCACAATTGGCATATTTAATTGACCTATAAGTCCATAGTAAAGTGCACCCCAGGTGCCCAGGGCTTGTAAATTAAATGCAACTAGTGGGCCTGCAGCACTGATTCTGCCACCCACTTAAGTAGCACCTTAAACATGGCTCAGGTCTGCCACTGCAGAGCCTGTATGTGCAGTTTAAACTGCAATTTTGACCTGGTAAGTAAACTTACTTGCCAGGCCCGAACTTTCCTTTTTATTACATATAAGTCACCCATAAGGTAGGCCCCGGACAGGGTGCAGTTTATTTAAAAAGTAGGACATGCATTTTTAAGTTTTACATTTCCTGGTAATGAACTGCTCTTACATTCGTTTTTTACTTCTGCAAGGCCTATCTCTCCCACAGGTTAAGATGGGGACTGCCTTAGAACGTTTTATAAGTATAATTTCCCATTGGGACAAGATAGGAAAATCAAATTTAGTGTCTCTGGCCTCACATTTTAAAAACACAACTTATGGTGAAGTTGGTTTTTAAACTGCAGTTCTGAAAATACCACCTTTAGAAAGTTGGCATTTTCTTACTTAAAACATTTGGTGCCTTCTGCCTGTCTCTGGAATACATGTCTGGGGTGGATGACAGTTGGCTTCCTGCATTCCCTCTAGACAGCCACACACAATGGCAGATTAGGTGTTACTGAGCAGCCAACTGCACTTCAAAACATCTCCTTGAAGTCTACCTACTTCAAAGGCCGAATTGGGTGTAAGTACTGGAACTCTGACAACATAATTTCAGAACACTTCTGGATCTAAGGGCGTTCTGCCCGGAAGAGGAACTGCTGTGCTGAGCAAGGGACTGCCACTTTGCTAACCGCTTTGCTGTGTTGGCCTGCTGATTGCTGTGCTGTAGGAGGGACTGCTACTTTGCTACCTGCTTTGCTGTGTTGACCTGAGGCTTCTTACCTGGGAGTGAGAAAGACTGCACCTGCTCTCTACATCCTTGAACCCAAGTTTCTCCAAGGCCTTGCTGGCTTGCCTCCTGTTTTGAAGTCTAAGGAACATCAAAGACATCCTTCAACTCTGCTTCAGCTACTGGACTCTGCCAACTGTGAATTCTGCCCTGCCAAGAGGTGCCAATCCAGTCCTGGGCCTTGAAAGTGGGTTCTGCAGCTGTTTTCCCACAAAAATCGGTGCAGCAAGAACTTTGCGCCGATCTGAACTTACGCAGTGCCCTTCCACGGAGAGCCGCTTCAAGGACATCCCTGACCGCGGCTGAACGACGATGTTGCACCCAACTGCAAAGTTCAACACCGCTGCAGTGACTTGACTGTGAGGCTCAACAATGACGCAGCACCTGCATCGTAAATGGTTCGATGACGACGTGGGACCAAACTGCGAGGCTCAACGACGATGCATCAGCCCGTCTGCGTGAATTGGAACCAACGCCTTTGAAGATGACATGTGCTACATCCAAGGTACTTTTTCAGCGGGCTTTGCCTGGGTTCTGTAGCCGGCCTGCCCTCCATCGCGGTCGGCTTCAACTTTGGATGTACCCCGATCCAGGGCGACCTCAAGTAACCCCTAAGCGCTATTGGCTTTAAAGCACTATACTGCAGTTTAATCTTTAAAAATTCATATTTCAAGCTCTATTTATTGGATTTTTGTCATCATCATCATATAATCAATTTATTCAATCAAATACAAATTGATCATAAAAGTACAAGCATCTTTAAAATCATCAGCTTGCAAAATGTAATTAATAATATTTATCAGTTAAAACAGTCAATAAAAGCAGAGTAAGATTTTTCATTTGTTCCTAGCTATTGTTGCAGTCTCCTAGACTTTAGGGACAGACACAAGAAGGACGCTACACAATAGCACACAATATGATCAGACATTTGTAAAAAAAAAAAAAAAAACAGGCCTGGACGACACTGTCTAAATTTGTATTTATGCATAGCTGGGAAAATAAACCATTTGCGGAGCTCCAGATAGAATTTACAAAAGAAAAAGATATGAAGATTTGATTGGGGAGACACACCCAGGACATGGCGGCAACACATGAGGAGAACATTTTCCCGTTGGGTAACCCAGCATACAAGGAATAAGGTTTAATCAAAACCTTAATAATACAAATCTATGACGATGATTTGTCACATATGAAAGGTAAGAAACTGACCTCTCGGGAAAGGCCAGCCCCTCTATGTAGGATATCACCATATATTTATTACTGTTGGGTTTGTAGCTCTCTTTGGCCATTATGGTTAAAAAATGACTTTTAATTCAATTTTTGGTGATGCTTAAGCATTCCACTGGCTTTTCAAAAAGGGATAATAGACCCAAAGAAGTTAGGGTGCTCTTAACGTAAGAGACCAATGGGATCCTAAATGCATGGTCCAAAATGAAGCATTCTTTAATAAACTGTTGTGTGAGATCGAGGGATTCCCTTAACCATATAGAGTGCCATAAGAGGATTTGTGCTAAACGTATCTGATCAGATATATCAGGGACGTCTAATTTGAGATGGCAGATAAAGTTAGAACAGCTTCTAGGGAGGGCTACCATTTTTTCCCAAAAAGTGTCTTCTATAATTTGAAGGCGAGCAGGGTCGGTTTGCCCTCATACACCATCTCCCTAGGTAGCTACAGAGGTAGATTTGGTCGTGTACACTTTTTTAATGACATCCAATGGTTAAGAGCTTTGTTTTTTAATAAAGGAATACAGGGCAATGATACTTTTTTTCCAGCAGTAAACCCCTATCAGTCACCATATGAGACCATGTTGCCAATCTGTCAAATGTAATCCCTAAGTATGAGAATGTATCCGTCTATGCCTCCTTTCGATCTACTATATAAAAGGATGGTTCTTTCTGTGTCCTGTGCCCTGTCACTAAAATAAAGGACTTTGCCTCATTGACTTGTAGGTCTAAATTTTTCATAAAATTGACATACTCCTCTATGGGTTTCTGGAGCGCCTTGCCAGTAGGAGTGATTAGCACTGCATCATCAGCATAGAGGAGTGTGGGAACACGGACCTGATTCATCGTTGGGATGTCCAGGGCAAGATCAAACAGAGGTGCCTCCACACCATTGGTATAAATAGAAAAAAGAAATGGAGTGAGAACGCAGCCGTCTTACCCCCCTACTAATGTCAAACCACCTAGTTCACTCTCCCTGTTTCCCATAGCGGAAACATGCCAAAGCCTTTGAATATAGCGGTCTAATAAGAGAATGATTCCCTCATCGATGCCCATCTCATCCATACATCGCCATAGGTGATGATGCACAATGCAATCAAAAGGCTGCAGATAGGTCCATAAAAGCCAAATAGACCTTGCCTTTTTTGGCTCGGTGTATTTGGCGATAAGCAGGCTCAGATTACTTTGCCCTTTTTAAAGCCATATTAGACAGGAATCAAGATATTGTTTTGAGGGGCCCATTCCTCTAATCTATTAAGTCAGTCATTTTGGTCATGCTTTACTCAGATAAATATTCTCTATCTTTCTAAACTGGTGGTGTTTTCACTGTGTTACTGTAAATAAAGTGTTGCACAAATATTTTACACATTGCCTCTTTAGATAAGCCTGTCTGCTCTGTGCCAAGCTACGAGAGGGTGAGCACAGGTTATCTTTTAGTGTGTATCTAGCTTCCTCTAACCAGGAGTGTGGTCCGTACTTGAACAGGGTGCATACCTCTGCCAATTAGAGACCCAATTTCCAACAATGACCATCTTGTGATATTATGTCATGGCTGGTGAGCTCTAGTAAGATATATCATCCAGTTATCAGGAGTAACATACTAGACCACATTTATCCAAGGGTGGGTCAAACGTCCAACATTCTGATAAATGTTGAATCTGATGATTATAAATGTAGGCAACATGTTTTAGAGTTCATATAGTGTGTGATTCTCTTTCCCTGAAACTGTTTTTATTTAATAATTAATTGTATTGTCTATGTTATATAGAGTTATTGCAGGTAGCTAAAACTCAGTGAGTTATGCAGAAATGTCCAAATGCAAAAGGGATCATCGCATAAATGTCTGGAGTGTGTTTTAATTTTGAGCGTTTAAAGCCATGGATCTAGTGAGTAAACTAAACATATCTTCCACCTTCGATCCTCTCACCACATCCGTCACCTCTCCTGATAAATCACTCTTCAGTTTCATCCTTTTCTTCTAAAATACTAGTAGAATGAACCCCTATCATTTGTCTGTCAACACATTATGGGCAGGTCTAACCGCAATGACCCTTAAATTATGAAAGCTCCCAAATATTTGCCCTTCTCCATAACACCCTTCTCTTGAGCCAATTCCTTCTAACATTTATGGTCTTGAATATCAGCTACAAACATATTGACCTATAATAATATCAAACTCAAAATATAGGCCACCATAATATCAACACCCCTATACTAATAATTAAAAAAACACAAATATTGATTCCACAATATCAGCCTACAAAATATCTTAAGTTAGAAAATATCTTATTCAAAAATATAGATTACAATAATATCAACTTCTAAAATTAACATTATAATTAACACAAATATTGAAAACTAAAGTATAGTATAAAAAATATAGCCAATATATCTTTAAAACATTAAATGCATTTAATTAATATTAATTGTAATTTCTAAAACGTAGCAATACTTTTCAAAAATATATTTTATATAATAAAATAATCTAGTAATTATTCTTCAAAATATTACAAGTAATACATGTATTTTAAGTAACAATTACTGAAAATGTGATATAACATCAACATTAGAAAATATTTAATTTACAAAACATACATCAATTGGAAAAATAAAATGATTTTCATAAACATAGCTTTAGGTGAAAATACAATTAAAATTAAGTATTTTCCCCAAAAATATATTTTTACATTTTTAAAAATGTAAAATAGATTCATAAAAATGACCAAAATATATATTATAATGTTTTGATACATTTACATTTTTTATAAATGAAAAAATATTTGGGGGAGGGTAAGATTTTCTATTTCCACTCTAAGACTAAACAACTTTAAAAAAATGTTTGGACTCTTTAGGAGTCAGATATGCTTTTCCTACTTCAAATTAAGCAACATTTGTGATAGCCTAGGACACTCAGGGGCTCAGGATTACTATTTTCACTCCAAACTAAGCAACATTGAGGTAAGTGTTGGACTCAGGAGACGGTGGGGGAGTTAAGATTTGCTAATTCCTTGCCAAACGAATTCACATGTGTGAAAAGATTGGACTCTGGAGGAGTCGGATTTACTAGTCCCACTCCAAACTAAGAAATATTGAGGAATTTATTGGAGTCTGGGGAGGTTCGCTAGTATTCCTGTCCCAAATTAAGCAACATTAAAGAACTCATTACTGGTCTCTTTGTGGGTTGTGTCAGATTAACCATTACCTCTTCAAAATAAACAATACTGGGGAAATGTTGGATTCTGGGGATGATATCAGGCTTTTTATTCCCTCTTCAAACTAATCAATGTTAAAAGAAACAACATGGAAATAATGTACATAAATGCATAACAAAATGATGTTATTTAAAAAATCCTATAATACTCAAAGTATATTAAACTCATTGTTTTAAAACAACCGCCACCCAAAGACTCTAAAATACTCAACATCCCTCCAAAAACATTACATTTAAAAAATTAAATGTAAATATAAAAATGGTGAATTATTTTAATAAATACAAAAATTATTAAATTCATTCATTTAAAACGTTACTTTCTCAACCTCTATAAAACCCAACAACCCGAAAACCATTCTAGTTGCAAATTTGATTATAAAAAGAAAAACATTAAACTAAAAAAATGAAATAACACTTCAATTAAACTAAAATCTAAACAAATAATGAATATTTACGAAAAGATTAATACAAAATGAAACAATATTTGCAAAAAAAATGACATTGATATTAAAAACCTCAATATTAAAGTTATAGCTATGAATATTTTTTTGAGCCATACTATTCTCTAGTGATGTAACCAATTGCCCTTCATTCCTTGGAGTCCTTTGTACCTGCAACATGTTTAGTTCATATATAGCATTATGTTGATTACCTTGAATTCACACGTATTTGTTCAATTGTAACCATTTAGGATTCCAAGATGTCAATACTGTGAGATTGGGTCCTTTCCCCCCTTAGGGCTGAGATCAATAAGCTTATTCTCCATGATGGTAGCACTATGAGGATAAGTGGATCTGGGCTCTGGTTGGCAGTATTCAAACCTCACTGTAGAAGATCAATACAGGTAATAAAGAGAATGTGTGAACCAAGTTGCCACCAGGCTTTGCACCTGACAGATGTATCCTGGTGCACTTCTTCACATGCCTTTTTTGACCTGCTAATTATTCTTGACGTCTGCTACATAGCACCTTTCAATGCTAATGTCATTCAGCATGTCAGTGACATACTGCCACATGGCCTTCCTACCTGCTGTATCAATGGTGTGTGGAAGCAGGATGAAAAGGTCCCCGTAGTGTACCACCATGTAAAGGATCATACTTTCTGCTTCCTCTTCAGTAAAGTTTCTTTTCCTCTTTGCTGATATAACCTACATCTTCTATTGGTGCTACATGAGCACATTGATGCTAGAGAGGAGGTGAGCAAGGCTTTTTGAAATTAAGCTACTTATGTGTCTGGCTATGCGATTACTTTCTGATGTGTCTGATTGTTCTCTGACCTAACAATTTTCCACTGTCATCCTTCTTAATGTTACTCAACATACATTTACTGAGCATTATGTTACATTTATATAGCCCACATAATATTATGCACAGCCTTATATCCTGTGATGGCAACACAACATGTCTATAGGCTTTTATACAAAAGCCTTTACAGCATAACATTGGGTTCACAAACCTAGGCATGTGGCAATCTGCCTATCAATATGTAATTTTAGACTGGATCATTGTATGCCTCATTGTGCACATTATTGAACAATGAACTATTGAACATTATTGAACTAGATATGACTAGTTCTGAGATTTATGCATATGCAAGGTGGTTAAATGTTCAATTGTGTAAATCTATGCCTAAAATTATTTTTCGTGACATGGGCCCAAAACGTTTCTGTGAGTAGGTATAACTTACTCTTGACTTACCTCTTATATGTAGATGCTCAGCATTTCGCCACACCTGTTCATGGAAGCAATCTTTGTAAATTGGACCCTTAATTTCCATATCTGTGTCGTTTTATGAATTCACAAAGAAAGCATACATCTCAGTTTTTTTGGTATACACCTCTGAATTGCATATATTTATAATTCCCCATCCAATATACAATTGGGAGGGAGCAAAAAGTATAATTAGTCTAACTATCCTGGCATACTTGATTTTCGAAATTTTTTATGTATGGAATTTCCACATGGCAAAAATTCTGTATGTGGATGATTAGTAAATTTACTAATTTTCACAATAATTGTGTTTCTCCACATTGAAAAGTTTTCGACTTGTGATGCATTAATGTTATACATAAACCCCCAAAACGTGAATATTCTAAACAATCTTCCACACTATCTGCACCACTTTCAACTTATTCATTCAGGTGCAAATGTAGAAGTGCAGATAATAGCCGAAGGGCACTACAAATGTTTGCTTGTTTTCTTCCTCTTTGTGCTGCAATGAAGGGTCCCTGTGCACCACAGCTAAGACTATGTGCACCCAGGACATGCACCAACTCACTTTTCAAATAAGCACAGCAAATAAGCTACCATAATCAATTTTGAATGCAAAAAGTGATGGGTGAAATGCTTGCATTAATCTCAGCCACTGGTAATTACACAGGCCCCCTATCAATTATTTTGTTTTGCACACCATAGTACTTCAGATTAGACCCTGCCATTTGCATATCAACCGTGGCCCTCCTAGGTAAATAGAATATTATTGTTGAAAAGTAAAAGGGAGAGGGGTTATCTGTGAATGGTGATAAAGAGAAAATCCCAAATTTTCAAAAGTGGGTTGAGTAGGAATATTGTACCATATTTGGAATGCAGAGAAAAAATCCAAAATATACATGCTGAAATAAGGAAAATCTCAAAGAACTCCCATAGAGAGTATGGGAAAAAATGTATATATCCAGAGTGTATGTTTCTATGAAAGGTGATGTAGTTAGTTCACATGCATGTGTTTGCCTGATTTCCCAAACCTAGTTTGGGTAGTACCGGTGAGATAAAGATGTTCCTGAGCCAAATTAAATGTTCCTGTAGTAACGCCAATTCTGTGAAAATATCACTGTTGAGATAAGGAAGGTTTAGTTAAGACCATAAGGCCATATATTAAAATTCATGTATACTCAATTAACAAGCAAAAATAGAGGAGGTGTAGGCAGTGTAGCACCTATATCTTGGAGGTAAAAAGCACATTAGGAGATTCGCTGAAAATATTAATGGTTGTGATCATAGAGAACTCCTAAAGATATGGGAGTGAAGTGGCCCAAAGGACACGAACATGCTAAGCATGTTGAGAGATAGTCTCAAAGCATGAGTTGAATCATAAGATTCAACTAAATTATGGTGGTTCGAGGTGCAGATGCGATATTAAACTACCACGGTTGCATCTATGGGACATAGTATGGCAATTGAAAATCAAACTAATCCCAATATAAAAGAGTGCACGTATCCCTGTTAACATTAAAATCACAGCAGTCAAAATTAATCGAATGAGGTGTGCATGAATTACCATACATTTCAAGTTTGAAATGTAGATAAAAGTGTGCATTAAATACCTCAGTAGTTGTGACATGTAGAAGGTCATAAGAGAATTTTATGTCAGGACAGAGGCGATGATTATGCATGTCTTTCTTCACTTTATTTGCATGGCCGTTTTAAAGAACATTAGATAAAAAAAACAGTAAAAACATTACAGACTACACATTCCATGAACCATAGGGGAGCAGTCTCCATGGTAACCATAGTCCAATCATATAGCAGTCCATAACATATAATCGTGTGACATCCCTTCTGCTTCCTCTTTCTTCACTGCTCGTCAGTTAAGTGACATTCCTAACATTCTTCGCTTATCTGATGTTCTTTATTGTACTTTGTGTAGCGGTTTTGCTCTGTAATTGCTCATTGTGTTTTTGGCTCATCGCGCAGCAGGCTTTTGCCCGAGCACTTTCTTCCCGCAGACGCGGACCTCCTGGTGTGCGCACGTGCGCTGTGAGGACTCTGTGAGGTGTGCATAGCCCGAGAGAGGCAGCTCCGTCGAGCGCTCCCGCCGACACTCTGCGCGAATTAGGGATTAGGACTCTGAGCCTGTGCCGGTCCTATCCCTAACCAACCCTCGCCGCACTGACACCGCATCGCGGTGATACTCCAACACACGGTCACGATCGAGTGTCTGCAGCGCCACCTGGTGGTGACTTCTATATTGGTTTTTTAGTCAATTTGGCATATTATTAAAGCAGATTTCAGCTCAGCTGTTGGAGCACTGGCGAGGGGGCTGCCCCATACATCTAAAGGGTGTTTCTTGAGCTCACACCCTCAAACTGAAAATGTCTTCATCTGAGGACCATTTTGTTCCTCATTCCAGGAGGTTGAGGAGGAATGTCCCCCCAATGCCTTCCACCTGCGGTAGACCAGGCCCTCTCGCAGGCTATATCTAGGGCGCTGGCACCCCTTAGGGATAAGGTGGTTAGGCTGGCAAAAAGCATCCAGGGGTATTCAGTGATCCCGACCTTGCGGAGGCAGGTCCCAGTGACTCCCAGGTGGGGAATAGAAGGGCCATTAAGCGTAACGCGGGGCACTTGGAAGGGTTTGACAAACTCAGGGAAACCTTCCTTAAAAGTGCGCGAACGCTAAAACATGCACCCTGCCGGGAGGAAGATGACCCTGGAGAAAATTGCGACACGGTCATCCCAAAATCTGACCTCGATGGTCTTCCCTTTGAGGGGGAGGGTGTATCGGAGGGAGATTTCTCCTCCGACGAGGATATGGATTCGGGTCGCCCCTGGCGTCCAGGTTCCCACTCCTCTGAGTCCCCAGAAGGGGACAGGGACACTCAGACATGTTTGACCCTACTCAGATTTACCACCCTAGGTCGCCAGAGTGGATCCCTGACGCCAAAGTGGCGGATTATGTGGTGGGGAAAATCTGTCAACCCCTAGAGAAGGAAGTCAGGATTAAGATGATGGGAGAATGCCCCAGGCCCTCGCTTAAAGGGAAAGTGGCAAACACACGTGAGATAGATGAAAAATTATGCACATTGTTTTCGAAATACATGAGGGATCCCAAAAAAGGAATAGATAGATCCTGGAGAAATTACCAGGACAAGCTCCTGGACATGGTGGGCCCCTTGACCCAAATCATACAACTGGCAGAACGTTCAAAAACGTCTGGATCCCCTTTGTCTACGGACATAGTTGCCGGTTGGGCACAAAGGGCGATATGCCTCCTCGGCAATGCGAATTGTGCCCTGGCAGCTGAAAGAAGAAGGTCTCTCCTTATAAAGATTGACCGCAAATTAGGGGACCTAGCTACCCATGAAGCGGGCTCCATAGCTCAGGGTAAGCTCTTTGTTGAGCCTTTTGTTAAGGAACGTAACAAATTCGCTACCACCTTTTCAGCCCTGGATAAGGCTCAGGCAGCCATAAAAATGATTTTTCCGGGGCGGGTTTTTGCCGGGGCCGGAAGAGGCAGGGGTCGCTCCTCTGGCCGCATCCATCAGCAAGGTCCCTCCAACAGAGGTCAGCAATGAAGGAATAATGGCTGGAACAATGGCCACCAAGGAACCTTCTATCCCAGCAGAGGTTCCGCAAGAGGGAAAGGACGGAGCAACAGAGGAGGTGCCAACGCTCCAGGGGGACCCTCTGGTAAGAATTACCCTTTCTTCCCCTCAAGATCTAGGAGGGAGGCTCCTACACTTCTCACACAATTGGGGAAGGATCACATTAGACACGTGGGTGTTGCAGAATGTAAG
The DNA here is from genome assembly GCA_963921515.1 of Calotriton arnoldi. NCBI lineage: Eukaryota > Metazoa > Chordata > Amphibia > Caudata > Salamandridae > Calotriton > Calotriton arnoldi. The sequence continues at coordinate 232,190 of CAWUFW010000934.1, forward strand.
GGGCTTCCACACAGAGTTCTACGGTGCCCCTACTCAGGCGGTACGCCCCAGACCCTTAATCTTTTCAGCAGAAGAAGAGTGTCTGATAGAATCTGAAATTTCAGAACTCCTAAAGAAAGGAGCTATTTGCAGGTCAGTACTCCACCCAAACGGGTTTCTCAGCAACCTCTTCCTAGTACAGAAGAAGGACACGGGTTTCAGACCTGTTATCAATTTAAAAGAATTCAACGAGTGGCTGGTCTATTGCCACTTTAAGATGGAGGGGATACACTTACTCCGGGACATCCTCCTGTCGGGGGATTGGATGGTCAGACTAGACTTGAAGGACGCTTACCTAACAGTCCCCATTTTTCCTCCTCACCGGAGATTTCTTCAGTTTGCTTGGAAGGACCACATTTTCGAATTTCGGGCTCTGCCCTTCGGCCTCTCTTCAGCCCCATGGTTCTTCACGAAACTGTTGCGCCCAGTGGTGGAGATGCTCCACGAGAGGGGGGTGAGAATGTTCATCTACCTGGATGATATCCTTATTATGGATCAGTCTTTGGTGCATCGTACCCGCTACGTGAACATGACTATTGCATTGTTCCAGGACCTGGGCTTTGTCATCAACAAACAAAAGTCAGAACTGCGCCCGGCCGAACAGATGGTCTTCCTGGGATTTCTCATAGATTCAGTCTCAGCATCCCTGAGCTTGCCAGCTTCAAAGGTGAACAAGATAAGGAAGGAACTCTCGCAAGTCCTCCGGAGGGAAAGAATCTCGCTACGCCAGCTGGCCAGGATAGTGGGCCTTCTCTCCTCTTCGATCCAGGCCATATTCCCGGGCCCATTACACTACAGGGCCCTCCAGAGACTGAAGGCTCAGCATCTACGGAGGGGTCTTACCTACTCTGAAATCATCTCCCTGATGGAGGAAGCCAGGACGGAACTCCAGTGGTGGATCTACCACATGGCAGCCTGGAATGGGCGGGCGATCTTTGGATCGACCCCAGATATGGTGATAGAATCGGGCGCCAGCAGATTGGGCTTGGGAGCCCGATGCGGAGAAGTCTCGATGGGGGGCAGATGGTCAGAGGAGGAGTTGCAGTTGCACATCAACTGTCTACAGTTGCTGGAGGGATCCTTTGCGGTGAAATCCCTCACCAAGGACAGAGTATCTTGTTGCATCCTGTTGAGGATGGACAACATCTCGGCGGTCCAATACATCAACCGCCTGGGCGCCCCTCGATCGCAGGTCTTATCCAACCTGGCAAAGGACTTTTGGCACTATTGCCTCCAGAAACAGATCTCGGTAACAGCGGAATACCTCCCCGGCCTGCAGAACACGGTAGCGGATTGGAACTCCAGGAACTTCTCCGACTACAGCGATTGGCAACTAGATTGTGCAGTCTTCCTGGCTTTGATGGACAGGTGGGCCCCCTGCAATTTGGACCTTTTTGCCTCACAATTGAACCACCAACTCCCATGATTTGTGAGCTGGAGACCAGACCCGTAAGCCACTGCAGTGGATGCCTTTCTCCAAGACTGGTCGATGGAGTACCCGAATGCGTTTCCCCCTCTCATGATGATACCCAGAGTAGTGGCCCAAGTTCGGCGGCAGGCAGCGTCCCTAGTATTGATCACGCCAATTTGGAGAGCACAAGCCTGGTTCCCAACGTTGATGGAGCTGTTGTGGGATTGCCCGATACAGCTGCCCTCATTCCCTTCAATTCTCAAGGAACCCCAGGGGGGCCTTCATCCGTTGGTACTTCAGGGTCATTTGCAACTCATGGCATGGAGGATTTCAGGGGACGCTGAAAGGACGAACAACTTTGGTCAGACGCTGCAAACCTCATCCAGCAGGCATGGGCATCAGGTACAGTCAAGAGGTATCGCTCGGCTTGGAGACGATGGCACCATTGGTGTCTGGAGAGACACATGGATCCCATGGGGCAAAGGTTACTCACATTCTAAATTTCTTAGCGGTATTGTCCCAAGCTGGCCTAGCCTATCAAACGGTCAATTCTTTTCGTTCGGCCATCTCAGCAGGGCACTGTGAGATTGATGGCAAACCGGCAGGGGAACACCCCTGGGTTTGCAAGCTAATGCAAGGCAACCGGCTGTCTAGGCCTCCAGAGCCTAGGTATTCGGGCCTGTGGGACATTAATCTAGTGCTAAGACTTCTTCTTGGCTGGCAGGATAACCAATATCTGTCCCGCAAGGAGCTTTCGGCTACACTAGCCATCCTGCTATGTCTCATTTCATGTAAGCAGGTTTCGGATGTCAGGGCACTGGACATCACAGCGAGAGTTTTTACCCCGGAAGGGGTCACCTTTACCATATTAAGAAGGACAAAGACCAATACCAGGTCGGTATCTTATCCTTCCTTTCCGGAGCATCCTAAGTTGTGTGTGGAGAGGTGCATTAAGGCAAATGAGGAGATGACCTCAGAGCTTCGCCCCCCTGGGGAAAGGCAATTACTTATCTCCATGCAGAAACCTTTCAAGTAGGTTTCCTCCCCTTCCATTGCCAGGTGGGTACGGTGGATCATGTCAGAGGCAGGTGTGGATGTGAGTAAATTTGGTGCACATACCACAAGAGGAGCTATGGCATCAAAAGCCATTTAGGTAGATGGTAGGCTGGAAGATATTATGAATACGTCTGATTGGTTGTCTGATTCTACCTTTAAGAGGTTTTACTTCAAGCCCATTTCGGAAGCGGTGTCTCTGGTCATAAGTAATCTTTGAACATTCATAATCCTCGCCTCAATCCTGACATAGAATGAAACATTTCTTAGCTATCGAGAAGAAAAGTTTAAATTCTATTAAGGACTAGGAGGCGAGGATTATCCCACCCTGAGATTACTTTTCGATCTCAACCTGCCCAGGATGATTTGTTATCAGTAAGTAATTTGCTTCCATGATGATGTCTTTGATGAAATGTTAATGTCATTGAAATTTTATACAGTTGAAATTTGCATGCCGAATGGTTTTACTTTTCATGAATACTGTGGAGATCCCAGTATACTAAAGAATTTGATAACAGGACTCTCTCTGTATTGCAGGGAATGACCAAAAGTTCGAATAAAGTAGCAAGCCCAGCTTAACATCCTCCAGTGAAGAAGAGGAAGCGGAAGGGACGTCACACGATTATATGTTATGGACTGTTATATGATTGGACTATGGTTACCATGGAGACTGTTCCCTTATGGTTCATGGGATGTGTAGTCTGTAATGTTTTTACTGGTTTTTTTATTTAATGTTCTTTAAAACTGCTATGCAAATAAAGTGAAGAAAGACATGCATAATCCTCACCTCCTCGTCCTTAATAGAATTGAAACTTTCCTTCTCGATAGCTAGGAGATTTTTCATTTCCTGCGGGATAGTAATCAAGCAGCACAAGACCATGATAAGTCTGTGAAACTGAAAATGCCAGACAGAAGAGTAAATATAAGTCAATGTGCGCGTCTCTATAAATGAGCGTTCCCATGTGTATGTGGGACACGGTTTTAATCCGCAAAGTGCCTGTTTGCTCACATTGTAGGTTGGCGCAGCCTCCCGAGGTCTATGCGGGGTAAGGGGAATTCAGCAGAGAACCGTGTTTTCTATAAGAAGCCGGCAGGGCACGTAAGTAGAAACAGGACTTGTATTGGAGAGTGAAAAGAAAGAAGGCAGAAGTGGCGGCCATATTGGAATGGAGGATGGATATTTAAAAGATGTTAAACCTTCATCTCCCGTGATTGAAATTTAAAAGAACATTTAAAAAAATTGTATGTGAGGAAGCACGTAGAGGGAATATGTGGGGTAGTCAGATATATTTGTGTTAGTAATCCAAATATAGATTCTGTATAAATCACATTGTATATCACATCAAAAACAAAAAAGATTCCTGTCAATTGGTCTTTGTGCACATATTGATAGCTGTAAAATCATCAGACATGTATTCCATGTTAATCATAATTCATTACATAAAAGCAAGAGTATTCACTGTGAAATTAGACATTTATGTAAATCAGTTTGGTCTTGCCCTGATTATGAATGGAGCACATATACATTGTTAAGTTGATCACAGATCTAGGGGCCCAGCAATTTGTAGACAATAGAATGTTTCTTGTTGGCATTGACATATATACCAATTTGGGAGGTGTGGTCGTCATTACAACAGGAGCATATTTAAGTTGTTAAAATAATCAAATGCATCGTGGCCCAGCAATTTGTAGATCAAACATTGTTATGCATTACCAGTAGCAGCATTAACGACCAGTGTTCGATGTTGTCCCTCATGTCATGACATGTTACAATCTGTTGTAAAAGCTGTGATTACATTGTTGGATCCCCTGGATACAAGGTCCTTGTTTATGTTGAATCCCCCATCTATAGCTCTTAACTCATTGATCCACCTACTTTCAAAGCATCTTAGAGCGCGCTATCTATCCCGTCCTCTGGGATCTACGTCTGCCACATCGATCCCATGGAACTTGATTTCAAGTGTTTTATTTGAGCTATGTGCAGTGTTGTAGTGTACTGCTAATGGATATTCTCTTTTGTGATTTCTAATGGCCTGAATGTGTTCTTGGATACGTTCTCTAAGTGTTCTGATGGTGCTTCCAACATTTATCAGGCCACAAACATACAGTGCAGTAGACCACAAATCTGTTGTTGCAATTAATGAAACTTGTGACATGGTGGGTCCTTTTGGTGATGTATTGGAAGGTGGTTGTTTTGTTCAGAGCATATCCACACACATTTCAATGTCCGCACTTTTGAGAGCCCTTGAGTGCTTCTGATAGCCAAGTATGTGGTTTGTCTGGTCTTGTGATGCTGTGGCATAGAGTATCTTTTAGTGTACGGCCCCTGCTGTAAGTAATAGTAGGTGTGTTGGTAATGACATCTTTCAGAGGAGGTTCTGCCTGTACGAAATGCCAATGTTTATTGATAACCCTATGTATCTGTGATGAAAGTGTGTTATAGGGGGTGATGAGTGCTTGTCTCTTACATTTGCATACATGATCATAATGCTCGTTTTCAAGTCATTTCCTCTAGTCTAGTCATATCACCCACAAAAATGATTATACAAGCAAACCCATAATGACGTTGATTGCCTACTTTAGTTATATCTTGTTAGAAACTGGGTCTCTAATTGGCAGAGGGATGTGCCCTGCCCAAATAGGGACCACAATCCTAGTTGGGTTAAGCTAGATACACACTTTAAACTAACCTGTGCTCACCCTCTGATAGCTTGGCACAGAGCAGGCAGGCTTAACTTAAGAGACAATGTGCAAAGTATTTGTACAACATGTATACACAGTAACACAATGAATTCATCACAAAAATATTTCCCACATGTTTAGAATAATAGAGAATATTTATCTGAGTAAAACAAGACAAAAATGACAAAAATTCAATCAGTATAAGTCGAGATATGAATTTTTAAAGAAATAATACAAAAACAGTGCTTAGAAGTCCATAGCACTAGAAGGTTACTTGAGGACACTGTAGTGTAGTTCCTATTTCCCTAATAGGCTCTGCGCATTGGAATAATATACCCTATAGGTTTGACATAGGACTGAGGTCGGTATGTCCCTATCGAGTATATTAAACTTAATTACTTTTGTGCCAGCTAACTCCGAGGCCACTAGAAACGTCTTGTAAACAAGAAGAGAGTAGTTTCTGGCAACCGCATAAACATGACGACTTTGTTTCCCTTTAGAATCGGAACACTTCTCAGAATCGTGGAAACAATAGATAACAGTTTCACTCAGCTAGTCGTGCATGCTTAATTTCCTCTGAGTTACACAGAAAGAATAGACGGGCGTTTCAATAAAAAGGTTTTATTGAGCAGTCTTGTTTCTCGTGTAAGAGATATGTGCTGTTATGATCACAAGACAGTATGCAAGATATATAATGTACAGCGTAAGCAGTAGGAATAAATAATACTGCGCTAGCATTATCTTTTAGCATATATTCATGTACATAAATAACATGAGCTAAAAATGCGAGTACTCATAAGATGCGTCTCTAAGCTAGTTCTACCCCAATGTACCTAACCTAGTCTAGGTGTAGGGCAAGGTAAGAAGTAGGTGAAGTATTCTCTAGTATGGTATACTAAGAGTATGTTAAGTCTAGTATGCCAAGAGTCCCTCTAGGTTCTAGTCAGCTCCATACCTTGAGAATGAGAGAGGTGGGAATCTCCTGCCGGATCTCAAAACTCTAACACCCCGCGAAGGGAGTCAGAACACTGGAAGCTGGATTCTTCTGTGAGCAGGAATGACAGCGTCTTCTCAGTGCGTCAGGCCGGGATATGGGCTCCTCTGAAGTCGAGGTCTCCTCTGACTTGCTTGGGCAAGGGAAGGTATATTTATACCTGGTAGGTGCCTTGGAATGTTAGCATTGACTTGAAGTCGGACAGAGGAAGACGTCGGGAATGAACCCTTAAGGTATAGTGGTTCATGCATAATAAATGAGTTCTTGGAGAAATCAATAATCCTGTGCTAGGGCAACTCCCAAGAGCTTAAGGGTCTGGTTTCTAAGAACTCGTTGTGACGTTAGGGTGGACGGATGTCGGTGACCATGCCTGTATTTGGAGTGCATGGCTAATGCCTAAATAAGGACTGGGATTCTATGCCTATATAAGGGCAATGCGAATTGTGCCTATATAAGGACATGTTTCGGGAAAACCTATATACGGACACCTAAAGCGGAATACAACACGAGGGACCGGGGTGAATCCAAAATTCAGGCTGACCGCGATGGGGTGCAGGCCGCTGTGATACTCAGTCAGGTGCAGCTGAAAAAGTACCTTGGATAGAGCAAAGCATCAAAGCTGAGGGCACGATGCATTGATCTTTTTACTCACTCAGGTTTCTGCGCTGTCTTCAAGCTGCCCTGAGAAGCAACCAATGCATCATTGTCGAGCCGTGCAGAACTTGGTCTTCTGGTCGCGCAGGCTGTAGAACCGCTGTCATCAAAAAGCTGCTGCATCGGTGTCAAAGGGCGATGTGTCAGTTCTGATCTGCGCAAAGGTGACAATGTGCCAGTTTTGTAGCAAAACAGCTGCAGAACCCACTTCTGAGGACCAAGAATGGAGGGGGCACTTCAGGCAAGGTTTGGACTCACAGACAGCAGAGGGCAGGCATCAAGCAGGACAGCTCACCAAACCAGAGAAGCAGCTCCTCAGAACAGTCAGTCAAGGCAAGTTGGCAATCCTTACAGCAAAGCAGTTGGTAGGGTCAGAGTGCCAGTACTCATGACCACATTTGCCTTTGAAGTGGGGGTAACTTCAAAGCAGCTCCTTGAAGTACACAGGTCCCCTTTCATCCCAGCCCTTTCTTCCAGGCTTTCTGTGGGGGATGATCAGTCCTTTGGGTGGGGACAGGACACAGCCTATTTAGATGTGTATGTGAGCTCCCTATCCCTCTTCCTGCCCAGGAAGCTATCAGAATGCAGATTAATGAGATGAGTCCTCTGTCACACCCGCTCTTCCTGTGTTTTTGGCTGACTAGAGGGAATGAATAAAGTGTAGCTGTCACCCAGCCCAGACATGTATTGGAGACAGGCTGCAGGCACACAGAGCAAAGTTAAGAGCAGAGAAATGCCCACTTTCTGAAAGTGGCATTTCTAAAATAGTAATGTCAAATCCAACTTTACAACTAAGAAGGATTTATTATTACCATTTCAAATATATGAAACATGATTTAGCTACTCCTTTCTAATCAGGAATTACAGCTTAAAATTGTTTTAAGTAATTCCCAATGCTAACCTAAGAGAGGAGTAGGCCTTGCAGTAGTGAAAAACTAATTTAGCTGTTTGTCACTACCAGGACATGTAAAACTTAAATGTATATGTCCTATCTTTTACTTACACAACACCCTGCCCTTCGTGCCACCTAGGGCCTGCCTTAGAGGTGACCTATGTGTAAAAAAGGAGAGTTTAAGGTTTGGCAAATGATTCTAAATGTCAAGTCAAAGTGGCAATAAACTGCACACAGAGGCCTTGCAATGGCAGGCATGAGACAGGTTTGAAAGGCTACTTGTGGGGTGGCACAATCAGTGCTGCAGGCCCACTAGTAGCATTTAGATTACAGGCCCTAAGTATATGGTATACATCTTTACAAGGGACTTACAGGTAAACTAAATATGCCAATCAGGTATACACCAAAGTCACCATTTATAGGGGAGAAGCACATGTACTTTAGCACTGGTTAGCAGCTATAAAGTGCTCAGAGCCATAAAACCAACAAAAAGATACAGCAAAAAGAGGAGGTAAGTAGATAAAAGAATTGGGGGAAGACCACTCTAAGGATGACAGGTCTAACACGTGTACCTCCCAGCTGAAAGTAGGAAGAACTAACCAACCTCTAAGGAATTCTCATCACAGTGGCAGAAAAACCTGGAAAGACTGTCAGCATTGGCGTGGTCTACCCCTTGTCTGTGTTCCACACTGAAGTCCGTACCCTATAGGGAAATGGACCTCATCAACAGTTTTGGATTCTCACCCCTCATCTGAGGGGCCTGTGGTCAGTCTGAATCAGGAAATGAGTGCCAAACAGGTTTGTCCTCAACTTCTTTAGTGCCAAAACCACACTAAAAGCTTTTCTCTCAATAGCACTCCACCTCTGTTTCCTGGGGAGTAACCTCTTGGAGATGAAGGCTACAGGTTGGTCCAGGCCTTCTTTATTTAGGTGTGATAACGCTGCTCCTATGCAATATTCTGAGGTATCTGTTTGAATGATAAACTCCTTGGAGAAGTCAGGGGCCCAGAGCACATGTGCTGTGCACATGGCATGCTTCAGGAAGTCAAATGCAGTTTGCTGTGCCTCTGTCCAAATTACATTTCTGGGCTGCTTCTTAGAAGTCAACTCTGCAGAGGGGGTAACAATGGTGCCATATCACTTGACAAACCTCCAGTAGTACCCCGTGAGGCCCAAAAATTCTCTGACCTCATTCTGAGTTTTGAGGGGCTCTCAGGCCATGATAGCCTCTTTCTTGGCCTGGAGGGGCTGCAACTTACCACTGCCCACCGGGTGTCTCAAGTACACCACAGACCCCTGCCCTATCTGGCACTTACTGGCCTTGATAATCAGGCCTGCTTGTTGCAGAGCCTGAAGAACTTGCCGGAGGTGAAAAAGGTGGTCATTCCACCTGTGACTGAAGACAGCTATGTCATCCAGATAGGCAATTGAGAATGCCTCCATACTAGTGAATACCTGGTTCACCAACCTCTGGACAGTGGCAGGGGCATTCTTTAGTCCAAAGGGCATCACTCTAAACTGACAGTGACTCTCTGGGTTGGAGAAGCTGACCTCTCCTGTCAGTACCCTGATGTAAGATCAAATGGACTTAAGTATTGGGCAGCCCCTAAACTGCCATTCAGCTCATCTGCCCTGGGGACGGGATGAGCATCAGTCTTTGTCACAGAACTTACCAGCCCTCTATAATCCACACAGAACCTCAGTACAGGTGTGGTGCCCCCTTGAGCAGCTTTTGGTACCAGAATCACAGGACTGGACCAGGGACTACCTCAGGGTTCTATCAACCCCAATTCCTGCATCTTAGAGACTTCACTCTTAATGCTGGCCCTCACCTTATCTGACAACCTGCAAGATTTATTATTAACAGGGAGGTTGTCTGCTGTGTCCACACCATTGGTACATATGTGGGGAGTCCCAGGAATAAGGGAAAACAGAGAGGAGCACTGTCTCAACACTTGGTGACAGGCCCTCTGCTGCTTGGGAGTTATAGTAGATAAAAGGATTACTCCCTCCACAGACCATCCTTCTCATTGGAGTCCAAAGGTCAGGAAGAGGTTATCTCTCCTCTTCTCCATCTGTCACTAACAGCATGGTGATCTCAGACCTCTCAAAGTGGGGTTTGAGGCGATTGATGTGGAGCACCCTGTGGGGTCGCCCGGGGGCCTTAAGGTCCACCAAGTACATAGCCTTACCATTCTTTTTAATCACCTTGTGGGGCCAGTGCAACGGTCCTGGAGGGCCCTCGGTTCCACAAGTGCCATAACCCACACTTTCTGCCCAGGTTGTAATGTCACAGTGGTGGACCTTTGGCCATATCACTCTTCCATTACAGCCTGACTGACTTCTAAGATGTCAGAAGCTTCGTTCCACAACTTAGCCATATGGATTCTGAAGGCCAGCATGTAGCTCACTACATCCTGTGGAGTCCTCCTGGGAGCTTGCTCCCACTCTTCCTTCATCAGACTCAGAGTTTTCCCAAGAGGGTGCCTGTACAGAAGCACAAAGGGGCTGAAGCCCACTCCCTTCTGTGGTACCTCCCTGTAGGCAAATAATAGGCATGGTAAGAGGATGTCCCACTTATTTCTCAAGGACTCAGCCAAGCCTCTAATCATGCCTTTCGGGGTTCTGTTGAATCTCTCAACAAGCCAATTGGTTTGTGGATGGTAAGGAGTGAAGAACTTGTAAGTCGCGCCACATTCCTTCCACATGTATGGAGACATGACGTTTGTGCCCCTGTCAGACACAACTTCCTTGGGAAAACACACTCAGATAAAAATCCCCATCAGGGCCTTTGCCACTGCAGGTGCAGTCATGGTCCCCAGAGGGATTGGCTCTTGGTACTGAGTGGTATGATCCTCCAGAACCAGGATGAACCTGTTCCCTGAAGCAATATGGGGATACATAGACCCTACAATGTCAATGCCCACCCTCTAAAAGGGAGTACCAATGAGTGACAGTGGGTTAAGGGAGCTTCAACCCTTTGCCCTGTCTTCCCAGTAGCAGGTTACACAAGTCCTGCAGAATGCTTCTGAGGATGTCCTGATATTGGGCAAAAATAAATGTGGGACAAGTATTGCAAAGTTCTTGTCTTGGCTCAAGTATCCTGCCAGGGGTATCTTGTGAACCAGCTCTAGTAGGAAGGCCCTGTAGCATTTGGGGGCCAACAGGGCACTTGCTGCCCCAAGCACAGGAGCCTTAGGCTCACTCTAAAGGAGGTTGTCCTCCCAGCAAATGTGATAACTACCATAGACAGCACCTGCTGCTTGGGCTTCAGCCTGCTACCTCTTGCCCTGAAGGAAAGGACAGTTCCTCTGTGTTCTACAGAACTACTCATTGGTGGGTCCTCCTTCTACATACCATCCAGCAAGTGTAGGAAGATCACCAAGGGAAGCAGTGCCCTCCTCAGTGGGTTCCGGGACGGCCACCGCTGGTCCCCCATCCACCTCACTGGGAAGACACACAGGAGCTGGTTTACCACTCCCTCTGCCATTCCCCTTTTTAGCAGCTGACTGGGCCATTGTTCCAGGCTCCAGCCCTTTTTGGCTCCCATCCTGGGTAGCCATTGACCTTGGCGTAGCACAGATCTAATCAGGTAACCCCAACATCTCCACATGAGCCTTGAGCTCCACTTCTTTCCAGATAGTGTGCTCCAGGTCATCACCCAACAAAGTCAACAGGCATGGCAGGGCTCACAGGAACTTTCAGAAGACCTGTAACCCCCCCACTCAAAGAGAACTAGGCTACTGGGTAGTGACTCTCTCTGTTGTCAGCCACCACAACTTGGTGGAATGCATTAGGAGTTACCTGCTCTGAGGACACCAGCTGACTCCTTACCATAGTCATGCTGGCTCCTGTATCCCTCAGAGCCTCATCACCTTGCCCAATGATGGTGAGCCATTGCCTATACTTTGTAGTATTTGAGGGCACATGGATCTTAGGGACCATCTCGGGGATGCTAGGGTAACCCCACTAAACTCCCCCCATTAACTGGGGCAAACTCCTCCCCAGCACTACACTAGCCACCCCTGGATTTGTTCCCCCAGTGGGAGGCGGTGCTCTTTTTGTATACTTGGAACCCCCTTTGTAGTGTCCATACTTGTAGCACTCATAGCACTTGATAGGCTTGGGCTGCTGACCTCTGTCAGTGTAGATTTTCTTCTGGTGGCCAGATTGGGAATGAAAACCACACGCTTTCCCCTGTGAGTTGTTTTGGGGGCCTTTAGAGAAATCTTTTCATCTCCCCCCTCCTTCTTCTGGTGGAAACCCTGACCACTGTTTTGGGAGTCTCCCCCAGATGTCTCCTTGGACTCTCTGGTGCTGACCCAGATGTCCGCCTCGTCAGGACGTTTCCTGGGGCAAGTGAACTTGCTATCAACTAGGTGTTGGTGTAGCTCTGCAAACAAAATATTAAGCATGTGCTCCTTCAAAATCAAGTTGACCAGCCCTGTATAATCATCAGCCTTGCTGCCCCTTACCCAGCCCTTAAGTGCCTTGCTGATATAATCTAATAAATCCACCCATATTTGTGATGAGATCTTGTGGCTGCCCCTGAATCTGAGCCTGTACGTCTCAGGGGTCAGTCCAAACTTGCTGACTTGGATGGCCTTAATTGCAGTGTTGCATGTCTGGTCCTCTACTTCTAGTGTAAGGAGTGTGTCTCTCCACACCGTGGGTATTTACTTCCACAAACTACTACCCCAGAACTCCTCTGGGACCTTGTGCACTCTCAGAGCCACTTCATAGGCAGCAAACCATTTGTCTATGTCATCCCCACCACATAACTGGGCACCAAAGCATTTCCGATCCTGACTCTGGACTCACCAGTGGACACTGTAGGTATGCTACATCATCATTGCTGTTGCTGGACCCCTCTATCAGGGCTCTGATGTTCAGTTCTCTCATGCTGAGCTCATGGGCAATTTTTCTCTCCTCATGCCCAGCCTTTTCTCCTCTATAACTTGCTCTTTCACAATTTTAGCAAGGAGCTGCTCCTTCTCTAGCTTGACAGGGGCCTGCTCCTTCACCAATTTCAATTTTACACGTTCTAGATTCACCTTTTGCTTCTCCCTCCTGCCCTCCAGCTCCTCTGGGGACAGGTGCCTTGATGACACACTGTTGCCTGGTCTGCTGCGGACTTCCAGTCCAGGGAGGATGTTACCCCCTTCATCAGTAGGTTGCATGACAAGAACATATTGGTCTTGCTTCAAATCCTTCTCCTACTCCTCTGACCCCTCCACCTCATCCTCTGCTCCTTCTGAGTGTGCTGCTGCCTATGCTCTTAAGGCTTACTGAAGTGCTGCCTTCCTGGCACTTTCCTTATGGAACACCCATGTCTCCTGGCAGAACCCCCTGAGCTGGGCCACTGTGTATGCCTCCAGGTTGTCCAGCTCAAATTCCATATTGGCAGGTAGGAACACTGACATTGTAGAGCAAAAAGTCTTTTGGAAAATTAAAGATGTCAACCAGGGAGAATTGAAAAAGATTTGAATTGATCTTAAATATAGAGTTGAAGTGAACACTGAATTGCTATATGTTATTGCACAAACACAAGTCCAATCTTCACTGCTGATCAATAATGTTAGAAATTGGGTTTCTGGTTGGCAGGGTTATGCACCCTGTCCAAGTAGGTACCACAGTCCTAGCCAGGGTAAGCTAGATGCACACTTTAAATTAACTTTTGCTCATCCTCTGGTAGCTTGGCACAGAGCAGGCAGGCTTAACTTAAGAGGCAATGTGTAAAGTATTTGTGCAACACACACGCACACACACACACATACACACACACACAGTAACAGAATGAATACACCACAAGAAAACTCCACACAGGTTTAGAAAAATAAAGAATATCTGGGTAAAACAAGACCAAAACGAAAAAACTCTAATCAGTAGAAGTCGAGATATGATTTTTTTTTAAATAAATTAAAAAACAGTGCTTATAATCAATAGTGCTAAAAGGTTACTTAAGGTTACGAGGGACTGGGGTAAATCCAAAGTTCAGGCCGACAATGATGGGAGGCAGGCCGACGACGAGTCTCACACAGGTCCTGCTGAAAAAGTACCTTGGATGGAGCAGAGTGCCGACTCTCAGGGCACGATGTATCGATCTTTCTCACGCAGTTGGGTCGCTGCGTTGTCGTTGAGCCGCTCAGTGTGTCATCGTCGGGTCGGTCAGGCTGTAGAACCGCTGTAGTTGATCAGACTCTGCGTTGGCGCTGAAGGATGATGTGCCGCTAACGATAGGTGCAAAGGTGACAATCTGTTGGTTTTATAGCAAAACAGCTGTAGAACTCACTTCTGAGGCCCAGGACTGGAGAGAGCACCTCAGGCAAGGGTAGGACTCACAAATGGCAGAGCCCAGCAGCACCAGCAGAAGTGCAGGAAGTCTTTTGTGTCCCTGAGACTTCAGAAAACGGGAGGCAAGCTCTTGGAGTCACTCTGGGCTCAAGTGAGATGGGTCCAGTCCTTGTCCTCAGCAGGGCAGACATCAGCAGGCAGCAGGGCAGCTCAGCAAAACAGAGAAGCAGTTCCTCAGAACAGTCAGTCAAGACAAGATAGAAATCCTTACAACACAGCAGTCTTTACTCCAGCAGAGTTCTCCCCAGGCCTAGTAGTGTACTGATTTGTTAGGGTCAGAGCCCCAGTACTTATAACCAAATTTGCCTATGAAGTGGGGGGTGAACTCAAAGCAGCTCATTGAAGGGCACAGGTCCCCTTTCATCCTGGCCCTGTCTGCCAGGCTATCTGTGGGGGGGTGATCAGCCCTTTGTGTTGGAACAGGACACAGCATATTTAGATGTCAGTATCAGCTCTCTCTCCCCCTTTCTGCCCAGCAGGGCTATCAGAATGCAGATGAGTCCTCTGTCACACTCACCCTTCCTGGGTGTCTAGAGGGAATGCACAAAGTGTATCTGTCCCCCAGCCCAGATGTGTACTGCACACAGAGCAAAGTTAAGAGCAGAGAAATTTCCACTTTCTAAAAGTGATTACATCCAACAGGCGCAGCCCTATTCCCCAGAACTGGGGCCAATAATTAATATAACAACTACATTGTTTCAGGGAAAGTAATTTTTATGGGAAAAAGAAATAGATAACAATCATACAGTAAGTGAGTCATGAAAAATGTGTCACTCAGTGCCACAATGAAAAGAACATAAAATATAACAATAATAATAAGGTACCCAGAGTAAATTCTTATATAAGACGTTTTGTTATTGCAAGTATTTTTTGTAGAACATGAATAATACAGAGTCCAATATAAACATATAATTTGTGCTCACAGGGTTACACATAAGAAACATATAATAATACAGATCACAGTGTAAACACAAAACACACACAATGGCAGAGGAAAAGAACACAAATGTTTGTCTGTACGATAACAAGATCAAAGTGCAACATATGCTTCCTCTTGGTTTGCCAAAGGAGAACGTCAATGGTGTTTTGACCTTATCAATTTGTTAGGTCATCATCAGGACAAAAAACAATGTTTGAGAGCAATTCAATTTTTAGCCAGTGATAAAGTAAATTACCAGTTCAAGAAATGAATTAATCTAAGCAAAAACTTTGCATCAATATATCCATTCTTGTGTCAGACAGTGATCTGGATGGTCAGCCACAGACAGTGCAATGCTGGCACAGGCCATGGAGAGGCAGTGTTTGGGCTTGCACTGATGTTCATGCTGATGGAAAATGCATATGCAGGCACAGGAGGCATTATCCATCGGAATCCCACATCTCAGCCCTTCCCACAGAAACATTCTTTGCTCTAGCCTTTGTATCAGAACATATACAAGTACAATATGAGAACATCAAAAGGATTCATCGATTTTTCAAATCTTTCAGGTGTCAAAATTAACAGTACTATGATCTGAAAATTACTTTTTGGATTTAGAAGGTTGCTAAACTACTACTAATTCAGGCAGATTTATGGTGAGCAATTCCACTGAGCCAGCTACTCTCCCTATGGACAAGACATGACCTGCTAGTTTGATGACTAAAACCAATTTTCAGCCCACAATGTCAATTCTCTGACTGTATTGAGTATTCCCCAAAGCTTTAACATGTAGTTATCAGCATACAGATTTAACAGCTATGATGATCACATTTCTAAACCTTTAATTGATTGGTATGCCAATGTATATGACCCTAAGTGCTCAGAAGTTACTGCCAGTGACCTGTAGCATTTTATATAGTCCCGTGATAACAACAATAATAATGATGCCTTGTAACTTAATGTAGTTATTTTACATGCTTGTATTTCTTTAAGCTCATTGGAATAAGGAAAACAAAATTTTCAGGACTAATATGACATGACGATTTGCAAGTGTCAATGCTTGCCACAAAGTAAATAGAACAATCTGTGATATTCCATTCAAAACATGCTTACAATGAAAAAAGCAACCACGTCTGTCTTTATGTGCTTGGAGGGGGCAAAGGAGATGGCGAGAAGAGTGACATTTAACTTTTACCTGGTCTTGTATAGCTGAATGAGACCTTCTGGGCAGTGGTGCTGGAACAGTTTTTAGAATGAGGGCCCTGCCATCAGTGTTACATCAGTGAAGTCACAGGGATTTTGAAACATCCAGGGGTTAAAGTGTAGCAAATGAGCCATGCCCATTTGGCAGGAGAATGGTGAGTGAGTAGTGCATTTCCATTGGTAAATTTTGAAGCACATTATCTCAAATTTATGCATTGAAATGTCCTCTTGAAATGGTCACAAAATGTGCAAGATACATTGGCTTAACTACTCACTATTTAGTGCACAAACAATATAGTGGGAATCAGATTTCTCTACATATTTAGCATTTGTGTACATATGTAGTAAAGTGTCTTGGTTTGTTTTGATCATATTCAAATTTTTGCTCCCATTACACTTCAGAATTGCAAAACAAATAATGTGCCTTATTTGAACATTTCCTGCAGCTGATCGTCAGAACACTTTTCAGAGGGCCATGGGGCAAGCAAGAGCTACAAGGCCCAACCGTGGTGGTCGAGACCTTTTACTCTGGATGTCTCGGTCACCCCTTCTATGGGATCCGAGCAAATAGGCCAAGTACCTTTTCCGCACCTGACTATCAGTGGTAGCACTGGTCAATCAGTCCAAGGCATCTTGGGGAGGAGGTAGGTGTAAGGCGCGCAGAGACTGACAACTCAAAATACACCCAGCAGCCCCACTAAATTATTGTCCAGTCAAATACTTGCTTTTATATAAAAATGAGCATACCAACTAACACAAAGTACACTACAACACACTGCAAATAATATTCACAGTCTTCTTAAGCAGACCTGTTACTGTCACCTGGGTCAGCTCCTGTCCCTCTTCCCTGTCTATGGATGATGGTTATTCCACATTCGCATGTGGAGACATCCAAGATAAGCCCCACCACTGAATTCAAGTCTTAGAGGTTCTACAAGGGCTTTTACCAAAAGTCCACATGTCCCCTGCACCTGTACTTGGACGCATCAATCAGAACAAGTTCACCTCCCCAGGCCCAATTACCTGGTATCAGTCTTACCCGCAGTCGCTGAAATGGTGATCTAGTTTCCCCGGGCATGCATTCCTGCCCTGGCGGTGAGCAGGGCTCTGTAATCTGCAGCCACAGCAGCAGACATTCACAGTGCTCCTCTGTTCCAGCAGAATTCTTGGGATCCTCTCTGTAGCACCACCACTGGACCTCGGTACCTTCAGTCAATCTCCTTCTCCTCACAGGGCCCACTAGTCTTGTGTGAGGCAGAAGCTGGTGCTCTAGTAAGTGGCCTTGATTCTCTTGGGTGTGGTCCACTCACCCAGCATGGGAGACCATTAGTCCCCAGTACTGGTCACGACATGCTGAATTCATGCTGAGCTTCTCCACCATGATGTACAGCTTCAGCTTATAATTCATTTCTAGGCACACTTGTGATTTAGTGTCTTTATGTTCTGAGGTTACCCACCTTGAATTGCCCACTACTTTGTTATGCTCTTCCTACAGAGAGCAGTCTATCACAGCTGGACAGCCACCAATCTTTCTCATTATTGTGCATCTGTTGCATCTGCTCCCGTTCTCTTGTGTTTTCTCCACTCAATCATCCACTGTACCCACTGTACCTCCCTCTCCCCTCGCCGTTCCCTTCTTCCTGATTCCCGCTGCTGCTGACCCACGGCCCCTCCCCCTGCCCTCTCCCGTTTCCCGCCTCCCAGCTGAGCGTCCCTCCCCTACAAAATGCCGACCGCTGCGGGGGAGCGCTTGTAAGACCTTGACCTCGGTCACAGGCCTGCACTCTCCCCGGCAGCTCCACTCGCTCCGTCGCTGAGCCCCCAGCCTGGGTGTTCGAGGCTGCTCTGGCCGCCTGCCGCATCGCGGTAACTGTTGACTCTGCGTATATTGTTTTTCGTTTGCCCATTATTGTTTTTCTCTTGCCCATTATTATGCTCTTGCTTGCCCCGTTCTCTTGTGTTTTTCTCCACTCAATCATCCCTGTACCCTCTGCCGCTTCGCGGTAACTGTTGACTCTGCGTGTACTGTTTCTCTTGCCCATTTTTGTTTTACTCTTGCTCATTATTGTGCATCTGTTGCATCTGCTCCCGTTCTCTTGTGTTTTCTCCACTCAATCATCCACTGTAACCACTGCCCCTCCCTCTCCCCTTGCCGTTCCCTTCTCCCTGACTCCCGCCGTTGCTGACCCGCGGCCCCTCCCCCCTGCCCCATCCCGCCCCTACAAAATGCCGACCGCTGCGCGGTCGTGCCACTGGCGCGCCAAAGGCAAGCCCGTCTGCGCCCATCCGCATCCCGATCGCGGCCAGCGCCAGGAACCCTGGCTCCCCAGAGCCCCACCGATATCACGCCTCCACCCTCCTCGCTCTCAACCCCGGAAGACACCCAGACTGCCAGAACTCCTCACCGACCACCACCCACGGACCTTTCTCCTGCAGACACTGCCATCGCTCCTTCACCATCTACAGCACCCCCACGTCCGCCACAGGCCCATGGGACGCCTGGGACACCGAAGGCCTAACGTGCATCCTCCTCAACGTGCGCTCCCTCCACAGACACGCCATAGAGATCTGGGACCTGATCGACACCCTCGCGCCCGACGTCGCCTTCTTCACGGAAACCTGGACCAACACCACCTCCGGTCCCGACATCGCCACCGCCACCCCCGACGGGTACAAGATCCAGAGGAAGGACCACCCACACTGCCTAGGAGGAGGACTCGCCATCGCACACAAGTCCTCCCTCCGACTCTCCACCTCCAGCACGAGTGACCCCCACTCCAACACAGAACACCTCCACTTCCAGATTCAGACCTCCCGAGGACCACGCTCTGCGGCACCCTCGCCTACAGACCCCCGGGACCCCGCTCCCCTGCCACAACTGCCATCACCGACCTCGTCGAACCCCACGCCATCACCTCCACGGACTACATCCTACTCGAAGACCTTAATTTCCACCTCGACAACCGCAGCAACCCCGACTCCACCGCCCTCCTCGACAACCTCTCCAACCTCGGCCTGAAGCAGCTCATCAACAACTCCACGCACAGAGCAGGACACACCCTCGACCCCATCTTCGCAGGAGGGTCAAACGTCCGCTTCAGCCGCACTACCCAGCCCCCTGGACCGACCACCACTGCGTACATTTCACCTGCAACATCACCACCGCACCCAAACTGGCACCACGCCCGCCACGAAGGAACTGGAGCAAAATCACAGAGGAGCACCTCAACTCCACCCTCCTCCTAGACCCCCCTCCACCACGACCGACGCCAACTCCGCAGCCAAAGAACTCCATCGATGGATCTCCAGATGCGCCGACAAGATCGCCCCCCTCCGCAACACTGCCAAACAATGCCCACTGAGGGCCACCTGGTTCACCACCGAACTCCAAGTCGCCAGGCGCACCCACAGACGCCTCGAGAAAATGTGGCGAAGCCAGAAAACCACGGAAGACCGAAACAACCATAGGAGCGCACTAAATGAATACCACCAGCTCATAAGGGACACCAAACGGACCTTCATCAAGAACAAACTCGACACCAACCCAACGAACGCCCGAGAACTCTTCAACGTCATACAGCAATTCACCAAACCCCCCAGCGAGGCCACGGACGTCACACCATCCCAGGAACTCTGCAACAAGCTCAGCACCTACTTCCATCAGAAGATCAAGACCCTCTACGACCACCTTCACCACCCCGTCCCCCTCCGCTGACCACCAGCCGACCATCACCACCTGGACCCCCGCCACGGTGGAACTTATCAGCACTACCATGATGAAAACCAGGTCTGGAGCACCCACGGACCCCTGCCCACCTCACATCTACCAGAAGACCGCCATTGCCCCCGAACTAGGACGGACCATCAATGCCTCCCTCCAAGCCGGCACCTTCCCTGACAACTGGAAGCAGGCAGAAGTCAAGCTCCTCCTCAAGAAGCCCACAGCCGTCCCCACGGACCTGAAGAACTACCGGCCCATCTCCCTGCTCAGGTTCGCCGCCAAAATCGACTAAAGAGTTGTAAATGCCCAGCTGACCGCATTTATCGAACAGCACTCCATCCTAGACGCCTTCCAGTCCGGATTCCGCAGCAACCACAGCACCGAGACCGCCCTCCTTGCAGCCACTGACAACATCCGCATGCTACTCGACCAGGGACACACTGCAGCCCTCATCCTACTGGACCTTTCCGCTGCTTTCGACACCGTCTCACACCACACCCTCGCAGCCAGACTGCACGACGCCGGGATACAAGGAACCGCCCTCAACTGGATCCGATCATTTCTCTCTGGCAGAACCCAGAGGATCAGACTCCCCCCTTTCATCTCCGAACCCACAGAGATCAACTGCGGAGTACCACAGGGATCATCGCTCAGCCCCACGCTCTTCAACATCTACATGGCCCCCCTCGCCGCCATCGTCAGACAGCATGGGCTCAACATAGTATCTTACACCGATGACACCCAACTCATCCTCTCCCTCATGAAGGATCCCAAAGACACCAGGCTCAGCTTCCAGGAAGGAATGAGGGACGTCACGGCATGGATGAAGGACAACTGCCTGAAGCTCAACACTGAGAAAACTGAGGTCCTCATCCTGGGACCCTCGACCTCCGCCTGGGATGACACGTGGTGGCCCTCCGCCCTCGGGAGTCCTCCCACCCCGACAGACCACGCTCGGAACCTCGGCATCATCCTTGACTCCTATCTCACCATGACACGCCAGATCAACGCCGTCGCCTCCACCAGCTTCAACTGCCTCCGCATCCTCCGAAAGACCTTCAAATGGATCCCCCCCAAACACAGAAAAACTGTCACCCACGCACTCATAACCAGCAGACTGGACTACGGAAACGCCCTCTACGCCGGCATCAACAGGACCCTGCTACACAAGCTCCAAACCATCCAGAACGCCGCGGCCAGACTCGTCCTCGGGACCCCACGGCACGAACGCATGACGCAACACCTTCGAGACCTACACTGGCTCCCGGTCGAGAAGAGAATAACCTATGAGCTTCTCACCCACAACTACAAATCCCTCCACAACATCGGACCCAAATACCTCAACGATAGAGTCTGTTTCCACGCACCCAAAAGAACTCTCCGATCCGCTGACCTCGCCCTAGCGGAGACACCCCGCATCCGCAGAAGCAGAAAAGGAGGAAGGGCCTTCTCCTACATCGCAGCCAAAACCTGGAACGAGCTCCTGGTCAGCATCAGACGCTCCCCTAACCTGCACATCTTCAGGAAGGACCTCAAGACCCTGCTCTTCGACTGAGCCGGAGCTGCCTACCCCCCCAGCGCCTTGAGACCCTCACGGGTGAGTAGCGCACTTTATAAACCCCTGATTGATTGAATCTTGATAGCTCCAAACACAGGCCATGGGAATTACTAGAGGTTCACACCTGGATGTCAGCCTCAGCTATATGTGCATTACAAGGTTACCAAAGGGTCACAGCCAAACTCTTTATGACTCTCTTATCAGCCCCATCTCCTTCCTCAGATATGCCTAGCCCCTTTGACCAGTAACCTCCTTTCTGAATTTAAGAGCCTCTATTGATGTGCACCAAAGGGCCTGGCTCTTCCTTCCTCAAATGTGTGTCCCACCCAGCTCTCAGGAATGTAGCAATTCACAAATCTGTCTGAGGAAAAGTTGTCAACATACTAATGAGTATCCCTCTGCCTGATGAAGAAAAGTGCGGTGATGTGTGTGTGTGTCACGACTAGACACCACTTCAGTGGGAAGTGGAAAAATGGAAAAATAATCCTTTTATTTACACAACCCTCACCCACTCTAGTAGTGGTATGCTTCATCATTTGGTTCACCCTGACTCCTGAAGGTCAGGGTGGGCTGAACCATTTTACAGGGAGCTCTTTGTATATTAATAGTCTAGGGGAGCTACACTTAAATAAAAATTCCTCATCCACTCCCAAAGTATCCCTTTATTAGCGGGGTGGATGGGAGATGATTAAAATAAACTATATAAGAGATGGGATTTGATGGTCCTATGACCCTTATAATGCCAACATGTTTCTACCCTACTCTGATGGCTATAAAAGTCGAGGGCATTCGTAAGGGCGAGTTTGTTTTACTAATTCTCCCCCGGTGACCTCTTTATTATTAGAGGGTTAACAAATAGTCATGCACAATAAAATAATTCTTTAGGCATGCAAGTTAATACTTGCCAATTCACTGGTACCCAGGAGGGGGTATTTCGAGGCCCCACCGGGAGCGGATGGAGGTTGGCTCTGTAGTCAAACTTCCGTCAGGGGTCCCTAACCTTCTGATGACCTACTGTGGTCCACTTGTACCTGGTTTGTGGTACCACAAGGGAATGTTTTACCTATCCCTGCTCCTCCAGCAAGCCCAGGCCTCACAAAATAGAGCCCAGTGTCTTCCATGTGTTGTGTCCATTGCAAGCACACACACCCACCACTACACACACATATACAGGCATGCGCAGCCTCCAATGTACTGTACCCTTGCATGGGCATCCACACATCCCAGCACAGTCACACAGCTCTGCACACTATTCTCTACATGCTGTACCAGCTCACAGCCCACATGTAACCCTGCACATACACATAACCACACAAGCTATTTTCTGATGCACTGTACATTTTCCCAAGCAGATATATTAGTTCATACACAACCATAAGCGCTATCTTCTGATGCCCTATAACTTCCCCACAGGCACACATGCATCCCAGCGATTGACACGATCAAATGCAGTCCAAAGGTGTGTTAAGCACACAGCAGCTGAACTTTACCAGATTGGGCCCGAAAGCGCCCCTCCTGTCACAACGGTAAAAAGGCCTGTTCACTCTACTGATCACTAAAAACTAAAAACACGATATGGTGCCTCCACCGAGCTCATGCTACTTAACTCCCAATGAAGGCAGTAGCTTTCCACTACTTGGTAGTAACAGTTAGGACACCCCTCCCCAGTCTAAGCAGAATGCAGTCTGTGAGACAGGCCTATGTAAAAGACCACATGCATGATTTGTGTTTATCCTTGACCAAAAATCTTTACTAAGAATCCAGATATCACAGAAGCTGGGGTCTATTACCATGCAAGAGTCGTTTCTGTCCCAACACTGACATATTGTGAAATATTTGTAAATGTCATACATAAGTACTCAAATTGTGTTACATATTAGAACGTGTTGACATCATGCAGCCTTTCCTTTATACTTTCTGAAAGGCAGCTAGATTATTTCTTGGCCCACATTACAAAATTCCCTCACTTTACAAAAAAAGAAAGGAAAAGTACACCACTCTTCCTTTAAATAAGCAGCAGTTTGTCAGAATGTATGGCATTATCAACTGAACTCTGTCTTTGAACCCACAGCAAATGTTTCAAGATAAAAACAAAATTTGAAGGCCTCTTTATTGCTTTATCCCCTTCTGAACTCCCGCAAAGTTATTTGGAGGTGCTTCAGCCCTACCCACTCCACTATTTCAAGTGCCCCTGCTTCTGGGAAAGCTGTACTTCTCCTGGGGCAGACTTTACCGTTCTAATACCCATTTGGCCAGCTGTATAAAATGTTCTATGACCTCGTTAGCAGTGGCTCGAAAGCATGTCATCAGTTTCTTGGTTGCATCCATAATAATAAACGTGTTTACAAAGCTGTGTACAACTTCTGTGCTACACCTCTTTCTTACCCACATCCATTGTAAACAAATACTACCCAACCACAGGCACCTTCATGTTCATTTCTCTGCTGATCAACAGAAGGCACATATAGCCCAGGTGTTTTGAGGCATTCAGTGTGCACCTGGTTTTTCCCTCCATAAAATAACAGATAGGCTTACATGACATGGCTAATGTAGCATCACTGATTCCTGCAGTTGCTCCTCATTCGAGGCACTGCAATTAGTAACCAGGAGGAATTGCTGCACACTGGAACTACCATTCCTTGCAATATCTGTAGTGTTGGGAAGTGGATACTTTGGTGTGAAAACTGGGCTCCTGATAATTAAGCCCTAATCCTGCAAGCTGTGAGGTAGAACTGAACTTGCAATGGTTGTTGCAAGCTGACAGCAGTTTTTTGTTTTGCAAATAATAGTATGGTTTCACTGCCTCACTTTTTTGAGATTGTAACTTTTTCCACTGAGAGAAATTGGAACCTTGATAAGCTTGAGATGATGTTGGTGATCATGATGTTGCTTTTACCATATTTCTTCCAGGACATGGAAACCAATATATAAGGGAAAATTGGCTGACATACTCTGGGCCTTTTTCAGTCCACCACCTACTTTGTTGTACTTTTTTCTCAATATCAGGGGAGGGGAAAATGAAACCAGGAAATCGGACGGTAACCACTATGATATTGAAGGTTGCATTTTCTTGATTACCTGCAATATTGCAGATGTGGGGGCACATAATGAGTACAAAATGTTGAGGGAACTTGCAGAAAATAGTTTTTCATGAAACCTGGGCAAGCTTACCGGTCACAAATAGGGATATGTAGCCTCACGTATTGCAGCTGTAAGAACACCTAAAAGTGCTCATTGTGTGGTCAGCTGATTTTGTAATTTTCTATATCAGCATCCATTGTTGCTGTCAAAATAGAATTGACTCATCTCAAAGTTTTCAGGTTCACTGTGAGAGATGACTTTAAATTTGTAAGATTTGATTTAACCAATTCACAAAGAATTTGTTGAGTAGCTGCGCCTTACTCATGTTGTACTTCTGACCTACTCCTGAATTCCAGGAGTAAGCCAAGAGTGTTTCTGGTTCCCTCTGGGCTTGCTGTTGGATTTCTGAAGTAAGCCAGGAGTAAGTCATAGGAAAATGTTTGTTTATCATGCCCAATTTTTTGAACTTTTCTTGTAGAAATGTGAAAGTAACTCCTGTTTTTTTTCTATTCTCTTACTGACACAGTTGATTCTTCACATCCGACAGCTGAATGAAACTAGATATAAAGATCCCACAAGATCCAATTATAATATAAAGTTGCAAACAAAATCAACCCAGGGGAATGCCTTAAATGATCATTTCTTAACAAGAGAGGACTTCCATGAGTAAACCATTCTCGTAAACAGTTAAAACGTTTCTTGGTGATCAACTGATATATTGCACTTTTAGTCCTGAATCAATAAAATGACTTATTGATTATTGCACATACTTCCTCAGAACAGTCCATTCCCACTGCTGTCTCCCAGTACGGGAAAGAACTGAATTCAAACTGCTCTGTATTGTCATAAAAAGCATTGCATGATCTATCACCAGACTAATTGGCTTAGTAGTTTTGCCTTCTACCTAGAAGACTAAGACCAACAAACCAGAACTTACTGTTATGATGAAGGGCCCTACCTGTGCAAGGACCACCTCTGTGGAACTCTCACCCAGTGCTTCTATGATCTGAAAATTACTTTTTGTGATTTAAAAGGTTGCTAAACTGCTACTAATTCAGGCACATTTATGGTTAGCAATTCCACTGAGCTAGCTAAGCTCCCCATGGACAAGACCTGGCCTGGTGGTTTGATTACTAAAACCAATTTTCAGTCCATAATGTCAATTCTCTGACTGTATTGAGTGTTCCCCAAAGCTTTAACACATAGATATCAGCATACAGTTTAACTGCTCTGATGATAAACTTTCTAAGCCTTTAATTTACTGGTATGCCAATGTATATGACCCTTAGTGCTCAGAAGTTACTGGCAGTGACCTGTAGCATTTTATATTGCCCCGTGATAACAACAATAATAATTACAAGAATCAAAAGCTTTCATAGTTCACTACTCATGTCACTTAAACTTCATGGAATGGGAGCTGGAATTAAGGTGGCTAGAATTAAAATTCTAAGAGTGTGGGTGTGTGAAGATGACAACTCTGTAGTTTTGAGTAATTTGTCAGCTCCATTCAACTTTGCCTTCAGGTGCAATTTCAAACAAACGTAGCTTCCTAATGATCCCGGAATTTATGAAAATTTTATAAGAAACTTCTTGAAGTTTGTAAAAATAGGACTCACTAAATTTGAACACCCCAAGCAATGATGTTCAATCAATTAATCTTCCCATACTTAGTGGAGTCTTCAAATATGGAGTCTCCTAAAATGAATTATGTTTTGGTACATCTGACATATTGTTTTGCTGAACATAATTCAGTGCTGCATACAATTCTGTATATTTATGATTATTTGAAAATGGAAATTGGTATTTGAACAAACCAGTTGCTAAAAATAAAAACATTTATTGAATCCATTTGGTTGCAAGACACTTGTCTGTGGCTGGATTTTGCAATCTGAAAGGGACTTATCTGGTGGACTGACATTTCTACCATTCATAGGAACTGTTGTCAAGACGGTTCCTGTAAATGCATTGGAACTTTACCCTATTGCTCCATCAAACATGACAGAGTCATACGGCATCGTTTCCAAAGGTTTTTTTATTTTCACATACAAAAACTGAAAGCGGGTTTTTGTGTGTAAACAATGCCCCCCTCACCATGGGAGGTATCTCCTATGGTGGGAGGGGGGGGGCATTTTTTATTTTTTAGTGTCCTTTACCATCAAGGTTTACCTGGCAGGGAAGGGAAGTAAAAAACGGCTATATGTGCGCCCATCCTAATTGGGCTGATGAACATATAGCAAGTTCTCAGAATGCCCTTAATCTGTCGGGCCGGCAGAGAAGTTTGACCACAATGAAAATGAGTAGTCTCAGCTATGGTCAAACTAGGGTCTGCCTGCTTTCAAATTCAACAGGCAGATCATCATGTTGGCGGTAAGCACACTTCATCGCCATTGAGATGGAGTATGCTTACCACCTGCATTTAAATAGAGCCCCCAGTCTTTTTTTCTCACATCAGCATTGGCTGAAGGAAATTGATTTAGTCCTCAGACTAGCGCTTTGTATAAAAGATTATTAAAAAAATGAAAAATGAAGGACAAGTATGTTGTTGGCACATAGTAAGCACTCAGGACATCTATTAATCAAAATGATAGGCACTAAATTCAAAGTATAGTGAGCTGAGGGAAAAACAAACAAAACAGTATTAACTCTGAATGTACCTACCTAAGTTGAAACATGGAGCACTCATTGTCAGATATGCTATGTGGGGAACAGGTTGCTAGAGCTATGGGGGAAGAGGTCACAATATGGATGGGAGGTGTGACAGAACTCCCGGACTCCTAAAAAAGAAATGCCTACAAATATTAACAGGATTAATGGTGGCAAAATATGCTCACTAGTCCTGGTTGAACTCAATCTCCTCCATCTCAAATGTTTGGGTAAATCAAGGTTCAACAAACTCAAACTGATTCGTGATTAAAGTTTCTTACTTATAAAGCTGTAGTTTTCCCTCTGGTTTACAACTGGTGTGGCTTCCTATGTTTACCTATTGTTCTCAGGACTGTCAGTGAAGGAAACATTGTGTATGAATGATCAGGTGCTCATTTTTATGAGTTTGTGGGGCACGTTTTCTTGGCGGTGAACTTAAAAATTGCTTTAAGTCTGGCCGTGCACTTCTGTATACACTTTGGCTGTGGAGCAGGACAAAATTATCTAAATAGTGATTGTGCATTCTAAAGAAAGGGTGCTCAATAGGTCTTCTGTGCTCCAAATGTTTAAAATATACTGCTAAGAATGAGTAAATGCTTTGTTTTTTTCTTAATTGTTCTGCTATGGTGGATTTTTAAGGGATCACTAGTAGTTACATGGGGCCCATGAATAGATCATACGGAGTTGATTTTTACTTTGCATCCTGGGGGACTTATTTACAAGCCCCTTGTGCCGCCCGTGCGTCACGTTGCGTGATGCACCGGTGGCGCAACCTGCTGTGTGATATTTACAAGCACACGTAAAGCCACCCTGCGTGGCTCTATTTGTGCTTGTAAATATCGCCTCTTTCACGCAACACTTTGCATGTTAGGGGTGTGACATGGGTGTTTCTGTGGGTGTTCCTACGCAACACCGATGTCCACTGATGCATTTTGAGCAATCGTAAACCTGGAAATGTGTCAGAATTCTACGCCACACCAGGGGTGACGTAGCAAGTTGCAACGAGGAAAAATGTTTTAATTTCTTCTAGTTTTTTTCCTCTTTCAATGCGTGCTGCATTCTACAGCACGCATTGAAAGAGGAAATCACCTCAATTGATTGTTTTTGTGCGGGAAGGTCCCCCTTCCTGCGCAAAAACAATCTCCCCACAAGGCATGCATCCTGGCACCATGGTGCAAGGGTGCCGGCGCATAGAAGCAGTTTGTGCGCCAGCGCATGGAAAAGCACAGAGATGCAATATATTATTCTAAATATGTCACATTCCTGTGCTTTGAAACGAACGCAGCACGGCGCAGCAAAATGACTTGCGCCACTGCGCTGCGTTAGTTTCTTGTAAATAGGGCCCTGGTTTTCTGCATCTGTAATGCGAAAACAAACTACAAGTACACAACTCAAATGATAAAAAATGAAATAGTTACTGATGAATGTGTGACATCTGAACGTAGTACTGACTTCTTAGAGAACATCAGTTAGAATGCTGGCAGTATCATGGCCATACTCCTAAAAGGATCCATAAAGTTAGAAATCCCAGAATGTAAAGTGGCACTACCTTAAAAAACAGGAGTAGATGAGATGACAGCCCTGGCATGGGCTTGATTTTAATGTAACCAATTATCAATTGGCTCCATGGTATTCCCATTAATGTTCAATCATATATAACATGAGATGATATATTCCTTTTACTGAGATATCTTTAAGTTTATGCCTCATAAGTTTGTGATTGAATTTTTGTACACTGCTGCAATTTTCACATCATGCATAGCTGCCAAATGCCAAGTGAGACAACATAAGGCGATTGCTTTCAAATATAGATTTTCAGTAAAGGTAAGCAGCAAATTGGTAAACCATCCAAGCAATGATCATTGGGAATATTAAATGTAAAGACCTACCACAAAAGAGGCCGCCAACAGCATGTTTGCTGGGTGTCCACCCCAAATCATGAATGGACTCACTATAACAGTGGTTTGAATCAGATATAGCCAGTCTCTAGGGTGATTGGTGAGAACCCACTATTTGCTTGCTACAGAAAGATTCTGTTTTAAACCACCACATACATGATGTATTTTTCAAATGGGACACACGAAATCCAATGGTCTAGATTCAGAATGTCCAGTCTCTGGCTTTACCCTACTATTATGATTCATAAATTAAAACTGGTTATAGGTAGAGGCGTTTGGTTTTCTTATTTTGTTTTTTATCTTATTTGTGTTCAAGGTTAACAAAAATATGTCCTTTACATCAGAATTGTGGAACTTAAACTTTGCTACAATTCCCGTCCATACAGCCATGCTTAGCATGCTTAGAGACATAAAAAAATATATATTTTGCTATTTTAAAAAAGAAAATCTTTCTTTCTCCCCATCAGTCTTGCCTAAAAAGTTAACACTGGTGATTTTTCCTGCATTTATTGTGCTTATACTTACATGCTTAGAACTGGCGGGAAAATGGGCATTTGACAAATATTTTTGGGTTCCTTGTTCTCTGTATGCAAAAGGTATTTCCATGAAAAGAGAGCAATTTTAAAACCAGTCTTCATCTTATTTCTTCTTTCATAAGGAAAATGGTTTTCGTGAAAAGACTTTCCTACCTCCAACCCTTATACGAAAATATAAACTCCAGGTCCCAATTTCCTAAATTTATTGCGTTACAATTTCAGAACTCACATAGCAGAGCTTCCCTTCAAGTGACACAGGAACGCTGGATTTGGATTGAGATAGGAGAGCTATCCATCATGGAGGACCACAGATTGTGGCAGTGAATGTTTTAGCCCACCAAAACAAGAGATCAGATCAAGCTCTAGCGCCACCCAGAATATCAAGTTTCACAGCTCTGGTCGCAGAGCTCTTCCACAGTTGATACATAACCTCAAATTCAAGACATGTCCATCCTAAAGTGCACCACAATAATCTAAATAGAGAGAAAGGCAACCGCTGTGATGCTACATCTGAGCACATCACTTTAGGTGTAAGAGATGTGAGAAGCAAACACAAGGAGATGATGGACGGAGCACTGAAACTTTTCAGACACTCACCCCCAGTCACAGATCTGGGTTGAATCCATCATCGTTCTTTAGCTCACTTCGCCACCCCAGTTCAGACCCACCCATATGCAATTCAGTCTTTAAGCTGTTCCCCAAGGGAACAGTCTAGCCTGAACTGCCAAGCCAGGTCTTCCCTGGACCAGAAACAAGCATCCTGGGACTGTTAAGAGATGTGAGAGCCAGTGAGTGTATCAGGGGGAACCATTACTGCACCTGCACTCCTCCCTTGATGATTTTAACATTTTCCGTACAAGCTAAGTTGTTGGGCATTATCTACAGCTTGGGACACTTTATGAGAATTGAACAAATGGAACCCATCATACCACCATCCCTCTCTGCTAGTCCAGTTTATTCAGGATATTGGCTGGCAGTGTCAACCTGCTGATTGTTTGCTATTACTCCTTGAACTGGCGAAAAAGTAACCTGTGAATCGTTTACGATTCCAGTCTGAAGCCCATTGTGATTTGGTAGTGTGCCATTAACAATCCTTCTTTTTATCAATTTAGAACTGGTCACTATGCTCATAGTGATTTCAATGCATTTGATTAATTTTAACAGTGCAGTAATGCTCTTGCATTGACAAAATACTCATATATATTGGTCATGCACCATCTTATTTGCAGGTCTGATGAAACACAAAAAGACATAATTAGTAAGTATTTGTGCAATTGGGATGGGAAAAATGTGTGTGCATCACATTCACAAATGTGCACATGCACACTTTGAAGATGTGATTCGATTGTGTCTCATGTGCATGCATGTGTGTACAATATGCGGGCAAAACCAAATGTCCTGGTTGGTTTGCAGCTCTTCGGGGCCGGATGTGTATATCCACATGCCTACGAACCCACACCACAGCCAAGATGATGTGCATTGTACTACTTATTTACTTATTCTCTTAAGTACCTAAATTAACTGTAGGCAGATGACCAATTAGTGAGGTGGTCTGTAAAGAATAAACTTGGCAGGATAAGGGTCCATAATGCCCCTCTTTTGTGGCCTGTCACAACCCTTCACATGTACAATTGCAAATAATCCAGACTGTGTAACATTAGTAAACATAACTGCATCAGCATCTGTCTGGCTAGGCTGTTTTTTGTTTAATCTATTTCTGTATTTATTTATTTATGTAAAGTTTTATAAAGCACTGCTGGTCACCTTTTAGTTAATTCACAATGCTTCAAAGATCTTAATGCACTTGATATGACTGGGGCAATTTGAAAAGAGTACACACTAGTTTTACGTACAAATATGTTAGACCTAACAGCCTTTGGTGTGGTCTTAGCCCAAACTCTTTGCCTCATCACCTCATGTTTGCTGAAATCTATTTTGGGGTGCTTTAGGACTCTGTGCACTTCACCACTGTTAACGAATACTAAAGTCTGTGTTGTCACTCCTTTAAACATGATAAAAGTGGCTTACACCAAACTGGCATGTTTAATTTACTTATAACATTCCATTTGAACAACAAGAGAGAGAGGGAAAGGAGCGGGTATAAAACACTCTTAGCCCCCGAAGTCAGTAATCTAAACAACAAAAGAGTGTATCCCTTGAACAAGAGAGCAGAAAAAAAGGGGAATCAGAATTTGATTCTTTAAAAGCCCTCACTCACCAACCTGGTTGGTGACATGCTTCATCATAGGGCCCCACCCGGAAGGTCGAATACCTCCCAGGTGTGCTTCGACGCCAGAATTACTGCGGAGCTGGTAAAAGTTTGTTGTGACGTGATAGTGAAAAGTGAATGTTAAAAATGCCTTGGTTGTAACCAATAACTTTATTCGCCGGCCAACCAGGCACGGGTAAAAACAAAGTAAGTGATGAAAAGCTGAAGTAGTATAATCAGCTAAATCTCACTACTAGTGAATGGTCAACATGTTTCTGCCACTGTCAAGCAAATAGCTGGGCATTCGTCAGGACCAAGGTGCGTAGACCCCGGTGGTATGAGCGCGCGCTAATTTACTTATAAGTCAGCAGTAAAGTGGTACAACTTGTACCCATGGCCTGTAAATTAAATGCTACTAGGGAGCCTGCAGCAATTATTATGCACCCCACTTAAGTAGCCCTTTAAAATATGTCTCAGTGCAGTGTTAAATGCCAATTCGACTTAGCAAAATAGCCCTTTTGCCATGCCTAAACCTCCCTTTCTAATACATACAAATCACCCCTAAGGTAGGCTCTAAACAGCCCATAGGGCAGGGTGCAGTGTAATTAAAATGTTGGACATGTACTTTTAAGTTATACCTCTCCTGGTGATGAAAAACCCCTAAATTTGTTTTTCATTATTGTGAGGCCTACCTCCCCCATAGGACAACATTGGGTTACCTTATTACATTTATTGAGTGCTAATGTACGATTGGGAATAGACCGAAATGCCATGTTTGGTCTCAAAAGAACTATCATTTAAAATCCTCCCTAATGGGGAAGTTGGATTTTAAGTCACAATTCTGAAAATACCACTTTAAGACAGTTGCCATTGTACTGTCCTAACCATTTGGTGCCTGCACCCTGTGTCCTGGGTGACATGGCTGTGAATAGAGTGGCAGTTTGTGTATTCCTCCCAGACAGTGAGACGAAGGGGGACTAGGTGTTTGTAGGATAGGCCACCCTGCCAGGATAGTAGGCGCAGAGCTATTCTCTGCCCCACTTCGAGCACCTCCAGCACACTCACAAAGAAAGTGCCACTAGTCTATTGTCACCTTAAACCTCTTGGAGCCTGGGCAGGGAAGGAAGGAAATTTCCAGAACCAGATGTAGGGGGTAGCCCAGAAATTTCTCCCACTTCAAAAGCTGGCATCAGGTAAAATTCTTCTATGTCTGAAGGTAAGCGGCGACTTGACCCAATCCACTTTGCGTATCCGAACTGCACTCCATTGTGGTCGGCTATAACTTTCGGTTTTGTCCCAGTCTCGCATTACTAGATACCAGTGGTTGGCACTTTGATCTTTTAGGTGCTATTTTTCACTAAAAACTTTAAAAAATCATACCTCTGATTCTACTGAGTAGATTTAATTCATTTTAGTTTCATTGCGTTTATTAAATGTTTCTCTATTTTTCTAAATTGGTGTGGGATTTTTCTGGTGTTGTGTTTGCACTTCATCACTGCTTAAGTGCTGCATAAATACTTACCAAATTGCCTCTAAGTTAAGCCTGACTGCTTTTGTGCCAAGCTACTAGAGGGTAAGCACAGGTCAATTTAATGACTTTTTGTGATTCATTCTGACAGGAATTGTGGTTGTTGCTTGAAAAGTGTCTCCCCCCTCCCCCTTCAATCAAATACACAATTTCCCAGAGGCAGCAACAACTGATACTACTACTGTTCATATTATTATTATAATTATTATCAAATCACTAGGGGAGGGTAGAGGCAAAAGGAGGAAGACTCCTCCTCTGAAAAGAAATCTAATAACCAAAAAAGAGTCTCTCCTGCTGGAGAAGAAGGGTGACGCAACCTCTTTGTAGGCCTGGAAAAGAGAAATTTTCTTTTAAATAACCCTCACCCCCCAGAGTTGCCCCACGGTGGCATGCATCATCCTAGGGTTTATCCCTGCCCTTCTACGGACAGGGGTGTGCTACTACCTGCAAAGACGCAGGAGCACTTCACATCGAATGTTCCTGTACACCCATGTTGGTTGGAATAATGGAGTGGGAGTGGGAATAATTGAGTGGTTTACTTATATGAAAAAGGTTACAAATATCTAACTAGTGGGAAACAAATAACTTTATTCCCTCCCCTAGTCGATATGCTTAAATCTGGGGATGGTGGGAAACGCTGCAGGTATACGACCCACTGCTTCCTAGGTCTACTAGTTTCAAGCCCAACTCCAAGGCTTTTCTTCAGGACCAAAAAGGGAAAATGCTCCACTCCTAAAGTTGCCTTAACTCATAATTAACACAATAAACAAAATGTGCTAAATTAAAAATTATACAGCACCTAATTGGTCTGTTTAAATTTCAAAATTCATGTTAGAGACCATGAATGGGCCTCATGAGTCCAGCGGGGAAGAAGGGACGCCTGTAGTCAAACCTTCCTCAAGGCTACTCCCTCACTGGGAAACTGACCCGTTCACCCTAGACTCCGAATACAACTGATAATCTGTATTATTTTGTAATTGATTTATTTAGTTGTTGATTTCCCTAACAATGTTTGTGTACATTAAATTCAGGGCATCTGGGATTATGAAACAGAGGAAGGCCAGATTATAAGGGAGGGTTCACTAAATTATGTAGCAAGTAAAGCTAATTACGCGGCAAATTCTGTGCAGTATTACTTCACTATTTTCATTTTCACACACATTCATTCTGTTTGTGCAACAGGTTCATCTCATTAGAACCAGTTTAAAACCTGAGTGCTGCAACCAGCAACTCACAGGTGATGAGCTAATCGTTGCCAGTACACAGCACCTCATTTGGTATCTTATAGTAACTTTTATACTTTTATGTTAGAAACATTTCATTTTTTAATTTAAATCTGTAACCTATACAGCAGATGATGAATTATATGACAGTGTAGTAAATCCAAAATTGCGTGGGACATGGCACAGCTGCAGAATTACTAATGGCCAGTGGTCCGGATTTTGTCACTTTTGCAACGACTGAACTTGGATAAGGCGCAAGCACTCTGACAGTAAGGAAGCCTATGAAAAACAGTTCTAAGAACAGACAATGGTTTTAGATTGTTATGTCGCTGATGTGTGATATTCAAGAAAAGACGCTAAATCTCTCCCTTTCTCTGTTTACACAGGAAATTGAAGACCATGTGGCATTTTTAATAACGGTTCCAACAGCCCTTGCGATATTCTTTGCAATATTTATTCTGGTCTGCATAGAATCCGTCTTCAAGAAGCTACTCCGTGTGTTCTCTTTGGTGGTCTGGGTATGTCTCGTGGCCATGGGATACCTCTTCATGTGCTTTGGTGGCGTCATTTCACCATGGGATCAGGTAGGATTGTGTTTTATTTAGAGCACTGATATTTAGTTTTCACTAATAAATTGATGCCTCCATTGTTGAGAGGTTAAAAATAGGTGTAGTGTAATTGTTTGGGGGACTCAAATAAAAGCTACCATATTTTGAAATATGCATGGGAGTAAAATGATCACGAATTAATATGCACCATTTTTTTTAACGAAAGTGAAACAATCCTATGAAAACATGAATAAATCAATGCATCTGCATTGGTATACTTTTAGAGATACTGTGCAATTTTGAAAGGAGTTGGTATTACATTTCATTATGCATTATTTAAACTGCCATAGTTTATCTCTGAGGAGGAATAAATGTGCTTGGAGGTCCTATAGGACATACTTTACCATGCAAATGAGAAGTCTTTCCTTGAAATTCATGATGGCAACTAGGCATCATGAAATGAAACTAATTATGTAAGCAGGTTACATCAAACTGACTTTGATAGCAATATTGATTAACAGCCGACCTTCAAATGTTGTATTATATATATTTATTCACTATAGAGTTATACTGAAAAATTCGTACAAAGAAAAACGTGAAAAAAGCTTTATACATTCAATGACTTCATCAACTGTAATATAGTTTTAAAAAGATTTTTAAAAATGTAAAACGTCCGTGGCATACTTTAACAGAATCCAGGCCACACATTACAGGTTTATCGTATCAGGAAAAGAATCAACATGTCTACTAATAACTTGTTTTGCACTAATAAAAGCTGGCAACATTTTATGAAACAAACATTTCTGTAAACATGTCCAGTGATTAGGTTAATTTGACATTGAACATTTTGGAAAGGATCAATCCCTAGGATTTATGAAATGAGCCATAAGCCTCATTAGCATTCAAATTATGTACATGTCTTCTTATAACCATTCAGAAAAAGAATAATTTCCTTCGGTTTAAGAACAATACAGATGAATGTGGAAGAGACACAGAGTATGTGTCTGGCGTTCAACGCACTCACCTTTTGTGCTATGTTTGCATTTTTAAAGGGCCACTGGACATGGTGCAAAGTCCTCAGAGCGCTATACATTCATACTTTCTGAAATGTACCAGTAATAAATAAACCTCCATTGAGGGCAAGATGCAAACAACTGTAAAATGAAGTTCAATATTACTATGAAATACAGCTTCTGAATATGCACCATTTATTGTATGGTCTGCTAAGATTCATCAAGTGACTATCAAAAGTGAGATTTTCCCATATTTGCATTTAATATGTTTCGTTTTACATGTGCTGTTTCATTCTAGATATGCTACTGTAAAAATATTACTATTTTATGAGACTGTGAGTTGTTATTGGGAGTCTATTGTATTTTGTTCCATAACAAACTGAAATTAATTTGTAAACTAAAACTCCTCACAATTGTATTTTTACCTGTTGACATTGTGGCTTGACTTGTTTCTGGACGGTTACTTTATTGTACAGTAAACTTACATGTGACATTTAAGACTATGAAACTCAAGATTATATAGTACCCAAAAACCATGTGTTGCTACTTACACCTGTGCTTTTCTCACCATACATCATCCCGTTTAGTGTCACCAGGTTAGAGAATAAATTTACATAGCATGTGGCTATGTTGGTGAGAAAGGTGTTCATAAATGGCTTTCATTGGCCACCTTCACTGTTTTACAATTGGAGAATGTACTCTTAATACCAACGGCTATCATGCCAAGATCACTGCATGATTATGTTCAAGAATACCTAAACTGAAACTGTACTTCATAATTATCCATTTAGTTCCATCTTCGTGAAAGGAATAGTGCTCCATAGCTCTCTTGTCAATTCTACCATGGTCAAGCAACGGAATACCATAATTATTTAGTTACTTCTATCTTGGTGGAGGAACTGTGTTGCATAAATATTCAGTCAGTTGTAACGTTATGGCACCAGCGTATCATTAATAAAATATTCTTGGACAGAAATTTCGTGTTCTAAATTGGAGTTAAAAATTAAACATTGATATGCAATTAGATGATATTTTTGTAAAGAATATTTTTGCTAGCGATATTCTGATATGAAACCATTGCAACTTGGTCAAGCAACAGTAGTACATCATTCTTAACTGAGATCCATCTCAGTTAAGGAATGGTACTGCATTTTTCTTTAGTTGGCTCCATCTTGGTTAACTGTTACTGCTATATACATCTTTAGTTAATTACATGTTTGTTAAGTAACAGTACTGCATTAATATTTAGTTTGATCTTAGTTAGGGAACGTTGTGGCATAATTGTTAAGTTAATTCGATCTTGGTTGAGGAACACCGCTGTGTAACTCTTTCATTAGTTCTTTCTTGGTGAAGGAGTTGTACTGCATAAGTATTTAGTTAGTTGCAATTTGGTTAACAAACAACAATGGAAAATTCTTACGCTATTTCATCCCGGTTAACAAAATGTACTACATCATTCTTTAGTTTCATCTTGTTTAAGGAGAGTGAGGGCAGAGTTGTACATAATCATTCAAGAATGTTTATTATAAATGCACTTGTGTGACAAATTTTGAGTTTAGGAATATAGCTGTGTTTCCCGGCCCAGTGCTTTCATGCTGTACTGGTGTTTGTTATTCAAAAATTTTGAAAACTCTTGTCACAACTGAGGATGGGTGGACATTCCCAGAATAATAGTAGCGGTTTTGTGGATGAAAATAAACTACTACCTAGATATGTAATTGCTCTGTAAATTTGACTATTGGCTGTTGGGTGAAATTGTAGCAAGAAAGCGAGACATATCAAAAAAGTACTTTTACTTGCCAAGTGAGAGAATTTGCAGCGTAAAGACTTTTGGCTATCTATCTTATTCAAGAAAGTCCCCCATGAATAATCAGATATGTAAAGTCAAGATGGCAGCAAGCAAGTCATGACAAATGGTTTATACCATTTCAAAAAGGTGTTTGAGTAAGCCACATTTAAAGGACTAGGGTGACCATATCCAGATAAACGAGTAGGACACCAATTCAGGCGGGATTGCCAGCCTGCAAATTGCTGGCTCCTGGTATGCATTTTTTAACTTGCTGGGGTGGGACTATGTCCCCAGCATACTTGGCACTGTGGAGGTGGGGCCAGCCATACAACGCGCTGAAAAGCGCCAGACATCTTCCGCAGCATGGAACACCAATTCAGGCAGGACTGCCAGCCTGCAACTTGCTAGCTCCTGGTGTGTATTTTTGGGCTTGCTGGGGTGGGACTATGCCTCCTAGGATACTCGTCACTGCGGAGGCGGGGCCAGCCATACAAAGCGTTGAAAAGCGCCCAACATCTCCCGTAGCGCGTGACGCGTCTGGGTGTGTGCCCGGGCCAAGACAGGCCCGACTTAACCTGTTATAGCCCGGCATAGGCTGGGCTGGCCACCCCTTTTAGTCCTGTGACCTGGCTATTTGGAAGTGGATATTCAGCTAAAGGTACTGTGTGTTTAGTTTTTCCTTGTTGTTTAGGAATTCTTCTTTCTCCTCTCCCCCAGAAGCCTTGCTGCTTACATCATGTGAAAAAGGAAGGGTACTGCTGGAGTCCCCATCGTCCCTCCATTATGTACACGCTCCACTATCGATAATTTCTTGACAAGGGTGGTGGACATTGTATCCAATGAAATTAGAATAGCAGAGCGTCGTCTCTTACTTACTACTGAGGATTTTGCTCCACCTCTGCCTTCCTGACTGGATAATTGTAATGCTTCTGCAGGCATCCCTGAGCCTTCTCTTTTAGGGACTTCTAGCAATACTGCACAAAATATACCAACTGGGGCAATTGCTGATGTGTGCCTTGCAGACAAGGGACTTACCTGCAGCAAAATGCTGGGTGGGGCAGGGGGAGGTGTTCAGGTACAAGAGAATGAACCTAATCATATACGTTTGCCTGACCCTGACTTAGATTCTGACCTAGACAATGAGCCAATAGCCAAACGCAGAAAGATAACCCTGAAAATTAAGCCCCCTGCAACTAAGGGTAAAACTGTGATGCGCAGGAGGACTGGTATTGAGTCTGCGCCTGCCTCTCTACCTGCCATACCAGAAGATTCCTTGAATTGCACTTGAGTAAATACTTAAGTGATTTGTTGGATGGTAAATTGTGCCCTGTTGTTGATCGCCTTGCATCCATTGAGGGCCAATTGGTAAAGCTGGCTGCTGATAGGACTCCTTTTTGCTCTCAGAAATTCAATGTTCTCTAGCCGGTCCCTCATCTAATTCTGTTCCACCAATCATCCCAATCCAGGCCCTGAATTCCAAGGGCAGAGTGGCCACCAACAGTCAAGTTTTGGTCACTACAATTGGACTAGCAACAAGCAGGGTACCACAGAGTGACGAGAAGCAAGTCCTCCCTGTTAAGCGGGTTGCCAAGCAGGTGGAAAAGAGATACCCCAGTCTGGTTCCTCTCCCCGTGATTGACCTTCCTCCCGCTTCATCTCCTTAGGTAATTGTCCTAGCTAATGTTCCTTGTCTCCTTGCCAATAGATCAGAATCCAAAAGGGGCCTTATGAACAAAGTTAAACATTGGCTGAACATTAATGTGTGTGGTCATTGGGATTTCTCTAAAGAGATACTTTTTGCAAGACATGTCGGGGACATTGGTGGGATTGGCAAGCAATACATTGGTGTAGATATAGTCATACATTTTCGTAATCCCATGGTCGTTAATGAAATATTGGGTTTAGCCAGGGCCGGAATGGTCATAACTAGCCCTGTGAAAATGTTTCTGTAGGCATTTGGCATCCCTCATTTTTAGGCCTGGTGAATCAATGGCGCCCAACCAAGAACCTTCTAGACCTCCCTTGCACTCATTAGTACTCTTGCAAAAATGATTTGTGGTGCTTGCAGGGCTGGAATATAATGATTAACAGTGTAGTAGGGAGTGTGGCTGTGCTGCAGCCCCGGTGAATGGTGGCACCATTAGTACAAAGATCCGGCCACCCTCCCACTACCAATAAGTCCTGGTAACCTGGATGGGGATTTAGTCTTAGACCACACCTTGAAGTCCCAGGAAGGAATAGAAGCGAGTGTACCTGATGATGTAGGAGTTGAATGTTTCCCATGTATTAATTTTTTAAGCGAGAACGTGGCTCGCTTGGCCTCAAAAGTTCTAATTCAAGGTTGGCAATCCCATATTTTACAATATGACATTGTACTTATGCAGGAAACGTGGGAAGTGAAAGAGGTGGCATTCAATGGTTATACATGTTTTAGCATGCCAGCCGTACTGCCTGGACATGCTAAAGGGGGGTTGAAAGCCTGGTTTAAAGCAAATATTGGCTGTTCACTCTCACCCATTTCTTCAGAGCAGGGCAAGGTTCAGGCATTTTGCCTTTGCTGGGGCGGAAAACATAGGGTTTATATGGTGAATTTTTATAATAATTTCTCTAGCAAGTTGATTCTAATTTTCAGGGTCTATTTCAGTCATTTACTTTTTAGCTGAAAAAGAGGCTTGGGCTGAAAGCCCTTTAAATTTGCTAGTGGTTGGTGATTTAAATGCCAAGTTTGGTCTTTTTTGGCCACTCTATCATCAATAATCTTTGACCCTCTTGCTTGGAAAGTTGATTTCAATGCCATGGATGCTATGGGCCATGTTCTGTTTTCTCTGTTGGCCGAGCGTGACCTAGCAAACGAGGCTTCAAATTCTTCTAGCCCAGCAATTCCATCTTTTATTGGTAGGGGTGCCGGGAGTACAATAGACTATGTTTTTATCTCCTGAAGACTGTCCTCAACAATCATGGGTAGTGCGGTCCTTGTTTAGATCTATAGTGATGACAATCCCATCGCAGTGCAGCTTGTGGCCCCCTTAAAGCGTCAGAAGCCAAAGCTCATGTCCACTCAAGCATTCATTGTTAAGGACGCAGGGCCTAGGGTGGCATTGCGCTCTGCAAATATGCAGCACATTATGACCCAGGTTGTCTGCTATAGCACGGCGTTGGTGAACTTTTGTTAACTGGAAATACATCATTCCACCTCTATACTAAACCACTTTATTGACCCCTAACCCAGATTAAAGGGTTGTTGCTTAGACACCTTCTCATGCTAAATCCTGGTTTGATAAACAGTGTAGAGCGGCAAAATGAAGCCTTGTGTTGGGCACTAAAACTGTCCCCCAGAGATCAGTGCTTAATAGCAGTCAGCATTAAGGTCTATGACCTGGCTTTAAAGAAAAGGAAGCTATGAAGAAGGAGAAATGGGAGACAATAGTTGGTGCCTGTCAGCTTAAATATTCTCAAGGCTTCTGGAAGGCAGTACAATCAGTTCTATCCCCGTCGACACCCCCTGACAAAGTCACTGTTCATATCACTGCGGAGGCATGGCTGGCGCACTTTACTGCGATGTATTCATCTGGTAATGGGTTTGCAGAAGAAGCACAGATGGTTACTTCTTCCTGTGCCAAACTCCAATTTAGGGAGAAAGAGGTGTCTAAAGCCATTCTTAATAGTAGTTGCAAGAAGACACCAGGCCAAGATGGTGTCCCCCTTGAGCTATTCAGGGAGGACAATGGATTTTGGACCTCTGTGCCCACCTGTTTATTTAATTCTGTTTGCTGTACGAGTATGCCTCCGTCCTGGTGCACATCAACAATTGTCCCTATCTTTAAAAAAGGTAATGCCCACGATCCTCTCTGTTATTGCCCAATATCTCTTCTAGACTCTACGGCCAAAAGCATTGGGAGAGTTGTATTCTTTTTGTTTGGCTAAATGAAAATAATATCCTCTCCCAAACACAGTATGAGTTTAGAAAGGGGCTTGGGACGATTGAACGGTGCCTCAATCACCACCTTACCGTGGCCAAATACAAATATGCCAAGGGTGCTTCCACCCATTTGGTGTTCATGGATCTATCAAGTACCTTTGATTGCGGAAGTAGATCCAAGTTGTACTCTATTTTAGAGAGCATGTGTGTTGATGTGGGATTGGTCTCTTTTCTAAGACTCTTACATTATGACCTCACAGCATCTGTAAGATTCGGCAATGCTGGTGAATGCACCCAACCCTTTTAGGTTAAACAAGGGGTGTGCCAGATGTGCATTCTTGCTGCGATCCTCTTCTTAATCTATATCATTAATCTGGATAGAACACTAGTATCTGCCGGGGCAGATGTTCCTTTTGTTGAGCAGAAGGCCGTGCCTGTGCTACTATATGCGGACGACGCGGTCATTCTTGCCCGAACGGCCAATGGTCTCAAGACCTAAATTTCTAGTTTTGTATCATTCATGAGAGATCTGGAATTAGATACTAATTTTACTAAAATGTAGACAATGGTATGAGACCCTAGAAATACAAAAGCTTGCACCCAAATATAGGTGGAAAAAAATTTGATAGGGTGAGCTCCTTTTCTTACCTTGGCCTGGAGTTCGATGGTTTGCTCACCACGTCCATTGGCAAAAAACCCGTAGCCCCGATTTTAGAGATTTACAACCAGAAATGCTTGCCAATTCTAACATCCGGTATGGGTATTTGGGGATATCGAGATGTTAGGATAATGCGAGTGGAGGTCTTTTGGGGCTCAATTTGGGCAAACAAGGAAGCTGAGCTCAACCGGGCAAGTCATTAGAGACTGCCGGTCTTGCATCTGTGGCCTGACTGTCCCATGGTTAAAATATATTAAAGACTCCTTTTTAGCTCTGGGTTGTGCACATTTGTTTGAGCATCCCGAGCCAATTATAAAAAAAGATTAATACTGGGTCCAGAGTAGCTTCTCTATGCATAGGCAGGCCACTAGGAAGTTAGTGGAAGTGGCTAAACCCCTGGTTAGAGATTCTTGCATAATCCAGACAGCACCTGCGACTGCTTCCTATTTACTCTTTGTGGCAAATGTGTATGAGAGAACACTATTGGCTAGATTTTGGTTAGGTTCCATACAATGGCTGTTATGTTTCCCATTAGGACAATACTCTACCGCATTTGCCCGTGTGATGAGCAATCAAGTCAATCCTTATTTCATTTTGTTTTCTTTTGTGGTTATTATTTGCCGTTTACAAGAAGGTTTTTATTACCGTTGTTGCGTAGGTATAGATTTTCTAAGTTCAAAGCCGCCCTACTCTATTTACAACAACTTAATGACTATGACACATGTTATCTAGTTGCTTGCTTTCTGAAGAGCATTTTAATTCAAAGAAGGATTATGCTGTTTTAAATATAGTGTTTGTGTTTATAGTTGCACTTTCTGCTGCTGGTCTTCCACTATGATGATGAACTTTTATTTATGTATTTTAAACTTAACAAAGTTGATGTTTTGCAATAAATATCAACTAGGAGGACAGTGTCAACATAAATATATTGGCAGTTAGTCTTTTCATATTATATGCTGCTAGTTACCAAGCAAGCTGCTGAAATAAGATCCACACACTTGTATCCCCTGCAAGTAGTCTTTTAATTAATTTTATTGTAGATATTTTAATCTCTTTGTCTTTTAATTGTATGTTTTTATCTGTTTATTTATATTTTATGATCTGCTTTTGGAAGATCGAATAAAGATTATTGGTTGGCATTGATTGATTAAGAAACATTTAATTTGTTATATATTTGTGTGTGCTGCAACCAAAGTTACCCTCTTTTACCACTGCCTGAACTTCCATCAGCAAGTCAGACACCTCCATACTGTGTCCATTTCTCTAACATAGCAGATGCAGAGGTTGCTCCTTCTCCTACCTAACAGTGAAGACATGGAAAGAGCTACCGTTTCTTTCACTTTCAATAAACTGTATTCGATCTATCGAGATAGACGATAAAACTATAAGAAAATCAAAAAGATTACAATACAGTACAAGACAATGAGATATTTTCCCAAAAATTGTTAAAAAATATACATTGACATTTGAAATCTGAGTTGATGAGAAAAAGGCAGAAACCTCGGTAAGCAGTCAGCTATGCATTTCAGTCTGCCCGAGTTTCTCTGGGAATCACCAATCGTCATTTAAAACTAAGTTCAGTGTGTACAGCAATAAAAAGACAAGAGTATAGTTAGTTAAAAACCACATAATATGCTTTAAACAATTCAGTTC
Source organism: Calotriton arnoldi (assembly GCA_963921515.1). NCBI lineage: Eukaryota > Metazoa > Chordata > Amphibia > Caudata > Salamandridae > Calotriton > Calotriton arnoldi. The sequence goes on from CAWUFW010000934.1 coordinate 276,368, forward strand.
CTAGGCACCAGCCCACTGTTATAAAAATAAAAAGCAGGATATAGCATAGACCGGGGCAATCATAAAAAACGGTTCGCAAGTTTTCTTTAAGGAGACTGGCAAATAGATCAATCACAGCTAGATCTGAGCCTGACTGTGGACCTCAAGAAGCTAAGAACGTAGAACACAGAGTTGCTAGTAAGCATTTGTAAAAAAAAGAAACACTGGTCTAGCCTGTCTAAAGTTGCACCTCTTTAAAATGGGGATGAGATAAGATTTTCTGGGAACCTCAGAAAAACTACAGAACATTAAAAAACGCATCATGTCCTGTGGAGGCTTCCCGTCGCAGCCACTGTGAGAGAGACTCTGGCCCCTTTGTGCCCCACCAAGGTGGGCCAGGAGGTAATGAAAAAGGTCCAGACAGAACCTGGTCAGTAAAAATCGATCGTGGGAACATTTGAGCCACAGGAGATAGGGCTCAGTTGATGGCACGGTTTTCAATGGGAAATACTCACGCACGCTAAGCTTCTTCAACTCCTCTACTTCCCTGTCAATTTGCCATTTTTTAAAGAAATTCTCCTTCACCCAACACAGGTCTCCTCTACACATATTCTCTGGGTTGGTGAATAAGTCAGCCCTTCCCAGATCCGCAAGACAATCCCTTACGTACTTAAGCGAGGGAATACGGTGAAGGTAATCCAGGGAAAGGCAATCAGTTAAAATATCCTTGCTTATGGCAATTCCCTCCCTAAGCCATAAATTCATTTATGGACCGCCCCATCTCTTCCAGAGTTCCAAAAGTCCCTGAATATCTAGCTATTCGGCTAATCAACTGGACCCTGCCAGCATCTGGATACCCTCATGGGTGACAAGAAGCGCTCTACAAATCTACTGATTGATTGATTGATTTGTTTAACACTTTAAAGATGAATTTGGTTTCTAGCAGGAACCTCAGTAAACATCACAACCATTTGGTTACAGGCGCCAAAAGAAACATTGGAGTTATATTTACAAATGTTCAAGGAATCATTGTTGTGTAGAAGGGTATCAGTTAAAGTGATCAAGCCAGGGTCAGCATGAGCCAACTAGTGCTCCCTGACAGAGAGATTGTTTCTATATGACGAGGTAATCTGAAATCCATGACCCTACTGGATGGAATGATCGGACCATGCTCCAAGCCAATCAAAGATCATTATACACATTTCAAAACACATTTTGAAATAAAAAAATTCTGTTTATTACTTTGATTTTTATTAGATTTGTACAGCACATCAAGGTGATAACAACATCTAAATCCTTATATGAAAGATTTTGTAAACAGTATAAAAGATCAAATCATATGCAAAAATAGACTAGTGAGGAGGTACAACATATCTGGGGAACAGAAGAATGGAGATCAAAAACTTGAGTTATTATCTGGTTGCCTTACAAAGGGGAATGGAGAGTGGGTCTGGCAGAAGAATATTGTAAGGAGTGGCACCAGAGTACTCTTGGGAAATTACAGCATAAAAATGGGAACTTGTACAAACTGTCCAGGAGACAGAACCTGAGGTTTCTGGAAAGATCTTTGCTTTGGGACTCATCCACAGATCTAATACTAGAGGTTTGTAGAGCAGATAGAGATCGGAAGAGGGTGGGATAAGTGTGCACACTTTGTAATTTTTCTCAAATCCAGTGACTCTAAATTACCAAAGAAGAAACAATTCGGGCAAGCCCAAAAATCTTCACAGCAGTTAAGATCTTACAATGGATAACTTGGTTCTGTTTCTTTATCTTGAGTGGTAAGCTGTCTGATGCTTTTAAAGTAATAGAAAGGTTTTTGGAAATTCCATGCCAAAAAAATAAACAAATGTAAATACAAAGATATTTTAATTGATTACCCAAAATCTGGTTCAGTTAAGGAACTGCGTACCATGGTGATAACACATCAGCTTGATATCTTGGGTTTATGGCAAAAGAACAGCTTTCCATGATATTCATGTTAAATAATGAAACCTTATTAACAAAAATAGAAAATTACTTTCAGAATTGGTGGCACATCTCACTCCCTCTTGTAGACTGAATAAGCTTATTTAAGATGGTCCCCTCTCTCTGTTTATTTTTGGTCCAATTTCTCCTTGTCTAGAAGAAAAAAAAATTCTCCAAATTGAATAGATTCATTTCTTCATTCAAATTGGTAGATGCCATTCATTTTGTTGGTTAACCAAAGATATGCACATCACTTAGTGATATGGATGGTTGCTGCCATACTTTGAATTATATAACCTCACTTTTATAGCTCTAAATATCTGACAAATCCCAGTCCCTTATAGCCATGGCAAATATTTTCCAAATATCATCGCCTATATGGTTAGCAGGAGGAGGTCTTGCAATGTGTCACCAAAATAGTCAAAAAGATTAGAAAACAGAAGGGATGAGGCTATATACCTCTATGAGATAACCACTGTTATCAGGGGAATTCACTTACATCCATAAAGCATGGGGTCAAAAAGGCATCCTAGAGAAATCAAACCCCTGATAAAAATAGCACAATATCATTTGTAGAGCTATTACAGAAATATGGTATTGAGCATAGGGAGTAATTACAGATCCTTAGCTACTTCAGAGCATTCTGAAGGGCCCGATTACGATGGCGGGGAGACCACCATCAACAGGCTGTCGGTGGCGGTCTCCCCGCCATCGTAATCAACTTTACCGCCTGCCCTATTATGATGGTTGGTGGATGTGGGGCAGTCCTAAAGACTGACCACCACGCATCCAACGGGCTCCTTGAGCCCGTCGGTGTGGCGGAGGGGCTCGTAGTCCCTACAATGGTGGCGGTGCCTACCAGGCACTGCTGTAGGGATTATGATGTCCCTTTCTGCCTGCTTGTTCATGGCAGTTAACGTGCCATGAACAGGCAGACGGAAAGGGACTTTTGGGCTCGTAGTGGGCCCCCTTTACCCCCTGGCCCCCAGACACGGGATCCTGGGGGGCACCATATATCCCTGCACCATGTTGCAGGCAACGCATGGTGCCTACCACGTAGTGCAGGGATATGTAAATTGTCCTTTTTTGCATTGCGGCGGGTGCTGCAGCCAGCAGCACCTGCCACAATGCAAAACATAGGCAATGCGACCGCCTTGGTGGCGGTCGCATCGTAATTCGTACTGTGGGACTGCCGCCTTGTAGGCGGGCGGTCCCAAATACAAAAGGATGGTGGACGGACTGAAGTCCGTCCGCCATCGTAATCAGCCCCTTGATTTTGACTGCTGTATTGTGATGCCACAGGCAGGGATTACATTGTACTGCTATCAAAAACCATGAAACCGACAACAGCAAAATCTGTGCTCAATGGTCAGAGGATTTATTTATCTTAATTTTGTCCAACATGTGAAAGAAGATGATAGCTGCTATTTTTCGTCTACCAGTCATTTCAAATCTATGACAAATGAGATTCCTTTTTCAATGTAAAGTGCATTAAGCCCCTGTGAAAAGTTACAAAATTGCTTCAGAAAATAGAAATCTTAACACTAGATGTCACAGTGCTATGAGGACCTGAATAGATGTAGTTTTGGAGGGTGCAAAACTGCAACATTTCTGTGGCTGTGTATTTAAGGATCTCAAAACTGTTTTAGGATTTAATTTAAGCCTTAATCCATGGGAGGGCATTGCATAGAGCAGGTGAAATTACAGAAGTGATCACAGCATTAATAGTTTAATGATGCTTGTACAGAATGGAGGCGCTGAACTTTGCATAATGATAAATTACTGATTTGAGGACTATGGGATGAGTCCTTTTGATGGTTTACACTACTAATAAAGGATTCCATGCATACTGAGGATATGCCACAGCTATGAGTATTGAGTGAATCGTACAAGTTATAAAGAGGTCCTGATGAAGAGATAATTTTGCAAAACAAATGTTGGTCTATATTGTTTGAAAAATAAATCACAAAAATAACATTTCTTTTGTACTTTGGATAAAGAATTGTGTGCCTCACCGTCTTCATGACCCTGTTAAATCTATTAAAGTGAGATGACCTGTCTAAAATGTATATTTACAGACTCCTGGAGGATGAAATGAAAAGATGAACTGTGTGTAGGAGATTTGTAAACAGTCATATGTGCCACGATTCACTTTATTTGCCCCTGCCCAAAGAAATGAAAGATTTGTAATACATCTTTTCCATATTTCAACTTTAAATTTTGTTGCATTTCTCATTTGTTCTGCTGCTGTAGTATGATAAAAAGATCCTTCTACTCCACATCTATTTCTTTGCAAGATCCAGAACATTTCGAAAACCTTTCCCTGAATTTCCTACTTTCTTGATCACATATAAAATACTTTAAAAAATAAATAGATAAGTGGCTTTTCAGTTTTGCATAACATGGATTGCACAGTATTTTTTGCGTGGTGCTTGCGTTGTACTGCACTAAATTTTAGATATCTCTCTGTCTTCATCTTCATCATGTTTCATTTAGAAAATTCATAGTCTCCATCAAATATAATACCTTGATGTGCTTTTCGAGGACCATCAAAAAATACCATAATACCATAACATTACTATGAAATGGTAATGCTAAAAATGCCTTTTCTGCATTTGTTTCTTTGCAAGTAGTTCTTACAAAGCCTGCCATGAAAGTAACATCAATTGTATTTGCGATTGCTTCCTATCCAGCTTTTGTTTGATCTTTTTTTCAAAAATTCTGACTCTCCAGGACAGATATCTAGAAATAGCAGGCGCTCCTCCTCACTGTCATGGAAATGTAGGTCAAGAACAATTACACATGTATAAAAAAACTATGGAAACATTAGAAGCATTGCTTCAATTTATCCCCTCAAGGTGCACTCTGGAACTTGACATGAACCATTCCCATATTATATTCAGAAACTCTTTTATTGCCTTATTAATGGACAGTTTCACTACTCACAGTAAGCAAGCATAGTTCAAAGAAAATATAAAAAAGTAGACTTCAGCAGATACTGCAGTTTCTTAACTCGTCACTTTCTCTATCCCCTACTGAAGTCTAGAACTAATTGTGATAGTCTGGGATTATTATGTCAATGGGCAACATGAACAATAGGAGTTTGTGATCACAAACCCTGAGATTCACAAAATCACAGGCTCTGCAACTGAAAAATCTCGGGTTGGTTTTTACCAACCCTATTTATGATTCAGAAAAGCCTTTCTGAATTACAAAAGGAAATTAGCGACCCATTCCGCTTTACAATTTAGACGGGGCATAGAATGGGCATTCCTTCCAAGTTGATTATCGGTTTGAAAAGTTCTAATCAGAAACCACTGATCAGTTATTAACTCCCAAGTTGGGGTGGTAAATGATTCACAAATGGAAAGGGAACCCCTTTGGACCCCTTTCTTTAGGGAATCATGTTGGCAGCCTTGGTAGAAGAAGGCAGTGGTCCAGGTGATCACTGCCAGCTCTACTGCTGCTTTCCGAAAAGGAAAACTTTAAATTTTTGAAGAAGCACCAGTTCCTTTAGGGAACAAGTGCTGCTTTAAAAAATGTTTTGGAATGCAAAGACAAGGATGATGGTCTTCTGACCCTTGAAGGCCACCATCTCTGACTTTGTAGCCAATTTCACTGGGCCGCAAATTGCAACTGGCCAAATGAATATTAATTATACCGATTGTTCTGTGTCCCTTCCATTACTTATCTTGTAAACCAACCTCTTAGTACATAGGTGGAGCTGCAAAATCAGATTCCATTCGCAAAAAGGCAGTGTACAATTTGTGACCACTTTATGCATGTGGGCGCTTCATACATTGGCTCTCCATGATGTAGTCGCAAATAGACAATAGGAATAGTCGGCTATTGAGTGGCATACATATAAGATCCATTGTAAAGATTCCAACTGACGTAATCTAAAGCCCTAAACAGCTTGCTATTTCTATTGCTTATTTTGCTACCTTTGAGGAATGATCCCTCGTGTGCTTCTCTTACGATGTAGTGGCCTTCATAAGAACATTAGTATTAAAAGATTACCCAGTGCCATAGAACCCTGCAAGTCTGTATACAAGAACACCATATTTAAAAACAAGAGTACCATAGAAAGGATTTCAGTGCATGTGGCCACTAAGGCCAGAATTCCCATCACTATATTTAAAAACAACCCTAGTTAATTCCACCAAGTTTGTACTCACTCAAACACACCCTGTTTGTGTACATTCTGTTTAGCGAGGCAACCAATGGGAACCTCTTTTTGTGTTTAATTCCTCTCACCAGCCCCTAGGTACTTGTGTGACACCAAAATCCATCCTTTGTTTAGAAGTTACAGATTGCTCAGTGTATGACTCTCCCCATTGGCTGTGTGCCCTGATGTCATCTTTGATGTATGGGTCTTTAACTGGTTGGCACTGCAGGTATTGGTGAATGGCTATGGCTGCTCTGACACCCTCTCGCTCCTTGGTGCTTTAGTTTCTTTTAGCAACATCTTCCCTCTCATGAGAGCAGGAATTTGATTTTTCCATGTTACTATGAAGTGTTTGTGTTCCACAGATGTTTAGGTCCTTTTGGTTTCTTCCTTGCTTCGAAAATAACTGGATGTTTCGGCGTCCTTGTATTCCTCTGCAGCTTCTTTCTTTTATTTGCCCATTGTCCTCCTATAAGCTGCTACTCAGTTATCAAGAGGGGAGCTTGAATGTTTCTGGGGCAAGCCTCTTTGTTTAGTTCTGTTCTTCCCAAAACTAACATGCCTGACTTATATTCAGGTTCTCCTTATCTAGTATGACCTGGCTGGAATAAGTATGATTATTGTTAGTCAAACTTGTGCAAGAATCTTCATGTGTGTCTTATGCTCCAATCTAAATTTATTAATATTTGGATATGCCAACTTGTTTTAAAAGGGCTGTAGGCTAGCTTAGTCATTGCTCAGCTTTGGTTCTGTGATTCCTTGAAATGTGCAGAAATAGGGTGAGAGCACTCCTTTATAAACATACCAAGCTGGGCCACAATACATGCGGAAGTAGTTGGATGAGGAAATGATTTCTTGAATCGCTCAATGAAGAAACTTTGACTTACTCCTCTAACCTTACACCAGAATCCAGGCTGAAGTAAACTTCTGAACAATATTTTGGAACCCAATTCCTGACAATCTATAGGGGGCAGTTGAACACTATGCTAATTGTTGCTGCCCTGATTGTGTGATATGGGTAGCTGTAGTGTCAATGGAAACTTTTTGTAGCAAAGTGTATGCACACTCTAACCCTTGTGGGTGTTTGCATAGGGAAAGACAGAGAGAGAGAGAGAAAGAGAAAGCATCCTAACTTTGATGGTTTCTACGTGATCCGTGGGAATGAAAGCCTAAACAATTTTATTATGTGAATTTCCCAGGATCAGTGCTCAGTACCAACACATGGTAAAAAGTTAGCACCCAAAAGCTTATAACTTTTCTGAGAGTTGTCGGTAGTATAGGCTCAAGTACCAGTTTAGCAAATACATTACCTTTCTCAATTTCAGCAGTAGTTTGCATAATTTGTAACCTCTTCCATCTCTATTCCATCTCATCTCATCTATATTCTATTCAATCTCTTTATTAACTCACTGAGGGGAAACTGGCAAGCATGCCAAATAGCTGTACATACTTTGTTGGCTGTTGAGCTATGCCTCTGCATTTGATGCTTTTTGTTCTTCTTCATTCTTCTTCACCACAGTGTCCTAAGTGGCTTAAGCAATTCCATGTAGACCTCATCAGATGAATAATCACAAACTCATCTGTTAGTAATGATTGAGTTCTTTAAATCCAACTACATCCTCTCTGGGGAGAGGATGTAGCCTTACGGCTAGAGCTGCCAACTTTGGAGCTCGGGAACCGGGTTCTAGCCTCAGCGTCAGCTCAGCATCCTGTGATTCTGGGCAAATCACTTAATCTCCCCGAGCCTACCAACAAAAAAAATGAATGCGTCCTTGTGTAACGTAACTGGTGCTCATCTGGTGGCCCCCTCATTTTGATGTCCGTTGAACATGGGGACCCCCACTGAATCATTATTGGAATCTAGGGAACCCCACTGAGTTATTATAGGAAGACGGGGACCCTGACCTAAGCATTTTCAATGATTTGAACCGCAAGACAAAACACAACAAATACAGAAACAGGCATTTATCAAACAAATACACAAGTGAAACATTTTAATATGTAAACAAATATAAAAAACAAATATTAATTTTAATAGGAAGGTTGGAGCTTTTATAAATTCTATTTAGGTCACGCATCGTCCATACTTTATTCTGGTTGAAGCACTTGCACTGTTCCCATGAATCAATTTGAGGATACTCATTCAATTTTTAGCCTCCAATATAAAATTCATTCACATTTAAAAAATTTCAATTGCACATTTTCCTTCTTTATTTATATGCACTTTATTAATCTGTTAATAATATTTAATTTTCTTAGCAGTCGGGACCCCTGAGTAGGCTTTGCGGACCCCAAGGGGTCCCCTCACCACAGGTTAAGAACCTCTGGCTTTGCCTAGCAAGCACACTTATGGTCTGCAAATGATTGGGTATTTTTTACATTTTCAAAATATAGTGTTGTGTTCTATTGGCTCTTGTGTTAATGGTTGCTGATTTTGTCTTTCATTGAAACATTTAAAGAAATTTTACTTGCTTGACACTCGTTGCCCTTAAACCTAGTACCAGCCCCCATTAGGTACCTGAGACTAAATGTTGATCCTGACCCTTTCTCAACCAGGGTGAGGGAAGACTCCTTTATTGGATCTTTTTGGCCTGCCATTATTAAACCACCAATCCCCCAAAAATGTGCATGCTGGGTTGATTTTTTAATTTTTATAAAGTACTATGTTACCCATTTGAATGTTCTTGTGCAGTCAAGCACAAGGAACAAAGTCAAAACCTTTATAATCTAGAAAATAAAAGATGACATTTCAGATGCTCCAGGACCTCAAAGTGAGAAACGTCGCACACAATAATGGCTAAGGCATTCCAGGTAGCCATGGTGTCCTAGCCAAAGGGTTGAACCCCTAGCCTGCTTTTTCTGATGCGAGAAATAGTGAGTAAAATACAGACACTGATCAGAAAGGCAGTAAAGGATAAAAGGGGAGCAAATGGATAAAAGGTGCAATGGCATAAACACATAGATTTGAAAAGATATATTTTTTCAAAAAGAAGCCAATACAAATGTCTTAATTTTATGACCAGAATGTTTTAGACCAGCAAATAATTTAAAAAACTGAGGAGCAGATTTACAAGCCCCTTGCGCCACTTTTGCGTCACTTTTCCCATATTAAAAGTGACGCAAAAGTGGCACAAGGGGCTTGTAAATCTGCCCCTGAGTATGTACTGAAAGATTGGCTCTTAATCTTCCAAATTGTATTGGGTCTGACCTACCTTGTGAATAATATGAAGTCTGAAATTACAACTCACTAAGATTGAAGAAAATCACAGCAATGGTGGCCTGGTGGGGCAAGCAAACCATTCGTTTGTGGTGGCATTAAAAAAAACGAACTTTTTTTTCAAAGAATCCCGGTTTACTTAAAGGAAACGGACTGTGTTGAAAAAGTAAATTTTTTCTTTTTTTATGTTTGCTTAAGAGTTGGCAATTGCAGGGTTAGGGGTCTCAAAAGGCCTGGACGAAATTTATAGTACACTTGTGTAATTCAAATAATTTGGGGAATTTCCTGTCACGCTTGTTACGCGAAATTCCAAAACTATGCTATCACGCCATGTCATATAATTACACCACTGTATGCTACAATATTATTGTGTGGGAACAACACTAACAACCATAATGTAAATGGCTTTTTTGTTTGAGGTGATTAGAATGTTCACATTTTCTTGTTGTGCAAAGTACATCGTCAGGTCAAAATTTGATGTGAGGACACATTTTGCTCTAAAATATGGCACTTAGGGGCACATGCATCAAAATTGTAAATACCTAATTGCGAATTCCTGAGAATCGCAATTAGGTAATCACAATTTACAATGCATGAAACTCAGAGTTTCAGATTGCGATTCCTAGGCGGTCGCTCCGTGGGACCACTGCCTGCTCTTAAAAATGCTTTTACAACCATTCACAAAGGAGAAGGAGTCCCTTGGGGACCCCCTCCCATTTGCGAATGGGTTACCACCTACTTGAAGTAGGTGGTAATATGCAAATTTTTGCGATCGCATTCACGGTCACAAAACATTCATGCATACCGTTAGGATTCGGTATTTGGAAGGGACGCCCTAAACACACCCCTTCTAAATTCCGAATCGCAAACTTATTTTGCGGTTCAGTAACAGGTTACCGAATCGCAAATTGGGGTTTGCTGCATCTGAAAAGCATTTTTTGCATTCGCAAACGGGCCTGTTCTGCGAATTAGCCCGTTTGTGAAGGCAAAAATGATTGATGCATGTGCCCCTAAATGGGTGATTATGCATAATTTTGCTAAATTCGGCAAAAGTTTCCTGAGTTTTTGCATAATTACATGAAACCAAATTACGCACATTTTGCCCGCCCACAGTCTCAAGGGGATCCCATCCTTTTTGTGGATGCATGTGCACCTCCTTTGAGGTATTGATACATTTTCAATGATTTTGGGTTTCAGTCACAAAATATTGATATATATGATGCCAATTCAGTACTTGGTGGGGATACCCGCAACAACCCCATTTAGATACCAAATCGGTATGCAATTGGAATACCATCTTAAGAATTGGAAAAACTTTTCAAGACTTCTAAAATGGGATTTGTACATAGGAAAATGCTTTTTAACAGTCGCGAATGCAGAACTGGAGCACTTGTGAACATTAAAATGCTCAGTGAATCTGGTCCCAAAGGCTCATATTTTCTGTTTCCAAGTAGAAGATGGGCAGTCCCATTTTGTATCATCTGTACCCAATTAATTTTTGCTATGTGGCACCAAGCAAGACAGAATTGCAATAATCAAGTCTTGTCATGATATTTTCTTGAACAGTCATTTTCCTAAGATCAGCAGATATAAAGGGCAGAACCTTTTTCTGCCTTGTTAAAAATTCATTCTTGTGTAGTCCAATTACTATCAAAGACATATCAAGATTTTTTGCAGTCCGCACTGGCGCACGAGCAGCGGAAACCTCCTCATGCCGCCAGACGGTTTACTGAACGTTTCAATTTCAGTTTTTGAAGCGATAATAATATAGGAATTGCAGGTCATCAATAAAGCTATTGAGATAATGCAATGTTTAAACCTTGACTGAATGTGTGTGGGAGCCCCATAAGTTTAACAATCATTTGTGTATCATCAGTCAATGACTAATAGATTAATACACAAAACCATAAGAATGTACCAAAGCTGCTAACAGGACAACATGCAATTTAGAAAGTATATGACTGATTGTTGATCCTCAGTGAACCCCACATTGGATATCCTTAAAATCAGATTTGAAAGGAAAAAATAAGATTGCCTAAACCCAATCTGTAAAAACAGATTGAATCCTATCTAGGACAAAATACCCCACCCTACCCCATCCCAGCAAGATGAGTGAGCAAGGTATGGTCGTGGGAAACAGTATGAAAAGCGGCTGACCGATCTATGTCTATAAGAATGGCAGAGTGACCAGACAGAAGTGAGAGTTCACATGAGTTTCTAGAATCTTCGTAGAGGCTGGGTTAAGCGAGATGGGTCTGTACCTGGAAAGAATATTATGGTCTGCTGATGGCTTTTTTTAAAGTGGAATAATCAAGACTTTTTTCCACTTCTTAGGGACTATGCCAGTTGCACATAATTAATTTAAAACAGGCGTGAGATCTGAAGCAATGTAAGGACCCCATAACATCAAACATTTGACTGGACGGAGATGAAGAGGGGACCCTGATGCAAGGGTCAAGATTTTACTTTAGACTCAAGATTCCTTAATAGGCTCAAAACATAATGATGAAGACGTTAGTTTTGTGTGTTGCACTATAGGGTCCCTTTTCCTGCTTCTCACAGCAACATCATAAAAGGAAAAATAGGTGTGATATTTCTTGCAGGTGATTTCCTATGATGTAAATGGAGTGCTGGGAGGTGCTATGTGATTGCACATTAAATTTGTAGATAGATCAATATCATTAAGGTCACCCTTTTTCAGTCATGAATTTTCAAACAATAGAATGCATTCTGGGAGTCCCTTTAAGCATTATATGGATACATTTTCAAATCACAATGGTTTGTAAAAGGAGAGGATGGACCAGAATAGAGTGAGCCTGATAGCATGGACTATCTGGTAACCTTACCACGCATTAATAGCAGTTTAAGGGCCTGATGAAGGAGGAGGTTGTACACCTAACAGATACTGAGAGCAGAGCCAAAGTTTGCAATTACAAAACCTTTTTAATCTTGTATGTAATACCTCACCAAGGAACATATAGCCAGGTCAATTTTGCACCTTCATTTCAACCACGCCTAGCCAACAAATTGGGCGGGCATACCCCACCCACTCCAGCTTACCGTAAATAATTAAATGCCTGTTGAGAAAAACCGAAATAGATATGGTGAGCTGCACGGTAAAGGCATGGCACAAATTACAATTAATTCCCCACATCTTCCACTATTTCACCACCCATGGATGTCTTTGATCTCAGAAAGAAAGTGCAGAAAGTGTTGAAGCAACTCCATTTAGTGCAGTTTGGTGATATTTTTCCAGAAAGGGCATTCATTCAACTACAAGAGCTGGCTTCACCGGCTGCAGGCACCTCACTGGTGGCTGTTCTATACTACTGTGATAGTATAGGAATCACGTGGTTTAGGATTACTGTCACCTTGCACATATGTAGACCCAGAACTGCACTTCATTGCCTTGTGGCTAGGTTTATACAGTTCAAATACCACAGAAGTAGCTCTCTTAGGCTACCAGGCGACCTTTGTTGCCTGCAGGCTTTAAAAGAACACTTAATAAATAAATATATACATTTGTGTGGAGTAGGAAGGCATTTCAAAGATATATGCCATCGAAACAATGCATAAGGCAATAAACTCTCTGTGCTGGTGGGCTATCGTACCCCACCCTTCTCCGTGACAGGTCAAACAGAGTCCTCTCAACCCTGCTTTATTCACCAGGCTCCACTGCGAGCAGTGGGTGACATTTATAACGTGCATTCTTAGGCTGGCTATATTTACTTTGCAAACCAGAAAGCGCTAAGGGAAATAAACAGGGTTCATCAGCATCCTGCTTGCCTTCTGCACTTGGCTTTACTTTATAACCTGCCAAGGGTCGCAAGGGGCAAGCAATGGGTTGCAGCTGCGATCCCCCGTGTCCCCTTAATGGTGCGCATGGCACTCGGGAGCATGCTTAATTAGCAATCTAACATTTACTAAAGTGCAATTATGCAAGTGCAAATAAGAGTATTAGGACATTTTTTTAAAACACCACAAGGTCGCAAGAATGGTGAAAACATGAGACTCGATAGAAAGTCTCTATTATATTAAAAAAGAGCCATATCCTACTGCCAAATGGGTAAAGGTGCACTAGAAGTAAAGTTTGTTTATTGTATAGTTAATAAAAACCGTAACAATTTACATAGAACAACATCCTTCGAACATTAATTTAAAACAATTACTGTTTTGCGTAAAAACTCATCATAAAACGTATAAAAGGCAACTTATGAGTCAGTGTATACACATTTCATGAACATATAAAAGAATCTATAATATGAATATGTAGAACTAGACATTATCTGCTTCAGTCTATTACTTTCTTCCTTTTTTTGGCCAGAAAGTACATCCGTCAGGCTCCTAGCCCCGAGTCTAACAAATTTTATTGGCAATTGTTCAATAGGTGGTGTATTTAACTCAAGTAGTCGGTGATCAACGCCTGTTACGTCTCCTTCTCAGTACGTATAGCAAATAAAAGTAGCTTTCATCCCCTTTTGAGCTCATCTCGTTAAAGTGCTGCTGTTTTCAGTGCTTGATCATGAGCTTGTTAAAAAACCGTATCATTTTACAATTCATTTGGGAGTCAGTTGGATCCAGTCCTCTAATGATGGCAGTTCTACACGAGCTTATTCCTCTGTCCAAGAAAGCTCTCTTTAAAAAAGTGACACGCTCTGGTTGCAGCTTCTTGCAATGACATATAAGATGAATTAAGTCTTCCTTTTGATAGCCGCAAAGTCGGCATTCTTTTGACTCAATGTGCTTCCAGTGTGGCTCGTCAGCCAGGGTAGGGAATTTGCCAAAGAGCAATGCCATGAGTTGTCTTTTGATGTAGATAGAGAACGTAGAATCTAGGTAGGCCGCCGGTTTAAGGGTTTTGTAGTTATTAATCACTGTCCACGAATGAGAACGATCAGAAAAGATGCCTTTATCTGTTATCAGCGAATGAAATTTTGCAGCTTTGTTTAGTGCCAGCTTAAATGCTGAGAAAGGCATATTTTTATTCCAAAGATTAGTAGAACAAGTTGCCTTAAGCGCACTAATCAAAAATTGGTTGGCCTGCGATTTTTTTTGCATTTCCAATTCCAGCCATAATAATTTGTTGAGGCTATTTTCCTCTGCGTTTTGCTTAATCCGATACCACACCTTTATATATGTATAAAGTCTGTCCAATGATTCGTTCATCAGTCCAAATTCTAATCGCATTTGCGCAGGCGAAGCGGTCGTGGGGATTTGAAAAACCTTTTTATAAATTCTTGTTATTAATTTATTAAGAATTTACGAGTCCTTTCCATGCATGGCCGCACTGGCATATGATAAGGTTGGCAATGCTTTGGCGGAAATAATCAACAGGAGCGGCCTTAGGGATGGGCCCCCAACTTCTTTGCCAGTGACCTAAACGCAAATATTAAGGCCCCCGCGCTCTGCGTCATGTAATTTTTCTGGTCACGTAGGGATAACTTATCATCTATGTAGTATCCCAAATACTTATAGCTGGATACTTTCTCCAATTGTTTGCCTTCTAGCCAGATGTTGTGCTGTGGGACTAGTCGAGTGGTAATGAGCATTGTTTTTGTTTTGGACGAATTGAGTTCCAGCATATTTGTAGACAGAAAATATGAAAGTTCAATCAGGAGCCTAGTCAGGCCAACTTTGGTTAAGCTCAAGAGGACAATGTCGTCTGCATAGGCAAGATGAGAGAGTTGTAACTTGCCTAATTTCGGAGAATGTGAGTTGGTTCTATCAAGCTTTCCAGATAGATCTGATATGAATAAGTTGAATAGATGCGTGGCCAACACACATCCCTGTTTCAAGCCGATAGTAGTGTACACTTTTCTTGAGATTCTAGCACCATCCCCAAGTTTCACTTGAACCCAGGTATCTGTATAAAATAATAACAAACCCCTCAATATTCTATCCGGTATTTTCCAGGCTTTTAGTTTTGCCCACAGTAGTTTCCGGTCCACACTGTCAAAAGCAGCTTTTAAGTCTATGAAACACAGATGCAAGTCCTGTTTCTCGCTGTTACATTTTTCTGCTATCATAGTGATTGATAGGATATTCAAGATAGTTCCAAACCCCTTTCTAAAACTGCCAAATGGGTAGCACCCTGTGCCCAGGCAGTGTGCGGACAGGAGGAGATCAGGGCGGGACTGGACGTAGTGGGCACCGGGCATTTCCCTGCTGGGCCGGAGGGGTGGGGGCGGTGTTTTGCCTGTGGGGGCTGGTTTTGTCTCAGGGGGCTGGTTTTGCAGCAGTGCTGCAATATCGGCTCCCTGTAACAAAAGCGGGAGCAGTGCTTCTTGCTCGCCCACCCCCCTGCTCCCAGGGCCAGTCGAGCAGCAATCTGCCAGGGCTGGTTGCTGTTCCCCCAGTCCAGCCCAGAAGGAGATAGACATGCCACTGTGCGTGTCTTCTGGATAGAAGGGCTGCCATCAATCCTGATTTAATAAGGATGGGTGTCCACGTAGCTAGAGTGCTGATAAAGACACAAATCAGCTACCCCCAGTATGGCGACCACTATGAGAGGCTAATAGTAAACTCAAAAAGTGACTGCTGGTTCTTGTGATACATGAAACAGTGCTTAGCCATTCCATGTGTAACAGTCTTTGACCACTATCTTCCTTCAGTGATAACTTACACTCTCCAAAAGAAAAGGACCCTTTGATTCCTTTTTTAAATCTTTATGGCAGTTTGCATAGAAAGCATGTATATTGTTTAAAGTTTGACTGTCAAAATATACTACTCTCTCCCAAAAATATCCACACTGAGCACCCCACAACAGGAGTTTCTACATTTAATTTATAAGGAGTTTGTATAATTAACATTATCACTCCAATGATTCCCTTTTGGATTTCACTTAGATAATGTTATGCAGGGAAATGGAATAGGCCCATTGTTCAGGGGCTTCCAGGGAACATTCCCTATTTTTTACATTACATTTTGAACAGTGAAGTAAGCACCAATCGATCACAAATTAAGTTTAAAAAGTCCATGTCTGATTGATTATCAAGCACAAAGACATATCTTTATTGTACTTCCTCTTCAAAAATCTATATCCCTGAGCCGGTATGCTTCTAGTCACACACATAAAGTGTAGGTTCACCTAGCTGAAGGAGAGTCCTAATTTTATTAAAGTCAAAGTAGGCAAATATTATGCAATCTCTTTTCCTGCTGCTTGGTCATAGCACATTCAAAGAACACTGCAGTTCCAACAATCCTGCATGGTTGGGCTGGAAGCAATAACACAAGAGAAAGGCACAAAACACAATAAATAGGTGTGGCTATACACAAACCGCCTAATTTGTCTATGTGCAGTGATCTA
Organism: Calotriton arnoldi; assembly: GCA_963921515.1. Taxonomy (NCBI): domain Eukaryota; kingdom Metazoa; phylum Chordata; class Amphibia; order Caudata; family Salamandridae; genus Calotriton; species Calotriton arnoldi. The sequence continues at coordinate 293,006 of CAWUFW010000934.1, forward strand.
AAATACATGATGAAATTGAAAGAATGTACATAACAACAATAATTCAAACAACAGTTTTTCCTTCCTTTGCCAATAGTCCTCAGAAAAAGAATCCTCCATCCAAGTGGTACCTTTTCTTTTCATCCCAGTCAAGCGTGGAATTCTACAACATCATCTGCGTTGACAAAATTATCACTGGAAATAATCAAAGCACCATGCCACATTGGGTCGAAATAGTAGTGGTGGGATAATATTTATCTCCTTTTTCATTACTAGAATCAGAATTCTCCTTCCTTATCTTATAAGAGAATCTCACATTTTATTACAAACCAGAGGCTCTATTATACAAGTTCAAAGCACCCCTACCATATGTATCACAACATGCTGCGTAGGTTTGCAGTGAAAAGTTTTAAACATAAGGACCCTTGACCAATCAGGTGACTTAACAATATCCTCTAATCTGGCCCCAGCCCAGAATGCATTTGATTTCCTAACTCCCCATTCTGACAGGGCACCAAAACAGCCTGCATCCACGTCTGCCATGGCATTACCTATTTAACTCACCTGGTGTGGTTGAGATTACCTGATAAATGGCTTATATAGTGCAATTAATAACTGGGAAATGCTATTTCTAATACTCTCTGTTATCTGCATACACTCTTTGAGACACCTACCACACACAACAAGTGTGCAAGGGAAAATATGGAATTTTTACAGTAGTAGATGAATATTTGGTATGTCGTGTGTTTGCAAAATGTACCACAACTGGAAAAGTGCATGGGGGAAATATCTGAAGCCCTAATATCTGACAGCCTTCTGAAAGAAACTAAGCAAAATAACCTTCCGACTTAGTTGATAGACATTTAATTTGCACATTGTAATTGTCCTCCCATGATTGGAAACGTTGTAAAACCACGAGGACATCTGACACACAGAATATATAAGCTTGGTAGGATTCTCATATATAAGATTCCTTTCAACAATCTGCTTGCCAAAAGTGTTTACCAACTGGGTTACCTCCAACTTTATGGTGTCCTGCCAATATCGTTGACCTGTAGCCATTAACAATCCTGTTGAAATTGTGGCCACCCACCACACATGAAATGTAATACAAAACACTTGTGATATCTGAATGAACAGGATTAACGTTCTAACCCAGACACCCCAAGCTGACTTGTAATCTCCAGTTGGTCATTTTGTCTAGGATACCCTGATATATTTGGAAGCTGACTCCAAAATGTCTGGCAAGTCTGTAGATGTCCTGAAATGTTCCCCTAACATTACATTGTGATCTTGCCTGTAAAGGTCCTCCAACAACTCTGAAAATACCAGTATCATAATTGAACAGTCCACTGACAACTCCAGGAGTGATGGATACGATTGTTGTGCTCTCTAAAGGAGTGTCACAATTGCTACGATTGTCAACTGTCTGCAACTCTGAGAAAATAATATGTGGATCATGAAAAAGGATAGAAAAGTGCAACAATTTCCATCAGACCAGTCTTGAAGAAATCTGGTCTCCAACTGTAATACTTACCCAACTGAGTCATCAGTTGTGTTGCTAGCAGAGCTATTTTTACGGGTACAGTCACCAGACACTTCTGCGTTAAAACTCCTTGAATACCAATCTTCCACTGAGTTGAATGGGCTACAAAGTTGTTCTGCTATCACATATATCTTATGATGGAGACAAAACTCCCACAGCAACCTGACTAGCTTTGGTAAAACATCTCAACCTTGTTCCCTTTATTCTGTTTAAGTATCTGACTCCTGTCAGGTTGTCCATCCACAAACGGAGCATCTCTGTTTGTTTTTTAGTAGACTTTGAATTGCAAAGGAGCCTGCAAAACCCTCTAAACAATATATGTGCATTAATGAGTCCTTCTTGGATGATCTTCTCCAAGTAAGAACATCTCACATCTTGAGCCCCAAGCCTACAGACTTACATCTGCTTCTAACACAAGATATGGTGACATAGGAAAATGGCACTCCTGTTCCATGCATCCACATGACCTAACCATCATCCTATTTCTTCCCTTTCCTCCTGATCTAAAGGAATCATCTTTGAATATTCTATCGCTCTTCTTAGATGTTTTATCTTTAAACGTTAAAGAGTCATGTAATAAAGTGGGTATGGTAAGATTTCCTGAATCGAGGATGAAACGAAACCTACCAGTTTTGATAAATGATGCAAAGAAATCCACTGCTGCATTAGTGTCATCTTCAACTCCCTCTTGATTGCCTTTAATTTCACATCAGGAAATTACCCAACCTGTCTCTCTAAGTACGCACAAAAACACCTCCATCTGTCTTAAAGGAGCTAGAACTGATTTCTCTACATTGACTTTAAATCCTAGATTCTGAATTAACTCTATAGCTACTTGAACCTGTTTCAACAACAGACAGTTCTCCTGACTCAGAAAAATCATATCTTTGAAATATATTATGATTTCAGCGCCTGTGACCTAAATCTTGCTGTTATCGACATTAGCGACTTGGTGAAACATCAAGAAGTGAAGGACAGACAAAAAGAAGAAAGGGGTGTGAATCTGAAGGCCTGACTCGGCCAAAGGAACTGAAAATACTTTCTGTAGGTATAGAATATTGGCTCTATTAAGGGCGCATCATCTAAATCCGGATGAACATCTAGTCTCCTTTAAAGTCCCTATTACTAACCACTGTCTCCACCATGAAATGCTGGTAAACAACAAACTGATTTATGTCCTTCAGATCTATTAACAGTCAAAAGTTTTGTTCTTTTTCTGCATCAAGAATATGTCGCTTGAAAAACCCTTGGAGGTGCAGACCAAGGATCTGTTGTCCCTTTTCACAAATGTTTCTTTTAAATAGTCACTTTAAAAAAAATGCTTATTTTCAATGCAGAAACATTTTTATCCAAATCTTTTTATTCCCTTGAGGCCACAAAGCAATGCACTCAAGTGAATAGTCACTCCGTGTTTCCCTGGGCGCTGCCAAGAAACATTAATCTCACTAAACAAACAAACATTGAAATTAAGAATATGTGACACATTTTCCAAACCTGTGCTGCAAAATAACTCAAATATAGCAAATACCCAACGTAGCTCAAACTAAACACACAAGGCACAATAAACCAGTTTAAATGCTAAATTAACACAAATTCGACATAAACTTAACTCACAAGCAGCACCAAACAAAGGCGTGTCTATATGGCCACACCTATGTATAGTGTTTGATGTCTTTATTTTTGGTTCATGCCTAATGATGCAGGATTGTGGGGATTGTGGTTCTCTTTGAAGGTACTATGAATAAACATAAGGAAAAGAGACTGCATAATAGATTGTCCTGCTTTGCAATAAAATAAAGGGCAGATATCTCCATGAGGGTTTTAATGAACCACCCGTTGGCTGTGACATTCATGCTCCCTTCAACCTTGGAGGTTCGGATAGGGATCATGTGAAGCACAAACCTAAATTAATGGCGACCAGGATCCTTTTCACACATTGGACTTGCCATGATGTGATACAATTGCACCATGCATGGTGGAGCCACTGCATGAAAAGAGTGATTTGTGGTAATTAATGATATTCTGGTATGTGACGTGAAGTGGCAAATGGGGACTCAAGCGAATGGCATACTATCTCAAATAAAATCTTTGAAAAGACAAAGGCACCCTTGAAGGCAAGCAAATTTACCTATTGAAACTAAAAGTTGTGTGCAAGCTCAATCAAACAAATGCAATTGAAACTATAGCAGGGGAGAAATATTTGAAATAATATACTGTCAAAAGTGAACAAAAATTGAGTATTGATTAAAATTAGGTTTTAAATATGAGGGTATAAGAAGAAAAATGAAAGTGTATGTCGATGATTGATCCAGGAGCTGGTACTGTTGCACATTTTTTGGCACTCAGTTGCATAATGACTAAAACAGATACATAAAAGAGTTGGCGAATCAGAGTAATGGCCAAGCATACTAAAGAAGCATGACTTGGATGTTCTGGTATGCATGCAAAAAAGAACATAATGCTTTTTGGGCATGCTGGCATTCAAAAAGGTAGGGAACTATCAAAGCTGTACCTAAAGAAGCATTGTAAAAGCTCACCAGTGATTGAAGTTAGTTTAGGTAATAGATGGTATGGATTTGTATGGCTCAGTTTATGTTGAACACAGATAAAAGAGAAAACAAGTAAGACTAGAGCATGACTAAGTGACGTTTCATTGTAAACTTTCCTATTGTGAAGGAAAGTTTCAATTCTATTAAGGACACATGGTCGAGGATTATGCATTTCCTTTCTTCTTTATTTTGGATCAGCATCCTATGAAGTAAAATAAACCATATAACAATGATCTTGGACTACATATCCCATAAGTCCCAAATTTGAAAAAATAGTCAACTAATCACAGTGCTTCCCTTCCATCTAAAACAGTCCACAAGGAAACACACTTCCTCTTTATTTGTTCGAAATCCAACCTCCTCCATCAGTCTTCTATTGGATGTCCTATTTTGAATCTGACCAAACATAGGAAGAACCCTGATGAGTAAGATTATTCGCTGTAATAGCATCACAGAATCAAAACCTCACTAAAGTAAATGGACCTAGATATGCATGCAAAACCATAAACAGATTCATATCTAATTGTCAGTATAAAACATATACTTAACCCAACAAAGATGATTCTCCAGTTAGGGATGCGTGTGTTAATATCTGAATGAAGGGTGGGATAATCCTGCTCTGCGTGTCCTTGTTAGGATGAAGGGCCAGATGTATGACCGCTTTTTGTAGTTGCAAAGGGGATTTTAGCCCCTTTGCGACCGCAAAATAGGTCAGCCCAATGTACCAACCATATTTTGCGAATCGCTAATCAATTAGCGACTCGCAAAATAGGGTTAGCGACTCGCTATTAGGAAGGGGCGTGCCAAAGTTGGGTCGACAGTTCCAGTCCTCCATGTGGTCCAACCATCATTGCTACTTTATTCTGGCCTGCTGAGTCAGGGCTATCTGAGTCTTGCAGTCAAGACTCTTCAAGAGGTTCGAGGCCTGGACCCTTTTAAGTGCCCAGTAGTGCAAAGAGCCTGTGAAAATGGCCAGTATTGACTATACTTGTCACTTGTCTCAATGAAATATCATCTCTCTGCAATGTTCCCCTTATCTCCTTCTGATTGAGCAGCAATATTTTAGTGGTAATGACAGGGACTTTTGCAGTGAATGTTTGACGAGCGCTAGAAATGTCATGACCTGAAAGGGTATATGTTCTAACCTTCGTCATTGGAGTAGGGAAACAGGGAATTCTAATTCCCCTGACAAGCGGGTTGGATTCTGATTCATTAAGAGGATGTTGTCCAGGTAAAAAATTAGCCTCATGCATCTCAACCTCGAAAATGCTATCGCTGGTCTGAGGACCTTTGTAAAACACTAAGGAGCCAATGAGAGACTGAAGGGTAGGGCAACAAATTTGTAGGTTCACAATTCCACACAAACTGAACAAACCTTGTGTGTGTCTGAAAACTGGGACTGTGAGATATGCATCCTTCAGGTCCAGTCTCACCATCTAATCGTTAGGAAGAAGTATGTCACTGAGAATGTGAAGACCCTCCGTCTTGAAATGACCTATACTACCCACAAACTGAATTCTTGTGGGTTGATAACCTGCCATTAAACTTTGTGCTTTTTCTTCATGAGGAAAAGGTTGCTGACTAAGCCTTTGAGATGTAACATTGTTATTTGAATAAATAGCCTCTTTGCTCAGGATAGCTTGAATCGCCTGGTCAAATAGGGCTTGCTCTACCTGTGAAAACAGTGGGGATGGGATTGCCTGTACTGCACCGTGTTCCCCAAATTTTTATTTGGAAGCCCTGTACTGTCTGAAAACACTTATGCATCTCACGTAATCTCTACCTACTTATGGTTTAAATCTCTTTTTTACAATTTTCATCATAGCAACAACTTAAGTGACATAGCCTATGGAGCAGAGAAAGCTTTACATACATTTATCTAACTTTCCCTGACCACCCCCCTCCCGCCCCACCCCCGACACGGGCTGCCTTAAACCGACTAGTGACGATTGTAGTATGCCCCCCCACCCACCATGCCCCGTCTCAAGGTTTTGGAGTGGGAATCGTAGGGGCTTCCGAAAGGCGCAGTAAGCGAAGATACTTAGGGCAGGTACGTTCACGGAATTATGACATCAGGAGATTCAGAAATGGTTTCCATAGATGGTGAAAAGCTGTGCTTTGATTCAATAGTGTTAAGTTCACTCGTTCCATTCCCATGATGTACCCCAAACTGTGCAGCCAACCTTGGTATGTGGGGATGAGATCTGTGCCCCAGTGCGACAGTATGTTCTGCAATGACGCTAATAGCGCTAGACCAATCTGCCTGTCTCTACCAGATTTTAATGGGAAGGTAAAGGCGTTAGGAAGGCCCAGGATGATATAGGCGGGGAATCTTGGGAGTTCCGTGTCCAGGTAAGTGTCGATATCGTTAAGGACCCTTGTCCAGTATGGCACTATTTCCGGGCAGCCCCATAAAATGTGTAGTAAGGTGCCTAGGAGGCAGCACTGCCGCCAGCAATCTGGGGATTGCCGCCAGCAGTCCGGGGATTTGGACGGTGCGAACCTATGGAGTCTGATTGGGGTAAGGTACCAATATGTTATAATCTTTGTCGCTGTTTCAATCCCTGGTGTATTACGGGCAGTGTGCCTAGCGCGATAGTGGATATCTACCCATTCCTTCGGTGTCAGTTCCCGCCCGAACTCAGACTCCCATCAGAGTTGACCTGCTGTTTTAGTAGGTGTACTCGTCAGACCCAGGAATTTATATAACTGTGTGAATAAACGTGAGTTCGTAGGGGTTGAGAGCAGCCAGCGTTCATAGGGCGTGAGGTGTTCTTGTGCCCCTGGGCGAACTGTCGGTTGCATCACCTAATGGCGTATTTGTGTGTGGTGCCATCGCTCACTTTCAGGAATCCCTGATTCTGCCTGGAGGGTTTCGAATGGGATAGGGCCCTCCATGTCGAACAAATGTCTGATCGATCTACATCCTGGCTGGTTCCAACAGTGAAACACAGTGTTGTTTAGGGCCGGTGCAAACTCGGGGTTCCCTACTATAGGGGTCAGTGGGGAAGGGAAGGAAGTAAGGTCTCTTTGAGCCGCTAGTTTATCCCAAGCCATTAGTGCTGGTTTGGTGATAGAGGACAGGTATAGGTTAGTAGGTCGGGCATTTTTAGGGAGGAAGGGGATCCTCCATAGAGGTTGTCCTGCCAGGGCCCTTTCCATAAACAACCAGTGTTTTTCCGATTCTGCGCTGGACCATTCCACAAAAATTCTCAACTGTGTAGCCTGATAATTTCGTTTTAGATCTGGGACACCCAACCCACCTTCGAGCGGGTTGCGATAGGCGATGTCTCTACGGAGGCGAGGGCGCTTATCTGCCCAGATGAAGCGATTCACCTCATCTTGGAGGGTGTGGAGCGTGCCCCGAAGGAGGACTTGCAACATATACAAAATCCGGGGAAGGATCGTCATTTTAATAGCCGCAATTTTGCCCAGCCAAGAGAGAGAGTAGTGTCTCCAGTGGTGAAGGTCACTGCGTATTTGTTGAGTCAGGGTGCGGTAGATAAGAGTGGCCGTCGTGGGAATCGTGGGGGCAATTTGAAGTTCCAGATAAGAAAGATGTGATGGGGCCCAACAGAGAGGGAATTTCTGCTTGAGGGTGTCCATCGTTTGGGGCTGCAGAGTTAGGCTCAAAGCCTGCGATTTATGAATGTTCATTTTGAAACCAGCTTTAGTCGGGATGCCAAGATACTTGTAAAGATTTTAAGGTCCACATTTAACAGTAAAATCGGCCTGTAAGACGGGCATTGTGTTTTGTCCTTCCCTGGCTTTGGGATCACCACTATCGATGCCGTCTGCATAGAAGGGAGAAGAGCTGCCGATCTCCCCAGCTCGTTAAATAGCCGAGTGAGAAGGGGTGCGAGGGTTTTGCAGAAGGTCTTATAAAATATGGCTGGGAAGTCATACGGACCGGGGGATTTAGATGTCTGTAGGCGGGCAATGCCAGATATTACTTCCTCGATTTGAATGGGGCTATCTAAGTCGTCCCTCTGTTCTGCGGTGAGGACTGACATGTGCACGCCCCTGAGATCGGCTTGAATGTTTTCCGATGGAAGGTTTTGAGCTTTGTAGAGTTCTTTATAGTACTCTCGGAAGGCCTACGCGAAATGAGGGTCCTCGGTCTGTAACTGGCCCTTAGAATCTGTTACCCCTTGGATTCTGTGCTCCTGTATTTGGGCCCGCAGTCTGTTGGCATGGAGAGGCCCCCAACTTTCCCCAACATAGTATCGATGTTTAAGACGGATTGCTGCGTATTTCACTCTGTCTGTGTCTAGGCCGGCCAACTGAGCTGTGGCGGCTTCAAGCTGTCTCCATACCCTGGGGGCATCAGTCCTTTTATGAATGCGTTCAAATTCTACTACTTGAGTGAAAAGCTGCTGGCATTTGTCCCGACGGGTTTTGTTTCCGGCCTCCGATATGGCAACTGATTCCCCCCTAATCACCGCTTTTAGGGCGTCCCAGAGTATGGAAGTGGACAAACCCGGGTTGTCATTTGTGGCTAGGTTGTTGGCTATGGCATTTGAGATCTGTTGTATATTTTGTGGGTGTTGAAGGAGGTTATCCCGCAAACGCCAGGTTCTAACGTATGGGTTGCGTTTAGGGGTCTTTAAAGTGATTAGTACTGCCACATGGTCAGAGAGGGATCCAGGCTCAATGGTAACGTCCTGCACTCCAGGGATAAGGTCTTGTGTGACCAGTAGGTAGTCCAGTGTAGCGTAGGATTTGTGTGCAAATGAATAGTACGTGTAGTCCCGGGTCTGAGCGTGGGTATGTCTCCAAATGTCTGTGAGGCTCGTGCTTAGAAACCATTGTAGTCCCCCCTTGAAGAGGGCCCCCGTCTGGCCGTATCTTTGCACTGACCTATCCAGGTCGTCGTTATCGAAGACAAGGTTAAGGTCACCCCCCACTATGAGTGATCATGTCTGGGACCCCAGTATCTCCGTCAGGGCCTTCCGAAGGAAAGGTTCCTGTCCCTCGTTAGGCCCATATATGGTGGCTATAGTTACCGCGTTCGGACCTGCTTGTATCGAGTATGCCAGCATCCTCCCCCTTATCACAGCCTCTTTAGAAAGGACCTTACCCCTAAAGTGCCGGGACACCAGAAGAGCTACCCCTGCGGTTTTGTTCGGGAGGGACGAGAAGTACTGTTGGGGAAAGTGTTTGGAACTGAGCCTATGTTCGTCCTTGGGGAGGAGATGGGTTTCTTGTAACAGGTAAATGTGAGCTCTGGATTGTTCCAGATACGATAGAATGGCGCGCCTATTCAGGGGGTGATTGAGGCCTTTTACATTCAGCGTGAGGATTGTTAGGCGGTCTGACATGAGCTAATAAGGGGTTTAACACTGCTTAAATCATGCTGGAGTCGTGAATTATAGGGTCTAAGGCTGGGGGTGGCGGCAACAAAGTATTGTGATGGCAGTACCAGGGTACAACAAACAAAGATAAACAAATCGCCCCATTTCAGGACGAGAAACCGCAATAACATAAAATTAACTAACACAGTGTCAAAGTCCATTTCCCATAGCTCTATAGACTGTTCTTGAAGCGGGGTCGTGGAAGCCTACCTCCGCCCCCACCCGGCCCACCCTAACCGAAAGCGAGTCCTATGTAACAGGATGAGGGCGATTTTAAAGAAAGAGCATCCCACCCAAAAGATGTTGGTGGCCTTATGTTGTAGCTTGCGGCCTGGGGATCATGGAGAAGGCGGGCCCAAAGTGTTCTGGGATATCTCTACCTACTTATGAAGGAAACCTGCCAACCTTCCCCCTACTTTTATGCAGGAAGAACCACTAGTCCTTGCCTGAGGATCCACCAGGAGTGTTGCTTGTACCTCTGTAAGTTCCTCTGCCACCCTGACCGCTGCTGGTGCCTCGAGTGGGGAAGCACTGCAACTTTTTAACTTGCGATCCCTGAGAGGCTGGGTGGAAGGTTCGGTTGAGCACCCTTTTCCTCCCCCAGCCACTACGAAAACTGTGTGTCTGAAAACATGTTTCTTTAATTGCTGGGCTTTATCCAACAAGGAAAATGTGAGGACATATTTACCAAGTTCTGTTATTAACCGGGTCCACAAAAAGGCCCCTGAAAAGGCCCCTGTCTGCAATGGAGCCCATTAACTCTCTCTGCTTGGGATTGATCTTAATGAGGAAAGAGCAGCTTCTCTCCCTAGACAGGACACAATTACCATTTCCAAGGAAACAAACTGCTCTCTGTGTCCACCCAGGTAAAATGTCCAGGGATATGAGATTACAAGTTTCTTTTACCTCTTCGACCATGTCCAGGAGTTTTGTTAACAGGCATAAGGCATCCAGACATTTGTCTTGGAAAACCCAGAAACAATAATCATTCCCTTTCTTTGGGTCTTTCACTAACTTTGCGACAAACATGTCTTCCACCAATTCCCGGGGTGAGAGCCAACTTACCCAGAAGGAAAGGTCTCGGACATTCTGACTTAAGATGGCCCCTGACCTCTTTGACCAACGGCTTCCTTAAACCTGGGGCTATTGACAACATTGAATTACGTATACACCCCACAGGAGCTCTGCAACTCTGTGATATCCCAGAGGAAGAGCATTAGGAGCCAGTGAGATGCAATGCTCCAAGAGGTGCTCCAAGATCCCTGACACAGTGAAGGTGAAAACTGAGGGATTCCCCGGTGATAGCTTGTATCTCCTGTATTATCAAAAGCATGGGCATCTAGCCCACAGGAGTTTACAACTGCCTCACAGTACCACTAACATGGTATGAAAGCAAATCACTAAACGTTCTGTGGAGAAAAAACCACGACAAATAAGCAATTCATCTTATAGTCGATTATCCTGAATACCCTACTTTAACATTAGTAACTCTGACCTCAGTGTGGTTCAGGCCCTGCTTTTTCCGAGCGATAGCCTGAGACACTAGAGTGAGCCTGCAAGATGGTGTTTACAATAGTGATTTGTCTTTAAGATCTCGACTGACAAATTTATGATTAGAAATAGACGAAGACACTTATTGCATTTGATCAGGGTGTTACTGCTTCCTTTGTCTTGAGGAAGACCCCGTAGGATTTTGTGTGTGGAGTCGAAACGTCAACATTTGTAGAATCTACCCATATCATACATTGTTGGACTACTTAAATCTGAATATTACTAATATCAGATTTATATGAATGATTATCTCATTTGTTTGGGGTATCTCTCCCTTTGTACATACTGTAAATATTGCTTACACCAGTTGTTATATATTGCTTGGCTTACTTTTTTGCACTTTGCACTGCACCATCACTTGGAGCACCTACATTATTTAGATTACTGTATTTAACTGGAAGAATCTGGATCCATATTGTGCATGTATTGAGTACTTTGAACCACTCTAAGGCCAGGGATACTGATGTTAAAGTGATTCTTAGGGGAACATTGTGTTTTGGATGACTGTATTTCCCGAATTCCATGGAATATTGGGTGCCCCATTCTTTTGGTTGAACATGAATACCATACAGCACAATATTCCATGTCAAAAGTCAATAAGAAAAAACACTTATCTAGCTGCTGAGCAGAGGAGAAAGAGGAGCTTATTTTCCTTGTGGACTGTTTTTCATGGAAGGGAAGCACTGTGATTGGTGACCTTATTTTTTGTAAGTAGGGACTCAGAGGAAAGATAGCCCCAGATCAGAATAAGGGTAAGAATAAGAATATGAATACAAATAAGAATAAGAATACGAATAAGAATAAGAATAAAAATAAAAATAAGAATACGAATAAGAATAAGAATACGAATAAGAATACGAATAAGAATAAAAATAAAAATAAGAATACGAATACGAATAGGAAAGGGAATAAGAATAAGAATTCAAAGCCTCCAGTCCTCACTCAGAATCAGATATCAGTTTGCATTGGTCTGTTTCACTACAGTTCACTACACATTAATGTGTGCGGATATCAGGAATAATAAAATTGATTTCAAAATAGAAAAATGTGTTTGGAAAAGTTCATTGTACACAGATCATAGCATTGACTTCCTATAAGCAAGGAGGAGGGGAAGAGCAAGATCTACTGCTTAGCATACTGGGGTAAACAAAATGCGTATTTAAGCAAAAACTACATGAATCTTGATTCTTCTTTGACAACTACAACTGCATTTTCAAGTAGTATTAATAAATGTATTGAAAATATTACTGTTAAGGTGACCAACATTCTTATGAAAGCGCTGGGAAACCCTGTTGGGTAATTACGCGCTATATAAGCATTCAATAATAATAATAGGATTGTATATTAAAATGGGTTTGATATTAAATTCATATGATTGAAACGTAAATGTTTGTTAATGAAAAAATGTGTATTGTGTCATTTGATATAGTTAAGGAAGTAGTGGTAACATGTAAAAAAAAACAGCCAAAATAAAACATGTTTGTGCAAAACTAATAGAGGACATTATGCCTCATTTACCATAGAGAAAACGATTGAACACTTAGAAATCACAGGAGACCTGGGTATTGTGAAGAGGATTGTACAGAAAAAAAGAAAAAGAGAGTCAAAACACACAATTCTGTTGTAAAAAGCAAGATAAATTGGACCCTCATAACTATTGTTGAATATTCCTTTTGGGCTCATATTTATCTAAATGGGCATAGAGTGCAAATCGATTTCCTTACTATCCAAATTATCCGGATACTTGTTGAACCATGAAAATTAACATAAATGATGGGGTAATACTTGGATGAAATGTAGCATTCTTGTTATTTGTCTACCTGGTTTGTCTTGGTGCCTAGTGCAGAGGGGTTTTGTTCCGATTTTTTCAGAATCCCAGAAAGTAGATTTCCCTCATGTTTGTAAACATTCTGGTTATACCTATGCGATGCTTAAAATAGAAAGTAAGAGACTTTGAGAGTACGGTGCAAAGAGCCTCATGCTTGTTAAGTGTGAAGGGTTTTGTGTAAAGTGTGAAGGGTTTTGTGAGCGAGAGGACACAATTTAAGTGCACAGTGTATGTATTTATTTATTTAATTCATTATGACATTTATAAAGTGTTGCTCTAGGCTGCAAGGACAGTGGGGCACTTTACATATAATATTTAGATACATGGAACATTTATTTGTTCATTGATTATATCAGTTTCCAATAACTTTGTTTATGGCCATGCCAATCACTGTAACTTGGCCTAGCTATATTGGAGGTAGAACTATGATAGAAAGTGCCTGAAAAAGTATTTCCTTTTGCTTTTTACAGAATCTAAGGAGATTTTGAACTGTTTTAATGGATTCAGGGATCTGGTTCCATAGTCTGGTGGATAGTGAAGAAAAGGCCAATTTAGTAGTCTGGTGAAATTATCAAAGTACCAGTTCATCTAACATATTTGTTTCTTAGTTGTTTAAACAAGTTAAATGTGAATAGCACATGAATATCAAGTTTATTTGGGCATCGGGTACTAATGAACCTGTTAAACCTGGCATCCTAGGCATTGTTTTCCCCTAATTTTTGGCCTTCACTCCTATTTCCTGCTGACTTCGTTTTTTGCTGGCTTTAGGATTCTGCGTTCTTTACCACTGCTAACTAGTGCAAAGGTGTTTATGCTCTCTCCTTAAAACATTGTAGAATTGGCTTATACCCAATTGTCATATTTAATGTACTTGTAAGTCACTAGTAAAGTGGCACTGTCTGTACCAAGGGCCTGTAAATTAAATACTACTAGGGGGCCGGCAGCACTGATGTGCCACCCACTTAAGTAGCAATTTAACCATGTCTCAGGTCTGCAATTTTAAAAGTAACAGTTTTAAACTGCCATGTTGACCTGGCAAAATAAACCTTTTGCCAGGCCCAAACCCTCCTTTTTAATGTATGTAAGTCACCCCGCGGGTCGGCAAAGGAAAAACCAGAGGACAGGGTGCAGTGTATTTAAAATGTGGGACATGTACTTATTAGTTTTACATGTCCTGGTAGTGATAAACTCTTAAAGTCTTTTTTCGCTACTGCAAGGCCTGCCTCTCCCATAGGCTAACATTGGACTTACATCATTACATCTAATAAGTGATCATTTCTACATGCAATGAAAAATCCAGTCTCATGTGAAGTCAGATTTTGGATTACAATTTCAAGAATGCTACTTTTAGAAAGTTGGCATTTTCCTGCCTTAGCATTTCGTGCCTATCTCTGGGTCACATGACTGGGTACGGGTGACAGTTGGGCTTTGTGTATTCCTCCTAGACAGCCACGCACAATAGAGAGGTTAGGTGTGCCTAGATGGTCCATCACTGGCAGGATGGGAGGACGGAGCTGGGCACAGCCCTTCTTCCACTTGAATAGGCTGTGTCCTGCCTCCACACAAAGGGTTGCACACCCTGTGTGGTTAGTCTGGAGCCAGGATAGGAAAGGCAGACAGCCTGCAGACTTTAAAGGGAAACCTCTAGGAGCTTCTCCCACTTCGAAGGAAGTCTTGCCCAGGTATAAATATTGGATCCCAACACCAACTCTCCAGTACACATCTGGACCTATGCATACTCTGCTAGGAAGAAGGACTGCTGCCCTGCTGCAGAAAAGACTGCCACTGTGCCGGACTGCTGCTCTGAAGTAACTGCTGCGCTACTGTACTTACCTGCTACCTGCTGCCCTCTTGCCTGGGTGAGAAGTACTGGACCTCCATCTGTTGAACAGAGGACCCAAAAGTGACTCGAAGGGCTAGTTGGTTGGTGTTAGAAATGGGGATCTCTAGTTGGCAGAGGTAGGTACCTTTGTCCAAATAGGGACCCTTGCTTCTAGTCAGGGTAAGGGGGATACACACTCTAGATAACCCCTGCTCACCCCCTTGGTAACTTGGCACGAGCAGACAGGCTTATCCCAAAGGCAATGTGTAGAGTATTTGTACTGACACACACAGTAACCCAGTGAAAACACCACAAATGGACACCACACCAGTTTAGAAAAATGAAGTATCTTTATCTAAACTTATCAAGACCAAAACGATAAAGATCCAACATACAAGTATTAAGTAAAATGAGTTTCAAAAGGTTTTAGCAACTGAGCCCATAGAAAACTATAGATGCATGATTTCTTGCAAAGTACCTGTCGCTGCGACAAAATTCACCAAGCCAAACAGCCGCAGCGATGGGAAGCGTCGAAAAGCAAAGAGATGCATTGATTCCTGAGACCTTCGTGGATGCAATGCGACTGTTCCGCTGGGCACAGGGTAGCGGTGCATCGGGTCCGGTCTGTAGAGGAAAGGGATGCGTCAATTCTGAGACAATTCTGATCCGCGGGTGATGCGTCGGGAAAAACTTGCCGCACAGGAACGATGCATGGAAGTCCGGGATGCGTCGGGGAACGATGCGCCGGCATCGAACGGCGCTGTGTTGATTTCTTCAGCTGCGACCCCTCGATGCGTCGATTCTTGCAGCGGCGACAGGCGCTGCGTTGGTTTCAGCAGCGGTGCGGTGATGCGTGGAGATTCTTCTCGTACCACGGCGTTGCGTCGGAAAACTGTCGCAAGAAGAGTGATGCGTCGATTTTCTCGTTGTTGTGTTGCTTTTCCAGCTCCCAGCAGCAGAAACAATCTCCAGAGGCCCCACACAGTCACAGGCACTTCTTAATAGGTCAGAACTCCCTGCAAGGACGTTATGGGGAGCTGGTGGTGAAGTCTTTGTGTTCCTGAGACTTCAAAACAGGAGGCAAGCTCTACTCAAGCCCTTGGAGACTTTCTTTCAGCAGGGGACACAGCACACAGCAAAGTCCTTCTCCTTTCCTTGGCAGAAACAGCAACTGCAGGCCAACCCCAGACACACAGCAAGGGCAGTACTTCTCCTCAGTTTCTCCAGCTCTCCTCCTTGGCAAAGGTTCCTCTTGATTCCAGAAGTAGTCTAAAGTTCAGGAGTTTTAGGTCTAATACTTATACCCCAAAATGTCTTTGTTCTCTTTGTGCAAGGGTCTCTGAGCCCAGTCCAAACCAGTTCTGTCTTCTCTGGTGCAGCTGCCCGGCAGGAGGTGGAGACAGCATTGTGTAAGGCAGACAGGCCCTATTCAGGTGCAAGGGAAATCTCCTCCCACCACTCTAAATGCAGAACGGGCCTATTCAAGTGCTAGTGAGAACTCCTCCCCCTACTCTGAACGCAGCCCAGGTCTATTCAGCCTTTAAAGTCAGAAGGCTTGCAGTGTGTTTAATGAATATGGTGTAAAAAAAACACTGTTTCTTTTATGAATTGTTGCATTGCTTCAATGTTGTTTTTTCAATGTTTTTCAATGTTTTGTTTATGAATGAAATTTCGAGAATTGTTGTATGAATTAATTGTTTTTGATTATTGAAATGTATGTGGTTCTTCTTTTCCTACTCTTGAAAATAAGGTTTTGCTAAAAAAAGATAAGAAAAATCTTAAACAAACTGGTTTAATAAATAACCTAAACCAAACATAGAAAGTTTTGTTTGATAGATGCTATAAAGAGATTTAAGCCAAAAAATATTAAAGGAGTCAGGTATCCCCTATTGTTTTTGATACTTTCTAAAAGTGGCATTTTCAAACACACAATTTAAAAACCATCTTTAGTAAAAGATATGTTATTAAATTTTGAGTTCAGAGAGCCTAAACTTTATTTTTCCATCTTATCCCTATGTGAAGATATGCTTGTAAAATGTTACAAGGCATTCCCCATTCTGTCCTGTGGGGCAAGATAGCCTTTCAATAGTGAAAAACGAAATTGACAGTATTTCACTATCAGGACATGTTACACACATCAGTACATGTCCTACCTTTCACATACACTGCACCCTGCCCAGGGGGGTACCTTGAGCCTACCATAGGGGTGTCCTATATGTAAGAAAAGGGAAGGTTAGGGCCTGGCAAATGGGTGCACTTGCCAAGACGACATGGCAGTCAGCAAACTGCGCACAGGCACTGCAGTGGCAGGCCTGAGACATCTTTTCCGGGCTACTCATCTGGGTGGCACAATCAGTGCTGCAGGCCCACTAGTAGTATTTGATTTACCAGCCCCGGCACACCCAGTGCACTTTACTAGGGACTGACCAATAAATCAAAATATGCCAATCAGGGAAAACCAATCATAATAACAATTTACACAGGGAGCATATGCACTTTAGCACTGATTAGCAGTGGTAAAGTGCCCAGAGTCCTAAAACCAACAAACACAGGTCAGGAAAAAATAGGAGGAAGAAGCAAAACGTTTGGGGATAATCCTGCAAAAAGGGCCAAGTCCAACAGTTGGCCTCCTGACTAGAGCCTCAGGGACCAAAGGCTCCAACCACCCTGAAGCCAGACTCTGCCATCTGTGAGCCTAACCCGTGAAGTGGTGCCAAGCCCAGTTCTGGAACTTTGGAAGTGGGCCAGAAAGTGCTCTGCCAGCCCATCCATGGACCCAGCAGAACTGACACATCTCCTCTGCTAAGTGGAGCCATCCTGAGCAGAACCAACACACTGCCTCTGTTGCAAGCATTCTCCCGACGCCCGGTCTCTGCATCGATCCTGAGGCCCACATCAGAACTGTTGCCTGTGCGAAGCTTCCCAATTCAAAGCCCTCATTGGCAGCAGGGTCGAGAATGATGTAGGTTGTTGCACCACAGCCTCACAGCTCTTTGGAAACGATGCATAGCCTCAACTGCGTGAACCATCATTGACACCAGACTTCACATCTCAAACCTTCATCAACGGGATCCCTGCCAATGACGCTGGGCCTCACATTGCAGCTTCACCGCTCCTCGGAATCAATGCATCGCCTCGGCTCCGGGACACATCCTTGGTGTGGGACCTCGCAACCCTTCGCTAAACAGGATTTAAGGTGCTCTTGTTCAATGGGCCTAACTGGGTACCTGTAGCTCACCCGCACTTCATCGTGGTCGGCCTGAACTTGTGACTTTGTCCCAGTCCGGCAAGACCACATATCCACAATTGACGCTTTGTGCTTTTTGGCTGTATTTTTACTGAAATCTTCAAACTTGCATTGGTCCGGTTCTACTGATTGGAGTTCTGTTGTTTTGGTCTTGTTTTATTAACTAAAATGTACTCTATGTTTCTAAATTGGTGTGGGATTCTTCTGTTGTGTTGTCACTTTATTAATGTTTGAAGTGCAAGATAAATACTTTACACATTGCCTCTGAGTTAAGCTTGACTGCTCTTTGCCAAGCTACCAGAAGGTTGAACACTGGTTGATTTGGGGTTTGCTTTTGCCTTACCCAGACAATGATCGTGGTTGCTGCTTGAGAGGAGGTTCACCCCCTCAACCAGTGTACCCATTTTTTACAGAACCATTTTGCATATTCATTTTCTGGGTGCAGAGTGCTGTATAACACACTTTGGTTGTTTCATACATGAAGTGCATCTATTTAATGTGGATAGCGGATGTGGATGGTGTATATTTTCATGGGAAAGAAGTAGTATATAATAGTTTGACCTCAAAGAAATGTTGATGAATCCAACTTTTGTCAACATTCATTTCTGTCTGGTACTTGATGGGTAGTGAGTTTTTGTTCAGAACCATTTGTCCGAGGACCCTATTTTTATAACAATTGACTTTGCTCTTTTTATGGCAACTCATAATTTAAAAAAATGGAAGGGCCACTGTCATCACTGTATATGGAGTGTTAAAACCTATTGTTACCTCATCATGTAAATAATAGCAATAAAATAAAAATAGCAGCAATATATTTTCAGCAAACGCTGTCCAAAATAATTTATCACCAATCTATCGAAATAAAGCAATAACTGTAAACATCCAAAAACAATTTATCTCTAGGCCCTTCTGTTTTTTTAGCAGTATCAGAGGTTATTGACCAAAGTACAAAGAAGGCTCAAACAAGTGCTCAAGCCCAAGGTATTCAGGTCTCTCGAAAATCCCACTGGGATAGCTTGTCTACTTGATTAATAAAAAATGATATACATCAGTCCACTTCACAATTCAAAACTCTTCACGTGTATGATGTGTTAGTGACTTGATTTATCAATGTTTTGACACTCGTAGGTGCCAATTCTGGGAATAGAACCTGGCATTTTGATTTGTAAATGTGAAAACAGTTTCGGAGATTCATGGTTTCCAAGCTGAACTCCATTTAATTTGGTAAGAAATTCTCCCTCGTATGTGGACTTTTTTATTTTGATAAGTGGGATTAAGAGAAAGAAAATGAAGGAGAGTGGCGGGACTGACAGAATGTAGGCATGCAAAACTGTAGTTCACTCCCACAGTACTTTGCTGGTATACCAATTTATAGCATGCAACCTTTCAAACCAAATGCAAACTGATATGCGCACCTACAAAAATAGGCCTAACTGTGTACCTTTTGTGAGAAAAGAGTACCAACCACTGCCATATTTAAAGGTTTCAAGGCTATGTAGGAATAGTTACTTTTCTGCAGGGAAATTGTTTCTGACTGAAAAAAATGAAAAAGGTTATATCACACTTTTACAGTACCCCAAAATTAAGGTTTAAGGATTCCAAGCATAATGTTGCAATCATACTTCCCAGAACTTCCACAATTAGAAAAAGGGTTTTGATTAACAAACATGTCCAAAATCTTGATCCTGGTGCCCAGCATTTATTGTGCTCATCACTGGAAATTCTGTTCACATAATTCTGATCTGATTCCAAGATCCTGAGGACAATTTTGCCTGTAATGTTTGCAGACCTCTGGCCAGTAGCAGGAAAGAGGGAGTGTTGGGCCTGCTGCTCAGCAAAATGTTCATAAACATTCAGAAGCCTGTATCGTTATGGGAATTCTCAAACGTTTTCCAGGTTATTTCCTACCAGGGGAAAAGAATAGGTGCATCCCCATATTTTATAAAGGTGTTGGAAAAGAAGTTATCGTCTCAAAGTCCGGAGCAAAGAGATCTGTTAA
The DNA here is from genome assembly GCA_963921515.1 of Calotriton arnoldi. Lineage (NCBI taxonomy): Eukaryota > Metazoa > Chordata > Amphibia > Caudata > Salamandridae > Calotriton > Calotriton arnoldi. The sequence goes on from CAWUFW010000934.1 coordinate 312,881, forward strand.
CTGTGGTAGAGACGGCTAGAAGCAGAGAGAGCATCACTGATGGCTGTCACTGTAGCACAAAGAGTGCTATGAGCCCCAATGTATCCCAATATAGGCCTATTGTAGTTGCACAAACCTTTAACTACATTTGTCCTACCATTGTTCTACATAACGGGTCTGGCGCTGACCTTTTACCTAGTTAGGTGCTGAATAAATGCTGTGTGGGTTGCTCCGAAATCTAGGCTCATTTTTGCATGAGGATTCTCAGTATCACAGCAGGACTACCATCTTCTGCATAATAACTATGTATAAGGTGTATGTATAGGTGCATCCCCATATTTTATAAATGTGTTGGAAAAGAAGTTATCTTCTCAAAGTCCGGAGCAAAGAGATCTGTTAACTGTGGTAGAGACGGCTAGAAGCAGAGAGAGCATCACTGATGGCTGTCACTGTAGCACAAAGAGTGCTATGAGCCCCAATGTACCCCAATATAGGCCTAGGTAGTTGCACAAACCTTTAACTACATTTGTCCTACCATTGTTCTACATAACGGGTCTGGCGCTGACGTTTTACCTAGTTAGGTGCTGAATAAATGCGTGTGGGTTTCTCCGAAATCTAGCCTCATTTATGCATGAGGATTCTCAGTATCACAGCAGGACTACCATCTTCTGCATAATAACTATGTATAAGGGTCACCAATATCGTCGTCCTTGGCCGATATGCCCATAGTAAACATCTAGGTAGAAACCCTGAGGGTGCCTTTTGGGTATATAAGCATCACGTCTTCGCTGGGCAAACCAGAGGAGAACGACTTCCATGCTGACACGCTGACGCGAGACGCAGAGGTCCCTGCACGCAGACACTCCAGCACGCGGTGGTCTGACATCCCTTGCGGGTGTCCATCTCGAGACCAAGACGGGATCCTTCGCTCTCCCACATCAGGTAATGGGGATGGCTCTATCCTCAGGGGATTCTTGGCTATACACATACATACATAAACAAAAACCTCACCCGCAAGGTACAGAACATCCAGAACGCCGCCGCAAGACTGGTCCTCAACCTGCCAAAACACTGCCACATCTCCCAGCACCTGCGCACACTCCACTGGCTCCCTGTCGAGGCGAGAATCACCTTCAAGATGCTCACCCACGCACACAAGGCCCTCCACGGCACCGGACCAGCATACCTGAACAGCCGACTCAAATTCCACGCACCCCAAAGGACCCTACAATCAGCCCAGCTCTCCTACGCCGTGGTCCCCCGCACCAGAAAGCCCAGATCGGGAGGCCGCTCCTTCTCCTTCCTCGCGGCCAAAGCATGGAACGCCCTTCCGCTCCACCTCAGACAGACAACATCGCTCCCCATCTTCGCAAGAAACCTCAAAACCTGGCTCTTCGACAGACCCCCTCCTTGATGGATGGAACCTGCACCACCCCTAGCGCCTTGAGACCCTTACGGGTGAGTAGTCGCGCTTTAACAAACCCTTGATTGATTGATTGATACATGCTAGGTACACTTAGGTACATCTAGTTAGGGTTTGCATTGTAAGAGTACGCATTTTATTGTTATGTATCTATGTGCCTGCATGTATTCATTGTTTTAGCACTATGGTAGAATTCTACCTTTTCTTTCCTCTGTTGGGACTCATACCCATATACATATGTTTATGTCTAATGATTGTTGTTGTAGCACACGTATTTTATACTAGAATGACGCTGGTTCAAGAATACTGATTGAAAACGTCCCTACCGTTTATTCTGTATATCTCTCTGACACAGAGTTATTACGAGTGATTGAGCGAAAAGTACTGTACTGTTTCCACGAGCCCTCAGGGGTCAGGGTTGTCATGTCTGGTAGTTGCCTGAAACTTTTCGCTCCTTGGTAAGAGGGGCTCATAGTGGCACTGTGAGCTAGCTTTCTACAGACTAACATATCCTTTAGGGGTGGAATCAGTCTGGACACCAGTCCCTTAGTTTATGTTGTCTAAACGCGCAGTTCCAATATAGATTTATAGGAATTACCCGACATGGCGCTGCCAATGTTGGTTTGGTTCTTACTTAACGGACAAATCTGAGTAGTTCAGTTGTGCTCTCAGACACACCTACTCACAATTATCCAGAGACGTCGGGAGTGGGAAGGGAACAATCCGCCACAGCTGAGTAGATATATCCTATGTATCGGCTGTAGGTTTGTTCAAGCTTGTAGGATTATAGTTCCCTACATTGTGAATAAAACCTTAACTATTTCCCATACTAAAAAATTCCTTGAAAAATGTCCGAGCAAGATGAGGCTGCGGCCGCATTAAATGCAAGCGCAGCAGAGGAAGGAGAGCAGGAAGGTGCTATAAACCTTTCAGAAAATGTCAGAAATGCACTTACTTTAAAACTAGCAGATTTTGGAGTCCCAGCATTAGGAGGGACTGTTACCTTCGTGGTTGAGGCACACAAAGCATACAGAACGGTGGTGTTCTATTTGTGGATTAAATTCCCACCTGCAGGTGCACGCACACATACATTTCATTCTTAAACTCCTAATGAAATACCAGAAGAATACAATGCATACAAGGACATAGAGGTCCTGTTAACGTACCAGGAACATATAAACTGGTTTAAAGGTGCACTCCCACATACCACAGAAAGAGTGAGACTCGGTCTCGGTCAGCAGAGATGGAGCGACTTAGCCAGTTCTAGTGGCTTACAAACCGCATCCAGATGTTGACACTTTGCCAATAGCAGACGTATGTTCACTTCACAAAGAGATAATAACATTTTACAGAAATCTGACACAGTTCGTTATGAGAACACTCACACTTCATCCCACAAGGGTTATCCCAGCAGGTCAACTACAAGGGACCGCAACTAAAATTACCCCAAAAAAACTGAGTGCAGTTATGGGAAGAATGCCCACTAAACTTGAGCAAATGCCATTTTGGGTAGCACAATTAGAGGCAGTGTTTCCACACACAGGCCCACAAGAAAAATACAGAATGCCAACAATCTTCTTGCCAATGGGGATAGCTACATGATAGAGGATTGTACCACTTAAGGTACAGTCTTCACTGCCATCTATACCAGGACTCATGGCACCCCTTCAATAGCAGTGATACCAGAAGGGTTAAGACAAATACAGAATGATTATGGAGCAGAACCTGCTCTAAACTTAGGGATGAAATTAATTGGCAATTTTCCCCAGGTAACTACAATTATTTTAGCTAACATATAAGGGGAGGCAGCAGCGGTGGCTATACGCCAACGCCTAATGGAGTGCACTCCTGCCCAAAAGGGGCGGGATTTACCTAAAATATAGAAGATACATACGCTGAATTAGATAGAGATAATTTGGGAGCTAGAAATATGAAACCACAGGTAATGGGTAATCCTGAAAAGGATAACACTAAGCAATCACCTGATTCTTCTAAAAAAGAAATGGGATAATAGACAGCAGAAAAATAAGCAGAATGCATCACAATCACAGGGTAAGTCTCCTCAACAGGAGCACTCTGACAGGAGCTATAATCTGACAGGAGCTATAACCTTAGAAACCGTGATAACATTAAAAAACCTGACAGGTATCAGGATAGTGATACACGCTCCTCTCGTTCCTTTCAGGGTTCACTGAGAAACTCCGAGAGGGAAGGACGGTCAGAAGACAAATCAGAAGAGCGAGCAAAGAGACACACATCGCACTTGAACGATGAATTATTGGATCATTTGAACAGAGTGAATAACATCATTCTGGGATTCGCCTCTGAGAGCTACAAATTTAACATTAATAAATTGAAAATTGCCCACCTCAATGTCCTATTTTCGGGATATGAGCTCTTGAGTGAAGGGAAAAGCCTAGAAGCTAAATTTTTTGTGAAATGTGTGCTGCTCCAACCTCCATAGACTCTGAAAAATGTACAATCTATTTTAGGATTCCTAAATTTTGGCAGAACATACATTTTGGATCACGCAGAAAAGGTGAAAACTTGCTACGACTTAATTAGACCTGATTTATCAGTTCGACATTGGACACAGGAACACACAGAAATACTTTGTTCCCTACAAGCTGACATGATACCTTCCAAACACTTACACACATGTGTAAACACTACAAATTTGGTGATCTGAGTAATAGCGGGTCAATCGCAGTACACTTACCTCACCTTCAATGAAGGAGACACTGTACCAATTGCATACAAATCTCATTTGTACACAAACGCTGAAGTGCATTTTGCATCAACTGAAAAAATACTGACAGCAGTACAGACTGCTGTAGTGACAGAAAGGGCACTAGCTCAGGGGAAACGAATAATTGTCATGACTCCAGTACCAACCTTAGAGGCTGTTACAAAAGCAAGCATTCCAAATGCAAAAGCACTGCATCCAAGATGGATATAGTGGGCTCATTCTCTCACTGCAACAGATGTAGACTACAAGTTTGACTCTACATTAAAACACAAGCATTCCTTCAGTACGAACAAAAATATCCTCTCCCAAATTAAATAATGCCTCTAGATCAGTACGAATACATAATTTACCCTGACGGTTCTGCTCAGTCTGCCGTAGGAAGTAAACACCATACAGCGCTGCATGTGTGATTGTGAAGGACATATGCAGGACGGCAAACTCCGTCCTAGCAATACGCAGAAGCAGTCTCTAGAGATTACACTGCACAACTGGCAGAACTAAAAGCTCTGATCCTGGCACTAAAAAACACAGATCGGGAATTCCCCACACTAATTTTGTGTGATTCATTTTATTGTTTCCAGTCATACAATGAATATCTTCACTACTGGGGCCAAAATGGATTTAGAGATTCAAAAGGTTGCACAATAAAGCATAAAATGCTCTGGGAACAAGTGGCAGATTTGAAAAACGGCTTACCACGTGCTCACGTGATTCATACGCTGAGGCATCAATGTGTTGGTGCGCACATTGAAGGTAATTCATTGGCTGATGAAGCCGCCAAGGCGACAGGGAGAACAGCTGCAATCACTCGTTCTAGCACGAGCGTAGACGGACAGAAAATGGTAGCTGTCATCGCTTCTTGTAAAAACAGCACAGCCTTGCCAAAAGGTTTTCCACTCAAATACTCCTACAAGTTAGATACACAAAATATGCTGTATGCTCAAATTCCAGGAGTGGGGGATAGAGTAATACCAAACATGGATCGCAGATTAGGTTTAATACTAGCAGCACACAAGGGTCTGGGCTCAGCACACACAGGTATCCCTGTGATAGTTTCTTTGCTGAAACAATGTTATTGGTGGCCAGGTCTTACCAAGCAGACCAAGGGCTTTGTGCTTAAGTGGGACATCTGTCAGCAGATGAAGGGTTCCACCGTAGCACGTCCACCACAGACACTGTTACTGATATCAGACAGACCTCTCGCATTGTGTCTATTTGGACCACTGCGGCACCCTACAATCTGACGGGGCTTACAAGTACATCTTGGTGGCAGTGGATTCATGCCCTAGATTCCTTTGGGTTTGGCCTCAGCGCTCGGCTGACGCCCGAACTGTTATAAAGGATTTGCGAGTCTTCATAGGGTCATACGCAATTTGCACATAACATTCTGACCGTGGCCCAGCATTTAGCTCTCGGGCTTACAAGGAAGCCATGGGAAGTTTGGGTGTAGCATTGCGGTACTCCTCTCATCCTCCCGAGGGAAATTCGATTGTGGAGAGGAAAAACCGGGACTTTAAGCAATCCTTAACAGCAAGGGTATTAGGCTTGGGTGGTAGTTGGGTCAATCACATATGGGTCCAGAGGGCGCTAAATAACATGCAAAGAAGCTCCCTGGGAGGCAATACTCCTTACGAGGTCCTGTTTGGGACAAGGATGTGGGTACCCGACCGTGATGGTGGCAGCACAGTGGCGGAGGAAAAAGCATTTGACATCAATGATCGTTTGGCTGTTTTACTGGAACTCAATGAATTCCAACACTACAAAGCAACATCCAAGTAAAACGCACCACCACTGGGGAAGTTAAAGCTGTTCCGGCAAGACCTGCCTGGGTCCCAAAGATCAGGGATCTGGTCAGAGAAAATACTGTGGACAAAAAAGAGTTTGGGACATCTTACATGGCTGTTGAAGGAACAAGAACAGTACTTCTTCCGCCTTTTGCCTGCAAGAAAGAAAAGAGATTTGTCTCCATTGATCTGATAAAACCACACTATGTGGCCGATACTGAATAGCTGGCCGCGTGGGCTCCTGGGTAGCGGCCAATCTCCTCTTGCTACCATACAGGAAGTTCAGACAGAAAGACTAATAACGTTTGACAATTCTTCTCTACGAAGTAACGGAGTTGCCAGCAATGGAATGGAACTCTTGCCTATTGAATTTGAACAACAACAAAATTCAAATGAAACACAGATCTCGATTCTGCCTAATATTGACATCTATGTGAACATGTCTCACAACGGTTCATCTGCCAGTTCAACAAAACCTGCTGAGCTACCAAAGATAGATCAAACAGTGTCTGGCTACTTCATTAATTTTGATAGCTTCTCACTGGATTCATGATATCGATCTTTGGCTGAAAAAGACTTACTTTGTATTTCCCTGGCTACAGCTTTGGATCACATCTGGTCTACTTTTCCTAGTCCTTTGGATAGGTGTAGTGACTGTCTTTTTCTTGCTCCTGAATGGACACTATCTCCCAGAACGCTCTGCAGGACAACATGTGAACTTGGGTTTGAAACCACATACATCATTTCATTGTGAACGAAGAGACTTGTCCTTTGTGAACATCATAGCAGTTCCAATTACTGAAGGAATAGTTTGGGATAGGGTTTCATATGATGTATTTGGTCCCACTGAACTTTTGACAATTCCACATGTATTTAAAATTTCTTTGAATGATATCATCACCTCCAGTACATTCTCTGATGATTGGGACTTTGAAACTGTGAATAGTGTATGCTGTCTGATTTAGAACAATCTGCTGCATTTGCTAAAAATGAATTGTATGATGATACATCTGATTTTGACACCATGTATTGCTACCAACATTATGGTCATCATTTTTTGTACAAAGCGAGTATCTCACGTAACGTGTTTACTTACCATCAATGGGAAAATTGCCCGAAAACACAGAAAGGTAGCTCACAAGTGTTTGCAAACAAGTTTGCTTATTTTTCTGGATTTAACACTTCAGACCCAACCTCATATTATTACAAGGTTGCATCTACACCTGCAAAGAAAAATATGCTTACTAACACGAAACAGATATACTCTGCTTCCTTTATTTCCCAGCTGTCTTTATGAGGGTTCAGATTTTGGAGGGACTCCATAGACACAAAATCTGTCTGGGGGACTAAAGATTGGCAAGCTCAGGGTATTGAATCTTTATTTAGAGCATGTCTCATACCACAACATGTTATCTTCCTGAATAATACAGTGCAATAGACTTCCTGTCTTGGACTAGCCATGATCAAGGACTTGAACACACCTTGGATTCCCTCGCTTTCACACTTTGAGGGATGGCAAAACTATACACAGCATAGTGAGGATACGCTGGAGGACATTATACATGATGGGTCATACAATTCATCAGACCCCAAGTGGAAGGGATGGTTGGTTTGGCCTATAGACACAAATAGGTGTCAGTCAAGATTCTGGGTACCACCGAAGGGTTTAGTATCCATAGGCCTGACCAATGCTATGTACATCAAGAACATCCGGGGGTGATGACATCCTACAGTGTTGGGAAGTTATGCCTAGATTGCCTAAGTACCTCAACGCTGTCCCTGGTGAAACAACACTTGTCCTTACTTTCAGATGACATGGACCTAAGGGATTTTTTGTTAAGTCCCTGCACACCAAGTCGTAAATGCTTCTTATTTGCTATTCACAACGACGTATGGAAAATCTCTCAACAGGAAGCTGGAAGAGATTGCGTGAAATTGATAGGGTTAACATGTAAAAGGCTTTGGCAGTCGTCGACAATGGCATGACCACACTAACATCCAGAATGTATTTACTGGGAAACATTGTGTCTTCTGCAATAGATTTTATGGAATAGGATTTGTCCATTCTTCGACATGGGCAATCACAGCTATGATCAATTCTGTTATTAAGCTGGATGCTACAATCATTGCGCTCTAGTCATGTGCCTTGGTGATAAATCAACGGTACATCTCTGTTCTCTGCTTATAATTTATTGGAAAGGCAGACAGTAATTGCACAAAGAGATGCAAAATATGTAATGTTGCACATTGAAAAATAATGTTGCAATCATACTTCCCAGAACTTCCATAAAGAGAAAAAAGGATTGTGATTACCACAAATGTCCAAAATCTTGATCCTGGTGCACAGCATTTATTGTGCGCATCACTGGAAATTCTGTTCACATAATTCTGATCTGATTCCAAGGTCCTGATCCAATTTTGCGTGCAATGTATGCAGACCTCTGACCAGGAGCAGGAAGGAGGGAGTGTTGGGCCTGCTGCTCAGCCAAATGTTAATGAACATTCAAAAGCCTGTACAGTTATGGGAATTCTCAAACGTTTTCAGGTCTTTTCCTACCAGGGGAAAAGAATGGGTGCATCCCCATATTTCATAAATGTGTTGGAAAAGAAGTTAGCTTCTCAAAGTACGGTGCAAAAGGTGTCTGTTAACCGTGGAAGAGAATGCTAGGAGCAGATAGAGTGTCACTGATAGCTGTCACTGTAGCACAAAGGCCTGGGTTGTCATTTCTGTAGCTAAAAGAGTTGGTCGGGTGTCACGGACGGTTGTTGGTGGAGTTTTGCATTGGCGGTCCACACTGGCTGTGATTGCTGTAGAGCAAAGTGCAGATCTTACATTGCTGGTCATCACTGGCGGTCATTATAACATGAAGAGTTAGGTTCACCGGACGTTTATGTTGGCAGTAGAGGCTGGAGGCAGAGTCTCGTTGCGAATGGGCCCATTCACGTCCGCGAAGAGCCCAAAATATCAGGATTTAACTTTTTTTTTATCAGGAGGAGCTCAACTGATGCCATCCAAGGAGTCCAGGATCTGGGAAGGCATCTCTTAGCCGATCAGGAACTCACTTCAGCAGAGGCCAGCACGGCTCAGGCAGATCCAGTTCCACATCCAGTGCAGCAAGTCACAGCTGGGCAGTTGCAGGGAGGCATCTGGAGCTTGTTGTGTCCCTGTAGGTCAGACAAGAGGTCAGCCAACAAACCCTTGGAGTCACTCAGGTTAACCTGAGATGAAGGGAGGAGGTCCAGTCTTCCTTCTCAGAGAGCAAGGCAGTCCTCAAACAGCAGGGCAGTCCTTTGGTAGCGGCAAGGCAGTCCTTGTGTAATGTGCATAGGTCGAGGAGTGTACTGAAGAGCTGTTTTGAGGGTCCTGTATTTATACTTGGTGCCAGCCTTGGTGTGTGGGGCAACACCCTGTCCTATCCCCACACTTGCTTGTTGAAAGTTCTTCCCTTCCCCTTTCAAGTGTCCAGGAAGTCTGGTGTGACAAAAGGCTAGTGTCAGGTTTCTTTGTGTGTTCTGTGGGCACGTCCTTTGAAGTGCTTGTGGGGAAGGGCACAGCTCCACCCCAGTCATCCTGGCAGGATGGCCATCCTGCTCACAGCTAATGCCCTTTGTTTGTCTATGACTTAGGGGAATACTCAAACCCCAACATCAGCGCCATTCACAGTGACCGAGTACACTGGCAGAAGACACAAATGGTTAGGCTAAGAAATGCCGACTTTCTAAAAGTGTAATTTTCAAAATTGTGACTTAAAATCTGACTTTACCATTAAAAAGATTTTAAATTACAATCCATTTGAGTCCAAAAAAGCATGTCTTTATCTGCTCCTAATCCAAGGTTAGCACTTTGTAAATGTAATAAGGTAATCCACTGTTTGACAAATGGAGAGATAGGCCTTACAGTAATGAAAAACAACTTTAGGAGTTTTTCACTGCTGAGACATGTAAAACTTAAATCCACATGTCCTACTTTTTAACAACAGCGCACCCTGCCCTATGGGCCTTTCAGGTCTACCTTAGGATTGACATATGTAATAAAAAGGAAAGTTTAGGCCTGGCAAAAGGGTTATTTTGCTAGGTCAAAATGGCAGTTTAAAACTGCACTACAGGCTGCAGTGGCAGACATGAGACGCGTTTTAAAGCACTTCTTTAGTGGGCGGCACAAGGAGTGCTGCAGGCTGACTAGTAGCATTTAATTTACAGGCCCTGGGTACATGTAGTACCACATACGAAGGACTTACAAGTAAATGCACCAATCAGGTGAATGCCAATTTTATCATGATTTAGGGAGAGAGAGCAAGCACTTTAGCACTGGTTAGCAGTGCTAAGGTGCACAGAGTCCTAAAGCCAACAAAAAGAATTCAGAAAAACAGGATGGCTGAGGGCAAAGGGTTTGGTGGTGACCCTGCTGAGAGTGCTAGGTCCAACACTTGGCATAAGTCTTTGATTAATGTATTTACATATTTTCCATGAAATGGACCCTAAATGTTAACCTATTTTGCCTCTTTCAAGGCCTGGTTTACACTGCTGCACTGTAATAAATCACAAGTATTCTCATCCAGGGTTCTTCCTATCTTTGGAGTAAACGTCTGAATTTTTAACAATTCACAAAGATAGTCAGATGTAGACCTAATGATCTATGGAGGTGATACATTTCGAGTGTTGCCATTTCCCAAAATGCACTGGCATATTTTCTGATCGATTTAAATTTGCATATATATGCAGAAATGTGTATTTGCACATTTAACTTTTTTCCTCCACCGAGGTATATTCTTTCCCTGTGGAGAAACTCCTTGTTCTACACCCCATTGGGTATATCTTCCAACCTGGAAAGATACTTGCTCCTTCCTTTGAGAAAAGTAGTTGTGTGTGTTTACAAGGCAGAAACTACCTGCACAATGTTTGTGAATACCCACAATTGTCTGGAAGTTCAATGCATTTTGAATGGCTTTCCCACTGCAATACCTTTTTCATGTATCAGGACATATACCTATGATGATGGTGAATTGGCACCACGAGAATCATCATTTCCACCTGCTTTACTGTCAACCAGTGGTACACCATCTTCCTCAAGGTCCACAAGGCTGAGCATTAAACAAAGTATCACTCATAACAAAGGTTTAACACCAATATTTTAATCAGCTAAAATCCTTAAGCAGAAAATGTCAAAAGTTTTATTTTTACTGCTAGGAACTCTTGTATATGGAACTGAATAGAGTAGATAACTGCATTGAATACATCATCTTACTTAGTTGATATTAATGCACTAATTCTGACTTAATTTGTGTTTCTATCCTTTATGAATTGCAAAGTTGCCTAGTGGTGTTAAGGTAGATGAATGGAGAATAATGTACAGACAGCTTTCAGAGCACAAGTTCACATCTTCAGCAAAAAAGGGCAAAGAAGGGAACAGGTTGGGTTAGCCATCGTATCCTAATTGTAAAGCTTCAAAATTACCACTTTTTTCAATTATCTGTGCATCCAAAATATAGATTTTAATTCACGGAATCAGCATCTGGAAACGTTTTCAGGCACAGATGGCACTTAATGCCAACTTTCTTGGCTCTCAGAAGTCGTACGTGTGTTTATTTCACAGCAATGCCAGTTGCAAATGCAGAGCACCCAAAATGCCACAACAACAATGTATTCACTGTCATATCGAAACACATAAGCTTATTCCTAAAAATTGTTGGTATTGATTGATGACTGTGAGAAGAACCAGTGCGAGGGGGTTGTTTCCTTATGGAATAAACGGGCTTCCCAGTCTTCCTTTTACATTTCACAGCTGGTATTGCCACAGTTGTCGGGGTGCCCATGGTTGACTGAGTCTCAACTGTGTCACACCCACTTGGGCTCCCGCTAAGGAGCGATGTGCTGTTGGGGCCAGACCTTTGATGCTGGGAGGTGCACAATACAATGGTAGGTTCAGGCGCAGGATCAGTTGTGACCCCTCTAGTGTAGAGACTGTTCGGTAAACCCTCACTTCCCAGGGACAATTGGCGCTCAGTCAATTTGATCTCGCCTGATACAGTACTGACCACCCTTTCTAGCATGCTGTCAATACTGCTGGTGATGGGGCGTGCAGACGATATCCCAGTGCGTTTCCCAATTATGGATGCTCAGGGTCAGTTCCTACCAGTTCTAATACGGTGTCCGGTGGGGGCTGTGGTCCCCTCCAGCCAAAAGTGCAAGTGCAGAGTGTGGGCTGATTGCAATGATGGGCTCCTGCGCCGTGGGAGCCCCGAACAGCTTTTCAGCACCTCCTGGCGTGGGTGGCTCCTGCTGCGGTGTCCGGTGGGGGCTGTGGTCCTCCCTGGCCAAAAGTGCAAGTGCAGAGTGTGGGCTGATTGCAATGACGGGCTCCCGCGCCGCTGGAGCCTGAGAAGCTTTTCAGCACCTCCTGGTGCGACGGAAGGGCGTGGGCGGCTCCTGCTGCGGTGTCCAGTGGGGGCTGTGGTCCCCTCCAGCCAAAAGTGTAAGTGAAGAGTGGGCGCTGATTGCAATGATGGCTACAGTATCCAGTGCAAGGAAAACAGATTTTGTCGGAAACTATTGGGCGTACCGATCTCCACCTCTCACTACGTTTGCCATAGTGAATTGAAACTACACTATATTGAGGATTTTATAAAGGCTCGCCCTGCTCTATTTTGGCTAGCTATATGGAAAAATCCAGCAGCGTCCCTCACAAGAGAGATAATAGGAGACTGCCTCAATTGCGAGAAGGGGATGGATATTCCGTGGCTTGCCGCGGTGAGCCAGAGTCTAAGTAGTGTTAATCATGGCTGGCTCTTTTCAAGTCCAAAAGAAACTGAGACTGTACACAAAAAAAGCCCTTAGGACGGCATTATACACACTTTATAGCAAGGCAAGACTGGATAGGGAGTGTAAGAAACCAACCGTTGCAAAATTTATGACCATCGAGCATACCTCGTACTTGCCGCTTAGTTATCTCACAAAACCTATATGTCATTGGGAGAGGGGACTCCTTTTCCGTTTAAGGGCCGGCACTGTAAAATTCTTGTTCTGCTTTCCCCTTGGGTACAACGCCAACCTAGCCTCCTTGCCATGCCCGTGCGACGGTCAGAGTGGTCAAACAATTTTACATTTTTTATTCTTCTGTAAGTTTTATATAAAATATGCATAATGGCTTTTAATACCTTTTTTTTTTTTTTTAAACCCTGCCTATCCATTTAGAAGATGCATATAGGAACATACTTAAACTGGAAGAGGATGAATTAGTTTTCGAGTTGGTACTTTTTTGAGAACCGCTGTAAGGGCCCGCAAAACGATGTGCAACTTAGGAAGAATGCGTTTTTGCTCTGGTTTTTTAAATGGCTATTTTGAAATCCGAGGGCTCTTTTAGAAACTTGCTGTATACGTTTTTAAAATATTTAGCACTTGTGACTAATGTTATCGAAATCATTTATATTCTGAATATGAAGTTGTGCATTTTTAATTTGTTGTAATGTGATTGTGCTTTTATGGATACGGTCTTATCCGAATAAAGTAATTTTGAACTTAATTGATGATTGTTTATTTGGTGGAAATATGATGCAACACCACTGTTGCTTGTGGAGGGTATGCAAAGGTATGTATTTCTTTGTATTAAAATATTTTCTTTATAATCAAAAGGAGGGAATAAAGGACCCTATTAATTAATGTATTTTGTGCTATAAATATATGTTGACAGCCAAAAGTATTGCATTTACTCATGCCAGGAATTGACAATAGGATTTCTGGCACGTAAAAAAGTATTTAGTACTGTGGATTTCGCCACCACAAATGTGGAAAATCCGCAGTAGTAACTCTCATTCAAGGTGTGGGATGTAGGTGTTAAAATAAATTAGCCTTGTAAGTTTGTGAAAGCCCACAAACATACAATTGTGGGCATTCAGAAACTCTAATCTGAAATAATAGTAGGTGACTTCAGTCCAGGGCTGAGGTAACTCTCCTTCCAGGCTGGGAAAGGGATTTGGTGCGAACCTTCCAGATCCACACGGATTACCAGGCATACTTCTGGGATTGTCTGTGAACCGAAATAATAAACATAAATGGGCGCTTAGTGAAAGATGTAAATTCCTGTACATACCTTCATCTTTTTTTGTGTCTTGGGTCCAAAATGTGCATTTGCATGTTGACAATAACCCCAAGGTTAAGCATTGTCGGTTCTGTGTAGAATCCAGTGATGTGACCACTACGCATACACACCCCTGGCATATTTGTGTCAGTTTTCAGAATGCCAAAAATCCAATACTGCTACTCTAACACCTACAATCGGGTGTGGTTCCTGTATTTCTTGCGAACCTGTAAGATTCGTTGTCAAAATATGGTATTTTATGTAATTAAAAATATGTGTGTAAATGGTGATATGTCTAAACATCAACCTAATGATCCTGTTTTTAGAATTAGCCTACCTATTCTCAGAAAGATTTATGCAAATTAAGCAACAGTCATACAAGAATATAAAACAAAAAGCAACAGCATAGAAAAAAAATGTTGCAGCCTGATTCCTTTCACTTCTTAACAAGCTCAAGTGAGCTATTTTTAGAAATGGATTGTTTGCAGGGGAATCCGAGACACAGACACACTGCAGGTTATTCATCAGAATATACCCTAAGCATTGCAAGTGAAGCAGAAACATGGAGCACTTTAATCAGCATTTCATAACTGCTCATCTCATGGGTTTGTGCTTGGCCCCATGGAGATTTCTTTATAGGGAACACACGAATGCTTAGAACAAGAAGCATAAGATGCCTGCCAAAGAGACGAATAATTGTGCATTTTCTACAGAATGTGTCTCTTAAATTAACTGTATCCCAACATTTTTCGATGTTTTTGTAATTAATAAAATGCTATAAAGGAATATTAAGCGATTCTCTCTCACAAAGCACACAGGGGCTATTTAACAGTTCTGTGGCAGCAGAATTTGAATTAGTTGGTGGTATAATATGCTGGGGCAGTTTAATTTGTTGTGCAACATGTGATTACACACCATACAATATTGAACGAACACAAGCACAGTGCAATTTGGCACTATAAATTATAGCATTGCTACAAGCTTTTGCCATTGGCACATTCAAATACCGCCCACATGAATCAGTTTACGTAATATGGCCAATATGGCCAATCAATTCCAATACTTCAGATAGAAAAAGTTTTATAATATAAGGCTGTAGATATCTTCGTTAGCTACTGCATGAGACATTGTTGTTGTTTAAACTAGAGAAAGTCTTTAATTGCTAGGCACAAGTTTTAAAAAAAATCTTTTTATTGTATTTTGCAATTGAACAAAATCAAATAAATCAAGCTAACGCATGACACCTCAATATTAGCACATAGGATCATAGTAGTCGAGTTATGCAGACACAGCGACAACCCTGGAATAAATCCAACTCCCTGCATTCCCTCTAGTGACCCCACACTTTATCAAATTTGCCTGGGACAGCCCCAGGCTTTGTACACTAATCGTTCGGCCTGACCCATCCTTCACTGCGACAGGGAATGAGACTTTCCTCTTCCCCACATCTGTATCATGTCTTTTTTGGCCATTGCCAATGCAATGTTACGTCTGGTCACAAGTTTTTTACCTATAGGTGTCTTATTAGAGTCGGAGGCGACAAAAGCCAGTCAGCCACCTCATAGTGACCTAGGGTGAGGAGTAACTCATTCAGGCGTGTCTCCAGAGAAGTGGTGAAATTAATGGTTGAAAGCAAAGTCTTTTTTTTATATGTTATGGTCAGTTCGGAGTGATAATTCAATTTGGGTCCGTCAATTAATGCAATACCATCAGGACTCATGGGAATAATTTTCTGAGACCTAGTCTAAGCCCTAAATTGTGTTAGAGGCCTTATTGCTAGTGGTAGATGCATATTTACCACTACTAATAATCCACTTTCCAACACTAGCAAAGTGCGCAGATGGTGACAATACTTAATGGATTCTCTATTGAATGTTTAAATCCAAAGATGATACTTAACGACTCATGAAAACTTTTTTCAAATTTATGAAAGCTAATGAGGAAGTAGAGACAATCTTCTACCACCTCATAACCTGCTTACTGCACATATTCAGCTCTTTTTTTCGAATAAAGCCAGGGAGTGTATAAAAGGGGGGTAGTTCTAGTGTCAAGTGCGATTTCTCCAGGGACCTTATTTATTTATTTATTTTAGAAGTTTTAAATAGCGCTGGCCTGACCCGAGGGTATTGGAGCGCTTTACAGAAGATACATTGCAGAGATTGACAACAAACGTGACAAAAGAACGACACAATAACATTGCAGGACGCTGGTTGAGGGGTCTGCTTTGTAGTCATGGGACATCTGTATCGTAGTCTCGAGGACAAGGTGTTGGAGCAGTGAGGGTTTCTGTTACCCCGCTCCGAATGCTCCTATCGACTCCCTAGGGAGCGGTTGAGGAACAGGATTTTGAGTTGGCTTTTGAATTTTACAAAAGAGGGGATGGTTCTGATGTGAGGGGGAATGGAGTTCCAGATTTTGGGTGCGCTTCCGGCGAAGGAACGAGCCGCAGTTCTTAGTTTTCGAGTTTTTGGCGGGATGAGTAGGAGGGAGTTTGAGCTTCTGAGGTGCCTGGCCTGACCGGCTTTTTTGAGTTTGGCCACCAGGTATTCGGGTTTGCCGGTATGTAGGGCTTTATGAGTGAGGCAGGCTGTTCTGAAGCTGATCCGCATTTCAACTGGGAGCCATTTAAGTTCTCTGAGTGCAGGGGAGATGTGGTCGAATTTCTTGATTCCGGTGACCATTCTGGCTGCCGCATTCAAAGTGGTTTTGAGGGGAGCTAGGTGTGACTTTGCAATTCCTGAGATGACTGCGTTCCCATAGTCCAGTCTTGACAGCACCAGTGTTTGAGTGGCCTGTGTGAGATCACTGGGCGGAATGAAAGGTTTTATTTTGTTCAGTAGTTTAAGGTTGAGGAAGGCGCTCTTGGCCGAATTCTTGATGTGTCTGGTCATGTTTAGTTTCGGGTCTAAAGTGATACCTAGTGATTTGACAGAGTCAGCTAGGGTGAGATTCCCGTTGAGCACATCCACGGCCTTTAGCCATTCAACAATTTGAGGGTTCTCCTCCTTGTTCGAAATGAGAAGTATCTCAGTTTTGTCGGGGTTTAGTTTAAGGTGATTCGATGACAGCCAGTGTTGGACATCTCTCAGTACATCATTGAGTCTTTGAATGTCACTGAGGGAGGTGGTTTCCAGATATATCTGAGTATCATCTGCGTAAAGATGGAAACGGATATTGGCTGCTTTGAGTAGTTTGGTGAGAGGTTCCATGTAGATGTTAAAGAGTTGCGGGGAAAGCACTGAGCCTTGAGGGACTCCCTTGTTGACAGGGTGAGAGTCAGAGGCAAAGTTTTTATTTTTATTTTTTGGGTGCGATTGTGCAGGAAGGAGGAAAACCATTGGAGGACCGCCTCACCAAGACCGGCTCTTTCTTGGAGAGCCCTAATGAGGAGTTTGTGGTCTACTGTGTCGAATGCTGCCGATAGGTCAAGGAGAATGAGGAGGCAGCATTGGTCAGAGTCTAGTGAATTGTGGATATCGTCGATGATGTTGAGGATCGCGGTTTCTGTGCTACAGCCTTTTCTGAGGCCAGATTGGTGGGAGTCAAGGAGGTTGATGTTATCCAGGTGTTGGGTTAGCTGTTGGAGTACACACTTTTCTAGTATTTTGGACAGAAGGGGAAGGTTAGATACAGGTCTAAAGTTATTCAAATCCATTGTGTCAAGGCCTTATGGTTCCTCATGATACTCTGTAACTCTTCACCTGTGAAATTGGTAACTCCAGAGGGTGGGGTAACTGACCCAAACTCTGGAGCAGGTAAAATTAAGATCTTAGTGCGTATATTCATTTCCAGCAGAAGAAAGGGATACATTATTGGAATTTTGTAGGTTTAGGGCAATTGCATGAAAACTGTATGAGTGGTAGCATTATACAGTAAACAGATCTTTCTTGCAGAATCCAACATAAACTTCATGTAATAAATATAAAATGCATGCATGATTTAGAGCTTGATTTAAAGTTTGGGGGAGGGATACTCTGTCAGAAACATGGCAGATGTCCCATCTACCATGGGCTATAATGCACTTGTAATGTGGCACACAGGATATTTGTCACATTTTGATGGAGTATCCTATCTACCAAACTCTAAATCAGGCCCTAAGTGTCTTATCTACATAAAAAAAGGCATTAGAATCATAAAAATCTTGATGAACGTGTTGACAATATTTGAAATGCTGTGGTTTGATGCCCACCACAGGTCAGTCTTCAGTGAGCAGGTACCCTTCTCTAGAGGGCAATGCTCTAAAAACTAATGTGCATTGGAGTCATTCATATGGATCCTCTTGCTATTTTAATTTTTCCAAATAATCAAACACTTCTAAGAGTATACGGGTGTGCTTTGTTGGTGAGGTGCTATTGTTGCATATCTAAATGGGTATCTCAAACCTGGCCTGCAAGAATGGTGCCAGTTCTGTGCTCAGATGTGTCTTGCTGTCTCTCAATTTTTGTTGTGATTCTAGTATTTTTCAAAATCCTGCTGCAGTGTGGACTGGTCTTGTGCTGTTGAACTTGAGACTTGTATTTTACACCACACCACACTATAGAATTCTCATTGTCTAGAAATGTGTATCTTCACACCAAAGATAATACCTCTGTAGTACATTAGATTGTTAAGCTATTCCACTTAGAGGCCGCGGAGTTGATGTGAGATGTAGCTGTGCTCCCACAAAGACAAAACTAGTTAATTGTGATTTCATAATGAATTGTTGATACAACCTTTGTAGCATACAAACATAACATAACCTCCATCAGAGAAAACTGAATGTGGGACATGTTTACATTGCTGTTTGTAAATGATTTAAAATCCCAAACCAATTTAGTCAAAGTAGATTTCATGTTTAAAATTGATTCAAAATAAAGGAAAATAGATGTAGGGCACAGAGGTTAGTTACATATAAAAAAATATCTTCTCATGAAAACCCATGAAAGCTCAAAATTAATGTAATTAGCGGGTTGCATTTGACAAGGACCTAGGCAATAACTGAGACTGAGGCTCACTCTGTGTGGGATCAAGAGAAAGTATGAGCGGACTGCTGCTCAGAGAACAGCCAGGTCTCAAACATGTCTGAGACCAAAGCAGTCCTCAAAAATGCTGACATATCAGAGGAAATACAGCAGGACTCAGTAGAATGTGCCACACAAGCATTGGAGAAGTGCAACATTGAAAAAGACATTGCAGCTCAATTAAAAAGGAATTTGACAAGAAGTTCAACCCAACATGGCCCTGCATTGTTGGTACAAACTTCAGCAGGTTGTATGACGTTACAACGCATTCCGTTGCAACGCATGCCTTTTCCACGCATGCGTTACAACGCGAATGCCATTGCCACGCCTAACCTTTACCACGAAAATGCCTTTACCACGCATACCTTTACAATGATTTTTGTTGTAAAACCATGCATGATAATGGCATTTTCATGGTAAAGGTTATCTCCGATCCCTGCCCCAATTCCTTTCACTGCTCCCCTGCGCCCTCCCCCCTCCAGCTCTCTCTTTTTTTTTTTATAATACCCCTTCCCTGTACCCTTGTGCGACCCTCCGCCCCCATTCCTTCTAAGAAATACCCCTGCCCGAAACACTTAAAATCTTGCCCTTCGCGATTCCCCCACCCACAAACCCTTCTATCAAATACCCCTCCCCTGAACCCTAAAAATTTACCCCTGCGCGACACCACCCCCTCATTCCTTTATTTATTTATTTTTTTAATTTGAAATCCCCCTTACCTCTCCACGTCCTCTTCTCTTCAAGCTCTTCCTTGGTGCGTTGCACGTCGTAAAGAGGAAGCGGAAGTGTCTTTCCGTTTCCTCTAACGACGCCGATTGCCTCCACATCTTTCAATAACAAACAGAAAACGACGGAAACAGGTGCGTTTGTTTTGGGGGGGGAGACCCCCCAAGCCCCCTTTTTGAATCACACGCGTTTATTTTTTTTGGGGGGGGGGGAGACCCCCCCAAGCCCCCTTTTTTAATTCTACCTTTAACACACATGCCTTTACTACTTATCTCGTAGTAAAGGAATGCGTGGTAAAGGCTATGCGTGGTAACCACGCATGCGTTGTAATGCATGCGTGGTTAAGGTTATGCGTGGAAACGGCCGCGTTGTAGTGGCTGTTTCCCACTTCAGCAGCTATGTAACGCATGGAATGAAACACGTCAGCTATTTCTACTTGGGCCAGGTTGCTATACTTCTTTTCAAATCTGGCTAGAATGGAGTATGGAGTGATGAGCAAAAATCCAAATACAGACTTTTAAAAGATTCCAAATGCCTGAGATGGGGCATAGCATTGCAATGGGAACAATCCCTATGTCTTTTGCCCTCTTCAATGTATGTCATTTTGCGATGGACTAGAGAAACCGGTGTGCAGATTGTTTCATGAGCTGTGAAGATCTTGAAGAAAGCTTAAATTTGTATTTATTTTCAAAATGTTCTTTCACTGCCTCAGACTGGCTGGTGATAGAGTACAGTAAGATGCAAGCTGTTAGTTCACTCATTTGAAACGTTCTGGAGGACCAAAGCCAACATATCTTTTGGCTGGAAGCTGCAGTTGAACAAAGCTCCATGAGGTTGGATACAGGTTACTTGTTTTCACACAGTTTCTTTGACTTTTGCATTCAAAAGCTCAGAGTAAGACAATCCTCCAAAACATAGCTGGTGAAGTTGCACTTTTTTCAGACAACTTCTCCTGGTCTTCTCAATATGGATTTTTTCAAAATCCTAAACTAACCTTTAGGAAATGCTAAGCTATGCAACATCTTCCCTCATCTCCAAACTTTTAGGAAAGTCATCTTAGTCAGCAGTCTACAGATAGAAGTTGTTTAAATACTCCCCACAACCTACAGTCACAAGCACAGCAAATATCTCATTTCAATTAGTTCCTGAGTTTACATCATCACAGCTTCATTCAATTTTGGAATTTCAATGCATTGGCCAAAGAAAGTGGCCAGTTGCTACTACTGTACTTGTTTAGGTCACAGCATTCTCTGTCTCCATGACCTTCATCATCCTCTCTTTTCAGGAGAAAAGTTCTAGCAGGCAAGTAGGTTTTATCTGACTCCTTGTGGGTCAGCAGGAGGGTATATTCAATAGCCCTTGGAACAGCAGTCCAGTCCAAGAGATTGAAGATGAAGCTGAAGATAATTCTTTCCAAGGTTCTCTACCAGGCATTTGATGATTCTTACAGCAAGCAGTCATCTTTACTTCTCCTGACAGACCATGTTAACTGGGATATGTGACGTGATTGTGGGGAAGTGCCTTGATGAGGCCCATTGAACTGTAAGCCTTTGAAACTAACTCGTTTTTCACAGCAACTCAGCAAATAGGAGATGCGAACAATAATGTGTGAGGCTCAAGGGTGCTGCATGAAAAGCTATTCAGCACTTTGCTATTGCTAATTAAAATGCAGACAGGCAATATGGCAACCTATAAAACATACTTGATATGTGCAAATAGAGATACAAGGTTTCAGTTGGTGTTCTCATACATAATTATCCACAAACTATACATTTGGTGTTTCTATCATTGTCCAAGCAATAGTAACAAAATAGTTAGGCCAAAATGCCACACTTTAAAAATACAGGCTTCTAAGTCCTGGGCATATGGAAAACATCTTCAAGCACACATTTGAGATTTTAACACCATGCAGAAGTGCAAACATGTTGTGCACATTTACAGCTGACTTACCAATATATCGAATCTATCAATCTAATCGCATTCATTTTCTTTTACACAGAGGCTTACAGTCTGTTGCACCAACCTGTTACTCTATGATTATTACTTTCTTTCTGAATTTTGCTCTTTGGGTGGCTGGGCCTACCTCCTGCACAAATCTTACACTTCATTTACCTTAGTGGAACATTCTCAAATTTACAAAACAAACATATTTCAGCTGTAAGGCAGTACATGGAGCGAAATCTGATTAGAAGATCTACACCTGCAGCAAAGGTCAAAGTACTCTGTATCCAGATTCTCGATAGCAAAAATAAAACCAGAGAGAAAATAGCACAATTATACATTTCCCAATATAAGTTGTTTTGATAATGACTCCAGTCATTTCTTTCCAGTCATCTTAACTATTTAAATGCTTTCTCTATGCATGCTTATTTCGCTTTCCTGACACATTTAGCATTTGCAATATATCACTGAGTAGACAACCACACAACTCCTGGTTGATTGTTTTACCTTTGTTTATTTTTTTGTTTCAGTTAGTTTTTTGTAAGAGGGGATAGACTAGTTAACTATGTTTTTCCGAATCTTTTCTGTTGTGCTTAATCACTGTTTTCCTGTCTGTGTCCACACTAATTCAGTGTGGTTCCAGCTATTTATTTTATTTTTGGTGGCTCTACACCCTACTGTTACACTTAATGGAAAACATTAAGGATTCTTTGCGGCTCTCTGCTCCTATGGTCACTCCCAAATCACTGTAGCCCATCACATTTCTCACAGAACCCTTTCTCCAGAGCGATACTCTGCAATGGGCTGCATTTGTCAGATGGAGATGAGTTATGTGTTGGACATGTGTCTGGCATCAAGACTAAGTAATAGATTATCCGCTTGTGTTAAATGCAGGGCCTGAGCGACCATAAGGGGGCACAGAGGGGACAGTTTTGCAGCTCCACATTCAGCCCTTTTACTGGGTTAGGAATGGCGCAGCCATAATACATTTTTAGGCTGTGTAACCAAAAACACTCTTGTTATTTATGCTCAAAACTCTACATTAACCCAGCAGCAGTGAATGCGGCATCATGAAGGTAGACTTCCCTGGGTATGAATAGCACCATTCTTGTGGTTAAAAGGCCGACACCTTTGTCCACAGACAGAGCGTATAGTGGCTCCACCAGCAATCAATCAGCCATTTCATTGCCTCTTAATGAGGGCAGGCATTGATGAATTTGGAGCCTAATTCTAAATATTCATTAGGACTTTTCACAACCAAAGATGTATTCCTACAAGCTTTATTAAGGTGTAAATTGAGATAGATGTGAGAATTGGAGGGAGTAGCCCTTGACCCCGGTCTTGTGCGCTGCTCTCCCCTGGCTGCTGCAACAGTGCCCTGACAGAGGACTTCTCCTCTGCCCCAGTCTCTCGAGCCCCTCCGAGATTCCGTTCCCGCCTGCCCCTGCTCTGCAGCACTCACTCAACGCACCCCTTCTTTTGCCCAGTTTGTAATTCCCTCTGTGCCTTGCCTGTTGTGCATATCTCCCCTTCTTCCACTGTTGTGTATTGTATTTCATTATTGTACTGCTTGTAAGTGTCTGTGTTTTGTGGTACATTATTTTAGTACTGCTGCCGGTGTCGCTGTTCTCCCACTCCCCCACTGGTTTCCTGCCCTCCTGCCTCGCAGACCACCCCTCCCACCTTCCAGGATTACCTGTGGAGGTCTCTGTGTGGCTGTGCAGTGGATGTGTGCAGCTGGTGTGCCACTGTCATGACAAAGGTGTGCCAAAGGCAAGCCTGTCTGCACCCGTCCATGCCAGGACCGCACCAAGTGCCAGGAACCCAGGCCCTTTGGCCATCTGTCACTACACCTCCTCCGAGCTCCTAGCCCTAGCCACCAAAGGCCGTGACAACAGCTGCTGCATTGCTTCCCTGAGATGCACAGAAGGACCCCACGCCTGCCACTGCTGCTGGTTCATCTGCATCACTGAAACCCTAACCACACCCACACAGCCATCCTCCAACCTTCCTGAACAGCCCCAGGGCATGCGGCTCAATGCTCGATCTCTCTGCAAGCACGCCACCGAAATCTGAGACACACCATCACCACTTCCAGCCCCAACGTGATGTTCATCACCGAGAACTGGCTCACACCGTCCTCAGCACCCGACATAGTGACTGCAACGCCCCATGGCTACAAGATGATACACAGAGACCAAGCAAAAAAACACAGAAGAGGCATCACTATCATCCACAAGGAAACCCGCCAATGCACCACTACCGAGGGCAACACCTCATCATTCATGGAACACTTCAACTTCCAAATCGAAATTGACACGAACACTACCATCAGAGGGACCCTCACCTACAGACCCCCAAACCCCCACCCCGGCTTCTGCAACGCCATCTCCGAACTCTTGGCCCCCCTGGCAATCGGCTTCAAGCACATCTTCCCCAGCAACCTCAACTTCCACATCGACAACCGCAGTGACACCAACACTGTCTCTTGCAAAGCATGAGCAACCTCAGACTCAACCAACTGGTCACAAGCCCAACACACTGTGCAGGACACACCCTAGACCCTATCTTGACAGCAAGTGACAGGAATCAAATTCAGCCATGCCACTGAACTCACCTGGACTGACCACAGCATTGTCCTGTTCTCCATCGCAGGCTCACAATGACCCACCCACACACCCCCCAAACATGCCCGCCGCAGATGGAGCAAAATTACCAAGACCCAATGGTCTGACGCCCTCAGCACCACCAGACCCCCATCACCAGCATGCTGAAGCTGGCCATCCAAACCTTCTCCGACTGGATCTCCAACTGCGCTGACTCCAGCGCACCCATGAAATCAAGCAGGAAACCAATAAAACACAACAGCTGGTTTACCCCCAAACTCTGCACAGTCAAACATGAGTGTAAGCTCCAGGAGAGACGGCGGTGCTCCAGCAGGAGAGACGGTGGTGCTTCAGCAGGAAATCCGTCAGACCTCACTACCTTCAAATCTGTCCTCAGCAAATACCACCACCACCACAGGGAAGCCAGAAAGGATGCCCTAACCACCTGCATCAAAGCCAGATCAAATCACAGTAAAGAACTTTTCAGTATCATCAGTGAATTCTCCTGTCCGTTGGCCACAAGACCATGATTCACCCCTCCCAAGCCCTCTGCAATTCCCTGTAAGACTGCTTCCACAACAAGATAGCAGATATCTACAGCAACTTTGGCCCCAACTTACTGACATCAGGCACCTCCTGATTCAAACCAGCAACTCCAGTGGCCTCCTCACAAATGGACACCGCTTACCACGTCTATCACCACAATGATCATGGCTTCCATCCACTATAAAGCTCCAACAGACCACTGACCCCACCATGCCTTCAACCGGGGACAGAAGGAGATCAGCAGCACCTTCACCAACATCCTCAATTCGTCCATCACCAAAACCTCCTTCCCCGATGCCTGGAAACATGCAGAGGTGAAACCCTTCCGGAAGAAACCCTCTGCCGCCCCCAACAAGCTTGAGAACTACCGCCCATCTCACAGCTCTCCTTTTTGGCCAAAGTCCTAGAGAAAGCCATCAATCGCCAGCTATCAGACCACCTGAAAGAGAACAACCTACTCAACGCCATCCAGTCCAGCTTCCGTCCCAACCACAGCAGCAAGACTGCCTTGATAGCCGCAACTGACGACATCAAATCCATCCTCGACTGGGGCGAGACAGCAGCCCTGATCCTCCTGGACCTCTCAGCAGCCGTTGACACCATATCCCACTGCACCCTCATTACCAGACTCCACCATATCAGCATCAGAGAAAATTTCCTAAAATGGATCACCTCCTTCCTCACAGGATGCACACAGAAAACACACCTACCAACTTTCACCTCCGCAGCCAAGAGCATCATCTACGGAGTCCACCAAGGATCCTCCTTCAGTCCCACCCACTTCAACACCTATATGACTCCACTGACTGACTTACCCTCAGCCATGGACTCAACATCATCTCATATGCCGACAACACCCAACTCATCGTTTACCTCATGGAAGGCACAGCCACCACCAGAGTCAACTTCTAGAAACACCATGACCAACATCCCCGACTGGAAGAGATCCAACTGCCTGAAGATGAACACGGACAAGAAGGAGGTGTTCATCGTTCCATCAATCAATCAATCAGGGGTTTGTTAAAGCGCGACTACTCACCCGTAAGGGTCTCAAGGCGCTAGGGGTGGGGGGGGTGCAGGTTCCATTCCATCAAGGAGGGGGTCTGTCGTAGAGCCAGGTTTTGAGGTTTCTTGCGAAGATGGGGAGCGATGTTGTCTGTCTGAGGTGGAGCGGAAGGACGTTCCATGCTTTGGCCGCGAGGAAGGAGAAGGAGCGGCCTCCCGATCTGGTCTTTCTGGTGCGGGGGACCACGGTGTAGGAGAGCTGGGCTGATCATAGGGTCCTTTGGGGTGCGTGGAATTTGAGTCGGCTGTTCAGGTATGCTGGTTCGGTGCCGTGGAGGGCCTTGTGTGCGTGGGTGAGCATCTTGAAGGTGATTCTTGCCTAGACGGGGAGCCAGTGGAGTGTGCGCAGGTGCAGGGAGATGTGGCAGTGTTTTGGCAGGTTGAGGATCAGTCTTGCGGTGGCGTTCTGGATGTTCTGTAGCTTGCGGGTGAGGTTTTTGTTTATTCCGGCGTAGAGTGCGTTGCTGTAGTTGAGTCTGCTGGTGACCAGGGCGTGAGTGATGGTCTTTCGGTGTTGGGCCGGTCACGCTGAGGGGAGGGGCCGCGGGGGCAGCAGCGGCGGGGAAAGGTAAAGGGAGGAAATAAGGGATAAAGAAAAAAGGGAAAATAAGCAGAAATAAGGCACAAAAGAGCAGAGATGCAGAAAAGTGCAGAAAGGTGAAAGCTAAAAGAGGGTAGAAAAACGGGTGAAAACGAGTGAAAGAGCATAGCGAGAGGAAGGGAAAATGAGCAGAAATAAGGCACAAAAGAGCAGAGATGCAGAAAAGTGCAGAAAGGTGAAAGATAAAAAAGGGTAGAAAAACGAGTGAAAACGAGTGAAAGAGCAGAGAGAGAGGAAGGAAACAGAGGTCCACTGGACCACCAGGGATGAGGCGCAGGGAAACCTGCGGGTGGAGGAGGGCCTCGATCACCAACACTCGAGAGTGCAGGGGCAGGCCTCACTTAATGGTGGAGCTGCGAGGGTGGGAGAGCAATTTCACTGACAATGAGTCAGTGGTCTTGCTCGCCTGTCCCCGCAGCGGCCGCCATTAAGTAGGGGTCGGGGAGGGCTGGACAGCTGTGAGGTGGGAGCGGGGAGGGGAGCTGGATTGGGCCGGTCGCGCTGGGCGGAGGGGCCGCGGGGGCAGCAGCGGCGGGGAAAGGTAAAGGGAGGAAATAAGGGATAAAGAAAAAAGGGAAAATAAGCAGAAATAAGGCACAAAAGAGCAGAGATGCAGAAAAGTGCAGAAAGGTGAAAGCTAAAAGAGGGTAGAAAAACGAGTGAAAACGAGTTAAAGAGCAGAGCGAGAGGAAGGGAAAATGAGCAGAAATAAGGCACAAAAGAGCAGAGATGCAGAAAAGTGCAGAAAGGAGAAAGATAAAAAAGGGTAGAAAAACGAGTGAAAACGAGTGAAAGAGCAGAGAGAGAGGAAGGAAACAGAGGTCCACTGGACCACCAGGGATGAGGCGCAGGGAAACCTGCGGGTGGAGGAGGGCCTCGATCACCAACACTTGAGAGTGCAGGGGCAAGGGCAGGCCTCACTTAATGGTGGAGCTGCGAGGTTGGGAGAGCAATTTCACTGACAATGAGTCAGTGGTCTTGGAAGAACACCTCCACATGGGATGATATGTGGTGGCATTTAAACCCTCATCCTCTCCCACAAACCAAGCCCACAACCTTGGCATCATCCTGGACATGTCAAGGCCTTGAATCCTCGGAATCGTACGTTGCTCTATATGGTCCACCTCCTGATAGCCCCAAGTTCTGAGTAAAACAACAGACTTAATGGAGTGATCAAGCGGGGGAAGGGAAAGATGGGAACAGCGGGGAGGGAGACCTGCGACGAGAGCAATAACGTTGAGAATACAATACAGTCACCAATACGCACAAGAACACCTCTTTAACACATTTGTCTGGTAATAATACCTGTAAAGAAAAATAATTCGGATTCCTTAGACAGATATTCCTTGAGGAATTAAGCCACTATGACCTATTAACGGAATAATATAATTAATAACTGTTCTTATTAGCGAAACTCTGTTGAATTGAAACTTATAATAGGTGTTACATACCAATGGTATCATATAGTGGCGATAACAGGGGTGCAGAGCGGCCTTCCGGAAGTGCTCGAACAACCCCTGCTGTGGGATACACAAATAAACAAACCAAGACAACAGCAACGTTATATTAGTGCTTACGGGTTGGCTAACCCAAAGGAAACTTCATTCACATGAATCCATAGTGCAGACTCCAATGCTTCTTGGGGCCTTACGTGAAACAATTAACCACAAAGTTGCAGACACAGGTAGGAATGGTTACCAAGATCCACTCAGCACACAACCTTTATAACGCAACCAAATGTTAGGAGCTTCCAATACTGAAAAGTTACGCACTGTCATTAGGAAAATCAGATAACCAATACTCCTTGGGAAAACAATGTTGAGTTCATCTGTGGGCAACTCGAATTACTGCGCCAGCGTTCTGTCAGTTCAAAATGCTCTCTCGGCAATAGCTGGCTTTCCAACTCTCCAACACGAGAGAACTGGAATACTGGATGTCCTGAACAGTACGGGCAGCCGCGTACCAGCCTTGATTCAAAGGAAGTGTCAGCAGTATAGCCAAATGTTACCGCTAAGTTGGCCATAAAACGATATAAGGTCTATTCAAGATCGCTGCTCGATTAACCCCGCAAGAGCCATTTCAACGGCTCAACCAACGGGGCTAAACAGCAGTCGGGACCCGCTTCGGCAAAGCTGGGTTAGCTGCGGATTGAGCTCAGAGTCAGGAACAAAAGGAAAAAGGGAATTTATGGTGTAATTCGCACCCTTCACCATCTAGTTGGGGCAACTTTTCACCCCAAAAACCAATGGCACAGCCAATGCTGCCTTTGCAATATTTCTTTTTTCTTCTTTTCTTTTATTACTCCAGTTCATTCCATTAATTATCCACTCTTTCATTCTTGAAACTGTTCAAATCTGCATGCAAGGAAAAGCAATTTCCTGGGTTTCTCATGTTCAAAATGGGCCATCCGAACCTCTTATTAAGAACACGTACAAGCGCTAAATTCATCAGAAGCAGTTTATTAAAAAACCCAATGCATTTCGGGCCTCAAAGGCCCTTCTTCAGGGGCAACTGACTGGTGCCCCGGAAGCGTTTAAATCCCCAGCTTCCTTGAACGTACTTACGTCACAAACGTCCCATACCCATTGAATCATGGGAGTTGTGGTTCCTCCGGGTTACAGCCGTCGGAGGCAAACTTAGCTCGTCTCTACAGTGTTCTACGGAGGCCGCCGCGATGTGACGCAACAGTACATCCCTCTCCCGAAGAACACTGGCAGAGAAAAGGCTTCCTAGGGAAGCGTTTATGAAAGAGAGCCGTGTATCGAGGGGCATGAACCCCTGTGGCTTGCTCCCAGGAGTTCTCTTCGTTCCCATACCCCTTCCAGGCTACCAGATACCACAGTCTTGTTCTGTAGATTTTGGAATCCACGATACCCCTCACCTCATGTTCTACCTCTTTGTTCACCAGAACTGGTGTCGGGCCCCTCCTTACCACTGAATGGGATGGTTTAAGAAGTGAGACATGGAAAGCAGGATGTATCCTCAGGTTGGAGGGCAAGGCTAGTTTAACCACAACAGGATTTATAAGTTTGATGACTTTATAGGGGCCTATGTACTTGGGATTGAAGATGCTATATCGTTTAAATCTGATGTTTCTTGTAGATAACCATACATAATCGCCTTTCTTATACACCGGCCCTGGGCGTCTGTGTTTGTCGGCGTATGATTTGTACCGTATCTTAGCTGCTCTCAAGCTTTCCTGCGCCTCCCTCAAGGTATTCTGGATATGTGCTATTCTTTCATGTACCTCGGGTACATGTGTAGGATGTAAAGGGTTCAGAAAGGGGGTGAAACTAGGATGAAACCCATAAGTGCAGTAAAAAGGTGTGCGCTTAGTTGAACTGTGGGTAGCGCTATTATACGCTATTTCTGCCAACCATAACCTGTCTACCCAGGCCTCCGAAGAGACATCAACGTAACACCTAAGGTACTGCTTTAGGGTTTGGTTTACCCTTTCTGTCTGACCGTCTGTTTGAGGGTGGAAGCTGGTGGACGTGTTGGAAGCAATACATAAGGCCGAACACCATACCATCCAAAGGTTAGCTGTGAACTGTGAACCACGGTTGCAAACTATGATCCTAGGTAACCCATGTAACCGTACTATGTGTATCAACAACAAACGGGCTAACATACCCGCTGTAGGAGTCTGCTTGCAGGCAATGAAAGGGGCCATCTTTGTTAGGTAGTCCACAACAACCAAAATGACCGTATGTCCTTTGTCAGTAGGGATCCCTACCACGAAGTCCACAGAGATGTTTTCCCAGGGTTGTTCTGGAGTAGGAAGCGGTTGTAAAGTCCCGCCTGTCAAGCATGCGTGGGTTTCATTTGGCTGCAAGTCACACATTCGTTTACCCAAGTGGTTATATCCTTTTTGATGGTGGGCCACCAGAACTGACGCAGCACTCTTTCCAGAGTCTTTTCCGTGCCATTGTGCCCAGCACTGGGTAAGGTGTGACACCATTTGAATACTTGTTTCCACAGAGAACAAATAGGTAGCAAACGCTGGTTCCCTCATACCGGGAGACCTTTTGTCACCTTCCAGTCCTTGTTCTTCCCCAACCATTCCTTCAACTTCTCGGTTAGGATGTTATGTGCAATACTTCTAAGGAAGGTGTCTGTATAAGTCGCACATATCAAATTCTGTGGATTGATAATGGTGTTTTCAGGGCTTTCCTCAGGACATACGGGAGTCGTTTGGCGGGTTAAGGCGTCCGCCTTCTTGTTCTCGCTTCCTGGTCGATAAGTCACCAGCAAATTGAACTCAGCGAAGAATAACATCCATCGCAATTGTCGTGGTGTTAGATGTCTTGCTGCTGTCATAAATTGGAGG
Source organism: Calotriton arnoldi (assembly GCA_963921515.1). Classification (NCBI taxonomy): domain Eukaryota; kingdom Metazoa; phylum Chordata; class Amphibia; order Caudata; family Salamandridae; genus Calotriton; species Calotriton arnoldi. The sequence continues at coordinate 343,705 of CAWUFW010000934.1, forward strand.
TTACGATGGCCGGTGAACACAGTCACAACATGCTTGGCACCCATCAAGAAATGTCTCCAATCCAAAAACGCCTCTTTAATAGCTCCTTTTCTGCTATTGTATAATTGAGTTCCGCAGAATTGAGCTTTCTTGACATATAAGCCACAGGGTGTAATTGGCCAGTTGTTATATGGCATTGAGAGAGTACAGCTCCTACGGCAGAGTCAGAAGCGTCCGCCTCGACGATGTACGGTCGATCAGGATCAGCATGTACGAACACTGGGGCTGACACAAAAGCATGTTTCAGGGCCTCAAACCCCTTTTGAGCCTCCTCCGTCCATTGAAAGATGGTCTTCTTCCTCAACAAACGTGTGAGGGGTACGGCCAGGTCTGAGAAGTGATTGATGAACCGGCGGTAAAAATTGGCAAAGCCCAGGAAACACTGGAATTCTCGGACGTTCAGTGGTTGAGGCCAATCCTTCACGGCAGTTATTTTTCGTTCGGACATTTCTTGTCCCCAAGGGGTCAGCATAACACCGAGGACTTCGACTGTGGTCACACTGAACTTGCATTTGCTGATTTTACAGTACAAATGGTGGTCTTGTAGGGTCCGTAAGATGGTACGTACATGCTGTGTGTGAATCCCCACGTTGGGCGAATAGATCAGGATGTTGTCTATATATACCACCACGAACTGATCCAGATACTCTCGCAGGACATCATTAAGGAAGAATTGAAACGCTGCAGGGGCGTTACATAATCCGAACGGCATAACAAGGTATTCATAAAGACCGAAACGTGTTTTGAACGCCGTCTTCCACTCATCGCCGCTGCGCATACGAACTAAGTGGTACGCTCCTTTTAAGTCCAGACGGTGTATATCACAGCCTTTTTGACTTGCTCCAACAAGACGTTGATCAGGGGTAGCGGATACCTGTTCTTAACTGTGATGGCGTTCAACGATCTAAAGTCCACACAGGCACACCCCATTCGCCTTGGGTATAAAAAATAAAGGAGAAGCTGCAGGAGACTTGGAGTTGCGGATAAATCCCAACGCCATATTCTTGTCCAAGTAAGCACGGAGATGAACATTCTCAGGTTCCGTTAGTGCGTACACCCTCCCTGCTGGTATGATAGCACCCGGTACTAAGTCTATCTGGCAGTCGTAGGGTCGATGTGGTGTTAGTACATCTGCCTTCATTTCGTTGAACACCTCCGCGTATTCCTGGTATTCATCTGGTAACGTTACACTATGTTCTACCGCGGTAGCGATGTGATGACATAGTGCCAAGGCCGTAGCTGGGCTAGTACGAGGTTGAGTACAATGATTCATGCAATAATCTGAAGTAAACAGAAGGGTTTTTTCCACCCAATCCACCTGAGGGTTGTGCATTCTCAGCCAAGGTAATCCTAGTATTACACCGTATTGGGGTGCTTGGATAACGTTGAAGGCCAGGCTTTCCAAGTGGTCGGTTCCATGCAAAACGTTCAAAGCACCAGTTTGAAAACGGATGGGTCCTGAGTCAAGTCGTCTTCCTTCCACCGCAAAAACAGCCTCCGGTGTTTCCTTCTCTTGTAGGGTGATTCCCAGGGTTGGTGCCTGCTCTTGGTCCATAAAACAACCGGTGGCGCCGGAATCTAGCATACCCGAACAAGGTGCCACTCTTCTCAAATCAGTAAGTGTATCTCCACATAGAAATGATCTTTCTCACTCCCTGTGTCACCTTCCAGTGAAGGGATGTATACTGGGCTTGAAGTGGTCCCCTCGTCCTTCTTCAAGCTCGTTCGTTTCCCGTCTGGGGTCCGGATGTAACCGTAGATACCTTCTTATAGTCCGTCCTTGGATACTTCGGTCTCAAAGTGCATTCTTTAATGAAATGCCCTTTCCTTCCACAATAAATGCACAGTCCTTTCTTTCGCCGATATTCTCTTTCTTCGGTGGTGAGAGATGAACGAACTGCTCCAATCTCCATAGGCTCATTCTTAGGTGTTTGGCTGCTATCGGGTGTCCGGGATTGATCAAAACGGTGTGAGTATTTGTCCCTCTTCTTGTGTTCTCCCTTTCGTTCGCTAAGACGATGATCCAACCGTAAAACCAGGCTTATGAGATCTTCACATGAAGCAGGTTGTGGATCGATCTGAGCCAAGACGTCCTTCATCTCCTCCCTCAGTCCCTGGTGAAAAATAGCCGCTTGTTTGGCCTCCGGCCATTCTGTTTCCGTTACCAGTCTCCGAAAATTATTCAGATAGGAGATTAGATCCCGGTTCCCTTGCTTCAACTCCAACAAATCTCGGTCCGCTGGAAGCGTGGCTGCTCTGCGATTAAATGTTCTCTCGAATTCTTTAATAAAAGAATCCCAATCGTATAGTAAGAGGTCGTCCCATTTTACTAGAGGTACCGCCCATTGTGCAGCATCCCCTGCCAGATATGATATCAAAAACACTACTCTAGTATGATTGGTGTTGAAGGCCTTGAGCTTACATGAAAAATGTAGTAATACTTGCGTTAGAAACACCTGCACCTTGCTACTCTCCCCATGAAAACTTTCCTGTGTAGCTAACGGAATGGGTGTAGGGACCTCCACTACCACAGGTGCTGCTTGGGATGCGTGCACTAACCCTACATCAAAAGGGTTTCGTTGTATCCTATCTACCTGAGCCTGTAGGGCAGCTGTTTCTGCCCTAGAGGCGGACAGTTCAGTCTGTACTAAGGCCAAAGCGGCTATAACATCTTCTAAGGTAGCCATATTCAACGTACTACCGGGAGGATTATAATTCGTGGGCCGTTGATTCTGACCAGGCCTTGAATCCTCGGGATCGTACGTTGCTCTATATGGTCCACCTCCTGATAGCCCCAAGGTCTGAGTAAAACAACAGACTTAATGGAGTGATCAAGCGGGGGAAGGGAAGGATGGGAACAGCGGGGAGGGAGACCTGCAACGAGAGCAATAACGTTGAGAATACAATACAGTCACCAATACGCACAAGAACACCTCTTTAACACATTTGTCTGGTAATAATACCTGTAAAGAAAAATAGTTTAGATTCCTTAGACAGATATTCCTTGAGGAATGAAGCCACTATGACCTATTAACGGAATAATATAATTAATAACTGTTCCTATTAGCGATACTCTGTTGAATTGAAACTTATATTAGGTGTTACATACCAATGGTATCATATAGTGGCGATAACAGGGGTGCAGAGCGGCCTTCCGGAAGTGCTCGAACAACCCCTGCTGTGGGATACACAAATAAACAAACCAAGACAACAGCAAGGTTATATTAGTACTTACGGGTTGGCTAACCCAAAGGAAACTTCATTCACATGAATCCATAGTGCAGACTCCAATCCTTCTTGGGGCCTTACGTGAAACAATTAACCACAAAGTTGCACACACAGGTAGGAATGGTTACCAAGATCCACTCAGCACACAACCTTTATAACGCAACCAAATGACAGGAGCTTCCAATACTGAAAAGTTACGCACTGTCATTAGGAAAATCAGATAACCAATACTCCTTGGGAAAACAATGTTGAGTTCATCTGTGGGCAACTCGAATTACTGCGCCAGCGTTCTGCCGGTTCTAAATGCTCTCTCGGCAATAGCTGGCTTTCCAACTCTCCAACACGAGAGAACTGGAATACTGGATGTCCTGAACAGTACGGGCAGCCGCGTACCAACACGTGATGCCTTGATTCAAAGGAAGTGTCAGCGGTATAGCCAAATGTTACCGCTAAGTTGGCCATAAAACGATATTAGGTCAATTCAAGATCGCTGCTCAATTAACCCCGCAAGAGCCATTTCAACGGCTCAACCAACGGGGCTAAACAGCACTCGGGACCCGCTTCGGCAAAGCTGGGTTAACTGCGGATTGAGCTCAGAGTCAGGAACAAAAGGAAAAAGGGAATTTATGGTGCAATTCTCTGTTTTTATTGTACGGTGGTAAGAAGTGTTTGGAGCAAGCACTGCTTCAGTCTACCACCACAGACCAAAGTTCACCCACTGTGCCTTAACGTAACGCTCCCAATGCTCAATTTCTGTAATACAACCCCGTATGTTTAACGAAATGGATTTGAGGTAAATTTTAAGTAGTTTGCATTTGCAAATATCTAGAAAAGGCGACTTAAGACACAACACAATCGAGGCCAGCAGGCAGAGCACTTAATAACTAAGGATCAAGGAACTCTAATACAAATGCCAGAATTACATTTAAATATATATTCATAATGAGGTGCTGAGGACCTGATACCTGCCACCACTAATTGTATTTAGAATAGCTAATGTAAGTGGAATAGTGAATCCTGATTTAAGTGCCTTGCATGTGCCTTCATAGTGCTGGAGAGGGAGAATGATTCTTTTAGTACTGTGTGTATTATAGCAAATAATTGATTTATATTGCAATTTGTAAGCCGCCTAAAATCTCTCTTTAATCAGAGTTCAAGAGTTTAGCTCTGGTACTTTCATTATGAATGGAAATTGAAGCAAATGAAGCGTGCCTGTTGCTGTGCCAAGTATGTCTGCTCCTAAATATTATTTTCATTCCAGTAACAGCATAAGTCACAAGGCATAATTTTATTTTAATGTTTGTATCTACATTTTTTCGTGAAAGCAGCAGATATGTTGCATAATCTGCTAGCAAATTATGGCGCAGACTTTGACGTCACAAAGTACCCCCAAGTAGTCCGGGAATGTCTTATTTCTACATAGTTGCATATGGATGCTAGTCCGTTATTGTTAAAGTTACGGACACATAAGCATGCAGTATGTATGTATTTGTTTGTACATTTATTTTTCTAAAACGATCATGACATCGTGGACCACAGAATCAAGTTCACAGTTATTGAATGTAAAACACACACACCCACAAACACACACACACACACCCACACATGCACCTAAACACACATGCACACACGCACACACACACACAGGAGATAATTGTGTGTTAAAGGACTTGCTGACCACTTGAGTAGCCACATGGAGGGATAACTGAACTGAGTGGCAATCTCTTGCCCTCACCCCTTATCCCAATGATATCCCTCATTTCCTGATGGATTTCTAAGATGATGCTGTGGGCCTGCATAAAGCACATTCTGCAGACAACAAGATGTCAGACCAGGAAGGCGCTTGCCAGGACTGGACAAGTGGTATGACCTACAGCGAGGGAATAACTTGCAGGTCATTGACCACTACAGTACTTGATCTCTAGACGCCCCTCCCCTCACCCTGTCACCATCCCAATAGGAATGAGGGAATGCACACTGACCCAAATAAGGATTTAAAATAGGAAAATGAATGATTTTGTCCAGCAACAGCTTTTCGATTATTTCTCATGTCCAACCGACTCTTACAAAGAAGCAGTATCTTTAGATGGTTAGGCACTGCAGTGAGAGTTGCCCGTGGATGCCTTCAAAAGGAAGAGGGTGGTGGGTGAGGGTTTCACAGGAAACTTTGTTTTCTCCTGGGCACGAATTAAACTTTCCTGAAAATTTGGTTGGGTGCCTTTTTTCTGTGTTATGAACCGTCTTTGGAGGGCGGCCCCAGCTCTTATCCTCTAACTCCCTCTGTATTTATGTTTTCAAAAGACAGAGACATTGCCAGTAACAATGTTTCCTGTGTGATTTAGTGTGTGGAACACATCAAGAAAAGTAGAACCTGGTAACAAAATTGGCATAGGGTTGAAAGTATGATTGCACTGAATGAAAGCCATATGAAGTAAGAAACACATAACATACACACTCATGCATGACAGAACAATGGCCACCCTTACATGCCTGTAAGACTACCAGGTAAGCGAATAACTTCGCAGCTGACCCGAAAAAAAGTTCCAGGATCCTAGATAGAAACTGGAACTGAGCAGGTATTTTCTTCTGACCTGGTTGTATTGTATGGTCATATTGGACCACAATCTAAAACAACTACCAGATACAACCTACTGGTTTCAATAACGATTTTAAAACTATAAATCTGAAACAACTGTCAAGGAAACTACCATGGTTGCACCTGCCTTTCTGCTATTAATAGCTGATATTTTGAACTCTGTTGAGACTGGTGCCTAAATATTATGCTGAGACACATATACTCTGTTTAAAGGCGTACAAGAGTTGTTCTCTAACTTTCCATCCTTGTCACTCTTGATAGTTTCATGTTTGCAGTTTCCATACGCATCAGTAAACAATACAATTATGCGAAACTATTTTCGAGGAGTTATTTTTATTAATCATTTCGGAAACTATAATATATAGTTCACATTAAAAAATGTCCTGGCAGGTTTTACTTTAGGAACACATCTCACGCTATGCAAAATGTATTGCGCCATTTAATTTGTAACTTTTTATTGGGGGAATGTCATTAGAATCAAATTTGCAGTTCACAGATAACCTGGTCTAAAATTACCACTGATGATGTTAAATCCCCACTTAATAGGAGGGAATTTTAATTGTCTAACAGAAGTAAGAGTGGACAGTTCTCATCCGTTACTACTTACCACACGAGCGGTGAAAGCGGCAATGATGATGAACTTTTGGCCATCACATTGGCCCCTGGTAGACTCCTGGGGCTCTCATAACTCACTTGTCATAGAGTACTCATGCTACTCAGCTTCGCATGAACTACACATCAGGTTGGGCAGATTCTTTAGCACACCACACTTTATGCCCAAATCTGCAGTATGGAATGTCTTTGTGAGACCTTTTCTGAGCCCATTTCTCTTCTGGTGACATTATAATGGCAAAGGCCAAGACCACCCAATCCCATGTGGAGGTTACAGACAGACTAGTTGACCCATTTTTTTGTTAGACATGAGTGGTTATTCAGAATTACAGGGTAAAGAATAGCGACACAACCTCATCATTGCCTACAGATTGGAAATCCCTAAAATCAATCATTAGACGACACTGTTTACAAAATATAACTGGTGTACGGCAGACTGAAACGAGAAATCGTCCAGCAAGGAAGAAAAGTAAAGGGGGCAGAGAGGGAGAGAGAAACTGATCCTTCCCAACATACTCTGCTATTGGATGTGATGGAGAAGCTGTCACAGCCTTTTGAAAAACCGAGGTGCTTTGATTATGAGTCTTCAGGACAAAAATGGATAACCAAGGAGATAATGTGGGCTGTCTGTTGGCCAGTTGCGTAACGAAATTTAAGGGGTCCTCCCCGCCCCAGACCGAGTCAGGAGCTCTCAAGCCAGGGGCCCGTGCAGAGTGCCAGAGGGGGCCCCATGGAGCTCGGGCCCCCCGCACCATGAGGGCTAATGTTACGCCACTGCTGGTGGCATAGATAATTAATCCTTAAAAATGGGACTCTCTGTTTTTCTTGATGATGACTGCCCAAGGGACTTTAGTACACTCCCAGGTCAAAATTAGTATTGTTTTTACAATCTTCGATGAGTGACTGCATGAGATGAGCACTAACCCAAAGAGGCAGAGCTCCCCCCAAAGCTGATTCAAGGGGATAATCTGAGACAAATCTGGTATATTCCTGCTCCATTCTGTGTTCACTAGAGATGCCCTGCTACCAGAGACCTATAGGTTGAAGTGGATGGAAGCTACTTTCTGCTATTTAGTGGTGCAAATATACAGAACAGAAGCTGACCCTCTAGATGGAAATGTCAGAAGAGTCACAACATCACTGAGAACGAGGGTTCACTTCTGGAGCACCTTGCCCCTCTCAGTAGAGAGCAAGATATCAATATCAAAAATGGTGATGTTGACAAGACTTTTGTGTTATTTTAGAACTCTCCCTATGAACATCCCAAAAGCCATTTACAGAGAACTGGACTACATGTTGTTCTGGCCTCATGTGAGGCCATTGGCGAAGGTGAGTAGCACTGGCTAAACTTCCAGTGACAGAATTGAGTCTTGCAGCCTGGCCTATTGTTTTGCAGCACAACTACCCTGGATGGTGAAGTGGATACATGATAGGGCAGAGGGAGGATGGTGCAGGATATAAAGACACACCTCTATTGACTGACATTCTGGCACTTTAACTTTGTAGCTTACAAGGAAAAGGGACCAGGCCACAAGATCAGTCATCCACAGACCACAGCTGGGTTAGGACATTACAGAAAACTAAGATCAGATTTAATATGTTCCAGACCTTCCAGTTTAGGGCCTTAACAAATCACGGAGGAGGGATCTTGCAGAGGGCCTAGGAGATTGGAAAAATATGGAAAAAATGAGGTAGGTGACCTATTAGAGAGTGGCACACTCCAGTCATTTAGTCAATTAGGAGACTAATATGGCACACCAAGTAGATGCCTTTTGCTACATGGAGCATTACTTACTTTATCCTCAAGATCTGGGGGACTGTAAACAAGAAACTTCCAGTATATGAGCAACTTCAACTGGTGTGCACAATAACAGGTAGACATAAAGTGGCTACGAGAACATACAAGGCATAAACCCAGCAATTAAAGCAGTCCCTGGCCCAGCTCTGAAACAGATGAGGAGGTGATCTAGTAAGAGGGATGGGCGAAGCATTGTAAGATAGAATATTGGTCAGTGCACCACAAATCTCCTGGAATGCTCAGTTCAAATATATTTTAATGACTTACATAGAACCAACATCACTCTAAAACAGGTCAATACATTCTACCCGAAAATAAGAGTAGCATGCCCAAGATATCAACTAAAAGGGGCACATTTTTGACACATGGTCAGGGATTGCCCAGTCCTCAAGAAGTATTGGTACAAAACCACATACCTAATCAACAGGGTACGGACATGTTGAGTGTTTGACAGACGTGCCTACCATCACCTCAGAGATAAAAGTTCACTAGCAAGTTTATTTTTTGGCACTCTCTAAGGCTATGAGACAGAAAGCCATGGGTTGGAAGAGCAAAGGGACACCCTCTGTCACCACATGGTAGCAAGAAGTCCTGAAGTGAGCTGAATATGAAAGTACTAAGCTACATATAGAGACATGAAGCCAGGGCCAGCTTTAGCACTGGTGGTGCCCTGTGTGACAATGTTTGTTGACGCCCCCCAAAGCACACCTTCACCACGAATTTCCTCACTACCACCCTTCAACAGTGTCCCTCAAGTCTCCAGAAGCACTCTCTTGCTCAGATGCATTTAATTAGGTTTATAGCGCCACTCATTCCAGCGTAAGGTGTCAGAGCACTTTACATCACACACACATTACACAGAGACAATCAATCATATGTGTGCAAATCTGTGTTGTAGGAATGCTACATAAGACAGAGGACCACAGGGTGTAGGAGGCCCATGTCAATCATACTGGTAGACAGTATAGTTTAAGAGTGCTTGGTCTGGAGAAGCACAAAACTCAGAATTGTTTTTTACCAAAATGAACCATTTTTGCAACATTAGAATAATAAAAGACTGGGGACAAATTCATAACGCTAGAAGCTATACCTTGCAGTTTGCATTTAGCTCTTTGATGACCTTTATTAGCTCACTATTCTATCTAAGAATTTTAACTTATACACTTCAAGTAACAAAAGGAGCGCTCTGACAAAAGCACTGACCTATTAACATTATATGCACTTTGTGATCTACATGGTACATGTCCTTTGCATCAGGCATATTAACCCTCTGCACTACTTTATGATGAGTCAAAACTTCCACTATACAAAACTCTGATCTCACTCCAGGAAGAACATAAATCCCCTGAGTTACCTTAACATCTTTATTGTTGTATGAAAATTGCTGGAGGCAGGGAACAGTGCAGCAGGTACTTTTAAAACTATAATATACTTGTAAACATGGTACACCCCGAAGTCAGCACCCTGGTGCAGTGGCACCAGTCACACAGCCCTAGAGCCAGCCCTGCATGATGAAGCTGGTTGAGGGAATTTGAGCTCTCCCAGGAATGTAAAATGATCATAGCGGATTTTTGGGGAGAAGGGAATAATGATATACATTTTCACTAAGCAAAATTTGTTTGAGGCGCATGGCCCCAGACACTATGCCTCGGAGACTTCTTTGGTCACTGAGGAACGAAGAATAAACTAAAGGCTAGGGGGTTTATTTACAAGTCCCTTGCACCGACGGAGCGTCACTTTTTCCCATGTAAAAATTGGCCCACCGGCGGCGCAAAGCCCCTAGTGATGCTTGGGAGTGGGCAGCAATGACTGGGTGTTCAAGGTGGAGTTAAACTGAAATGTTGGCAGAAGTTTTACAAGTTTTTACATATCCGTTAAGAATGCATGGCTGACAGCAACAAATGGGTTGCTTACAAGAATAGTCGGCTGTGCTTTCTCGAAAGGACTGAGTTCTAAATGATGATGGAATATGTAGTAAGATGCATACAAAGGTAAATATTGATGCTAACTATGTAGAGCAATAAAAATTATGGTTTCCAAAAACAAATAGCTAGGTGTTAGAATGAGACCCAAGGAACCTTTAGAAATCCAAAAACCACTGAAATACATTGGTTATATTTTAGTGAGCTTACTATAACTTGTGTCCCCATCATGCACGGATTATAACATCACATATTGCATCACTCATGGCAAATTAGAAGGCATCACTGAATACATTTAAATAAGAACAATGTTGAAATGATTAATGGGATCAACCAATGAATCTGACAGCATGGTATAGACTTTATGAACCAGGAGTAAAACAACAACCTAAATGAATGGTTGGACGCTTATAAGCTTGTATGTAAGCTTTCAAAAGATGCAAAAGAAATTGGATATTTCAGAAGTAAAGCACTTTTGATGCTGTCATTCTCTTTGTGCTTGTTTTCACCCAAAGGATGGGTGAATTGTGGGCATGTCTATTGCAGCCCACTGAACATCATTGAACAAAAAACACATTGGTGAACCTATGCTGTGAACAGCTAAAGATTGAGCAAGTAGTCATGAGGGGCGAATGCATGGCCTGGCCACAGGCAAAGCCCTTCAAAAGCCATGCACAGTGGGGATTGGTCACAAACAAACGTTTGGACGCAGGATCTAGCCACAGATTAAGACCACATCCCAACCCCAATTGCATGTTCGAAGCAGGGCTTGTGGTGATACCAGAACTTGCAGACAACCTCCACTGTAAGTGTCCAAAGTCCATGAATAATGAAAGATGGCCAATTGTGGAAGAGTGAGTGCAGACCATGGTCAAAGGCTAAGCCCTGTGTCAAACATGTACTGCATATGGCTGAAGATAGAGTTCAGTGGAGGTATGATGCTTGCAGAGGCTTGGGTGCAGGGGCTAGCCAGATCATAAGCACTTAGTCCAAGTACTGTCGCAGACTGAATGCCTGAGATGTCATGAGTGATGTCATCAATGATGTAATTTAACATGTCATAAGTGATATAACTAAGCCTGCGTGGAGTTCTGCTATGCGGAACTCCGCGTAGTGCAAAAAAAACTGGCCCGCTACGCCGAGCTCCGCAAGCGGCGGAGTGCGTTAGATAAATGCTGTTCGCTGTGATTTTCAGCGCCGGGTGTTTGCTGCACTGTGCAATCATCGCGAACGGCACCATGCACAGCACAAGTGGGCACTGCTTCCTTTCTGACGCTTGAGTAGACTTTTTACTTGAGCATCAGCTTTCTTAACGCGAACAGACAGTTTCTCAACGTGAGCGGTTGCGAGCATACACAACCATTCGCAATGAGAAATCTGACCGCCCGTATTGAAAAATCTCGCCGGGAGGTTGATTTTCCACGCTTGCGCTCACCAACTTGACATCAACAATCGTGAACGAGGAAAAATCTTGCAGGGATGTGGATTTTCCTCGCTCGCACTCGCCAACTTGACGTGGACGAATGTGAGCAAGAAAAAAAACTCAGCTCCGTGAGTTTTTCAGAACTCCGCGAGCTCCACTTAACCCGGAATGCGGAAACATCTGCAAACTCCGTGAGCGGAGTTCACCGCCCAGGCTTATATATAACAGGTAATGTCATAAGCAGTGGATGAAGGGGGCGCAAGTTATATTAGGTTCACTAAAAGCAGTTATCTTTCAAACATGGCTCATCAAATCCCAGCAGAGGGTCAGCATTTTTCACAGGTTAAATCTCCTGAGAACGCACCAGAATTGCTAAATGATAATAAGATCACTAACAAATTATTGATATTGTGACTAATATCTACTGTCACTGTACATATGTACTTCTTTTGTGACACTCAAAACATGGCATTCTCTACAATGCATTTCAATTGGGACGATTTCCCTTAATCATGTAATGGCTGCCACAGCATGTTGTGACTAGCTAATCAAAGGGGGATCCCTTGAGAACTCCCTCCCACCCATAACCCTGGGGTTAGGGTGCACACACACCACCCCCTTATTTGCTTTTTCTGTAATTAGTTTTCAGAATGCAGGAGCCATGTCCCTGAGACCTGTATTGGCTGCCACAACATAGTGTTCATGTTGTGGCCAGCCAATAATGATTAACTAGTCCCCTATGAATAGGCCAATCATAGCATATCTAGATTCTAATGGTCTTGATATATCTAACTTTTTAACATCTTCATGCCCAACCTGAGCAACTCTTTCCATGATAATTTCTGAAAAATAGCTGAATGGATTTACACTAAATCAATAAAAGCATGCTTTCTGAGTAAAATTCTACATTTTTGCCAAATTTGGTGTAATTTCGTTCAGTAATTTTTTCTATCAGAGAAGTTTCCAAAGGGAATTACCAATGAAAATTGCACTTTGGGGCCTCTCTTTTTCTTGGCCCCCGCTTGATGGATCTGTGTGAAGGTTTCCACGAAGCAGCAGAGGTAGATGAACTTTGTTGTTTGGAACTTTTTGTGCAAATTCATCAAATGGCATCAAAGTTATTAGTGGAAGAAAAAAGTGGGGGGTTTTGTAATCTCTGACATAGCTACTAATACGCAGCACTGATGCACAATAAAATGTACAATCACACTCATCTCTAGGGCTTACACTGTTTCCATGCTATTGGCTCACAGGTGTATACTCAGCAGCTCTATGTTTTATATGTCTATGATGTTTTTGCTGATGTCATCAGTGATGTCTTCAATGATTTAATTTGAGACGTTATCAGTGATATTTAACATGCACGAATGGTGTAATATGTGAAGTTATAAGCAGTTCATGGCAGAAGCCCAAGTTATAGTTTGCTCAGTAAACTATAAGTGGTGAATTTCAGAGGTTTTTATTTGTTTTTAAATGTTAGTTTTATCTTATTTCAACACCTAACTATAACCGCTTAACCGCAGCGGCAATTCCACCGCGGTGCGGCAGTTTTATTGAGTGGGCGGGGCCGCGTCGGCCAACGGACGTGCGCAGCACTACGGAGGTAGTCCTCGCGACGGCCGTTGGCCGACAGAAGCAGCGAAGGGGTTAACATCACTTTAAACTTTGTTTTTTCCTTTTGTAACTGTGTGACATGGTACAGTACCGCCATTAAAGGATGTAGCCTAACGGCTAGAGTGGTCAACCTCAAAGCTGGGGCACCAAGTTCGAGTCTCGGCAGGGACGCTCAACATCCTGTGATTCTGGGCAAATCACTTAATCTCCCCTCGCCTAACAAAATTATTGTGTCCGTCTGTAACACAGCTGGTGCTCATGTAAAGTGCTCTGATACCATCGGGTTGTTTGCGCTATATGAAACAAAAAAAAAATGAAGGGTTCTGGTGCCATCATAATGTAAATGTCACCAGAACATATGTGTGATATTGTACCATATAGAGACTGTGTATTCAATCTCTATATTAAATTTGCTCTTTCTGTAATTGTATTTCAGCATGGGTACCTATATTTCCAGGATGCATTTGACTGGGAATTTTGAGCCAGATGTACTAAAGTTCTGGCCTCAATTTTGACGAGATACTTATTTCGTCAACCAACCTATATACTAATAGGTCGGTTAGTAAAAAAAAGAAATCAGATTGAGTCGTTATCTGACCTACTTTTTTAATATTCATTAGATAGGACTCAAACTTCAACTCAACCAGTTGGGTAAAAATCACATGGATATTGGCTGGCACGGGTCAGCACTCTACCATGTCTATAATTGTTTTTAAATAAAGTATACTTTGTTTAAAACCAGACCAATTTCCTTAATTTACCACTGTGTAGTCCCACTAAAACTTTTCCCCAATTCAAAAAGGGGAAGGAGTGTAAAGGAGAACCCTTCCATTTTGCTAATAAATTACCAGCCCAACTTGGGAGTCTGTAACTTTTCAATAGCTTGCAACTGAAATTCTGCTTACATTTCCCTTCAAAATTACAATTTAGTAACTATTCATAATCCCATTTTAGGAGTCAGAAAAAGCTTACCAACATCAAAAATGGGATACGTCAAGAAATTGAGTTATTGGTTGAGGGGGGTGGAAGCCAGCTCATGCAACAACCACACTCCTTGGCAGGGCGAACTACAAAAGTCCCTCATGTGCTTAACCCTCTGGTAGCTTGGATAAAAGCAGTCAGGATTAACTTAGATGCAATGTGCATAGTATTTATGCAGCATACAAACAGTAATAAAGTGTAAACACAACACAAAAAACGATCATAAACCAATTTAGTAACAAAAAGAGTGCATTCTAATGAATAAAACGATAGCAGAATGACAAAAATCCAATTAGTAGAACCAGAAATGTTCCATTTCAAAGCTTTAAGGTAAAATAGTACCTAAAAGAACACAGTGCCACTTGCGGTCATCTGGTCACGCTAGACCGGGGAAAGTCATAAGTTCAGGCAGACCACGATGGAGTGCGGACTGGCACCAGGTTAGGTCCTCTGAAAAGTTACCTTCTTAAGTCGGCATGAAGACTTTTGATCAGGTTGGAGGAGGCCACTAGGAGCAGCCTTTTGGTGCTAAGGGTAGGTTGAGCATTGTGGATGGTGGTACTTGTATCGCGAAGATCCAGTCATCGCTGGAGCTTTCGCTGGTGGTCATCATTGGCTGTTGTGTCTTTCACTAGAATGCACTTTGATGAATAAAGGCTTGAATCTACAATCATCACAAAACTATCTGCTGATTATTTGGTGAGACATGACTTATGAACTTTAAAAACATTTAACACCTTCTCTGCGAAATATGAAAATATTACACATTACCCATAATTTATATTTTATATTCTGTGTTTATTTTGTGGCTCTTACAAGAATAAGCTGTTTTCTTCACATTGGAGTTAACAATGGACACTGGTTCAACTTAGAATATTTTGATGTTGGTTGTTTTTCACATATAAATTGCTCATAAAACACTGGCGAATGGCGAGGACCAGTGGATTTATTTGATTCTGTGGCTGCAGTGCATTTTCACATAATTTGCCACATAATTTGCAAATTTCACAAAAATTTTGATTCTAGTGAAAATAGATTAACATAGTAATGCTAGAGAATGTGCGATATAATTTGCATCTTTGATGCATAATTTAGATAAATTTAACTCCATAATTTAGTATTCCATGCCACATAATCCCATTAACTCCTGTCAATTGTAAAGCTCTGCAGAGTTATTTCGGGGGAAGTTTCATTTTGATGATTAGATCCATATATCATATGGAACTTAGATGTATTTTCCTTATTTCATGGTTCCCTGTAAAATACAAGTTTCATACCACTGCATACTGTGCAATGAAAGAATTTCACTTACAAGCCGGTGCTACTGGCAGCTCAAATACAAAAAGGAGTACCACAAATCTTGTAAACCTTTTAAACATTGTGTTTGGCATTTAATACAAATTGTAATATGTTATTAGAAAGCGGAGGTTTTCTGAATACAACTAAAAAGTCACAGGGATGTGAAACTTATTGTTCTTTTTAAGAGATGAAGGCTTTCATTGCAGACTGACATCATTGTTTACTTTAAAGTCTACAGTTGAACCAAAGATTGAATTAGTCTTTCTCACCTCTCACCACCCAATCAGTACCAGCATAATTGTTGTATCCTCCTTTATTGAGTATCTCCACACTGTAGTAAGGAATCCCCGCAAGCCTCCTAACATTTAGGGGTCGATTCCGATTCGGGCCGGAAAAAGCACCGACCGACTCGGAGCCGGAAATTATACCGACCGACACGTACCTGTGGCGCCCGACACGCCAAGTACGATGCAAGGCGTGCAAAATCCGACCGACACGTACCAAACCCAAGTCGAACGACCGAGCCGCACGGAAAACAGCAATCCGGTCGGAAAAACACGCGAATCCAACCGACCGACACGCACCCGGAACAAATCCGACCGAAACGTACACGCGAACTCCAAACCGCAAAGTACGATGCAAGGCGCGAAAACCACGAGCGAGTCGGACGGAGGACAAGCCGTACGACCGACACGCATACAAAACCGAGCCGAAGCAACACAAAACACCGCGACCGACGCGTACGCAGCATAGAAAACTGCACAAACACAGCGTGAACGAAACGGAGAACACCGTACGAGACAAATGCAGGGTCCGACTCGGTCACAAGAACGTTTCCAACATGCACAGACAGTACAAAGGAAAAATCACACAAAAAAGGCCAAACAAGCAATTACAAAGCCAATAAATACTGGGGGGTGGGGACAGAGAACAAAGACACACCCACAACTCCACCCATATAAAGGACACAAATCACAACCATGATCCTTTGCAAATGCCATTCCACTGCCAGCACCCAAGAGACAGCAACCACACACCCACAGCTCATCCCTCACACAAGCCACACACCATCAGCACACCAACAAATACCTACTTCATATACACCCAGCAAAACACACACCAACACACCCTCACCTGCACACCAACACACACATCACTCACCATCACCACCCATCACCATGCCCCCCAAGAAGAATCACAAGTTCCTAGATTGTGAATTGGAAGTCATGGTAGACGAGATCCTCAGGGTAGAGCCACAGCTGTTTGGCACACTGGTCCAACAGACCCCCATCTCCCAGAAAACCAAGATGTGGGAGAGGATCATCAACAGGGTGAACGCACAATCACCATGTCTGCGCACAAAGACCGACATCCAGAACAGGTGGTATGACGTGCGCAGGAGGGTCAGGGAGCTGCTCAAGAAAGACTACCTCCTGAGCCAATACACCGGCAGAGGCCCTCCTGCCAAGCCAATATACCTCAGGCCCTGGGAGGAGAAGGTGCGGGCCATCCTTCCGCCAGTGAGCGTATATGGACTAGAGAACATCCCAGAGCCTGGTGAGTACACAACAAATGTACACAATATTCTGCCACAAAACACACACACATCACTGTCAAGGGGAGAGTCAAACCATGCACTCATAGCAATTACACAGCAACCAGAACAGAATCATCCCAAAATGTGTATGTCAGTCAGATGAACACAACACATGCCATCAAAAAAGTCACATCCAACTGTGCCATCACATGTACAAACACAACTACAACTACAGCTAGGCAGTGGCACAAATAGAACTAACAAACACATCCAGACATGTAGCCACCACAACAACACCAACACACAGTGAAGACCACTCAAAGGAAGGAATTCTGTGTATGCTGGCCAAGTCAGTGTAGCCAATAGCATCATGGGAGTCGCAGTCACACATATTGCCCCCCCAACTGTCCCATCAACACCACCATGAACCATGCGCACATCACAGGGAGTGGAGAAGGACTCACAAGATGGCTGACACTGGCAACTGCTGTGGGGAGCACAAGGCCCTGCTGGCAACGGTGCACCAACAAACAGCAGGACACCACTGACTGACATCCTGAGAGACAACTTCCACTCCCTGCAATGCAAGCACGTTCCATGGTGGGATATCTGGCTGGCTGGGTGGGAAGGAGGACTTGCAGCACTGACCATAGTCACAAGCACCTCCCTCACACCCCCTCAACACAAACTCCACAGAACCCACCTGGTAGAATGCAATGCCTCCCATCCTAACTCAAGATCCCACAAAGAACCACCACCCTGGGTTATGTTGTGTGAAGCACAGGGACACTCTTGGGACTTTTAGCCAAACAACTGCCAGGACAACACTCCCAGCCATCCTGTCAGCACAGCCAGGCCACCCCACAGGGAAGCAGAGT
The DNA here is from genome assembly GCA_963921515.1 of Calotriton arnoldi. Classification (NCBI taxonomy): domain Eukaryota; kingdom Metazoa; phylum Chordata; class Amphibia; order Caudata; family Salamandridae; genus Calotriton; species Calotriton arnoldi. The sequence goes on from CAWUFW010000934.1 coordinate 361,632, forward strand.
CAAAAGGAAGGAAGCATGGGCATGCTGGGAAGGGGGTGGAGGCAATAGCATGATGGGAGTGGTAGTCACAGACATTGCTCAGCCTCACAACTGGCCCATCAACACCACCCTGAACCAGGCTCACATCACAGGGAGTGGATAAGGACACACAAGATGGCTGACACTGGCTACTGCTGTGGGGAGCACAAGGCCCTGCTGGCAACTGTGCACCAACAAACAGCAGGACACCACTGACTGACATCCTGAGAGACAACTTCCACTCCCTGCAATGCAAGCACAGTCCATGGTGGGATAACTGACTGGCTGGGTGGGTGGGAAGGAGGGCCGGCTGTCAACCAAACACAACCAATGCAGACCATGTTCACACCCCAACAAATACATAGAAATGCCCAAATAATGCAGGACAATGTGCCACACCAATATCAACCCCTGACTATAACGACTTAGGACAATGCAATGTACAGGTCCGCACCCAGAGGCACAATCACAACTGTCATGTGTGTCAACCATTGATGCCTGCAGAAACATAACATACATTGTTTGTGTCTCCCAAAAACAGGTGATGATGGGGACACAGCAGCAGACGCTGAGGAGTCCCAGTCCCAGGCTCAAGAGGATGCGGAGCTCACTGGTGTCGTACAGCCTCTGCCCTCCTCGGACGAAGAAGACCAACCTGGCACATCCGGTGCAAGTCTACATGCAGCACCAGCAGGACCACCAGCTGCAGCACCAGCAGGACCACCAGCTGCACCCCCTGCACCCACCCCTCCAACGACTGTCAACACAAATACCATCCCTGCCGACATGGACAGAACAAGGAGCAACACCAGCACAGGGACCCTGGACCAACCTGGGGCCATGGACACCACCACCACCACCAACCCCCAAGGTGGACCAGGGTCATCTGTGCGTGCCACTGCACGCACTGCACATGTCAGCAAGGGTGGTGGGAAGGGTGGGAGACAGAGGTCGCTGCTTGCAGAGGTTGCTGGTGTGCATGATGACCCACAACTGGTACGCATAGCTGATGCGTACCAGTCCAGCACCGGAGACCTCAGCCAGGTAGTGGGGCTCCTCAGAGACATGAAACAGCAGCAGGCTGCCCATCATGCCCGCTTGGACTCTCACATGTCCCACGTGGAGTCACACATGTCCCGCGTGGACTCACACATGTCCCGCGTGGAGTCCAAGTGGGATGCACGGCATGAGATGACGGCGGTGCACAGGGACATTTTACAATGCCTCCGCCAGATGAACAGCAACCAGTCCACACCTCCCTGTGTGCCAACAACATCTGGTGCTGCCGAAACTGCAACTGCCACAGGGAGGGAGGATGACACTGGCGGAGAGTCCCCTGCACCGCAGCAGCCTGTACTTGAGGGGCCCCCCCCAAGAAGAGGGGTCGTCCGAAGAGGGGCAAGTGAGAGGCCAATGGCCAAGCGCAACTCCCAGGAAGCCTGAACCTGTTCTGGATGTTCACCTTTGTGCACAGACTGTTCACCCTGTTGACGGCAACACTACTCCCACACATTGCATGGGGAGTACAAGTTGGACCAATGTGTCAGACAACTGTGGCCCCGATACTGGGGATTCTGTCTACCAGGACTTTCAATTCACCTAGGAACTTCTGATTGCAAGATTTATGTACAGCACTACCCATCCTATGCACTATTCACACAAATGTATCACAATAAACACACTAATACACCATACTTGCCTCTGTTGTGATTCCAACGTGGGTGCTGTTATGGGGATGATGAACTGCAAAATTACACTGTGTATGCGAACTGCAACAGCAAGTACAACACAGGCATGTGAGTAAAGGCAACGTGACACATATGAGGGAGACACACCACCAGGGCTACACAACACATACACACCTAGGCCATCTGACTCATTGCCTACACTGATGTTGCCAGGGAAGACGGTGCAATGCACAGACACCACACCCATTCCCAGTTGTAGTCAAGTAGCCCATAGGTGCAGTAAGCAAATGGCAGTCAAATGTGTGACCACAGACAACGCACATCACAAAGTGAAGCACAGGTTTATTACACAGTTGCAACATGTCGTAACCACTACAGATGCAAGGTAATCCCACCTGGCAGCGGGCACACAGTCAACAACTATAGACGGAAGGAAGTCCATGGGTGTGGCGCACATCACCTGTAGGGACACAACAGCTACCAGCCTGGAAGTGCAATCACATCGTCGGTGGACACAGTTGACCAAACGAATCTGAAAGTACCCTGTGAAGGACAGAAATGACACACAGTCAAAAGCAATGGAGTACAGGACAGAACAGCAAAACTCATGCACAATACATGTTACAAGATACCCACCCAGAACCAAGTTAGCATGTCAACACTGTTGGGGAGTACAGCCCACCTGTAAGCACACATCGCAACACACATCCAGTCAAGTAGCCCATGGACACACTCCAACAGCACCAGAGCGCCACCTATACATATCATGCCAACTCACATCATTGACATGACACCTCAGGATACTGATGAGCTGTGTGCGGACATCACCCTCATCATCATCATCATCATCGTCACTGGCATCGTGGTCCAGGCCAGGATCCTCCACAGGTGGCGGATGTTGGTCATTGTCATCCTGGATGAGAGGCAACTCCTTCCGCACTGCCAGGTTGTGGAGCATGCAGCAGACGATGATAATCTTGCACACTTTCGCAGGGGCATATGGGAGGGACCCTCCGGTCTTGTCCAGGCAGCGGAAGCGGCTCTTCAGGAGACCAAATGTCCGCTCAATCACTCTCCTGGTCCGACCATGTGCCTCATTGTAGCGCATCTGGGCTGGTGTCACAGGGTTCCTGAGGGGTGTCAGCAACCACGGCATGTTGGGGTATCCCGAGTCACCTACGGACAGACAAGTGCACATTAGCTGACTTGGAAAAGTGGGCGGAATACTACAGATCAGATCACACACAATGGCACAAAGTCAGTACACACCGACAAGCCAGGCACGCTGGTTCTGCATCTGTGCCATCATCCTGGGGATGCGACTACTCCTCATCACAAAGGCATCGTGTGCTGAACCAGGGAAACGGGCACACACGTGTGTGATGGTCATGTCTGCAAGACACACCACCAGTGCATTGACCGAGTGGTAGTGCTTGCGGTTCCTGTAGGCCTGCTCCTGGGCCTGTGGTGGTACCAAAGCCACATGTGTCCCATCAATGGAGCCAATGACATGCGGCATCCTCCCCAGGGCATAAAAGTCACTCTTCACGTCAGTGAGTCGTCGCAGTCTAGGAAAATAGATGTACCGGTTCAGGATTAGCAACATTGCCGCCAAAACATCGCGGAGCACACGGCTCAACATGGTCTGTGACATCCCACCAGCAGTCGCCACAGTATGTTGGAAGGTACCGGTGGCAAAGAAGTGTAGGGCTGCCATCACCTTCACCTTGGGGGTCAGCGCTGTAGGATACGGCCGGCCAGGCTGCAAATGTGGGGACAACTGCACTGCCAAATCCTCAATCAGCTGCCTGGTGAAGCGGTACCATCGGATGCTGTCCCGTTCCACCATCGTTGCCAGGTCTGGGAATGGTCGATGGACAGCAGGAGCCCTGCAGTGCAGAGGAGAAGTAAGCAAGATTGTCAGTCAGCCCACATATGTGGCATTGAACACACTCAATATCCCAACATACATCATTATGAGGCACAACTACATGAAGTGTGCAGTTCCGTAAGGACATGTATGGTACATACATGGCCAACATCTGTCAACACGGTCCAACAAGTGGCATCAATTAGTCCCAGGTTGGCCCATTGGTTATCATGAGGCCGTGTCACAGTTCCCATCTCCTGCTGCCGTGTCACAATCACCCCCCACAGTGACATGTGAGGACAGATGTGCCCCAGGCACCACAGCTCAACGACAGGTACATTCCCAGGGACCCTGTATTGCCACATGGACACTGGCATTACATGGAGTATCATGTATACACCACAGCAAAACAACCATGACCCCCACAGGTAGTGGTCCCACTTGCCACGGCAGGACAGACATGGACGTCTGTGACACACACACGCACAACATCAAAGTCCATGCACACACAACGTGGATGTGGAGACTGTCTCCCATTGTGCACATGAAATCAGAGACATTGTAAACACTACATGCACAAAGACTGTGGAGGACCATCACTATTGTGCCACTGGGACACCCTGGCTCAAACATACCGTCCCACATGGGACTCACGGGGTATGTGACATGACATACACATACACCACCGTGAAATGTGACCATGGCACATGCACAGATATGAACAGTTGCACATCACAGTGGTCATGTACACGTAACACCCAGGATCCTGTCCCCATGAACACGTGCACAGCCTGGGGGTGGCTGCCCAAAGGTGACACACACAGGACAACATGTACACCAACATACACACAATAGGAAATGCAGCCTTACATGCCTTATGATAAAGTTTGGACAGGCTGTCGTGATGTAGGTGTGCCCCTCACTCCCTGGGAGCAATCTGTGGCTGGCATATGTCCATCTGAGACAGGCATGCTGACATATGCCAGTCACATGTACAGTGATACGTTGAACAGCAATGGACCGATCGGTGCCCCCGGCCGGCCCATTGCATTCAATGTGTGCGGGTACGCGTTGTACCCCTGTACGCGTTGTACTGCAATGGACTGATCGGTGCCCCCGGCCGGCCCATTGCATTCAATGTGTGCGGGTACGCGTTGTACCCCTGTACGCGTTGAACTGCAATGGACCGATCGGTGCCCCGGCCGGCTCATTGCATTCAATGTGTGCGGTGCACGCGTTGTACCCCTGTACGCGTTGTACTGCAATGGACCGATCGGTGCCCCGGCTGGCCCATTGCATTCAATGTGTGCGGTGCAGCGTTGTACCCCTGTACGTGTTGAACTGCAATGGACCGATCGGTGCCCCCGGCCGGCCCATTGCATTCAATGTGTGCGGGCACGCGTTGTACCCCTGTACGCGTTGTACTGCAATGGACCGATCGGTGCCCCGGCCGGCCCATTGCATTCAATGTGTCGGGTACAGCGTTGTACCCCTGTACGCGTTGTACTGCAATGGACCGATCGGTGCCCCGGCCGGCCCATTGCATTCAATGTGTGCGGGTACGCGTTGTACCCCTGTACAGCGTTGTACTGCAATGGACCGATCGGTGCCCCGGCCGGCCCATTGCATTCAATGTGTGCGGGTACGCGTTGTACCCCTGTACGCGTTGAACTGCAATGGACCGATCGGTGCCCCGGCCGGCCCATTGCATTCAATGTGTGCGGTGCAGCGTTGTACCCCTGTACGCGTTGTACTGCAATGGACCGATCGGTGCCCCGGCCGGCCCAGTGCATTCAATGTGTGCGAGTACGCGTTGTACCCCTGTAGCAGCGTTGAACTGCAATGGACCGATCGGTGCCCCGGCCGGCCCATTGCATTCAATGTGTGCGGGTACGCGTTGTACCTCTGTACGCGTTGTACTGCAATGGACCGATCGGTGCCCCGGCCGGCCCATTGCATTCAATGTGTGCGGGTACGCGTTGTACCCCTGTACGCGTTGTACTGCAATGGACCGATCGGTGCCCCGGCCGGCCCATTGCATTCAATGTGTGCGGGTACGCGTTGTACCTCTGTACGCGTTGTACTGCAATGGACCGATCGGTGCCCCGGCCGGCCCATTGCATTCAATGTGTGCGGGTACGCGTTGTACCCCTGTACGCGTTGAACTGCAATGGACCGATCGGTGCCCCGGCCGGCCCATTGCATTCAATGTGTCGGGTACGCGTTGTACCCCTGTACGCGTTGAACTGCAATGGACCGATCGGTACCCCCGGCCGGCCCATTGCATTCAATGTGTGCGGGTACGCGTTGTACCCCTGTACGCGTTGAACTGCAATGGACTGATCGGTGCCCCCGGCCGGCCCATTGCATTCAATGTGTGCGGGTACGCGTTGTACCCCTGTACGCGTTGTACCGCAATGGACCGATCGGTGCGCACCCATTGACAATGGCCTTGCCTGGCAACGGACGCGTTTCGAATTTCGAACGAGTCGGTTGCTGGAAATTCAGTTGGTCACCCACAACAATGTTGCAAAATCATGTATGTCATGAAGTTGAAGATTTGAAGGATGCTGTGGGCGTGTTTTGGTGCTGCTATTCCATGGATTGGCCAGATTCAGAAGATGCAAACGACTTGGACCTATCACTTTGGACACAAGGGACAGTATCTGCCTCTCCAGCACATATATATTGCTGGCTGTTCCCCTGAGAGCTCACTTGCCTGCACTACATGCTCCAGGACGACATCTGCCACTGCACTGCTGCTGTCTCTGCCCCTCTGGACCCTGCAATGGCACGTACTCTGGAGAGAGCCCCAGCCTTCAGCCTTGAGGAGAACCAGGCCCTGCTGGACAGCCTACTTCCACAGTACAGCAAGCTGTATGGGACACCAGGGGAGCAGGTGAGTGTTCTGTGCACTGCCTTTCTGAATGTGCATATTGTCTGACTAGCAAGGCTGAAAGTCTGCACGCCACTGGCTAGCAGGCTCACTGAGTAGTTGTCACCCCCCATAGTGTGTAGTGACATGCACTGGACAGGTATGGTGCAGTGACAGTGCATTTGAACAAGGTTTTACTTCCCATGCAATGATACCATGTAGTGACGTCTGGCAAACTGTCCATGGGCAGCTTTGCACTGCCTGTGTACATCATGTGCCCCTGTGATTGAGACATGTATATGCAACTGTGTCATGCACGGATATGTTGCATGTGTAGTAATGGCCTTTTCACTTTGTCATCCTGACAGGTTAATGCCCATCGGAAGCAGGAGATCTGGAAGGACATCGTCCGGGCTGTCCGGTCCGTGGGGGTCTACAAGCGCCGGATCCGCAACTGCCAGAAGAGGTGGCAGGACCTTCGGGCTGGACCCGGAGGATTGCACGGGTCCAGCTGAAGCTGTCGCCTCCTCGCAGGAGGGGCGGAACACGGACCCTGACCCCCACATGCTCCAGATCCTGGCGGTGGTGTTTCCAGACCTGGATGGGCAGCTGAAGGCCAGACAGCAGCAAGGAGGGGTGAGTCAAAGACTGCACTGTGAACTCTGTATTACATGCTTTGTGCCCTCCTCTGGCCTGGTTCAACTGCCACAGTGCAGCAGTCATGTTGTCCAGGAGCCATGATCCTCTATTGTGCACTGACCACTGCTCATCTGATACCCAGGTGTGGCCCTTACATTCAGGGAATTGTGTCACTTGGGACTGTGTCCTTGCAGTTTGCTTCACTAAAGGTGGGGGACAGCATCTGTTTCCCTAACTCTGTTGTGGGCATCATGGGTGGGTCCATTGTTCACACTATGCCTGTGTTCGGACATGTAATCTGCGTGTTGCTTTGATATGCGGTCCACTTGCTGAGCTGAGCCACCACATGTGCCTGGGGTATGTGGCACACGCCCATGCAGCGGGTGGGAACAATGTTTGGGCCCCAGGAGTGTGCAGATTACGTGTGTCACACATACATAGCCAGCTATCCACTGTCCAGGGCTCATCCCTCATTCATGTGGGGCAGGACAGTCATGCCTACTCCAGGCCATGCAATGCACTCTGTACTCCCACTCCCGTGTATCAGCTGACACATTGTGCGCAGTGATTTGACCCTTCACGTGTCTGCCTCTGTGTCAGTGTGCTGTGGATTAATTGCCAGGACTGCTGGGGTGTTTCTTGGTAGGGGCTCAGCATGCCCCTGGAGATATGACCATAGGAGACGATACTTGTGTGTCACATAGGTGTTTGATCAGCTGCCCGTGCAGACTGGTGTATGCGAATGTGAAGTTCAGGCAGCTGTTCCCCATTCACAGCAGATTGTGAGGGGCTCAGGTTCAGAGGGTAGTGTCACAGGTCTCCCATATGACCAATAGGTATGACCTGGACAGATGAGGGTTAAGATGATGTGTTGTGTGGGGGATGTACATGTGCACTTGTGCAGCTCCAGGACTTGCATTCCCCATGACCTACTATTGTGACACAGTGCAGAGTGTTGTTGTCTGGCTGCCAAGTCATACATCACTGAGACAGTGATGTATGACTTAGCAGTCATGCCTCCGCCATGGCATGTGTCTACTTATTGGTGATCCTGCAGGGGAGTGACATGTGCTACATGCACACCATTGTGGCGATGGCTATCAGGACATGGGTGCATCATGGTGTCTGTCGCTGGTATGCATCACATGCATTTCCTATTTGACTCTGGGCATCCCTTTCATCCGGAAACCTGTACTGACTCAGTGGCAAGAGCTGTGATGTGTGCATGTCCACATGCCACACCGTGTCCTCTGCACTGTCCAACTACTGTGTACTTGGTGCATGTGTCCACACTGGGGTGTTGCAATCCAACAGACACCAGACAGATGGGTGCAAGGCCATGTGGGATGTGAGTGCCATGGTTGGCATCAGACTGACAATTGGCTTCTCCTGTTCAGTTAGGGCACTTTTAGCAATGTACAACTAATGATGCCAGGGCTTGCTCTGTAATGTGCTGTGCTCACAGTGGTGTGTGCGTTTGGTGCAGGTGACTGATGTCTGTCTGTTTCCCCATTGTTTGCAGATACATCCACGGCCACGGAAGGGGACAGCTCCACGGACCAGGAGGAGCCGGAGAGCCAGACTGGGTCAGCAGCCGAGGAGTGGTCGGAGGGACCCAGTGGCACGGAGGGCGAGGGGAGCCACACCGAGGAGTCCTCAGCACCATCCACCTCAGCTGAGGACCAGAGCAACTCGGAGGATGACTCCCTTATGGAGGCGGGTGTCAGCAGCCACCACACCCCAGCTAGTGTTGCTGTCCCCGCCACCACCAGCACCACCACCGCCCTCCCATCGGCTCCCATTCCCCAGGTCCGTGGAGGCACCCATGTTCGGGAGCGTGTCTCCTTTGGGCCAGGCACCGCACCCCCTGCCCCTGTGTCCCCTGCTGCCCTGAGTGAGGAGTCTGTGTACCTCCTTTGCCAGCTCCATGTAGGGCAGACAGCCATGCTGAGTGTCCTCCATGCGCACACTGCTCTGTTGACTCAGCTGGTGTCGTTCATGGAGGGCATCTCATCGGGCATGTCTGACCTACAGAGGGGCAATAGGTCCATGGACTCCTCCCTGACGGCAGCAGTGTCCCTCCTCAGACAGTCCCTCACCCCTCCTGCCTCTGCTCCATCCACACTCCCCAGCACCTTACCCGTCCCAAGCACACACACACCGGCACAGGCACACACCAGCACACACACATCCAGCACACAGACACACACGCCACAAACAAAACGCACACGCACGCACAGTCAGGGGACTGAAACCAGACTCACAGGGGATGTGGCCCTGGTACACACACACACATCCACGAGCACTGCGCAGTCCTCAGTTGCCTCTCCCTCCAAAACACCCTCCCTTGCCTCACCTGCAACCCCAAAGACCCAGCGCCTCTTCCTCAGTGACCTCGGCCTCTTCCCCTCCGATCCAGCTGCTCCAGCATCCAGGGGGAAGAAGAAGCCCCCCCACACGGAGCAGAGTGCCCCTCGCCCCCGGACACCCTCCCCAGGCGCAGACAGACTGAGGCCCCCACCCGCAAGTCCCCCGGAGTCGTAAGAGCAAGACCCCGCCGCCGCCCTGCAGCTCAGGCACCAGGTCTCCTTCCTCCATCCCTCAGGCCCCCACTCCACAGGTGCCCCCACCACACCCTGCCCCAGGTTCCCCCACCCACAGATATACCATCCCCAAGAGGATCCGGCCTTCTCCCCCTGCCACTTGCTCTCCCGGCACCACACCCCCGCTGTGCTTGTCTGTGCCACTGATGTGGTGAGGGTGTCCTCCCCTCTGTCCAGCCCACCTTGCCTGTTCCCCATTCTCCTCCCCTGGTGGTAGGCACTGCAGTGGAGTCCACTACCACCCTGTCTGACTTGGGCACTGCAGTGGCGGACCTGTCCACTCCATCTGCAGGGTCCACTGCAGTCGTGCCGGCACCCACAACATCTGAGTCATGCCCCCCAGTTGTGCCGGCACACACCATGTCAGACACCTCCACTGCAGTTGTCAGTGGCTCTCCAGCACCCACCACCCCTTCCCTGCTTCCTCCTGGTGAGCCCTGATCCTGTCCCTGCGGTGCCTGGCCTACCCCCCGGTTGCCCCTCCTGGTGGATTGTCCCTGGTTTTGTGCAGGCATGCGTAGGGTGACATCTGCCACTGTCACCCTGTTTGGACTTTAACAATGGACTGGCCATTGGCCTTTGTGTTTTTCTGGACTTTGTTTTCATTCCACACATATGCTGAATGAAGCAACTTTCTGTTCTCTAGTGCTTATGCTTCTGATGTACATGTTGTTGATGATGCTAACCATGCCCTTGCTGCAGTGATGGTGATATTTGGTCTCATGATAATGAAGTGTTACTGTGCAGGAACCCATGTGGTCCAGGGGGAATGTGTCCTATCCTGTGGTGTATCCATGTCATCCATAACAGCATCTGAGGGTGTCATGTGTTCAGTATTTGGCAATGGGATTTCCTACTTAGATTAGCTATTTCACATCTGTGGCTTCCACCCCTGCACATCTGTTGTGCCTGCCATTGTTCAATTCGTCTACTTCCCTGACCGTGTGGCCATCTCCACTGGACATGCAGGTTTGGGCATCAATGGGGAAGGACTCATCTGTGTTGTCAGTGCAACATTGCTATACAAGTGTGTTGGATCTGTGCTGATGATTCCGTTGGCACTTCCATGACCAGGCTGATGTGACGGGAGCCCTCATTTGGTGCTAATTGTTGATTGTGTGACCAAGTGCTCAGCTGACATGATGGGGCCCTACTGAGGCAACATATGGCACAGCTTTCCTCACACAGGAGTGGAGTCCCCTCATGGCAGTGTGTACTCCTGTGACATTGCCTGCGCCCAAGGTGTGTGTTGTATGTGCATGTCTGTGTGTTCACTTCCGTTTAGCTGTGCATGCTGTGATCCCTAGTGTTGTACCTGTTTGTGATGCTAGCTGAGTTGACCTATGTTCCCCCAAAGTCTTCTCCCTGGGTTCTCTGTGATGTGGGTGCATGGCACATTACTGGTCATCAGGGTGTCACCCATAGGTGTGTTTGCTGTCATGGCTGAGTTTGTGTGCAGACGCAGATGGGTCACAGTCAGGTTTCCCCTTGGCACTTGTTGTTTGCCCCTGTCATGTGATTTCCAGTTTGTGTTATCTTTCAGTGATTGTGACACGTTGTGTGTGTGACTGCTGGCACTCCTCAGGGTCCGGGCTGCAATGTTGGTTGATGTCTATGTGTGTTCTTTGTGGGTGACCTTGGCTTCTTCATTGGTGTGTGACTGTGGCTGGGATCCCATTGGTTGGTGTGGTATTGCCGTCATGTCCATGTACAGCGTAGTGTGCAGTGTGTCAGACATTCAGGAGTCTTGTTGAGTGGCCATGTGTGATGTGTTTCTGCACCTTGGTTCCCACCCACCACCCTGGAATAGTCATGGGTGCATGTGCAATGTCACCAGTGCATGTGTACTTCACTGCTGCACATTGTTGGAGGTCGAGGGGTGTGGTGTTGAGTGTGTGCAGATGAGAGTTGTTGCCCGGCTAGGCCCCTGCCTCCATGTTGGCCTTGGCTTACTGGCCATGCTGATTGATTTGTGCTTGTGTAGGTGTGATGGTAGTTAGTTGCTCAGGACACATGACTGTGGTTCACAGTGTGAACGACATTTAGCTTTGTCATCACAGTGGGATTGTAATGCAGCCCAGGGTCACCACATTGTGGGGGCCCTGGGGGTGGTGCTGTGGTGTGTCTGTGTCTTGCTGTGTCAGTTGCTGTCCCTACGTACCTGTGTGACATGTGTGATTTGTGCTCCCTCTCATCTGACAATGCCTGCTTGCCCACATAGGGGATTTGGATCCATGAGTTACCTTTGTGTGGCACTGTATGCACATCTGTATGATTGGTATTCAGGTCTCCTCATGTGTTGTGTGCTTGCCTGGGGACACTGGCACCCCCCTCACCTGTTGTGTATGATGTGCAGTGTGGGTCTGCCTGTTTGTGTTTGTGCATCTGCACCACTGCATTGGCATATCTTGGGTGTGCCATTGGCTGTATGTAGTTTGGTGGGTTTCCCCTGCTGTCCCTGGGACTCCTAGGTCATCGGTCAGCACAATGATCATGGTTTGTGTGTCCCATTGCTGCCATGGTATGGTATCTGTTCACCTCACATCTGCAGTCTCCACAGGGTATCTGCATTTGTGTGCCCATTGGTGCAAATATGTGGGTCTGCATTCTGATGGTCACTTCTGTCATTGTGTCATTGATGAATGTTGACGGTGTCAGCCCCCATGGGTGTTGTTTGTCTGCACATGGCCAAAGGTATGTCTTATTTGCACTGCAGTATTTGGCTCACCCAATTTATGTTGCAATGGGACACATACACTACTTTGCCACTGATGTGTTTTTTGTTCTGTGACCAGGAATCATCCATGCAGTTTGGCAGTTGCACCTCTTTCTTTGTCAACACTTACCTTTTGGTCACTGTGATGATGGGGGTTTAGACCCCATTGCCACAATGTTCAATATGTGCTTCAGCTATGGACCCCACACTTACATATTGCTCACTGTGATGATGGGGGTTTAGACCCCATTGCCACAATGTTCAACATGTGCTTCAGCTATGGACCCCACACTTACATTTTGCTCACTGTGATGATGGGGGTTTAGACCCCATTGCCACAATGTTCAAAATGTGCTTCAGCTATGGACCCCACACTTACCTTTTGGTCACTGTGATGAAGGGGGTTTAGACCCCATTGCCACAATGTTCAAAATGTGCTTCAGCTATGGACCCCACACTTACATTTTGGTCACTGTGATGATGGGGGTTTGGACCCCATTGCCACAATGTTCAAAATGTGCTTCAGCTATGGACCCCACACTTACATTTTGGTCACTGTGATGATGGGGGTTTGGACCCCATTGCCACAATGGTCATGGCCTGCTTGCATTGTGGGTGCCACACACATATATGTGTGGCACATGTGCTAGGGGGTCACATTGTATGTTCAAAGTCATGTTCGGTGTTGTAGGCATTTGACACAGTCTACACACGCTTGTCATGGTGTTGGGGGATGTCTTTTTCTTGCATTCCCTAGGTTGTGGTGTGCTGGTTGTGTCATGCATTGTCCATCCTATGAGTGGGGGTGGTAGTAGTGGTAGGCATCCAGCCCCCCTGGGTGAGGGTGGTAGTAGTGGTAGGCATCCAGCCCCCTGGGTGAGGGTGGTAGTAGTGGTAGGCATCCAGCCCCCCTGGGTGAGGGTGGTAGTAGTGGTAGGCATCCAGCCCCCCTGGCTAAGGGTGGTGGTAGGCATCCAGCCCCCTGGGTGAGGGTGGTAGTAGTGGTAGGCATCTGGCACCCCCATGGCTAAGGGTGGTAGTGGTGGTGGGCATCTGGCACCACCCTGGCTAAGGGTGGTAGTAGTGGTAGGCATCCAGCCCCCCTGGGTGAGGGTGGTAGTAGTGGTAGGCATCCAGCCCCCCTGGCTCAGGGTGGTAGTAGTGGTAGGCATCCAGCCCCCCTGGCTAAGGGTGGTGGTAGGCATCCAGCCCCCCTGGCTCAGGGTGGTAGTAGTGGTGGGCATCCAGCCCCCCTGGGTGTGGGTGGTAGTAGTGGTAGGCATCCAGCCCCCTGGCTAAGGGTGGTAGTAGTGGTAGGCATCCAGCCCCCTGGCTAAGGGTGGTAGTAGTGGTAGGCATCCAGCCCCCCTGGCTAAGGGTGGTGGTAGGCATCCAGCCCCCCTTGGTGAGGGTGGTAGTAGTGGTAGGCATCCAGCCCCCCTGGCTAAGGGTGGTGGTAGGCATCCAGCCCCCCCTGGGTGAGGGTGGTAGTAGTGGTAGGCATCTGGCACCCCCATGGCTAAGGGTGGTAGTGGTGGTGGGCATCTGGCACCACCCTGGCTAAGGGTGGTAGTAGTGGTAGGCATCCAGCTCCCCCTGGCTAAGGGTGGTAGTAGTGGTAGGCATCCAGCCCCCCCTGGCTAAGGGTGGTGGTAGGCATCCAGCCCCCCCTGGGTGAGGGTGGTAGTAGTGGTAGGCATCCAGCCCCCCCTGGGTGAGGGAGGTAGTAGTGGTAGGCATCCTGCCCCCCCTGGGTAGGGGTGGTGGTGCGCATTCAGGCCCCTGTGTGCATATGTGGCATTGGTGATGGGCATCCCGCCCCTATGGTGCTGCTGGTGCTGGTGTAAGTATATTCTGCATCCCTCTGTGTGTGTGTGATGTGTCGTGTACGTGTTGTATGTGTTTTGTGGTTGGTGTCTGACTTACCTTCTGCGCCGTACGCGTCCGTGCCTGTTCCGGTAGTAAATGTAGAATATTGGTATGATCGGGACGAAGGGATTCATGGTTGGTTCGTGTCGTTCGTCCTTCTCGTTGCTTCGCGTCGTCCTCGTCGCTTCGCCTCGTCCTCGTTGCTGGCGTGTTCGTCTCGTAGCCGTGGATCGTGTTGTGACGCGAATCGGAGCTTATGTGCGCCTCTCCCGGATGCTTTGACGTGCTGTGCGTAGCGACGGGTTCGGCGCGTACGGGAAGCGCATCGTACTTGTTCGGCCGGACGGAGCTGCATTTTCCCTTCCGTGCGACTCGATTCAGCGTTTCCGGATTCGCCTCGGTCGGGGAACAGGACCTGGTTTGGGTGAGTACGGCTCGGCCGGATTCTGTGCTGTTGTGCGCATCGTACTTACTCGTTCGGTGTGCTGTACGGATCGGTCGGGAAACAGGCTTTCGCATGGCTTTTTTCCCGACCGAATGGTATTGGGTGCGCCTCCGACCGGGATCGGAATCGGCCCCTTAGTGTCATGGAATAATACGGGTGTTGAAGCATAAACGAATAGACCCGGAATGGCAAGAGTACATGAACTGATATGACTTCTGCCTTTTATAAGAAACATGGGCTTTGGATTTACCTCACAAGTTGGACTATAGGACATTCAGTACTAATGCTGTTCCCTCAATAAGAGGCAGACCATCAGGAGGCCTAGTTATATGGGGCAAAATTCCTCTAAAGATAGAAATAAACCAACTGGAATTACCATCACCAGATATTCTAGTGGTAAATATAAAAACACATAATAAAGGAGATATCTATTTGCTAAATGTCTATATCAGACCAAGAGCAGCCAGTGCAGAATCACCAGTACTAGAGATATTGGACAATTTTCTAAGCACTATAGACCCTAGGGCATCAGTTATTATAGGCAGGACTTCAACTGCAAGTTCGAGCCTGTTGTGGGCTTGGAAACCTTCTTAGAAGAAGAGAATATTGCAAGAAGTATCCCTTCACTGGAGGCTGGCACTCCTTTCCCTTGCACAACTGCAATGATACAACTGGTTCGGTTGGTCTCAGGGCAAGGATTGAGGGCCTGCAATGGTAGGCTGTCGTCAGACACCCTGAGTGCATTTACATTTAAATGAGGCACTACAAAGAGTAAAATCGATTATATATTAGTGAGTGTCAATCTCTGGGGTAATTTAATCGAATTAAAAGTAGAGCCAAGAGAAGACAGTGACCACTTTCCACTGTGCCTGTCAATGGAGGGATCACTCTTTGAAACCTGGAGCCTGGGAAAAAGCACTACTAAGAGAAATCCTTTTTTAAAAGCACTGATCAGTAATAATCGTAGAGCACTAAAATGGCATTCCATTATTGGTAATCCTGAAGCCATGACAAGGATTTACAATACCTTTACAGATGTTCTATCTCCTTATATAAACACTGCCCCATGTAAGATCCCTTTTGTCCAGATCCATTGCATCATGGCAGATAAATTAAATATCCTCCTGAGTAAAATTCCTCGAGAGCATGAGCCACCGAACATCACTAAACATTCCCCTCACAACCCCTGGTTCACTAAGGACTGTCGTGATGCAAAGCATCAACTTATGGTGGCTGTTCACTCTAACAACATAGAAAACATAAGGGATAGAAGGACAAAGTACAAGAAACTACTATCACAGGCAAAAAAGGACTGGGACGATAGTATTTGGGACGAATTGCTTGAGGCAGCCAAAAACAAGAATCATACTGGCTTTTGGAAATTATTAGCCCAGGGAAATAAAATTGGAAACTCCCGCCTGGATCTCTACTTGGACCCGGGTACCTGGAGCAGACATTTTTTCAGCATTATACTCGGATAATGTAGATCCAGTAAGCACGATTCGCCAAAGCTAGGAGGGGTGCCAGTACCGGCCTTGCTCTTCGCAGATGACACAATTTTAATATCACAAACACCCAAGGGATTGCAAAACCTTTTAGACTGCTTTAGTGATTTCTGTATGATAAAAGGTCTTGAAATAAAATCAAATAAAACTAAATATATGGCCTTAAATCCGCATAAATCCTTCAAGAAAAATATAATTGTTCGAAAACAAAAACTGGAATATGTGGCTAATTTTAATTACCTGGGTATTACTGTTGACACAAATTGTCATGGAAACCACACATGCTTAAATGCAAGTCTACTCTGCTCCAAAATTCCATGGCAATTGTGAAAAAGCAACAGAAAAGCACACCCAAGGCAGTGTCACCCGCCTTGGAAGTCCATACGTGTAGGGCGCAAACAGCAACCCTTTATGGTGCAGAACTCTGGGGGGGCCAATAGTCAGAATATGCTTACTGTGGAAGAAAATACATTTATAAGGATGTTATTGCAGCTCCCAGTATGCACACCCATGATCCCCATTCTCCAAGATATAGAGATCAGGCGAATTGAG
The DNA here is from genome assembly GCA_963921515.1 of Calotriton arnoldi. Classification (NCBI taxonomy): domain Eukaryota; kingdom Metazoa; phylum Chordata; class Amphibia; order Caudata; family Salamandridae; genus Calotriton; species Calotriton arnoldi. Next base: position 378,412 of record CAWUFW010000934.1, read on the forward strand.
CTCCAAGCCACACTATGACCCTTGCTGTTTTGGGCTCGCTTGTGGACCACACAAGAGCTCAAAAGTTATAAAGAAGGGTTAACTGAGATACTGAGACTTGATTACAATTCTACACTTCCATGGCTCTAGCATGTGCATAATTGGTTTTATAAATTAGGCTTAAACAGCTTTTAGGATGCCCCTTACTTATTAACATATCTTTCAATAAGAGTCCTGAAAAACAGCTACTGGACCTCTACTCAAAACAGTATGCATCGCTGCCCAAAAACAGGAACGTTGACTTCGCAGTTTTTATTCATAAAACCATTCCCCTCTTTTCAAGTATACATGGACAAAATGCAACCTCAACTGGCAAAGTCCCTGTGCATGAAGTTCTGCTTTGATGTTCTACAGATCAAATCTAATACATCCAAGTGGCCGTGCAATAATACTGATGGCAGAGAGGTTATCTGGCCCTATGTTCTCAAAATGGTGTAGAAAACGATCCTCATATACTATTCTTTTGTCCAGCGTATGCCATCTCTAGGAAAAAATGGATAAAACCAATTTGTCGCAATGTGGGAATTCGGTCATATTTAGGATCAATAAGAATTTTAAAAACAGACACATCTCAGAAAATTATTTTTAGCCTAAGTAGACACTTACTCGCCATAACCTTTGTTCTTAAGAGAAAGGGACTGACATTTTAATATATTGCTGTCCGTTTCTTTCTTTTCTTTCACTAATTTTAGTATTGTATGTCTTTACGTAGTGTCTTGTTCTTATACTTGAAAGTGGATAATGTGACTGATGCATTTGTACTGTATCAATTTTAAGAATGGTTTTGCACCTTATTGTTTCAAAATTGAAAGGGCATTTTAGTATCATTATTCATGAGCAATGTTCTTATACTTGAAAATGGATAATGTGACTGATGCATTCGCTCTTTATCAATTTTATGAATGATCTTGCACCTTACTGTTTTAAAATTGAATGGGCCTTATAGTTTCACTATTTATAAGCAATTTCCTTAAATCTATAACTGAGCCTAATCTTTGCAAGTTTTAAAATAAGTGTTTGCATACCAGATTGGAATCAAAGTGTGGGATTTTAAGTTTGTACTGTATTATATATTTGACTTTTATTTAATATGCATGTATTGTATAAACTTGTATCATTTATGGTTTTTCAAACCGAAAAAAGAATTTGGAATGGAATATCTCAGCCATGTACATTGGTCCATTTAATTTATTTACACCAACCAGCATAAACCGCACATCAACTATATATATATGTTCTGATGCTGTGTATGTATTTAGACAGAAATGTAGAGTTCTACGTCGAACTCAGGGAAGTCGCTTGGAGGATTATCAATCACAACACTCGGGATGTCAGACATAAAGCCCTCATCCATGGTTGTATCTTCACGAGCATCATAATTTTATAGTAATAAAGTGTTTGTTCATTGTAATCATCCTCAATCTCTCCATGTTTTGAGGGGACAGACTGGTCTTTCTGACTGAGACAACTGATGCAATTGCACTGAACACACTCTCCGAAGACACTTTAGCTACCAGACATGCTAGATTCTTTACACCTGTGGTGTTTGTGCCACTTTTCCTTCTTCCCATGCCTATAGATCAATGGGTCTTGATCCCAGTACAACTCTGTTGAGTGACACAGATAGTTTTGGATCATTTTCTCAAATGTCATTGGTGCTGTCACTTGTTGTGCCTGTGTTGCCTGCACCTGTGCACTTGACTTAAGTCCTGCCATATGAAACCAACCCATTGCAGAGTTTGGCAGTGAACTTAAGGCTGTTGTTTATGTGCCTTTAGTAAACAGCGATAGTGTTGGTGGCTGTGGCACAGACTGAAAACCAACAGTGCAGCTTTGGAGGTTGCAGGTTGCACTTCAGTTCTGCCCTAGTCTTGAATTTGCAGTTGCTCTTCTTCTAGATCACTCACTTTTCTGATGTTCCAAGTCTTTCAAACTGAGGAATTAAATTCTGATAAAGAAATGAAAGTGAGCAGCACTTTTTTGTACTGTGGATTCAGTATTGTGGCACAGAAGCACTCTTGGGAGGACACAATATCAGACTTTGATTAGTGATCAAGTGAATGATCCTGCTGAAGGTGCAACCATGGGCTTGTTTTGCTCATTGTACTGTCTTCCTTGCTGGCTTCCTGTGTTATAATCTTTAAAGTATGCATCATTTGGATCAGGCACTTCACTAGCCCCATTTGTCTGCCTCCATCGTCATGGCTTTGGCAGTTGTATCCTCTCCCCTCCAGGATTTGAACAAATGAATACAATGAATGCAAATTCTTTGATAGGTGACCAGTATGTTGCTGACTAGTTCTTCTTTTTGAGGAAATTCTGCACAATCAGGTTAATGCAATGAGCTAAACACAAGACTCTGAAGTATCCTCCATCAGCAATGACTTTGGCAATATTACTGCCATTGTCAATAGAAATAAATCCAGTGCTGAGACCTCTGGGTTGAAGCCATTTGTAGGCTTTAGTATTAAATTCATCCAGGGTGTTGGCAGCTGTATGTGATTTTTCCATGGCAAACATTGCAAATGCTGCATGCCGCTAAATTCCCAAAAAGCATCATCAGCGATGAAACAAACAGTTAGCTGTTGCTTCACTCCCTTGAATGAGGTCTAGAGTGAAATGACGCATATGTAATCATTGCTTTATAAGTAGGCCACATGTCTGACATGAGGTAGATTTACTGAACAGCACTCTCCTTGGTAGTGTCACCAACCAATTGCAGCACATGATGGTGCAGCACTAGCACAGTACCAATGGAAAAATAAGGGACTGATTTTGAGTCTGGCAGTTTTCCAAGCGCCAGACTCCCAGTGGCGGTCCACCGTCTGCCGCATTGCAAATTTGAAAGTCATTGCGGCGAAGGACCACCGGCTGTGCCAGGGAACAGTCGTTCTCTGGCAGTGGCTCAGCTGCACCACAATATAAGATGCTCAACGGGACTGGCTCAGTCCCGCTGAGCATGTTACAAGTTCTGCCTCCGCCAGCCATTTCATGGCGGGAGCCCGGCCATGAAAAGGCTGGCAGTGGAGGAACAAAGGAGGCTCCACAGGGCCCCCATGCACCACCCACCATGGGGATACATTTAAGGGGGCACAACATGTGCTCCCCTGTCTGTATTCCCCAAGGTTCCAGCATGGCATGGACATCACTGTCCATGCCGTGCTGAAACTTTTTTGCCGTTCCCATTTCGGTGCCTGTTTTTCAGGCACCGCCATGGGAAAGTTGAAGGACCATCTGCCGTACACGAGTTCAACTAATACGGCGGTCGGTCCTTGCACAGCTTTGGCTCCGCTGTGCCAGCGGAGAGCCGGTGCAACTGCGCCAATTGCATAATTAGCCCATTAGTCTGGCTGGGAACCTTCCATTTTGGGCAGAAGGTCTCCACATATTCAAGAAACCCCTCTCTTTCTACAAATGAAAAAGGGAGAAGGTCTAGTTATAAAATGTTTGCCAGCTTCCCATATATATGGACTTCTCATGGGTTCAGTGGTATGGTAACTCCTTGGTGAACATAGCCTTGATAGTTAATTGTTGTGACTGTTTAGTTTGTGATACCTCTGCTAGTGACATACAAGGATCAGGGTCTGCTTGATCACTTTGAGGTTGACAATATTTCTTCTGCCCCTTGTGCCATTCTGAGGTTGTGTGGGTGATGACTGCACACTACGTGCGACAGCCGCAGGGCTGCTTTGGAAAAGAGTGACATTCACTTCTTCTTTTACACCACCACATCCTTCTATCAGTTCAACCACTTCTCTCTCACCACCAGCAGCTATGTTATTTGAAGTGCTCTCCCTACACGACTGCAAGTTGATTTTTCAGATGGGGCAGGTGGCCCTCGATACCATAATGTCCATCCAGCTTACCACTGCAAAATATTCTTTTGCAAATTGAGCAATCTGTGATATGCTTCTCATGTTGCTTGAGTGTAAAGGATTCCAAACTGGGGAGGAGGGCTTTCTTATTGTGCCAATGCTTGAAAGAACTTGTTGAAGTGGAACAAAGGTAGGGCTGGTGGTTGCTCAGGTTCTTGGGTCTTCTTGAAAAGATGGAAGCAGGTGATGTTGGTGAAACTGTATGACTAAAAGAAGGTTGAATAGAGATGAGCTGTTCTTCTGTTCTGACACTCTCCACGCTAACAAAGACTCATCATTACCTTCCTCACTTTCAAGGCTTTGGGGACCCTTTTTCCCCTTGTATTTCATGGCGGGTCTCAGTTGGGTTCCAATCCATATCAAGATCACCAGAAGGTGGGCTTGGATAAGATGGGGGAGTGCTCTTTCTTTTCCTTGCCGGAGATAGTGAAGTTGTTGTGTCCAGTGGAAGAACAGTTACAGCAACAAGCTAAACTTCCTGCTCTGCTTCTTCTACCGGAAGATCAGGTGTTGCAGGCTGTGGAACCTGTTAATGACTTTCCTGATAAGATTTGGTTTGCTGCAGGGGCAATGCAATTTTATACTCACTGTTCTCCATGACTGCAGTCACTGCAGTGTTTACAGACATGGCCTTCATTTTGATGGTGTTGCCATTGATCCAGGGGTGATCCTCTTCACAGCTTCTTCCTGTGCAGTTATGAGGTATCTTTGTAAAAATGAAGAGGGCTTCATGCTAATAGTGGCACTGAGAAAAAACCCAGTATTTTCTCCTCTCTGGACACTGCCTTGACAGGAACCTTCGTCTTCATGCCATCTTCTTTATTACTTATTTTGGCTAACACTTAACAAAAGCAGAAACTCTTAGATGAGAACTATGATGCCACTGTCAGCTAATTTGCAGACTTCTCTCCGTCTCAGTATTATGCATGAAATTATGTATTGTGCACTGAAGAAACAAAAATGAAGCAGGAAGTCTTGGGCAATTTAGCCACTGTAATACAAGTCATCCTCATCATCAATATCATCATCATCACAACTGCGTAATAATAGTATACTAATGCACACATTAACTATTTTTTGCTAGGCATTACACTGATAAAGTTAATCTGGTGTCCCTCCAGGGCTGATGGAAACCCTATGGGAAGCAGGGAGGAAGGTAAAAACAGAATAAAATAATAAAACAAATATTGGTGCCCCCTCTAGGGCCCATGTGGATCTATGGGAGGCGAGGCAGGCAAAAATTAAATAAATGAATTAAATAAGTGACTGTGCCCCTCCAGGTCCCATGGGGTCCCTAGGTGAGGCTGGCTGCAGGCAAAATCAAATAAGCAAATAAATAATTGCTGGAGACCCTCTAGATCCCCTGGGGACGCTATAGAAAGCAGGAGGAAAGCAAAAGTTAAATACACAATTTAAATAATTGCTAGTGCCCCTCCAGGGCCCCTGAGAAACCTACAGGAGATGGAGGTAGTCAAAAATCTCATAAACAAATGAAATAATAGCTGGTGCCCCTCCAGGGCCCATGGGGAAATAATAGAGGTGGCGGCAAGCAACAATTGAGTAAATGATGTTCCTAACGGAGCTGGGGTGCTACAATCAGCCACAAGCATAAATATATATATAAGAAAAAATGGCTTTGAGAAGAAGAATGAAAGGATTGAAACACACAATGGCTGCACAAAATGGTGGTACGAGCTCGTACACGATATGGCCAGTGAAGGAGGAAGAATGAAAAACAAAAACAATATGGCTACCACACACACACTCACTGCCTCCACAAAATGGTGGCTGCCACATGGTCGGTAAAGAAGGTTGCACAGAGAACAAAGACAAAATGAACACCACACACATACACACAAATATACAAAATGGGCCTCACCACATGGCCAGCAAATAACGAGGCATGAAGAACAAAAACAATGGTGGTCTTTGACAAAAACACACACTATCTACATAAAATGGGCACTGCTGTATGGCCAGCAAAGAAGGAGAAATGGAGACTAATGAACATTATTGCCCTAAACTGCCTGGAGCACCTTCCTCTCACTCGCCAAAAAATCTTTTGTAGCAGTGCAGGAAAAGGATTGCGTATATATATTATTTACACAAAATAGGTCAACACATGGGACTGCTTTTTGTCTACCACCAGCAATTCAGCAACGTCAGAAAGGAAAACTACGTAAACATTCCCCAAGAACAAATAGCCCAAGGTAACATCAATTTCCCCTCCAAAATACTTTTAAATGCTGCAGAAAAAAGTAAACCACAATATCAACCATGCCATTCATACACAAACTCACAAAAAACATGGGGGGCATGTCCATGGGGAAAAAGGTAGCTCAGAACAAAGGAATATATTTAGCTGTATGGGTCTGGTCTCCAAGAGCCACTCTGACTTCAGCCATCAACAGACACATGCAGACAAAATACCTACATTTTCATTTAATCAAAGCCCTCCACAACCCTCTAAAACAATTAAAAAAATATTGAACACAGCAGCAGGGAGAATATGAAAAATAGATTAAAAATGTACCAAGACCTACTGCAGTTCAGACTATGCCCCAAATATTAAAACAACAAGATAGTAAAATGATTTTTAAATCAGTACAAAATTCACAAAAAATCTAAAGAAATGGAGGAAATATATTTATAACCCCATGCCTCCACCTTAAAAAAAATTGCATGCATTATCCTTTAAAAAATGTCATTCCATAAGGGCCCCACCTCCTAAATTCAAGCAATCCAACAACAAACAAATCAAAAACAAAAGTAACGAAAACAATTATGCCTGCCCTCCATCAAGCATCAAATGCTTTGCAAAGTAATGCATTGAACTGACTTCATTTTTCCCCACAAAATAAGTCTTCCAGGGGTGTGGAGGCTGCAGAGGTGGCTGGTAAAAAGGGAGAGATGCTTTCCTTACAGAATTCAAATCCAAGATGAGAAAGGAGCCTTCAGGACAGGAACAGGAAGCTCCTAGTGTATGTGCAGTAACCTCCCAGTCTCCAGGATACGTTCTTCCTAATTAAACAAGCATTTGGAATGCAATTTGTCTCACCTTTGGGACCTTAGCAGTGTTTAGCCATGCATTATATTATCACACATTACTGCAATGGACTGTGTGGTAGTGATTATAAGTGTGGCAGTAGATTTGGCAGTGATCGTGGTATTTGAGCTCTTAGGAGTGGTCTAAAGATAAATACATTAAATATTGATAAACTTTAATTACATTTATAATAAGTGGCGCCTACATAGAGGTTTGTGTAACTTTGTGTAAATTAACATGCATGCCCTGCAGTGTTTGAGGCGCACAGAGGAAGAGAAAGGCAGACTGTTAGAGCAGGGGGGCGTTGTTTGGGGGACAGGTGTGTAATAGGAGAGAGGAGGGGGGTGAAAGACAGGAGGAGAAATACAAGAGAAAGAGAGTGGGGCAATTAAAGTGAGAGAAAAGACAGCATATGATTGGGGAGAAGTGATGGTTCTTATTGTAGTGAGGGCAGCGCCCACTGCAAGGTCGTTTAGTGCAAGGAGCTCAGTGCGAGTACAGTGCAGCTAGGGCAGTTCTCACTTTGATGTCACTGAAATCAGGACAGGTACCAGTGCATGGAAAGCTTCCAGTGCGATACCAGTGCAGTATGCAGCACCTAGTGCTATGCTAGTAGCAGCGTTAGGGTGATTCCATAGCAGTATGGAAAAATTCAAACGCATAGCCACTGCATAAAGGCCAATTCTAGTGTGCTGGTACTTTCACTTACACTCTGGCCTATCCTTGCAGTGTTGTGCTGGCAGTGTCCAGTGTCACAGCAGCACTTCAGCTACCAGTACCATCACTGCAGTGAAAGCAGCTCTAGTGTGATATCACTATGGAATGGCAGCTGTCAGTGAATGTGTAGTGCTTTTAGTGTCCATTATTAATGCAGTAAGAGCAGCTCGCAGTGTGCCATCGCTGGGGTAGACACAGCTGTGTGGTCACAGTAGCATGCTCGACCTAAAAAAGCAATATGACGCATCAAGCGCTGGCCGCGTCATAGCGCTTTTTTTTACTGATCTGCTCTCCACCAATTTACCAGCCTTCTCATTTACCACCCCGACCTGACCTTCCCATTCACCACCCCCACTGCACTGACGAAGCTAATAGCTCGCCCATAGGCTGTTGTTATTCTTCTCTTTTTAATCTGCTTTGAGGCATTCAACTCCCTTTAATTCTTTTGTATGATTTTTGAATTACCTGAGCCTTTTCCCTTCTTTGTTTTATTCTTGACTAAAGAGATTTTGAGATTGTGGAGCGTATATAACACCAGGAAACGACATGCAAACATCTTCAACCACTGAATCCCACACTGGATCATGTACTGAGTACTCTGACGATTGGTGATGCTTAATAAAATTGGTGAAGACGTTTCATGCGAAGACAATAAACGTTTGCCCAGTTTTTCTAAGATTTGTGTGTAGAGGCCACTTTGTTACAACTGAGAGCACTAAATATGGATGCTAACATTTCAAGAGTGTGAGTTTGCAAGCGGTTTGCTTCGTGTGACGTTTTATCACAGGGGCCAGTATGTTTTGAATCGTCGCCATCATGACCAAAATAGGAGGATCAAAAACTGCAGGTTGAGGAATGGGGAAAATATGTTGGTGAATAATGACCTGGAGCTCACAGAGTTGGAGTAGGGCCGTATGCCCCATGCTGCTGGTTTGCAACACCGGCCCATCTAATTTGGAAGGAAGCCAGCAGCCAGCACTGACACGACTTGCAGGTGGATCTGAGAGTGGGCGATCCCACACCACTCCTCCATGCTCACAGGGCCTCTCTCCATTACTATGCAGCCCTCCTCCTCGGTCAGCACCAAGTTCCAACTGTTGCCAAAGTCCTGCTACAAGTCAACGTGGGGTCTTTTAACAACATGTCACCAAAAAGTTGTAGTTGACGGGCAGTGCACTTCACACACAAGTCTGGAGTCATTCTAGGCTCTTAAGTCACATTGATAGCTCGACAGGTCCTGTGAAGGCTGCATTCTCCCTCTAACTAGAATCAACTTCCAGGCATCATCTAGCACACAAATGCCATGAATCATTAGGTTCTCACAGCCTCCACACTAAACATTCTACAACTTGCCCATGTTGCATCAGATACACCACGTCACTACTCACAGTTTATCTTTAACCTAAGTCCAAGCGCACTTACCAAAGTACCAATGACCAATGCAACAACGCTCACTATTATAACCAATTTGGAGGACAGCTATCGACCAAGTGTGATGACGTTAATGAAATAACAGACTAATAACTAAAACAGAGTTCGGCTTAAAAAAAGCTTCAAACCCTGGTCAGTTGGAGTAAGCTCTATACAAATGCAATTACAATAGTTGAACTGTGCAAACACCTTCTATGTGCATTCCTAGTACAGGATTGGCCGCAGCCATAATATACATCGGTAATTATGTAACTAACTACTGCTCCTCTAACGCTTTAAGATACCGGTCTCGGTTACTACCCACACATGGTTCCATCGCGCCGAGTCTGCCATCCTATTCCGCTCACGGTACAACTAGAGTCAGGTCAGAAACGCTTCCGGGTTGCATACGTCATTTCTGCCACTGAGTCAGGCTTTGTAGTACGCATGTGCAGCTGCTCTCGTACTATGTACTATCTGTCAATTCAAGGTAACCCAAAGTAAAATTGCTTGCGAAAATGGACAGCTTCCTTAATCGTTAAGTTTGGGTTCCGTTATCGTACATAATCATCTCTACTGCTGTAGACCCCGTTCCCTCGACGCTGACTCCATTGCTACTCCACCGCCACCTCTTCACTTTTAGAATTATTTCTCCCAAAATTTAACACTTTAAAGCATTTGCAATGCAATAGGATTCACATTTACGCAAGACCTATTGCATTGCAAACGGGAGTGCGGGCGGGCGAAAAGGCACGAACAACGGGAGTGGGGTAGGGGGGCCCCCGAGAAGGCACGGACTGCGGGAGGGGGAGGCACGGGAAGAAAATAGTGCTCACAGTCTAAATAAAACATACTGTGCAACACTCGAAGTAAAGGGGCCAGTAGCCATGGAAGGATACAAATGACGACATGGCTGTCATGAGGAGGGACTAACAAGCCTCAAACCAATCGGAAGGCAGCATTTAGGAACTAAGCCAATCAAAAAGATGGGCGGAGAGTGTGCGGAGCTTCCACGGAGCTTCCACTCCATACTGAATACTGAATGCCTCGCAAAGCGAGCAGCGCATGCGCGCTGCCGCTATAGGCTCGACCTAAAAAAAGACAAATGCATTTTCTTCATTTGGGTAAAAACTCTACTCAAAAATGTATTTTCAAGCTGATTTTCCAGCCACTTGCATTGAAGGAAATTGACACTTATGGTCAGAATTGTAATTTGTGCTAAACAATTACACAAAAGGTCCACTCAGGTAAAAAAAAAAAAAATCTGAAATATGTGTTGAATGCCTCTGTCAAAGAACTGCCACTTACGTTGGGAAGATGTTGCTTGCATTTGTGTCAGTAATGTTGTTTCTGTGCATCTCATGCTACGATTTTTCCACAAACAGGATTTTCATTATGTGATGTTGTGTAATAATGTAATCTTAGTAATTAGTCATAAATTTTGTTACACAGAATTTCCAAAAATATTACAATTACGCTAGCGTAATTAAAATTTCACTAAGGCTTAATTCAAATAGTTCTTGAAATTCTGAAAACGTTTATTGCACTCCTTGCCAAAGTACAGCTCCGCAGCAAAAGAGGCAACTGTACAGTTTTGTTGGTGTTTTTTTCATTTCTAGGAAAGCAAAACGTTTCCTACTTTCCTAATAGCTTCAGGACAAGCAGAACAAGAAAGGGGAAATCTAGAAGAAGGAAAACAATGGAGAACAAGAGGACGTTAATAAAGGGGATTCCAGGTTGCATCCGACTCCATTGTCTGCAAACTTTTCACCAATTCATCAGGTGAAATAAAATCCTTCCAAATACAAGACATACACTGCATGCAACAAGAAACTAAACAAAGGAAACTGAGGAACATTTAGCTTAAGAACTACATCAAGGCATGAACAGCGGTTCATTGCTGGATAAACGAAGAGAAAGTGGGGCATCAAAGGCACTAGTATATCCCGTTCAACCATGCCACATGCCTTACCTTTTGGAGAGATACTGCCTGAACATATCTTTCAGGAGGAGAAAGAAGAAACTGAACCAAAACTGTAGGATTACATTTCTTGGGGTGTGCCAGAGTCCTGCAGAGAGGAAAGTGGACAAGCATGCGAAAGTCAAGTGCCTCTCCATAAGAACATGTGCACAAAATAATCTTATTGTCTTTTTCGATTCAGTTTTTACCATTTTGGAAGTTGTATTTTTGTTTTTTTTGTCCCAAGGAGATAAAAATACAAAACAACTAAATACATCTTTAAAAATAGAAAATAGCTATTTTCAAAAACACCTTTAATGGTTTAAAACAGATAAAAAATGTCTGTTGCTTTTTTGTGAGTGACAATGAATGAGTGAGTAAAAGTGATAGGTGGAGAGATGAATGGGCAAAATGTAAGTGAGAGTGAGTGACAGTGTACGTGAAAGTGAGGATGTGAGTTAGAGGGAGTTAGTGGCTGAGTGTGAAAGTGAGAGAGACACTGACAGAGTAAGTGAAAGTGAAAAAGGGTGTTAGTGAGGGTGCGCAGAAGAGGAAGCAGGACACTGGATGAGTGAGAAAGTCAGACTGAGTTAGAGAGTGTTTGCAGTGAGGGCTGGCAAGCTGTGGTGGCTGGGCATATTGGGCGCATGGCTTGGCCTCCAGCCAGGTTCTGTGTCTACACCTCTGCTGGACTTTGGCTGATGAGCATAGTGTCTTGGCCCCAACACACTGCGGGTGGAATACCCCAGCTGTGCACTGCCTTTAGCTGACTGCAGCAGGGTTATCTGTAGTGCCTAACATCTGTCCAAGTCCTGAATCCACCCCATTACATGTGGCCAGCCAACCTCTGCTGTACTCTGCTTTAAGCAGTACTTACTTGGAGTTGGCTGCAGGGCCTGGCATGTCCTGAATCTAAATCACTGTGGATGGCTTACCCTCACTATGTCTGGCTGCACACAGTGGTGGCTGTCCACAGAGCTTCCCTTCGGAGGAGCTTTTCGTCCAACCTGCCATGGGTGGCCTAGTGCCATTTTGCAGGGCCTTTGGCAACGCACAGGGGCTTGACTGAGGGACCTAACCTGCCACAGGCAGCCTATCCATCTGCACATGTGAGGAGTGGCTGAAGGGCCTGACTTACACCAGAGACCAGGTCCTGCCCTCAAACCACTGTGAGTGTCTTACCCCTGCTGTGCATGACCTTCGGCCTCATTGAGTCGGAACTGCCTGCCTGACCTTTCTACAGCCTGCCCCGTGCTCAACTCTCCATGGACAACTAAGCACTGCTGCCAAGGTTTTCCACTATGACCAATGGGCCATATCTGAAGTTTGTGGAAAGCACCCAGACCCTGAGCCTAATCCTCTGCAGGGTTGGCACAGAACAAAATGCATCCTACTTAAATATTTATGTATTTATTTATTTATTGCATGACCAAAGCACATCAGTGTGCTTGAGACATTTTTTGAAAATATATAACTACATAAAAACTTATATTTAGTAATAAATGTGTTCATGCTGAACATGAGAGGAGAATTAGCTTGGTAGGAAGTTTGGCCATCCTCTAAGAGGGCCACTGTATTTGGTTAGAGAAGCTTGGTAGAAGTGTCTCAAAGAGCTTAAACAAGACGTTCTAGATCATGTACTAAGCCTGCGCTCCGGCATGGCAGAGTAGATGAGTAGAGCAAGCAGCAATCTGGAAGCCAGCCAAGAGCTTATCAAACTTTGGTATGACCAGTATGCTGCTATGGATGAGTACCATCCAGGACAGTTGGTGTGGGTGTTGGAGCCTGTGGTTCACAAGACCCTCCATTGCAAGTGGGCTTTGTCCTGCCCCATTCTGGAGAAAAAAGGGTGAGGTTGCCTATTTGGTAGCCCTTGACACCTCTAGGAGTCTCCACAGGCTAGATGTGACCATGCTGATGGTCACAGATGAAGGCGGAGAGGCCAGACCTCCTCTCCACTTATGCACAAGATGTTGTACTCGCTCCTAAGTTGACAGACGAACAGCAGAAAAACTGCAGACAAGTGCTGAAGCAGTTTGCTCGGCTGTTCTCCCTGACCCCTGGACTCACAACTTGGTGTGTCCATAACATTGACACTGGTGACAGCCTGCCTGTCAAAAGTATTGTGTACAGGTTGTCTGGCCAGATTAAAGTCATCATTAAGGCTGAAGTAGCCAAGATGCTAAAGTTTAAGGTAATTGAGCCCTCTGACAGTCCACAGGCCAGCCCAGTGGTACTAGTGCCCAAACCTAATCTCCAAAGGGGAAAGAAAGAATTAAGGTTTTGTGTGGACTACAGAGGTTTGAATGCAGTCACCCAGACTGATGCTCACACAATAACTAGAACTGATGAGCTCATTGACAGTTTGGGGGCTGCAAAGTACCTGAGTACATTTCGAGTCAAAAAATAAAGTTTATTTAGACCATTGGTCTTTAAACCACATAAAACACGACATTTTGTATAAATATTCTAAAATAATTACAAATTCATCATCTCGCTCCATTCAGGGAGCCTAATTTTCTTATAATCCCTTTCAATTTTGTTAAAAATAATTCCATACATACGTTATATACACATTCAAATATCGCATATATAATCCAGATAGTATTAAAACCCTATTTTAAAACATTTAAAAGAATAAAATTTAAATCCCTATACATCATTACTCAACCTAACTTACAGCCAGCCATTCCCTATTCCATAAGAAACCTTTTAGCAGCTTGCATAAACTTCGCCACAGCAATTGCAATTTCAAGATTTAGCATATCAGTAAGGAGCTCGATTGCTTGCATATGCAGCCTAACACCATATTTTAAGAAAATTGGTCGTAAAAACTGTTTTAGCTGGACTAACAATTTATGACAGTCCATTAAAATGTGTAAGCAATTACATTTCATGCCCATCCTACATGAGCATCTACTGTCAGGTCGCATCAGTTCCCTTTTTATTTTGTCATTTAACAGAGCAGGATTAATACCGATTCTCAGCCTTAATAATTCCATTCTAAACCATTGGTTTGGTAAGGTGTCTAGATAGGAGTACCAAGTTTCTTTCCTCCAGCTATCTATCATAAACTGCACAGATCCTTTCTTTCTCAGGTATTCCATATCGTTCAATCTTGACATTTCCTTCCCTAAAGATTTAAGTGCACTTTTTGTTTCATCAATATACAGGGTCTGCGGATCAATTTTCACCTTCAACTTTTCACAGATGGAATAGAGTTTCTTTCTTATTGCTTTGGCCCAATTTAATTCACTAAGCTGGATCTCCATCATACACCATCGTGACACTTTCATTTCTTCTCCTGACCCCAGACGTTTCCAAAATCTGAGAAGACCAACTTGCGCCTGAACATTCCAAGAGGTCATGCCTAGCTCCAATCTAATTGCCTGAATCATTGATGAGCTAGGCAGGGACATTAGCGCTTTTAAACATTTCCCTTCCTCGCTGTCCCAGGTGCTTTTCCCACTTAGGCAAAGAATTTCTGCTCCATACTGCAATTGCGGGGGGATCATTGCATTGAATGCCTTCAGCAATGGTCTATGGGACATAGCACCATAACTGTGATTACATTTTATCAACCTACATACAGAAGCTAAGGCTTTTACTTTCTGTGCCTCCAGGTGCGTACCCCACTTTAGAGACTTGTCGAACCATATTCCAAGATATTTATACTCATTGACAATCTCTAGTTTGGTTTGCCCCAAATACCAGTTAAACTTTTGATCTCTCTTCCCAAGGCACAGGATTTTTGTTTTATCCATGTTTACTGTAAGACGTTTAGTTGCACAATATATGCTCGAAGCATTTAGCTTCCTTTGCAGACCCAACTCTGTCTGATCAAGAATTACTAAATCGTCTGCGTACAGTAGACAGGATAAATGCTTCCCATTCACTTTTGGGCTTGCACTTCTATCAGTCACCAAAGAAGAAGGCAGATCTGCAAGAAAAATAGCAAAAAGAAGCGGGGCCAGTACACAGCCCTGTCTTAGGCCATTATTAATCGCTATTTCAGGTGTCAGGCCCCCCATTGTGTCTTTAATGACCTGGGCCCAGTTCTGACTATGCAACTCCTGGATTATTGCTAGGAGCTCATCCGGGAGGTTATAGCTTCTCAGAGTCTCCCACAGACACTCCCTATCTACCAGGTCAAAAGCTGCTTGGAAGTCGACAAAGCAGCAGTATAGTCTACCTTGCTGCTCCATGGACTTCCGAGCCACTGCCCATAAGGCAAAGCAGTGGTCAATCGTAGAGTGTCCCTCCTTAAAACCTCCTTGTTCCACTGGGACAATCGACTGTTGCTCTACCCATTCCTTCAATCTGCCTAGGATTATTTTAGAGAATACCTTCACTCCAATATCCAACAGATTAATCAATCTGTAATTCTTTGGATCCATCCTGTCTCCTTTCTTGTGTAGTGGTCTGATCACAGCCCCCCTCCAGGTTTTAGGGATAATGCCTAAATCAAGGATAGCTGAGAACATTTGGGATAAGAATTGTGCTCACCAGTTTAGCTGTGTTTTAAATATAATGGCTGGTAAATTATCGGGCCCTGCAGCACGAGTTAGATTTAACTTCCTAATAGTATCCTTCACTTTTTCTACCGAGAAGGATGACTTTAACTCTTTTGCTGCCCCTCCCCAGTGGGCTTTTTCCTTACTTATTACAGGCACATTACTTGCCTCATATAGATGGCCTAAGTACTCCTCCCAGGATGCCTCATCGACTACGCAGCTCATGGTTCCTGAGGACCAACCCGAGGCGTCCTGTATCACCTTCCAAAAACCTTTAACATTTTTTGCTTCTATTGTTTCCAGTAGATTTTCCCAACATTTTTCTTTAAAGATCCTCTTCTTGGACCTTACTAACATTTTATATTCTTTCCTTAATTTAATTAGCTTAGTCAGACTCTCCTGGTCATACCTTACCCTCAGACATCTTTCTACTCTCCGTATTATCCTTTTTTTCCCCCTGCACGTAGAGTCAAACCAACTGACTTGCCTTCTTTGGCTGGTTTGCATGTCTATGGTATCCGTTTTCTTCCTTTTTAGGTCAACTCTAAGGCATTGTACAACCTGTTCAATTTTGTCCTCAAACCATGCAACTTCCTGGTCATAGGCATCTTCCAAATTTAATTTCTGTTGAAAACTTGCCAATTTCTCTATATATTCATCTGTTAATCTTGTGGACTGGCGTTTGGGGTATGACATATTTTGAGGGAGGACTCTTTCGCGATGACTTATAGGCCCCATTAATAGCTCACAGAACAGGGTATTATGATCACTGTCTTTACGCCGGATTACCTTAAACTTTTTTACAATGGCATAGTTCCATGCGTGTATAAACACAAAATATATGGGGCAGTGTTGATTACCTATTCTAAAGGTCTGTTTTGCTGGACGGTCAGATTCCATCCTGCCATTTAAACTGAATAACCCCTTTGATCCTAAGAATTTCACAAGGGCTTCATCTTGTCTAGTCGTAGTACTATTGGGAAAGTCAGCTGGCATTATATCGTAGGCGCTTATAATTTCTTTGAACCAAGGGTCTTGATTTTTGGGGTTAAGTTTGTGGTTGAAATCACCCATAATGGCCATCAAGTCGTTTTCATATTTTTCACTTAAAGAATTCATAACATCCTTAAATAACCCCATTTCCATTTCGTACTCCTCTTGAGAACCCCATTGTACGTAGATATTCACCAGAATCAAGAGGTCATTCAACCTTTCAGCAACCAGTAGGGATATCTCACTAACCAACACCCATTTGCAAGATGTATTTATTAACTTCACTTTTCTCGCGATCCTGGTAGAGGTTAGTGTCATAACCCCCCGGATGGTCGTCCAAATCTTTTTTTACTAGCAGGTTTATGAAGTTGGACATAACCTTCAATTACCAGGGTGTTGTCGCATAGCCATGTTTCCTGCAAACAAATAATATCTGCCTGCAGTGACACATATTTTATGCTTTCAGCTTTTGTTTGCCCTGCAAACCCATTTATGTTCCAAGATATTATTTTCAAGCTATGCGACGACCCACTTCCCTAATCAATATCTCTGAGACAACCAGACTCATTTAGGTCCCATAAGGGTGTACTTATATAGCTATCTCCTGGGCTCCAATTACCCCAGCTTTTACTGGGCTCCGGGTTCTCAACCGCTATGTTGATATTTGCTCTTTCCCCGCATGCCCCGGCTATCAATTTCACTTGCCTTTTCCCCAGGCCTGCATGGCATTTCAGAAAAGCACTGCCAAGCTGGTTTACCCCTTCCGATTCTACATCTGGTATTAGCCTTATTACTTTTTTTAAAATCTCTTTTTCAGCTTTTAGAATTGCCGCCTTTACCAGCCCTGATTAGACTTCGACCTTTGTAAATTCCTTGCCTTTATTATTGAGGCTAAATCCTACCTGCCTCAGGTCTTTTGACCCAATTTCTCTCAGGCTAGGGCATTTTGAGAATGAAAATAAGAGTTGGGAACGATTCAAAGGTGTAATCTTTCTTAACTTTTTCCTCCCCTATCCACTTCAGAGGGTTCAAAGTGTAGTCACTTTTTGCCACTTGATTCTGTTATTTTTGTATCCAGGTTTTCCCTTCCCAACTTATCCTTCTTTCCAATTGGAATTTTTGGTATTCTTCCACCCATTGCTGGATTCCTTGGGAGTTCTTTCTCTCCCTGTGTGTTTACCCATGTTACCAGCATTTTATCCTCCCTATTAGCTTTACGAGTGATTTTTTGTTGGACCCTTTTCCCCCCTGTTTCCACCCGTGTCATATTCGATGGGCTCTCTAGATTCCTCCTTTTCCTTCTATTATTTGGGGGAGTTCCTCTTTCTTTTGATGTTTCTTTAGGCCCAACTCCCTTATCTTTTCCTTTCTTTGCTCCCTTTTGTTTTTCCTTTTGCTGAGTTTGTCTTCTTAAATAATACCGAGTGTTAGGGCGCCTATACCAGGGGTGATCTCCCCGCCTCCTAATTAACATTGGACATCTAGAAATATACACGTCATGTGGATTATTCATTTGCACTGATTCCCCTGCACAACCTTGAGTAGAGGTATCAGGCACCGGTCTAACCACAGATGGCATTAGACCCCTGATCCCCTGTAATTCTCCCACAATTTTTTAAAAAAGAATTTCATGGGACTTTAGGATATTATTATTTAACATTATAACTTCTAGCAGGCCTTGCAATGTTTTTTGCAACATCAACATTATGTCCAACATTGAGGCCGAGGGTGTTGCGGATATATCTAAACCCAATGTGCTATTGCGCCCCAATTCTTCTAACAACTTGGAACCTTGATTCACCGAATGTCCCAAGCTTTTATCTGATTTAGTCCTTGTATCCGAGTCCGTAATGTCTTTCTGATCGCGCAGTTACTTTGAGGCATTCTCCTCATATTCTACTTCATCGGCACCGGTCATAAAAAATATCTGTGGGGATGAGGAAAGTCTTGGTTTCAGGATGGGATTAATTTGGCTTAAGTTTGGTTGATAAGTAATTCTTCAAGACTTGAGGCACAGTGTTCATTAGCTTCCTGTGCAATTGGCTGTTCCTTATTATAGTCTTGAGTTTTCAGGGACGTAGGTATTTTCTTGAAGTGTTTGCCCACAAAGTCCTTTATCGATTTTGACACAAGGGCCCCCCCTTTCACGCTGACTTGAGATTTAATGAATGATGATTTCTTCTTTGTGGTTTTCTTGCACGTTCTCTTATCATTCTCCTCCGAGCCATCCATACTCTCTACTAGGGACCCATTTTCGTCTATAGACTCATTATTCAATGTTGGAAAGTCTTTACGTGCTTTACTTGTTTTTGGCTTCGTCGGTGCCATCTGTAGGGGCTCCTACTGTGTAGTGTGACGTGTACCATTGAATATTTGAAAGGGTGCGGGTGAGTGGGATGATGGTATAGGGCAGATTAAGTCAAGCCTATGGGTGCTCAGCTTCCTTACCCCCTCTCAATTTCTTAATTCCTCCACTGATTGCCGCCACCACTTGAGCCCTTTCAAAAACTGCTCTCTGGCGTAGCGTAGCTAAAGGTTAACAACTTTTATAAAAAGCATTAATAGCTTTTCAAATATACAAATAAACAAAAAACGCTTACCTCTGCTGTGGGGTGGCTGGCTGGCCGTGATTCTGGCTTTTAGACTTTTAGAATAGCCCCTGGTTGAGGCTATTATGCTAGGCTGCTGGGATGGTCCCAACGCCTCCTTCCCTGGTAGCGGAGGCCTTCCGTTCCCCCCCTGGGGGTCCCAGCCACAAGTGCGAGCTCGCCGCCGCTCACCGCCGCTTACCGCCCGTCAAAAGTTCCCAAATTCACATTTCCTAAGTTCACGTTTTCGCGCTTTCACTTTTGCGCTTCAATCCGGCTGGATACGAAGGGACGAGGTGGTGCAGCCTCCCGGCTGATCTCCGTACCGCGTCTCGCGTTCCCGGAAGTAGGTGAAATGACGCGTGTAAGGACGCAGCTTCCGAGAAGCATCACGTTCCGTTGCACGGCAGCCGCACAGCCTCACAGCAGAGGTTGAGTGTAGCCCTGAGTACATTTGATTTGACATCAGGTTACTGGCAGATTGCCCTAAGTCCAGGATCACAGGCGAGGTCAGCATTTTCCACCCTAGAGGGCCACTTTCAGTTCAATTTTATGACATTTGGTTTGAACAATGCTCCAGCCACCTTCCAAAGGTTGGTGAACAGAGTCCTGTCTGGGTTGGAAATGTTCAGTGCAATTTATCTGGATGAAATAGCTGTATTCAGTTTCACCTGGGAGGAGCACCTGGTCCACTTGAGGGAAGTGCTTCAGGCCATGCATCAGGAGGGCCTTAATATCAAGGCAGAGAATGTGGCCTAATGGCTAGGGCGCTCGACCACGGAGCCGGGGAAGCAGGTTCGAGTCTCGGCAGGGACACTCAACATTCTGTGATTCTGGGCAAATCACTTAATCTCCCTGTGCCTAACAAAAATGAATGTATCCGTCTGTAACGCAACTGGTGCTCATGTAAAGCACTCTGATACCTTCGGGTTTAGTTCTGGCTATATAAAACTCCACCACAAAAAGGCAAGCAAATGCCAGATAGGGCAAGGTTCAGTGCTGTACCTGGGCCACCTTGTAGGTGGAGGCCATGTACAACTTCTCCAGTCCAAGATCCAGACCATCCAGAGACAGGTGGGGGCCGTTCGTGGTCTGACTGGGTACTAGAGGAGGTTTGTGAAGAACTATTGGCCATTGTGGCTCCCCTGACAGAGCTTGCCTCAAAGAAGTAGCCCAAAAAGGTAATTTGGACACCAGAGTGTTAGAAGGCCTTTGACATTCTGAGGGAGATTATGTGTTAAGCACCAGTCCTACTGGCCCCGGACTACAATAAGGAGTTAGCAGTCCAGACACCTGCTTAGGAGCAAGGGATTGGGCACTACTGGCACAAGTAAATGAAGAGGGCCAAGATCAATCAGTTGCCTTCTTTAACAGGCGACTACTCCCCAGAGAGCAAAAATGGAGTGCCATTGAGAGGGAAGCCTTTGCTGTTGTCTGGTCCCTGAAGAAGCTGAGACCAGACCTATTTGGTACTCACTTTTGTGCTTAACTGACCACAGACCTCTCAGATGGCTCATGCAGATTAGGGGGGAGAACCCAAAATTAGTGAGGGGGTTCATTGCTGTGGTGTCTGGCATACTTTTTAATTTTTATAACTATTACAGGAAAGTAGTTTTAGAAAGTACTATCCTGAAGTTGCCTAAAGCTGCCCTGTAGCAGCCTCTCTTCTGAGTGGCCAACCTTTGACAGCCTGAGCCTAGCTGCTACCTGAGAAGGTGTGAAGAGGCCTGGGGCAATAACAATACAGCCATTTGGTGGGAGGAGATTTGCTTCTTGGAGAAGCCAGATAGAAAAAGGGCTCTGGGGAGATAAGCTGGACTTTAAAGACAGGAGAATAGATGTCACAGGACCCAGGCCACCCCCTGCTTCATTGATCCCCAGCCAGATAGGAGCCCCCCTAATAAGAGCAGGAGAGGGGCTGGAAGGGGAGTGTAGTCAGATGTCAGCCACACCTCTGGTTTGGGATACACAGACACTTTCCCCAATGAGATATTTTCCCCATTTTGAGTTTTGGAAAACAGTGCATTCTGGGTCAAAAATATGCCACGCTTCACAGAAAGTGGTCATAGCAGAGGGGGGTAACTTTACCCCTATTGGTTGGAGTGTCCCCCCTCCTGTTAGCCCAGAATGGAGGATAAATATGGAAGAGCTGCAGGGGCTCCTCAGAACACTGCCTGGACCAAAGGATGAAGGAGGACTGCACCACAGAAGGCTTGCACTCATATGGACTGCACATGCTGCACTCTCAAGGCTCCACAAAGAAAGGACTGTGCCTGACTTATAGGAAAGGGAGTGGACTCCCTGAGCAGCAACAGGTACGAAAGTGCTAGAAGAACTCACCTGCATGACCAAAGAGAGATTCACCCCAGCTAACTAGAGGTAACTGGATTTTTCCAGGACTGTGCAGGTTCATCGTGGGAGTCCTAGCCCCCAGGAGGCAATCTGGAATCTCTAAAGCCTTGGTCTTGGACACTTCTCTCCCCAAATGAAACTAAAAGGAACTAGTTCTAAAGTTTGGAAACTTTCTACAAAGTTTTGCTAAATAGCTCCAGGAGGAGTCTTGCTTGTTGTTGAGAGTCAAGCTACGGATGTCGAACTATGAATTTGCTGGTTTGCCCTGCTAAAAAGTTACGGAGTGCCTTGCCATGGATGCCAAGGACAAAGACTTCCAGGGGCTCACTGAGGCATTGCACTGCAACAGGCGGCCGTCGTCAAATCGAGCTCTGGACCCGAGAAACCCAAGGATTTTACATCAAGAGAAAAAGCTCCAAGCTGGTGAGCCATAAACTTTGACATTGACCTGGTCCAGCACAATCGGATAGCTGCAAGTGGCGCTAAAAGCATTTTCACACTAGAAACACCTTTTTTTAATTTAAACTTTAAAAATCTATATCTCTGGTTCCCTACATTGGATTGTTGGCATTTTGGTGTCATTTTAAAGATAAAAATATTCTCTATTATTATAAATTGGTTTTGAATTTTATTGTGTTGTGTCCTTTACTAATCTGTCTCCTAAGTTCAGTCTGATTGCTCGTTGCCAAGTTACCAAGGGTTGAGCAAAGATTAATTAATTGAGACTAGACTGGACCTTATTAGTGATTGCGGTGTTATCACTAGCTGAAGACGAATACCCACACCTACGAATAATCCACTTTCCTGCAAAACCCAAACTGCCATTTGCTAAAACATTAGGGAATTGAAAATTAGGGTTACTGCTACATACCGATCACTCTTTGGAAGTGGTGTGGTCAAGGCATCTCTTCCAAATAGTGATTCACAAAAGGATATATTAATGTTTTGCAACCAAAATCTGAAAGCAAAACATTCATATTTAACATTGTACTGACAGGTAGTGGTAACTCACTTGCAATTGGGAAGGGATCCCTAAGGGACTCCGTCCCCTTTGTGAATGTTTAAAAAACATTTTTTAGGAAGAGGAAGTGGTCCATGGGACCATTGCTTACTCATAAAAAATGTTGGTAACTGTTTTCTTTTTTAAACACAGCAAGTTTTCCTTTTAGAAAAATAAGAGGTACTTAAAAAAAAGATTGTTTTATTTAAAAGCCATCACAGACATGGTTGTCTGCTGACCCCAGCTGTCCCCAGATGGCCTCCATCCCAGTGACTGTAGCTAATCATGGCAGGTTGCAATTTGCGACCTATCTCATGCATATTAATGAGTAGGTCAGCTTGCAACCCACAATGAATGGTGATTTTGCAAATCAACCTATTTATCTGAATCACTCCAGTAAAAGTCAGTGCACAATTTGCGACCACTTTTACTGAATTAATTCTTAGTACATATTGCCCATAGTCAGAAATACCAAAAAAGGAAGGACAATATTTACTACACTGAGCAGTTGCCTCAGAAATGTAATGAAAGAAGGTGGAAAAATTCTTTTATCTCAAATCGAAGTCGAAGGCTATGGATATGTGTGAACATGCAGGAATTATATGTTGGAAATAATTACTGTTGAAGCTTACATTTTGAGAAGATTTAGGAATGTAGTAGCTGCAAGGAACAAAATTGAAGCTGTGCAATAAAAATGAAAAAGTACAGTAGCATCAAAGAGGTCTGTTCCAGCATTCAATAAGAAGATTACAGACAATATGTCTGTCATGAATATGAGAAGTGAAGGAAAGACATAAAACTAGACTTATGAATACACACAGGAATGGAAATAAAATCCAATTTGTGCTGTAAAAGGTATCAGAGGCATAGTAAAAAAGTAAAAATTATAGGCAAGTAGGTAGGAGAGTGATACTTAGGGTATCCTAAAACAAAGATGCAGAAGAAGAAAATATGTTTTACAACAAAAATAGGTGACTGCTTAAAACATTGATGAAAGGGTTCAACTATGGTACTGCGGCTTAGGTGATATACATGATCTAGGCCTTCACAATCAAAAATCCGTCAGCGAATTCTGATTTCCAGTGAAGTGCATTAATAAATTAGTGGGTGCACGAATTAAAGAATTTATACGGCACAGTTGAAAACCTGGAACACAGTATGGTACTACTTGATAGTTCTGAGACTTTGAAACCAGTAGAGAATCACAGAACCTCTTTGCAGCATGCCTAGATACATATACTAGCTATTTCCCAACACACTCACTTCACACTTACAATGTACCTTACTAGTCACAGTATTTATCACAGGAATCAAACTGAATCCCACCATATTCCTACTGCACTGAGATCACTCTGATTGCAGTCATACTGCTGCACTGTACAGCAATCATACTGATCCCACCAGAATTTGAAATGAATGCATAATGTAAAATGGAGCATTCGAACCACACCAAACAACAAGCATACTGGTATTTACTACAATCACGTCGCATTTGATGGAGCCGGATCTCACATTCTAGATTTGCTCTGGAACCTCGAGTCGATGGTACTTTTTATCAGCATGAGAGTGTGGGGAGGGGAGAAATCGTTAACGGGTCAATCTATTCAACTGAAGTTCGCTAAGGTAATTAAGAATCAAAGACTACTGAATAAAGTTAGTTAGTTTATTACAAAGCCAAACACAACTGAATGTACAAACACCTTATGATGAGGGTGTAGAAATAAATTGGAACTAATACAAAGTCAATTCTACAAATGGAATTAAGGCAGTGCAACATGCACAAAACAATTAATTCAAGAATCAAAATACAAAAGAGTAGAAGACAAGAGTTCAGATTTCCCTGCTTTCAAGATTTCAAAGAAATAAGCATTAAACTATCCCTACACTAACAATAATTAGTGTAGGGACACAATATTCCTAATTAAGCATATTGAGGGGGGGCGGTTAAGGTGTCAGCGAGTGGCGTCTTCCTTAGAAGTCTCTCCACATCAGTTGGGTCAAGTAGCATGAAGCTACTGAGACAGAGCTCATTCTAAGAAGCTCTTTCTCTGAAGGCAGAGAAGAAATGGGGCTCTTTCATTAGTTACCGTACATCATTATTACAGGTGACTTCCAGAGATCCTCTTCTGATCATGCTATCCTGCCAGGCCACATTCTCTTAGTTATTTTTCCAATGGACAGCGATGCTCCCGAGTGGTGGTGAGATTACCTTGATTCCCAGGCTTTCTCCGGTGAGAAAGTATAACAGTTCTCCATATCAGTATCAACATTCAATATATCCCCTTCTCTCCTTGCCTAATTCCTAAAACAAAGACATTATTCCATCTAACAAGGATGCTTTTTCCACCTGTAATATAAACCTGATAAAGAACAAGGCCCAAAGTGCACATGAAATTCAATTATTAATTCTAATGTGAGAGCTTTCAGGAAAATGCATTTCAGGCCTACATAATTCAGCTAACATAAGAAAAATGGAACATGAGCTTTCTTGAAATTAGATCGAAATTAAGACACATACAGTTGACATTCTCTTGTTTATATGAAACAACATGGCTAATAAACTTATCTCGAGAGTGACAAGTGTCAGTTGCACAATACAAACGTCTTCATTAATGTTTCAGCTAGTTGCGTTTACTTGTTGCATTACTTTTCCCATTTTACTTTGAAGTATCCTAAAATACATCACAATTCACGTTATTACAATTTACATTCTAATGTCTCATGTTATACAGCGCAGAATTATTTGTGGATGCGGACTACGTGTGATTATGCTACACCCCTACCAATGAAAAATTATTTTTGCGCTACATCACATTCAAGAATCCTTGCACTGCTCCATACTGAACCCAAAATTCACCATACCTTTTAGCATGCATTCTGCGTTGTAGCATTTTCAGACTGTATTCTAAAGCTCTGTCTCTTCTTTCCTCAGTCTACAGTCTCCACCCAATTGTTAAATGCTTTGTTCCTTGTTCTCAGCATGTTAATCCAAGAAACTCAGTTATGCATCCTCCAGGGAGCAAAACTGGGGGAATTTAAATGCAGCTCTGGCGATTAGTCCTGCTGCAGTGGCTAAAGATAGACAAAACAGGTAGCACAGTGTGAAATTGGTCACTGTTGGAGACTGTGTTAACAAACATAAACAAAAGATTAAATGTAGAAAATAACACACACTTGGAAAAAATGGCACGTCAATTCCACAGTTAAGGTATGCAGATTATGATGTGAAAAGGAAAATGCTGAGTACAGTCACTCTTTAGGATCCTGTATACGTATTAATTTAGGGGTATATTTAAGAGAGCTTTGCGCCATGCTTGCACCATGCAACATGGTACATGCGTGACGCCAACTTCCAATTCATGCTTTTGAAGCCACGCAAAGCCACTTTGCGTGGCTTTGAATGGCTAAAAAAATATTGAGTAATGCAATGCAGCGCAAATAGCTGTATTGCACAAAGGATGGTTTTTGATGCATTCCCAGATTTACCAGAACTGGAAAATCTGGGAATGTGCCAAAATAATACACATCCGAAGGAGAGGCGTAACGGGGAGAAATATCTTTGTTTCTCCTCGTACTTCCTCTTTCTATGTGTGCTGCATTTTGCAGATCATAAAAAGAGGAAAAAGCCTCTAAGGATTGTTTTTGTGCAGGAAGGTGCCCCTTCTTGCACAAAAACAATCCTGTATGTAACGCAGGCACCCTTGCACCCTGGTGCAAGGTTACTTACATTGGTACTAGGAGGTCCGTTGTGCGCCAGAACTGGGGGAAAGAACAGGAATGCGCCATTTGCCTTAAATATTGTGCATTCCTGCCCTTTCCCTGTGAGGCAGGGCAGCAGAGCAAGGTGACTTGGTGCACTGCCTTGTGCCACAATCTTCATAAATATGGACCTTAGCCTTTCTATGGAACAGAGATCAAAAACTTCTGTGCAGAATTATAGAGACTATTCACTGCTACAGTGTCATGCAAAATGCACAAAGCCTTGACAGGGTAATTTCCTTCCAGTGCAAAACATTTTGCACTAGAAAAGTACCCTTTTTAGAGGAAATAGAGCCTTACGCTCCTTTGTACTACTTTGCATCTAGGAGGTGTTCCATGGCTGATACTTGGCGTTTCAGTGCAACCACCATGGTTTTTGAAGCAAAGGCATATCTACTAAAATTGTTAGAAGGGACTTTGTGTGAAAAAATTATGCCTTCTTGAGGCAGATGCAAAGTTGGAGAAATCTTTCAATTTCTCCAATGTAGGCTACATTGTACAGCGCAATCCAAAGTGTGAAATGTTTAAAAGTTTGTCTAGCATATGGATACTCGCAAACATTTTCCCAGGGGCCAGAAAGTTTGGTCTGTGGTGTGAATGATGGTCACACTGATGCCAGCAGGGTGCTGGTTGGGGGCAGGGGGTATGCTGGCTGTAGGAGAAGTGAAACAGGTACATCTAGTGGCTGAATTGAATTGCAGAATCTGGGCCAAGAAATCCTGGGATCAATCCTGGCTTTCCCACTTCACCTAATTGTGAAATCCTAGGCAATTATTTTGCTTCACTTTCCCTTCTTTTTCTTCATTATCACATATAGGATGACCTCAAAATACATGACTTCAGGATGTAGGCTATACAAAAACCTCCTTCTGTGTTTGATTTAATACAGTATAATGTGCTTGTATAATAGCAATCCCGGCAACCCAAAGGGTGTGCATAACAGCTGACAAGCCTCCTATATCACTATTGTCATTACTGTCTGGGTAGGGGGAAGCATGAATGATTCTAAATTCAAATTTAAAAACGATCAGTTTAAAATAAAAATTATCAATGCACTGACATAATATGATTTACTAAGGTGAAACCGTTCTGCTTGTTAATCAACTGCACTTTTTAATTTTTGAAGAGACCTTTTAATATTTTCACACATTTGTTGCAAGATGTCTTTAAAAATGAAGGTGTTCATAACGTTAAGCGGTGCAGGATTCCTAGTTACTTCCATTCTTTAAATGCAATTAACTTATAAATGTATGCTTGCTCACCTCTTTAACATCCTGGTAATGTTAGTGCCAAGTCCGGTAAACAGCAGCCCAGTGCTGCTGTTGACCAAAGGGCTGCATGTAAAGGTGAGGAGGGCCACATGCACCCCCTGGGCCGTACTTTGAGTATCACTCTAGCCAGACGAATTTGTACTGGAAGAGTACCCTTCCACTACAAAATATATGCTAGACAGGGGCGCAACTAGAGCCGAACTTCGGGGGGGCTAAGACTCCCAGCCAGGGATGGCCCTAACTCTTGTCACGCACAGTGCAACAGTCTTTTTTGGCGCCCCCTCTCCCATTTCCTCCTTCTCCATGAATTCCCTCACTACCACTCGCCAACAATGCACCTCATCTCTCTATAGCTCCTTTCTGACCAACATTTCACTTTTATATAGGGCTACCCGTAGTTTACTCACACTCAGTTCTGTGATCTGCATGGTACACGTTCTTTGTAGCAGGCACATTAGCCCTCTGCACTGTGTGGGTGACAGGAGTGCCCATGTGAGTGCACGGTGAGCGATGCAACAGTGTGAGAGTAGGGTGAGAGGAGTGACTGGAGGGTGAGTGAGGTGACCATATGAATTTAGGTGCGGATGTAAGTGCAGAGTGGGATGAATGAATGTATGGTTAGTGATGGGCTTGTTTGAGTGAGATTGCAGAGTGAGCAGTGAGGGGGACAGGTGAGTGAAGTGTCACATGTGCAGGGTGAGTAGTGTGCTTGTGTGACTGCAGGGTGAGGTAAAGTGTGAACAGCACAAGAGCATTGTGAGTGCAGAGTGATCACTGTGAGTGCAGAGTGAGCGGTGTGCTCATGTGACCGCAGGGTAAGCGGAGGGAGAACTGTGTGAGTTCATGGCGAGTGGCATAAGTGCAGTGTGGTCACTGTGAGTGCAGGGTGAGCGGTGGTGTAAGTGCATGGTCATCAGTGTAAGTACATTGTGATCGCTGTGAGTGCAGGGTGACTGTGAAAGTGAAGGGCGAGAATGAGGAGTGAGTTGTCTGAATGCAGGGTGCATTCCCAGACATTTGAAGTAACTCAGCATGTTATTGAGGGCTGGCGTAGGGTTTCAGATATAAGTTAAACTATTGCTATTATTGCATTATTCAGGGTCCAGGGATCGAGGGTGGAGGAAATAAATATTGTGCTCATCCTGCAACAAACTTCCAGACTTGGGATTAGGGCTTCCAGCTCATATTGATATCCCAGACGGTACAAAAATAAGCAGTCACCTAAAGCCTATTTTCAGCACTTATCTGTGCATACTTGGAGCAGCAAATATAAATAGAAAGCATTTTTTTTGTGTTCTAGGGCTGCCTGAATGATCCATGACTGATAATTAAAGGGGAAAAAGATTGAAAAGTCACATTACAACTTAATACATACTATTTTATTTCTAACCCTATTTGGTGTCAAGACAAGGCCTTTGCAGGCTCTTTAAACAACAAATGGCTGGAATTTTTCTTTTGGTAACCCTACTTTATATTCCTTTTCATGAAATGCATTCTCACACTAAGGCAGTAAAAAGTAAAACTGAAATGTAAGGAATAGGCAGAGTGGGGGCCCAGGGGTTACTGGAACCAGATAAAAAAAAGCCTCGGTAACCAGTGTACAAAGTATGTAAATATGCAAATGGTCTTTAAAGACCTGTGAAAAACTTGGGCGTGCCGGAGATAACACTCCAGACACTGCCCAGCCAAGCCCATAGCAGCTCAAGCTGCAGCAGCCCGGGCTGAGACACACTATGGGGGGGTGAAGCCCTTTCAGCCCAATGGGCAAAGCGCGCCTGATGCAAGGCATCATATACACACTATGTACTTTTGTACAGAGGTGTGCATGTGGTACTAGCCGGCCTGTTTGTGCACCAGCGCAGTGGAAGAGAGCGACAACAGTGTCATGTTTTAGTAAACAGCACAACATCTTTGGTTGCTGTTCTTTTTTATGCTAGAAATGAGTAAATGTGTCCCTTTGTTTTTAAACCTGCACAACTCCAAGCAAGAAGGGTAATAACCTTGTCGCAGAAGGGATATATGGCTCTGCCTCCTAGCAAGCTGAAGAGGAGCTGTGGGTGGGGGCAGAAAATATCACAGCAGTGGAAAACTAATACTGCAAGCATTTATTACCAGAAGTAGGAATGACAATACATCCCATGAAATCCAAACAGGCTGTCCACAAAACAGTTTTAACTGCTATGTTCCTTTAGCTAATAGTTAACTGTGAAACGTCTATAGGCTAAATAATGGGGAGGGTACGACTAAATGTAATTCTCAGTGATGGTGTCGCTTTGCCCTTACTTAACTTTTAGTAACAGGAATATATAGGGAATATTGAAGTCATTCTCCTGCATATTTTAGTTTGTAGATATAGGATCGTTGTTATAAAAGGAAATGGTTGATTACATTAGGAAAGTATTACTCCTTAGACCATTTGTCACAATATGCGTAGAATTTACCTCCACTAAATGTAAGCATGTCAGACATACATAATGACTAATCAACATACTGGTGATGGAGACTAATAAAATGATAGTGGCTACTATAGTGTAAGCTTGCATCAACCCATGGTTTTTGGTGCATTTCCAGATTTGCTAAGTCTAGTAAATCTGGGAATGCAACAAAATGCTATGCCTTCCCAGACAAGGCGTAACAAGGAGAAATACGTTTATTTCTCCTTGTTATTTCCTCTTTCTACGTGTATTGCATTTTGAAGCTCGCATAGAAAGATGAAAATGCCTCTGACGATTGTTTTTGTGCAGAAAGTTGCCTCTTCCTGTAACATTGGCACCCTTGGAGAGCACATGAATGTGGCATATACTAGTAATGAGGGCGCATTCCTGCTCTCTCCATTTGACGTAGGACAGCACACAAAGTTCTCTTGCTGAGTTGCACCAAATGTTGATAAATCCTGCCCCTAGTGTCGAAAGATGGCATAGTCCACCTTCCGGATCTTCATCATTTAATTATTAAAGAAAATGAAAGTAAAATTTGGCAATGCCCAAAAATGACAAATAGGCAAAATAAATCCTGTGCATTAGGGTTTTGGGAAATATTTTTGAATCAGAGGGGGGGGCAGAACAAGCTGTCTCTCAAAGAAGGGGTCTTCCACTAATCACAGGCTTCATGTTAATGCCAAAAAGGATGTAATGCTTTCTTCACTGTGTATGTAACACATTGAAAAAAACAAATGATACATATATTTTTCCACAAAAGCGGGATCTGTATCAAGAAATTCACTCATGTATTATTCACCATTATATTCTTGGTGAGTCACATTCTGAGAGTCTCTTCCAATAAATGTGCACACAAAAATATACATCGAACAGTCAGCTGATATAAAGGCACAAGCGTCCCTTTGGTGAAAGACAAAGGGTAATAAAGAATGCAGCCTGTGAGCTTTACTGCTGAAGTGCTTCTTGTGTAGACATATATGAATTTACAATGGTCAGCTGGGGTAACCAAATGCCAAAGCCATTTCTTTCAGTGATTGCCGGCATACATTAATCTGTTCAGTTAAATTTGACTGCCTCCTTACATGGAATGTCAATGTGTTTTGGGATATAATTGCATCTTTTAAAGGGGTCTTCTTCAAAACTGTTACTAAGTTAGAAGTGGTGTCTGATACTGTTATCTATGTCTTTTGTTTCGAGTAAACTTGTCAGGATGGTCATCTCACAATGTTTTTGAGCAGTTCATAGACTCATCTTCATTACAAAAGAAAAGAGCCAAATAATTGTTTATGGAGAAAGAAAATGTAGCAGGTGCAAGATGCATCCCTGACTCATCACGATTAGCACCTTTAATTATTATTCACAAGTGTTTCCATCTGGAGTAATACATAAGTTGTAAAATGCAATTGAAAATGTTGGTGATTCATTTAGAAAATGAGTGCCTGATTCACAAAGGTAAACTTACACTTTTGTGTAAGTTTACGATTGTTTGCTATTCACAAAGGGATTTACGAGTAGTATCTTTACGAGGACGGAGTCTCCGCACATAAAAGCATAGGTCTTTTGATTTGCGAGGACTCCGCACTAATAAAGATACTACTCGTAAATCCATTTGTGATTAGCCAACAATCCTAAACATACACGAAAGTGCAAGTTTACCTTTGTGAATCAGGCCCTAAGTCTTTTATCAACTGATACAGTTGCAAATCTTGAGCAGTGAGCATGTCATGGCACAGTGCCATATTAAAGACACAACTCATCCTTTCACATGTGGCCTCTGCAGGCGTGGCCTCTGCAGGTAAGAGAGGTGGGGCGGGGAGGGTGGGATGGGGGGAGTCGACAGTTGACAACGAGGGAAACTTAAATTTAAAAAAAGAAACCACTCACCTTGCACTCGTCGCATCCTTGAGTCAGCAAGTGCAAGGTAAGTGTTTTTCTTTTTTTAATTTGAGTTTATATAAGTTTATTTAGGTTTCCCTTGTCATCGACTGCCGACTCCTCCCACCACCCCCCCACCCCCCCTCCCCATCGCTCTTACTTGCATGGGCCGCGCCCGGCAAAACCTCAAATAAAGTGGAGGAAATATTCTTCAGTTAGATAATGCCAAAACAAACACGTAATTTACATCTAATTGTGTTCTATTTCTGGTGCACAATACCTGTTTGTCCTTACTTTCCTTACCCTCCAAACAACAGTTTAGTTTTCATTTCCTATTATTCTGTCATAGGTTTATGTGACTTCACAATACTCACTGATTGTCCAATGTACCAGATGTTTGTCTGACCTCATGTACAAAATGTATGTTTGAAATGTTACTTGTTGTACAAAATAAATAAATAAATAAAATCATGAATCTGTAAACCAAGCTAAACTGTAGCAAATCATGTGTTGTTGTTTTGTGGATGAACAAACCTCATTGTGTGACGTAAATAATTGATTTTTCAGTCAGAGTTCTGGATTAAGATCTTAATCATTTTCAGCAACCTAGTTTCTAGAACTTGGTAGTGTGAACAGGCATATTCGATATAATTGAACCACAAGCTAACTCAGTTGCCCATGTCTAGCATGATTTCTGCATGTACATCTGTTCCTTTTACCTATTGAGAATTGCCCGACTCACTTGATTTTACAAATGCAAAATTACTTTCTTGATAAAAAAAAGCATTACTCTCTGAGCATCCCCACCTGGGAATCTTGGATCCTGCTGACAGGATTAGACACTTACACACTGCTATATGCGTTTTTACATTCACAAACCTAATGCATTGCAAATTTTTTGCCCTTCTACCTTTGCACTATATAATATATTAGGTCCATTCAACTCCTTCTCAGATAAAAAAAGTTCCTTATCCAGAACCTCATTAATTTTCTATACACCTGTGCTTTTCCCTCTTGATTGCACATAACCTTTCACCTGATTTAGACACTGATAGATCACATGACACGCTTCATGCAGTGGATTCGGAGGACATGATGGCAGACCATGATCATAGAAGATTCATATCTTATCCTCACAACCAGAGCTCAAGCCTAGAAAGTTGATAATTTTGCCCTACCATTTCTACTTTGATGGGAAGGCCATGGAAGCTTTATTTTGTTAAGAGTACAGTTCAAGACACATTTGCCACATGGGACATGTATTGAAAAATTCAAATTTCTGCATACCATTTGACACTGACAATATGTTACCACAGAGCTGGATTGCCGAGAGGTGGTCCAAGGACACGCCCCCTTTTTACACCACTCTACAAACGCGCCTCTTGGCCCACTGCTGCTCGGGGGATGAAGTCCACTTGTGTCCTGAGGTCCTCACACCATCCCGTCCTTCCTGCCCTGCATTATCCGATGTTCTGCCACTGCCTTCCATTTAGCTTGATGTCCCTTCCCACTCCTCCTGCACTCCGTTCCCCAAAAATTCTATGCAGAATCATTGTCCTCCTGCTTAGCCTCTGTGCTTATCTTGCTGTCCCTGCTCTCCTTCCCCCTATGCTCCAATGTCTGTGTGCATGCTCCTTCCCCCTATGCTCCAATGTCTGTGTGCATGCTCCTGCTCCCGCCTTTCTGCCCACCATATTCCAGGGACCTGCCTATCTTCTCTGAGTGTTCTGTTCAGCTGTCATTGCCCCGCCCAACTGCCTAGCATGGTCAGAACGCTGCCACCTGTCCTACCACCTCCTCCCTGCCTTTCCAAGTTCCATGCCCCTATCCCCTCACACCTGTCCTCCATGGCCCATTTTGCTGCCACTGCGTTCTGCCCTCCAAGTTCTGTTGTGCTGCAACTGCTCCTCCGGTCTGCCCTGCATGGTCTGTTGTGAAGTCCCTTCCCCTGCCCTCTTTGTCTGTGTCCAGCCCCTACCCCTCCCTTCTGTCCTCCATGGCTTTTGTGCATGCCCCTGCACCCTCCCTCTTGCCAACCATGACTGTTGTGCATGCCATTAACCCTACTGCTTGCCATTCATGGTCTTCTGTGCTGCCACAGCCCCTCCCACCTGCCCTGTGTGGTCAGCTTGCTGCCCCTGACCCCCTCCAACCTTTCCTCCATTGTCTCTGTGTATGCCATTATAGTCTTGCTGTTGCCCTTAATGATGTGTTGTGCTTCCAGTGCCCATCCCACCTGCCCTCCATGGTCAGCTTGCTGCTCCTGCCCTGTCCCCTTGCCCCATCCTCTCCGTTTTCCATGTCCAGACCCCTATCGCTTCCCTCCTGCCTTGTTTAGTCTGCTGTCGTTCCCCTGCCCCTTCCCTCCTGCCCTTCATGGTCCGTTATGCTGCAACTGTCCCTCCTGTCTGTTCACTATGATCATCTTTCTGCCCTTGCCTCTTTCCCCTCTGCTCTCTGTTGTTCATGTGCAAGGCCTGTTCCCTCCCTATTGCTTTCCATGGTCTGTTTGCTTCACTGCCGTCATGCTTGCCCTGTGTGATGCATTGTGCTGCTGCAACCCCTGACGCCTGCCCTGTAAGGTCAGTTTGGTTCCCCTGCCTATCTCCCTCCTGCCTTCTCTTATCCGAGCAGTGTCCCTACCCCATTCCTCCAACCCTCCGTGCTCCAATGTACCAAACCTGCCAACATTTTGAACTTGGTAAGAGGGAGATTTTGAAAAGAAATCTGGGGAATTGATTTTCCCCTTTGATTTACATTGAAAAAGAGGAAATTTTAGGCAGGAAACAAATAAAATAAAGGCCTTTTGGGCTTAAAAACATAGTGAGTCTACTGCCTGAAACTGGTCTTTTGGAATGTTTGGTTGTACTGGCCCTGCTCTTCCTTCTGCCCTCAATGGTCTTTTATATTGCCACAGCCTCTCTTGCCTGTACTGCATGGTTGGTTTGTTGCCCCTGCCCCACTTTTTCTTGCCCTCCATGGTCCGTTGTGCTGCCACTGCCCCTCCCACCTGCACAGCGGGGTCAACTTGTTGCCTCTGCACTTTCCTCCATGAGAGGGTCTTATTCCCATAGAAATTATGGTTAGTGCTCTAAACAACTAAAATGAGGACATCTTTTCTGAGTTCTCAAATAGCAATAAAGCACTTTTAAATAATTTGCTATCTTTATGTTTTTTTTTATCCAGTTGATCACTTGATTAAATGTTACACTTAAGGGAGAGGATGTGGTGTTACAACCAGAGCTGCAGACTTTGCAACTGGGGAACCAGGTTCGAGTTTTGGCATCAGCTCGACATCCTGTGATTCTGGGCAAATCACTTAATCTCCCCATGCCTAAAAGAAAATTAATGTGTCCTTGTGTAATGTAATTGATGCTCATGTACAGCACTCCTATTCCTTTGGGTCAAGTCTGCGCTATATAAAACTGCAAAAAACTAAATAAATAAGTGTTTTGCGCACTTCTTTCATTGGCCTATACTTGGGCTACATTTGGGTGATATATTTGCTATATTTGGGCTCTTTTTTTATCCGGAGGCCATCTTGGGAGACTTATTTGTTATGAAGCTCCCTAATTTAATCATTTACTGCAGTATCCTCAGTAGAAAATGCTTTCAGTTTTCTACTTTGATTCCACCAAGATGGCGTTCATATGGGCCACACCTTTGGCATGAATTCAGAATGTTAGCACTCTAGTTGCTCATTAGAACACTGTGGTAAAATTGCTGATCACCAGGGAGTTAACTGGCAGTCTGCTGCTGGTGTTGAAAGTGCATTTTGCAGTCTGCATGTGTGCATGTGTTGAAAGTGCATGTTTCAGCCTGCATTTTTCAGTCTGCATGTCAGAATGTTTTAATGAAATAGAAGATGAAGATACTTTAGAACTCAAAATGTGTCCTATTTTTTTTCTACTGCACTAACTATAATTTCTTTGACAAACTGAACCCCCTCATTTTGTTCCTTTCTAAATTAAATGTTTTAAGTTTTACCAGTTTGATTCAATCAACATGGCTTCAGTTGTGCCATACTTTTGTCATAAGTAACATAGTTAGCGCTGTAGTTGTTCTTTAGAACACTCAAGGAGGCTGCAGTAGAACACAAGGGAATCAACTGTCAGACTTAATTTTCATATGGCTGAGAAAGATATTGTGAATTTACAGAAAATATGCTCTCATTTTAGCTTCTGGAGCACCTTCCATAACCTCTATGGGGAAATCATGAGAAAACAGTTTTCTCTCAAACATGATCCTTGAAATCCCAGCAGAAAGCTTTCCACAGGGTAAAATCACCTTAGAACACATTGCAATTCCAAAAACCATTATGCTACCATCAACAAATGATTTATATTGTAACTAAAATCTGTTATCACCCTTTATACGTTCTCATTTTTGTGACAATCAAACCCTGCCATTCACTACAATACATTTCAATAGGGTGCTATCATGTATATTGGTCCCAAGATGGCTGCCAACACTTCATGGTTGAAGTATTGGCAGCCAATCAAATTTCAGTAGGGTTTCAGTAGGTTGTTGGGCTCCCAGATAGCTATATTTTTTAAGCTTAAATATCTCGGAAACTACTGAACGGATTTACACCAAATCACAAAAGGCACATTTTGTGGACCAACATCTCGCCAAATTTAGTGTAATTCCATTAAGCGGTTCGGGCTGTAGTCATGTTCAAAGAATGAAAAATTCCCATAGACATAACATGAGGAAAACGTTTTTACTCGGCACCCGCTTGACGGATCACTCTAAAACTTTCGACACAGCAGCTGAACCAAAAAGAGGACGTTTGGTTACAATTTCATGAAGATTCTTCAAGCGGCACCAAAGTTATAGGCTAAACAAAAAATGTTTTTCCTATGGAAACTTGGGTCCTAACTATAACTACCTACTGGCGACTCCAGTAGGTAATATTTATTCACTGGTGTTATAGTTAGGCTCAGATTTCCCTCATAAAAAAACAGTGAAATTCAGCAATTATAGTTACCTGAGCTAATTATAACTTACGCCCCGCAATGCTCTGCTTATGACCTGACATATTACATGACTCATGACATGGTCACTGACATCACTGATGAAATCTCAAATTACGTCACTGATTACATTATCCAGTGAGTGTGAGTGTTTTCTAAAAGTTTCTGAGTGTTAAAAATACATACCAAGGTACTACAAAAGTTAAAATTATACTTTCTGTACTACTGATGAATGATACTATTTGAAACATATATTATGTGAGAGGCTGTGTGACTGTGTGTATCCATGTTTGAGTGGGTGTCTGAGTGGTGGCATGGATATGTGAGTGGCTGTGAGTGGCTGAATGGGTGTATAAGTAGGTTTGTGACTGGCTGTGTGGGTGAGTGAGTGGTTGTGTGAGTGACTATGTTGGTGAGTGAGAGGATGAGTCAGTGGCTGTATAGGTGTTTGAGTGGCCAACTTGTTTCTGACCTTTATTTTGCCTCTTTCTGCTAATTTCTGGGCTTCATTCTGCCTCTTGCTGCTTGTTTCTGACCTCTATTTTCCCTCTTTCTGCTCGTTGCTCACCTTTATTCTGCCTCTTTCTACTCATTTCTGGCCTTCGTTCTGCCTCTTGCTGCTCATTTCTGACCTCTATTTTGCCTCTTCCTGCTCATTTCTCACCTTTTTCTTGCCTCTTTCTGCTCGTTGCTGACCTTTATTCTGCCTTTTCCTGCTCATTTCTGCCCTTTATTTTTCCTCTTTCTACTCTTCCCCCAGGCGTGGGGGGAGGTTCAAGGCTTCCGCGGACCCAGTTGGCTCCAGACGTCTGCTGGAGCCAGCAGTGCTCCTCAGAGGAGATGTGTTGGTTCTGCGCAGGGCTGCACTACGCAGCACGGGAGATGTGTCAGTTCCGCTGGATCCACAGACACAGCCAGAGCACCTTAGGCCCACTTCCAAGGGTCCAGGACAAGGGGGGCATCACTTGGCATGCTAGACTCACAGATGTCAGAGTCCAGGTACAGGGTTATTGGAAGCTGATCATGTCCCTGAGGCTTCAGATGAAGAGGCCAGCAACTAGCCCTTTGAGTCACTGTGGGGTTCTGGGTTCAAGGGATACAGTTCCATTCCTTCTCACCCAGGGAAGAGGGCAGCAGGTCAACCTAGCCGGTCAGCAGTCCTTTCAGGTCATTAGCCAAGCAGAGTGACAGTCCTTTCAACAGCACAGCAGTCCATATTCCTGGCAGAGCATCCACAGGTCCAGAAGTGTTTTGAAGAGTTGGTGTCTGCAGTCCAGTATTTGTACCCAGTGCGTACTTTGATGTTCTAGAAGCTTCTAGGGGTTTCCACCCTCCTGAGGTATTGGGCATCCCCTTGCCTCCTGTCCTGGCCCTAGCTTGTCTGGATTCACAACAGACTAGTGACAGGTAGTCAGGCCCTCTATCAGAGTGCTCAGGAAGAGCCTTTGTGATGTGAGAGTATGGTAGGTGACAGCTCCTTCCCCTTATTAACTCAGAGTTGCCCATCCTGCCAACACCTATCTTCCCTTTGTCTTACTGTCTAGGAGCAATACACAAAGACCAACTGCCAGCTACATCCAGTCGTGACCCAGGATCAGGCTGTAGGCACCAAATGGTTAGGACAAGAAAATTCCAACTTTCTAAAAGTGGCATTATCAGAACTGTGATCAAAATTCTGGCTTTACAGTTAAAGACAGCTTTTAATTACAATTCTTTAGACACCAAACTCATCCTGTCTACCTGGTCCCAATTGGAACTTACAGCTCATTAAATGAAATAATGCAAATCCAATGTTATCCTATTGAAGAGGTAGGCCTTGCAGTAGTGAAAAATTAATTTAAGAGTTTTTTACTACTAGGACATGTAAAACTTTAAAGTAGTTGTCATTATTTTTACATACACTGCACCCTGCCTTCTGAGCTGAACAGGGCCTAACTTGGGGTGACATATATGTGTTAAAAAGAAAGATTGGCGCCAGACAAAAGGTTGATTTTGCCAGTCGAAATGGCAGTTTAAAACTGTACGCACAGGCTGCAATGGCAGTCCTGAGACATGTTTAAAATGCTGCTTAATTAGGTCTTTTTGCATTTGTCACCCCGAGTGGGATGGGTATGCCCAAACGTGGATCCCGTGCTCTCCATGCCACTGGAGTCAAGCTGTCCTGGCTCATGAGGGGTGAAACCCCGAAACCGGTCCTAGGATGCTTGTTTCCAGTCCAGGGAGGACCTGGCCTGGCAGTTCGGGCTGGACTGTTCCCATGAGGCACAGGGTCAAGACTGATTTGCATATGGCTGGGTCCAAACTGGAATGGCATGGTGAGCAAAAAAACAATGGATTTAGGCCCAGATCTCTGTACTGGGGTGAATGTATGACATTGTTTTGCATTCTGTCCATCAATTGTTCTTTTTGCTTAATTAGGTGGCACAATCAGTGCTTCAGGCCGACTAGTAGCATTTAATTTACAGGCCCTGGGCACAGGTAGTCCCACTTTACAAGGGAACCACACATAAATTAAATATGCCAATTGGGTATATTTTACCATGTTTAAGGAGAGAGCACAAGCACCTTAACGCTGGTTAGCAGTGGTAAAGTGCATGGAGTCCAAAGGCCATCAAATATAAATTCAGCAAACACTAGAAGGAGTGAAGGCAAAACGTTTTGGGATGACCCAGCAGAAAGAGCCAAGTCCAATAGTCAGTTTTTTGGAGAATGTGTATAGATGGTCAAACGGGCTGCATCTCTGGCCCTCGCCCTTCCTGAATAGGCCGGAACAGGCAATCAGCTTTGTCTTCCCCATCCTTAGCCTCAATATCTAGCTTGAGACACCCATGGCAAGGACTTGTAAAGGCTGGTGGTGAGGCCTCTCTAAGCTTTTTAGGTTCAGCTGCAGGCCCAGCCAAGTGGTTTACCAGCAACCACAAATATGAGTGCATCTAGAGGAGGGATGTGTTCAGCTTTCTAATCCACAAGCTCTCTCTGGGAGAGAAGGTAGGAAGAGGGAAATGGAGGAAGAGAAGAAAAACTGGGTCTCAAAGCAGTAAACTTTGGTTAATAGTGGGTAGAAATTAATTAATTCACACATTTGTACAGTTAACACAAGCACAGTTTGACTCCAAAAATACTGCTATAGAGCTCTATGAATGCACTTTGCTTATAGTCCAAAGAGTATACAGCTATAGGGCTAATAAGCACAACTCAAGTAGTCAACGGGGGCCTGAGAGTGGAAAAAGCAAGGGGATGAAAAGAGCAGGATTGGGGAGAAACAGAAGGATACAGAGGCAGTAAATCAGGAAAACACAGCAAAGAAGGGGAGCAGGGCCTGTACATGGAGTATATGGTACGGGGCAAGGGCAGTTCGAGATCACATAGGGGACAACTGCAGAAGAAGAGACAAAAGGAGAGAAAAAATAGGGTGCAGAGCGGAGGATAAATAGAGGAAAACAGAGGATGTAAAAGGGGAAATGAAGGGGCTTTTAAGGAGTTTAGCAGGTACAAAACCT
This sequence comes from Calotriton arnoldi, assembly GCA_963921515.1. Taxonomy (NCBI): domain Eukaryota; kingdom Metazoa; phylum Chordata; class Amphibia; order Caudata; family Salamandridae; genus Calotriton; species Calotriton arnoldi. Next base: position 418,725 of record CAWUFW010000934.1, read on the forward strand.
ATTTTCCTTTGTGCATCAAGAGATTTTAAAGCTAACAGGATCAGGGTCCCAGTGGACCAGAGAATATTTACCAGAAATCCCAAGGTGACAGGTATATTATATTTTGGAAGCAATTAAACTTGGACTGAGGACAGATAAAGTGAAAGGGTAAAGGCACACCTCTTACCAGTAGGTGTATCTCTAGTGGGAGCAAGCTAGAACTGAATTTGGAGGTCTTGAACCCCAAAGGGTAGATCCAGTAGAGGGGGTGGGTTCACATGGTACAGGCAAAATCAGGCAATCGTCCGTGTCTTCTCCACCCTTAGCCTTGATGCCCATACAAAAATATGTGAGATTCATCATGCAAAAGAAGTGACTGAGCCATTTTAGTTAACAGAGGGGTCAAACAGAGCTGTTTCCTAGCCCCAACCCTGTTAATGATTTGGTTGCCCGGCTAAACTAGTGCTAGAGTGATGCCCCAAGGTTGGCTAAAATGAAGGTTCCCACTCTAATGCTTGCAGATGACACGCTTCTTCTGTCCAAATACCCCATTGGGCTTCAGAGAACTTTAGACAATTTTGAGTTTCTGCAGACAGAGGGGTTTAGAAATTAATATGGCAAGAACCAAATACATGGTGCTTAATCCTTGCCACACTACTAGATCTAATCCAAACCTGAAAGGGACCCCATTGGACCGGGTAAACACTTTTGATTATCTCAGCCTCACAGAGCAACTAGAATAGGCCAACCAAATCCCAAGGCGCGGGCTCAAACTCAAGCATTATATTGGGGGCTGGTGAAAGCCCATTGGGGCTCTGATTTTTGCCCAATTTCTCCGGTGATTCAAATATACACTCACCAAGCCCTGCGTGCTGCTCTTTATGGCACAGAATTATGGGGCATAAGGATGCAAATGCTCTGGTGATATCAGAGAATCAATTTTTGCAGCAGTTGACAGAACTTCATGTTAGCACCCCACTGCTCCCTCTAAGACTGCATATGAGCCTCAGACTGATCTCCAATGAGATTGGTGTAAGGCCAATCCTATATTGGAGAAGAATATGGCCTACCCCAGAGCTTTATTCCTACTGCTAGGGGCTGGAGGGGTGATTAGTATCCCAGGGTCAGGAGTTCTTCCCTGGCTCAAGTATGTAAGAGAGACCTTGAGAAAGATGGGGAACAAGAGACTGTGGGAGGATCTGAGAGGGGCACAAACTATTCACAAAATAGACCTTGAGGGAAACTTTAGCCGGAACAAACTGAGTTCTCTCCTGACCAGGCCCTCTCTGGGTTCTCTGGCAGATACTTTCCTCTTAGAGAAGGATGAATATAAAGAAGAGCAGTATCTAGATGAGATTGAGCCCATGTTGGCCATGAACTTATATATCCAATTCAGACACGGAACCCTGCCACTTCCCTCATTTACTGCTAATTGGGCTCTACCCTTAGACCAACAAAGTGGGTATGCCCGTCCTGTGGAACCACTAAGGAAACGGTGGAACATGCCCTCTTCTTCTGACTAGCGTATAAGAATACTAGTGCAAAATGGTTAAACCCAGTTTGTTGGAATGTAGGAATTAAGCAGCACAAGGAGGCCTTCCGAATCCTGCAAACTGATACAAGAAACATATAGTTTTTGCTGTATCATGGTATTTGTTATCAATGTGGTGATAAGGCAAACACTAAGCTCACCATTAACTTGTTAATGAGGTAGTGTAATCTAACTTCAGATCCCTTAAGAATAATGCACTTGATGTAGATGGGGAGAATAGACTTACTTGGATTAATCTCTCTGTGTATCGTAGCCTCTCAGTTGAAGAATGAGATCAGTTTAGAGATCACTTTTGTTTAATTGATGGACCAAATAAGCCACTTACGGAAATGTTTTTCCTCTTGTTTTTTAACAAAAAAAAGAAACAAAATAGTTATTTGACAACTGTATTTTATCATGTGTTTTAAGCCTTTTATGTTCACTACTTCTGTTTTTATTTGTTCTTTTATAGCAGTTTGCTGAAATAACGATCATTGATTGAAAAATCTTATCTAGTATTCAGCTTGTTCTTTTTATCCGCTTTCAGCAACATGGGTCATACTTTGTTCTCAAATTCTTTGTTCATTTGGACTTTTTGTTTGTGTTTTTTTGCTTTTTGTTCTATTTATCTACTTGGTTGTATTTCGTTACCTGGGCTAAATATTCTGCATGTCTTACCACTTTCCCTTTGCAGTTCCACAGGGTTTTGTTTTAGCTCCCATATTTTCTTTATTTGTACTTCTTCAGTTATTTCTTGTTTGTATTTGCTGTACCACATTTGGTAAATGACATATCTTTTATCCATGATCCTTGTCCTTCAAGTTACTCCTTTTACTTGTTTTACTTAGTCAGCGCTTAGATTTCTACTCATTACAAATCAAAAAATTCAAAACGGAGATTAGAGATTATTTTTAACAATCTGGTCTCTACTTCAAATCCAGCATCTACCTATTTTGCCCGCTCTCATCTGCCTCTTTCTTCTTCTACTAGAAATGTTGGACTCAAATTTATTCTCTTCTCTTACATGTACAATTTCTTAGTTTCACTTAGTCCCTGTTTACGGAAACCTTTGCATAGAAAAGCACCCTTTCTTTTATTCGAAAGTGTTAGCAGGCAAGTCTGATCACCCATCATAAAATGCATCATACTTGCATTTTTTCATACAAAGAATATCCATGAACTTCCTCTTGAATAAATTATAGTTTAAGCAGAGCCAGCACCACTCTAGAAGCTGGGTTATGTTAATTGTTTATTTCCTATAACTATATATTAGGGGCATATTTATGGGAACCTTGTGTCATGTTTGCAACACGCACAGTGGTACATATGTGACTCAATGCTCTGAGACAGATTTATGAAGCCACACAAAGCCACCTTGTGTGGGTTTGAGTGGCTTCATAAATCTTGAGTAAGGCAACGCAGCGCAAATCAATGCATCACTTTACTCTGCGCAAGGGAGTCGTTCCATGGGTGTTGCGGTGGTTGTTACCACGTAACTCCCATGGTTTTTGACACATTCCTAGATTTGCAAGGACTTGTAAACCTGGAAATGCGTCAAAATAATACGCCGCCTGAGGGGAGAGCATAACAAGGAGAAATATCTCACTTCTCCTTGTTTTTCACTCTTTCTATGTGTGCTGCATTCTGCAGCACACATAAAAAGAGGAAAATGCCTTTCAAGATTGTTTTTGTGCAGAAAGGTGCCCCTTCCTACACAAAAATAATCCTGCTGATAACACTGGCACCCTTGCACAATGGTGCCTGCATTGGCGCTAGGCTGCCGGAACAGCACCAGTTCAGGAAGGAAGGACATGAATGCACCGTATCGCATAAATGCGGTGCATTCCTGCCCTTTATCCTTGGTGTAGGGCAGCTCAGCAGGCTAACTTGTTGTGCTGCCCTATGACAAATCCCCATAAATGAGGGCCTAAGCACATCAGTTTTTAATACATAGGACCTCATTTATGGTGATTTGGAGTAGGACCGAGCAGCAAGCCAGCTTGCTGCAGTTCCCTATGCCAAAGTAAAAGGGCAGGAATGCACCGTATTTATGCAATATGGTGCATTCCTGTCCTTTCCCCCTGCTCTGCTGCCATTTTGGCAGCCTAGCTAAATTCAGAATGCAGCACACATTGAAAGAGGGAAAAACGACCTTACGCCTCACCTCAGGAGGCGTAAGGTTTTGGCGCTTTCCCAGGTCTACATGCTCTCATAAATCTGGGTAAGTGTCAAATTTCATGGGTGTTGCATGGCAAAACCCACCACAATGCCCTTGGAACTCCTCCTGAACACAGAGTAAGGCAACAAAGCAATTTGCGCTGCCTTGCCTTACTCCATATCTATGATGATATTCAAAGCCTCGCATAGTGGCCTTCGTGTGGCCTCACAAAAAGTGAATATATAGCTTGTAAATATGCCCCTAGTGTGCCATCCATGCTCAAATAAACAATTTTCCTCTGGGAGCAAATGCAATGATTTTCTGTTATTTCATTTTACTTACTGGGGAAAGCCTGGAATATGCCAATGTGAAAGGAATAAAAATGGATCCTTTTGTATAATGCTTCAAGCTTAAAATATATCAACTCAGCAAACAGTTAGACATATAGGACAAACATTAAACGCATATGTGTGCGAAGCTCATGTCTCACCTAATTTCTGGAGGCCAAATGCAGCATAATTGGGATTTACAGTGCTTGTTCATCAGTTCTGCTTTACAAACAGTTCTTGTTAATCCTGTGTTTCTAAAAGCTCAGGAAGATGAAACGCAATAATATCATAATCCATTTACAGTTCAATCCACTAAAACTTCTTGTAAATGGCAAAAGGTCTGGCGGCGCTTTATTTATAGAAGTGCTGGATTAAGAATTGTAACTTGAGTTTATATTGTAGGGAAAAATTGTGAAAACCACTGTGGGCTGCCACGTGTGTGAATATGTCTTAAAAAGACGCTCAAGCTATGAGAAATGTGATCCCACAAAACACCAGTCATAAATGTCTATACAAGCCAGTCAGCGTAACATGACATGTTTTATTTGTGGCAAAGCATTTGATATAACATGATAAAGGCTGTATTTGCACGCAAAGCATAGGAGCACTAATGAGTGATGATCCACGCATGGTATTAATTAGGTTTTCTGATTAAACATAGGGCCTCATTTATGGGGTTTTGGCGTAGGGCAATGCAACAAGGCACCTTGCTGCGCTGCCCTACATCAAAGTGAAAGGACAGGAATAGATCGTACTTATCCAATACGGTGCATTTCTGTCCTTTCCCCCTGCACTCGCGCTGTTTCGGCAGCCTAGCGCCATTGCAGGCACCATTGCACCATGGGGCAAGGGTGCCTGTGTTGTAGGCAAAACAAATCCTGGGGGACTTTTTCTTCTTTATATGTCTGCTGCAGAATGCAGTACACATTGCAAGAGGAAAAAAGAAGGAGAATTAGAACATTGGAATGTGGAGCACTCCATTGAATACAATGGAGTGCTCCGAGCTTCTACGGGCTGGTAAAGGCCCGCAGAGCAACATTCCAATGTTGCTTTTGTTCACAGCTATTGCTGTGAACAAAGGCCTCTCGGAGCTCGAGGGGATTTAAACCCCTCGGGCTCCGAGAGGCCTTTGTTTTATTTCTTAGCACATTCTGCCCTCTAGTGGCAGAATGTTCTAATAGCCTTATAGCCCTTCGTAGCTGGGCTATACCGGCTATTAAAGTCCCGCTCCCTTGTTAAAGGCTTTAACGCTGGAGCAGGCCTTTAATAGCTGGTATAGCCTGCTACGGCGGGCTATAAGGCTATAATAAAGTCATTTCTCCACATTGCACCTCCTTTGGGGAGGTGTAAAGTTTTGGCGCATTCCCAGGTCTGCAAGGTTTTGTAAATCTGGGGAAGCATCAAAATCCATGGGTGTTGTGTGGGAACATCCACCGCAATGCCCGTGAAACGCCTCCCTAGCGCCGAGTAAGGCAACACAGCGATTTGCGCTGCCTTGCATTACTCCATATCTATAAGGCCATTCAAAGCCATGCAAGGGGCTCACAAACATACCCTAGAGCCTTTACACCATTTAATTGCGATATCAGCAGTGTCATCAATGATGTTGTTCATATTGTGTGAGGTCTTGAACAGAGTAATATGGTGGGTGCTGGGTGTTAATTTAGTAAACAGTGTTGTTGTGCTCATTTCAAAACTGGGCAGAAGCGACACCATGTAGTGGGCTGCCATTAGTGCCCGATGTTGGGAATTTAGTACCGACTTCCGGGACTGGAAATGATAGGCTTAAATTAAGCACTGCCCTAAGGTCCTTCCAGCTAGTGTTTTGAGAACATATTTATATTTCTTTTTAACATTACTGTTTGTGATCGTATTAGTCAACTGTGTATGCGTGTTTTCATATGTGTGTTTATTTTTTTTATTCAAATATTTTATTGTATTTGAGCGAAAGGGTATACAACCGAAAGATACTGTGTTACATACATGGAAGAAGTGCTACATATTGCACATGCCAACATAATGAAAACCAAATAGCAGTTTTTGCAACTGGATGTCAGCAAAAAGTATAGTCTTAACAGTATGAAAAGAGGTGGATCGAAACTGTCATATGATTGTTACAAGGTACAGTGCTACAGAATGTAAATTACTATCCGAGACATTCAAATGATTACTACAGGATATAGTGTGAAGGCCTTAAAGGCATTGAGACATTTGAAGTCTGAAGTCAACCGTGAGTTACAATACTGCAATGTGCGGCAAAATATGTATCGCCTGTTAACTAAGATATATAGGTAAGGGGTAAGGGGAAAGTGAAAAGGAGGGGGAGCAGGGTGGAAAGGGGGAAGGGAGGGAAGGTATTGGTGTGATGGGCCACCAAACAGTGATAGCAATTGGAGGTGCAGATTGCTTGCCCGCGAGGAGTGTATAGGCTTCTCAAAGATATGACACCAAAGCCCACCAGGTGTGGTATGAAAGATGTCGAAAAGATTTCCATTCTATAAGTATAACTTTAACTGCAATGGTTAAAAGTAAATCCAGCAGCGCTAGGTCCATAGTATCAAGAGGCAGAGGTGATGGTGAAGCCCAGGGGCCCAGCATAATCATAGGAAACGAGAGGATAATGGGTATATTAAAGATTATTGACAAATGCTTCTGTATAGGAGCAGAAAGAGTCCAATAATGGGCACTTAAAAAACATGTGTTAGTAATTGCCCGGTTCTAAATTGCAATTCCAGCAGGTGTCCTTGTCTCATAGGTTTAATTTGTGTAGGCGAGCGGGAGTCCAGTGCAGGAGGTTCATTGTGAAGAATTTCGATTGAGTGAGTGATGGGGCAATTTAATTACATAAAGAAGATTTACCGATCAACTGCCAGGTATCAAGGGAGATGTGTTGATAGACTTCTTTGTCGAAATGTTTTGACCATTTGGCACAGGTAATTGTGGCCTGCGGGGAATGGGGGGACAGACAATAATTTGTATATTTTAGATGCTATATGTCCTGAACTTTGCCAATGGGCAAGGGGTGAGTCTAATACAGAGTCCATAGAGAGGACTAGCTTAGACAGTTTAACTTTGAGATTTAAAAATGTATAGAAGTCCATATTACTGATAGTTTGCTTCATAGCTAGGGATGAAAAGGGAAGGGGGTCATGTTTAGTATCGTAAAGGTCTCCGACTGATCTGATACCTTACCTTTGGAGGCCCACCCTGATGCAGTGTTAGGATCGATACCAGTAATGAGCTTAGGGTTAAGCCATAAGGATGTCCATCTGGTTTTATGGATGGGTTTGGCAAGTCGTCTGTCAAGGTCTCTTAGCGCACTAGCCGTATCAGTAAGAATACACTGAGAGTGTGGAGCTGTAAATTTCAACATTATGACAAGGGAAGGTGTGTTGAAAGGAGATCACAGTTCTCATTCTATATGCACCCAGGCCAGAGTGTTATGGGAGTTTGGGAAAAACCAGGTCACCCCTTGGGCCGTTAAGAAGGCTAGTTGGTATAGGTTCCAGTTCGGGAGACTACAACCTCCTAATGTGGGCAATTTCCTGAGGGATTTGTAGGAAATTCTTGCCCTCTTGTCACTACATAGAAATCTAGGGGTGAGTTTGTCAATCTCTTGAAAGAAAGAGGGGGAAAGTCTTAAGGGGAGCATGGATGACAGAATCCGTACTCCAGTCCTCTTATATGCGGACGATGCAGTCCTGCCATCAAGGACAGACATCGGACTACAATGCCTAATCGAAGATTTCGCACAATTCATAAATGGAAAAGATCTAATCCTTAATCTTACCAAAACATTTGTTATGACCTGCGGTAGAGGGAAAAGTAAACATAGAAGCCACTATGTAGAAGGCGTTTTCATAGAAAGAACATTTTCCTTTTCGTATTTAGGCCTCCTTTTTACAAGCCAGGGAAGTAGGGGTGCACATTTGAATCTTTGTAAATTGAAGTTTACGCGCCTAGTTGAAGCTATTTTTAGATTTTCAAAAAAAATGGGAACAAACCAATAAGGGAAATCTTGACACTATATAGAAGTAAATGTCTCACAGGAACTTGTTATGGTGCGGCATTATGGGGGTTGGCTTATATCACTCCTTGGCAATCTCAGGAAAACAAATTCCTAAAGAGACTTCTAGCAGTTCCCGAATCCACCTCTTCATATATAGCCCATAAGGAACTGTCCGTCCCCTACATTAGTGAATACATCAGTATAGCTGCTCTCATGCTCTGGCATGGAATCTGGTCTAAAGAGGAAAGCTAATTCACAAAGGAGATTATAATGGATTGTTTAGCCTTAGATCACTATAAAACAATCCCCTGGCTACAGCATATTCAAAAGCTTTTAATTGAGTGTAAGGTGGATGTCGACCTCAATCCATGTCGATCCAGACATATAGCAAAAGAGCCTTAAAGCTGAGGCTTGCAGAATCAAGAGATGCATCAAGAGATACAGCAGTTTGCCTTAAACAGACAGTTAAATCATACTGTGAAGGGCCATCATTTTTGACTACCCAACCATACTTATTGTTTACAAGAAACTTACAACTTTTTGTTTGCTCTGCTGGGCTATCATAGCCTGTGCCCCCTGCGCCTTAAACAAATGTAACATTTTAACAAATTTCTTCCGCCTTTTTGCCGCAGAAGCTGACATGTCTGAAAAAATGCGGCAGACTGGCACTTCTGCAGAAGAGAACTGTCTTTGTTTAATAGCTTTAAATAATATCTGCTCCTTGACCCTAAAGTCCCCAAAGTTGACCAAAACAGTCCGTGGGAACTTGGCATTAGGAGGAAGATGTGCTGGAACACGATGAGCTCTCATTATCGTCAAATCGCCATTAAATTCTGGGAGGACGTTCTTCTTTATAAAAGAGTCAATCCATTGTGGCATCTGTTGACCCTCAATGCCCTCCGGAATGCCCAAAAATCGAAGATTGGAGCGCCTGGAGTGGTTTTCTAACTCCTCCAACTTAGCCTCTAGGGTAGTTCTCTGTGACTAAAAGCTGGCAACTTTAAGGTTCATAGATGAAACCTGATCCTCCAGTTGAGAAATCCTGGTTTCGGCCTCCAAGAGCTGAGTCGGAATCTGAGCCATGCTTTCCTCAATCTTAGTTAGGCGGGCATGAATCACTGCGATCTCTGCAGATTGTGAGGTTTTTAATTCACGAATTTCTTCCAGTATCAAATTCAGGAGACTCTTAGCGTCCCATTGCATGGAAAAGAGCTGCTGCCTAAGGAAGGATTGATCTGATTAACGTCAGCCCTGTCCTCCGCCTGAGATTTCTCTAGATCAGCCAGGACAACCTCCTCGGATAGGGACGGCATTGACGCCTCTGAGGTCATCGGAATAGAAAGATACCTGGATCCTTCGCCAGCTCCGACTGATGGATTTAACATGCCTGGCAATAGACCCAAGGGGGAAAAGATGATTACCAATAGCAGCGTCTTCACAGCTTCGCAGTTTACTTCCCTTTTCAGAACATATATTTCCCAGGCCTGACCCCAAAGAGTTATCCGTTGAAAGGGGTTCATTCCCATCCATCTCCTGCTCTGCTTCAGCCGGAGGCCCGCCCTGTTTAGTTTTGAAAAAATAGGGTACTCTCTAACCTCTATTGATTCCATTGATTCCCCTGCACCAGGAGGTATCTTCGTTATTTTTGATGAAGTAGCCGAAGTTGGTGAATCCGTCCTAGCGAGTGCCATCTCGGTAGGACTAAGAGAGGAGTCCGAATCCACTAGAGCTACTTCATAAGAATCCTGTTTACTGGCCTCAGCACATGCCATCTCAGCGAATTCAGCTAACAGGGGAAGATCCTTTCTAAACGCAGCTGCTTGATTCATCCGCGCCACGGCCTGCCCGACTCGCTTTTTAGTTTTTTGGCCGAGGGACGGAGAGTCAGACTGAAGAGATTGAAGAGACAGAGCACTCCCCTTGGCTGCTTTGGAAAGTTTTCGCATGATGAATTAAACTGAATCAAAATGAAAGGCAAATCGCTCTGCCGATTCTTAGCCAGGGATGTTACATGAACTCTTTAAGGATCCTATGGGCCTCCCCAGCGACCCTCAACCAGGTGGATAAGGACAAAATCTTCACTTACCCTCCTGGAGAGAAACCTGGAGCCCTCAAAGACAGCCTCCCAGCCTTACATCCAGCAAACCGCAATCAACCTCTGTGTACTCCAGCTCCAAACCAAAAGTAGAAATTTGGCTTTAAATCCTAGGTGAGTCTTGCCTTACGCCTTTAGCAAGTGCCAATTATTTCGCAGGCTTCTGTGCTCAGTCTACTGTACCAGCGCCGCCGCCGCTGACGCCTCGCTTTACCGGCCGTAAATAAAGTCTCTTATCACCTCCAAAAAGATAGCGAGTCACAGGTTACAGGAACTCAGCCTGCCAGCTGGTCTGTTGAATATGTCCAAAAACCGGTTTCCCTAGCTCTGTGGTTCCGGAGCATCGGCTTGGAAGGAGCAGCAGTATCTTTCACGGCGTCCTCGCAGCTTTCGCGGCTGTTACTGGCGACAAGGGGAAGTGGAAGTGAGGGGGAGTGGAAGTGAGTGGGGAGTGGTTACAGCCTTCCTCTCAGCCGATCCACATCAATTTTAGTTAAGGGTAGATTTCACATTTTTTGTAGTGTCCCAGAGGCGCAGGAATTACTCCAGCAGATATCTTTGGAAAAAGCTTAAATAATTTGTAATTAGTCTTCAGTTCCTTTTTTCTTTGGGGGTCTTTAAGTGCGGTCTTTAATGCGGTCAAGCGATTGTTCGCCTATTTCTTAAGAAAGGGAGGGGAGGACAGTGGGGGTGGAGGAGGGCCGATCAGCTGTATATGGCACCAAGTCACTGTGCCAGTATAAGGGTGGGTGGGGTAGGTCTGGATTTGAGCAGGGACAGCCATCTGCTCGGGCGCCTTTGGTTCAAGGGGGGGTACACAGGGGTGGTAAGGGATCATCTGGGAAAAAATGAAAACCTCAATCTAAACTTTAAATACATCCGTCCATCATTACACAGAAATGAAGCAGGGAAGAGGGGGGGGGGGCAAGCTATCTAGTTCGCTCTCAGGTGCAGTTGGGGGGCTAAATTGGGAGTTTTCGATAACTTTTTCTTTTTGCCGTAAACGACAATTTGGTAATAAGATAAATGGAAAATAAGGAATTGCTGAGGGTGGCTTCTTTTAATGCAAATGGCCTAAATAATAAGAAGAAAATGAGGGCCATTGAGGCCTGGATAAAGACAGAGAATCCAACTGCCATCTTGATACAAGAAACCCACATACCAGCAGGGAAAACAGCAGATTTTTCAATGTTTAAATCCTGGGCGGCGTATAGGGGTTTCTCTTCATCACCAGAGAGGGACATCGATTTTTCTGAATAAGAAATTTCAGGTAGAGGTTGTTAAGTCAGTGAGTGATCAAAGTGGAAGATGGTGTTGGGTCACCTGCAATTTAGGACATAAACCATTGACGTTTGCTAGTTTATACGCCCCAGTAGAGGATAATCCTACCCCCTATGAGGAATTTTTCCAATCCTTAAATCAAATTTCAGGGGAGTTAATTGTGGGGGGGGATTTTAATTTGTTAATGAATCCGAAAATTGACTCCTCATCTAAAATGAAAAAACAGCTAAAGCAAAAATCATTTAGTCTTGTTCAAAGCTATAGTTCAATCCTCGATATTGTTGATCCTTGGCGGGCTGCATTCCCCTTGGAAAGAGTTTATACCTGTTTTTCAGGCAGGTTCCAGACTTTCTCGCGCATTGATTTCTTTCTTATTTCGAGGTGTTTGGGCTTTATTTCACAAAAAGTTTTTCAGAGCGGGCTCTCGGATCATGCATTGGTTATTTTGGAACTGGAACTGGGTGAATCCAAGAAACCTTTTAAAAGATGGCAGCTAAATCGACAGCATTTACTTGAGGAAAATTGGGTTTCTTCTGTTAAAATAGAAATCAGAGAATTCTTTGAGCGAAATCATGGCTCAGCTCCAGTACATATGGTATGGGACTCGTTTAAAGCTTTTTTTCGCAGGCTTGTCGTGGCTAAGGATGCGGAGAATTCACGGAGTAGGAAAGCGGAGAAACAAACATTGGAGCAAAATGTGCAACGGTCTATGGATAGATTTCTTTTTAGCCCCACTGTGGCAAATCGTCAACAATTGGATCAGGCTAAACGGGTCTTAGCCGAGAAGTATTATGCTAAAAGTGAATCCCAATTTCATCAGGATCAGCAGAAAATCTATGAGGAAAGTAATTATACAGGCAGATTTTTGGCATGGCAGGCGAGGGAGCGGGCTGCAAGTAATCAAATAACTGCAGTGAGATGCCCTATTTCTGGTACCACGGTGGAGGATCCGGAAGTAATAGGAGACATTATGGTACAGCACTATGAGAGGATATATGGTCAACATCAATTAATCGACATGTCATCCTTGGGAGATTGTCTTCAGGAAAATGAATTACCGGTCTTGACAGACCTGGAGAAAAGGAACATGGCAAGACCATTCACAAAAGAAGAGCTAGAAGGGGTTATTAAAAACCTACCGAATGGTAAAGCCTGCGGCCCAGATTGCCTCCCCGCTGAGTTTTTAAAAACTTTTGCTAGTGTAATTTCGGATTATCTCCTATTGCTGGCAAATTCAATTTTTGAAGGAGGCTCTGTACCTCATTCTTTCAGAGAAGGGAATGTAGTTAGCTTTTTAAAAAAAGCCAAAAATAGTGAGGACCCTAATTCATATCGCCCGATTACGCTTCTTAATTCTGACTACAAAGTAATCACTAAACTAGTAGCCAAAGTAATCCAGTGCCTCCCATTTAATTCATCCCGATCAAAATGGCTTTATAGCTGGGAGGCAACTAGGAACTAATACGCATTTTTTAGCAGAGGCACTGGATTACTTTGAGATTCGGAAGATTCCAGCATTAGTTCTTCTTTTAGATGCCGAAAAGGCTTTTGATTTGGTTATTTGGGAGAGTTTATTTTACATCTTAACAAAATTTGGTATACCCTCCAAAATTATAGGGCTGGTGGAGAATTTATATGTGAACGCAGAGGCCAATATTATTATTAATGCTACTCAGGTCGGCCAAGTAAAAGTCAAAAGGGGAACCAGACAAGGCTGCCCGTTATCCCCGGTGCTATTTGCTTTTTTATAGCGCTCTAGCGATTGCAATTAGGAATAATGGGGATATTCGCCCCCCGCTGCCGTCCATGGGTAAAATCAAATTATACGCCGACGACATTATGCTTATTATAAAGCCGGAGAAGGAAGTTCAGGCAAAAGCCTTCCAGATATTTGACCTTTATGAATCGTTTGGAAGGTATAAAATCAATAAAAGAAAAACAGAAATAATTTTGTGTGGGTGTGCATCGGCAGTTTTATACCCCGACATTTTCTCGTGTTTTAACTTAAACCCTAAAAGGTATTTAGGAGTTTATTTTTCGCCATTTGTCTCGGATTTGTATGATTTGAATTTTGTTCCTTTGTTGCAAAAAGTTCAGGATCTATTCACACGATGGATCTCTCTCCCTTTAACCATTATAGGAAGGGTCGCTTTGATAAAAATGTCAGTGCTTCCACTGTTTAATTTCCTCTTTTCTGCAATCTCCTGTGTGTTAATGAACTCTTTTTTTACGAAACTAGAGTCAATGTTTACATCGTTCATATGGGACAAGAAAATTCCCAGAATTGCACTCAGCACTTTATATGAGAATTTAGAAGATGGTGGATTAGCCCTCCCCAACTTGAAGGAATACTATTTTGCGTATTTTGCACAATATATGTCTAGATTCAAGCAGGGTTTTCAGTCGGGTCTTTTTATTAATTATTTTATGGATTTAATATTGAAAGAAAATCAGATCCACTGCCCATTATCAATTTTTCGATCCCCTAAATTAGTAAGATATAAGTCTCTGCATTGGTTTTTCCATAAACGTCCGGCACTTTTTAGACGGTATTCTATTCCAGCTGTTAATGCCATAACTTCAATAGCTGATCTCTTTGCCTCTGCAGGCATAAGAGATTCCTCTATAATTATACAAAACTGGCTTAAGGCTGGGTTTTGTAAACTTTCCGATTTTCTTCGAAATGATAAATGGATAAATGGAAATGAAATGTCTCAATTAATTTCAGGTGATTTTCTTCTTTTGGGGTCATATATAATTCTTAGTAAATTCTTCAGTAATCTCGATTTGTCTCAGATTATCGCTCAGAAACATTTAGTTCATGACTTACTGGAAGAAAGGGTAACGAAAAAACCGGGCGATTGGAGAAGATATATGGCTAAAATTAAAGGGGTAGATTTGGAGACCAAGGGCATACTAAAATGGGGCAAATATGAAGATCAGGAAATTACAGTAAATATGTGGTCCAAAATCAATAGTTTAAATTTTAGTTCAGTCAGAGGGGCTAATTGGAGGAGGTTGCTATATTTTAGTAAGTGGTTATTGTATAGAACCCCTTCTTTTGTGGCCAAGGTCTATCCCAGTCAATCAGGGCAGTGTTTCCGGTGTCATACCCACCCTGCAGCTAATTGGACTCATATAATATTACAATGTCCCTTGGTCCAGAAGTTCTGGAATGAGATCTTTGAGTATCTGGCGACAGAATGCTTGATATCAATTGGTTTTAATGATCGATTGATAATATGGGGTTATGACCCAGATCTTCCACTATCTGAGAAATTGATTAAGTTTTTATATATCGGCATGGCTGTCGCCAGATCACTCTTACTTCAAAGATGGCGTACGGATTTAATCCCGTCTAAAATAGAATGGGTTCGGAAAATGGGACAGGTTAAAAAGAGCGAACGTATTTATGCTTCTCGAATGGGGGGACTAAGAGATTTGACAAGATTTGGGCATTGTACTTTGATTCTGTGGTTTAAAGTTGTATATACTTTGCCCTCCTTTTTTGTTAATAAGGAGACAAACCTTGAGAGTCTAGGTGTCTTTGTTAAGAACTCGCTGCTTTTTAATTATGAACTATTAGAACTGTTGGGTGTTGTTTGATTAATTGGTGTTATTTATTATCTTTTTGAATGTTCTGGATGAATTTTAAAGGATGTAGAATCAGATTTATATTCATGTATTGTATATGGTTTTCAATAAAAAAATAAAAAAAGAAAGAAACTTACAACACAGGTTCTTTTTAACTAGATTAAGATTGGGCACTCTCCATCACTTGATTGCATTCCCCAAGATGGGCAAGTGGAACCGTATTCTTCCAAACTGCCCTTGAGATTGAAAATCATCACAAACGACATTGCACTTTATACTTTTTTGTAATTTCTACAGAGATATCAGGAAGTATGTTTTACGCCCTTTATTTATTGATAGCAATTTGTATTTTTGTAAACATGCATTTAATTATATCTGTACTTTGGAAAATG
This sequence comes from Calotriton arnoldi, assembly GCA_963921515.1. Classification (NCBI taxonomy): domain Eukaryota; kingdom Metazoa; phylum Chordata; class Amphibia; order Caudata; family Salamandridae; genus Calotriton; species Calotriton arnoldi. Next base: position 434,093 of record CAWUFW010000934.1, read on the forward strand.
TAACTGTCTGCTATGCAGTAATCACTTTTGTACAAATGGCGATAAAAAGAAGAACGAATAATTCCCATCTGGAGGCCTTATCATACGAAAATAATTAGGCCTCTAAGTATAGACTAACCTCTTTTTATTAAATGGTTTTATCCCTTTTCACAGATTTTCTGAATAATATTTTAACTTTTTATTAATCTCTCCTAATTGTCTCAGTACAAGTATGTACTAGATCACATCATGTATTGGACTGTGTAAAAAAATGTTTTGTTAATTGAATAATGCAAACTTTTAGTATGCTTTTATGGTTGTATTTTATAAACCGAATAAAGCTTGACTTGACTTGACAGAATCTGTTAATATTGGACTTGGTGGGGGCTCAAGCTTTCCATGGGGAAGTGGGTAAGAGTCTATCGAACAGGGAAATTAAACCAATAGACCAAGCACGTAGAATGAAGTAAGAGAAGGTTCTACCAGAGGTTTTTTTAGACAAACTGTATGCAGAAGGTGCTGAAGATATTGTAGTCTGTCTTGACAACAGCTCACAGGATAGTTTGGTATTAGACGCTTATAGCAACCTAACTAAACGGATTGCGGACAACTTAACGATTCAAGGCAGAGTAGGAGACTCTAAGGGGGAAAAAATCGTTTGAGGGTGAATGCTCAAAATCACACAAAGCCCTTGTGACTGCTCTGAAACAGAAACCCAGGGATGAGGAAAGGGTTAAGGCATGCAGGAGAGCATACAAATCTTCCACTCAGCAAAGAAAACAGGTCATTAGGGGACAGGGGTGGGACGACCTATGTTAGGCCAGTGTATTGACCAACAGCTCTAAGTTTTGGGAAGTGGTCAACAGCGTTTTCTTAGCTGACTCGCAAAACTCAAGAGTGGACTGCACCAACTCTGCTGATAAGTGGATCCAACGCTTTGAAAGGATTTAAATGGGGTGTTGACTGAGGGGAGCACCACACTGTATGGGAGCCTGGTATTGATACTCTACAATTGTCTTTTAATGTGGATGAGGTCTATAAGGCTTTGTGGCCACAGCTGGGAGGAAAGGGCGTGACATGGGCTAAGTCTTTGACACAGGTTTTTAATGCAGCAGTCTCGTGTGGCCCGCCCCCCTCATGGTTGACTGCTGTCATCTTACCCATTTTTAAAAAGGGAGCGAGGGATGATTCAATTTATTTAATTGACTCAGCAGCAAAAATCATTTGAAAGGAGATAATGGATCGCTTAACCATATGGCTTGATAATTTTAATGTAATCTCAGATTTACAATATGGTTTCAGGAAAGGCAGAGGAACCCTGAACCAATGTATTAATATGCATATGGTCATTGAAAATATATGCTATAGCCCAAAGGGGCCACTTGCACATGGCCTTTATGGACCTAACGTTCGCGTTCAATTGTGTCAATAGGTCTAAGCTTTGGCCCTTGCTGTTAGACATGGGCACGGATGCTGACTTGGTGGCCTTTCTGCATCGGTCACATTCAAATATGACAGCCTCGGCCAGATACAATGAAAACGGTTCACTTTCAGCTTCTTGGGAGGTTAAGCGAGGGGTCAGACAGGGATACATTCTGGCCCCACGTTTTGTTCACTCTATACATTAATAAGATTGGGGATGTTCTGTTGGTTGCTTGTAAAGACATCCCCAGGGCCGGTACCAAACTTATCCCTGCTCTGCTACACACAGATGACACAGTGCTACTTGCTCGAACGGCTGTGGGATTGCAAAGACTTTTAAATACTTTTACTAATTTTATGGTCTCCCTTGATCTTTCTATTAATTTCTCCAAATCACACCTGACGACAGATAGTACAAATCTTTCTGGGCATAGGTTCTTTTGCAGGGGGCAGAACTGACTAAAGTCTCTACTTTCTACTATTTCGGGGTGCTGTTTGTTGAAAGGGGATTATGGGTAGCACAAAGAGTACTCAAAAAGAATATCTTGGCTAGAGCAGCTGCAGTCACTATGGACTTCGCTAGGAGATTAGGGGCCAAATCTTTATCTGCCCTACTCAAGGTTTATAATGATAAATGCATACCCATGGCCACCTACGGCTGCGACGTGTGGGAATACAAAGAAGTTAGCAAACTGCAGGAGTCTGAGAATAAATTATTCTGCTGTCTTCCAGCAGCACCCTCCTGTACCCTGTCTTTTATGGTACATGAGGAGCTCAGTCAGGGTTACAATTCTGACCTCATCGCACTGGCTCCTTTAATGCGGTGGCTGAAAATTTGGTCTAGTCCCACTCCTACCTTGAATAAGCTTGTTCTAGAGGACTGTCTGAGGCTTGAGGAGGCCTTGAACATTCCATGGCTGGGTTACGTCCTAGAGCAGTTTAAGAGTTTAGGGCATCCTGAGCTGTTCACACACCATAGGCAGCTGTGCCCTAGTGAGTTCAGAGATATGAAATATTTGTTACTATCTAATAGGATTGGGGAAAGGGAAGGTAAGAAAATTATAGAGCTCACAATAGGCAATACATAATATTGAGTCCAGGGACCTCAGGCAACCCTACTGGTCCTATTTTAACAATCCCCACCACCGATTTCTTTTAACTATAGCAATACCCCCAGCTACTTAGCACGAAAGCTTGAGCGTTCAGGAGGATGCAGACTATTGCGTAGTGCGAGTTAATTACTACTGAAACCACAATCCATCCACAAAAAGAGAACTGATTGCAGAGCATTCTCAGGGATCGCTCGGAAGATTTGGAACTCCCTACCGCCAGTGGTTCGCGGGATCACTTCCTTTACCTCCTTCAAAAAAGAAGTAAAACTGCTCCTAATGAACAAATTCATATCCTAAGACTGTAATTCTATGATGTCTACCATTATCCTATGCTACCCTTATACCACGGTCTACCTCTTTTGTACCGAATGACTTATATCGAATGTATGCATACTACCTCAACCACCTAATATGTATTAACTTGTGTATTGTAAAGCGCTCTGATTCCCTCTTGGATCATTCCTTAATAACTACTAGTCTCCTATGCCACCCATATACTCCTATATACCTCTTTTGTACTGTATGGCGCAACAACTGTATTCTGTAAAGCGCTCTGATACCCCCGTGGGTCATGTTCGCGCTATATAAAACTTTATAAACAAATAAATAAAAAATAAAATAAACTAGATTTAGGTTTAATTTCATTTATTGGTGTCTAGTTGTTCCCAGAGGTTTCTCATAGCCAGGTGCTCTAAAGCCTTGTTCCTGTGATCATTTTTCAGAACAAGATGTCTTACATTTTATTTTATTTTGCGATTTTTATCTTTCCGCTTTTAAGGAATTGTATTTTGCACAAGTAAAGCCTGCTCTGATTTACCTACAAATGCTGTATTTGCCCCTGGTCTGTTTTGGAGTTGCCAGTTTCCTGCCAGGAGCACTAAGACATAGGAAAAAGCTGTTCAAGGAATAACAAGCTCCTCTTGTTCCCATGCTGTGATGAATTATACATGTTTTAGTGATGGGTTGTTTCTTAGACAATTTATTGCACAATACTATTTTCACTTTATAATTCATTGTACAAAACAATTTGCACTCTATATGCCCGTCTTAAAGCTTATATTTTGCACTCTTTTTGCATTATTATTCCTGCCTTGTTTTAGCTCTTTTACCAAAGGTTTTAGACGGTTCAGACACCCTTAAATGGAAATTGTACATGAATTGTTGGTGTGTTTTTAACCATCATGCACTGTCTCTGATTTTAATATTTATTGTGTTATCTAGGTGCTTTTATGGTCTTTGTTGGCCGAATAAAGATTTCTTTGACTTTGATATTGACAGAAAATTAACTATTGGGGTAATCATCCATTTAAGTGTTTGTAATCTACCCCACCAGGAGACATGTTTAGGTGGCCAGGCCGATAAAAGATCCTTCACTTTGTTAATAATATGAGACACGTTAAAGAGTACAGTGTCCGTGAGGTCCCTACAAAACCAGATCCCCAGATATTTGATGGGTGTGGGTTGCCACTTAAGGCCCAAATCACCTAGCTGGGAGGGAAGGCTGAGGGGAATCAAGGGGAACACTTCAGTTTGTCTTTATGAAGGGTAAGGCCAGAGACTTCTGAAAACTATAATGTTAATTATAGAAGGAATTGCTGACTCAACGTTTTCGGAAAAAATTAGGACATCGTCAGCGTATGCAGCCGTTTTGAATTTGTGGCCTCCAAATTGGAGTCCTTTGATTCCCGAGTCTGCATAAAGAAGCCTGAGTAATGGATCAACGGATAAAAGAAAGAGTAAGGGTAAAAGGGGGCATCCTTGCTCTTCATGCCACTGGAATCAAGCGATGGATTTAGGCCCAGATCTCTGTACTGGGGTGAATGTTTGACATTGTGCAGCATTCTGTCCATCAGTGTTCTTTTTGCATTTGTCACCCCGAGTGGGACATGTATGCCCAGATGTGGGTCCCGTGCTCTTCATGCCACTGGAATCAAGCTAGCCTGGCTGATGAGGGCTGATGCCCCGAAACCGGTCCCAGGAAGCTTGTTTCCAGTCCGGGGAGGACCTGGCCTGGCAGTTCGGGCTGAATTGTTCCCATGGGGAACAGGGTCAAGACTGATTTGCATATGGCTGGGTCTGAACTGGAATGGCATAGGGAGCCAAAAAGCGATGGATTTAGGCCCAGATCTCTGTACTTGGGTGAATGTTTGACATTGTGCAGCATTCTGTCCATCAGTTGTTCTTTTTGAACGGGGGCATCCTTGTCTCGTCCCTTGATGGAGGTCAAAATAAGGTGAGGTCGTAGCATTAATTTTAATATTAACCTTTGGGATTTGCATAGAGCGCTATGACCATGTTGATAAAAGAATTACCAAGGTAATGCGACTCCAGAATCGCATGTAAAAAAGGCCAAGACAACTTGCCAAATGCCTTATCCGCATCGAGAGAAATCACCGCGGTCACAATGAAGAGAGTCGAGATTTCTCTAGGATATGACAAAAAGTATGAATGTTATCCCTTGTGAGCCTACCTTTAAGAAAACCCGTCTGTGAATTATCGATGAGTTTGGGAATGTGAACTTCTAGTCTATTTGCTAGGATTTTCGCAAAAAGGTTTTCCTCCATGTTTAATAAGGAAATTGGGCAAAAAAACTTTGGATCTGAATGATCCTTTCCCTCCTTGGGTATAACCACTATTGTGGCCTCAGTGGCTGTTCCCGAAACTTTGCCCGACAGGACGTAATGGTTGAAAATCTTTTTAAGATACTTGACGATCGAGGCAGTAAAAGTCTTATAGAAGGTGATGGGGTAGCCAGCTGGGCCTGGTGCTTTCCCCGAGCGAGTAGCTTTAATTGCCTTAATAATCTCTTCAGTTTCGATTGGTTTACCCAAACGCAATTTGTCTTCTTCTGACACTGTGAACATTGGGAGAGATTTGAGAAACGTTTGACATATTGATTTAATTAAAAAATTTTGTGGCATTTCCAATTTTTCACAGAATTCTCTAAAGACTTCGAGGATCTCCTGGGTGTGAAATTTTTTCGAGCCTTCCTTGTCCGTAATGTGGGTAATTTGTGTGGTTTTGGTATTGCAAAATTTGAGCGTAGATGCTAATGATTTACCGGCTCTGCTACGTAGCAACATTTGATGAGATTTTTGGGCGTGTACCACAAGGCAGGCAATTTTGCTGCCTATGGAATTGAATGAATACTTCAACTGTTTATGTCTTGGAGGAGAGATGTGTCCCTAGAATGTCTGCATAGCTCTTCCTTCCAATTCATTTAGTCTTCCAAAGATTGGAGGGCTCTCTTAATGTCGCCGTTCTTTTTTTTACATTTTTTTGATTATTTGACCCCTCATGGCACATTTAAACGCATCTCATAATATTATCGGGGATTTGACCGAGTGTTCGTTTTCTCTGAAGAAGCAGTCAATCTCTTTATTGAGATCCGTAACCTCAGCATCATTCTCTAAAATCTCTGTATTCTGTCCCCAATTTCGTCTCCCTTTTGTATCTGAAAGAATGGATAACAAAATCGCAGCATGATCAGAAACAGCTATTGGGTGAATCATAGTTTCTGATGTATTTTTTAGAAGAGAAGCATCAACAAGAAGGTTTAAGTTTAAGTTTAGACCTAACAGGGCACACAAACAATTGCTTAATATGTGTTCTTCACACCATTTACTAGATGCCTGGAGACTTCACAACCCAACGGGTAGTAATTTCACATTCTTCTCCTCCCTTCATTCAAGTTTTTCTTGCATCGACTACCTTCTTGTTGATTTAATGCCGCCCTTCATATGTGTGTTTATATATGTGTATATATAAGGAATTGATATTAAAGTATGTGACGGTTACAGCCTGGCAAGGCACCCTAAGAACTGCACCTATAAAGGCATCATTTTAAATAGTTTTACGTTCTGTGACAAACTCTTGGCTTATTGTGGAGAACAATGGGCTGCTCATGACCTTACACGTGACATTGCATATGACTTGTCAAATCTCAGAATTGATGGCATCACTGATGACATTGCATATGACGTTGCAAATGACATAATGCATGGCATCACCTATGAGACCAAAGGAAGCATACAACTAACAACACAATGCATGCACCCCATTTTATATGTCAATTAGCCTTGTCTTGTTGATTTTGGGAAAGCAGTGAGAGTGCAGAGTGTGATAAGGGGAGTACTTTATGCCCACTTTCCATTAAGCACAGCTGGATGCTGTGAACAGAGGATGCATGGAGAGAGTCAAAGGCAACATGGAAGATCACATTCACATTCACTGCATGCATCCCACTGAGCACAGCTGAAGGCCATTCCCAGTGGGTGCCATGGGTTTGGAAGAGTGTAGAGGGTGTGGCTACAAGGCTATGCCGTTTGCCTTTCATCTATGACGCATGTCCTTAGTCTGCACTTGCCTGTTTTCCATTTACAAAATGACCATTCTTACTAGTTAAATGGCTGCAACGCATTTATCTTCGGCCGCTGCTCGTTCCCTCGCTGACTTTTCTAGAGTGTATACTACTGCACGAGCACATTAAACCAAGAAAAGAAGCAGCAGAAGACTACAAAATGTCACAAACGTAATGCTTATTTTTTCTGTGCTAAGAAGAAAATACCTTTTGTGGTGACAAAATATTTTGTAAATTGTGCAAAAATGTATTCTGGAGTAGGGATCGACAGTATTCTTTAGGTACTTCAGGAATCTTGTACTGATGTTGCAGAGACAAAGAAGACGATGAAGGCTGTGGTTCAAAATAAAGAAAAAGAAAACAAGCTAATGGAAATGAGAAGCATTGAAGGATAGACCCCATATATTCCGCTAGTTTATGATTGTAGCACCCAAGAACAATCTTTGACTGATGGCCTATGCAAGTACATTCAATGACTCATCTAGATAAAGAGCAGGAATAAAAAGTAAAAAACTGAATAAGAATGGAAATGAAAGATTTATGTGTGGGCGTGTTCATGTGAACCTCGTTATCAATTGGTGCCAATAATGAGAGTTAATCCATTGAGAAACTGATAGAAAATGATAGTTCGTTGAAAAACTACAACTCCCAACATGCACCAGGCGGACTCCCAGTGAAACCGTTGCACGCAATTATCGCAATCAATCTCTACGTGACTAAAGTGACCATGTTAAACATGCAATTGAGTGAAGTTATCCCCGAGTTTCAGGTACCTAAAATCGTTGTTGTCAAACTTTCTACTCGAGGTGGTGTTATTAAAAAGATATTTTTTAACTTATAGATCTGCGATTTTCTTTTTAAGAAAAGCGGGGGCCCAAAGGGTTTTGCCAAAGCTGCTTTAATGGACCTACTAGGGAATAGTGTGGGTTGTACAATCAGCCAAATTTATGTGGGTTTGAGCTCCTTGCTACAGGATAATCTTGAGAAGCATAGGGATAAATGGCAGAAGACATTGGGCTCTTCATGTTGGTTTTTTTATGAATCACTTGAGCTAGACCAAACCCTGCTGTGCTCGTCCAGCTTGCAGATGCAACACTATAACATTATTTTTTCGACCTGTATTATACACCAGCAAAAATTGCCAAATGAGGGGGCTCTGTAGGCATCTGCTTCCCTCGATGTCAAAGTCAAGGGAAGGATGTGATTCACATGTTTAGTACATGTCCTGCATGAGAAGTACTGAAGTGTGAGTGTACAAAGTGTTTTTTAAACAAATTTTATTAAGTTTTCAATGTAGTCTAGAACAATACTTCAGCACATTTTGCAGCACTAGTCGGAGCAACATACAGGTACATGCTTCCCAGATTGGGACGGATTTACATTCAATAACTTTACATGTTTGCCTTGTCTCCTCGGCAGGCGAGCAAATGAAACCACCACTTCTGCAAAGGTCCGTTCTCTATTCGGATCTGTAAAACAGTATCTAGAACTAGTGCCCCGCAGTCTGTTATCATAACAACACCCCTCCTGTCTCCCACCCTCTAGTCCTGTAATAACACATACTTAAAGCATCGTATTCACAGTTCAAATCAACAGTACATTATAGCAGCGGCTAAGGATTACATTTTTACATGTTCAATCCGCCTCTCTGCATGTGTATAATTTGTTCGGGGTAATATTGGACCTTATTGCGACTGTGGGGTAACTGGGTAATCATTAGAATCCACATCAAGATTTTTAAGGGCTTCCAACATCATGTCCCATTCCATAGCGATGGGGATTTTACGCATACCTTTTGCTTCCTCTCTGCGTATTGCAGCGCTTTCAGCGCCGCCCCATCGGATCAGCTCACCATGCCAAGTGTATGTCGTGGGGGGTTTCTTTGATTTCCAACGCATAGTGATGGCTCTCTTTGCTAAGATGAGGGCCAGACACGTAAATCTGAATTGCACCTTGTATTTAGACGGTTGTCTGTATAAACCCAGAATACACTTGTCCAATCTCCCTCTGTGTAATAGCCTGTATATGCCGTCTGATGGAGTCCCAGAACCCTCGTAAGTGGGGGGCATGTCCATATCATGTGTAGTAAATCAGCTCCCTCCAATTGACATCTGGGGCAATGATGTTGTGTCTGTGGAAACATTGGTCTAGTCGTTTGGGGGTGAGATAGGCTCTGTGGAGCAACATGGTCTGTATAAATTTAAATTTCGCATTTCTGGATACCTTCTTAGGGTGTTCCACAACTTTCTCCCATTCTTTCTCCTCCAGATCCCGCCCCATGTCCCCCACCCAAGTATTACGTAGCGTAGTAAGTTCAATCGCTGAATGAGCCCGTATTCCAACATACAGCCATTTGATAAGGTGGCTGCCTCTGCCCATATAGTACAAGGTTTTAACTAATTCATGTGTGGGGGGTTCCTGTCGTTATGGGTCCCACTGCTTCTTGACGTATTGCAGCAATGCAGCATGTAATAGGTATAAGTGATCCGGCGCCACTGTTTCCCTCACGAAATTGTCGTGATCCATGAGCATTTCATTGTTAAATAAGTCAGACATTGTGCTAATCCCCACTTCAAGCCAAGGTGCAATTCTGCGCTTTGTGATGATTCCACTCGTCAGTGGTACCCCCAATAATGGGATGTTCCCAGCACATGGAGGATGTCTGGCCGTGTAGTGCAATGTCGCTTTCCAACACTGCAGTGCCGTGCGCAATAAGGGTGGTAGTCTTTGGGTGATTTTGCAGCGCGGAAGTAGTAGAGTGTGCAGTGCACCCCTATCTATGTCCTGCATGGTATATCATATTTCATGTAAGTTACGTCCAGCAGTCCAATACGAATGCCATTGTAGTTGGCATGCATAGTAATACGCTTTAAGGTCAGGGCCTCCCAGGCCTCCCCTGTCTGTTCTGAGTTGTAGCTTTTTAAGACTTATTCTGCATCTGCTAGACCCCCATATAAGATCTATAAGCATGGTATTCAATAAATTGAAGGTGTTGTGTGGTATTAGAATCAGTAAATTGGTGAAATAGTAGATCAGTCTTGGGAGAATCACCATTTTGGATATGGCTGCCCTGCCAGTAACCGAAAGTGGTAACGTAGTCCAGAAGGCAATGCTCGAGCGAATAGATCTGATAGCTCTATTGAGATTGCCCTCTAGCATGTCTGTGTGCGTCCGATATACCTGTATCCCCAAGTACTTGAATGTGTGTTGTGCTACTGGGAGCACTTGTGCTCCAAATGTAACGTCTACAGGGTGTACAGCCTCAAGAAAGAAAAAGGCATGTGACTTCGTTGCATTAATAGCCAGTCCCGAGATTTGTTCAACAGTCCGAAAAATATCAGGGATAGGGTCTAGGGCGGCCCGAAGGTCTCGTATGTAAAGAATAATATCATCCGCATACGCGGAGAATAGATGCGTTGTGGTTCCAATCGTTATGCCCAAATGATGTTCTTCAGTACGTAATTAAAGTGCTAAGGGCTCTAACGCTAATATGAATAACAGTGATGACAGCGGACATCCCTGTCTCGTACCCCTGTGTATCGAGTATTCAGCCGAGATGTGTCCTCCTGTGCGTGCACGGGCGGTAGGGGCGTCATAGAGCAAGCGGAGCCATTTAAGATAATCTGCAGGTAAACCAAACTTCCCCAGTGCTTCAAACATGTAGTCCCAATTGATCGTATCAAACACTTGTCTTAAGTCCAAAGATAGACAACCTGCATGTTCGTCGCGTTCCGGGGCAAGCGACATGATATGGTGCAACCGTCTAGTGTTCAGTGAAGTACTACGGGCTGGAAGAAACCCGTTTTGGTCAGTGTGTATGAGTTTATTTAAAGTCGGTAGGAGTCTGTTTGCTAGTACCTTACTAAGTATTTCATATTCCGTCGCCAGCAAAGACAATGGACGGTAGCTCGCCATGTCTGTGGAGTCCCTACCAGGTTTCGGGAGCGATACCACCAGGGCCTGCGCTGTAGTAAGAGGTAGTCTGCCCAATTCTAGCGCTTTATTATATAATGCTTCCAGTTGGGGGACTAGGAAGTCCGCGTATACGTCGTAAAATTCTGCCGGGAGACCATCGAGCCCAGGGGTTTTATTACGCAGGAGTCCTTTTATTGCAATTTTAATTTCGGTCTTGGTGATGGGGCCTATTAAGTCTTTTTGGGCTGCCGCTGTTAGTCGGGGGTATGGCAGGTCAGCTAGGAATACTTCAGTGTGAGTGTTTACTATGCTAGCCGGACCACTATATAATGAGGCGTAATATTGTCTAAAAGCCACATTAATGTCATGTTGAGTGTGTGCCGTTACCCCCGTGGGGGTAGTGACTTCGTTAATGATAATAGTGGGTGGGTCGTCCCGCAACAGTTTGGCCAATAGTGTCCCGGATTTGTCCGCTTCAGCATGACGTACCTGGGTGTATCGTTGATAGTCTATAACCCGGAGGGTCTCTAAAAGCTCTGCGTGCTGGATTCGTGATTCTTGTAGTGGGGCTTGTTTGCTGGTGTCATGTGTGGCCTCCTGTTCCAGTTTGTTCATTTTATTTTCTGTGTCTATGAGGTTCCTATATATCTCCTGCCTAGCACCCACTATCGCACTCATTGCCTTGCCCCGTAGTACTGCCTTAAAGGCATCCCATTCTATCAAAATGTCGGAGGCCGTGTCAGCGTTCTCAGTGAAGTACCGGGTAATTGTGTCTGCGATCGTGGTGCGAAACACCGTGTCTTCCAGTGTCTGCGGCCACATCCTCCAGGTGGGTACCGGGGTGGGAACTCTACCCCAGTTTATCGCTATTTCCAGTGGGTTGTGGTCTGAAAAGGTCTTAGCCAGGTACGTCGCATGTGTCACCTGCATTGCTATGGTTTTTGAGCAATAGATTCTATCTATTCTTGTGTGCAACAAATGGACCGGGGAAAAGTAGGAGTATTCGCTATGCGTTGGGTGGCGCATTCTCCATACATCACACAGGGCCCAACCATCTGTCCATCCACACAGTGCCTTCATCTGCTTAATCACTCCCGTACCGTGGAGGGGGGGATGGGAGCGATCCAGCGCAACATCCATTACTGCGTTACAGTCGCCACCTATAATCCAGGGGTGCATTTTCCACCCCACCAACGCCAAATTAAGGTTAGATAGAAATTTGTCCTGGTCAAAATTAGGGGCATAGGCATTGCCGAGGACCACCTGCTGACCATCTAACACTCCCCGTATAAGGATATAGCGACCCTGTTTATCCACCCTCTGTTCCAATGATGTGAAGGGTACCCCGTGTCTGATCCACACTGTGACTCCCCTTGCAAAGCCTGAGTAATTGGTGGAGAAGATCTGGCCTCTCCATTTCTTGCGGAGTTTCACCGCTTCCTGTTCCATAATGTGAGATTCTTGCAGATATACTATTTGCGCTTTGCGTCATAACAACTGCACATGTACCCTGTGCCTTTTATGAACGATCCCAATCCCTGAACGTTCCACGTTACTATATTATATGTATTAGGTGTATGCATCGCAGTGTAAAATAGGCGTCTGCTCTGTCTGTAGTGAATAGGAACCTCTGCTTCTTACTAATTTAACAAATTCGTCAGGACTCACTCCCACCCTGTAACTCCCAATACTAGGCCCGAGTGGGGAACTGCTCCGGACCATACAACTAAACACAACTACAAAAACTATATTAAGTACAACAAGTGCGTTCGCATTTAGGGGGTCAGCGCCAACGCCGTTCATTTCAGCACCACTGCATGCATTTGAGCTCTAACGGAACCCGGGACTTAGTAAAAACAATATAGAGATATGCCGTGTATAATCACTTAGCCAAACACCAAAAAGGATATGCTGTCTACTTGGAGTTCATGCATTGAAGCCACCATCAGTCTTTGCTTCTCAGCCGAACAAACCATCCGCCGTCTGCGGTGTCACAGTAGGGAAGAGCGTCATGCTGCCCTCAGAGTCCGATTTGTTCGCATTGTCGTTGGATGAGGCTGTGTCATCAGCATTTGTAGTGTCTCGAAAGGTGGAAGCCAACACCAGTGCTTGCTTTCTGTCCTGTTGCATCTGTTGTTGCGTCGGGTTAGTCGACTGTGCTGTCCTGGCTGTCCGTGTGCTGCGCCTGAAGCCGACGTCTCTCTCCCGCCTCGAATTATGGGATGGGCTCTGTGAGGGAGCTCCCGTTGATGCCGCCGGTTCCATCACCTCCAACCATTCCTCCACATCTTCCGGGCTCTCAAAGAAATGCGTCTTCTGTTCATATATAATTTTCAATCGCACCGGAAACAGGACTGCGTACTTCAGTTTCAGACCTTGTAATTTCTTTTTGACTGTCTTGAAAGAAGATCGTTGTCTTTGCACCAGGAGCGTATAGTCGGGGTACAATGAGATTCGGCTGTTCTCAAATCGAATCTGAGAAAGTTCTCTGGCCTTCTGAAGTAACAGGTCCTGTTCTCTGTAATTCAACATCCTGACTATAAGAGGCCGAGGAGGGGCGCCTGGTTTCGGCCTTCCGGTAGGTATCCTGTGCGCTCTTTCCACAGAGAATTGATTTGAGAGTCCCTCGGACGTGACATTGTCTTTAAACCATTGTTCCATATACCGGGTTGCGTCGGATCCCTCACTTCTTTCTGGCAGGCAAATAACGCGAATATTATTGCGCCTCGTCTTCCCTTCTGCGTCCTCAACTCGGTCTATAAGACTGTTGACTTGTTTCTATAAGTCTTTGATCTGAGTTGAGTGTTGCTTATGCTGCGGGGACATCTCCTCTAGCGCAAGAGTATTAGTTTTTACCTTGTCTGCCAGTTTGGCATGGTCTGCCTTCAACAATGTGAGTCTGGTCGTGAGTGTGCCAATTTGCTGTTCGATTACTTTCCTGGATTCTCGTACCTCCTGTAAAATTAAGTCCAGCTTGTCCACTGGGCTTTCCTCATTGGTAGGTGGTATGCAACTGGGTGTTAGTGCGGTCGAAGTGTGTTCTGCATCGTCCAGGGTTGGATCAGCACTGGAGGCGGTTTCCTGCTGCTTCCCTTCGTGCGTCCCATGGTTGTGCTTGACAAGGAATGCGTGGGCCGTAATGTTGCACTGTGAGTCGCCGACAGGGCGCGCTTGCTGGGATCGCCATGCCTCTGGCAGGCCGTGAGGCCGATCTGTACTTTATAACTTATGACGCCTGGCTACTAATGAGTACGGTAGTGTCCTCGCCTACTTTCACTAGACTGGCAAAGGTTCCAAAAACCCCAGAAGAATGGATCCACAAATGGGCATCATACAGTAGCTATCCCCCCTTTGCCCTCATCCGGTCAAAAAGGTGAAATGTTTTTAATCTCTGTGGCAGTGCTCAGGTCATGTTTCCCTGCAACAAGTATACCAGTAAGGGGTTCCCAGATCCCGCAGGACTCACTGTGGTAGGATGTTAGTTCTTCAGGGCTATGAGCTATCATAAACGGGGGTGCTATTGATGATTATCTGGCAGGTCCCTTTCCTTCCAGAAGGCTGCAATAGTTGTTTTTGCTGCCCCAACGCAGGTCCCAGTGCTTGGTATGTCCTCCGTGTGTGATGCAAAGAGTGCGCACCATGCCCACAAAGAGACTGGAAAGGGTCGTCTATGGGACAGACTATCCCCGCCTGGAATGCAGGACTAATAGGACCGACGTGGAGTGTCTTCGCGGCACGCCTGCTCACGTTATATGTCAGCCTCTTGCCCCATATATTAGGCTCACCTCCGTCTCGATTCTGATCTTCGGGGCCTCCGCTGTCCCCGGTCAGCAACACTGCCACCGCTGGAGGGCACTCTATGCCGCAAAGCGCACACCGCAGGCCACCGGACGCCCGATCGCACGTATGAGAGACGTGCAGGCATTTGCGGCAGGCAGACGGGACACCCACCGCCTCACCTCAGGTCCGGTTCGTGCGCGGCGCCACCACCGCCGTGTTGGGTCTCAGTGCGGAGGTCCTGTTCCGGCCGCGCCCTCACTCCGTTCCACCAGCGGGGCTCACGTAGTGTAGGACGGCGGGGCTTACGGCCTCACTTGTAGTTTCGTTTTCTTCATCTCTGCAAGTCCGTTCTGCCCGCAGCGCCGTTCCGCTCAATCATGGAGCGGTCGAGGACAGCTCCGCTGATGGACTTCTCTGTGTAGTGGTGGTACGCCTCACTTCGACTCCAGTTGTTGCCCAAACACGGGTTATTTATGCAGGATTATGGAGCCCGGGTCCGGAGCTCTACTAGTAGACGACCGCCATGCTCGGCGGTTGGCCACGCCCCCGTGAGATTATAAAGTTATTGGAAACTAAGCTAAAGTTGATGTTACTTTGATCCCCCAGTTAATGTTGTTTGGCGTGCACAGTGAGGCTGTTACTAGATCCAGCCAGCTCTTTGTGTTTGTATCCTTGGCAGTGGTTCATATTTGTATAACATTGGTCTGGCTGGATTCACATCCCCCGTCATTTCACCAGTGGCTTGCATGTTTGCTATTGATATACAATTTGGAAAGCACCTGGTATGGTGTAAAGTTAGGAAAGCCAGGAAGAAGGGTTAATGGATTTGGGTACCTACCCAGGACTGGGTCGGTGCCCTGCAGTCTGATCAGCTGGACTAAAAGGGTAGCTTAAGTGGTCATAGGTTTCAAGTTAGGTTTCTCGAAATTAGGGGAACCCTCCCTGTGGTAACTATCTCTCAGTACTGCATGACTGCCTTGGGAACAATAATGCTGCAATATGGAAGCACTTGTCCCTTTGGCTCCTATGGACCTGTTCCTTTTAAGGGTAGATTCCAATAAATATTGTTCAAAAAAATGTACCTCTCAATGCCGTAGTTAGTAATATGGCTTCATTCTTTAATAACGTTCTTTCTTACAATTTATATAAAACATAGGCGTTTGTCTAGACAGACTTCCTCACCGATTCAGAATGTTAACATTACTTTATATTAAAAAGAAATGTATTGAAATCTGGAATTACAATCTTTACTTGGATGTGCAAAGGTTCGTGGTTTTGTCTGTATGCAATGAATCTGTCTGCTTTTTCGTGTCTCTTCTTTTATATCTGTGTCTATATATGAATTTATGTACATGTTTAAATGTCTGCCTGCACACATGAATATCTAAAAAAAAAGTGTGCGTGTTTCTCTGTGGGCATGTTGATGATTATATGTGTCTGTGTGTGGCTCTCTTCGTAGGTTTATGCATGTGTATTAGATAACCCTGGGCGTAGTTCGCGTAGTAGCGCTACGCGTAACTACAGGAAGTGCACTTCGCACTACGCGAGCTATGCGTAGCACTACGCGAACTGCGTAGTGCAGTAGGAAATGCTGTTCTCAATGATTGCACAGTGCCGGATGCTTGTCCGCATTGTGCAATCATTGCAAACGGCATCTTGCACAGTCCAAGCGGTCGTTTTCTGCCGCTCGAGTAGATTTGTACTCGAGCAGCAGTTTTCTCAACGCGGACTGGTAGTTTCTCATCGCGAGCGGTCGCGAGCATACGCGACCACTCGCAATGAGAAACCTGACCTCCCCGCGTTGAGAATCTCGCCGGGAGGTTTATTTTCCACGCTCGCGATCG
The DNA here is from genome assembly GCA_963921515.1 of Calotriton arnoldi. NCBI lineage: Eukaryota > Metazoa > Chordata > Amphibia > Caudata > Salamandridae > Calotriton > Calotriton arnoldi. The sequence goes on from CAWUFW010000934.1 coordinate 450,505, forward strand.
GCAACTTGATGTTGCTGATCGCGAACGAGGAAAAAGTCTCGCCGGGATGTCAGTTTGCTCGCACTCGGTCGCCAACTTGACGTTGAGGACCGCGAGCAAGCAAAAAAGTGCCCGCTACGCGTTTTTGCACTGTGCTACGTGCAATTCGCGTAGCGCGTAGTTGCGCAAACTATGCAAACTACGCGAGCGTAGCGTAGTTTTCCGCCCAGGCCTAGTATTAGATGTGCGTATGTGTGTGGCAACAGACAGTGATGAATGGCTTTTCGTTAGAATTCTAAATGTTTATCATTTGATTTTTGCAAAGATTTTTGTGACTGATTTGGATTGTACTTGTTTGTTTGAGTGTAAGTGTATGTATGTGTTTTGTGTTTTGTACATGTATATTTGATCTTACAGGTGTTTCTCAAGACATGTGTATGTATCTATACATTTTGATGATGTATGTGCGCTCAGATATGTGTGTACATGTGTCTGCTTGTAGGTGTGTGTATACTGTTGGTGAACCTGTGTCTGTACTTGTGTGCCTGTTTGATTCTGTGCGTATATGGGAATGTGTGTTGTGTACACTTTTTGAACACTATGCAATCCTGGTGCCATGATCACCCATTGCTCTAACCTGTGCTTAAATCTAATTTGCTGTGGTTTAGTCACAACTCAGACATATATTATTTACAGATGTATCTGTTGTTAATGATTTTTATTCTCCCCATTCATGATACGCCTGGAACATAACTTTCTTACCTACCTTCTAAATAAAGATGGAGTTAAGTAGGCTTTTGACACTGTGCAGGTATTAATCATGCCCCCTTACATATAGCAAGTCCATATTACCCTTTTTAACCTGCTGGTATGGCCAGCGTGCCCACTAGCTTTAAGGTTGAGCACTCCTCAGCTGGAACTTAATTTTACAAGGCGCAATGAAAGTGGGCAGATCAATTGTCAATTTAATTGTCTCAATTGCAAAAACTGGTTACATTTTCTTTTTACGCTTCCAGGCCTGGAGTATGAAGTACATGGCTTCCAGCTCAGTTTAACAGGTTTTTGCCTATTTGTGTTGGACCTGATCACCTTTGGTTGATTTTATTGATTGTTCAAAGATGAGATCTGAAAACGCATGAAGCGATTTCTCTGTTGCTTACTGTGTGACAACCCATGGTTTATTTCAGTACTTTATGTTGATTTTTCATATTCACCTATGTTGAGCACAGTACCGTCTGCACTATTGTCCACTTACTGTTTATCTGCTATGATGTATGATTGCAGCACTTCTTACAGAGAGAGAGGCTGTTGCATACATTTGTTTGTTTTGTGTTCATGTAGGTTAATTAAAGTTCGCATATGTTTACAGTACCTGTTCAAATCAATCCAATGGAACCGTTGTATCACGTTCCTATCATTTATAGTGGTTCCATTTTGGGCACAGGGGTAAGTGCTATTGTTTATACTAGTGGACACCCACACATCAAAATAAACCCTACACATTGCAAACAGAGATGTAAAGGTTGCCCCGCCTTCTCTAGCAAAAATTACAACATGATTATTGACACATCTGTTATCTGATAATTACAGAACTAAATTGTTCCACTTAGTAGTTTTGCCTTCCTGGCACCTGACATCTTATTTACTTCCCTTCTTAAAATATGGCTTGAATAGCCCAGGACCTCGTCCTTATGCAACTGCCCAACATCATGTTCAGCAGTTAGAATCTTAAGCATCCCAGTTGACCAAGCCTTTAACTTGGAACCCCAAATAGGAGAATCTCTATTCCTTTCCCTAGCATAAGTATAGTGAGTGGGAGCAGTAAATGTGATAAACTCATAACTTGCGGGTTGAGAATAAGTGTGTTATTCTGCTTGGTCTCCAATAGCAACAAAATCCGTTAGTCAAACTAATAACACTTGTCAATCGAAGGGTCTATCTCATCAGCCCTCCTCGATGTCTAATTTCTGGCATTTCAGGATATGACAAACCTCTACCTACATACATATTCATGGGGCATATTTCTGTTAATGTGTCCACAGTGCTCTGTTCTTTATAATTAAAATAGGCATCAAGCAATTTTCAATTGAAAATATGTGCGAACCAGGAAGAATGAGCTTTAAATTCCCAGGTGGCTCCCAGTCAACACCAGAAGGACCATCACACAGGCCCTCGTCACCAACAGTCTGCACTATGGGAACACACTCTATGAAGGACACCAGAAGCCTCCTGAAGAGAATACAGGCAATACAAAAATCAACAACAGGACTCATCCTCAACCTCCCCAGGCGGATCCACATCCCACCACACCTCAAGAAGCTACACTAACTCCTGATCCAGAAGAGATGCCAGTTCAAGATGTTGACCCATGCATACAAAGCCCTGCACAATGAAGGACCAGTAAACATCAGCAAGCGCATGACCTTCCACCAGCCGACCAGACACCTACGATCTGCCTCCCTCTTCCTCGCAGACACCCCCCGGATCTTCCGAGGCAACAGCGGAGAACCCTCCTTCTCATACCTGGCAGCCAACGCTTGAACTGCCCTTTCCCTGCACCTCGAGACCACCTCATTGCTCCGGGATTTCAGGAAAGGACTCAAGACCTGGCTGTTCGAATGAACAGATCATCATGAAGCAGCTAGCAACTCCAGTGCCTTGAGACCCTCAAGGGGAATTTGCTGCGCTTTATAAATCCTGACTGATTGAAACAGACAGAAATGCATATCATAGCAGACTTCAGGCAAACAAATGTGTCACTACAGCCAGAGCTGTCGACTTTGAAAACGGGTGACCAGGTTCGAGTCTCGGAGTAGGCTCAATCTCACATCCTGTGATTCTGGGCAGATCACTTATTCTCTCCGTGCCTACAAAAAAGTGAATGTGTCCTTCTGTAACGAAACTGGTGCTCATGTAAAGGGTCCAATACCTTTGGGTCGAGTTTGTGATATATATAGCTAATGAAAGAGGCATGCTTTTTTGGTAAGGAGTGATTGTCAGCACAAGGCCTTCCTACCACGATACACCACGATCAACAAACGAACAGCAATCAGTCAGTCGCCATTCGCCACCGCCCCTTCCTGATAGATGTGACGTCCAACCACCAAGGGTACATTACAGAACTCTTCCTGTGTGATGAAAATATGATATAATCCGGATTTATCTGACAGCTAAGATATACATTCAAACTATTTTACTTGGACCCCCACGTCCCCGAAATAAATATAACAAATGTATGGCGGGAAAGGGCCCCGAATGTAATTGGTACACAGCGGAGTTTAAAATCAGATGTATATGCCTGACCAACTTAACTTCTTATGAGCCCACAAATATCGATTTATATCTTAAATGGAGTATGCATTTTAGAAAGGTTAATAACATATGTACTTGCATCTAATTGTGAGGGAAGCCCTGATGCAGCAAGCCATCTTATTCTGAAGGAAACTAAACTGAGCGATTTAGTAATTTAGTATTTAGTATTTTTGCAACCTGTGCCGAAAGGTTGAATAATAGTGTTCGACGGTTCAAGAATTATAAATACTCCATCAAGTTCAGTGTGTTTGAAGCTGTGATTAGATCCTTTTCTGCTCAGTAGAATGTGTAAGTAATTGCATCTCCCGTTACAGAGTTCCATAAATAATAAATAAAAGGAATTGATTTATGCTGTTGATTTTTATATATAGGAAGCAGACATTAGAAGACTGTCAATGGTTTCATGTATTTATCTCAGCTTCCATAAAAACTTATTTGGGGTTTAAATTATATTGGCCTCAGTTCTGAGCCAGTGACACCGATGACTACTTGTACGTTGACATGAGCGTCCGTATACATTTATGTACTCGAATGCATATTTTCCAAGCTCAGTCCACATATTCTTCAAGGTGTTTGCAATTTTGTCAGGTGCATCTTACCTTGGTTTAATGGTTGAAGTGTATTCAAGTGGTGGTCGGGATGGGGGCTTCCTGTCTTGCCTACTGCCATTACAGGCGTGATAATGCACACGCGGAAGCTGCCAACTCTTCAAGTAGTCTAAAAGCCACTTGGGATAGCGAATGACTCAAATATACCAATGAAAATATATTGTAAACATAAAGGAATTTGTTTATAGATTTCCAGGTATATTACTGACAATTATTAATACAATAAAAGTGCTGTTAGTGCAAGAAAATGGAAATTACAGCACGCAGATTAGCGGTATGAAGTTGAAATTATTTGATGCAAAGGACGAGTAAACATGCACAAACAAAGCCTATATGTCTTGCTTTAATGTATTTACACAACCAAATACAAATGCCATTTCTGTCATATTAAAATTATATCAGTGCTTTTCATTGTCTAGCCACTTAAGAGTTGTGCAATAAATAGTATGTAAATTCTGCAGATGAATGCCATTTCTGTCTCTTGTAGCATGATTGTAACCTCCATCCACAGAAATCATGCATTGCAGATCTGTGAGCTCCCTCCAAAAATCACAGTCTGGGTCTCCCATCACCAGAGGTGGAAAGTGAATGGAGTCGAGTGCATATGGCTGCTGTAAGTGGAGGTACAATCAGGTAGCAATGTTATGTTATGTTAGTAGCAATTGCTATAGCGCAATAACACACTGCCGAAGAAACCACAGACAAGTTGAATTAACCACACTTACCGCTAATGCTGACTGTAGTGTCTAACGCCAGACTTCATTGGACCAGATATGATTGAACACCACAATAAGCAGAAACCACTGCGTTTTACTGAGTTACAGATGCCTGTACTTTGCTCTTCAAACACATTTGTTGAGACTAAGTCTGGTGGTAACTCCTGCGCATTTCCCTAGCTAATGTGGTATAGAAGTCCTTTAAAAGAAATCATAGGAGCTTTCTGGGATAACCTGGCGGCACGTGCTGCTATGCAAAGACGAAATTAGTAGTAAGGTTTTTGGTGGGACTGTTTTATTAGTTGCCAAGCCATTTCCCAAAAACAACTATTCTCTGGGCCTTACATGCTCTCGCTGCATGCAAGAAATGTGAGTTCTAATCGTGGCCATCACAAGTGGTCAAGTTCTGTGGTCTTTGGTAAATCAGTGCATCTCCTCCCCATACGCTGGTATGACGATCTAAAAACACATACAACTTAGAAATCCAACAATTTCATTATAAGGTGCTGCTTATTACCATGAAATAGTCATTTACAAACCTTAGTTCCATGGTACAGAGTTCTCGTGCAAACACCCACCCACCTACCAATGGGTCCCCTGCGTGGAAAGGAGCTGTTCACCGACCCCCAACAAGAGCACCTTCACTTAGAAGTCTATCCCACCTGCTGAAAAGAAAACCCTTTTGAGGAATCCAGGAGTTCGCAGGGCCTGTATGTCTAGTGGTGGCTACTACTGAGTGCAAGAAAGCAGTCTCCCCTGAGATACTTTCAGAGACGCAGCCCACTCCTGCTCTGAGGACAAATACCACCGTCTGCCCCCAGGGGCATGAAGGAGGACGGAGAGATGACTGAGGGAGTAGTGAAAAGGCAGCTGACGTATGAAAGGGTTTCTGGGGGATGAGGTATGTGGCAGGTTATGTATAGAAAGGGGCAGGCGAGGTATAAAAGTAGGGACGGCTCACAGTGAGGTACAGAGAGAGTGGTTTCTGAAGTATAGGGATAAGGGTAGATAAGGTATACAAGTAGTGGTAAGGGAGGTGGTACACAGGTCTGGTCTGAAATAAAAGTAGGGAACGGAGGTAATGTGAGCGGGCAGGTGAGGTTCAGAGATCGCTCAAGAGCGGTGTGTAGATGGGAAGGCTGTTAAGGGTTGGCTGTAAGAAGGTAGGAGAGGATTAGAGACAGGAGTATGTAGAAGTTTGGAGGTGTAGAGCAGCAAGTAGGCAGGTGTGGAACAGAGAAAGGGAGGGAGGTAAGGAAGGAATGTAGCAGAGAGGTGGAAAACTGCAGAGGAGAAAAGACTGGCGGTGATAAGAGAAGTGAGAACGGCAAGTCTATCTCATATAATGGCGGGGAAGTATCTGCTCAAACTACCGCATTTTGGCGGCAAGACTGGAGACGCAAGGGAAAGTGACAACTCACCACAGGGATGTGCCAGTAATGATGCTGGCTTTATTGACAGAAGAATCCATATTACTGTGACAAATCCTCACCTGCACAAAGAGGGGCCACCTTGAACACCCTAGAGACCACCACGCCTCACAAAAGGTACAGCCACAGGGCTAGGCAATCTCTCCTGTGGGCTTAGCATGCTTTCTTCTATTTGTATAATTCAGCACTATACCGGAAAGTCATGCTATCAGAAGGGTCTGTTGCAGACGTACTTATAGAACAGCAACGCAGAACACCGGGGCTGCTGCTAACATTTGGACAGCCTGCACTGTTGCAGCCAGATGGTGCCTCCTGACCAGGGCCCAAAACATGGTTCATAGCCATGCAATTCCATGCGCTGCAAAGGAAGCATTTCCTTGGCAAATACCACAACTGAGAGTCAAGAAAATGCTGATCTGATACGAGTCTCATCAACCTAGGGGCTGCTTCAAACCCCCTGTCGCTATACTATTTTGTCTCTTTTTTTGCCTGACATAACTAAACCTATCACTAGCCAGACCTAAAAATAATGCAAAAGTAAAACAGTGGATAAAATGAACACATGGAGGAACCCTGTGCTGAACCACATGTCTGTGGATCTAGGTGCAATCTGGTTAACACGTTGCAGGTTTAATGCTGCTATTATGGTTTAAACTCACCTTTACCATTTTATGAGGTACAAATTCCTCCTACTGGAATTTGTAGCATATTGGTTTTTGTAGATATGTATTGTGGACTGTAATTAAGAGTATGCCGTTTAACAACAGCAGCAACTTCTAAATGGTCATTGGGGCTGGATGTCTATATTCATTCATTATTAACTTAATTCGGAGGTATAAAACATCCATAAAAGCATCACTCAGTACAAACATCATTATACAATTCTTATCATAAGACAGAAGTGTACATAAAATCAGATACAGTTCAGGAAAAGGCTAAAACTGTTAAATCTTATGACTGTCAAATATAAGGAAGTTTAAGCATGTGTATGTATCCTATCCGAATATTTCTGACGGCCCACTTTATAAAACACCTTCCTTGGCGATTAGTTCCTAAAAACAAGTTATTAAAACCAGTCTACAGCTATCAATGCTGAAAAATCTATTACAAATTTCATAATACTAATGATTCAAGTATTAAAATATGAGTTAAGATTAAAATGAAGTGATAGAGTAAAGTGCCTTCGTGTTTACATAAGTTGATTCATCAATTGCATCTTACATTCAAAATAAGGGAATAGGGGAGTGCAACTATCCTTAGCTCTATAGCCCTGTGCTTGGACACGGCCAGTATAAGAGCGGGGACAAAAACCTAAATCCTGGTCCGCCATGCCTCCATCTCATCTGGTTCTCAAGTGTTCAGATCTAATATAATAAAAAGTGCATAGGTGCAATGATTACATGTTAAATTCAGTCCCAGTTTCCCTTGATCACGTTGGTCGGAATGCCTTGATCCATAAAGAAATGTTAGCCTATGGCCTATCCTAATCAAGGGTTAATGAAATGTTCTTCCTGGCGTAAAAAAAACTGCCCATAGAAAGGATGACATTCTACAGCAGAGCTCTAGGGTAGGCAGTGATTGCAAAAATAAATATGCAGGACGGCATTGTGTAAAACAGAATGGTCTGATTGTCGGTAGCATGTATCATTTCCGTTGTTGATTATCGAACTTACAGAAAAAGACCACATGCATAGTATCCTGGGGCATCGTATTGTCACAGGGGCAACTAATCAGGTTTGTAGACCAGTCATTCATTTTTGGAAAGCTGACTAGTCTATGGAATATGTCCAGTCTTAGGCGGGACAAAACAAAACTATGTCTTCCGTGTAATACAGTTTTAAGGTAGGGTTGCATATTAAAAGTAGTTAAAATCAGTTGATTTTTCAAGACACTGGGTTTAGGGACTTAAGTGAGCAGTCTGAGGTTTTCCAGGTGTATCATTCCTTCCTTTTTCAAGGTCTTTCTGCTTATTATATCTAATGTTTCGGGCTTCTCAAAATAATCAGGATGGCCCATATCATTGACAACGTTGTACGTAGGCCAACCATGAGATACTTGAATGTGAGCTTAATTTGAGACAATCCCCGATTATAGCTCGATTAAGGCCTGTATATCCAGAAGTCCAGATTTTATGCCAGAGTAGAATTGGCTGCAGCTTTATTAAATCTGTGATGAATTGGGCACCCAATTCGGTGTGACATACATATACTGATGTGCTTTTAGGTGTTGCAAGCAGATATCTAAAAAAATCATTCTCTACCACTTGGATGTCTGTACATTTTTATGTCCCCACAAGTCCCCCCCCGTAAAGAGCTATGCTAAGGGCACTTGACTTTGTAGATCTTCATCATCACCTTGGGTGGGTTAGAGCCCAATCGTCTCGCAAAGCTTCTAAGGGCCATACAAGATTTGCTAAATTGTAGCTTCCTGTTGGCAATAGCCTTGTTCCATAAAACATCCTTATCGAATAAAATCCCCAAATAAGAAAATATATTAGTAAAACCAATGTTTGTGCAGTTTATTCTTATATCTCTACATTTCTTGCTAGTCCTCTCACATTTCATGATGAAGGTTTTTCTTTGATTGACTAGGAGGCCAAGTTCCTTCATGTATATTACAAAATTCGAGATCAGGGACTGAAGGGCCAGAGGGGTGCGAGCCATGAGGACGGCATCATCAGTGTGGAGGAGGGCCGGGACAGGGTGTGTTCCTATTTGTGGAAGATCTTTAGTAGATGCTGCAAATACCTCACCCACACTGTTTATATATATTGAAAACAGGATAGGAGCCAAAACGCATCCCTGTCTCACCCCTCTCTCCACGCTGAAAGCTTCAGTGCATTCTCCTCTGGTGCCAGATCTGACCATGGCTTTGTATCCCGAGTAGCAGTCCCTCAATAAGCTGATAATCGATACCTCCACCCCCATGTCTTTCATTTTTAGCCATAGTTTAGCGTGTATAACACAATCAAAAGTCAATGACAGATCGACAAATGCGAAATAGATGTTCCCCTTTTTGATGTTAACATATTTTTCAATTAGCATATTGCAAATCTGACATGATGTCTTGCGATTCCACCCAGTCCTGTAATCTATTCAGGATTATACGGCCCACTATCTTGACAAGTGAGTTGAGCAAGGAAATAGATCTATACCATGCTGGATTAAGGCGATCTCCTTTTTTATAAATTGGTACAATAATGGATTCACCCCATGATGACAAAAAGCCTGCTGTACAGCATGCCCTCAGTATTACAGTTAACACGGGCCCCCAAAGGGCAATATTATCTTTATATAAATCTACTGGTATTGCATCTGGTCCTTGCGCTTTGCCACTTTTACTTGCCTGTATTGCATTATTAACTTCCTCCAGTGTAAAAGGAGCAATGGAGGAAGTTTGAGGTAGAACTAGGGTGTCATTGCCGCAATATTCACACTCAAATGCTAGTGCTATGTCGGGAAGAGAATAGATATTGGAAAAATGCTTTATCCATTCTTCCTACAGTATTGCAAGCTCCACCCTGGGAGCCTCATCTGTTGTCAGTGGTGTAGAGTTAATTGCCCGCCAGGAGGCTCTATTATCATTACTGGTGCTTGCTTCCTGTAAAGACTCCCAAGCCATTTCCCTTAAATGTAGTTTTCTCAACTTCACGGCCTGCTTATATTCGGCTCTGCAATGGCGGACTTCTGTGGTGCTCCTAGGGGATTTATGTAATGCCTCCTTTAGACTTTTATGGGCCTTGGAACATAATTCGTCAAATCACCCCTTCTCCCCCTGTTTTGCTTTCTCTCTAGCAACAAAATACCCTCTCTTATACCCTGAGTAATTGACAAAAAGGCTGTAATAATTTTGTTGTTTGGGGTGGTATCATCTAGACACAGCTCGAAGGCTTCCCTCTTGTTACCTATCAATTTCTTAAGAAAACCTTCCGGAGTGATCTGTGTCCAGCGCAGAGAGTAACCATTGCGCCTTGCTAATTCAATCTCTGTCACTTGTAGGGTGATTTTTCCACACCCCTGTTTAAAAAATGGTACTGAAGTTTGTTGCATACTCAAGGGAAAGTGAGATCGAGTGTGTAGAAAAATTAAAAACAAAACCAGCACATCTATTGGACAGTAATACATGATCATTGATGCTGTGACTATTTCTTCCATTAAAAGTATTCTTACGGATAGCGTAAGGGGAAAATATTTCATTTGCAAATGTCAGATCAAATTTAAATAATAGATCATTGATCTTATCGCCATAAATGCTATGGTTAAAATGGGGCTGATCTCCGTCCTGTGTGTTTGCCGTACCACATATTTTATCCGATTGAATATTGCATGTTCGCAAGTTGAAGTCACCCCCCCATAAGATTATCGTGTGTTTTCTATTGTCTACGTTGATTTGCTCCAGATCATCATTCAATTTCTGCAAAGTGGCTATTATATCTCTCTTAGTAGCATTGTTATAAAAATTGATTAATACTAACCTAGCATTGCCTGTCGAATCACATTCTATTAGTTGGTAATACGAATTATATGTGACCATGGCGATGCTAGTAAATTGTACGCTATTGGAGACATAGGTACATAATCCCCCCTTTGTCCTGCCATGTCTCGATTGGATAGCTGGTGTAAAGTATGTCCTATACCCATTCATGTGGGTGGACTCTGTGAGCCATGTCTCTTGCAGACAAATGATTTGGAAATCAGCTACAAACTCTAGCCATTCTGGAATTTGTCTTTTGCTTCTCAGGCCTGCCACAATCCAACACAAATATCCTAAGAGTTCAGAATTAACATGTGTGGAATTCGGTTTGTTATTATCCATCGGGGAGACTGGCTTATTTCTGCTATCCGGTATGGGGGTACTTTCTCTTATCAACGTAATTCCCTCACTCATTATCTGGGGAATATTTCCGTCATTAGCACTTTCTGTGGCGTAAATTCTCATAATATCTTCCTCGCTATCTATACAAGGATAATCATTAAGTCCATCTAGGCCATCCAAAGTCGATAGGCAATGGAAACAATTGTAAATTGGGACTTGGTACCTTTGATCCATCATCTTCAAAAGTTGCCCTTGATCTAATGTCATTAGTTAAATGTTCGGGTTGGTAAAAGTAGCCCAAAGGGACAGAGGAAATGGCATTTGCAGAGGTATTGATGGCTCTAGTCCTGTTCAGTACTGGCTCCACTAGCCATGGCGTTTTAAAAGACAAGACTACACAGTCGCCACTGAGGGTTTTTTTTTCCCTTTCCCCACCCATTTAACTCTCCTTACCATCTTAAAATCATTAAAGAGGTGTCCAGTTAGACCTGATTTGACACCCAACCAATTTAAATACTTATTTCATTAGGGAGGTCCAGTTCTCCATACTATCAGTAGGAAGAGGAGTGACATTCGTCAGGACTACCACATATGGTGTTGCAGCCGGTGGCAGGTCCAAACGATCGGATATATGCTCTGTGAAATCTCTAGGATGTCATCAGTGGCTAGGGTTATTATGGCAGATCCACAGTGTCTTCCAGCTCTCTCGTCGGGGCGGGGCATGCCTGATTTTAAACTCTCTCCACCCCTCATTCTATCACTTTGTGTGCCTACATGTCTAGGGGGATGTATACTTGGTCCTGCCGATATTATGTTGGTTCTTACAGTCTTGGCTGGAGCCTCAGTTGTAGGCTCAGTTGTAGGTGGACAGGTCATATTGCATCGCATTTTTGGTGTTTGTGCAGCTGCAGAGATATTCAAGAGCTCCAGGCAAGAGTTAGGTCTTGTTTCTACTTTCGATAGTTGGGTTTGTATGGACCCCAGTATGTTGTTCACATGCTGATCGATAACTTTAAGTGCTTCTGCTAGAGTGTCTAGCTTGCTAATTATTGTCTTATTAGGGTCCAGATTGGTCTGTACTGGGATGGTTACTGGTTGTTCTAGGCCTTGAGTTTGGCTATTTGGTCGCTTGTCTCGCACTATCTCTCTAGTGGGGCGGGTTCCTGAGGGATGAGTTTGTGGCTTTCTAACCCGTTTGGACGGTGGTGAATTAGATATAGATGGGGAAATGATTTCAGGGATATATTGGATACATCTGCTTACCCCATTAGCCTCTCTCTTATCATGCTCCTTCTTGTGCCCTTATCTTCGCTAATACGTGCAGGAATACTTACAGGATTCTCTAAACCATAGTTGGGGGCGTGGGACGCATGAGATGTTATTGTCGAAGCACTTGCACAATCACCGTTTAATAACAGTGATTCATCAACAGTTGTTATTTGCTTTTCAATAGCCCCCATGGCTCCCATAAGATACTTTAATAATGAGAGTTATTCTTGTCTGGGGACTGAGGCTTGCCAGCGGTGGCAGGGTGCCTCCTCTTGCCAATGCTTAGGGAATATTCTATTAAGAGGTGAGAAGATTATTCCAAAAATACCAAAAAGTATCAGTCACTCACAATCAGTCAGGGGATAGGGCAAGGGTACACTTTGTGGCTGTTGTCTAGTGATTGCTGGTGATTGCTAGATAGTTACGCCACCCCACCTCTGGGATAAAAATCTCGAGTATCGCTCACCCCCCCATCCCCCCCGGTCAGTGATGAATGTACAGTGGTGATCAGAATGTAGTCTCTTCTCTTATCCAATCAGAAATCAGAAGGACTTGTACACGGTTAACAAGTCTTTGTAGGATACTTCGACGTCCCTTTTCCTCTGTTCCAATGGAGGATTACAATTTAGCCAATAAGACCCTCCCACAGGTGATTCCAAAGCGCATGAAGACAATAGAGGCCACAGGATAAAAGAACTGAAAGATGGATTAGGAGCGAGGGACTGTACCTTGTTTTATCTGTTCTATTGCCCATAAAATATTCCGTCGAGTCCAGCTCCCGATTTTAGCCGTCACCTTCAGATGAACAACTCCCTGCGAGCTGGTGAATCCGTTTTACTGCTGATTTACTACACCTTGGCCTAGGGGAATTTCAACAGGTTCTGTGATTTGACTATGAGCAAATCTGCGATGGCTGCCTGGTTTTCACCCTCAAGGGAGGTGGCCCAGCCCTGCCTCCTCCTATCGCCGCGGGGGTCAAGGCTTGCTTGAAAGCGTGTTGGTCACATCTCTCCCCTCGGAAGCTGTGGCTGATTAAAACCGTTACACCCTGGAACTTTGAGTCCCACCAGGGTGTTCTTGGGCAGTAGTACAGCGAAAACAAAGCAGCCTCTCCTCCCCATCTCTTACCAGGCTCCTGTGTCTGCGTATGTGCTCCTTTAGCCCCACTGCCCTCACTGTACTTCAGCTGTTGGGTGAGGGTGGGTTGGAGCTGGGTAAAAAGGTTCTGGCAGCCTCTGACCTTCTGTGCTTTCTGTACTTTTGGTGCCAGTGGGAGCCGGGAGCCAGTTGCGGTCTGTTGCGAGGGGGGCTTGGGGAAATCAGCAAGAGGCAGCTCCTGCTGTGCAGTGCAGTGGTATGGCAGTGGTATTTTCAGCAGGCTCAGGGACTCAAGCGTTTTTATAGATCCTCTCCGAGGCAGGTTCCCGTTCTGTGCCTCTCCTTCCACTTCTGCACTGCCGCAGCCGTCAAAGCGGGCCAATCTTTCCTACTGAAGCCTGCAGGGTGGCCACTGCATCCGCGTGAAAGTGGGGGCTTACAGCAAGGGGACGGATGGTGGTTTATGGGTACCTTGGCTGCGCTCTCCCTATGGTGACCCGGCAGCTCTCCCCCTCGCTCTCACTTTGGCTTACGTTCGCTGTCTCCGCTATTAATATTCCTTTACTTTACGTAACGGTCTCGTGGACCTACGTCGTTGCTAAGGAAGCCAATTGGGTCCGTTCCTATAATGAGATCCATAAGCTACTACTAACCAAGCCGTCGAAGGCTTTCCTTTCCATTATAGGTTGTCTATATTGATTTCAGTGGATATTTTCGATTGTGTATTTTACTGACCATATACTGTCCAATGTTTAAATAGGCATAGGTGTAAATGGATCCAGTAGAAGCTGTTTGAAACTGGTCAACTGGAGTTTACAAAATAGGCAAGTTCAGAGAGTTGTCATCTTTTACTGAAATGCTAGGCAATAATTTCTCTAATGGTCCCTTTTTTCTGTCTCCTTTTCATGTCGGTCTGTTATCAGTGTTATTAGTATATTGGCAAACAGGCGGTCTTCACTGTTCATTAGAGGCCTAGACCTCATCTGGATTGACAGTAGTTTTTGTTTGACAGAGGTTTCCACATATTAATTTTGTTCATTATTGTGTTTTTGAAAATTATTTTCTTCTATTGTTTAGTGTGCAATAATTACAACTTTTTATCACTAAGCTGTATGCTGTGATTTGCATTCTTTTGTAATATCATCACTTTTATTGTGTCTTTAATTCTTAATTTTTTTCTTCTTGATGTTGCCTACCATCAGACGGGCACACTCGCAACCCACCATCTTTGGTCTTGGTATTGATGCTCATTATGATTGCAGCTTTTCGCTTTCAAAGGCTGGAAAGCCCCCCCCTTCACAGAAACACTGGGCTTCGAAGAGACCTTTAGTGTCAGTAGTCTCAGTCCTCAGAATGAGTAATAACCATGGAAATTGTTATTTGAGTATTAACCATGGAAATTGTTATTTGATTATTAACCATGGAAAATGTTTTTTTGCATCGATTTCTTCATGCTTTCCACTCATTCTGAGGACTTTTGTCCAGATAAAATCTGCTTGCACTTCCCAGTAAGTGTCCTGGTTAAAACCTGAAGGTCTAGATTGTATCATAAAACTCGTAATCCCAATTTAGGAAGAGACTCTGCCTCACTCTGAATCTTTTCTCATCTAACTCTTAATGTGGTCCAGGGAGCTTTCTGAGTGACTGAAGATAGATAAGATGTTATGAATTCATTTGCTGTTAAGTTCCAGGATTCATAATCAATATAAAGCATGGTATTTCCCCTGTTGATTCGCTCAGTAATATTTTGTATGATGCTAGGGAGCACAGCTGTTGCTGTTGTACATGATATATGCAGTACATCAGATTGTCCATGCTGGGTTGTGCAATGATTGCATTGGTGTCTTCCATAACCTTCACAACTGTAACAACTATATATAGTACCTATAGCTATACTGGGTTCATTTGGTTTCCGGTTAGGTGGATGTTAGCTACCCTTGTTCCTGGTGGAGATATAGGAGTCTTGTCACAGTGCCATTAGTTCAAACAACGAACCCGAGTCAATTGAAACCGGCATGGCGACCACCACCCACGCGTCATAACTGCTTCCAGATCAACACATAGCAATTGTCCTGCTCTCACTTTCTACAGCTGTGATAGCTTGTTGTTGATGGCCTATCACACATCCCTTCTGCATTTTCACGCATTTCTTCTTAACCTTTCCAATTTACTGATCGACATTATGGCGCTACGGGGAATCATTATATAGTATGGTTTTGTTGGCACGCAGCAGGCTGACTTCATATGTTTGTGTCTGTCACAACTTTGAAACTGACCTATAATAAAGTTTAAACACTTATTTTCCCCATGATAGATAAAAGCATGAAGCCCAAGTCTTTTGATTCCAGGCTATTCATTCTGAAATTACTGGTTCAATAATTCCTAATCTCTCTGCATTAAACTGTTTAACATCAACTTCTCTACTGAGCATTACCTTGTAACGCATATGTAATATTTACAGGCTGAGAGGCTAAGTCAAATTTTGGTTTGGCATATCTCATTCAATATTAACATGAGATCTTTGAGTACTATTTGCTTTTTCTTGCGCCATGAGAATATGAAAGAAGTACCGACGCCTCTGTTCTAAGAAATCTGTAATTATTAAAGAAAACCAAAAGTTTGCCTTGCTTATGCATCGAGAAATTCAACCTAGTAGTGTATACATGGCCAACAATGTTTTCAGAAATGTTGCAAGATTGATTCTTTAAGACTTTTATATCTCTTATATATGTTGCTTGCATTATTTAAATATTTAACGTTTCTCACACCATATTTACTCAACTGTATATCTTACTATTTATCTTTATAGTTGTAAGTGTTATTTATTGGTGCATAGTATTTATCATATATGCATTTTCTCTTTTCTTTTCCATATATTCCGTATATTTATTCATATCATTCAAATTGTAAGTTATTATTAACTTTATTGTACTTATGATGCAATTGTCTCAAAATGTCAATACAAAATTATAACACAAAAGAAATGTTGCAAGAAAGTGACATGTCCTGTGACATCATCAATTAACTTTAAAAGTTATATTTTGTACACCTTTCTCACGTTTCGTTACTTCAATTAAAATTTGGTATCTGAAGAATGAATAACCATAAAATGACATTTTGTAACATTTTTGCAAAAGATTCACCATTGCCACTCTTAGAATAGCCTACATGAAATCCTTGCCAATGCCTATTGCATATACTGGGATATGGTTCCTACATTATACTTTTAACATCGTTTTTGCTCCCTGGGACAATCTAGATTTAAAATAACAACCAGGAACATACTTTTAATAATGCTACTGACCATGTCTCATCTCTGTTCATATTGACCTCATCTGCCTCGACATTAACAAGGGTTCTCCCAGGGGCTCTCTTCTAAAGAACTATTTGATAATGCAGGCCCGCATGGTCCTAGAAAGTCTGCATTATGCTAGCATGCCCAAGCACTGAGGGGATTAGGGACACTGTTAACCTCAAATTCTGGGCGGCAATGTGAACCATGATGAATGATTCAAAACAGCATTTCAAAATACAGTCAATAAGAAAGAACTGATTTAAAAATGGTGAATTTAGACAAACAATGAAGGTTTATTATGAAACTTAAAGCTACAATACAGAAAATAGTAAATTCAGATGCAGCAGTAATCTAATTAAATTACATAAGACATTTGCCATTTAGCCCGTCAAATACAAAATAGTACACTAATGGTCAAAAATCTTGAAAATGCTAAGGGGCACATTTATCAAGAATTCACGCAGCGCAGTAAGCCATCTTGCTGTATTGAGCTTCATGATAGGGACAGGCAAAAATGCGCTGTATTTAACATTATGAGGTGCGTTCCTGTCTTTTCCTCATGCTGGTGCACAATGTGCTGCCTAGCGCCAATGCAGGCAGGCACCCTTGCACCATGGTGCAAAGGTGCCTGTGTTGTAAGCAGGATTGTTTTGGTGCAGGAAGGGGCACCTTCCTGCACAAAAACAATCCCGTGAGGCATTTTCCTCTTTCGATGTGTGCTGCTGCAACACACATAGTAAGAGGAAAAAATAAGTAGAAATAAAGATATTTCTCTTTGTTACGCCTCACCTGGGAAGGCGTAGCATTTTGACGCATTCTCAGGTCTATTAGTAATGGTAAATCTGAGAATGTGAACAAATCCATGGGTGGAATCATGGGAACACCCACTCTCCACCCATGGACTGACTCCCTGGGGCAGAAAAACACAACAAAGCGATTTGTGCTGCATTACTCTAGATTTATCAACCCACTTAGAGGCACGCAAGATGGCCTTAAGTGGCTTGATAATTCTAAATTAGTAGTTGTATAGCTCTTGCGTCCTGTTGTGTGGCGCAAGTAAGACGCAACTCTTTGATAAATTTGCAGCCTAATCAATAAGAAATCAGACAACATCCCTAGATGCTCAGGAAAGGTATCTGGCTACCCCAAAATTCAAGGGTTTATATACAGTTAGTATTTTTGCATAGACAATGCAATTGCAAACACCACATGGTGTGCTCATGCTCCAGCAAATCACGTTTTCATATTTTAAAACATCACATAACCGTATCAACTTACCACTAACCCACTACATGAATTAGGCCCACACCTTCTGACCTAATATTGTCCGAAGGTGTTAGAACAAATTTGTTACATAAACAACAGGGAACCATTGTGAAGGAATGCAATACAATGCGCAGAAAGGAAAAACCTTAGGTATTATATCAAAAGGCTTTCTCTAGTGAGCCCTTCAAAAACAATGTCATTCAGAAATAAACAATCTGCATCTTGCTACACGTAGTGGAAAGCGAAAAATATAAACACAGAAAGAACATTATGATATAGAATCCATCTTTAACAAGATCACGTCGAGGTTTAACTGAGGCCTAATTAGCCAAAGCCAGAAAAACATACTTTTCACACATTGCAATGATTTTGTTTCAAATGCAATACCTCCATGCCAATATACACAGTTGTTGGACTTGGCCTTTTCCGCAGGGCCATCCTCTGACATTTTGTCTTCACTCCTCCATTTTTTATGAAGTCGTATTTGTTGGCCTTAGGACTGTGCACTTTACCTCTGCTAACCAGGGCTAGAGTGCCTCTGCTCTCTCCTTTAAACATGGTAGAATAGTCTTAAACCTAAGTGGCATATTTAAATGTACCTGTAAGTCCCTAGTAAAGTGTCACTATGTATGCCCAGGACCTGTAGATAAAATGATACTAGTGGGCCTGCAGCACTGATTTTGCCACGCACTTAAGTAGCCCTTTAAACATGCCTAAGGCTTGCCACTGCTGCTTGTATGTGCAGTTTCAGCTGTCATTTTGACCTGGAAAAATAAACCTTTTGCCAGGCCCACATCTTACTTTTTAATACATATAAGTCACCCATAGGGTAGGCCCTGGATAGCCCAGAGGACAGGGTGCAGTGCAAATACAAAGTTGGACATTTACTTTCAAGTTTTACATGTCCCTGTAGTGAAAAAGTTTAAATTTGTTTTTTACTTCTGCACAGTCTACCTCTCCCATCGGCTAGCATTGGAGTTACCTTATTACATTTAATAAGCCGTAACTTACAAATGGGAGCATGTAACCAGTTCATTTTTGGTGTCTTTGGAATTGTAATGATAAATCCTAACTTACGGTAAAGTCTGATTTTAAATTACAATTTTGAAAATACCACTTTTGGAAAGTTGTTATTTTCCTGTCTTACCCATTTGGTGTCTGCAGTCTCGCTCTGGGTCACATGACTGGGAGACTGGGTGTAGATGTCAGATGTGTTTTGTGTATTACTCCTAGACAGCCACACACAATAGAGAGCTTAGTGTAGGATCCACTTTGTGCAGCGTATTGACTTTATTGCTGTTTGAAGTGTTGCACAAATACCATACACATTAACTCTAAGTGAAGCCTGACTGCTCTGTGCCAAGCTAGCAGAGGGTTGAGCACAGATTAATTTAAGGTTCTCTTGTGCCTCACATTGACCAGGATTGTGGTTACTGCTTGACCAGGCTTCACACCCCAGTCAACCAACAACCCAATTTCATACAATGGTGAATCAAGGTGCAGAGCCTCACGCTTATGCTCATTTTAATTTAAACGTACAAAAGATCCCACATTAGCTTGTATTTGTTTTATTTTAGCTAAGACCGACCAAATCAGTCAATTGCGACTGCTTAATTACCCCCCCACCCCATATAGGTCCTCTGCTCTCACACACATGGGAGCATTGGAGATGTTCTAAACTTTTAGGATTACACCATTAATTTTCCTTAAGAAAGGACACCATCCCTGTTAGTGTTGTTGGATATGGCTTTGGCAGAGTGGACCAGGGAATTCTGTTACAACTACTGTATAACCTATGAAATTCTACAAAACAGGTGGCTGATTGGTTCTCATCCTCTGCAAAAGGAGATCATAGCAATTTTCTCTTATTCAGTTGTCTTTCTCCTACTGATTCTTGTCC
This sequence comes from Calotriton arnoldi, assembly GCA_963921515.1. Classification (NCBI taxonomy): domain Eukaryota; kingdom Metazoa; phylum Chordata; class Amphibia; order Caudata; family Salamandridae; genus Calotriton; species Calotriton arnoldi. The sequence goes on from CAWUFW010000934.1 coordinate 470,193, forward strand.
AATGTAACATGTGCTTTGTCCCTCTCTTTGACCTGTACAATAGTTACCCAGGTGTCTACCCAGTTCCATACCAATGATACTCAAATTTATATTATAATCTTAGCAGATCCCTCCCCATATATAGATTTAGAAAAATGATGTTTGACTTCCATTCTTGAAGTCCACTGTCTTCTGCTCAACCACATGAATAAAGTAAACATCATTTTTGGAAAGAAGGAGAGATGCAACTGCTTTTACCTCCCTGCAACCCTCCTGCTGCTTTGGCATCAATCTCAACTTTACTGATAATGTGAAATAAACAAATGTTACACTCAACTCTAACTCTGGCACCACATTCACCCCCATTATACAAGATTAGCAGAGTGATCAAGAGCCCCATTCACCCACTGAACAAACTAAAATCTGTTCTGTGCAAATCCGTAAACATAATGCATGGGGAGTTTGGGTTTTCATTCAAATAAGAGAGGAGCTTTCCTATGATCTCACAGGAGCCTGGGTAATCACAATATTTCAAGAAACAATGGTGCAATGGGGAACATTTTATGAGAGAATAAATAGTTTATGAATCCGACTCAATTCTGCTAAATTTGCACTGCAACCATATATAAAAGGTCACATATTTAAAAATGAACACAATAGAAGACAGAGAGTTCTTGCAAAGATGGAACTTAATTGTTATTTAATTCAACACTTTTTGAGCAAGATAGTGTTTGATGCTCTTGTGACCACACAGAGAAAAAGTGACACACTTAAAAAGACATGTCTAAATACAAGATGGGCAAAAAACCTATATGTGACAAATAACAATGTTGAAGCCAAATTAATTGCATGCGTCCAGCCTTTTAACTTAGAAAACAAATCTCCTGCTCTAATTGTCTGTGGCGCTGACGAAGTTTTAGCCCTATTATGATTTCTGAGTCGTCATCATGACAGGAGTAGTTGAGAGCAAGAACAAGCAATATTGTAAGTTTGTAGAATTAGATTCTGGTAGTTGGTGAGCCAACATGGACCTTGAAGCTTAACTGGCATGGAATTCTGTTCAGTTTTGGAGCAGGTGTCTCAAGGATTGGAGTCATAAAGCATTCTGAGGACTAGAGACTATACATAGGAAAGGAACAGGAATGCATGCTTCACATCTAATTTCAGACTGTTTTAGGAAGGTCTCACTGCCCAGCCACAACCCCCACACCTACCCACAACACCCAGACACTGCTCAAGCACACATTCTACACAACATGGACATGGCTTCCCAACTGACACTACTCCAGTGATTGCAGAACAGTGAAGTCAACTTCTTTCCAATTCCTGATCCAGGCTTTTACTTTAAGGAACATCCTGGAGCAGGAAATGGAATGGATTGGCATTTGAAGTCATAGTAAATGGGGCACATTTTGGCTACTCACAATAAACAAAATGGTCCCATTTACAACAGCTATGCACATGTGGCAGCAATTCCAAATAGCCCTGGTCATAAGTACTGCCACTCTCAGAGGAAAGGTCCAGCAGCACAGCTGACAATTGATTGTGGTGTCCTATTAAATACATAGCAGCCCAAATGTGTCCAAACTTAGTACTGGTTCTGATATAAATGAGATTATCAGCAGTAGTAAAGCAGGAATTGACTGTGATTGCTTTCCACGAAGACCATTAATGCACTTAGTGTAAATATCAGCCGATTCTTTGTTCTGAGCCCTGGTGTGTTTTGATTGTTAGGGTATTCATCTCTCTGGGCCAATGGTACAAACCATATATCACTTGTGTTCTCTCTGTATTTGCACATGGCTTGGGACTTGATTTAGAGTTTGGCGGGGGAGGGGAGTTTGCCCTATAGATTGAAAGCCAGTTCTATTTGCTTTTTCGTGGTTTTTTAATTGAGTCGTTACCATGTGTTTGCCTCTCAATGAACACAAGCACTTAAATTGATAAAGATAGCTGTGGAGATGTGTTTACATGTTGCAATGAGTTACACTCCACTGATTTGAATTGACTGTAATTAACAACAAAACAACAACCGAACACGAAGTGTTAGCTAACCTCACAATTAACTTCTTAATACAAAACAGACGTTCAACAACATTTCGTTAGAGTCTCAAAATGAAACATGCTAATTAAGGCCTATGCTGAAGTGTGCAATTGAAGATAAACATTGATTGGGACAAACCGTGATCTCTGAATGGAAACCATAGTGCTGCCTTTTGTTTCTAGAATTAGACTTTGGCTGGCATTAGCCCTCCTATGAGTAATGCCAAGTCTACAAAATGTTATCTGAGTATGAAGGATAAGTGCATTTTTGTGATTTACAAATTAATTTGCATGAGGTGTGTAACAGTAACTATAATATATTGTTTGAACAACAAAAAAAACTTAAAAGCACATTTAGTCGCACGAATAATACACTAATGCAATATTCTATACACAATTTTTCATAATTTATGATCCATTAGATTAAATTTAATCAGATGTACACATAGTCCTATTAGTAATATATTCCAATTAATAGCATTCAATAAGGTACAAATTCAAGCATTTTTAACATTAATAAAGCCCTATAGTTAAAAATCGGGTACAGATCCACGTCTTCCAAAATAACACCCTAAATACCCCACTTAGATTCATGACTCCTCCACCGAGGCTCTTTGTTGGTCTTGACTCCCCATCTCCTTCTCATCCTATTGGAATTCCTTCCCTGCCCCCTCCCAATGGCCAAGATGTCAGTGGGCTGGAAAGGAGAGGTCAGAAATATTATTTGGCCAGGAGGGCATGGCAAGTGTGGGACAACATCGCCTCTCTCTTGGTCCATTTGGATTCATGTACCAGTCCTCTTTCCCCACTCCATTGCATTTTACTGCTGCTTCTTTTGTATTTCACTCTTCGTTTGTGATCTTGTTTGATTTAGGCACAATGGTCTGTCAATGATATGCAAATGATGGGAAGCTGACTGCTCGTGGATTGGGAGGAAGGTGGCAAGGTAGCATTGGCCTGCGTCTTCCCTCTTTTTTACTGACTCTCATATCACTCTGCTTTGATGGCTACCCTTCAACATTCCTGCGCTATGTTGATGGTACACACTGCAGCCCATTTGATTTTCCCTTACTTCCAAAAACGTTATGGACGAACATCCACGTGCAGCCCTGGACAGGTTACAATACCAAAATGTTTCTAGCTCATCTCATCTCATGGATCACACTACGATTTATTGTTAATGGTTCCACAGCAGAGCTCACAAATAAAAAGCTTGCAGAAAGATGAAGCTGCCCTTAGAGTCACCCAAGCTGCCTGCCAAACTACAGGCATGCCTTTGGTAAGTTCTCAGAATCCAAACTTCAGTGGGCATCCTTTAAGTGTGAATATATTTTTGGATACTCTCTTTATTTTTGTTTTTCACTGCTCTTGGCCATACTGATACTATTAATCTCATTCATAGTTTGATAAGCTCTACATTTCAATCAGCAGCATTGTTAGTTAAAATGAAAGGCCTAAGACTGAAAAAGTTTGGCACTTTTTGGGATACATTTAATCAAGTTTTTGATTGACATGATGCTCAGTCTCCCATTGAGGAGGCACTGTGTGAACCCATCAGAATGTGATTGATGTCCTGACTGATTTTACTTCATTCACAGTAGTCAGCTACAGTATCTGTTTATCAACAAACCGCAAATGGCATGGCTTTGGAGACGTCTCTGTAAAGATGATAAGGATGAATTGTCAGCTGTGACTCTTTTAGATATCCTTACCTTCATTCTGCTGATTAATAGCAGATTATAGTGCAAATGCAGATGAGAAAAGGAAGAAATCAAAGACTGCTATCTCTATCGCTATGTGCATATAAACTGTAGGGATCAGTTAAGGGTGTCTCTTAAGTTCTTCAACAGTGACTGTTGAAGATCTTATGCAAGAAGGTAATATTACAAGGCCTCTTTCTAAAGAAGAGAACATTTTGGAGTTGCTTGGGATCATGTCTTTATTTAGGTTTTAAGGGGGCACATCATTCCTTCTTGTAAAGTAGGTTCTACCAAGATTTTTCCAAGGTGTAATGAAGTAAATTGCGTTAATGTTCCTAGTGACTGCACGGTGCTCTCACTGCAAGTTCTATTCAGTTGACTCTGGTCACTACACTGCAAATGCTATTCAGTTGACTCTGGGCACTACTTTCAAGTTCCTGATAGTTACAATATCAAAAAAGCAGTGCATATTGTGTAAAGAATGAACATGACTCCGGATCTCACACTCCAAAAAATCATCAAACTGTTATTTTAAATGGCATATTGCTGTGTCCAACACTAGTAAAGATCTAACATGTGCTTAGCTGATGTATAAGTGGGTTTATTAGTATAAACTGGATCACCACCAAACAGGTCCTTCCCACTCCTCAGCCACCTCCAACTGCCCCACTCATTACATTCAACTCAGAACTCTGTGACCTCATAACACTCCACTCACAATGAGTTTACAGCCAAGAAAGTAAAGCACAACACATCCTTTTTTTTACCAACAGAAAGAAAACACAAGTGAACATAAACTACAAAAGAAATACAAAGCATTACAAAAGAAATGCAAAACATTTGCAGTGACAATGCAAAAATAAAAACATTGCACAAGATTTGCAAATAATATATGTGAACTTGAAGTAACCATCTCCACAAGGAAGTGTGCACGCGAGTAGCATTATCTTCCAAACAGAATAGCTGGAACACAATTTTTACAACAGTCTTTCATCCACATGGGAGCAGGCGCAGCTCTGTGTGGTCTAACAACAAAATCACTCCTGGTGCTGTCTTTGACATTACATCCATGCTGTCCATGTTGTCCAGCAACACCATCACCATTATGTTTGTCCATCACCTCACTACCATTCATCTCACTCATCCTCACCAGTCTGGATATGCTCCACCATTCCCCAGTATGTACTCACACCATATTTAACTTCACTACTGTAATACAATATGGTCCAAAAAAAACTTTTTGCCTTTGGCCTGAAACATAGGTTTTTAAATCCACGGCTCATTGCCCACAGACCACAAGATCTTTTTCACACAATGTTTCACGTCAAACCTTTCCTTATGCTTCCCTTGATCCCTAGCATTCTTCTCCATCTCATAATCACTCCACTCATTATTTTCCTGATCGACCGTGTCAGCAATGGCGGGATTCAGGGGCTAGCGTTGAAGTGGATATCTTCCTTCCTCAGCAATAGACACCAAGCTGTCCGCCTCGGCAAGTTCTTTTCCAAAAAGAGTGCTTTGATCTGTGGGGTTCCACAGGGGTCTTCGTTGTCGCCCCTTCTTTTAATTTGTATATTGCACCCCTGATCCGAGCTCTTCGCGAAAGAATGGTCAATATTTTTAATTATGCTGATGATTTTCAACTGGTTTTTGACATTCACTCTTCTACCTCTTCAGTGTCTAACTTCCAGGCCACTCTGAGTTTTATTTGTAACTGGATGAACTGCAATCAATTAAAGTTGAATCCGGATAAAACAGAACTCATCTTAACTGCTGGACTGGCTAACCCGTGGAACTCCAACTTCTGGCCTTCCTCTTTGGGCAGTCCTCCTCTCCCTGTAGCTTCTGTTAAGAGCTTGGGGATTGTGATTAGCAGCGACCTGACGATGAAAGCACAGATCAGCTCGGTGGTTTCCGCCTGCTTCTTTCATCTGCGCAGAATCCGTAAGATTGCCAGATTTCTAACCACTGAGGCTCTAATTTTGGTTACCCTTGCTCTGGTAATCTCGCGGATCGATTACGCTAACTCTTTATATGCAGGCATCCCAGCCTACCAACTCCACCGCCTGCAGCTGGTGCAGAACCACGCCGCCAGACTAATCGCTCGCCAGTCCAGTCGTTGCCATGTTAAACCTCTGATGAAGAGCCTACACTGGCTCCCGGTAGGTAAGCGCTGTATTTTTAAGATGGGATGCACCATCTTTAAGGCCCTTGCCGGTAATGGCCCTGCTTTCATTTCTTGCAAATTGCAGCGGTACGCCTCTCTTCGAGAACTGCGTTCCTCCACTCTTAATTTGTTGACTGCTGTACCGTTCAAGCGTAAAAAGCATGGCGGACTTAGATTCGCGGTCTTAGCCCCTCAACTATGGAACTCACTGCCTATTGAATTAAGATCTGTGACCCTGTACTCCCAGTTCAGGCAAAAGCTCAAGACCTGGCTGTTCTCTCAAGCTTATCAGTAATACTACCTCCTCACCTCTGCACCGTCCTCTTTGCCCTGAGCGCCATGAAACCGTTTTCGGTGTACGCGCGCTTAACAAGTACTTTTAACATAACATAACATAACATAACATTTCCTGTGCACCACCCTTTAATCACTGTGGAGTCATTTTAGTGACAGCCCGGGTGCTTTATGGTCTTCCCAAACATTACCCTACTTCAGCCACCATTAAACTGCTCCACTGGCTCCCGGTTCGGCAGCGAGTGGATTTCAAGGCCCTCTGCCTTGTACACAAAGCCTTGTATGGTGGAGGAGCTGCTGACCTGCAGCTGCTATTCAAGTGGTACTCTCCTCAACGCTGTCTCAGATCATCGAATACAGGTCTGATCTTGATTCCCAAGATAAAAAAAGTCAGATGGGGAGGCAAGGGTTTCTCGTACCAAGCTGCCAAGCTATGGAACGCACTCCCCGCACAGCTCAGACTACAATCAAATAGGACTATTTTTAGGAAGCAAATAAAGACCTGGCTCTTTCCCAAACCGGCAGTTTAATCAGTGTGCCCAGCATTCTTTCACCCAGCGCCAAGACGCCTCGGCATTCGTGCGCTTAATAAATAAGTCAGTCAGTCAGTCAGTCAGTCAGAGATGGCTTTAGGAGTAGTTCTGTGAGCCAACAACTTTTCCCTCAGCAGACTCCTCAGTGGAATTCCACTACACACTGCCTGCTAACCACACACTTTCACCTGTCTGTTCAAGCTCTCCACTAATCCGTAGGCTCGAGTTGAGTAAAGTGCAGTTCTGCAATGTTTGACACCCATGTCTCAAAAATTCCACCATCTGAGAAGAAACAAACTGCACACCATTATGGTGACTATGCATTACGGCACACCTTATTTTACAAACTCATCCTTTAAAAACTCAATCACCTTCTCTAACACACTGCTGAAACCCACATAGACAAGTAGTCCACCAAAATTAAAACAAATCTCTCCACTTGGGAGAGAGAAATTAACTGCCACACTATATCCACAGCCACTTTGCTCCATGGCCTTTCAGGCACTTCCACAGGTAACAGGGAACCGTTCTAGTGGCTTTGTTTTTGTCACAATACGCACACTGAACATACTCCATCACCACCTTCTCAACCACATGATCCATATGAGGCCACCAGTAGCACTCTCTCACCCGCGCTTTGGTCTTGTTTCTGCCCAAATGTCCCTAGTGGCAAGTTCACAATCTTGTCACTTAATCCTTCTGGCGGCACTAATCTCTCCTTTCTATACAGAAACACATCAGCAATTGACAATTCGTCACACACTGTCCAATAATCTTCCACCTTGTACCCCAAATACTTTTTCTCCGGCCACCCCTTCACCACAAATTCTTTCAAGGAACTCATGTTCACATCCATCTCCACCGCTCTACATCACTCCAGTTTTGTCAGCGCCTGCTCCTGTACCCACAGTACACCAGCTTCTTCACCATTCCCCCTGAACTCCACAACAGGTAAGCACAACAACCAATCTGGAGTCCTGTTGCAAGATCCACACAAGTATTGCACCTGGAAATTGTAATCACTCACACTTTCAATCTTCCTGCTTATGCGAGGTGTAGCTTTCTCACTACCTTTGCAAGTGAACAACACCACCAGGGACTTGTGGTACGACCTTATCATGAATGGTAGGCCCCACAAATAGGACTTGAAATGCAATATGCCTCAGGTACACAGAAGCACTTCCCTTTACACAACAGAATAGTTTTCTTCCGCACCCCGCAGAGCCCTTGAGGCAGACGCAACTACCTTCTTGATCAACAATCTGTGACAGTACCGCACCCAATCCTTTAAGACTCGCATCAGTGGTTAGAATGGTCTTCCTAAATACATCAAAATGCCCAAGCTTGGGCATGCTTCCAATAGTCATTTTCGCCAGCTCAAAAGCACCCTTGCACTCTCTGTCCAAACAAATCTCTCACCCCTCTTCAACAATTACCATATTGGCTCACAAAATTCAGAAAAGAATTATGGTTATATTCAGCTAGCGCAAGGTAGGAGCATACCTCATCCTTGCAGGTAGTTCCAGATGCATCAACAATAGAGTTAGCCAAACCTGGTTTGGGACTAATTCCATCACTAGAAATTGTATGATCGAAGTAAGATAACAAAGTCACCCTAAACCTACACTTCTCCTTCTTCACTGTCAGACCACAATCATGCAACCTCCCAAGTACTTCAAACAACATCCTATCATGGACTTCCTCATCTTTATCATAGAGCAAGATGTCATCCTGAAATACTTTAATCTGCTCAACCCCTTCTACCACTTTCAACATCACCCTCTGGAAGCATGGCGCCGCGGATTCCAGCCCAAAGGGCATACAGACGAATCACTAGACTCCCAGAGGCATAACAAAAGAAGTAAGATGTTTGGACTTCTCACTCAAAGGCACCTGGTGATAGGCAGATGAAAGGTCCATCACACTAAATAACTGTGCTCCTTTCATCAAAGATAACTCCTGTCCATTATGATAACTCCTGTCCAATATTCGGAAAAAGTTGTCTGTCAACCAAAATGTTTCTATTCAAGTCCCTTAAATCAATGCACATTCTCAAAATTCTACCATTATCCTTGGGTGTCATAACCATTGGAGGTAGGCATTCTGAGGATTCAATCTCCTCAATCACACCCAATTTCTACACTCTGCTAAGTTCTTCCTTCAAGGGATCCAACATCAGATGTGGCACTTCGTCACCTAGTGCACAACTAGCTTTGCTCCCTCTCTCAAAACCATACATTTTCCTAACCTCTCTTCAAAAAAGTCTGGAAATTTCAACACTAGGTCTTGGTACCCCTGTCCAAATCCACCAACATCACCTGTTTATGTGCATTGCATTTAAGAGTGATACCCAGATCTCTCTCATGCCTCCATCCCAAAAAGCAATCTCCTCCTTTTGCCACATACACTTTCCCCCATGTCTTCCTTACCTTGAAAACAATCAACATGGGAACATATCCCATAACATCACTAGTTGCACCACCATACCCAAAAGGCTTGATATCTGATTCAGTGAGTTAAATTCCATCACTTCCAAACACTTTCTCCCAGATACGATCACCCATCAAAGTGTAAGGTGACCCTGAATCTGCTGGAACAGTCAACTGTTTACCACCAATCATCACAGCATGCTCACACCATCTCTGTCACACAACACATCCTTAGAGAGTACCTCATCCATACCCTTATCTGCGATCATAAATACTAGAATCCTGACCTCTTCACTGACCACCTGAACCTGATGCACCACTTTACTCTCACTCCTCATCTCAGAAGAGCCTTTGCACACTCTAGCAAAGTGCCCCTTTTTCCCACATTTATGACACACAGCATTCTTCACAAAACAGTTTGGGTAATTTGCCGTATATGGTACACTACCACACTGATAGCTCTTGATTTTACTACTGTCAAACTTGTCTTTTGCCTGTTTCAGGCTCTTGTCATCCTTTTTTGTAGCTGTGATTCTAAAAATACCCCGCTCATCATGGTCTTCCATCTGCATTTCTTTGACCCAACACGCTGTATGCTCAATATCCTCTATGATAGCAATGGCTTCCTTCAAGCTAATGTTCTTAGCCAACAGTTTTTCTTGCGCCTTTATATTGTTCGTACAGCGCACTAACTGATCGCGAACCAATGAATCAGTCAAATCCCCAAAATCACACATTCTAGCTAAATTCCTCAAGCACACTACATAGTTGCCTATGACTCCATTGCATTGCTGACGGGCAACAAAGTTGCGTTCCAACACTACATTAATCTGGGTACCGAAATGCAGCTCTAACATTCTTACTGACATTTCATGCACATCACTGGGGTCCCCTTCTGAACGTCTCACTGGAATATCATCTATACTCTCAAATATATTTCTCCCTTCAACCCCCAAACTATGTAACAGTACTGCTTGTTTCCTGGTCGCTGAAAACGTTTCACCACCCATGGCCACTAAATATGAACCAAATAATTTCTTACATCTTATCCATGGTAAAATTGGCTCCCTATTTCACTTAAAATTGTGGGGGTTGCATCATCCTTGTAATCCCCATAGCAGACATCAAAGCACACTTCTCACAATACAGTAAGCTACCAAAAAATGAACTAATACAACATATTTACAAAAAAAAATAAAACAAAAACCTACAAGTACAGGAGGACCATCATCAGTAGGCCTGGGCGGTGAACTCCGCTCCGTTCGCAGAGTTTTCTGCTCTCCGCATGCCGCAGAGCTTGCGGAGTGCAGAAAACTCAACTTCGCATAGTGCAGCAGAGTTTTTTCCCCGCTCACGAACGGTAAGTTCGCGAACGCAAGCTACCGCTCGGGTAGAATTTCTACCCGAGTGGCAGAAAGACCACCGCAAACAGCAGTTCGCACTACACTCTGCCACTTGCGGAACTTCGCGGAGTTATTTTGTAACTTTGCAGAGCTCTGCGTAGCAAAACTCAGCGATCTACACCCAGGCTTAGTCATCAGCAGAGTGTCCGTCTTCACCTCCTCAGCTGGACCAAAGAGTGCCCCTTTTGCCACAGCTCACAATCCAGTGATCAGAGTTTCTCCAAATTGAGGAAGTTTACCACAATCTATGAACAAAACGATCCACACACGTGAGGAGAACACCCTTGAGTACAACGTATTTGCCACACCAGTACATCCTTAATGAGGATAGCCTGCGCAGACCACTTGCTGGGAAGTGTAACGCACATGAGTGCAACAACTCCTACTGGCACATTTCCACAATGTGATGCGATTGATGCAAAACTGCCCAAACCAAAATGGCGACACTCCATGTCACCCAATCACACTCTTGTGTGCATACACTTCTGTGACGATGCAACAATGCCCCCGCTGGCGGCCTCGTGAAGTGCTCGCCTGACCACCGCCTCACCCAAGCTGCACATCAGCAACATTGCCCACACTGACAGCCACACAATGATGGCTACCTCATGATGAGTTTAGTCTTCGTGCTGAGCTGCGTGCCTCTTCCTCAAGCACCAGCCAATGGCAGCTCACCCGCAAACGGTTCTGTTTTCAAATTTGCAATTCTCTGCTACAGGTTCTCCTGCTTCCTGGAGAGTTCAAGTAAGTTACACACGGTTGGCTGAGGAATAACAATCACAAGTACTCTGTTCTAGGGTTCGGTGGTGTTTAAATTCTGCCCTCTCCACTGGCTCCACAAGTCATTGCCAATTTCCTAGTGCTGGGTCCTGCACTAGTAAAGTTGCAAAGCACGCTTAGTTGATGTAGAAGTGGGTTTATTCGTATAAACTGGAACAACACCAAACAGGTCCTTCCCACTCCTCAGCCATCTCCAACTGCCCCACTCATTGCATTTTACTCAGGACTATGTGAACTCATTACACTCCACTCACAATGAGTGGACAGCCAAGGGAGTAAAACACAACACATATCAATACAGCCACACTCAGCCATACCTAAAGTTTAGTGCATTAAAAATGCCTCCACTGCTGGAAAGTGTATAATGCAATGGCACTGGAAATTTACCAGGAAACTTAACATTAGGGAAGAACGAATTGCCCGAGAATATGGAGAAACTACATAGTAATGTTTGATGTTTATGAGCCACGATTTAGCATTATTTATGAGAAGTGCTAACTGCGTTAATTTCTCCAGACTCTTAAGTGTATATTATGAAGAGTGGATGCAACTTCATAAAATAAGAATATTCTTTGTAAAAGAATAAAAATTATTTAGTGTCAAAATGTACACTGTATTGGCATGCACACTATATGATGCACCTAAGAATTTTTATATATAAAGTTTATTACTGCTAACCAGAGCAGCAATCAAATGTGCTACTGCGTTTCTCACTGGCATGTATTTGTTTGAGTTAAAAGCTTGCATTACAATTTCAGCCCCACAAAAATATATTTTGGAGTCTACTTTGATATGTGTGCTAAGCATATGCACATATGACTACCAAATTATTGCCTTTCTGTTCAACATATTGTACATTGTTTTCTTCGTAGATATTGTTTTTACAGATTAATTGATAACTAGCCAGCACAGTTCTTGAAATGAACTATTAGGGAAGGGATTTGGATACATCACATGATTTGCTCAAATATTTACATTTGAACTTTGTATTCAGAAAGTAAAATAAAAATCCTTTATAGCCTACAAGTAGATCTACAAATATACTCTCATGTGGTACCCTTGATGATGTTTTTGCATTCTCCTTCAAAAGCATTTAAAGGAACAATTCTGGTATGAAACATATTTCAAGATTTACAAAACTCCAATTTCAATTTATCGTCAGCAAATATTATCAAACTGCATTACGTTTTTCTCTTTAGCTTCTGTGAATTTATACATGTTTAGTTGCAGACCAACAACCAACCTCTGTTGTAGAGGTTATTTCCTTATTTATGAGAAGCAACCTTCGTTTATGTTTCTCAGTTCTTTGGGGTGCATATTCTCAAAATCATTAAGAACTAAGGGGCATATTTACGTTCCCTGGCGCATCCCTGCATATCAGCAGGGATGCGCCAGGGAAAATGTGTCACGCAAGTTTACCCTTGCGCCACGTCCGATGCGCCGCATTTACAATGCGGCGCTTCGTGGCGCAAGGATAAGCAGATGCGTGACGCATCTGCCGGCGGAAGGTTGGCGCAGTGCTGAAGCTGTGTCGCAAGCGCGACGCAACTCCAGCACTGTTCCAACCTTCCCTATCCCTAGCATGGTGCGTCAATCCTTACGCCTGCTTGAAGCAGGCGTAAGGATTTGACGCACCAGCTGCCGGAAAGTGACTGCGTGAAATCTTGTAGATTTCACTACGTCACTTTTCCGAGGCGTTCCTGCGCCGAACGCCCCCTGCGCCGGTAGCGCCCACATGAAACCTGACGCAGGTTTCATGTGGCGCAGGGGTTTACTACGTGACGCATCTCCCTAGATGCGTCACGTTGTAAATATAGCGCAACACGGCGCATGGTTTGCGTCGCCGCTGCGTCACATGCGTGACGCAACGGCGGCGCAAAAGTGGCGCAAGATGCTTGTAAATATGCCCCTAAGTGTGTTTTGAAAAAATGTTTACTACCTACTTTGATATCAGATGTGGGAATTGTGTTTAAATACCGTATTGTACTTGAGGCACACAATCACAAAGATTGCATAATTGAATTTAAATAAATATATTGCAATTTAGAAAGGGGCTGAAGTCCAAATGTCCAGTAGATTAAGGTAACACAAGCGGATATTACAATATGAGCTAGGTTTGTATTAGGATATGTGTTAGGTGATGATTTGTATTTCCCCCCTTCTGCTCTTTATTATCTAATGAGATGCTGGGACTTTAAATTTAGTGCATATTATGAACCATTCTGGGATCTTATAAAAGCCCGTGAGTGCAGGAAACTAAGGGGCATATTAGCAAGACCGGCGATAAAATTATCGCCGTTTTAGCGGCAGGAAACTGCCGCTAAAATGGCGATAATGGGCTTGCTAATATGCGTTATAGAATTCCAATAGAAGCCCAGGTTAGATGTCCTGCACATCTAACCTGGGCTTCTATTGGAATTCTATAACGCATATTAGCAAGCCCATTATCGCCGCTTTAGCGGCAGTTTCCTGCCGCTAAAACGGCGATAATTTTATCGCCGGTCTTGCTAATATGCCCCTGTATCTTTTATTCCGTGTGGGCCAATTATTGCCTTTCTATGTGCTGTTTCAGAAAGGATGTCATATTGAGAAGGGGGGTTTGTGCTCATCATTTTGTACAGATAAAAAGGAAACTACTTTTTCTGCTTTGCCTGCTTTTTCTTACTTTCTGGAGACCTTCTTTTGTAAAAGAAGTTGCTTATATCATGTAAACTTGCTATGAAATGTTGTTCTCTTAACAAATAGTTTTGTTATTCATCATACATAATAACACTGAAATGTTCACAGTTCATTGAAGAATTGAAGACAATAGAGTCACCCAGGGCGAATAGTGGCATGTACATCCACATTCCAATGTGTATGTTTCTCTTACCCCCTTTTATAACAATCAATTACAAGCATTGGCATAGCCAATAGGTCTCGCTTTTGGGACCTTATAAGTATTTAGCTATGCAGCGCAATATCCTTGGTGCAACAACATTAACTGATGCATAGTTAAACACTTTTAAGGTCCCAAAGGCGAGACCTGTTGGCTATGCCAATGCTTGTTCAGTATTATATTCAAACCATAGTTGCTGCTTATTTATTTTATGCAACTAACAACCATTGACAAAGCCAATAGTCCTGACTTGTAGGTATGATGTTACTTGTTGTATCATATATCTAGATGAAATAACAGAAACAGCAAAATACAAGTCGGACGGCACACTATGCTAAGCACAGATTTTTAGCTTAAGTGTTTTAAGCCACGCCCTAATTACATTGGCCACGCCCCTTTGAGAGACCCTCCAGTTTTTTCATCCCACTTAAAGCCCTGCTTAGAACCATCTACAGCACAAAGAGGAGGCAATAACAGACCAGACAGAGGTCACAGTCCAGAGAGAACTGCTGGGAGCAGCCACACTGTAATGTTAGCAGTACAAGAAGAACCTTCTGGGTATAATAATACTGTAACATAATAATAATGAGTGAATATGGAGTTGCTATTTAGTTCAGGGTTTCTTCTAATAACGGCTATGGCTGTGTAGAGGCACATGTCTGGGAACATCTAACGAAAAATATCAAGGACCCCCTGTTAAATTGATAAAACAATTCGCAGGGCACTAGTATAGTGTAATATATATCCCTAGGCAATAATAGGATTATAAATGTTACAAATCCATAGATACATATGTCTCTTCAGTACATCTTATTAAATGAACTCAGTGTAACAATCCATATAAACAATGCAAGGATAAATAATTGTAATAAAAAATTGTCTTTATTACAAATTTTTAAAAACTAAATAATTTTTTGTGCCACGATTTGAGTAATTTTTATGACTGTTTGTATATGATTGAATATAGGATTTTAATGTTAAATTTGATAAACAGTATAGCTGGTTGAGTGTTATGAAGTGTTTTTAAAAATTTGTAATAAAGAAAAATTTTTATTAGAATTATTTATCCTTGCATTGTTTATATGGATTGTTACACTGAGTTCATTTAATAAGATGTACTGAAGAGACATATGTATCTATGGATTTGTAACATTTATAATCCTATTATTGCCTAGACATGTCTGGGAACATACAGGGCACTCCTCTGAGAACTCTCGGGCACATTCATCACAAGGGGCGCAGCCATCTTGAATCTTTAGGGATCAATCAAGAAAGGCAATTCTGTGAGAAACCTTTGGACACCTTTCTAGTGCTCGCAGGAAGGTACTGTGGGAAACATCAGTGAACCAGCTTCAATCCCGCCAGGGTGTTACCGTGGGAAACCACGGGGCACCATCTCCAACGCACACAGGCCTCAGGGCACCCTCTCCACTGCTGACCGGCCCTACTGTGGAAAACCTCAGGGCACATTCCCCACTGCTGATGAGTCCTCCCGAGAGAAACCTCAGGGCACCTTCCCCACTGCTGACGAGTCCTCCCGAGAGAAACCTCAGGGCACCTTCTCCACTGCTGACCGGCACTACTGTGAGAAACCTCAGGGCACCTTCTCCACTGCTACCCGGCCTTACTGTGAGAAACTCAGGACACCTTCTCCAGTGCAGACAGGCCTTGCTCTGTTCACTTCAGGGCACCCTGTCCAGTGCTAAACATTGAGAAACCGCTGGGCCCTTCTCCAGTGCTAACAGCCCCTGCTGTAAGAAACCAGGCCTTTCTCCAGTGCTGAGAGGAAGGTGCTGTGAGAAACATCTGCATGGACAGGCATTGTTCTGGTGTACCTCTGAGCATCTGCACCAGCATAGGGCACTGCTGGGAGAAACCGTTCGGCTTTGGGCATCCTCACTAACGCATGGCACTGTGACGAGAGGAAACTCAGGTCGCCTTTGCCAATACAGACAGACCCCTGCTTTTCACAATAGAGCCTTTGCAGTGCTTGGGCCTCACCTGCCTTGGCGCATCATGCATAGACCACATCTACAACAGACCCTTCGACCACCTGTCATTATCACGCGCCTGCATTTACATGCCGCAGGCAGGACGCCAATCTGGAGACTTGGCGTGCTGCCCGCCACCCGCCACCGGGTGTCCTTATTGGCTGTTATGTACCAGAGGAGCGCACGCGCTGCGCCATCAATGCCTGTTTCTTATAATCTGTACTTGTCGTGGGTTCGTCGCTGGCACGACGCCTGGTAGTGAGTTAATACCGGTTACAGTTTCATCGGTGTCTTCGGGTGACTCACTCGCTGACGCAGCGCATGGCAGCAGCAGTCATCGTGTCCTATGCAGATGCGCTCTGCACTGTTATTATGCTGCCAGGGAGGAAGAAAGAACGACTATTTAGCTGGCCTACGAGGTGGGGGTGTGTGCGGGAGCGTGACGGGACTCCCGAGCCCAGTTGGAGCCCGCTGGCATGGGTGTGCTTGCAGGTGACTCCTCTTCCTTTTGGGCGAATGGGTGAGGGGGGGCATGGAATGTGGTTGGAGTGGACAGGACACCACAAAGCCACGTCCTGCCAAGAGGAAACGTTTACCGCAAGGAGGTGCAGTGTAATGCTTTATCGCTGGGCTATCACACATAAAACTAGTGTTGGGCGCAGCTCTGTTCCTGGTGACGAGCGTGGGGAAGCCCTTGTGGCTGGGACCAATCCCAGCGCGGCTCGGCAGTGACGTCTGGGGAATTCCTCGAGGCTGGACCAATACCAGCGCGGCTCGGCGATGACGTTTTCGGAATCTGTGCGCTGCAACGCTAGGCGCGAGAGCGCGCGCGTGCCACAGCGAGACATCTGGTTTTAATTATCGCGCCCGTGTCAGGGCACGATAATTGAAACCACATGGCGCCCGTGCGGGTAACCGCAGGGAAAAGGCCATGACGCACGAGCGTCTGGTCAGCTTTTTCAAACCCCCTACATAAAGTCTTCGCCAGAGCAGCGCTTGCGCGCTACTCTAGGCTCGACCTAAAAAATGGGTGGAATGTTCTATTAGTATAACGAACATTCTCCCTTGGACTATACCTTTAGTTAAATGTCCTCTCATTATAGGTCCTCACTTGTAGCTCATGCCTATAACTCAGGTAGAGGGCTGGTAAGCACTTGGCAGCAAGATATAATGCTATATTGTCAGCTTGTTAGTCCAAAAGATTAGTCCTGAATAATCTGAATTTTTAAACTCTCATTGGGAATGAGTCAATTGTAGCATTATCGCTCACAAGTACAAAGTAATGTGGTTTTAGCTTGTCACTTCTAACCTCATAAACGTGTTGGGCTACTGCAGAGAAATACACACTCTTCCCTTTGAAGCTGAATGAATAATGAATGAGTAATTAATCTAATACCGGATGTACATTAATATAACAAGTGATGTTTTTCACAGGTAGAATTTTATGGTAAATTAGCTTTTACTCCTCATTGTTAAGGAGAGTAAATACATTGGGGCTTATTCACAAAGATAAACTTACATATTCTTCTTTACACACTGTGAATGTACTACAACACCTGTAAATAACATGTAAAGTCACTCCTAGGTGTTGACTTAAATGCCTTTGCCCCCGGGGGTGACTCTTGCACCAGGATTTAGGCTTTGTAAAGCAACAACTCATAACTTTTCACAAGTAGTTGGAGGTCTCTGCCACCAGAGCAGGTATCTTCCTATGTTAAATAAAGTGGAATAAATACATTTCTCTTTATTAAATATATATATATATATATATATATATATATATATATATATATATATATATATATATATATATATATATATATATATTTATATACTCCACACTTCAAAATTCACCGCCGCCGTGACACCACAAGGATGAACAATCCTTCGTCAACCAAAAACGAGTGCACTCATGGGTGTTGAATCAAAGTAAAACTTTACTGTGCAAGCCTCCAAGCACTGACAGACGCGTTTCGGAACGTCGCCTTTATCAATGTCAGTTTGCTTACTGTCAAGGTTGCCATTTTAAACAAAATTCAACAAAAATGAAAATAAGGGTTAAGTTCATCGACGGCAAGGATGGTCGCAAATTACATTCTGGTTAGTGCATCGCAGTGGCGGCCATCTTACAATGGGTAAAACAACATATAAGCCAATACATTTCTAATTCAACTTGCAATCAACATGTAATTACAATTCATGAAGTAAAGTGAGGAAGTAATAAAGTAGCAAAGCGTCATTTTAAACAGTTATATCGCCCTGAATGGGCAGTGGAATCAGAGGTTGCAGCGGAAAAAGCACCTAAATACATTGTCAGTTAATCCTCCATAAATGGAGCAGGTCCGATATTATAATCGTCAATGCCCAACAAATACATATGTTTCGGGCAAGGATCAACCTGTACAAGACAAATTCATCATAATTATAAAAAATCTGTATAAACAGGTGGGCTACATAGTTATCATAGATCCCCACGATAATTTCGTAGCCAGAGAGGTCAGCAAGCGCCTTAGTTCTAAACGATGATCATTACTCTAGGTGTACCCACATCTCCTCATCATTATTAAGGCCTATCGGGGCCATTGTTTGTAGATTGATGATGTATTTAGACTCCAAAACACCCAATTTTCTGACCCTGTCTCCCCCTCTTTCATTTTTGGGTACCTGATCCAAGCAGAAAAACTTCAAAAGATCACGATTACTGCTATGTGCAGTTTCAAAGTGACGGGCCACTGGGTAGGTGGGGCCATTTTTTGTGATGGCACGCATGTGTTCTAGGATTCGTTTCTTTGTTGGATGAATGGTACTCCCTATATACCGTTTTAGGCACGGGCACTCCAGACAGTATACTGTAAAGTCTGAGTTACAATTAAGTAACATGTTGATGCTTCGTGTCTTTACAGGACCCTGTCCTGTAACATTGTATTTAGTTACTTTATTACTATATTTACAGGCCTTGCATTTCATGCAGGGAAAGAACCCCTTTATCTGTTCTACCCTGTTGATGTTTGAAGGAGTAGAGCGAAAGTGACTATGTGTTAAATGGTCACTTAATGATGTACAACGTCTGTATGTAATTTGTGGTGATGCAGTAATGGTGCCCTTTAGAATGTTATCTGTTTGTAGGATTTGACAGTTTTTCTTAAAAATACGCATTACTTGGTATGATTTTTCATTGTATTGCGTGATCATCCTCACCGGGCTACTTTCACTAGAATTACATAAAGCCGTGGAGGTGTTGGCCTTGAGCGATTCCTGTCTGGATATTTTCTCTGCCCTACATTGTGCCTCTCTGAGTGTGTTGCTAGTGTATCCCCTCATTTTGAATCGTTCCACAGCTTCATCCCATGCATTCTGATATTCATGGTCTTTGGTGCAATTTCGTATACACGCAGGAGCTCTCCATACGGAATGTTCTTCATAAGACTTCTTGGATGGTAGCTCCCTGCGTGCAAGACAGAATACCCTGCAGTGGGTTTCCTGTACAATTTTGTTAGGAGTCTGTTCCCCTCTACATAGACCTCCAATTCCAGATAGTAAACAGCAATATTGCTTATGTGCTCAGAGAAGACAAGATTCAAAGTTTTTGGGTTGAGAAAGGTTACGTATTCCTCGGCAGAGGAGCGGCTGCCTCTCCACACGATGAAGACATCATCTATATAACGAGCCCATAAGACCACATTCTCAATCCAATTTGTAGGTCCCTCTGCCCAGGCCACGTGCTTCTCCCACCAGCCTACGAACAGTTTCGCATAGGTTTGCATAGCTGGGGGCGAAGCACGTGCCCATTGCCTATAGAGCTGGTCAGAGAAAATAAATATATTATTCTCCAAGCAAAACCTAATCATGGATAGCAGCATCAAATTATGCTTTTGGTACTTAAGGGGTCTTTTGTTCAAGAACCATTTAACTGCAGTGATGCCTTGCTCATGTTCTATGCAGGTATAGAGACTGGTGATATCCAAAGTATTTAGTAACATATCATCCTCCCACATGATTCCCTCAATTCGTCTCAGAAAATCTTGGGTGTCTCTCACATACGAGCTAAGGTCTTTGACCCAAGGTGCCAAGAAGGAGTTGATGTGAATGGAAGTTTTCTCCAAAAGGCTGTTTAGAGAAGAGACAATTGATCTCCCCGGTGGGTTACTCAAATCCTTGTGCACCTTGGGAAGATGGTAGAATGTAGGGAGAACAGGGTGTTCACAGAGTAGGAAGTTGTACTCATCCTGATCGAGCATACCTTCATTCCTCCAATTTTCCAATTCTGCGTGATAATCACTAATGCAGTTTACATAAACCGCTCTTTGGATAGGGAGGTAACATTGTTGATCACTCAATTGTCTCATGGCATCCCTCAAATATTGTTCCTTACTGAATAGTACAATATTTCCTCCCTTGTCTGAAGGCTTTATCACAAGGGAGGTGCCGTTCTTAAGCGATTGTATGGCTTTCCATTGTTTAAACGGGATTTTGTATTTCCTTGGTGGATAAGTATCCCTTTGAGAGGTATTGATGGCTTTCAAATCCGCAATAACTGCTTCATTGAAGACATCAACGGCATCGTGTGGCATTTGTGGTATTGTTCTTGATCCACAATCAAGAACAATCTATCAAAAGTCCACCTATTATTGGCAGACCCCCTTTCTGGCTGCAGATCTAAGACAACTGCTGAATGATCTGATAGGTGCTCAGGGACGTGTTCCACCTCTTTCACTCTGTTCACCAGCCTAGTATACATCAGGAAGAAATCGATTCTAGAAGCATGCCCATGCCTTTTATTCTGGAAGGTATAGTTTTGACTACCTCTAACCCCCCTAGATTTAACCCTCCATATATCAATTAGACCTAGATTTCGCATTATTATTTCAATAAACAGTCTCATTTTTGGAGAACCAGCGCTCTCCCTCTTGTGGATTTGTCAAGCTTAGGGTTCAATAATACATTAAAATCACCTCCTAGAATAACTGGGGCATTAACCTCTAATAACTGATAATAAAAGGATTTCAAGGGCGTATCATCATCAATGTTTGTGCCATAGAACCCTGCCAGCGCATACTATACATTCTGTAATTTAACATTGGCTAAGACCCATGCCCCCATCGTCTACTTTACACTCCCCCAAAAGGGCTTTGGCAGATTTTTGAATAATTATGGCCACTCCCTTAGTGCAATATGTTTGATTAGTGTGGACTGACTCTGCAATCCACTTCTGTTTAGACCGGATGGCCTTCCATTCCTCAAGCGAAAGATGGGTCTCTTGCAAAATCATTATATCAGAGTCAGCCTGTCTCAAGTATTGTAGAATCCTTCTCCTTCTACTAGCGACTCTGAGCCCGTTAACATTCCAAGTAAAAGTTTTTAAAGGGGTTTGATCTCTAGAATCTGGCATCTTGACATAGTTCTTTCATAAGTCCATCGCTGACTTGACTCATGCCTCTATACCTCTGGACCCTAAGCCTCGAATCTTATAAATGAGGACTGAATTATTTTTTCCTCATTTTTCCAACCGCACCCCACCCAGTGAAGTCCTAAAATAACAAGCTTATCAAGTCACCCCAACCCACCCTGGGGAACCCTTCCCAGAAAAAAAGGTATGATTGTTTTAATACCCTTTAGAGCTCTCTACTCCCTCCGGTGTAAGGCCTTTTATTCTTTATGCTTCTGCAGAGCCTTTATTTGCTCACAGAAATTACCAGCCTCCTTTGGGTCCTTAAAACTATGCATCTTGTTGTTCCACATGACTTTTACCAGGGCCGGGGAATCTCAGTTGGGCTGTAGCACCCAGTGATCTCTACTCAGGTATGAGTTTTACCAGCTCCCACTGTCTATCTAGTGTCATCTTATAGATGTCTGATCGGACACAAAATGACCATTTCCCTTTGGTGAAGCTGCCGGCTTTCAGAGCCTCTGAGAGAATTCGGTCTTTAAGAGTATAGGATTTAAAATTGATCTAAATTTCCCTTGGATTTTTCTTATTTGGGTTCTTGGAAAAAAGGGTCACGGTGAATACTCTGGATATCCACCTCCAACTCCAGAGCGTCTGCAAAGGGGATGAATTCTTTTAATAAGCTAATAACAAAGCCTTTAATATTATCACCCTCGAGGCCCTCTGGAATATTAAGTATTCTGATGTTGTTACGTCTGGTGTTATTTTCGAAAGATTCTATTTTGTCCAGATACCCTTCTCCTCTCTCTTTAGAGTTTGAATTTCAGCCTGATTAAGCTCCACCTCCCTATTAAAGGTCTCCAGGGAGGCTTTCATTGAGCAAATTATCTCTGTGATGGTAGACATTCTAGCCTCAAAAGTCTCGCAGGTCTCTTGAATCTTAATTTGGTTTCTCTCTGATATGGCAAACTTGCTTCTAATCTCAGTGGATAAAGCATCTAGCATTCCTACCAGACCCTGCTGCATCTGGGTGTCTTCCGTCGATCTGGGGGGTAGCTGCTGCAGTTGTAGAAATCGAATATTGTCCCCCTCCTCCAAGGGCCTAGTCCCAATATCCCTAATACTTGGGATCTATTAGCAGTAGCAGCGCCCATGCATAATCCTTCTGTGCTTTGTAATTTTGATTCCATTTTAGCTAAACTCTTTGCTTTGTCTTCGATAGATCCAATTAAATTGCTTGTGGGGGGACAGGGAAAAGAGTATTATTGGGCCTTTCAGTCTGTGACTTGGCCTGCACCTTAAAGAAAGATTCTGAGAAGGGGTTATTTTTACTCGCTCCACTTTTCTTTTCTGCATGACTGCAGCAGAAGGGGGCTGTGTTGTAACTATGAGTGGGGCTTGGGTAGGTTCTAAACTAATGTTTGCTGTTTTCAGGGTCTTAGTTTTCCTACTTCTTTGCTTACATTCAATTTTCTCGTAGATAGGGCCTTGGGCGGGTAGGGGGGTGTCTGCTGTGCCGATACTTTTGTTTCTTAAAGTGTATCTGTTTGGCTGTCTCATACAACTTCAGGCTGCCTGTACACCCAGTAATGCAGCTGAACCCCCCAGACCTACTTGAGCAGATGACTCAGGCCCCTCCTTCATGAGTTTCTCCTTCTCTCCTTTCTTGCTGGCCTCCAAAAATGTAAGAGAGGCTCCCGACTTCTTGCCCCCATGTCTAGCCTGTCTTGGGCTCATGTGCAAAAAAAAGAAACACAATCACCACCGCAGCCCGGGGGAAGCTGTATTTCACTAGTGCTTATTGAGGACTTCTGTGCCCCAGGCAGAGACAGGGGCACCTTGCAGGAGCCGATCCCCCCAGACGTGCCCCGGAAGGAAATCCATGAGGCTGCGGGCCTCTCCCTGCGCACTTCAGCAGCAGCCTGGAACAGCTGCCCCCCGCGGGAAAAAAAAACACTGGACAGTGCGCCCTGGCCGACATCAGCCAGAAACCGGGTGCACCGCAACAGAGCTGAGCTGGAGGAGGCGAGAGGACCGACACTCCCGTCCGTGGAAGATGAGCCGGCAGACAGAGCGGAAACGGGATGCCGGCTGAGATCAGGTAGGCAGGCCCGGCATTGAGAACACACACGGCCGGAGCCAGAGGGAGATTACGGAGCTCACAGTTGGGAAACTATCCAGCCTCCATGTCCCCCCCGACCTCCGACATTTACTTAATTGTATTCCTAGGTGTATGGAGATGCCTGCACACACAGTGAACACTGGTGACTACTTCACAGGGCAAAGGCCTTCTTTCTCATTAAAGTTCTTTCTCAATGTACCCTGCTGCTGTCACTTGATCTTCACAAATGTGATGAAAGAGTTGTTAAAGAAAACACGTGCCAATTCAAAGTGTGCAAATGTTTATCAACAAAAATAAAATCAGTCAGTGAATCACAGAATCTTAAACAAGGTATCCTCTAGCACCCCAATGAGCCAAAACCTACACAAGCAGAGATTAACAACAATTGTTTATGTTTTCATACATAGGGCTCCAGTGGAGATCATGTGATGGGACCAAAACCAGGATGCGAAACAGGTGCAGGATGTGAAATCATGGGAAAGTAAACAATGACCTTCAAACTGGTACAGACATGTAAGCTTTAAGCACTGAGCAAGTATTCAAAATATTCACATTTTTCTCACCTACAATGCCAGGCGTGAGAGCAAGACTTTACTTGGGGGAGACGGGTACAAACTTGTTAGATTTGACTAGCATTGAGCAGAAAGATGACTGTACAGTTACAGTTACGCTACAGCAATATTTTAAATTTCACAGAGGCAATCGTAGTCTTACAGTTTATAAATACTGGTTGGCTCGGACAGCTAAAATAGTTAGTCATCAAATTAAAAAAAACACCATTCCCTCTCCAATGGGACATAGTCTTCCTGAACTAACCCGGTCACCTCTAGTTCAAAGAGATGATATCTGAAGACCCAAGTGATATCTTTGAGGGGTTTCAGTAGCTTTCTCTTAGTAGGAATTCCAATTTCGTTTGGTCCAGGGGCATCAATTCATGACTGAGATGGTATTAACGTCCCCAAGCATTTGTCATATTTCGCACTGGTCCACGATACACTTTTATTGTCAGAAATTTGGGGATCCCTGGGTAGATCAGCCTCACCCCTGGATTTCTTGGGTTATGATGGATTTAATCTCTCCACTAATAGCCTTAGGTTTAATATTCTCTGTATTGCCTATAGATTGCTCTCTAGCATACTTGGCTTCTTTGAGGCTTAAAGGTGGACGGCAAGAAGGATGTATCTTCTCTTCCTAGACAACTACAGGACATTGGGCTGATTGTGCTCCATTTAGGCCTTTCATCCATCTCTACTCTTTTGCTGAGTTGCATATCATGCCATGCCCAGGTCATCTATCTTAAACTGAAGAGAGGCAGCTGAGAGCTGCAGTAGTACTCCCCAACCATGTTCTGGAAGGCAGGATCACCTTTTCTTGCAAACTGACATGACTGGTGCCATTCAGCCTACACTGTGTCTGACGTGGGTAAACCTTCCATGTGTCTGGCAGTCTCGTAAACACAGCACTTGATCTAAAAAGAATCCTGATAATGGTGCACCCACCTCTCCACTCAATTTCGGTAAAGCCTTACCTAGGACCTTACAACTATAATGCGAAACAGAGAGAGGTTGCTTCACAGGCACTCCTTTGCTGCTGATAAAGCACTCTTTACCAGCTTTATCCTGAGCACCTAGTGTTAGTGTGACATCAAAGTGGCCAGAAGGCCACTTATATAACCAATAAATAAATTACCCAGGTAGATACAATTTTAACAGTGACAAACCCTTCATAACAGGCTTTGTAAAATGTATTTATATTGAAAGTGGTAAGTGTCATTAATATTAAACAGGAAAAACAGCATATGTGTTAACAGAAAGTCTGCAAGAGTTTCAAGATGGTCATAACGTGTTGTGTACAGCACATATAAACAATGTTTTTCTTTCTCATCATAATTGACTAAAAGGTGGTACTTTTTGCAATGATGCGCTCTGTTGTGAAAAAAGGAAGTTATGGTCCAAAAAGAATTTATGATTAACACTTGCGAGAGGTATTGAAGTTTCTCCCATTTTCTGTGGTCATTAGCATGGGATTATTTTATCAACTGTGCCTCATGGAAACTTCAAGCTTGCTTTCATCCTTATCAAGACACTGGGCATTTTACTTCAAAAAGAATTAAATATTGCTCAGGTTTTGTAGATTACTCATTGATTCCCATTCTGAACTGGCTCTGTATGATGATATCTACATGCATTTAGACCTGCTATGGGCAAAGCAAGGTTACCACAAGCAAGGAATGAATGTAGATGTTCGAGAGGCAAGGTTAACGCGAGGACCCAAGCAAAGCTCAGCAAGGTTTGAGTTAAGTTGCTGAAGGAAAGTGATCTCTTGTAATCTGTTGCCTCGTGTCTGAGAGGAAGATGTAAACCCACCATACAGCTGTTCATGAAATGCATGCCCATTTTTCCAAGGTCTCAAGTAGAAACCTGTGGTCTACCATGCATATGCAAGTGACAGATGAAGTAGAATCAGTTTTCTGGTGCATTTGTGCCTTGTGAGGAAAAGTACTTCTGCCCAATGTCTGATAGGGTGGACTAAGGAGCCTGCTTGGCTCTACATCAAAATCCACCAACCATGTAGACCCTTCTGCTCCTCTGGACTTCTTCTGGCTCAAATCCCACACATATATAAGAACAGATTTTGGGATCAGGCCTTCTCGTACATCTCTTCTAAAGTGTGGAACGACCTCCACCTACATATCAGAGCCTCCTCCTCACTTGTGGAGTTCCAAAAGAAGCTGAAGGCCTGGCTCTTCAACCAGCCAGCATAAACAGTCATAGGACAGTACTTGTGTAAGCGCTTGGATGCCCTCTCAGGTGGGAGTGCGCTCTACAAATCCACATAAAATAACATAACACATCTATACTGATGGCTATGGTGCATTTTGTTTGATTGCAAATTATCTTCGAGCAAACGAAACACCCCACACTGCACAAATGAGCAATATATAGCTACGTCCTTTGGTCATGCTGATGTTTGATTTGATAGCAATGATGTTACTGCAAGTATGAGGTCACTTCAGTTTGAACTATATTGGAGGGGTGCTTTTATCAGGTTGGTATGGTCTAAAGCTAAGGTATATACTTGCACTGTACATATTGTCTATATTATGGCTCATTTAGCTTGCTACATTCATTTCTTTTTCATTTGCTAGGAGACCCTGACCTTTATTCAGAGTTGTAAAAAATGGCAGAAATATTGGGGGTTCAGGCTGTGACACAATCTCAAACTCGGATATTTGCCAGGAAGGCTGATAGTGTCTCATATTTTATGAGTTTTTTCCTTGGAGAAGACCATCAGATGATTATATATGAGAGCCAAAAAACCCTGGGAGCATTCCTGAAGATTTTGGCGTGGTCACTTTTAGGAAGAAGTTCTAGAACAATTCATTTACTTAGGTGGTTACCCGCTTTGTCAAGTGGTGTAGAAAAGTATTGATGCATGTTGAATGGATTTGTTGTAGTTCCTTAAATGACGCTGGCATGGTTTGTGGTAAGCCTTTCTCTTAACTTCTTTCACTGGTATGGCAATTTACGGCCCTGACTTTTGAGTTTAGAACTTTTTTGGGACAAAAATAATTGTTTGATGCCTTGCTCGTTGGTTTTGTTTTGAAGGGAACTGGGTCAACTTCCTTGGAGGTCCTAGTGGTTTGAATTAGAAAAATACTAATAAAGTATGTTTTTAAAAAAACTGTAGTGAGTGTGCATCTCATCGGTACGCCGCACGAGTTTCTGTCACCTCTTATAATTCCATTGCTTTAATCCAGGGTTCTCCAAAGTCGGCCCTGGAGGGCTGGATCCATGCCAGATTTTTAGCACATCCCCATTTAGATAAATGTAGTTATCTTAAAAATCTGGC
The DNA here is from genome assembly GCA_963921515.1 of Calotriton arnoldi. Lineage (NCBI taxonomy): Eukaryota > Metazoa > Chordata > Amphibia > Caudata > Salamandridae > Calotriton > Calotriton arnoldi. The sequence continues at coordinate 497,750 of CAWUFW010000934.1, forward strand.
ATGGATCCGCCCTCCAGGACTGACTTTGGAGAACCCTGCTTTAACCTATGGTTGAAACATTAGAGAAAAACATTTCTTCATTTACCTAGACTAGTCTCAATAAACACCTTCATTTCAATGCAGCTGTCTGGTACACTCTGCTTATCACCTTTTTTAATAGAGTCAATTATCAGCTATATACACAGCAATGGCACAAATAGTAGCAGATACAGTGAAAAATTCTAAGAAGTAAATACATATTTTGATAAAATAGGAAGGTGGTAAAAACAGAGCAAACTAACACAAATAGTAAACGTAGACTTTCTCTTGCTTAGTTTTGTCGTTCCCTAATTTAAGAGGAATAGTAAATGGAAGCCTACAGTCGCTTTATACATTTTTGACACGTTTTAGGCACATGATAGAATGTGATCGATGTGTTTAAATATATTTTCAGTAGTAATAAAATATTTTAAAACATGATGCATATACCAGTAAAATTGTAAGTGATATCAAATTAAGACCTGCCAACACATTATCGCACAAGGGAAAGGCAAATGGAGAGGCAAAATAAGCTTGTTTTTCATGTAATCGTTAGTGGTGGGATTGCATGAAGCGAGGTGTGAGAATGGTTTGTTATGTGGAGTTAATAATAGAAAACATACACTTAATGAGATGATATTTTGCTAAATTATACTCAGGATGCAATATTTATATTAATTGATGTGTTTCTATATGATGCTCTGACTTACAGATCCCACTAGTTAACTACTGATTAATTTGTGCACTTGGTGAACATGGCACTGAATGGTGGGGACCAGAACTAATTTTTAATCATCAGACTTGGACCCCAGAGAGAAACACAGAAAGGGATAGAAAAAGAGGAAGAGAAAGATTGGAACACAGTGGCAAAGGGAGAAAGCAGAGAAGAAAAGCAACTTGAAATAGTGAAATTAAGATACAAGAAATGTCTAATGAGGGAAGATAGAGGCACCAGGTGTTAGCAAAGCTTGGCAACCTTGGTATTTAGCAACCATGACATTCGGCAACACCAGTGGTGGGCTCCTGAGAAAATCTTTGGGTAATTACACATATAGGGCCTCATTTCCAAGAAACTGATGCATCTGCATAGATGCGTCAGTTTCCTTGCACCAGCGACAAATGTCCTTGTGCCACCATGGATGCGCTGTATTTACAAAACAGTCCTCCATGGCGCAAGGATTAACAGATGCGTCAGAAATTCTGACGCATCTTTTGGCACAAAAGTGACGCATTGTTGGAGTTGCTCATGAAAGTGACCAACTCCAGCACTGCGCCACAACACATAGGTGAGTCCCATTCAAAAAGCCCTGCGTCATTCCCTATGCCTGGTCTTAGCAGTCGTAGGGATTATGACGCAGTGAAGGTGTAGAGTGACGCAGTGAAATGTTGTAAATTTCACTGCGTCAGTTCTACATGGCTTTTTGCGTGGGAACGCCTACCCTGCACACAAAAAGTGACGCAACGGCAGCGCAAAAGGGTTGCATTGGGCTTGTAAATCTGCCCCATGGTTTTTATAAATTAGGCACTGCAGCTATTTATATCTGGAAGTGGAAAGGGGATTGGCTGGCTTAAGTAAGACTTATATAATAAATGTTTATTATTGGATTGTGTGTGGTGTGCAAAATTGCAAAAAGATAAACACTGGTTCAAGAAATTTCCTTAAATATGGATGCCGTTAAACTTCTCACACCCTGAAGTTCATTCGTAAGAGTAACTCAAATGCAGGACAGTTGGTAAATGAAAATTACATTGTAAATGAAGTGAAGTTGAAAGATGGTAATAAGGAGTAGTTGGGCTACCCCTAGATTGTCAGTTGATACTTCTTACACTGCCTCTGCTAAGCCTGGTCTCAGGACTCTTGCAGGCAGCCAGTGGCATAATGAAATTTGAGCCTCCCGCAAAGTATATAGAGCTGCCCCCCCCGACTCAGTGAGGAGGCCAGGGGACCACCACCCATGCACAGTGCCGGAAGGGGTCTCCTGGAGCCTCGCACCGCAGGGTCTGCGCAGGCGAATGGTACGCCACTGGAGGCAGCTTTCGAGCAAAAAGCAAACAGGACTCTAACACTGATGCTTAATTTCACTCCTTTAAATAGCCCATGAGCCCCAAAGAGGAGGATGCTGAGGGACTAGGGTGTGACATGGGGGTCACACTGCGATCTCATCGCAGTCCACAAATTGCATAAAGACACAATTTGATGAATTGACATTCATGACAGAAAGTGCAACCAAAGGAAAAGAAAACTGATGACATAATATTCAGAGGCCCATCTTGGTCAAATTAGGCCAAACAGCATTCCACACCACTGGGATACTAGCCGGTAGTGAAGGGGTTTTACAAAAAGCTGTTCCTCTGTGCTGATTGTGACAGTCAAACAGATCCATGTGATACCTTTCAATCCTGTCTGCTAAGTAGCAACAACACTACATTAGCAGCAGTAGACACAAGCATCTGATCCCTCTCTAAGTTGGTGAGGATTTGATATGTTCACACTCCCTCAGGGGTCCTTGTCCACACTCTAACTCCAAAAGATGTTTGGAGACCGACAGGGTTCTCCAAGAGGACTGCACAATTCTATAATTAATCCCAAAGTCGTTAATCGTGCAGCATCATAAATGTAATTTCTGCAATACAGCAGGGAATGCAGGACTGTGAGAGGGTCATTCCCAACTTTGTGTGCCTCGAGCCCACCGCGTATTTTCCATGTGGACGGAGTGGAGGCCATTAAAATATTTACCATTATTCTAATGCGGTCCAACGCATAACGAGGTGAAGCGTAGGACACAGGCGAAAATACATCTCATAAATGTTAAAATGGGTTAACTTACGCCAAGCTCCACTTTCCTGGAATCCAAATTCTTTTATTAAAACACATTCATTATATGCTGTGCCCCTCAATCATATATTATTTCTAATCAAATAAAGTATAAAGCCCGGTTTGGCTCCAAATAAATGGCCTCAACCGTACATCTGAATTACCAGTAGGTATGATGTATGATGGGTTATTACTGGATACTTTGCTTGTGCCTTAAAATCAACACAACAAAGTGGAATATGTGAAATTAAAGTAATGAACTATTGGAATAGGCAAGTCAGAAGAGAGCAGTGATATTCCAAACCCAATATAAATGTGAAAATACGTATTGCCCCTGTGTGTTACTTGTCCATAAAACTGCGCCGCCACTCGTATTGTGAAGCCGTACCTTACTGAAATAAGTGAACAGAATTTATAAAAAATAAACAGGCTTTGTGAATTTTAAAAGGCTATCTATAGCCTGTATAATCTCTTGGAGCTCATAAAGGAAAGTGATATATAGTTCATAATATGTATTTGCATAGATTTTACAGTAAAAGAAATACGAGAAAACTAAAGATTAATGCTTTAAACCCTTCTACAAGGTAATAGACTCAGGTGTCATATTGGAGTTTGATGGTTTTATTGTTTGATTGTCTAACGTTTCGGTAAATAAAAGATTGGAATGCCACATATTAGCTATCAATGTTGAAGGTGGACATTTTCTCAAGGAGATAAATATGAAAGTAATAATACAATAAATTACATTTGCAAGACGTATTTTCTTTGTACACGTCTGATATTCTTGAGAAACGCTGTTTGTGCCCTCTGGGAGGATGTTGCATTATGTAAAGTGATAATGCTCTGTTGATAGCCTTCGAAAATGAAACTAAATCCCCATCATTCTGATTAATTATGTTTATCCCCAGTTTTTACACGCAGGATTACAGGGGTCCCCATTATATAGCACAGAGATCTGGAAAAACAATGCCCCTTAATGATAATATGGTACAAAAACCATAGCTCTGCAGTGGTTAATGTAAGCCGGCGATTGCCAGTGGGCACCATTAGCACTTTTTTCTGGGATCAGGACTCTTTTGTGTGGGTGCGACATACGATACATTTTGACATCAGAGAAACAAAGTAAACAGCGCATGATATCAAGCTAAGAACTGCCTCACACGTGACACTAATACACACACATCATTTCACCTGCCTCAAATCATCATAAGACCCATTCCAAGTGGTTACTTCTATGATCCACCACACACACTCCCAAAGTAGGAAGGAGATTATTTCAGCTACATGATTTTTTTAAATATGTTTTATTGGTTTTTAATGAGACATAGTAAGTACAATGAATAACAAAAGATATATCTGAGGATTCTTATGCATTAGTGTCATCAGGGCCAGGTGTGCACAAAAACCATGAAAGATCATACCTATTTGACCTGCATACCGTGCAGAGGCTAAGAAGCCTAATTGCGGGTGTGTGCAGAGCAAGGGTACTAGGTAGATGTGTGTGTACCTCATGAGGATATTAGCTGTTAAAAGAAACTTGTTGGGGGGCCATCGGAGGGGAAGGGTGAGGCACAGGGAGCGGGCAAGGAGAGGGGACAGGGAGGCCACGTAGATTGGTCGTAGGCAAAGAGGAAATCTGAGTTGGCCGAATGTGGGCCCAGTCAGTGTGAACTGAGCATTGAGTAAGAGGGGTTGCATGCCGGGTGACTCCCTTAAATGGTTAGCGCACCATCCCTAGGGATCTCAGTGGCTGCCAGAGCTCATCCCAGTGCTCTGTCATCAGACAATTCCATAGGCCTGTGCTCTCCTCCCTGTGTAGTGTCTTACTTTTGTTCCTTGACCATCTCAGCAATGGTGCCCTCCAGCTTGAGACAGAGGGAGCCACCGCAGACTTGCAGTGGGCTGTGATTGCCCTTTTTGCCAGTAGCAGTGATACGTCTGGAAAACATGAGATTGCTTTGCATTAATGGGGTTGTTGGAAGATTCCTAGTGCACAATGCCCCCAGGAAGTTGGAATGAGTGTGGGTATAATGCGATAGAGTTTGGAAAACTTGTGTCTAGAACGTCATTAGATTTGGACAGTCCCAGAGCATGTGGTAAAGATCTGTTGGGCATGACGGCACTGGGGCAGGAGGCAGAAACCCCAGAGAAAATGCTATTGAGTCTGGCAGGGGAAAGGTAGGCTTGGTGAAGCAGATGTAGTTGGATTAATTGAACGAGTGCATTACATGAGACGGAACGTGGGTATTCAAGGTATGCCGCCTATTCTTTGTCATTCAAAACCCATTGAAATTCAGTCTCCTGTGTCTCATGGAGATGCTGGAGTGGGAGCTGTGGGTTTGAGTTTTATGATCTGTACAGCCAGGTCACACAGTGCCTAGTAACGCCCAAGTAAGGGTGTGGGTCAGTTGATGTGTAGCTAGTTCATCTTCATCTATCGTTCATATGGTCCAAATCATATGTTGGAGGAAAGCATATATTAGGAATTGGACCTCGTGAAGTGAATGATTTTGGGTGAGGTACTAGAAGGATTGGAAATGGTTGTTTTCAAAAAGGTCTCCGATGGTGGGTATCCCCACTTCCATTTAGGGTGCTAAGAGTAGGGACTCTTGGTGTGTTTGTTGGTGTGGGAGGCCCAGAAGTGGGATATTAGAAGCATATGGGATTTTGGATTTTGTAAGGATACAAAGTCATGTCAGGGAGTGAAGAGCCACATCAACCAGTCGAAGGAGAACTTTAGGCATACGTATTCCCCGGAGGCTCAGGTTGTTTATCGCATCCTGGGTCAATGGTGGAAGATAAATTCTGGTCTCCTTCAATCCCTTTCCCACAAATCACCTGATGAACCAGTGCAATTGGGCTGCCACATAGTAAGCTTTGAAATAGGGGGTTCCCAGGCTGCTCTGTGTGGAACCGTAGAAGTGACAAGGCCATGCAGCGGCTAACAGTTGCCCATATGAGTTCTATTAACAATGAGTCCAGTTATTGAAAAAAGGAGTGTGTGGGGAGTAAGGGGAGATTGGCAATATAGTAGAGGAGTCTCGGACCACCACCATCTTAGAAATGGTAACCCAGCCTTTGCCCGAAAGTGGGAGTGTTTCCCAAAATCTCATCTGTGAACTCAGTGAAGTCCCCCCCGGGTGGGATTGCTGTCTCAGATGTCCATTATGTTGTGGAATATATACATTAATACTGAAATATCTGGAGGTATGACCCTCCCATCTTAACTGCTCAACTCCTAGGGAAATGGCAAGTGGGGGGGTGTCCCGGAATAAGGGGCAAAGGCAGGATTTGCCTTTATTGGCAAGGAGGCCTGAGACTCTACCAAATGCCTCTAGGGTTTGACTGATTGAATCAAGTTCCACTTCAGAGGTCACGAACATACAGGAGGATATCATTGCCATATCGGGATATGGCCTGCAGGCCATCTGGGAGGTGAATTTCCCATGTCTGCCCCCCCCCCCCTACCGGCACATCTTGACTGTGAGGGGGTTCCATTACCGGGGCAAATAACAGAGGAAAGAGAGGGCAGCCTTAACGGGTCCCTCTACTGACCTCGATTAATGGGGAAATGTGATTCTTGAGGGTGATCCTTGCTTTTGGCTTCTAATAGAACAATCAAACCATTTGTATCAATTTGGGTCAGAATTTGAACCTTTGGAGGACCGCAAATAATTATGGCCAGGTTAGTGTATCGAAGGCTTTTACAGATCAAGAATTCATGCAGCTGAGACTGGCCATCAGCCCGGGGCAGCCTTATGAGTGTATAATCTCAGTATGTTAAGGGAGGTCGACCTGGTTGGCATGAATCCATTCTGGTCTGCATGGAGTGGGTGAGAGATGACCTCATACAGTCGGTCTGCTAAGCCTTTGGTAAGTATTTTATAGTCTGTATTTAATAGTGCAAATGGTCTATATGATGTGGGGACGAAGGCGTCCTTGCACGGTTTTAGGATTGAAATCAGGGCCTTCTCATGCATTGAAGGAGTGTTCAAGAATCCAGGGCCTCTTGGAAGAGTTGGTACAACTTTGGGGCAAGTGTGTTGCTGAATTTGTTGTATAAAATTCAATCAGAAGGCTGTCGAATCCCAGGGTTTTACCCGAGCCACGTTTTATAAGTGCAACTTTTATTTTTTGTGGAGTGATGGGTTCCTCCATGACTGCACAGAGATCAGATGGAAGTTCCGGCAGGCCACTTTCAGCTAGGAAGGATTTCCTCCACTTGTGGAGATTGGGGATAGCTGTAGAGTTCAGCATAGCATTGAAAAAGTGAGTGGAAGATGCCCTGGTGGGTGTATATGGCTGAACCTGACTTGTCCCTAAGGGTGGGGAAGGGATGTCCGCACCAGTCCTCTGAGAGCATTCAGGCCAGAAGGCTGCCTATTTGTTCACTTTAGAGTGGGCCCAGCACTATAGGCAGCCCAGTGGAGGCAGCAGTTTTTCCAATAATACTGTCTCATTTTTGTGCAGGACAGGAAGTTGTTCCCCCCCTCTCGGGTTCGGTCACCATTTTATGTTCATAGTTGAAGTAGGCATTTTCTACACTGTGGAGCTTTCATTCTTGAGACTTGCACTCACCGACCCAGGCTTTAATACAATGGCCACAAACCACTACATTCATTACCTCCCATTCTTTGGCTCTCATACTGGTGGTGTTTTCATTTAGTCAAAACTACAAAGGTAATAATCCCTCTAGACCTACATTTCTTTCATTAATGGCTTCTCAAAGCTCAAAAATAGGGCATAAAGAACATTATCCTCCACACAAGACAATTGGTCATTCTTACAAATTTTATTTCATTTTTTTCTTTTTTACTTATTTATCTGATATTTCTCATTATAAAAAAATACATGACTCTTTACAATGAATATCACCATTTTTTACAAAAATATGACTGTTTTCATGATTCAAATAATACAATACCTATAACACAATTGATTTCAACACCTATAAGTTCACAACTGACTAAAAATATGATTCAACACACCCCCACACACAGTCACACCTCTCTCTACTCTACAACCACATCACTTACACACAATACACTCATACTCTACACCCCAGAACAACACTGCATGCACAGATGGAGAAATCCGGGTGAAAAAATCAACCCTCGATTGCTGTGCTCATAACTGGGATGTCTCACTCTAACTGGTCGACGTACGTTTCAATGGAATGATTTAATTACTAAACCATCTTCTTCAGGACCTGTTATTTTATGATTTATAACGGGTGGAAGGAGGGGGGAACAGATCTGTAACGATAACGTGGAGAATATTTAGATTTTAATTATTTTCATTTACACAAAAGCCCAAAGAGATATCTTACATTTCTCCTAATATATACATATAAAACAAGCGAATGTGCCACTACTAAGCATTTTCAAAAAGGATATCACCCATTGTGTGAGGTTAGTGGTATTCATTCTCAACCCAACATGTGAAAAAAGATTTAGACATCTTGGAAGAAAAAGACAAAATCATGGGCATCATTACATGGTAGTAGTTCTATGCAAGATGGACATTGGTCAAGATTATTGTTGGAGATGTGAAAAGAGCAGTGTACGTAAAAAGAATTTTTTGTCAAAGACAAAGTGAAACGGAAAGGAAGAATTGTATTTAGTTATACATTCATTGAGTAGTCTCCCTTTCCTTAATTAAAAGCATGCTCCTAGCAATCTATGATGAAACATATTGCTAATTACCTGTGAATACTAAAAATGAAAATTTCTAAAAACACTCTGGTACCCTGGGCAGGCAGTCAATTATTTCTATGCCTCTGCAGGCCCTGGTTTCACGAAATAGAATCTTTCAATTATCTACAGGTTGGTATAAAACGAGAAAACATGTCTATCAGTTATCTCATGGTGATAGAGTTAATAAATTTCAAACCCTTATATTCTCATCTGATGGTATAAATCATTACCTTTTATTCACGGTCTCCTGATATATATCTGGGGTCCTAATAGAAATTGACACCGCCGTTTAGTTTGTAGTCATTCGATATCTCAGCAGAATGCAATGGGCGTTCTCTCCTGAACAGTCTCTATGCTTGAGGAGAAGAACGCAATAATTAGGATAACCTTCTCCGCATATTTTTCCTTTTTATGAGTTGACTCTAAAGACAATATCTACCTATGCGGTATGCAGCGTAGAATTACAGAGTGGCATACCTCTAAATATTCTGGTCCTTGTCCGGGGTTATTGTCCTAGCTGTCCTCCTAAGACTTGCCACCGCCGTTTACTTTATCGTTCTCTGTTTTCTCGCCAAGATGCTATGAATGTTCACTCATTTGTAGCCTCTATATTAGGGGAAAGAGCGCAATAATTAGGGTAGCATTATCCACATATTTTTACTATTTGTTGACACTGGATATAATACGCCCCTATCTGACGAGCAGCATGGGGAGCTAAAACGTAAGGCTGCATACCTCTAATTTGTCCTTCTCCGGAAAAAGTTGCCTCATTATTTATGCAGCGACATGATATTTTTATGGCTCCCGGAGTCTAGCCGACAGCGGAATATGGGCTATATAGAGATAACAGGGTCGACATTGATAAATAGACATCGACATATATAAAGGAGACCATTGTACTCACAATAGTGCCTCAGGGGTAGCTGGAACAACTCTTTATTTCACTGTGTCCTGCTCAAAGGAATAAGATACATATAAAGAGGCTAGACTCCGGGAGCCATAAAAATATCATGTCGCTGCATAAATAATGAGGCAACTTTTTCCGGAGAAGGACAAATTAGAGGTATGCAGCCTTACGTTTTAGCTCCCCATGCTGCTCGTCAGATAGGGGCGTATTATCCCAGTGTCAACAAATAGTAAAAATATGTGGATAATGCTACCCTAATTATTGCGCTCTTTCCCCTAATATAGAGGCTACAAATGAGTGAACATTCATAGCATCTTGGCGAGAAAACAGAGAACGATAAAGTAAACGGCGGTGGCAAGTCTTAGGAGGACAGCTAGGACAATAACCCCTGACAAGGACCAGAATATTTAGAGGTATGCCACTCTGTAATTCTACGCTGCATACCGCATAGGTAGATATTGTCTTTAGAGTCAACTCATAAAAAGGAAAAATATGCGGAGAAGGTTATCCTAATTATTGCGTTCTTCTCCTCAAGCATAGAGACTGTTCAGGAGAGAACGCCCATTGCATTCTGCTGAGATATCGAATGACTACAAACTAAACGGCGGTGTCAATTTCTATTAGGACCCCAGATATATATCAGGAGACCGTGAATAAAAGGTAATGATTTATACCATCAGATGAGAATATAAGGGTTTGAAATGTATTAACTCTATCACCATGAGATAACTGATAGACATGTTTTCTCGTTTTATACCAACCTGTAGATAATTGAAAGATTCTATTTCGTGAAACCAGGGCCTGCAGAGGCACAGAAATAATTGACTGCCTGCCCAGGGTACCAGAGTGTTTTTAGAAATTTTCATTTTTAGTATTCACAGGTAATTAGCAATATGTTTCATCATAGATTGCTAGGAGCATGCTTTTAATTAAGGAAAGGGAGACTACTCAATGAATGTATAACTAAATACAATTCTTCCTTTCCGTTTCACTTTGTCTTTGACAAAAATTCTTTTTATGTACACTGCTCTTTTCACATCTCCAACAATAATCTTGACCAATGTCCATCTTGCATAGAACTACTACCATGTAATGATGCCCATGATTTTGTCTTTTTCTTCCAAGATGTCTAAATCTTTTTTCACATGTTGGGTTGAGAATGAATACCACTAACCTCACACAATGGGTGATATCTTTTTGAAAATGCTTAGTAGTGGCACATTCGCTTGTTTTATATGTATATATTAGGAGAAATGTAAAATATCTCTTTGAGCTTTTGTGTAAATGAAAATAATTAAAATCTAAATATTCTCCACGTTATCGTTACAGATCTGTTCCCCCCTCATTCCACCCGTTATAAATCATAAAATAACAGGTCCTGAAGAAGATGGTTTAGTAATTAAATCATTCCATTGAAACGTACGTCGACCAGTTAGAGTGAGACATCCCAGTTATCAGCACAGCAATCGAGGGTTGATTTTTTTCACCCGGATTTCTCCATCTGTGCATGCAGTGTTGTTCTGGGGTGTAGAGTATGAGTGTATTGTGTGTAAGTGATGTGGTTGTAGAGTAGAGAGAGGTGTGACTGTGTGTGGGGCTGTGTTGAATCATATTTTTTAGTCAGTTGTGAACTTATAGGTGTTGAAATCAATTGTGTTATATGTATGGTATTATTTGAATCATGAAAACAGTCATATTTTTGTAAAAAAATGGTGATATTCATTGTAAAGAGTCATGTATTTTTTATAATAAGAAATATCAGATAAATAATTAAAAAAGAAAAAATGAAATAAAATTTGTAAGAATGACCAATTGTCTTGTGTGGAGAATAATGTTCTTTATGCCCTATTTTTGAGCTTTGAGAAGCCATTAATGAAAGAAATTTAGGTCTAGAGGGATTATTACCTTTGTAGTTTTGATTGTATTTCCCCCTGTTCCCTGACCTGCTAAATAATCTCTCCTTAGGGGGGTGCCTTGCTAATTCCGGTGTTTTCATTTAGTTCAGAGTATTCAAGTAGTCTGGTGGCCAGTATATCATGGATATGTGCTTCCTGAAGGAGGCATGGGTGGAGTCTCCAAATCAGAATAGATGCGTGGAGTTGGCCCCACTTCATGTCTAGGATTAGGTGGCTGTGGTCTCATATATCTCCTCCAAGGCATTCCATCCGTGTGATGGATGGGGAGAGGCTAGGGGTACATACGACCCTATAAAGATGTATGCATATGTTACAGACTGACAAATGAAAAGAACAGTGATGTAAGAAAGGGTAATGTAGCCTCCACACGTCTGTAAATGACCAATGGCATAGTCACTCATGCAATGTTTCAGAATTTGAGGATGTCTGAGGGAGGGGAGGACCTGTCCAGGTTCACATCCAATAGTAAGTTGATATCGCTTCCAATGAGCCACAGGAGAGTCGCCCATTGTGCCATGTGTGTGGATAGGGATGCATGGAATGAATGTTAAAATATGTGGGGGGCTTACCGAGGAATTAGGAGGAGATAATCTAGTCTGCTCTTCAGGAGAACAAACTGACCCTCTGGGTCTAGGGTGGTATGGGTGACAATAAAAGGGACTTCCGCACCTATCCATATCATAGTGACCCTAGTTAGGAAGGAGTAGTTAGTCATAAATACCTGTCCCCACAAGTACCTCTATATTTTCAGACCCTCATCACATGTGGTATGGGACTTCTGGAGCAATGGTATATGTACTTTGCGATGTTGTAATAGGGAGTGGATTTTGTGTTTTATTGTGTGGGACATACCTCGTATATTCCATGTAATTATGTTGTAGTTGTTAAGCATCATCAGTTAAGGATCCACATGGTCTCTCGAAAGTTGTCCCCCATTAACCCACTGCCCAACAACACCCCCAACTACATGCCCTCCACCAACAGAAATACCCAGCAGATAGGAAAGAACAGACGAACAACGACAAACAATGGAACAAAAAAAAGAAACCAGAGAAGTGCAGGTCACAACCAGAGGCCCATCCATAAAGAACTTGTGGTGTCTTAGGAAATTCATGGGGGGGAATGTTGGCACACCGCCTGAAGTGGCCGATGTTCGTGACACCGAAGGGTTTTACACTGAGAAGACCTGAATATGACCTTAGTATGTATCTGTTAGAAATTGGGTTTCTGGTTGGCAGAGGTATGCACCCTTTCCAAGCAAGAGCCACAGTCCTAGTCAGGGTAAAACTAAAAGATCACCTGTGCTCACACTCTGGTAGCTTGACAGAGAGCAGTCTGTCTAATCTAAAGAGGCTATGTGTAAAGTATTTGTGCACACACACACACACAAACAGTAACACAGTGAAAACATCACAAAAAGACTCCACACCAGTATAGAAAAATAGATTATTATATTCTGAACAAAGCAAGACCAAAACGACAAACATCCAATAAGTACAAGTCAAGAAATGAATTTTTAAAGAAAAAGTGAAAAATAGGGCTTAGACTCAAAAAGCACTTTGGGGTTACTGTAGGTCACACTGGACCGGGACACAGTCAAGAGTTCAGGCCACCCACGACAGAGCACAGGGCAGTTACAGGACCCACGCAGGGCTCGCTAAACAATGTACCTTAATCCTTGTCACAGAACGAAATGCATTAGTGGTGAGGTGTCGGTTTCGTGGATGGAACACCAAGTCCGGAATGCAAGGGCAAAGCACCGGGTTAATCCATGCTGGAGACAATGTGTTGATCTTCCCCACGTGCTGGTGGCAATGCATTGATCCCTGAAGCAGTGATTCCAGAGACGCTACGGCAGTGCTGAGTGCAATACACCGGGTCCAGACCTTGCAGCATTGGTGATACATCGGTCCCGATGTCACGATAGGCGTTACCATGGTGTCAGATCGGTGCAGAGATGTTGAAGCATAGGCTCTGGCAGATGCTGCACTTTAAACTCACATCCAAGGGCCTTGGAATGAATTGGCACCACTTGCGGAGCAAGACTTACAGCAAGTAAAGTCCAGGTGGTGGGATGAAGTTGAAAGGTGAAATCTTTGATATCCCTTGTTAGAACTGGGGGTCTCTAGTTGGCTGAGGTAGGTACCTTAGTCCAAATAGGGAACCTTGCTTCTAAGTCAGGGAGAGGAAGGACACCTTCTCAGAGAGCCCCTGCTCACCCCCTCGGTAGCTTGGCACGAGCAGCCAGGCTTATCTCCAAGGCAAATGTGTAAAGTATTTGCAACCACGCTCTCAGTAACACAGTGATGACACCACAAATGGACTCCACACGAGTTTCATTAAAAAAAAACAATTATATGTTTATAAAGAAAAAAAAGATATACGATGAGACCACACGATAAAACAATCCAACATATGCGTATTTGTAATATTTCACCTTGTCGGTTATTAGGCCAGCAAGCACTGATAGGTTCTTGCAGTATTAATGAGCAATTCTCGATGATCCAATGCAGTCCTAATGCAATGCTATGCAGTTCGTAATGCAAGAATCAGGCACTTCGTAATGTAAAAATAATGCAATTCGTAATGCAACAATCAGGCAGTTCGTAATGCAAAAATAATGCAATTCGTAATGCAACAATCAGGCAGTTCGTAATGCAAAAATAATGCAATTGGTAATGCAACAATCAGGCAGTTCGTAATGCAAAAATAATGTACTTCGGCACCGATCACGGTGCTCTGGACGGTCTCTATGCCACATTTACTGACTCGCGGTCAGCTACTGCCAAAGTATGCCAACAATACTGTTATGATGGAAAACAAAGTGCAGCTCCACACTCCAGCCACGGTACCGCCACTCCTCGGCAAGTACGGGCCGCGATACGGACTTGAGCGGAGGCTCGCGCTGCAAAGATGGGAAAGGCCGAGAGCGTTTCTCTCATATCCCGCACCCCGCCCCAGGCGGCGACACATGCACGCTCGCTGAGCGTTACCTGGGGGGTGCGATCTCACTCTCCTCTCCTCGCGGTTGGGCCTCCGGTGCGACTTCGTTGATCTTGGGCAGTGGAACTCGGACCCCCGGCGGTGATGGTTCGAGGTCTCTCCTTGGCAAAGGCGGGCTCGGGCCGGCGGTGGTGAATTCCCACAGCTCCTCTGGGGATGCCGGTCCGGGCCGATGGCAATGACGATCGCAGCAGTTCTGGTCACGCTGTCGATCGAAGCAGAGAACAAGACTGCTCCGGGACACACAGTCACGGGGCAATTTCTCACGAAGGTCTCAGGCTGCAACAGGGCACACGCACATAGCGTCGCTGAGACTCACTTGAGCTCTGGGTGCACACGATCACAGGGCAATCCTCACGAAGGTCTCAGGCTGCACGAAGCACATGCACACAGCGTCGCTGAGACTCACTTGGACTCCGGGTCCACACGATCACGGGGCAGTTCTTACGAAGGTCTCAGGCTGCAAAAAGCACACACACACAGCTTCGCTGAGACACACTTGGAAACTTTTATGTTCCTGAGTTTCCACAACAGGGAGCCAGCTCTCCTCGGGCCCTTGGAGACATGTTACTTCGGGACACAGCACAAAGCAAAGTCCTTTCAAGCAGGGGGACACAGCACACAGCAAAGTCCCTTAGCCTCTCCTTAGTTAAATCTGCAAACTGCAGGCCAGCCCCAGAACACACAGCAAGGGTCAGTCCTTCTCTTCAGTCTCTTCAGCTGTTCTTCCTTGGCAGAGGTTCCTCTTGACCGCGAAGTAGTTTCAATCCTTTTCAGTCTTGATCAGTCCAAAGTCCAGGGGTTGCAGCTCTCATAGTTATACCCCTAAATGTCTTTGAAGTCTTTGTGTTCAGGGGGCACTGACTCCTGTCCAAACCAGTTCTGGGTGTCTCCCTGCCAGTGACACCTTCTTTCTTTGATAGTGGGGGTCTGGATCTTCAATCACTCAGCAGGAGATGGAGCCTTGGTTTTATGGCAGCAGCCCAGGCCTCTTCACCTCCAGGGGCTACTCCTCCCCCCTACACTCCAGATGCATGTCAACTGTGGCTGTCTCACCTACTACTCCCCTGGGTCAAGACATTTCCCAGATCCTATCACATTCAAATCCAGACAGTCAATCCACAACCAGGCAGAGACACACAGAATTGTTAGTTCAAAAAAACCAGCCACTTCTAAAAGCGTGTACCTTAAACACACAATTCAAAAACCACCTTCACAAAAAGATGTGTTATTAAATTGTGAGCTAAGGCTCTTTTCAGGGATACTTATGTGGGTGGCACAATTAGTGCTGCAGGCCCACTAGTAGCATTTGTATTACCAGCCCTGGCACACATAGTGCACTTTACTAGGGACTTTACTAGTAAGACAATTATGGACAACCAATCACCATTACACTTTACACAGGGAGCACTTGCACTTTGACACTGATCAGCAGTGGCAAAGTGCCCAAAGCATCTAAGTTGGCAACACCATGTCGGAAGAAAGGTCTAGGGGGAAGGCAAAAAGTTTAGGGAACTTTAGCCAAAAAGGGCCAAGTCCAACACAACCCTCTCCCAGCCTAAAGCCAGGGTAGACCAATCAACTACCTTGATGGACTTCCCTGCTTGGGGCGATAGAACACGGACGCGGGCCCGCTACCGCCGGGACACCCTCCTGTTCTATGCCTTCCGGACCCCAGGGGGTTCTCTTGGTCACTACTCCCTGGGCCAACTATGCTGCTCCACGGGTACTTCCTGGCAGTCGGGGGCCCTCTAGGGGTGCTGGTCCCTTGCCAACTCCCACCTAGAGTGGTACCCCCGGAAGACCCATCGGCCAGGATGCTGTCTCCAGTTATCCGGCCCTCCAGGTTAGAGGTGGAGTTACCCCGGTCACTTTTAGGGGACCTAGCCCTACTGGCTGGGCACTGTCCCACAGGTTTTCCCATGGGGGAACACCTCCCCCTTTTACCTTCCATTTAGATTTTTGTGCCTGTCACTTAGGAATGGCACCCACAATTTTCAGGACCGCGGGAGCTCTGGTTACAGACGCCCCACGACCTCCTGACGCTATGTGTTCTTCCTCGCACTGCTGGCAGCTAGGTTCTAGACCTCCACCCTGGTGCTCCTCTAAGGATCCCCCCAGTCTCTGGGGTGGGGTTGTGGACCCCTGGGGACGCTGCTTACACTCTCTCCTCAAAATTATCCAGGACAATACAGTAAAGCACTCAGCAATGTGGCAGTCCCTCCTACAACACAGCAGCTCTTCTTCCTGGCAGAATGTCCTTAGTTCCAGCAGTGTTCTGAGTACATGATGTCAGATGTCCAGTACTTATACCCATTTTAGTCTTTGAAGTAGGGAGACTTCAAAGGAAGGTGTTTGTAGTGCACAAGGCCCTGCCCTTCCCTGCCCTAGCTCCAGACTCACTACAGGAGGGTATGCAACCCTTTGTGTGGGGACATGGCACAGCCCTTTCAGGTAGAAGTCTCAGCTACTCCCCCTCATCCTGCTCAGGCAGACCAATCAACATGCAGATGGCCACTCAGGCACACCTGCCCTTCCTTTCTGTGTGGCTGTATAGAGGGAATATAGGAAGACAGCTATGCCCCACCCCAGACGTGTAGTCCAGAAACAGACAGAAGGCACCAAATGATTAAAGTAAGAAAATGACAACTTTATTAAAGTGCCATTTCCAGAACTGCAATCTAAAAATCAATTACACATAAAGATGTGTTTTTAAATTGTGAGTCCAGAGACACCAAATGTGGTTTTCCTGTACTTTCCCAATTGGAAGCTACACTTACAAAATGTTACAAGGCAGATCCAATGTTATCCTATGGGAGAGATAGGCCTTGCAGTTGTGAAACATGAATTTACTAGTATTTCACTACCAGGACATGTAAAACTGTAGAGTACATGTCCAACCTTTCCGGTCCACCTAACCCTGCCCATTGGCTGTCCAGAGCCTACTCTAGGGGCAACGTATATGTAATAAAAAGGAAGGGTTGGCCTGGCAAGTAGGTTAACTTTCCAGGTCGACATGGCAGTTTGAAACTGCAGGCACAGGCTCTATAGTGGCAGGCTGAGACATCTTTAAAGGGCTACCTAATTTGGTGGCACAATCAGTGCTGCAGGCCCACTAGTAGCATTTGATTTCTAGGCCCTGGGCACACATAGTGCACTTACTAGGGACTTATAAGCAAATCAAATATGCCAATTTTAGCTAAGTCAATGTTACCACATTTTACATAAAGAGCACATGCACTTTAGCACTGGTTATCAGTGGTAAAGTGCTCAGAGTCCTAAAACCAACATAAACAAAGTCAGCAAGTACTTAAAAACAGAAGGTTGGAAGGCAAAAAGTTAAGGGAAACCATGCCAAGCATGCCAGGTCTAACAGTATCCAGTTGTGTGACCTCCAGCAGATAGGGCGGATGGACCTCCAAGTTTGTGGCATGTCGAGGAGTGACTCATTCATAGATGAACTCCAGAGTCTAAGAACAAGGTGAATTGCCATAATGATGTCTGGAACAGTGTGTTGATCTCAAATTGGGAAGCACCAAGAGCTTGAAAGGCATTGAGAGAGTTCAGTTGAGGCGAGTTTCGAATCTTAAGGAGGGTAAGCCAATGAGTGGATCCATCATCATCATGGAAGCTTCGATGCTCAATGGTTACTTCAGTCATAGAAGATCATCACCAGTTTGTGGTGTTACAATTGGAGGAGAATCCATTGAGCCACCAGGAAAAGAGATCATTTGTGACAGATCTTCCTGGTGGGAGGATGAGGTCAAGGGTGAAGATTTGGTCATTTGGGGGTCGCAGAAGGGAGCAGCAGTTAGTAGAGCCTGTTGACATGCCTGTAACACCTGTACAGGGGGCAGAGGACTAGGCTGTCTCTAGCAATTCCTGTAGCTCCTCTTAGGTCTCCGGGAGGATTCCAATTGCCTGATGTCTGATGTTGCAGATGTAGTCTAGGTGTCTGAGGGGAGATTCAGTGAGTCAGGCCAGTTGCAGGCCGCTGCTGGGCCAGTGAAGAAGTAGGTTTGTTTTTGCCCATGGATAATTTTGAGGCAGGCAGGGAAAAGTGAGGAATATTGGAGGCCATGTTCCTGGAGGCACTCCTTGACTCACAGAAAGGATGCTCTCTGCTATTGAAGGGTTATTGTATAATCCAGGAAGAGTATCAGTCAAGAAATGCCCTTCAGCTGTGGTGCTGCTTGGTGCATCTCCAGCAAAAGCCCATTCTAGTGTCAAAAGTAGAGGATCCGGGCCACCAAGTGGCTCTGTGTATTCCTGGGATGGGGAGGTGATGGGCCTGTTCTTGGTGGCCTTGAAAACAAGGAGAGGGGCTCGTGTGTTCCAAAGGGACAGAGCACCAACAAACCGAGAAGTTAAAAATAAGTGTTCCCTTTGGAGATGCTCTACATAATATCCATACACTTATTCACCACAAACATTCATCATCTCATACACTATGTCTAGTTGATATTCCACTCAGGATGCTCATTCCATTATCTGGGACCCACCTAGCGGGACCTGCCACCAACATCTTTTTCATCTTTGATCAAGCTTTCTCCTTAGCTGTCTGGTCTGCGAAAGCATTTCCCCTCCCGACATCATCTGTAATGGCTTTATGAGCACTACATTTCACTATTGCTAACTTATTGGGAAGTGTCAATGCGGACAGCAACCTATGTATCAATGGGCCGTTCTGTATTCGCAGTCCCTGTGAGGTCAAAAACCCTCTCTCCACGCAGAGGTGCCCAAAATTACGGGCCACCCCAAAGGCGTAATGGCTGTCGGTGTAGATATTAACAGCCAGTCCCTCACTCAACTCACAACCCTGAGGAGGGCAACCAACTCTGCAGCTTGGTCCGATTGGTGTGGGAGTCGGGATGTCTCAACTACAGTGTGTAACGTTGTGATTACATAGGCTGCAGTGGTAGTGCCATCTGGTAATTTGAAACAAGAGACATCGACATATAATTCCCCTTGGGGGTCAGAGAAGGGAACATCAGTCAGGTCTCGCCCGTCTTTTCGTTTCTTCCTCAGTCCGAAATAAACAATCATGGACATCATTGTCCTTTTCTTCCGAAGGGAGGGGTAGTAACATGGCTGGGTTCAGAGTAGCACATCGTTTGATGGCAATGTGCGGAGCAAACAAGGTCAATTCATAGCCAGTCAGACGCGCACTAATAAGGTGCTGCTTCTTTGTCCTATTCAGTAGCGTATCCACAGCATGAGGTACCATTACTGTGAGATCAGTATCAAGGACGAGCCCTGCCACCGCTGCAGCAGCTCTCAGACAGCTCGGGAGTGCTCTGGCGACATTATCAAGCATGGCAGAGAAGTAGGCGCAGGGTCTCTGCTTACCACCGAAACCCTGTGTTAGAACAGAAAGCGCGCAACCATCCGCCTCGTGTACGTAGAGCACAAAAGGCTTCTGGTAATCAGGAGTACCAAGCACTGGAGCAGAGCAAAGCGCAACCTTTAATTGTTCAAAAGCTTGCTGGCATGCAGGTGTCCAAGGCAGGGGTTCATGCACATCTTTGGTGGTCAGGTAAAGAAGGGGTTTTGTTAGTAGGGAATAGTTAGGGATCCAATGCTGACAATACGATGTTATCCCGATAAACGCGTGTACCTCGCGTTGGGTCTTGGGAACAGGCATATTAGTAATAGCAGCTATGGGCTCAGGTGTTAGTCTGCGACCCTCTTTCGACAGTAGGTGACCTAAATAGGTGACCTCCTGTCGACAATATTGGAATTTTGAAAGTGACACCTTGTGTCCATGATGTGCCAAATGCAACAATAATTTAACTGTGGCTTCTTTGCAACCATCCTTATCATCCGAAGCCACAAGGAGGTCGTCAACGTACTGCAACAGCACATTACCAGGGGGACGCTCCAAAGAATCCAATTGAGCTTTCAAGGCTTGGCTTTAGATACTTGGACTTTCGGTATATCCTTGTGGAGCACGGCAGAATCTAAAGCTCCGACCGGCTATTGCAAATCCAAACAGATATCTGCTATCCGTGTGGATTGGTATGCTGAAGAAAGCATTCTTCAAGTCAATTACAGAAAATAATTTTGCTGATGGGGGAATCATTGTCAGGAGCGCGGTAATGTCTGGGACCACAGGGTACTTGGGAACTACAATCTTATTTACCTCTCTGAGGTCGATCACAAAACGGTAAACGTCAGGCTGGGCATCAGGAGAATCCAAGGGTGTCTTTTTAAGAATAGGAAGAATAGGGCTATTACACACATTCACCACAGTCTCTTCAACCACACCAGACTTAATCAAATCCTGTATTATTTGCAATAGGGCCTTTTCACCTGCCTGGGATATCTTGTACTGGGGAATACGTGGCAATTTAGCATTGTCTTTGATCTGTATAGATACCGGTGGGATCTGGAGCAACCCCACATCCGTGTCTCCTGTAGCCCACAACGTACATGGCACATCTTTGAACTCAACAAGAAGGGGGGCATCCTTTGTGAAGCACTGTTTGGCACGGGCCACCTGTGGTCCAACAGTCATATAAACACCGTCTGGAGAACAAGAAATTGTTGCATGCAACCTTTTAACAAATCCAGTCCTAACAAATTTTCCCCACAATTTGACGTCAGCAAAAATGGTGAATCGACCGTAAAGGGGCCAATAGTCAAAGCAAGGGGCTTGGAAATGGGGCTAATGACCTGCACGCCTGAGAAACCCACCAAAACATTATTTTGGCCAGACAGAGCTGCCCCCGGGACCAGTGAACGGGAAACAGAGCTATTCATCGCCCCTGTATCAATTTAAAAAAATTTGGTCGTACCCTGTAAATCAGCATTGACATAAGGTCCGTGCTGATCCACCGGCACCGGAACTGGTCCCTCGCCCTGTCCTCGGCTGTCCTAGATGTGAGACAACCCTGTCACTTCGTCCATGTCATAGTCGTCATGATAGTACTGTCGTCCTCGGGGGTCGTCAAAATAATTCCCGCTCTGCCTATGGTGTGATGTATCATTCCCCCTCTACCTCCTGTTCCTCGTCCGTGTCCTCGAAAACCCCGACCTCTCGGGCCTCACTTTTCTGCAATAACTCTGGACACTTGTTCCGCCAATGTCCCTCCTGCTTACAGTACGCACATTGGTTGGGCCCGAGGGGCGCACCCGAAGTACCACCCCGGCCAAACCGGGGGACCCGTTGGGCCGATCCCAAAGCTCTACCTCGTCCACTTCCCCTCGCAACTTGCTGCATCAATACTAGGGGTGGGCGGACTTTGCGTAGTCGCGCTACGCAAAGCTCCGCGAAATGGTAAAAAATCTCGGCGAGCACGCAAAAGTTCCGCGAACGCGCGGAATTGCTTGTTCCGCCCGTTCGCGATGCTTTTTTCCTGTTCGCGGACGCTGTGTGCGTGCTCGCGGAGAAATATCTCGTGAACACGCATTTTGAAAGCGCGAACAAGCAAAAAATTCTGCGAAGCCGCGGATCGCTGAATTTTTGGTAATTCCGCGTTCTCCGCGGAACGTGAAATTACCCAAATTCCGCAAATTCCTCAAGCGGAACGGAATTTACCACCCAGGCCTAATCAATACCCTCGTCTTCAAATCCTTTGACTTTTTCTCTACCCTTTCCTTGTCCTCGTTCTCTCTATGTTCGTAATACTGTGCCATACAATATCACGGACGGGGATGAAATCGTCCAAGTACTTTCCGAAGCCTGCAACCGTGTTGCAATCTCGGGGAGCAAGTTAGTGACAAATCTGTTAACAAACAACCGAACACCACCCTCCTGTGACAGGTCCTGGCCGCTAAACTCCAAAAACACTCCCTCAAATCTGGTGAAGAAATCCAACACACTTTCATCCTTCTTCTGACGGCACGCAGTCAACTTATCCCAGTCCACTCGCTTTGGCGGGATAAGGGAGTGCATGTAAGTGATAATGCGCCCCGGTAAAGCTAGGAACTCCGCTTTCGGCTTGTCGCTGGGCTTACGCTCTGTTAGACCTGGCATCCTTGGCGTGGGTCTCCCTTCCATTTTTTCGTAATGCCTCCACGGTTGCCGATATGTTTTTGCTGGACTAGATGCTCATGGGCACTTTGCCGCTGCTAATCAGTGCCAAAGTGCAAGTGCTCCCTATCGTTAATTGATACATGTATTAGTGACTCCATGATTGGATGATTGGTTTACTTGTCAGTCCCTAGTACAGCGCACTCAGTGTGCCCAGGGCTTGTAAATCCAATGCCGCTGGTGGGCTTGCAGCACTGGTTGTGCCACCCACAGAAGCGGCTTGTAAAATGTGTCTCAGGCCTGCCATCGCAGAGCCTGTGTGCAGCCTCGGGCTGCCATGTCGACTTGGTGAGTACACCCACTTACCAGTCCCTAAACCTTCCCTTTACTGCATGTTGGTCACCCCTAAAGTAGGCCCTAGGGCAGGGTGCATTGTAAGTATAAGGTAGGACATGCCCTGGTGTGTGTGGCATGTCCTAATAGTGAATTACAGCCATTTTCGTTCTTCACTATTGCAAGGCTACCTGCTCCCCATAGGCCAGAATGGGCAGACTGACTATTACACCTTATAGTCAGAACTGACCCAGGGAACATGGTAGAAAAACGAATTTAGTATGCCTGAACTCAGGATGATAAAATACATCTTTTAGTGAAGTTGGTTTTAACATTCTGTGTTCGAAAATACCGCTTTTAGAAAGTGGGTATTTTCTTGCCTAACTATCCAAGCCTGCCTCTGCTAGGTTGTGTATTCCTTGTCTGGAGATTGAGTGACAGGGGCTGGGGGTGGCTACCGGAGACAGGGTGAGTCAGCGCAGGGCTGAATAGAAAGATCTGCATCCAGAGTGGAGGGAGGAGTTGCACCTGGGTCTGAATAGGGCTGTGCCTGCCTTCCACAATGCTGGCTCCACCTCCTGCCGGGCGGCTGAGCACTCTGCCCCACATTCTGAAAGGAAAGAAGGAGTCAGAAAAACAAAGTACTCCAGAACTGACCAGAACTGGTTTTGGACTAGGCAGAGGCCTCTCTGCCTCCAGAGAACAAAGAGAATCAGGGTATAAGAGGGGCACCCAGACCCCAGGAAAATCAGATCACTTTTGGGAACAAGAAGAAACCTTTGCTGAGGAGCGGAACCAAGAAGAAACTGAGGAGAGACTATCCCTAAGCCTGAAGTGCTGCTTGGGGGATTGGCCTGCAGTGGTTTGCCTGACTGCCAAAGAGAGGAGAAAGGAACTTTTGCTTTGCTGTGACTTTCATCAACTTGTGAAGGATCTCCAAGGGCTTGGAAGAGAGCTTGCCCCCTGACCGAAGTCCCAGGACCATTGGACTTCACCCCCTTTGTGAATTGCTGCTGGAAACTCTGTTTCAGTGGCTACAGAGGTAGGGAGCTGTGACCGACTCTCACGACCGACTCGGTGTCCTGCAAGCACCGCATCGAAGCACCGTCTCGCCCTGCAACGCACGGCCCTGGTCTCACCGACTCCGTCAACGAGCCGCTGCCTGCACCGCATCGAGGGACAACGCGTCCTGCAACGCTCGCTACGCCGAATCGAACTGGTCCGACCGACACGGTCACTGCTGCTGAGTTCGAGTCCTGTGACCGCACCGGAGTTGGGCACCGCTCGCACGCTTTGCGACGCACCGCCCGACTCGCACCGCTGTCCGGACTGATCGACGCCAGCTCCTGAATCCGGCTCCGTCGCCGCACCGCAACCTGCCAGCACCGCATCGAAGCACCGTCTCGCCCTGCAACGCAAGGCCCTGGTCTCACCGACTCCGTCTCGACGACGTCAACGAGCCGCTGCCTGCACCGCATCGAGGGACAACGCGTCCTGCAACGCTTCCATTTTTGCATCGCGACCGCGACGAACAGCCATCCGGCTCGCACGCCCGTGCCTGCCGCTTCAAGTAAAGGTACTGTGACCGAGTCTGTCTATGCTGTGTTGGCCCGTCTCGACGCGGTCAGCTGGATTTGTTAGACTCTGTTTGTTCTCGACATCGCCGTAGCCGGAGGAGGCTACCGACTCGCACAGAACCTTGAATGAAGCCTTTTGATCAGAACTAAGTATTCTTAACAGTATTGTGGATTATTTTTGTCGTTTATGGTCTTGTGATAAATCTATATAAAGTATACCTATTTTTATAAATATATAACCTGTGTGGTGTCCATTTGTAGTGTTGTCACTTGATTACTGTATGTGTTCACAAATGCTTTACACACTGCCTCTGAACTAAGCCTGTCTGCTCGTGCCAAGCTACCAAGAGGGTGAGCAGGGGTTATTTCGGGAGTGTACCTACTTTCCCTGACTAGACTCAAGGGTCCCTATTTGGACAAAGGTACCTACCTCTGCCAACTAGAGACCCCCAAATCTAACACGCTCCTTATCCCAAGCCTTGATCTCATCCCATGTGCCGCCCAGCATGCATGGTCCTGCATATGAACCTGCCTCCATCTATCTACCGGTACCAACAGGCCGAAAAATAACTCTATATCAGCTAGCGTCATCACTGTGGAGGAGGCCGCCTCCGTCAAATCTTTATAATATGCAGTGGGGTTATTCCGGGGGTCCGGCAGCTGGCTCTTCAGGGAGAGGACCTCACTCCTCTTCCAAGGAGTATTAGATCCACTGCTCCTGAAACCGAGCATCGACTCGTGGTCTTATTACAGTATCTGTGGAGTTGCGCAATTCTGGCATCTCAGGGTGATAAATGTGATGGACCTCCCTCATGGGATGCTGTGTCCCCATCGTTGGGACCTTCTGAAGCAATCTTCCTCTGTAACCCACTAGTGTCGTTACATTGCTAAAAACCTAATTGGGAGCCATACCTTCAGCATATACCCTGTCCCGTATGTCATAGATAATTTGCGGTGCAACACCATGAAAACACTGGGCCTGATTCACAGAACTAACTTACGTCAAAAACGTAAAGTTAGTACTTTTTGGTATTCACAGAATACACTTACTCATTTTGGTATTCACAGAATGAACTTACTCATTTTGGTATTCACAGAAGTTAGTAGTCCTAACTTTAGGACTCCTAAATGCCTTCTGTGAATACCGAAAGTCTTAAAGTTAGGATTTTTCTCAGTTTAGGAGTAGTAAAGTTAGGACTCCTAACTTTACTACTCCTAAACTGAGAAAAACCCTAACTTTAAGACTTTCGGTATTCACAGAAGGCATTTAAGAGTCCTAAAGTTAGGACTACTAACTTCTGTGAATACCGAAATGAGTAAGTTCATTCTGTGAATACCAAAATGAGTAAGTGTATTCTGTGAATACCAAAAAGTACTAACTTTACGTTTTTGACGTAAGTTAAATCTGTGAATCAGGCACAATGTTCCCACAACCCTATCAGCGTGGCTGACGTGCTTAAGGGCATGCTGCTGTATAAACGGCTCATAGTCTTTCATCACACTCCACACAACCTCCACACCATAGATCGGACTCCGAGCCCACTGAGCTGCCTGATTCGCCACCATTTCTTTTTCCTCATCACCCACCGCAGAACGCACCAACACTTTGTCCATTCGGTCTCGCGCTGCTGCCCAATTCGCTGCATGTACCCCACGCGCAGCAGTTTCAACATTCAACAGTGATTGGGGGTGTCACACTCACGGGGGAAAGAGCCTACGCCGAGACAGGTACCTTCATGTAAGGAGAAAGTATATAGGTGGTAAGCTGCACACCAATGTGCTCAATTTCTTCTATGGTCCAATTACTCAAATGTTCCAACTGTAGCGGCGTGCAAGCTTGATTGCGCTCCGCCCAATGCGCATGCAAAGTATAAAGAACAAAAGGGAACTGGTGCTGGTCCCCATCCAAGCTGCACAGCCCCGAATGAATGAATCAAATGAATAAAAATCTCAATATTATTCCTCATTTTAATACTCTTTAATCCAATGCTTTTCAACTCTTGTCAATGTTTTCAATTCGTTTTATACATTCAATATACCCAGCAGGGGTTATTTAGAAGCACAAGTCACGATATTTTAAAAAAATCCAATGCATTTCGGGAATGTTCCCTTCGTCAGGGATATCTGGAATACAAACAATTATAAAGGGACAAATCAGTATCATGTTTCCACTTTTGTTATAATTAAAAAACATATAGCCCACAATGCTTAATCTTGTTTAAAAAACGCTGCCTAGTCTATTGCCAATTATATATCATGCATCAAAGAACAACATGAATTTCTGCCCCACTGATATTCTAATACCTTCATGTTGCTTCGATACCCACACAACCTCCGCACTTTTTGTGCCAAACACCCAGCAATATTGCCCATTGCATCCCCATGTATTTTCAATACGACATAGCCAGTGTAAATAGATTCTACCTCTTGACCCCCCTACCCTTGACAAAACAGTTCTCATGGGGATGCAATGGGCAATATTGCTGGGTGTTTGGCACACAAAGTGCGGAGGCTGTGTGGGTATCGAAGCAACATGAAGGTATTAGAATATCAGTGTTATTAGAATATCAGTGGTATTAGAATATCACTAATGGTGAGTCAACCAGTCCCAGACATGGCATGCCCACAGTCAGTGCACAGCGGGGTGTCTTCTCGGCAGGAAGGCCCTGTCCCCGGGCAGGTTATAGGCATGGGGAGGAGGTTCTCAGAGAGTAACTCCATGCTCAAGAACGCAACTCCAGGGCTCCGGGAAGAACACACAGGGCCATGGGTCAAGAGGAGCTCTAGGATGCAGGCCTGGCTTGATCCAGACACGCCCTCAAGGACTGCAGGTCAACCAGGATTCCTAGAGAGGTAGGGTAGCTAGCATACACCTGTACGGTACTTTGGCAATCCCTGTTGGGTGAAGCGGAGCAGCTGGGGAGTGAAAGGCCTGTGCAGCCTAAGGGTCCCAGAGCCCCAGAGGTCAGGCAATCAAATGTTTCCTACTGAGGGGAAAATCCAGTGTCATCTGTTGGTCCCCGGGTAGTTTACTTAATCGGTGATGTCCGTGGGGGCTTGAACACGAGGGATTCAGCAGAATTTTAGGGTCAGGTGGCAGAGCACACATGGTTTGCCTGTGTCATGTTTTTGCATTGGCCATGCCCCCATCTCAGCTGCATGGTGATTTGTTTCCACATATCTAAGGCCTACTAAGTGGCTAGATTTCAACTGGCCTCAGTGCGTATTATGTAGCTGAGGAAGTGTGCACACTTTCTCCTTGCTGGAGATTGCCTTGGCTGTGAAGAAGTAGGTTTTCTGGTCATGGAAAATTTTGAGACAGGCAGAGAAAAACAAGGAATATTAAAGGCCAAGTTCCTGGAGATGCTCCTTGACTCCCAGAAAGGATGTTCTTTGGTGTTGAAGGGCTATTGTATGAATCAGAAAGAGTATCAGTCAAGAGTTGTCCTTCAGCAGTGGAGCTGCTTGGTGCACTTCCCGCAAAACCACATCCCAGTGTCAAAAATAGAGGATCCAGGCCACCAAGGGCAGCGATGAAGACCTGCGGTGGGGGGTGAAAGGCCAGTACTTGGTGGGCTCTCTTGAAAAAAAAAGGTGGAGAGGGTTACCACTGGTGTTAACTCCTGAAACCAGGCCTCAAGGAATGTTACAGCGTCAGAGCCCTCAGTGCCCTCAGGCATACCCATGTTTTGGATATTATTGCAGTGGGAGCACCCCTCAGCATCCTCAGCTCTATGTTCCAGAGTTTGGATTTTTTCCAAGAGGGAATGGAGCTGTAGGGTAAGTTCCCTTGCAGAGGGTTGAAATTTAATGATCGCTTTCTCTGTTTGAGTGACTCGGTCCGTCAATTTATGGTGGTCGTCGCAGAGAAGGTTAATGTCTATGGTGATAGTATTGCTTTGGATTCTAGGAGCGTTTTTGAAGTTTTGATGACAATCAGAATTTGGTGCAGTTTGTCCTGCTGCTGAGGTGGGCTCACATGGGGGTCAGAGCTGGATGGGCTGCAGAGTGGTTTGGCTTCCCGATTGGTTTGTCTTGTGCGGTCCACTGTCGGGGAGTAGAGTGGGGTATCAGGCACAAGTGTTGAGAGAGGGCCTTGGAGATGACCAAAGCAATGCTTGGTGGATGGCTCAGAAGGGCTTGCCTGAAACAAACAGGTAGAGCCAGGAGCAGATGTGGAGGTGGGCCCTAAGGCTTCAAATTAAGTGGGTGTAAGAGTTCAATCCATTGGTTTTCAAAGGATGCAGCTGTATTGGACCTGCTTGCTCCCCCCAGGTGGTTGGCGAATATGGGGGCAGCACGATTAGTCCAGGATGTCCCTGGGAGGACCGGTGATGTCGCTCCAGTGGCTCCTCCAATTAGCGCATCCGATGAGCACGTGGAGCGAAGAGTCCAAACGGGGCTGGAGGTGTCGGTGGCTGTATCAGGAGGTAGTGATCAGTTTTATCGGGTCAGCCCATCTTTTAGATTCTGTGGCCAACCATCTCGAAGGGCAGTCACCAATGGTGAGTCCACCAGGCCCAGGCACAGCATAGGACATGTCCTGCTGTCAGGTGAGACCTTTTAGTATCTTAGCCAATGTTCCCTCTAATTATTTTTCTTGGAGTACGGCAATGCAGTGTTCATGAGCACTCTTTTCTGAGTGGTGTGCGCAACTGACACATACCACAAGCCACTATGCGCCAGAATGCAACTTTTGAGAAGCAACATATCTGTTACATTTATTTTAAAGAAATGGGGTTAAGGTAAAATGTAAATCTTTTTATTCCAACTACATCTGCTAGAAATCCAGTAGAGATAGTGGTGTAGGGAGATTCATGACTCATTAAATAAACCAACCCTTCATACATGCCGTCATAGCTCTATGGGTTGATGAATCGGCTGTAGGAATGCGCTTTGCAAAACCCTGCCCATGGTTTGAAACGCCCTAAAGCTTCTCATCCTTTCAAGGTTAATTTAACCATTACCTATATGAATGAAAGTGCAATGCTCCCTATTACAGTTGTACTGTTCTGTGACATTATGCTTTTTAAAATGTTGGTTTTTGGCATGTGCATATTTTCTCCTTTTCCGACCACATGACAATTCTAAGGTGCTACCAAACAACGGTAGACTCTACCAGTTGAGCCGCACCCAAATTGCTCCCCCTTTTAACTTTACGGGTTAATCTGATTGATCACAATATTGATTTGATAAAGGCAAATCACTTTTTTGTACCACAAAAGAGCGATCTACTGTATCCTAGATGTAAATGCAGTATGGTTATCCTAGTATATGGTTCTTGACCCATCATGGATTACTGAGCTAGCTGTGGTTCTATACAAAAGTGTGACTCGACTATAGTGTTGGAAAACTGGGATGATGAGGTTATTGGTCTGGCAGTTATGCTTTACACTATAGTCTGTCTCTGGTGCTTCATATACTGAAGAAGTGCTGGAATGACTGACATGCGTTACATACACATGCAATGTGTATGTGTAGTTGCCATATTATAGTGTTTCAAATACTGGACCATTATTGGCCTGGCTCTGGGGCTTCACATACTGGGAAAGTACAGGCCAGGCTGTGGCTATTTACAGTTTGAGCAGGTTATGGAAACTGTCCAAGGTGTGGTGCTTCCCCTTTTGGCTTAATACTGGCCTAGTTGCAGTACTTTACATGCATGGACTCACTGGACTGGCTATGGTGCTGTACATTCAAGTCCATTACAGAAATTGAGCTGATTATGGTGATACTTTACATACTGAGTCATTGTGAATTTAGGCATCGTTATGGTGCTTCAAACACTTTGGAATAGTGAAAACTGCCTTAATTATGGAGCTTTATCCATGGGAAAATTGGCATGACAAAGGACAATGCAGACACTGGCATCATGGCACTAACTGCAACATGTAGGGTAATTCTTCTGTGTGGTGCCCAGTTCATGAAACCCAGTAATCTGCAGGTACTGAATGACCAAAACTATCCTCAGCAACAGCCATTAGCAACATTAACAGCTACTGGGGCCTGGCACAAAAGTCCTCCCCAGCTCAATGTGCAGCAATGGCATGAGTATTCATGATTTTGGCTCACTGGTTACATATTGGACAGAAACAATAATACTTATCTAGCACCCTAAATGTGGACACATTCTTGGATATTTGAGAACCGCTGGTGTCATTTCTCTTGGCATAGACTATTTGAATGTGCTTTTTCCCCAAAGAGGAATACCCTGCATATAATAGGCACTGCTTTTCCTGCGGCACACATTTATACCTGATTGTGCATTCAGTGTTTCTTTTATTAAGTACATAGCTTTTTTATAGATAGATAATTGTCGTCAGTGGTGAAGTATGCCTGCTTTGTTTTGTGGCAGCTCTTGAAATAATGTAATAGTTTATTACTTGCCCCTCAGAGCTGCCTGTGAAATAATTTGTTTTTAAATCATATGTTTAGAAAATGATGCTATAAAATTCACCATGTTGTCCTGTTTTTATCCAAAACTTCCTTGAGAAAGGACTCTCTATCTCTATTCCTTGGAGAATGTCAGTGTCACTCATTATGTTGACTTGGTAAAAATCTGGGCTGACACCCGGAGGAGGAGGAGCCAGCGACCATGATGGCCGCTCTGAACTGAAGCTCCGTGGTTGACCCACTCTCTAGTATCCGGAGCGGCGCTTCACCGCGATCAAATCCCACCGGACGCACAATTCCCGCAATCGGAATGCTGGCTGTTCTCACTGATCAAAAAACCACCTGTCTGCGATCCTGATCAACCATGATATGACCTGCGGAGCCCCCGCACGGGAGTGAGCTAAGATGGCGCCCGGAGATCTTCGCGACCACACTCGGAGGCCGGGAGCCAGGTACTATGATGCCGCTAGTTTCTCTTTTGAACTCCCAGTGGCGGTCCCCCTCACCCCCCCCAGTACCGCAGTGCTGTTGGCCGGCCCCCTGGGGGTAGCTATTTCAAGGAGTTGGTTGGTGATTCCCCCCTTGTGGTACTGGTGCAGCGACGCCCGGGTCCCCCCCGGTGGGGCACTCGAGCTGCCGCCGGAGATCTGGGGCTGAATTTCTCCAAGGCGACGGTGCTTAGTTCTCTGTTATTTCCGGCGGTACTGATCGTTGTGCCGCCGTTGGAAGGCAAGGTCGTGAAATCTGGTATGTAAGGGCTATTCTCCGGCAAGGAATCCGCCGATAGAAGCGGCTCGGAGCAGAACGGCTCCTGAACTCCGGAGGGGCGGCAACAGCTCTGTTCATCCTCCTACGAACACCACAGACAAGTGGCAGGCACCTACGGCCCCGCGACATGTCCAGAGCGCACACGGGCCGTCCTCCCCACACCCCCTCAACAAAACTTAACACCTAGTACCTCCCATGCACGGCACGAACCCTGGCTGCCTGGGCCACACTACACGCGACAGACTTTCAGGAGCTTCCCCTCCGGTGCAACAACCAGGCGAGAATACCCTCGTGGAGGAGGATGCCTGACTCCAACATGGCGGCCGTGCGAGCCACAATCATCAGGATGCAGCGATGGAGGGATCTTAAAATACCTGGGTGCCTGACCCTGACATGGCCTCCACACATTCGGACTAAACAACTAGGCTCCTACCTTCCATTCCTCACTCTCGAAGCCCTTCCTCCACCCACTCCCTTCTCACTCCACCGGTCTGCAGCAAACAGAGAAGCCCCTCCACCCACACCGAACCCCTTGGATTGGCACATCAAGCTTACTCCAGCGTGGCTAGGGGTGCCCCCCCACCATCCTCCCCCCCTGGCTCACTCATCATGACATTAATTCTGGGATCTTCCTCTGACTGTTGAGACTTAACTAGCTGACCGATGCCCGCTGGAGCTACCTGTTAACTAAAGAGGAGATGGGTTGTGGACTTCCCCCTCAGCCGTCACCTACCCAGCCGGACTTTGGGCAGACTTTCCTTCGTCTCTCCGTCGTACTCTCCCCTTCCCTTTTACTCTACCCTTGCTTGTCTTCCTAAGCTCTTTAAAATGTTTTTTTATCCGAGACCTTGCTATTTGGCCGATGCCTGGTGGAGCTACCTGATAGCTAAAGAGGAGATGGGCCGTGGACTTCCCCCTAGGCCGTCACCTACCCAGCCGGACTTGGGGCAGACTGTCCTTCGTCTCGCCATCGTATCGCCCTCCTACCCCTTTACCTTACCCCTCTACCCCTCTACGCTCTATTTATCTAATCTCCTATGCTCTTTAAATGTTTTACTAGTAACTTATGTAACCTGTTAACTGATGTCATTTTGTAACTTTGTGGTACCTCATGTAAAGCGCTCTGATACCTTCGGGTCTAGCCAGCGCTATATAAAAAACAATAAATAAAAGAATATTTCCAGGTCTGCTTTGAGTTTCCAGTCAAGCATTAGGTACATTAAATCCAAGTGTTGGACTTGGCCCTTTTTGGCAGGTTCACCCCTAAACTTTTTGCCTTGTATGTTAGTAGTTTTAAGTCTCTGGGCACTTTAACACTGTGGTCCAGTGTAAAGTGCGTGCGCGCTGTGTGCGTGGGTGGTGAGACTGGCCTGCCCTCCCATAGGAATGCATTGAGGATGAGTGTGTCAGTGGTGATTCCTGGTATGAGGGGAGTGCAGGGTCGAGTTTAGTATGTGCGAACTCGTGAGAATAAATGCTGCGCAATGGTGTGCGCAGATTTATTATAACTAGTGTAGAAATGCCACTTCTAGAAGTTGGCATTTCTGTGTACTGTGTTCCTGCCTGCCTGATGTGAATTGCATGTCTTGCTTGTGAGTGACAGGGGCTGGGAGGTGTGTGTGGCTCCAGGAGGGGCAGGGTGAGTCAGCGCAGGGCTGAATGGAGAGATCTCCATGTAGATGGGTGGGAGGAGTTGCACCTGGACCTGAATAGGGCTGTGCCTTCCCTCCACATTGCTGGCTCCACCTCCTGTGGTGCGTCTGATGTCCCTGGCCTGTCCTGTGAAAGGGAGAGAGGAGCTGAGCAAAACAAAGTGCTCCAAAGCTCCCCTGAACCAGTTGTATCTGGTTCTCCCATGCCCTACACTTTGAGACAAAGGATTTTGTGTATAAAAGAAGGGGGCTGTGACCCCAGAAAGTTGTTCTGTACCTGATCCAAAACCTGTGGGGGCTTGCTGCTGCTGGGGCCTAGGAGGAACCGCCATGGGGGCTGCCTCCCTGCTGGAGGGCCCTGTGTGCTGGCCTCCCTGGGCCCTGCATTGCCCCCTGGATGGCTAAAGGACTTTCTTGTTCTAGGACCTTGTTCTGCCTTTAGCACCCTGGGAGCGCTGTGCTTTAATGACTTGATTTTCCCCAGAAAAGGAGCACGAGGGCTCTGCAGCGCTGAGCTGCCGTCCAGGGAGAGGGAATCCCCGGTGTAGGGATTCCCCCGTGCTCCGTGATCGAGCGGGAGCCCACTCCGCTTATTTTTATATTTAAAACGTGGGTGTCCACCCCACATGGCTGCCTTTTAATTAATGTAAATGCGGGTGCCTACCCCGCGTTCTACTTTTTAAAATCACCGCCGCAGCCCCGGGGCCGCCGAAGAAATCTGTTCCCGGCCGCTGCAGCGCGACCAGGAAGTCAGGCACGTCTGCCTGGGACATGGGCGGAGCGAGGAGAGGAAGTCCCGCCCCGCCGCCAGAGATCCGGCTGGAGCCTCGCAGGCTCGGTGATGAAGTCCCGGGTCCCAGGAGGGGGCCCGGGTGAAGGGGAGAGGTGCCGGTAAGGCGGAGGGGGCACGAGGCACATTGTCGGTGCCTGCCCCCGCCGCGATTGAAGGAAAGGAGGACGGGAGCCTACCCCGCCTCCACGAGCACCGAAGAGGAGTCCCGGGTCCCAGGAGGGGGCCCGGGTGAAGTGAGAAGTGGCGGCCGAGGCCGCCGATGCAAGTGCGGGGCTCCCATGGAAGAGGGAAGCCCCGCGTGTGCACAAGAGCCCCGCACGCCTTGAGATATGAGTCCCGGGTCCCAGGAGGGGGCCCGGGTGAAGCGAAGAGGAGAGGCGTTCCTGATCCTGGCGCCTGCCTGCGCGGGGCTCCCGTGAGTGAGGGAGAGCCCCGCGGGCGCCAGCACCAAAGAGGAGTCCCGCCGCAAGGAAGAGCCCGGTGAGTGAGGGCTGATCTCGGGCGGGCGGCCACTATTTGTTTTCAAAGTCCCCGTGGGGGCTTGGGGGCATTATTTGTTTACAGCTCCCCGTGCGCTCCAACGATGGGGCATGGTCATTTTAGGGCCCCGTGTGGCTCCAACCCGGGGCAAGTGCTTTGAAAGCTCCCGTTGGGGCCAGAGGGCATTGTAGGGCCAGGGCCCTTTTCATGCCTCACAGCTGCGCCGCACCAGCACGGGCAGCTGCAACCTTGGCAAATTGATCCAGATGGCACCGTGGTGCCAGGCCCCATTTAAATATTCCCAGCTGCCCAGCAAGTAGTGGGCAGCTGCATCGTTTAGGCCGCAGTTCTTTGGGGGCATATCTTGTGAAGTCAGGAGTGAGATGCACTCCTTTGCCCTGTACTTTCCCAGCTGCCCAGCAAGTAGTGGGCAGCTGCTCCGTTTAGGTTTGCGCAGTGGCGCACCCTTGACTTTCGCTGCATAGGCAGCAGCCCTGACTCTTTGGACATAGGGCATTTGAGCCCCTTTTTGAGGTGGCCAGTTGGCCAGGGGGACTGTTAGGTTTGCAGGGCGCCAGGCCCTAATGTGATTTATGGGTTAGTGAGCTTCTCTCCTATGATTTATAGGTTAATGTGAGTTGTGTCCTAATATGTGATGCGTTGACTATGCTTTACGCACCCGGTTCATACCTCTAATGTAGTTTTATGATTATGAGGCTTTGCATAATGTGTTTATGCTTGTGATTTTATTCCTTCCTAATGCGTTTAGGCTTATGAGGTTGGCGCAGAAGGTCTTTCCCGCCTACTGTGATGATGACTGCATAATATGATTTATGTTGCAGGATAATGCTGAGTACAGCGTTTGCCAGTGATTACTGGCTGTGTTCTATGTTTATTATATGTTCTACATTTATTATCTTTACTAAGTGATGGTCCTGACAGTGGCCCACGTGGCCCTGTCATGTGTACATAATCCCCTGTAAATATTGCCCCGTGCCAGTTGGCCCAGTGTATATTATGTGATTACTATCCTAATGTGTTTTATTACAATACAAAGGCTATTTTTATATATAACCTTGTGTGGAGTACCTTTTTGCGGTGTGCCTAGTATGTTGTTGCTGTGTGTGTGTTGCGCAAACGCTTTACACATTGCCTCCGGGATAAGCCTGACTGCTCGTGCCAAGCTACCAAGGGGGTGAGCAGGGGTTATCTTTGGCGTGTAACTCCCTCGCCCTGACTAGAGTGGTGGTCTCTGCCTGGCTTTGGCGCAAGCCTTAGCCAACCAGAGATCCCATTTCTAACACCAAGCAATTATGATGATGCCATTAGTGAACAACTAGATTAGCCAGTCCGTCATTCCCACTCTATATACACAAAACATTGTTGTTATATATGCAGTAATGTTATTTTTTATTAAACCATACATGTCAGGTTTTTGTATAGCGTACATCATGAACTGCATTACTTAAAGATGTCCTCAGATTTGGCGATCATGAAAAGTGAGGAACAGGAAGGCAAAGCGCTTTGCCTAAGATCACAGGTAAAGCAGGGAAGCTGGGATTTAGCTTCATGTTTTCTTTGCAGACATTGTGCTTTTCAGCTTTTGCCTGAATATATTTTTTTCTCTTCATTTTCACAGGAAAGAAAAGGCATGGGTTTAGATTTTTTTCCAGGAAATAAGGTAGTATGTGAAAGGTTATATATACAAGGGGTTGAGACCATAAACTACTGCACCTGCCATCACAGTGGGGACAGTTTGTTAAATACTTAGTATGGTGCACAGAACCAGACTTTCAACCCCTTTCAACTTCTAAAGGAAAAACTCCCACATTTAAATCAATCTTTAGCGGTTCAGCACCCTAAATTAAACAAATCAAATCACTTATATGGAATAAGAGTTCAGCAAGATTTTCACAAATGGTCAACACACACAATGCATGTTCTTTACAATACACAACATCCTTTAGACATATAAAGTTGAGAATTCTTTATTCATTTTCTTCTTTTGATAATCGATTTAAAACCATAGCAAACACATTTTGTCCTCGCGGACTTCTTCAGGGCTCTATCTAAATTCCTTACTAAATGGGCAAACTATACTGCTGCATCTGTCATTTTGCCTGTGTTTTATTTGTAAGACCAGCTGATGGCGTCCTCTAGTTAGAGAAGCAAGACTTAGTAATCGCTGTATAGAATCAGTACTTCGAAAGTATTCTCAATAGTGTCCCGATGTCCAATAATCAAAAATGAAGCTCCGATATTGTTGATGATGTCCTATTGCCGATGGACAAATTTCCTGTGTTCCTTCTCTTGTAACATCCCACGGGATAGAGCCCTGAAGATGTCCGCGAGGATGAAACACATTGGCTACGGTTTTAAATCGAACAAAAGAAGAAAATAAATAAAGAATTCTCAACTTTATACTTCTGAAGGATATTGTGTATTGTAAAGAACATGCATTGTGTGTGTTGATCATTTGTGAAAATCTTGCTGAACTCTTATTCAATATAAGTGATATGATTTGGTTAATTTAGGGTGTTGAACAGCAGAAGATTGAATAAATTAGTATGTGTATGGAACCGCACATGTTAAATTAACTTAACATAAGCAGTCTTTTCTAAGAACAAAGTTAATTCCAAAGGAAAGTAGACCAAATTTTGTATTGAAATCATCCCGATTTAAACAGGCTGATAGGAGAAGTGGTGTGGCACCTGAATGTATACATTATCAAAACGACGACATGCAAAGCGGTCTGCTTTCTTGTAAAAAAACATTCTGAGCAATAGGTTTGTTTCAGGGCTAGAGACCGACCATACATCTTATTAATTTAAATGACCAAAACAAAATAAACCATCAAAACACCTCTAATGTGGGGTATGACTGAAGAGGGTAAGGGGCTGTAAAGCAATGTGACTGCAGAGTGTAAGCACAGCTTGAAAACTGAGCATTTTCCAAGAAGCAAGGCTTTCTGTAGATGTTGCAGATGCTGAATGCCTTGATTACTTGTTTGATCTGTGTGCTCGAGTTCCACTTAGCACAGCAGAATGAGCCTTTGTTATGTGCGCTCCAGATGGGCCTCCTGCGCGGAGAGAAAATGCAACCTGCGCGGCCACCCAGGCACACAGTTTACATGTAACTGGGATCTTAGCTCCCTGTCCCCTTCCACAGGCAGTGTGGGGTCCTCTTGGAAAGAAGGCCCAGTCCCCGGTAGATTATAGGCATGGGGAGGAGGTTCTCAAAGAGCCACTCCATGCTCAAGAAAGCGACTCCGGGACTTCAGGAACAACACAAAGGACCCCAGTTAAGAGGAGCTCAAGGAGCTCGATCCAGATCCTCCCTTGAGAACTGCAGGTAAACCAGGATTCCTATAGAGGTAGGGGAGTAAGCATACACCTGTACGGTACTTCTGCGGTCCTTGTTGGGTACAGTAGAGCAGATGGGGAATGAACAGGCTTGGACAGCTTAAGGGTCCTGGAGCCTCCGGAGGTCAGGGAATTAAAGGTTTCCTTAAGAGGGGGAAATCATTGTCCAGCGTGTCCTGCAGCTATTGGTTTTGTCATTAAATGCTCCATGTAGGACAAAGCTGGACTTTCTAGTCGCACAGGTCGCGTTGCCCTAAGATATATTTTCACCTCACCCCGGTTCAAGGTTTATAAATCTTGGACTTAGTCACTTTTATTCCTCAAAATCCACCAACAGGGCAGTTCTGGAAACTGTAGCACAGCATGTGTCCTTGAGTCTGGATACTTTTCCCATGAGGTCCGGTGGAACAAATTTCAGCACAGCAAAAAGATACAAGTGGGACACACCTGTTTTTCTTGCTCCCTGAGGGTGTACTCTCCAGATGGGCCTCCTGCGCGGAGAGAAAATGCAACCTGCGCGGCCACCCAGGCACACAGTTTACATGTAACTGGGATCTTAGCTCCCTGTCCCCTTCCACAGGCAGTGTGGGGTCCTCTTGGAAAGAAGGCCCAGTCCCCGGTAGATTATAGGCATGGGGAGGAGGTTCTCAAAGAGCCACTCCATGCTCAAGAAAGCGACTCCGGGACTTCAGGAACAACACAAAGGACCCCAGTTAAGAGGAGCTCAAGGAGCTCGATCCAGATCCTCCCTTGAGAACTGCAGGTAAACCAGGATTCCTATAGAGGTAGGGGAGTAAGCATACACCTGTACGGTACTTCTGCGGTCCTTGTTGGGTACAGTAGAGCAGATGGGGAATGAACAGGCTTGGACAGCTTAAGGGTCCTGGAGCCTCCGGAGGTCAGGGAATTAAAGGTTTCCTTAAGAGGGGGAAATCATTGTCCAGCGTGTCCTGCAGCTATTGGTTTTGTCATTAAATGCTCCATGTAGGACAAAGCTGGACTTTCTAGTCGCACAGGTCGCGTTGCCCTAAGATATATTTTCACCTCACCCCGGTTCAAGGTTTATAAATCTTGGACTTAGTCACTTTTATTCCTCAAAATCCACCAACAGGGCAGTTCTGGAAACTGTAGCACAGCATGTGTCCTTGAGTCTGGATACTTTTCCCATGAGGTCCGGTGGAACAAATTTCAGCACAGCAAAAAGATACAAGTGGGACACACCTGTTTTTCTTGCTCCCTGAGGGTGTGCTCTCCCTGGGCATGCCTCATCACCTAGGCTTCCAGAGGAAATGACTAAGGCCATCTTTTGTCAACTGCTGGAAAAGTTCCATCTGGTCACTCCTCCAGGACCAGGTCCTCATGGCAAGCTCCTAAGGATCAGGCCTCTTTCAACCAGGGCTCCTGCATGGTCTAGTTTACAGTAGGCATGTGGGCCTTGTTGGAGTCAGGAGTTCTTTTGCATTTTGTGTCCCAGGAGCAGGCAAACAGGATGCTAACCACATGACACTTGGAGAACTTTTCCAGTCCCTGGGTACCAGCCGGAGTAAGGAGTCCTTAAGCCCTCTTCTTCTAGCGGGGAGTTCTTTCTTCAGATGTTGTCTTCCCAGGGCCAGACATGTTCTGAAGAGGCAGTGGTGAGGAGGCAGTCTAATCATGATATTGTAGAATTTCTTACATTCAATCCTGACTACTCTCTTGCACTATCCCCATGTCCTCTGTCTTCACTTCCTTTATTGATTTAATGGAAAGACACGAAAGCCCTAAATCCAAGCCTGCTATCACCTTCCTACATTTGGATGGGCTCTGGCTGTACTGTATTCAGATGAGGTGTCCTACCCCTATTTGGTATCTAACCTGGTTTTTCCGCTTCCTTGGGTTGGAGTTAGAAAGTCTATGATGTCCCTTGAATGGATGTGATCTTCCCTGACAGCCCCATATGGCATCATCAAGTCAAAACAAGACAGTCCACTGTTCTTCCAACTGTCCTTGTGTCCCATTCAGAAGGTTAATCAATGTTACATTGTTGACAACACCACTGGCTTCTTGGGCCCAGAGGCCAAGCTATTGTCCTCTGAGAGCAGGGTTGTTAACTCCCAGCCAGGAACGTGTATTGAGCCTCTGGAGTAAGGCTGATAGGCAAACTGGTTCTAAATTATTTTCCCCTGAGGCAGCACAAAATACTTTTTAAAAAGGTCACTTTTCCACTTATGTTATCAAAACTCTACTTTCCCCTTGAATTAGATTTTGTGAAACTAAGGGGTATATTCACAAGAACGTGTGCTAAACATCTCCAAAAAATGTTAACGCAACTTTACACATCGCAGCCTATCGCGGGAAAATAACCCTGTGTTAACGTGGAATTCACAACACGGCGGTACCATGCGATAGTCCCCCGAAAACACGCCCAATGTTCGCGATACAAGCACCGCGACGGAGATAAAAACACAAACCCCAACGCGTAGAAAGACGCGATGTGCCCAAACGCGATAAGAAAACAGTGACAACCAGCAAGAGGCCAGCAATACCCACGCGTAATGCGGGAAAAAGCACAAGAACAACATACGGAAAGTGCCACTAAAAACTAAATCAACTGCGGAGTACCACGGATGCACCCTGACCGACTGCAGAGGACAACATGAACCCCACATTCCCCATGGAGGAACACCCAGGAATACAGGGCTCGTGGAAGGGCAATGAGAAGAGGAATAGGAAGACGGGGTACAGTCTACAGGAAAACCCGATTATCGCCACAGATGAGACAGAACACCACCACCAACTGTACATCACCTCCAACTTGTCATTGGCAACAAAGAGGCAAAGATGGCACACCACCTCGGACCATGTGAATGCCGTCGCATGGCAGAGGAGGACAATGGAAGAGCACAAGAGGCGCTGGACTGATGTGAATGTCAAAACCAAGCAGAAACTCGCTGCCAATACGAAAGCAGCAACGCACCCCGGAGGAGGGGGGCCAGCAGAACACCAGGAGCTGAATGACATGGAGAAGATGGTGGCCACAGTCACCAGTCGGGAGACGGTGACATGAGTTGGTGATCTGGACACTGCCCAACATGACCCAACATTACATCAACATGGTGCGTAGCAACCTGGGAGTGGGGGGACGGGGGGAGATGGGCACCATGGCACACATGCACAATCAAGCAGGGCACACTGCACACCCACAATGACTCTGGATCATGTCCCTGATCCCACGGGAACATTTCAGCACACACACAAACACCAAGTAGCCCCACAAACACCATGTGCCCAAAGGGGCACCCACCCAACATATCAACATTCACACAACCAACACATGCCCACGTGCGAAACACAGCAAACATGCATATATACGTCAGCCACACTGACAATGCAAGAGACACCACATGAGGAGTAGCTTGGCTGCAGTCCTATCATCATGGCAATGTACACGGCACAACACTGAGGTGGCTGAGTGCGGACAACACCCGAAAAGGAGCAGGTCACACTCGGACACAACTACCTGCACAAACAACCCCTGATGTCAACGACACATCTGCAGACAAACCATGCCCAAGAGTCACAACTCGACAAAGAGCACAAGTTACCCAAGTCTGCCACATCTCAGCACCGTGGAAGCACAGAACTGACAGGCACACCGCATGAAAGGGATCAGTGGCAGACAAATCAGAGCCGCTGGAGCAAATCACCCACCGTGCAGCATATGCACATAAGTATAAGTGTACCTCGACATTGACAACATCCCGGTACAAACAGCAACACCTCCACAACAGAACACAGGACACAACTAATGCCGCAAATGTGCACAACATGGAAAATCACATCTGGCACAGCAGAAAACTGTGACATGACAATGTACAAGTACAACCTGTAACCTGCAAATATGTTTTATTCACACATGCTGTGCTTGTGGACATTTTGTACTGTCCCATGATTGCCAGGGACGGCCACAATGTGACGTTCTCATGAGAAGAAATTGGCAATGATGGTGTTCCTATGGGCCATTCCTGCCGCAGCTGCAGTGGGATGTGGGCTACCTGCCCCATCGTCCCCATCCTCGTCCGGTACTTCTGGAACTGGGATCCATGGGGCATTGGTGCATGCACAGATGTTGTGCAACACACAACATGCAACGATCATCTTGCACATGATGTCCGGACTGTACAGGAGCTTTCCACCCGTGCCATCCAGGCACCTGAAACGTGACTTCAACACGCCAAATGTGCGTTCAACGATGCCCCTGGTGTTTATGTGGGCCGCATTGTACTGCCTCTGGGTGGGTGTTTAGGGTGTGTCCTCATCCAAGGGCAGAGTGCATATACTTGATCACCTGGGACAGTGCAGAGAGAAAAGAGTCAATACTTGGTTCGGCATGATGTGATGGCAGGCCCACTAATCCAGTGACGCCTGTGCTGGCTGTGTGTGGGGTGAGTGTAAGCCAGCCCTCAGGGAGTAGCTGGTGCTGGCAACAACTCCAACAGTCATCAGGCACTCAGAAATGCAATGTCAGAACAACAAGGGAGCATGACTTGAGTCGCACAGGGTTAGTGGCCCCGGATGCACAGCGGCCGACACGGGCCTACCGCCACAGGACGCTGACCTGCGGGAGACTGGGGTAGGGTCATGAGGGCAGAGCAGGCTCTCGTATGTCTCAGAGGTGCCTTCCCCAGAGTGTCTCGGGGGATAATGGGAGGTGTACCCCCAGGGCATGATGCAGAGGGCACATGCCAGCTGTGTCCGGCAACATGGACTCATGCCAGACACCAAGTCCGTACCTGTCTGTTGCTGATGACAACCCCCAGGCCACAGGCTCAGACACCAATGATGTTCCGCCAGAGGCTGACGGTCACTCACGGCACACAGGGTTAGTGGAACCAGGTCAGACCTTGCTACTGGTTGACCTCCTCTGTAACCGTGATCCGTGTTTCCACCTGACTGTGACGCATCTCCCTCTCAGTCCTCCCCCTGCGTACACTGGCATGGACCCTGCCACTGATTAATGATGACTCAGTTCAAGATGTGGGACATGCTGGACTGCAGTGTAGCCCGGCTGCAGCGGTGGAGTATGTCAATGAATGGGGACCCCTGGGGGCCTGTGTCACGGAGGACAGCGATGACCTGAGGAGGCCACCAAGGTCACGAGCTAGCACCGGCACGTGGTGGGCCCTCTTTGACACACGACGGTGTCGGCAGGTGAGCAGTGCGGCCTTGGCGCGCTGTGGCGGGCAAGCCTGGTCTGGGTATCAGCGTCCTGGGGTGCAGCAGGCGCACAGGCTCGCAGGCCCCGCTGCTCACAGCGTCGGCCTCGTGGCGGACTGCGAGGCGCCGCCCTGGCAGTGACGTTGGCCTTTCCGGGAGAGAACCACGCTCTGCGCCACGGGGTTTTTGTCCACACCCCTGCGCAGGCCTGGCGTACTCCGGGCCAACCCACTACGCTCACGCACACGGGGGGGACGCAGCGAGCGACATTTCCGCGATCTGATCCACGGCCTGGGGTGACATGGTTGCGTCCACTGTTCACTACTCTCCAGTCACCAGCAGTTGATGCCTGCATGGACATATCTGTGGTTTGCATACCCATGTCTGTCCAGCACTTCCACGCCTCACTTGTCGTTGTGTACATTCCCATTCACGGGTCACTTGCATCCTTCGCACATGGCTGCATTCCACATCTCCACACGTTCAGCTGTTGTGTGGCTGTGGTGCCATGATATAGCTGTATTGTGTGCAGGGGAAGCCCAGGATCACCATGGAGTTGTGTTGTCGTGTCTGGTAGGTGGGCATGTTGATTGACATGTTGTATGTGGTTTGGTCACGTGGGCATTCCCACAGTTGTGCGTTGTGTGATGGTGGCTTTGAGGTGTGTGGTGTGTTGATTTGGCACTTACCAACGAGCAGTCCAGTTCCATAGATGCCATCCTGGAAGAGCTGGTTGATGATGGACTGTCGGAAGATGTAGGAATCGTGCACACTGCCGGGGTAGTTTGCGACGACATTGGTGAGCATTCCCCGGTGGTCCACTATTGCCTGCACATTGATGGTATGCGTGTGCTTTCTGTTGCGGTAGTGGTGTGCAGTATCCGCAGGGGGCACAAGTGGGACATGTGTGCAGTC
Organism: Calotriton arnoldi; assembly: GCA_963921515.1. Lineage (NCBI taxonomy): Eukaryota > Metazoa > Chordata > Amphibia > Caudata > Salamandridae > Calotriton > Calotriton arnoldi. The sequence goes on from CAWUFW010000934.1 coordinate 541,549, forward strand.
AATGGCCCCCAACACGTGTGGGAAGCTAGCAAAGGCGTAGAAGCCTTGCTTTGTCTCCAGCTGTTCCTGCGCAGTGTGGGGGAAGTGAAGGTACTGGGTTATGAAGCTGATGATGGCATCCAGGACAGGTGTGATGAACTTTGATAGGGCTGGCTGTGAGACTCCTCCGACTCTGGCAGTTGTTGGTTGGAAGGTACCAGAGGCCAACAAGTGCAGCACAGCCAGCAGCTTTGTCTGCGGAGGGATGTTGGTTCTCCGCTGGGTTGGGACCGTCAACCTGTGGGCGATGTAGGTCATGATGCGGATGATGGTTGTCCTTTTGAGCCTGTAGTGGGCAATGACTTCCTCGGGCGTTAGGTCTGTGAGACTGGTGCGTTTTCGGTAGGTCCGTTGTCTTACTCTGCGCTGCCTCTGTGGTGGTCCGGGGGGTGCGGGTCCGGGTCCTGGGGGGGTGGCAATCCTGGGGGTGGTGGTGGTGGTGGGTGTTGTGGCCCTGTTGGGGCTCCGAGCTGCATGATGAGTAGCTCCATGGCGTTGTTTGTTCTTCGGGTGTGGCTGTGTGCGGGGCTCCGTTGCCTACTGCAGCTAGTCGTCCGGCTTTAAACCAGCAAGAGGCAGGTGTTAAATACCTGCTTCTACCACGGCTTATTGCGTGGTTTTGACTCGCATCGCAGATCTGGCAGTTCGTTGTGAAAGTGGTGTTGTGGTGTTTTCGTGTGTTTTTGCACGGGAACGCCTACTCTGCATCTCATTAGGGTTAGTTGGTGGTGTCCTCCGTGGGGATATGTTTTGTGGCAGTTGTCGCAGGAATACTGGCGATGTCTGCAGTTTGCACCCGCTTGTGAATGGGGTGTTAAATCTATCTCCACTTTTGATGGGTTAAGGTGGAGATAAATCGGCGGTAGGTCCTTGTGAATATGCCCCTAAGTGTGTAATAGCTTTGAATTATGTTTCGTATTTTCCCAGGCAGAGATATGAAATAATGATTGTATTTACATCTACACCTGTTTGTGGAATATCTAGCCTTCTGTAGACAGTGAAAACCGCTTTTAGGTGATTATTCCCAGTGAGGGTATAGTATTCCCAATATGAAGCAAGCCACATTTAAATAAATTGAGGACCATGCCCCATGGGCTTACAAGGCGCTTTGCAGGATTGACTTATCTAATATTTAAAAATATGTTTTCTGATATGGGAAAGTACTTGTGTGTGACCCGTGTCCCTGCAGTTCTTTTAAATTATATGGCTCTCCTGGCAGCAATATATGTTTGTCCTGTATGTGGGTTGTGTAAATACACACTGCAGCCCACATATGACATTTAACTTCCATGCCACTGGTGTGCCAAATTACAATGGCCTATCTTGAAAGTTTAATACTACAATTGGGTGAAATCAGTTGTACAGTTCCATTGTATGGGCAAAAGACACACACTGATGCACTGAATGACAAAGTCACAGTGCACAATCCTAATACCTGCAAAAACATGGTCCAGGAAATATGAAAAATCAGGGTGGACAAGACAGAAAAGGTGAATTTGCTACAGTATTTAACTAATAAACTCTGATGCTGAATCAATTCATGTGTTCCACCTTTAAGTAGTGCAAGCAATCTCAAGCAACAAGCATCAAAGCAAACCTTGATGTGTAACATCTTACTCTTTAGCTCAGTCTTCAATGGTCAGAAATATTTTGCTTTCCCTCCAATTTTGACCTCAGTGGATCATTATTATGCACGGTTTCTTGATCGTGCACCACTTAGGGATGAACATATGCTGCATTTCTATTTTAAGTCAGAGGTTTCATTGAACCAGTTTGTTTTTCTGGTGGGGCCTTTCACAGGATCCCAGGACCAGGCATCTACAACATTGCAAGATAAATAGATTTGAAAGAAACAGGACTGCCTACCTGTTAATCATTGGTTGGACCCTACCATAGTTTATACATTACCACAAACATCATTTGAAAACAATGTTATAGTAGTTCCACTGAGATCACTGGACAAGTACAGAGGCAATAATGAGTTAGGACTTAACTAAGTTGTCTTTGTAGAAGAAGGATGTATTTGAAACATGTGTAATGAAAGTAAAGTAACAATGAGAAATACATGTATGGGTATCTATTAATACATATATGCTAGGCATGCAATAACGTGCATTTAATACGTTTGTGATTTTAGTTTAAGCTGATAAACACATTTATCATACCTACCGCCCTAATACATGAATAATCTTACAAACAAGTGACATATTTGCATTAGCCGTGTTAAATGGGAACTGCCGCACTTGTAAGTCTGAAATAACCTGATAAAAATGACTTGCCTAGGTGAGGAAGACATTTCTAATATAAACCGCGATCTAGACTTTCTAATCGTATGTTGGATCAAATTGTATATACGAACTGCTCGAATTGTTTTCACGTGATTTTGTCCAACCACATTGGCACTGAATGAAAGCTTTAACAATCGTTTTTGGCCGTATTCACCTCCATTCAGTGGGATTCACAGAGGGAATCCAATCTCATTAATATTCAGAGTTCAGAATTTCTGAGAATTCTACGGAATGCCCATTATGTGCAGCACAAAAAAAGATCAGGTCCCAAAAATAGAAACTGATTTACAACCCCATCTTTGATACATCGGGCCATAGCATTCATATCCCTATTCATTCAATCAGGATAAGTTAATTTTTAGAATTATAGAGCATGTTTACATCAAACGTTAAGGAGTATGGACAGGTAAATGAGATACTGGGTAGAGTCCAATCAGAATACTTGCAGATCAGATTGTGTGCTCCCAGATACTTTTTGAATGGGTATTTCCAACCTAGAAATGTTTGCGAAGTTATTCTAAAAGCATTAGGAGTAACTGTGGGTAAGATTCTTAAATGCATTTGCGCACCTAAATTGAACTTAGTGTGCAAATTTCTTCGTTTACAAGTGTACCTTATAATTTTATAATCAGAAAACGTGAATTTATACTCGTAAATGTATTTTCCTGACTAGATTCCCACAAGTCTTGCTGAATTTTTCTTCATATTCCAAGCTATTAGATGATTGGACTAAATTTCCAACTGCTTGAACAAATTTGGTTCTTTATTCCCGGGCTGAGAATGGGAAGAGAACACTCTCGAAATTCCTGGAGTTTACAGGAAGGGGTTTCTCCAAAGTGGAATATTTCTCTTGACTAAGCACAGAGTAGAAAGAGCACTCTTGCAAATCTACAACTATGGTACATTTCCAGAGTATGTTCTGAGATTTTTAGCAATCCTCCAAACGTAGGGGAAAAGCTAGGGGAGTTGACTTCTAACTTTCAAAAGGTATTGTAAATGGAGTCATAAAACTTTATTTGTTTTCTTTTAATAAAATTGGCCTGAGTGCTAAGATTTTGTGAAATGCTTGCAGTGTTAAGTGGATGGATGCCCTTCCTAGTACCCTGCTAATGCTCAATAGAGTCAACCCCAGTAGCGGCTTCTACCGGACGGGGGTGGACGGGAGGGGGAAGGAATACAATACAAAAAAAAGGACTTACCTTGAACAGCCGGCCTTTGCCTGTCCTTCATCCTCGCCCTCGTAATCTTCCTGTTTCAGCCAGCGGCAGCAGGAAGCACCCGGGCAGACAGGCTCCCCTGAGCCAATCTCAATGCTGCAATCCAGCGTTGTGATTGGTCTGAGCGCGGTGGACAGGCGCTCAGGCTGCAACAGGGAGCCTGTGCATGTTCCTGACCAGGCTGTGTAATGCAGCCTGGTAGGAACATGCAAAGTGTTCATTAACTGTTTGGTTGGCCAAAGAGGGCTGGCCAAACAGTGCATGCGCACTTTGGGAGTGCACACCTGTTAGAAATGGGTGTCTCTAGTTGGCAGAGGTAGGTACCTTTGTCCAAATAGGGACCCTTGCTTCTAGTCAGGGTAAGGGGATACACACTTTAGATAAACCCTGCTCACCCCCTGAGTAGCTTGGCACGAGCAGACAGGCCTATCCCAAAGGCAATGTGTAAAGTATTTGTACACAAAACACACAGTAATACAGTGATAAAAATACAAATGGACACCACACCAGTTTAGAAAAATAAAGTATCTTTATCTAAACTCAACAAGACCAAAACGACAAAAATCCAACATACATGTAATAAGAATATGACTTTAAAAAGGTTTTAAGCAACTGGGTCCATAGAGAACTATGGATGCGCGATTTCTCTCAAAGTACCTGTAGTTGCGACAAAATTCACAAGGCCACACAGCCACAGCGATGGGAAGTGTCGAGAACACAAAAAGATTTGCCAGTTCCTGAGACTCTTGGGGAGGCGATGCGACTGTTCTGCTGCACGCAGGAGAAGTGATGCGTCGTGTCCGGTCTGTAGGGGAAAGTGATGCGTTGACTCCAAGATCATTCTGGTCCATGGGTGAGTTGTTGGGAAAACATGCCGCATGGGTAAAATGTGTGGAAATCTGGGATGCGGCGGCGATCGCTTCGGCGGCTTCGAGCAGCGATGCGTCGGTTTCTTCAGCTGCGCTCCCTCGATGCGTCGGTTCTTGCAACGACGACAGGTGCTGCGTTGGTTTCGCAGCGGCTCGGCGATGCGTGGAGATTTTTCTCGCACAGTGGTGCTGCGTCGGGAAAACAGCCGCAAGAAGAGCGATGGGTCGATTTTCTTGTAGTTGCGTTGCTTTTCCAGCTCCCAACAGCAGGAACAACCTCCAGAGGCCCAACACAGTCACAGGCACCTCTTGGCAGGTCAGATCTCCCAACAAGGAAGTTCAGGGGAGCTGGGGTGAGGTCTTTGGGTCCCTGAGACTTCAGAACAGGAGGCAAGCTCTACTCAAGCCCTTGGGGAGCTTCTTCAAGCAGGGGGACACAGCACACAGCAAAGTTCATGTCCTTTCCTTGGTAGAAACAGCTACTGCAGGCCAACCCAGACAGCACACAGCAAAGGGGCAGTACTCCTCCTCCAGTTTCTCCAGTTCTTCTCCTTGCCAAATGTTCCTCTTGATTCCAGAGGTAGTCCAAAGTTCAGGGGTTTTAGGTCTAATACTTATACCCCAAAATGTCTTTCTTCTCTTTGTGCAAGGGTCACTGAGCCCAGTCCAAACCAGTTCTGTCCTCACTGGTGCAGCATGACCACAGGGGGTGGAGACAACATTGTGCAAGGAAATCTCCTCCCACTACTCTAAATTCACCCAGGGTCTATTCAGCCCAGCTCTGAGTCATCCTGGAAGGGCCAGGGACACCTCAACCCCCCCCGTGGCTGTCTACAGTGAATGCACATTCCCAGCCCTTGTCACTCCAAAACCAGACAGTCAATACACAAACAGGCAGCGGCACGGTTAAACAAGAAAATGCCTACTTTCTAAAAGTGGCATTTTCAAACACACAATTTAAAAAACATCTTTACTAAAAGATGTGTTATTAAATTCTGAGATCAGAGAGCCTAAACTTCTTTATTTCTCTGTCTTGTCCAAATGGGAAGTTATATTTATAAGATATTATAGCTAAACTCACATTTTATCCTATGGGGCAAGATAGCCTTTCAATAGTGAAAAACGAAATTGGCAGTATTTCACGATCAGGACATGTCACACACACCAGCACATGTTCTACCTTTCACATACACTGCACCCTGCCCAGGGGCGTACCTTCAGCCTACCATAGAGGTGCCTTACATGTAGAAAAAGGGAAGGTTAGGGCCTGGCAAGTGGGTGCACTTGCCAAGTCAAAATGACAGTTAACAACTGTGCACAGACACTGCAGTGGCACGCCTGAGTTACCTTTTCAGAGCTACTCATGTGGGTTGCACAATCAGTGCTGCAAGCCCACTAGTAGCATTTGATTTACGGGACCTGGCGCACTTCAGTGCTCTTTACTAAGGGCTTACCGGTAAATCAAATATGCCAATCAGGGAGAATCAATTGTAACAACAGCTTACACAGGGAGCACTTGCACTTTGACACTGATCAGCAGTGGCAAAGTGCCCAAAGCATTTTAGCCAGCAAAAACGAAATCCAGCACAGCATCAAAAATACAGGAGGTGGATCCAAAAAGTCAGGGGAAACCACGCCAAAGATGCCAAGTCTAACAACACCACTCCTCCCCTGCCTGGCCAGCCCCACCCGCCCCACCACTGACTGCAAGAGAGAAAATAAAATGATAATAACGATATGTTATTATCATTTTATTTTCACTTTTGAGCAGTGGGGCAACGCTCCTCCCCCTTAGCGGAAGAACCACCACTGCAGTGAACCCATCTCAAATAGTTTGAAGAAAACTTTTTTTGTAATGTTACTTTCCGGTTGGTTCATCACTATGAATTGGCATCTTGCAACAAACACACACGCACACACATGCACACGCACACACACACACGTGCATTCACGCATATATACACACACTATTGAATACACTTGCAGTTGTATGGAAAACTTGTATTTGAATCAGCCTAATACACGACGCATACTACTCCATCTTTGATACCTATGGAATGCGTCTTTTGACTTCACATTCACAAAAGAAGTGTGTCGAATGAAGTATTACCCTAAAAGAAAAGTGTCAAAAGGGTGTCTTTCAGCTACAGACGAGAGACGCTAGTTGGCAAATAACAAACATAAACTTGTGCAAACATAGACATTGGGCATAATTTACTGTCTCAAGACTGCCTTGAGGCATAAAGAAGGTTCTTATTTATGAACAGTTTCGCCCTGGCTTACAGACTCTTATGAATGTCTTCAGACAGAACATAAAACACTTGTGTATGTCAATTCCATCTTTCTTTGATTAATACAGCCTTGCAATTGTCTTAAGCCAGTGAAAAGCTTTAGTAAACTAGAATATTAATGATCAATTAATAAATGATAGGAAAGATGGCACATGATATCCTGTACATAAATATTGTGATCAACACATGCACTTTATCCGAACATTGGATGCCCGTATAAACCGTGGAGCTTAGTCACAAAGGCATTTTGGAGCACGTAAAGTAGTATTACTGTAGTATTCTTTCGTACACTCATAGCCTCTGTGACTTGCCCCCACAACATCTTAAATAAGAATAAAATAGAAACATTCATGGAATATTCCTATATTGTTACAGCTACAAAGGACTACAGCCCTTTGCACTTTTAATAGTAGAGAGTTGCACGTTCACAAAGGCATGTAGGAGTACGTAGAAGAGTACTCCTGTCATACCACTTCCATCTTACGTATAAAGAGTACTCCTGTCATACCACTTCCAGCTTACGTCTAAAGAGTACTCCTGTCATACCACTTCCATCTTATGTATAATGAGTACTCCTGTCATACCACTTCCAGTTTACGTATAAAGAGTACTCCTGTCATACCACTTACAGCAGACGTATAAAGAGTACTCCTGTCATACCACTTCTAGCAGACGTATAAAGAGTACTCCTGTCATACCACTTCCAGCATACGTATAATGAGTACTCCTGTCATACCACTTCCAGCATACATATAAAGAGTACTCCTGTCATACCACTTCCAGCAGACGTATAATGAGTACTCCTGTCATACCACTTCCAGCAGACGTATAAAGAGTACTCCTGTCATACCACTTCCAGCAGACGTATAATGAGTACTCCTGTCATACCACTTACAGCAGACGTATAAAGAGTACTCCTTTCATACCACTTCCAGCAGACGTATAAAGAGTACTCCTGTCATACCACTTCCAATTTACGTATAAAGAGTACTCCTGTCATACCACTTACAGCAGACATATAAAGAGTACTCCTGTCACACCACTTCCAGCAGGCGTATAAAGAGTACTCCTGTCATACCACTTCCAGTTTACGTATAAAGAGTACTCCTGTCATACCACTTACAGCAGATGTATAAAGAGTACTCCTGTCACACCACTTCCAGCAGACGTATAAAGAGTACTCCTGTCATACCACTTACAGCAGACGCATAAAGAGTACTCCTGTCACACCACTTCCAGCATACGTATAATGAGTACTCCTGTCATACCACTTCCAGTTTACGTATAAAGAGTACTCCTGTCACACCACTTACAGCAGACGTATAAAGAGTACTCCTGTCACACCACTGACAGCAGACATATAAATGCTTTTGTGACTCGACGCTCAAGTGAATAAATACGGTATGAAACCATATCCACAATAGTGACGAAAGACCCTAGTCTTTTGCTGTCATTGGTCATAGTTGGGCCGGTTGAGGTCTCACAGCTGGTAAACAGCTTTTTTGTTGGTCTTCGGTAGGCTACGACACCTTTCTGGAGTCTGCAAGGCTCCAGTACTTACATTATGGGACTACAGGAAGAGCACTTGCAAGCAGCAAACACATGATCGGCGTCATCCCGGGGGACATCTAAATTTAGGAGCAATTTCACAGCTGCGCTCAGAAATAACTCCCTGCAGTAAATGACAATTCACTCTTACCGCGTTTGACAAAAAAATGAATGACAAACACACTGGCTGCTAAAATAACTTTATTGACAATGAAATAGTCTAATCTGAAAATAGTTTATTTACTCGAGGGAGGTTACTGTGCTTTTCGGATGACTGGCCACCAAATGACGTATACTTTTAACAGTACAATTTATGAGGCCTGTCGCAAAGGTGTTTGGTACTTGATTGAAACTACTTTCATGTCTGCTGTAAATGGACACAGCATCTCCATGCAATCATCCCTTTACTAATACCATTACATATTGCCCTTTCCAGGTTAATTTAACATTTTCTATGGCTCCAACATTGGTTGCATGGACATTGGAGGACTGTGTAAAACATTGTTCAAGGTACATAAGTGGTAAACGTAAATTTACTAAAGATATTAAGTAGTGAGTAATTACATTAACACAGTTTTGTATGATCTGAATGATGTTTTAGATGCAAGCGTTTGCAAAGTGCTTTAGATGGCACAACCACGGGAATATTGGACTCCAGTATTGAGTTAGAGTCAGTCAAAACCATACATAGTCGCGTACCCGCTTGTTTGTCATAGGCCTCAGCTGGCGAGGTTATTGCCAGTAGCATTCACACTAAACATCTTCGCTCTATTATGCACTGCCCTTCTGTCGTATACATTTACCAAAATCACAGGGTGGTGGCAGGGACATAACAGCCCTTGGACCCTGTCTCAATGTCATTACCTAAAGGGACAACACCACCATTGACCAATGAAGTGCCATTGCTTTTCTATTTGTTAATGTAAAGTTGCATAGAACACTGTATGCAATATGGTTGCTATTTATGCAGTAAATGCACACATAATAAATAATGCGGTATCTGTAAAACGCGAACTCATCACCCTTAAGAGTCTCAAGGCGCTGGGGGCTGTCGGGGAGATTGAGCGAGCTATTGCCCACAGTCACATGGTGCTGGGCTGAGCTGCCGGCGGGGATCGAACCGGGAACCACGTGCTCTGTAGTCAGCTGCCCTGGCTGCTGCGCCACACCTCTCCCTCACATGGCATTAACACATATAAAATAGGCCTTTAGTAATGTGAGCTGCTTAATTTTCCATAAGCCTAATAACTAGTGTGTGCTTAATCATCACATCTTTTTTTCTGATGCTCGTGATTAATTGCCAGAAAAGGAAGTTTTCCAGTTCCTTCCGCTCTTTACACTTCAGGGTACATGAGGATCTACTTGCAGAAAAAAAGACCTTGTGTTTTTTCTACATTTTCTGTAGATTGTGCTGAGAAGCATCTTCATCCTCCCTCCTATGAGTGGTACTCAGTTGCTCACTTTCCTTATTTTCTTAATTTTGCATGTGTACTCCACTGAACATTACACTCTTAAAGGATAGTTATTGTACAGGAAGGGTCTCTTTCCTGTTAAAACGTATGCTTTAGAAAATGCACACACATTTGCACTATGGTGCAAGGATGTTAGCGTTGGCACATGGCAGCTAAAGAGTGCACCAGCACTGGGAAGAGAAAAAATGTGCCATACCTTAATAGACGTGGTGTTTTTTTCTCCCTTCCTTTGATGCAAGCAAACACAGTAACTTTGGTTGTTGTGCTACCGTGCATCAAATATTAGTAAATCTAGGCCCTAGCCCTTAGCCCTTATCCCAAGCAGTAGTATTTTATTTATTGAATTTCTTATTTTCAAATTCCTATAATGTATTTATGATGATTTGTTATGCACTGAAGCCAACCCTGTTACTACTATATTATAATTATGTTTTCATAAATTGTTTTAATTACATTTAACTTCATTTCATTCAATTAAATTGAATTTAATTACTTTAAGTTATGCAAAAGTTAAGTAATATTTATTTTAACAATTTACCATTTGATGTAGTAATTGTGCACATGGTTATAGTAACTCGGTAATGGTGTTATGAAGGCAATTTAGGTGAGGTAATGATCAGTAGAGGCAATTTCAGAGAGATTTCAGAGAGGTAATGATATGTTCCTACTAGTTTCTGACCTCTACTGAAATCTGGGTGCTGTTTTGATCCCAAAACCTTGTTATTACACATAAATTAACAAAACCCTTCACTCATACACAAACCATAATGATAGCATGAGAATGAGCTGGTATACTAGCCAGGCCTGCTAGTCTTTGCATGTGGCACAATTTTTATGAAACTGTGCCTATTGTATGCATGAACTGAGGCACATGCCAAAAGCTTGCTTTCTTTAAAGAAATATGGTGTTAAATATTTTTTCTCCTCAAGTGTGGCCCGTCACATTGACATGTAAATGCATACAGGGTATGTGGTCTGACAGACCTTTGGATTGAATAAAAACAGTTTTTCCGATCAACCAGATGCAGTTCTAGGCAGTAGCAGCCCATCCCCTGCCAAACTGGCGGGGCGGGCCGTACGACGAAGGTGAGAAGGGGGAGTGGGGGTTCGGGGGACAAACAAATAAAAACATAACTTACCTTGAACGCCGCTGTCGTAGCTGGCAGCCGCATTGCTCCCTTCTTTTTTCTGGGTACAGGTTCCCAGACTGCACTGCGCCAATCCAGATCTTGCATGAAAGCAGGGTCAGGATTGGCCTGAGCGCTGGCAACTTGGGCTCCCAGGCAGACTGGGAGCCTGTGCCTGCTCTCTCCAGCACCAGCAACACAGTTGGGGCTGGAGAGAGCTTCACTGAGCATGAGGGTTTGGCTGGCCTGAGACGGCCAGCCAAATGGTCATGCGCAGTGAATGGAGTGCACCACCACTCCCCCACCATGACTCATCAGAGTTCTGGGGGCAGGACCAAGGGGATTAAAATAAAAGGATAATAAAACAGGTTTAAAACCCGTTTCATTATTGGTGTTTTATTTGACGGTGGTGGCAGGGGGAGCGGCGCACCTCTGCCTTAATGGAGGGGCCGCAGCTGGTTCTAGGATTATCAGAAAAATCTATAAAGGTCTACGTAGTTTATTTTTCAAACTGAGTTGCCTGAAAATATTTTGGTGAAATATTTCTTCTTACCTATATAATTACCGGACAAACACATTCATAAATTCTCCCACCTTAGACCACAACACTTTGCGTGGAACTGATGTCAGTATATGAATAAAATATACATGAGCCTGTTTGCTAAACTCTGTCTGGAATTTCGTTGGGCTACTCTAGCGCAGGATGCCCCATCACCATGTGAATAGCAGGAGGGACACTATTCTACAAAGCAGCAGAGCAGAATGCTGGCTCAAAGGAAAGCAGGTATAGACGTCTCTTTCTCTCACAAATTATAAACAGTTGCTTTTAAACAGAGAGGAATGGGGGACAAAGGAGGAAGATAGTGCTTACCATGCAACTGAGACATCCACCATTAGACTGTGTGAAAATATGATGTGTGACCTCGGCTGTCCCAGGATTGTGGTACCCACAAGATCTGATTAAATCACAATGTGGTAAGAAGGGTATATTCTAACATAAGGAAAGTATAGGAATGAAACCAGAAATTTTAGAGTTACATCTATGAGATTAGGATTTTCTTTTGTAAAATTTCTCAACTAGACCCTCATCTCATATACATGTTTTAAGTTAAACATATTTGATTTGATTTTATAAAGCATGAAAATACCCCAAACACGGGGTATCCTGTCGCTAACAAAACTAAGCTGCAAAATAGCTTCATGAAAAATAGATGACTTTTTAGTAATTTATGGAATGGGGGAAGAGACTTTGTGGCACTAATAGACAAAGGGAGAGCTTCCCATGCTTGAGAGGTGAACTCCGGGAAAGAGCCGCCGCTAATGTTAGCAATCTTGAATTTGAAAATGCTGACAAAATGAAGTCTCCCAGGACTGTACAAAAAATCAAAAACCAAATAGCTGTCATGGTGCAGGCTGTATTGTCTCTTAATTCAGTGGCAGAGGGCCTTGAAAAGACAATTTACAAATCTGTAGAGAGTGAAAGGCATAGAGATGGACCCTGATATTAAAAATCATATTTTTCTTAGGGTTGCATCGCTTTTGCCCCACGCAAAGGGGTGGAAAAGTGATGTAACCCTTAAGATGCGATTTATGAAGCCACGCAAGGCCACAAATTGCTGTGTTGCGTTACTCTGCCCCAGGGAGTCATTCCATGGGTGGTGCGTGGAAAACCCATGGATTTTTACATATTCCCAGATTTACCATAAGTTGTAGTCTTATGAATGTGCCAAAACTGCTACGCCTCCCAGGTGATGTGTAGCGTCGAAAAATATGTTTATCTCTCCTTGTTTTTTCCTTTTTCTTTGTGTGCTGCACACATGGAAAGAGGAAAATGCCTCAGTGGATTGTTTTTGTACAGGAAGGTGCCCCTTCTTGCGCAAAAAATATCCGGCTAACAATGCAGACACCCTTGCACCATGATGCCTGTGCTGGCACTAGGCAGCACATTGTGCACCACCACTGGGAAGAGGAGCTGTATTGTGTTAAGTATGACACATTCTTGTCCTTTCCCTGTCATGCAGCACTGGGTGCATGACATATTGGCAAATATGCCCCTAACTCTCCTACTTAACCCTAAGATAAGATGGGCCACCGCACTTTGAATAACATGCAACTTGTAGATAAGGTAGCTGGCCAGATCTATGAACAGAGAATTAATTGCAATAGTCAAGCTTGAAGATGAGCAGGCTTTCCTAGAAGAGCTAAGAAGTAACAGAATGATTTTCCTAATAAACGTTGTACATAAAGAAACGTGTACAGATAAGTATATTATTGTAAACCTCAAAAGAGAGTTTGTGGTCAAACCTAAGGGTATGAGCATTAGAATAAGGAATAGGTGGAGTGCCTAGGAGATCCGGCCAACACTTGGAGGATCAAATAGATGGATTGCTAAAAATGTTTTTTTGACCATTTACAAAGGGGAAGTGGTGCCCCAGGGACTCCTTTCCATTTGCGAACAGGTTACCACTATCTTTCGGTAGATGGTAAAAAAATTAAAGTTTTTCTACCGATTTCAGTTGAGAAAAACGAATACATATTGTAAGGAATCGCTATTTGGAAGGTGTTGGACTTGGGCCTTTTTGCAGGGCTATCCCCAAACGTTTTGCTTCTTTTTCCTATTTTTTCCTGACCTGTTGTTGTTGGTTTTAGGACTTTGGGCACTTTACCACTGCTGATCAGTGCTAAAGTGCACATGCTCTCTGTGTAAATTGTTATTATGATTGGTTCTCCCTGATTGGCATATTTGATTTACTAATCAGTCCCTAGTAAAGTGCACTGAGTGTGCCGGGGCTGATAAATCAAACACTACTAGTGGGCCTGCAGCACTGATTGTGCCACCCACTTGAGTAGTTCTGAAATGGTAGCTCAGACCTGCCACTGCAGTGTCTGTGCGCAGTTGTTAACTGCCATGTCGACTTGGCAAGTGCACCCACTTGCCAGGCCCTAACCTTCCCTTTTTGTACATGTCAGTCACGCCTAAGGTAGGCCCAAGGGACCCCTGTGGGCAGGGTGCAGTGTATGTGAAAGGTAGGACATGTACTGGTGTGTGTGACATGTCCTGATAGTGAAATACAGCCAATTTCGTTTTTCACTATTGAAAGGCTATCTTGCCCCATAGGATAGAATGGGAGTTTATTTATAACATCTTATAAATATACCTTTCCATTGGGACAAGATGGAGAAATAAAGTTTAGGTTCTCTGAACTCAGACTTTAATAACACATCTTTTAGTAAAGATGTGTTTTAAATTGTGTGTTTGAAAATGCCACTTAGAAAGTAGGCATTTTCTTGTTTAACCATTCTGTGTGCCTCTGCCTGTTTGTGTATTGACTGTCTGGTTTTGGAGTGACAGGTGCTGGGGAGGTGCATTCTCTCAGACAGCCACCAGGGGGAGGGTTGATGTGTGTCCTCCCTTTCCTGAATGAGTCAGGGCTGGGCTGAATAGACCTGGGCTGCATTCAGAGTAGGGGGGAGTTCTCACTAGCACCTGAATAGGCCTGGTCTGCATTTAGATTGGTGGGAGGAGATTTCCCTTGCACCTGAATAGGGCCTGTCTGCCTCACACAATGCATTCTCCACCTCCTGCCGGGCAGCTGCACCAGAGAGGACAGAACTGGTTTGGACTGGGCTCAGAGACCCTTGCACAAAGAGACAAAAGACATTTTGGGGTATAAGTATTAGACCTAAAACCCCTGAACTTTAGACTACTTCTGGAATCAAGAGGAACTTTTGCCAAGGAGAAGAGCTGGAGAAACTGAGGAGAAGTACTGCCCTTGCTGTGTGTCTGGGGTTGGCCTGCAGTTGCTGTTTTCTGCCAAGGAAAGGAGAAGGACTTTGCTGTGTGCTGTGTTCCCTGCTTGAGGAAAGTCACCAAGGGCTTGAGTAGAGCTTGACTCCTGTTCTGAAGTCTCAGGAAAACAAATACTTCACCCCCAGCTCCCCTGAACTCCCTTGCTGGGAGTTCTGACCTGCCAAGAAGTGCCTGTGACTGCGTGGGGCCTCTGGAGGTTGTTTCTGCTGCTGGGAGCTGGAATGCAACGCAACAACCAGAAAATCGACGTATCGCTCTTCTTGCGACAGTTTTTCCAACGCAACGCTGTGCGTGCGAGAAGAATTTCCCCGCACCACTGCTGAAACTGGTGCAGGGCCTGTCGCCACTGCAAGAATCGACGCATTGAGGGATTGCGGCTGAAGAAATCGATGCAGCGCTGCTCGACGCCGCCACATTGTTCACCGACGCATCCCGGATTTCCACGCATCGTCCCTGTGCGTCAAGTTTTCCCCCACGCATCACCCGCGGATCGGAGTCGTCTCAGAATCAAAGCATCGCTTCCCCCTACAGACCGGACCCAACGCGCTGCTCCCCTGAGTCCAGCGGAACTGTTGCATCGCAGCCACGAAGATCTCAGGAATCAACGCATCTCTTTGTCTTTCGACGCTTCTCATCGCTGCGGCTGTTTGGCTTGGTGAATTTTGTCGCAACTACAGGTACTTTGCAAGAAATCACGCATCGATAGTTTTCTATGGACTCAGTTGCTAAAACCTTTTGAAAGTCATTTTTCTTAATACTTGTATGTTGGATTTTTGTCGTTTTAGTCTTGTTAAGTTTAGATAAAGATACTTTATTTTTCTAAACTTGTGTGGTGCCCATTTGTGGTGTTATCACTGTATTACTGTGTGTTTTGAGTACAATTACTTTACACGTTGCTTTTAGGATAAGCCGGTCTACTCGTGCCTAGCTACCAAGAGGGTGAGCAGGGGTTATCTAAAGTGTGTATCCCCCTTACCCTGACTAGAAGCAAGGGTCCCTATTTGGACAAAGGTACCTACCTCTGCCAACTAGAGACCCCCAATTTTTGCCATTGGTGATCAGCGGTGAGGATTTGAACTTGTATTTGTACTTGACCCTCAGTGATTGGTGTACATCACTAGTTTAGCGCAGACCACTATGCAACCACATGCTGTTTTATTTTTGTTCTATTTTTGATCTGACCCATGAGTATCCATGCACCATGTCTCTGAGTAGTAAACCAGCAAGTGAGGCTGCAGAATTGGAGTTTGACATTGAAATGTTAAGTAGTTACAAAGTAGAGCAACTCAAGCAGTTCTGCAGGAGCTTTGGATTTCCCATGAGGAGCAACTCTAGGAAAGAGGAGCTACAGAAGGCCTTCGGGCCTGGTGGGAGGCCAAAGAAGCTGGGGAGACAGATGATGCAGATGTGGATGGGGGTGTGCCAGAAGGTCATTTCAGATCCCATGATTTGCCTGTTGGGAGAGCAGCCTCTAGGGCTGACAGCAATCATTCTTCCAGGAAGATTTTCCAGAGGATTTGGAGGAAAGGCAAAGGGCCATAGATCATGAGTTAGAGGTCATGAGAATATAGGCAGAGGAGAGCAGGAACGCTTATGCCTTGGAAGAGAAGAAATTGATCTTGGCACATGAACTGAGAATGAGAGACCTTGATGAGGAGCTCAGAAGGCTTGAGGCCATGAGTGTCTTAGCTAAGAAAAAGGAAATGTGTGTAGCTCATGAAGTGAGCTTGGCTGGGTTGGAGGTGGAGTTCAGATCAGATGGTGGCAGCAAAAATATAGTGTCTAGTGCTGAGGGATAAGTGCACACAGCCACAGATGTGGCACCTGACTTGAAGGAGGAGGTTGACATACATCAAGGGGGTTCAGGGTTATGAGGTAGCTCCAGTGGTGTGCAGTGTCCCTGAGGTGGATTGGGGAACTGGCACAGGGGTTCTTATTCCTAGTGGTGGGAGGGATACTCTACTGACTCTAGATGAGTGGTGCAGGGAGAGGGGTTCCCCCACGGTAGAAGCCTTGGCATGTGAATGTGGAGACTGCCCAGAAGAGTGTGGGTTGAGTGACAGAGGCAGTCAGACACTGTCTTGCCAATCTCAGGAGAGTGGTGTGGGGTACTTGTGTGAGGCACTGGATGTTGAGGCAAAGGGTAGCTTGGTTAACACGTGTGTGGGGCTGTGTGATTCAATTGTTGGAGGGCATATCTGAAGTCCCTGTTTTCCAGAGCTATGCCAACAGCCGGTGGAGTGTGAGTTCTCTGACACCAGGGAGCTTGCACTGGAGACAGACCTTTTTGTGGATTCCAGAGGGTCTGAAGAAGCTTTTGGGAGTGATCCTAAAGGGGTGGCTCAGGTTTTCCCCAACCAAGTGAGGTAGGGAAGGTTGGTGGTAGCCCAGATACGTCCCAGTGTAGAGGGAGGGGTGTAGGATCCCACGTCCTGTCTCAGAGGAGAAGAAGTGGGAGTGGGCTGTGTCCCAAGGTGCCTGAAACCCAGTCCCAGGGCCTGGTTGGTTCATGGAGTGAACACCAGGAGGGGGGCCTAGTCTGTACAGGGAGGCTAGCCCCTGAGGGGGATTTCAAAGTGTCAGGTGAAGTGGGGAGGACTGCTGTAACCAGCATCCCACCAGTTCTGGTGTCTGGCAGCACCGCTCCAGTGGGGAGGGTGCATGAGTCCAGGGAAAAGGGTGAGGGGGGATGCTGTCCCCAGTGGAATGACCAGTGGGTCATGGGTTGCCAGCTCTGAGGGCAGCGCACCCCAGGACTGACCCTGGTGAGGCCACTTTTGGTCTCGGGGTCTTCATGCTCTGTCAAGTGGACAGGAGGCTGGAGACCTGTGCCAGACAGACTTTCGTACAACTCATGAGGAGTGTGTGTCCCTTTGGGGGGGTTGGTGTACTCCCCTGGAAGTCCTGGGTTGCCAGGCACAGGTCCAGCCTAAGGGTACAGACCCTGGGTTGGAAGACCAGGTTCAGGGTGTCCTGGAGGAGGGGGCAACTGCTAACAGTACCCCTACCAAGTTGTCTTCTGGGGGTACCGCTCCAGGTGGGAGAGTGCAGAACCCCAGGGAGGATGACAGGGTATGGGAGAGCCCACCCCAGTCCCTTGTCCAGCCACAAGGTACAGATCCTGGGCTGGTGGGCCAGTGTCAGGATGCCATACCTGACTTGGCAGGTGGGAGAGTGGACAAAGGGTGCCAGGCACCTGGGGCTACTGCTCCCCACTCTCTGACGCCACAGAGGTTAGAGAGGCCTGAAAGGCATGAGGCCTGGCTCTCATCATTGACAGCTGTCAGTGGCCACTGTGGCTGGCTGTTCTGGTGGACATAGTTGCCCCTGGGAGGGGGACAGGAGTCACACCCCGGGGGTGGACTGGGTCACACCACTGTGTTGGCCATGTGGGTACTGTCTGCCTGTTGGGACACATCTGTGTGCAAAGTAAGTTTAGGCGCTGCACAGATGGGTCCACAGGTGAGGAGAAGGGTTCCCCATGGGTCAGCTTAGTGGTCCCTAATAGTATGGATAGAGGGATACAACTAGGTTCAGGAAGGTGTAGAACGGGAATAGACCCCTGCTTTTGCGGGCCAGGTTTTATGTTCTATCGCCCCAAGCAGGGAAGCCCATCGAGGTATGGATTGGTCTACCCTGGTTTTAGGCTGGTAGGGGGTTGTGTTGGACTTGGCCCTTTTGGCAGAGGTTATCCCCAAATGTTTTGCTCCTTCGACCTATTTTTTCCCGACCTGTTGTTGTTGGTTTTAGGACTCTAGGCACTTTACCACTGCTGATCAGTGCTAAAATACATATGCTCTCTGTGTAAATTGTTATTATGATTGGTTCTCCCTGATTGGTATATTTGATTTACTGGTCAGTCCCTAGTAAAGTGCACTGAGTGTGCCGGGGCTGGTGAATTAAATACTACTAGTGGGCCTGCAGCACTGATTGTGCCACCCACATGAGTAGTTCTGAAACGGTAACTCAGACCTGCCACTGCAGTGTCTGTGCGCAGTTGTTAACTGCCATGTCAACTTGGCAAGTGCACCCACTTGCCAGGCCCTAACCTTCCCTTTTCTTACATGTCAGTCACCCCTAAGGTAGGCCCAAGGTACCCCTGTGGGCAGGGTGCAGTTTATGTGAAAGGTAGGACATGTACTGGTGTGTGTGACATGTCCTGATAGTGAAATACAGCCAATTTCGTTTTTCACTATTGAAAGGCTATCTTGTCCCATGGGATAGAATGTGAGTTTATTTATTACATCTTATAAATATAACTTCCCATTGGGACAAGATAGAGAAATAAAGTTTAGGTTCTCTGAACTTAGAATTTAATAACACATCTTTTAGTAAAGATGGTTTTTAAATTGTGTGTTTGAAAATGCCTCTTTTAGAAAGTAGACATTCTCTTGTTTAACCATTCTGTGTGCCTCTGCCTGTTTGTGTATTGACTGTCTGGTTTCGGAGTGACAGGTGCTGGGGATGTGTGTCCTGTCTTTCCTGAATGAGTCAGGGCTGGGCTGAATAGACCTGGGCTGCATTCAGAGTAGGGGGAGGAGTTCTCACTAGCACCTTAATAGGCCTGGTCTGCATTTAGAGTGGTGGGAGGAGATTTCCCTTGCACCTGAATAGGGCCTGTCTGCCTTACACAATGCAGTCTCCACCTCCTGCCGGGCAGCTGCACCAGAGAGGACAGAACTGGTTTGGACTGGCCTCAGAGACCCTTGCACAAAGAGAACAAAGGGTATAAGTATTAGACCTAAAACCCCTGAACTTTAGACTACTTCTGGAATCAGGAGGAATCTTTGCCAAGGAGAAGAGATGGAGAAACTGAGGAGAAGTACTGCCTTTGCTGTGTGTCTGGGGTTGGCCTGCAGTTGCTGTTTTCTGCCAAGGAAAGGAGAAGGACTTTGCTGTGTGCTGTGTTCCCTGCTTGAGGAAAGTCACCAAGGGCTTGAGTAGAGCTTGACTCCTGTTCTGAAGTCTCAGGAACACAAACACTTCACCCCCAGGTCCCCTGAACTCCCTTGCTGGGAGTTCTGACCTGCCAAGAAGTGCCTGTGACTGTGTGGGGCCTCTGGAGGTTGTTTATGCTGCTGGGAGCTGGAAAGCAACTCAACAACAAGAAAATCGACGCATCGCTCTTCTTGTGACAGTTTTTCCGATGCAACGCTGTGGTGCGAGAAGAATCTCCCCGCACCGCTGCGCCGCTGCTGAAACTGACGTAGCGCCCGTCGCCGCTGCAAGAATCGACACATCGAGAGATCGAGGGTGAAGAAATCGACACAGCACCACTCGACGCCGCCACATCGTTTGCCGACGCATCCTGGATTTCCACGCATCGTCCCTGTGTGGCAAATTTTCCTCGACGCATCACCCGCGGATCGGAGTCATCTCAGAATCGACGCATCGCTTCCCCCTACAGACCGGGCAACACGCACCGCTCCCCTGTGTCCAGCGGAACTGTCGCATCGCATCCACGAAGGTCTCAGGAATCGACGCATCTCTTTGTTTTTCAACGCTTCTCATCGCTGCGGCTGTTTGGCTTGGTGAATTTTGTCGCAACGACAGGTACTTTGCAAGAAATCACGCATCCATAGTTTTCTATGGACTCAGTTGCTAAAACCTTTTGAAAGTCATTTTTCTTAATACTTGCATTTTGGATTTTTGTCGTTTTGGTCTTGTTAAGTTTAGATAAAGATACTTTATTTTTCTAAACTGGTGTGGTGTCCATTTGTGGTGTTATCACTGTATTACTGTGTGTTTTGAGTACAATTACTTTACACATTGCCTTTGGGATAAGCCTGTCTGCTCGTGCCAAGCTACCAAGGCGGTGAGCAGGGGTTATCTAGAGTGTGTATCCCCCTTAACCTGACTAGAAGCAAGGGTCCCTATTTGTACAAAGGTCCCTACCTCTGCCAACTAGAGACCCCCATTTCTAACAGAAGGGATGTCCAAATGGTTTCCTAAACCCATTAAGCAATTCAGTGACGTTACTCAATCACAAAATGGATTTAGTACGTTCGAAAAACATAATTTCTTGTTGCAAACCCTTTGATTTATTGAATTGCAAAGTTTGCGGCCAGAAAATTTGTTTGTACATCTGGCTCTAAGAGTCCATTGGCATGTATTAGACTCTCCCATTAGCTGACAGTGTGCCTAATTTACGCTCAGAGTTTTTTACATAATGCCTTGTTCAACAATGTCCAGTAGTGAAATCCTATTACCTAAATACTTTTAACATTTATTGACACATTTCAGACGGTGGTGAATGCGTGCATCAGTCTAGGAGAGATGCAACCTTCTCAACTTTGCTTGCACTTTCTATCATTCACTTCTTCATGAACTCAGTTCTTCGAAAATAGGTGTGTCTTGCATCTATCTTGAAAGTAAATCACACCTGAGTAGGCAGTTATCATATGCAAATTCTAAGCTGTTAATGGTTTCCAGCAGTAAGACCTGCCTACTTGTGGGAAAAGCTGTGTGAATCGTAAAACGTATTCTCAAATATTTCAAATATTTGGTACTCCAGGCTTAACAGACTGGGATCAAATTCTAGATAGCTGGCTGAGTAAATCTCTTAGTGAAATACCTCATTCTTTCTTATAGCAAAACTAATTTAGCTACTTTCTAAATACTGTTTTAAATGCTTTTGGATCCACAAACAAGTACTCTTGTTTTTAGTCCCAAAGTTAATCATTCTGATTAGGCAATTCATCTTGTAGTTGAACATTCATGCCATTCTCATTTATCTCTTTAGACTACTTTTTTACCATAAAAATAATACTGCATGAGTTCCTACATGCCCTTTTGTGGAGCCTATCTACTGTCCTTGTTCACTAACCTCTCTTGATAATTCAAATTAACTGGGGGTTCATGGTCTGTAATTACCTTCATTCTGACTTCCTGCCAGAGATCTAGGGGCATATTTATGAAGATTGTGGCTCAGGACAGCGCAGCAAGTCACCTTCCGGTGCTGACCCACGTCACAGGGAAAGGGCAGGAATGCACCATATTTAACGCATATGTTGCATTCCTGTCCTTCCCCTCTGTGCTGGCGCCCTTTTGACAGCCTGGTGCAAATGCAGGCACCCTTGCACCATGGTGCAAGGGTGAATGCATTGCATCCAGGATTCTTTTTGAGCAAGAAGGAGCACCTTCCTGCACAAAAACAACCCTTAGAGGAATATTCCTCTATGTGTGCTGCAGAGTGCAGCACACTTAGAAAGAGGAAGTAACAAGGAGAAATATAGATATTACTCCTTGTTACGCCTCACTTGCGGAGGTGAATCTTTTTGGAATGCCTCCCGGACGCATAGTAATGCAACACAGCGATTTGCACTGCATTGCATTACTCCAGATTTATGAAGTCATTCAAAGCCACACACAGTGGCTTTGCGTAGCTTCATAAATCTGACTTAGAGGTTTGCATTACGTATGTACCCTGTTGCGTGGTGCAAGCATGATGGAAACTGCTCATATATATGCCCCCTACTGTCCAGCCAAGGTAATTTGTTCTTCCCAGAGAAGCATTTCACACATAATCTGCAGAGCTGTGAGAATGAATTACTGTCTCTGGGAGAAGGGAATCCTGTTATAGCTGGTTTATTGATTGTCCAGGCTTCAGCCAGAGATAGATAATGGTTATCAAACTGTCTTTGCACCAAATAATCAATTTATCAGGCTTATCTAACTATTTGATTTTTAAAATAGTGCACAGATTAGTTTCTTTTTCTTTCTTTCTTTCTTTTTTTTTGCAATCACAAAAACCTTTTCCTTACACACCAAATTGAAAATAAATATCTGGAGATTGAGAAGACAATGGGTTGGTGAGTATTCGATTTCAAAACTCTAATTGCCTCAGCACAATGCACTGTACCTAGGTTCCTATACAGTGTGACTAACCATTTGGACCTGGTCTTCTTACAAGCTGGACAGAGGAAGAGAGCATGGGCCTCCGTTTCCTTGGCTATGCCACGTGATGGACAATTCTGCTCCGGTTCAATGCCCCTAGAACTCTGATGGTTAATAAATGTACGCGAAGGTTGTTCCATGCCTAAACTGCACATAGAGCTTCCTCGCCAATGCAGGTTGGATTTCATCCAAAAATCCTTCCAGCTTATAGGTCCTTTTGACCTATGAATTTAAGGGTCAGGGATCCAAAGGAAGAGTTCATAAGGAGGGATGCCAATTTATGATTCTTGTAGCATTTGGCGAGTTTTACTTTGGAAATAGGGGGACAAGCCTCAGCAAGATTGTCCCACAAACTACTGCTACCAATACTTATTAGGTTTTCCCTAAGGAAATTTAGCCACAGCAATCTGCCACCTCCCTTCAACCCTAGGATCTCTTCCAAAGTTGTCCTATGAGAGATTAATTCGAGAGTTTCCCAAATTCTAATCCAATAAAGGGGGGCCTAATGCCAATACTCTCCGAGATAGGCCTAATCCACAGGTCAAATCTAAGGGGAACCAACGGAGTACTGGAGGGAAGATTCAACAATTGCCTAAGGAAGCTGTTTTCTGTCTGCGTAATAGCACTAACAGGCTTGTGGCCCCATTGCTCGGCCCCATACATAGAGGCCCCATGGGCTTGAAGCTTATAGCTCTCAATAGTAGGGCTGATAGGCTTATGAAAGCCCCCTATACACTTTTGAGAGCCCACCAGTATGTTGTGCCAGTTTGAGTCTTTGCTTGGCAATGTGGAACCGCCAATCCATTCGTTCACTTAGCGTAAAAGTGCACAAAATATTTTTCTAGCATTTCCATAAGAAAACATATAGCAAAAATGCTTTTCATTTTCCATCAGTTGAGAAAGGCTACTGCACACTATTCAGTGGGCTAGCATGCCTCACTAACACACATTAGGCAACCAGACCTTGTTGGCTCCAAGACACTGTTTATGGTTCACTTATTTACTGTCAAACATATTTTTTTAGCATGTGAGAACAGCTGACTTTGAGATCTGCTGGCGCAGCTTTTGCACACAACTGCCTGTAAGGTTGGGTCTAGTAGCTCAGTGAACTAATGCATGCACTCCAGAGACCTGTGTTTTCCTCATAACCACAGGTTTGAATCCCAGTAGAGCCACAAAGCCTTTCATCTGTTTGCGGTCGATAAAATCCAAACCATTGAGTTTATTACCAATAAATACCTGTTTTCCAACCCCAAAGGGTGAATGGCTGCTTTACAAATACGTGTTATGTTATATCCACAAAGCAGTCCTGAAACTGTGCTTTAAATGGTTGCTCATGTGGGTGGTATAAGGGCACACTGCAGCCCACGTGTGACAGTTGTGCCTTTTGCACTATATTACTGTATCCTTACTAAATAGTCAGGTATGCCACTTAGAATTAACCACTGGTAACATGTTGTAAGGGGCTGAGCATAAGTACTGGGATGACCATGCAAGACAGCACTTTCCTGCCACGAGTGTATAGCTTTGTTCCTGGCAGCAGCATAGCTCATCCTGCCCATGCGACTGACACTCTTTTGGACTGGTGGGAAGGGGTGAAGACTGAGTGTGGGGTCATTCTTTGTGATGCTGAAAATGCCTTTGACTCCGTGTTCTTATGTGGGCCTGCTGCTCTTATAGTTCTTTCATGTTGAAATAATTTTTATTAGGTTTTTAGGTTGTACAAAGTTGTGTTGCACAGTAAAGTATTTCATCAAGCATTTTCCCCTGTATACATTAGGAGAGATCTCATTAGAATTATATCACATGACTTTTATTATATAATGTAACTTTTCATCAAGAGGTGAATAGCTTTGGGTCTTAAACATCAGGCTGAGCCAGGCTTGTGCTTCATCGTTTGCTTATGGTACTGTATCTGTAAAGTTGTATGATCTAAATTGAACTAGATACTACTGAATATTTGGGACCTCCATCATGGTACAAAAGGAGGTTGGTACAGTTAGGAAACTACAACTTGGAGGAGGAAAAAACAAAGTGGAGGCACGAGTGTGTGACATGGATAAACGGATGAAAGGACGGGGATAAACAGATAAGAGATCAGAAGGGAGGCACAGATCAGGGGAGAACCCCTGAATACAGAGGCAGGCTTTTAGGATACATCTTTCATAATGGTTGCGGTTATTTGAGTCATGCTCTATCTGTAACAGAAAAAAGGCAGCTGTGACTTTTTATAATTCTTTTTTTTTGTTTTTATGAAACACTGGGCAGTAGAAAGCATGAAGAACAGGTTGATAGCCCCTGCTAAGGCAGAAGAGACCGAAGAGAAGATGCCCCTTTACAGAGATGATGTAGCTTTAATAACGTCTCTTATAGCTATAGCTATCAAATCTACAGATGAGTGTCATTTGATCTTGTGGTATTTTCCGGTTATAAATTAAACATGGCAACTGCGCTGTCATTAAATATAAATCATTTGAATAACAATCAGAAGACTGCAAGCAGGATGCACATTATCCATGGATTAAGATATGAAACAACAAACAGCAGATGTTTGAAATTAATTATGAGCAGTTGTTAAAAAGAACAATTGTAGCACTAGCAAAGTATGTAGTATAGGCATCCAGTTTGACGGCAGATGTAAAGTTTAAAAATGATTTTTTAAGTTTGTTTCAAACTGTCACACAGTATGTCCCAGATGAGTTTTGAATCTCCTTTAAGAAGCAGTTTCTAGCTTTATTTAAGCATAAATAAGTCCAGGATCTGCAGTTATATATCAGACGGAGCTTGCAGTTTTCCTCTTGGTCACTGACCGTTTCTTCTAAGGCAACTAACGAGCACAGCTTCCAATTTGCAAATTAGTTAACACTCCAACTAAGGGAGCAGTAACTGGTCAATATTTTACGACCACAATTTCAGTAAAAAACACGTGGACACATCCCTTTCCAAATCACAAATAGGAGGGGGAAGTCGAAAGAGCCATTTCACGAGACAAAAATACTTTTCTGTTTATAAAAGGACTTTAGTATATTGTGGAAATCTCTTTTTGCGATTGAAAAACCTATGTTTTGCACCTAAGGTTTGCGATTTCAAAAGTGTGTTGTACATCAGACCCTTAATTTCAAATCAAGTGTCACACAGGCCGATACTACGCACACCTCTTTTATCATCAAGGGCCTAATTTCGAACCCTGGGCGAGTAACTCCGCTCCGCCAGCGGAGTTTGCGGAGATTTGCCTACTCCGCGCTCCATTGCGAACGCGGAGGTAGGCAAAACTCCACCTCCATGGCAGAGCGGAGTTAGCCGCTTCCTCCCCCTCCCAAATTCTTTAAAAATGATAAAAGAAGGCACTTACCTGCGTGTCTGCCGCCTCCTCTGCCTGGCCGCTCTCCTTCCTGCTCCTCTCATACAACGTAGTGTTTTTTTCAATGAAGAAAGACGCGAGGAGCATGAAGGAGAGCGGCCAGGCAGGGGAGGCGGCAAAAACGCAGTTAAGAGCCTTCTTTTATCATTTTTAAAGAATTTGGGAGGGGGGAGGGAGCGGAGCGGAGAGAAGCATAGCTCCACTGAGTTTTTTTCAAACTCCGTGGAGCTACGCGTAGAGTCACTACGCCAGCTCCGCCCACCCTTAGTAATTTCGAGGTCGAGCGGAATTGCTTCTGCCCAACACCGACTCGGTCCTGGGGCCGACCGGCACCCAGTTAGCAGTCCCGACCGCCTCATTAGGATGCGACTGAACACTGTTTGGTCACATTCCTACATTTAACTATGGTAGCATGCATTACGGCCGTAAACTGGCCGTAATGCATGCTCCCATAGTGAAATGGGAGGTGTGGTTCATCCCTGCACCCCGTGGTGCAGGGATCCCTCGGCGTCCAACCGGAGGCCGTGCACCAAAGGGGGCCCTGCTGGGGGCCCCCAAACACTCTTTCCGACATGGTTTCCATGTCGGAGAGGCCAGTATGAAAACCATGTCGGAAACCGTGCATTGTAATCTCAAGGGCGGAAAGGCCCGCCCTTAAGATTACGGGCTGGATTCCAACTTGCCGACGGCTCTCCGAGCCCGTCGGAAATCAGTCGGAATGACCAGCAGGTTTACTTTCTGACCGCCTATATCTTAATTAGGCGGTCGGAAAGTAAACCGAGGAACTCATTACGATGCAGCTCAGAAGGCTCCGACCATCGGTCGGAGCCTTCCGAGCCATATCTTAATCGACCCCCAAGTATTAAAATTGGTCATTTACACTAGCAGTTGCAGGAAAGATGATTTAGATATACGTTTGTCATTTACTCTGCAGACTTTACTCAGCATGACAACACAAGTAAGTACCACACACACAGGTGAGTGATTTCCTATGTTTTTTTACCTTTACAATGCATTCTTTACCATGAAGTACTTTACTCTGCAGGTTCAGGTGCGGTTGGAGGTAAAGGGGGCTTTGGTCATCTAAATGTAAAGGTTAGTTTAGGATTTAAAGATGGGCAAAGGAAAAGGGGATATGGGTGAATTTAGGATAAAGGGGTGGATGGTGGTAAACGGGGAAGGGGTGATTTTATAGTTATGTGGTAATGGTAAAGGAACATAAGGGTGATTTCAGGGTTTAAGGGGTGGGTAGAAGTAAGGGGATAATGGATGAATTTAGGGTAAAGGGGTGAATAGTGGTAAAGACGGGAAGAGGTGATTTTAGGTTTAAGGGGTGGGTAGTGGTAAAGGGTTACAGGGGTGATTTTACTGTTTTAAGGGTGGGTAGAGGTAAAGGGAGGCACTCTGTGATTTTAGGGATTAGAGGTGGGTAGAAGTAAAGGGAGGTAAGGGTATTTTTACGGTTTTGAGCTGGGTAGATGTTAAGGGTTTGTTAAGGTTTAGGGGATGAGGTGTGTGTAGAGAAAAAGGGAGCTAGGGAGATTTTAGGGTTCAGGGTTTAGAGATGGGGTAAAGGAAAGTAATGATCACTTTAGGGTTTAGGGGTAAGGAGTGGGTAGAGCTAAAGGAGGTAAAGGGTCTGTTAGGGTTCAGAGGTGGGCAGAGGGAAAGACAGGTGTGGATGTTAAAAAAGGGGGGAGTGTGGGGATACCCAGTATCATTATATATATATATATATATTAGGTAGTTATAGTTAGGACCTAGTTTCCATAGGATAAGTGTTTTTTTCTTTTGCCAATATCTTTGGTGCCGTTTGACAAATCTTCGCGAAATTTCCAAAACTAATGGGGCGCTCCGGTCAGCTCCTGTCTTGAAAGTTTTGGGGTGATTCATCAAGCGGGGGACGAGAAAAAAGGGGGGTCACAAAATGAGTTTTCTCCATGTTAATTTCCATAGGACATTTTGGAAGAGGCTACCTCCCGAACTGCTGAATGGAATTACACCAAATTTGGCAAAAAGGTAGCTCTTGGTTCAGAAAGCGTTCTTCTTTTTAAATGGTGTAAATTCATTCAGTAGTTCCTGAAATATTCATATTTGAAATATTTATATATCTGGTGACCGCGGTGGATCTGCGAACCCTCCCGATCACGAACTTCATTGACAGCCATCTTGTGACTCGGTTGAATCGAGTCACAAGAAAAAAGGTTAAAAATGAAGAAAAGGGGGCAGGGTAGAAAAACCCTGACCCCCTAGGCCTGGTCAAAAGGTCCCACAGGGAGCCCCAGGGCCAAAAAAAGCATTTTTTTTTTTTTAAATCAGCGGGATTCGCGTAGGATTCGCGAATCCGACAGAAAATTTTAAAAAAGGAAGCAGGGACTCCCGCGCTTTGTTTGTTTTATGCCTCAGGGTGGGCCAGGCCCCAAGGGCATTTCAGTATTTTGTAGAGGGGGCCCGCGGGGGCCCCTGCAGACCTGGGACCGCCACCTCCCCGGGGCTTAGTGAAACAAGTACATGGGGGGCCTTCCCCCCATACTCCCCCAGGAACCGCCACCTCCCCGGGGCTTCAATTTCTTATGGGCGGGGGGTCTCGTGGCCCCACCAAACCCTGGGGACCGCCACCACCCCGGGGGCTACTTATAAAACGGAACTGCTCCAGGGACCACCACCTCCCAGGGGCGCACTTCATTGAAATACAGGGGTCCGTTGTGGACCCCCGCCCCCGGGGACTGCCACCTCCCTGGGGCTTCACATCAGTTGGGAGGGGGGCCACGGCTGCCTTCCAGGAGCCCTCCTTGGCCCTGGGTACCACCACCCCCCAGGGCTGGCTCCAGCAATGTTCCGGGGTGCCTACCCCCGGGACATTGCAGTTTGCAATGGCAGTGCGTGAGAACTGCTCCCGCCCTGTAATTGCAAACTTATGCTTCGCTTCATGGAAGCGAGAGCAGGAAACCTGCTCTTGCTTCCATGAAGCGAAGCAGAATTGCTTTTGAACAAGGGGAGCTGCATGTTTGCAGCTCCCCTTGTCCAAAAGCATTGCCGGCTCTCGCAGGAGGCGGGGAGACACTTGGGATCACGAGGGCATTGGGGCTCCCCCGCGGTCCCCATCGTGAGGCCAGGCCCCGGGGGATGGGGTCCCCATGGCCAAAAGTGGCCCAGGGAAGAGGGGCCATGCGGCCCCCTCCCTCAAAGTAAAAAAATAAAAATAAATAAAAAAAGAGGCAAAGCCAGGGCCGTAAAAGGAGTCAGGAGCGGGGGCGCACAGCTTCCCTCCTTTAAATTTAGATTTTTTTTCAATTAAAAAATTGGCCATGCCCCGGGGGATGGGGACCCCGGGGCCGGAATCAGCCTCGGGAGGGGGGCCGCATGGCCCACTTCCCGTTTTTAAAATAAATAAATAAATGGCTCAGGCCCTGGGGGATGGGGTCCCCAGGGTCCAAAAAAATTAAGAGAAGGGGGGCAGCACAGCCCCCCTTCTAACAATAAAAAAATAAAAGAGAAGCCGGCATCTCGCCGGGAAACTTCGCCCCCTCTCTGCACCATACTGCAAACGCGCCTCTTGGCATGTTCTGGGTTGGGGGATTAAGTCACCTTGAATCCTAAGGGTCCTTAGGGGCCAACTAGCCCACCAGGTGCCTCCAGTAAGCCCCACACAGTGGAATTGCTGAGAGGTGGTCCAAGGCCACGCCCCTTTTTTACACCACTCTGCAAACGCACCTCTTGGCGCACTGCTGGTGCGGTGATGAAGTCCTCTTGTGTCCTGAGGACCTCAGGAATAAAGTGGACTTCATCCCCCGAGCAGCAGTGTGCCAGGAGACACGTTTCCAGAGTGTTGTAAAAAAGGGGTGTGGTCTCAGACCACTCTCAGCAATCCAGCTGTGTGGGGCTTACTAGAGATAACAGGAAGGCTAGTTGGCCCCCAGGGACCCTCAGGAGGCAAGGGGGCTTCATCTCCCAACAAAGAGAGTGCCAGGAGGCGCGTTTGCAGAGTGGTGGAGAAAGAGGGCGTGGCCTGTGTCCACCTCTCAGCAGTCACACTATCTGGGGCTTACTGGAGGTATCAGGTGGGCTAGTTGGCCCCTACGGACCCTCAGGAGGCAAGGGAACTTCAATCCTCATCCAAGAGTGCACCAGGGAGCGCGTTTGCAGACTGGTGGGCAAAGGGGGCGTGGCCTGCTATGAGAACTTACCAATGCTGCTGTTTGGGACTTACTGGAGGTAATAGAAGGGGTGGTTGGCCCCCAAGGTTGCCCTTGGGGGCCAACTACCCCTCCTGTTACCTCCAGTAAGTCCCACACAGTGGGATTGCTAAGAGGTCTTCGGAGGCCACGCTCCCCTTTCTCCACCACTCTGCAATCGCACCTCCTGGCACACTACGGGTTGGGGGATGAAGACCACTTTACTCTTGAGGGACTTTGGGGGCCAAGAAGCCCTCCTGGTACCTCCTGTAAGTCCTACTCAGCGGTATTCCTGAGCACTGGTTGGAGGCCCAGCACCCTTTCTCTACCACTCTGCAAATGCGACTACTAGTTAAAGAAGCATTTGCAATGTAATAGGTTTCGCATTAGCGAGAGTTAGATCTATTGGCGTTGTAAATGTAAAAGTTTTTTACTAATGTTTTTTGGAGTGGAGTGGATGTACGTTGTGTGTAGTGGAATGATGTGGTATGTTGTACAGTGAAACTATGTGGATAAAAAGTATGTGGTATTTAGTGTATAGGAATTATGTAGAGTGGGATTATGTGTTATGGAGAGTAATTATGTGGTATGGTAGTCTGTGTTGTGGAGTGGTAACCTCAGGTGTAGTCTTCCTCGTTTCCATAGAAGCTAAACTATGAACTCAATGAGACAAAAAAAAGAAGGAACCACTGAGGAGCGGTTTTGGACCTCGTCAGAGGTATGAGCAGGGCCACTGGAATTATGTGACTGTTTGGCTGCACCGACTTTCGCACAATTATACATTTCCCACATTAGCCACATATTCCATCATCTGCTGCCTAATCTGCAGATTTGATTAAAAAAAAGCCTTGTTTCTAGCTCAAACGGCTCAAACGTTTCCAAAAATGCAGCAACAAGTGTTACAGGGTGGTAGAAGGCCCTATGCAAACCCAGAATGGTCACCTGTTACTTATTGCTAAATGTGGGTGTTAAATTGGTACTAATGGTGTGCAACACACTCTTGTTTCTTTCTGCGCCCCTCTTGCCTCTTAATGTATTTCTGTTGCTTCTTTCTGTACCTTTCTTTCATTTTCTGCACTTTTCTTGCCTCTTTCTGCACATTTCTTCTGCTTTCTGTTTCTCCACTCTTTCTGCACCTCTCTTGCTTCTTTCTGCACCTCACTTGCTTCTTTCTTCTGCACCTCTGTTGCCTCCTTCTGCACCCCTGTTGCTTCTTTGTGCACTTCTCTTGCCTTTCTGTACCCCTCTTGCCTCTGTTTGCACCCATTTTCTTCTTTCTGTACTTCTCTTGCTTCTTTCTGTACCTTTTTTGCTTCTTTCTGCATCCCCCTTGCCTCTTTCTGCACTCCTCTTCCTTCTTTCTGCACCCCTCTTACCTCTTTATGCACCTCCCTTGCCTTTTTCTGCACTTCTCTTGCCTTTTTCTGTACCACAGTTTGTTTTCTGCACTTCTCTTGCTTCTTTCTGTACCTCTCTTGCTTCTTTGTGCACCCCTATTGCCTCTTTCTGCACTCATCTTCCCTCTTTCAGCCCATCTCTTGTCTCTTTGTGCACCTCTCTTGTCTCTTTGTGCACCTCTCTTGCCTTTTTCTGCACTTCTGTTGTCTCTATCTGCACCTTTGTTGCTTCTTTCTGCACTTCTCTTGCCTCTTTCTGCACCTCTGTTGCTTTTCTGAGCACTTTGCTTGCCTCTTTCTGCACCCCTCTTGCCTCTTTCTACACTTCTGTTGCTTCTTTCTGCACCTCTCTTGCTTCTTTCTGTACCTCTCTTGCCTCCTTCTGCACCTCTCTTGCCTCTTTCTATAGTTCGCTTGCCTCTTTCTGCACCTCTGTTGCTTCTTTCTGCACCTCTCTTGCCTCCTTCTGCACCTCTCTTGCCTCTTTCTATAGTTTACTTGCCTCTTTCTGCACCTCTGTTGCTTCTTTCTGCACTTCTCTTGCCTCTCTCAGCATCCCTCTTGCCTCTGTCTGCACCAATGTTGGTTCTTTCTGCAGATCTCTTGCTTCTTTCTGCACCTGTCTTGCCTTTTTCTGTGCATCTCTTGCCTCTTTCTGCACTTCTCTTGCCTCTTTCTGCACTTCTCTTGCTTCTTTCTGTGATTATCTTGCTTCTTTCTGCACTTCTCTTGCTTCTTTCTGCACCTTTCTTCCTCTTTCTGTACCTCTCTTGCCTCTTTCTGCACTTCTCTTGCTTCTTTCTGCGCCTTTCTTCCTCTTTCTGCACATGTCCTACCTATGTAGGCATAGTTAGAAATTAGCATTTAAAAAACCTTAGAAATTAACTGAAAAAAACAGAGGTTTCAGGGACGTTGTAGTTAGTATTAGCAGTTAAAAAACCATAGAAATTCACTGAAAGACCAGAGGTTTCAGGGACGTTATAATTAGGAATTAGCATTTAAAAAACCTTAGAAATTCACTGAAAAAACCACAGGTTTCAGGGACGTTATAGTTAGGCTGACATTTCACTTGTACAAAACCAGAGAAATTCAGCCGTTATAACTCGCGCCCCCGCAATGCACTGCTGATGACGTCACATTTATATCACTCATGACATGGTCAGTGACATCACTGATGACATCTCAAATGACATCACTGATGCCATCACTGATGACATCATCCACTTAAAATCTGATGTACCTCCTCAAACCCTAATATAACCTTTAATACAACCACTCTAAAATACAGACTACCATTCTCAAAACCATAGACACACCAATACCAGTTAGTACATACCCACTCACTGATTTATAGGTCTACCCACACATCCACTCACCCATACAGTCAGTCATATATGCAGTCACTGATCAATACAGCCACTGATATATGCACTCATATACCCATACAGACACTCACACACTGCCACTCACCCACAGAGTTACTCACACACCTAGTCAGTCACCCAAAGAATCAATCACACTGCCATTTACTCACTATACAGTTACACACACACACCACTTCACTTATTCATACAGATAGTAACACATACTTACTCTCTTCTACAATCACTGACACAAACACACACTCATTCATACAGTCACTCTCACAATCCTCACTCTCACATATAGTCACTTATATACTCCAACACTCACGTATACTGCCTTTCATATTTGTAGTTACTTACACATACACCACTGAGACATCAATTCACTCACCAACACAGCCATACGCACACTCACTCACCCATACAGCCCTTCACAGATGAACCCTCATGAACCCATACACCCAGTGTATCACCCACTCACACATCCATGCAAGGAGTCCCACCCCCCCACCCACCCACACACATACTCAGGCACCCATACAGATACTCAGAAAACCAATCATTAACCCATATAGACACTCATGTAGCTACTCACCAACCCATGCAGCCATTTACACACCAACTTACAGACAGATTAGTCACACAGATTAGTCATTCACCCATGCATTCACAAAGACACGTTCAATCACTCACTTATACAGTCAGTCACGCACCCACTAAATCATCCATTCAAACACTCATAAACCCACTCATTCTTCAATACACCTTGGCATATATATATATATATATATATATATATATATAACATTCTTAAACTTTTTAGAAACACTCAGTCACTGGATGATGTCATCAGTGATGTCATTTGAGATGTCATCAGTGATGTCATCAGTGATGTCACTGAACATGTCATGAGTGATGTATTATGTGACGTCATCAGCAGTGCATTGCCGAGGCGTGAGTTATAGTTTGCTCAGCTAACTATAACGGCCGAATTTCTCTGGTTTTGTACGAGTGAAATGTCAGCCTAACTATAGCATCCCTGAAACCTGTGGTTTTTCCAGTGAATTTCTAAGGTTTTTTAAATGGTTTTTTAAATGCTAATTTCTAACTATAACGTCCCTGAAACCTGTTCTGCCCGCATCGATTGTGTGTCTTTTGCTTTCTCGCCCTAAGTGCGCCAGGTATGCCCAGACGTGGGTCCTGGGCTCACTGTGCCACTGGAATCAAGCTATCCTGGCTGAAGAGGGGTGAAACCCCGAAACCGGCCCTAGGATGCTTGTTTCCGGTCCAGGGAGGACCTGGCTTGGCAGTTCGGGCTGGACTGGTCCTATGAGGCACAGGGTCAAGACTGATTTGCATATGGCCAGATCTAAACTGGGGTGGCATGGTGAGCAAAAGAATGATGGATTTAACCCAGATCTCTTGACTGGGGGTGAATGTTTTGATTTGTTCTGCATTCCGTCCATCAATTGTGTGTCTTTTGCTTTCTCGCCCTAAGTGCACCAGGTATGCCCAGACGTGGGTCCTGGGCTCACTGTGCCCCTGGAATCAAGCTATCCTGGCTGAAGAGGGGTGAAACCCCGAAACCGATCCTAGGATGCTTGTTTCCATTCCAGGGAAGACCTGGCTTGGCAGTTCGGGCTGAACTGTTCCCATGAGGCACAGGGTCAAGACTGATTTGCATATGGCCAGGTCTAAACTGGGGTGGCATGGTGAGCAAAAGAATGATGGATTTAACCCAGATCTCTTGACTGGGGGTGAATGTTTTGATTTGTTCTGCATTCCGTCCATCAATTGTGTGTCTTTTGCCGCATCGATTCTGCAGCCAAACACATGAAAGAACTCTTCAAAATAGTTAAGGAATTCTCCAACCCGACAGCCACAGGGAACACCACCCACCCCCCCAGAACTTTGCGACACCCTCTCAGACTACTTCCTCAGCAAAATCACTACCATCTACAACAACTTCAACCCCTAACCTACCTTTCTCAGCCTCAACAACCTCAACCTCCCAGTGAAGACCAGCCAAACGATCACCACCTAGTGTCCACTTACCACTCAGACCACCACAGCCATCATGTTCTCCATCCACTCTGAGGCACAGATCGACCGATGCCCCCACCATATTTTCAACCTCGGAACCAACCCAATCAGCACAGAGCTTACAGGCATCCTCAACACCTCCATAGCAACCTTCCGAGAAAGTTGGAAACACGCAGAGGTCTGACCCCTCCTAAAGAAACCCTTTACAACCCCAGTGACCTAAAAAACAACCAACCGATCTCCTTGCTCCCCTACCCAGCCAAAGTACTTGAGAAAGTCTTCAACCAACAGCTCACCGAATACCTGAAATACAACCACCTCCTCAACACCTCACAATCAGGATTCCGTGCCAACCATAGCCTTGAGACCACATTGATCGCTGCCACAGACGACATCAGAACTCTCCTTGACCATGGAGAAACTGTGGCCCTGATTCTCCTCGACCTCTCTGCTGTGTTCAACACCTCCTCCCACCACACCCTCATTGACAGACTCTACAATATCAGCATATAGGAAAATGCCCTCAAGTGGATAGCCTCCTTCCTTACAGGATTCACACAGAGCATCCAACTGCCTCCCTTCACCTCTGCACCCAAGGACATCATATGCCACAAGGATCATCCCTCAGCCCCACCCTATTCAACATCTACATGACCCCCCTCGTTGACATTGTCAGATCCCATGGACTCAACATTATCTCCTACGCAGATGACATTCAACTAATACTCTCACTCACCGAGGACCCCTCCAACACCAAAACCAACTTCTGCAATGCCATGACCAACGTAGCCAATTGGAGGAGAGACAACTGCCTCAAATTCAACTCAGACAAATCAGAAGTACTGATCTTCGGGAAGAACACCTCTGCATGGGACCACAGCTGGTGGCCAGAGGAACTTGGACCTATGCTCAGACCGACTGACCATGCACGCAACCTTGGCATTATCCTCGACAGCCAACTGACCATGAAATGACAAGTCAACAAAGTCACCTCCTCCTGCTTCCAAAACCTTTGCATGCTCTGCAGAATCTTCAGCTGGATCCCAATTAACACCAGAAAAACCGTCACGCAGGGACTTGTCGCCAGCCACCTCAACCACATGAATGTTCTCTATGCTGACTTTCACACCCAGCTTCACAGAAGTCTCCAGACCCCACAGAACCCTGAACCCAGACTCATCTTGGACACACATCACTCCTCACCTCAGAAACCTACACTGGCTCCCCATCTAGAAAACATGCCAGTTCAAGATAATCACACATGCCTACAAAGCTGTTCACGGCCCCTCCTGTTACCTTCAGTAAGCCACACACTGTGGGATAGCTAAGAGGTCTTTGTGGCCCCATGCCCTTTCTCCACCACTCTGCAAACACGTCTCATGGCACACTACTATTTGGGGGATGAAGTCCCCTTGACTGCTCAATGACCTTGGGGGCCAAGAAGTCCTCCTGGTACCTCCTGTAAATCCTACACAGATGGACTCCTGAGAGCTGGTTGGTGGCCTACCCCTTTCTCCACCAGTCTACAAACCTGATTACTGCTTAAAAAACCATAGAAAGTCACTGAAAAAACACAAAGGTTACAAGGATGTTATAGTTAGGAATTAGCATTTTAAAGAAACCTTAGAAATTCACAGAAAAAATCAAAGGATACAGGAATTATAGTTAGGAAATTGAATAAAAAACCTTCGAAATTCACTGAAAAAAACAAAGGTTACAGGGACGTTCTAGTTAGGCTCAAGTTTCACTCGTTCAAAACCAGTGAAATTCAGCAGTTATAGTTAGCTGAGCTAGGTGGCATCACTGATGACATCACTGATGACATCATCCACAAACTCACTAACATACCCACTCACACCCCATAGAACCTTTCACACACCCACTCCCACACAACCATTTATAAACCCATTCAAAGACCCATACTAGTACTTACACACCCACTCACTGATTCATATATCTACACACACATCCACTCACCCATACAGCCACTCATACACGCACTCACTCTCTAATACAGCCACTGACATATCCACTCATACACCCATACAGCCACTCACACACTTACTCACTCACTGATACAGTCAATCACACAGCCACTTACTCACCAATATAGCTACACACACACCCACTTACTTACTTATACAGACACTGACATGTACTCACTCACCAATACAGTCACTGACACAAGCACACACTCACCCATATAGCCACTCTCACATTCACTCACTCACCCATACAGTCACTCATATACCCCATCACTCACATACACTGCATTTCACATACCTAGTTATTCACCCATACACCAATGACACATCCACTCGCTCACCCACACAGCCATACACATACTCAATCACCCATAAAGCCCCTCACACACGCACTCACCAACCCATACAGCCACTGACTCACCCACTCACTCATCCATACAGGCAGTCTCACACCCCATCACCCTCCTACAAAGACACTCAGACACCCATACAGGTAGTCAGGCAACCAATCACTCACCCATACAGCCACTACCCACTTATACACCAATATGGCCACTTAGACACCAACTGACTAACAGATACAGAAATTCACACAACCAGTCACTCACCCACACGTTCACTGAGACACCTAATCAGTCACCGATACAGTCAGTCACGCACCCATTAATCATCCATACAGGCACTCATACACTCACTCATTCACCAATACACCTTGGTATATATATTTAACACTCATAAACTTTTTAAAAACACTCACAGTCACTGGATCATGTCATCAGTCAAGTCATCAGTGATGTCATTTGAGATGTCATCAGTGATGTCACTGACCATGTCATGAGTGATGTAATATGTGAGGTCATAAGCAGTGCATTGCGGGGGCGCAAGTTATAGTTAGCTCAGCTAACTATAACTGCTGAATGCTGAACTTTACTGGTTTTGTACAAGTGAAACTTGAGCCTAACTATAACGTCCCTGTAACCTTTGTTTTTTTCAGTGAAAAAAAAAATATATATATATGTATGCATGTATATATATGTGTATATATATATATATATTTCACATGAAAGATCCTCACGCTTGAAATGAGGAAACACGAGCCACTCCAATAGTTTTGCAAGGTTTTAATCTTCAGGCAGAAAAATACGCGTTTCAACCGCACAAGCGGTCTTGATCACACATATATATATATATTTATAGTTCAGACCTAGTTACCCTAGGAAAAATGTTTTTTTGGTTTGTTAATAATTTTGGTACAGTTTGACGAATCTTCACAAAACTGTTCAGAAAAGTGCTCTGTTTTCCTCAGTTTCTTTCTGGAAAGTCTTGGGGTGATCCATCAAGTGGGGCTGAGTAAAAAGGGGGATCCAAAACACAATTTTCCCATGCAATTTCAATCCATTCAGTAGGTTTTGAGAAATTAATGTTTAAAAGTCTGAATATCCGGACTGTTGGACTGAAATTCAAAAATGTAAGCCTTCTGGATGGGTGAGGGGGTTTTTTCAGAGTGAGCACTCTGATTTGCTGGCTACAACATGAAAAGAAATAGTGTGGCTGCCATTACAGGGCTAGAAGACTTAGTACCCAGTCTGAAAATGTTTTTTAAAACTATATATGGGGGCACAGTAGGGATACCCTGCCCCCATGGCCTTTGTGGTGGGATCCCAGAGCGGCCCTCCCAAGGCCAAATAATTTTTTTTTAAATTGTTGCAATCCTGTGGTCCACCAGCTGGATTGTGGTAAAAAAAAATGGTGCCTTTTTTTCTAAATAAATTACCCCCAGGGTGAGCCTGGGTGTCAAACTATATGTATTTCTGTTATTATGGGGTGAGGGTGTGCATAGGACACCCTCCCTGAGTTGATTTTACCCCAAGGACTCCATTCCTCTGGCCTTGTGCATAATTTGAAGGGGAGGGGATGTGGGCCTTCCACCCAACACTGATTAGGGCCCTGGGGACCCCATCCCCTGGAGCCTGCTGTAATTCTAAAATGGAAGGGGGCATGCTTCCTCCCTTGACAAGCCTCTAGGAGGCCACAGGAATCCCATCTCCCGGGGACGTTAACATTATTACGGGAGTGGGTGTCAGCCCTCTCCCCAAGCCTGATCTAAGTAGTATCCTGTGGATCCAACCCCCCTGGGACACATGCCCTGCCAGCACTCTCCTGGGCAGAAATCCCAACTTTTCTCCCACCTGAGCAGGAACACAGAAATCAGCTACTCCCACCTTGGCAGGAGCAGAGGAGTATATGGCCGGCTCCCATCAGAACCACAATGGAAAATGAAAAAAGGTGTGGGTGCTAAGGGTGGGCACCAAGGCATCTACAAAAGGTGAGAAGCACCCCACATTGCCCAGTGAGGGCGTGTTATTTACTTTTGTTTGGAGCCTGATGGTGCTCCTGTCCCCACCAAGCATTTTTTGTTGTTGTGGGGGGCTGCTGGCAGTGCAGCAGCCCTCAGCAATATTTAAATAGAACATTGTTTTCTGGGTCATTAAATCCATGATTTCAGGAGAGCTTACCATATTTTTTCAAGCTCTCCAAACTGGAGTTGTATGCTCGTCGTCCTGAGTGCAAGGCCCTCTCGTGGTTGGTTCTATGGTTGTGCTTTGTAGACTGAAAAATGTTAAAAGATAGACTCAAAGACGTGTTGATTTTTTTTATAAAGGCTTTATTTAAAAAAATTATGACAATCAATCGCTATAATCTAGAGAAACTCCCTAAATGTAAACTTACTCTCACTAGAAGAGCCATGATCATTTGAACTCTTGGGAGCTAAAATCAAGCTGGAAAAGAAACTGCTAGAAAAAACACTCCTTGTATATCATCCACCTGGGAACGTCACAATATTCTTTGAGCAACTTATGGAAATGATCACAATCAATGCTACCCCACTCTCTAAGACAATACTACTAGGAGATTTCAACCTGCTTTGGAACAATGACAAAGGCCCCACAGTAGCAGCATTCAGTAGCCTGCTTCAGGACCTCAACATGATTCAAACATGCGAGGGACCGACTCCCAACAAAGGGGCTACCCTTGATCTCATCATTGCTAAACAGGGATCAGTAAACATGTTAGATATCACCCCAACAGACTGGTCAGATCATTGTCAAATTCTTTTTTAAATATCCACGCAAGAAACAAAAATCAAAGGTCAAACAAGAAGGGATAAAACTTGGGAGAGGGATTACAGCCACGTAAACAGAACTGAACTGAAGGATCTGTACCAAGACTGACCTAACATTGGTTCAAGAGCTGACATATCTCTACAACAGGAGTATGACTGACATAGCTCAGAAGGTGGCTCCTGTACGTCTAAAAAGGCAAAAGAAAAAACCTTCAGTTCCATGGTTCAATCAAAATATAAACAAGGACACAAGACAACTTAGACATCTGGAATGTCTAGGGAGGAAGGTCCCAAACACTACCTTTTCTGAACAACTGAGAAGGCACAGAATATCATACAAAAAGGCTATCTGGATAGCCAAAACAACAGCAATCAGATCACAGCTTGCCAGAGTGAAGAACAGGCCTAGAAATCTTTTTGACATGATAAAACAACAATCAGGAAAACTTGCAGAACCCACAATTGGAAACAACTCAAAGGATATCTGCAACACCTTCATAATTTTCTTTAACTTTTGGATGCGTCGGACGGCCCCCGGCCGTCCGACGCTACGGGTGGCGTGTGCGTCGGACGGCCGGGAGCCGTCCGATTCGCGCACGCGTGAAATTTTCCCGCACTGCGGGAAGATTTCGCCCGCATCCAAGGGGTTAAAGAAAGAATCAGAACCTTAAGCAACTCCATCCCCTAGCAAGCTAGGGCCCAACCTATGGAAACCATCTTACCCAAACTCACAGCTAAGTCACAGACCCTCACAGCCCAATTGTCCAAAGAAAAAACATAGCCTTCTGGAACAGTTTCAGATCTCTATCTGAGGGGTATATCCAGAATACCATTCAGTCAATGAAGCCCACCACACACTTCGAGGACCCCATTCCTTTCCACATACTGAAAGAGATCCACCAATCCATCACTCCCCTATGGACAAAAATTGTGAACACATCTCTCCAAAAAGGATCCCTCCCAAAATGCCTGAAGATGGGCCAAGTATCTTCCTTACTAAAAAGACAGGGCACAGACCACAAAGACTTAATCAATTTCCGATTGGTATCCAAACTGCCTCTCCCAGCTAAATTGGTTGAAAAATGCACCCACGATCAGCTATGTGAACAAATTAAGACTTTAGAACTATTAGATAATCACCAATCAGGTTTCAGACCTGGTCACAACAATGAGGTCGCCATGCTTAACATCCTTAATGATATCCAAGCATCACTTGACCAAAAAGTATCCTGTCTCCTTATACTTCTGGATTTATCAGTGGCATTCAACACAGTCAGCCCTAAACGCCTCAGAGAATCTCTTGAATTCAGAATGGGCCTATCAGCAGCAGTCCTTAACTGGTTCACCTCCTTCTTGCAAAATCGATTACAAAGAGTTAAAATCGGCAACACCCTATCTGTTGTAGCTAACATTGACAGGGACATTACACAAGGATCAACGGGCCCGATTCACAAAGATAAACGTATATGTTTGTGTAATTTAGTACTTTTAGGTATCCACAAAGGTAAACTTAGACCAAAAGTCTAAGTTTTCGACTTTTGGTATTCACAAAAGGCATTACAAGTAGTATCTTTACCATGCATCTTCTGACAAACTGACACATCGCTACCGCTGCGCAGATCAGAACCGGCGCATCACCTCTGTTGCCTAAATCAGACCTGGTGCATCACCTCTGTTGCATGGATCAACACAGACGCATCACTGCTGTTGTGTAGACCAGAACCAGCGTATCGCCTTAGCTGCATACATCAGATATAATGCATCACCTTCGGAACCTCCACTGTGCAAAGCTCTTCCTGGACCAAGGTCTTTGCATCACTGTTGATGGCCTTCTCGACGATAATGATGAACCTCGGCATCGCAGCTCACCACTCATCGGAGTCGATGTATCGGCACTGCTATGCAGCTCGGATCCTGCGCATCTTCACCGCTGAATGGATCGACACTGACGCACCCCGCATCCTCA
This sequence comes from Calotriton arnoldi, assembly GCA_963921515.1. Lineage (NCBI taxonomy): Eukaryota > Metazoa > Chordata > Amphibia > Caudata > Salamandridae > Calotriton > Calotriton arnoldi. The sequence continues at coordinate 583,521 of CAWUFW010000934.1, forward strand.
ATGTTGGCACAACCAGGATTAAGGTACATTTGTTCGGCTGGGCTCACTGGGTCTCTGAAACTGGCCTGCGCTCCATCGCAATTGACCTGAACTTTTGACTTTGTCCTGGTCCGGCACAACCAGATATCCCAATTAAGCGCTTATTGCTTCTAAGCGCTATTTTACAGTTTATTCTTTCAAAATTAATATCTCAAGTTCTACTTATTGGATATTTGTCATTTTGGTCTTATTTTATTTATTAAATCAAGTTATGTTTTTCTAACATGATGTGGAACGTTTTTGTGTAGTGTTTTCTCTGTTTTACTGTTTGAAGTGTTACACAAATACTTTACACATTGCCTCTAAAGTTAAGCCTGTCTGCTTTGCACCAAGCTACCAGAGGGTGAGCACAGGTTAATTTAGAGTTTGCCTGCTTTTTCCCCTGACTAGGATTGTGGTTGCTGCTTGACTAGGCTTCATACCAAGTCAACCTACAACCCAATTTCTAACATATAAAACTTTTGTTTTACAACATAAAAAAACACTGAAATGTACCAGGTATAATTTACCAAGCTAGCTATAATGTTCCCCCATACACTGCTTATCACCTCACATATTACATCACTCAGGACATATTTAATGACATCACTGATGACATCACTGATGACATCTCAAATTATTCACCCCCCAGGTGCCCAACCCCCCATCTTGAAGGACTTTCGCAATGCCCAGCGTGCAGTTAGGCACAGGTCCTGCACCCATTGCCTCACAGGTGACCAACACCCTGTGAGCACTTATTTTCCTGGTCCCTCTGAAGACTCTCAGGAGTCCCACTGGAGTCCCGTGGATCACAGTGACACCCCACTTTTTTTTTTTTCAAATTTGGTCTAACATGATAATTCTCAATCCATGTTGTTTTACTCGTAATTGCATGGTTCTGGTGCGAAATTACCACGCAGTAACAGTAAAACTGTATGCAGTGCTATCATTACCCCACCACCACGCAACTTATAATCATGATCAAAGGGCCAGATGTATGACCCTTTTTAGCGGTTGCAAACTAGAAATAAGCCCGTTTGCAATCGCTAAAAAGGGTTATGGTATGTACAAACTCTATTTTGCCAGTCAGTAACCTATTACCAACTCGCAAAATAGGGTTTGCGAGTAGCTATTAGGAAGGGGCGTGCCAACAGCGTCCCTTCCTAATAGCGAGTCGTATTGGTATGTACTATTGTTTAGTCTCAAAACATTTGCAGTTACCACCTACCTCAAGCAGGTGGTAAGCCAGTCGCAAACAGGAACGGGTCCCCAGGGGACCCCTTCCCCTCTGTGAATGTATGCGAAAATATTTTTTAAGAGCAGGCAGTGGTCCCACGGACCACTGCCTGCCCTTAAAAAATTAAAAGAAAACTTATTTTTTTCTTTTAAACGCATCCCATTTTCCTTTAAAGAAAACGGGAAGCATTTGGAAAAAAAAAGTTGCTTTATTTAAAAAGCAAACACAGACATGGTGGTCTGCTGTCCCCAGCAGGCCACCATCCCTGTGATATGTGAGTTTCCTAAGGGGTCGTAAATTGCGACCTACCTCATTAATATTAATGAGGTAGGACTTTAACGCCCCCATTAAGAATCACAAACAGTGTCTGAGACACTGTTATACATTCCATTTTGCAAGTCGCAAATTGCAAGTTGCAAAACTTCGCAATTTGCGACTCACAAAATGGAATGGTTGTACATCTGGCCCAAAGTGTCTAAAACATGCATCATGGAGGAGGCAAGATGGAAACCCAAGACTATATTAGTAAAATATTCAGGTGTTTACGTCTTTCTGCTGTGAAATTTGAAGGAACGGAGAGGAGGGGAGAGAATGTAGCCTTAGGGCTAGAGCGGTTTACCTCAAAGCTGGGGAACCGGGTTCGAGTCTCGGCAATGACACTCAACATCCTGTGATTTTTGGCAAATCACTTAATCTCCCCGTGCCTAACAAAAATTAATGTGTCTATCTGTAACAAAACTGGTGCTCATGTAAAGCGCTCTGATACTTGATATCTTCGGGCCTAGTTCGCGTTATATATAACTCTAAAAAAATGTTTTTTTTAAAAGTGCTAAATGCTCCAATATACATCGTAAGCCAGTAGAACCTAGGGAAATTGAAACTAAATCTCAATCAATAGACAACATGAAAAAGTGCATGATGTGCTATTTATTTTATACAGTTATAACGACTAAAGCTTTCCATTCATATCTTTTAGAAGAAAATATTGGAAATAATAGTAATTCTACAGCACAGGACTTCTATGTCTAGTCTGAAAAAGATGAAAAGACATTTGGGCTGCAAAGGGGAATGAATGCTTTGTGAAGATAATCACATACGTAGCACTGTCTAGGCTTTACTAAAGAGCCTTAAAATGCAAAGCGGCGATGAAATATTCATCTCTCCGTTTATTCTAAAGGCAAAACAAATGGATTTGTATGGGTCTAAATGTGATAATATTTCAAGTTGTTTTTTCCAAACTACCAAATCTACGAAAACCACACTTTTCTCTTTTCCCTACTCTTAAAACATAGTAGACAGACAAGCAAATAATTCACCCACCCTTCGTCCTTGGCCATAACTCAGAAGTACACTCGGAGTTTATTTGTATTGACGGAAAGCTACCTATTGCTACACAGCATGCTGCCTTGAACCAATTACCTTTAAAGTGCTCATCACACTCTCGACTCATATCCTCGCCCTGAACAAATTCAAACTGACAGCAGATCAATCAAAGTTTCAGCCTGCTCTCTGTCATGGGACTCGAAAATGGCCCTGCTTTCAAAATGTCCGCCTCATAAAGGAGATGGAATGGAATGGACGTGTCCACGTCTTTTCGGAACACCGGCATACCAGACTTCTCGCACATACGCCTAAGCAGGTCTGGCTAAAGACTCCCACAAACTAGCCCAACTACGTGAATTATTCTGTCGGAGCCTCAGAAACTCGTTAGGCATCTCTCTGCACACTGTTTTCTCTCTGGTCTCCGTCACGCAGGTCCAATCTCAGAAATCAACTCACACATAAGACTTCCGTCTGGGCCCACCACCTACGTCTTCTTGTAGACAGCTCTCACAACCTTAAGTATGTTCTTAGACAGCCTCAAACATAAACATTTTATTAGGTAGCTCAACACACATATACTCACAAGCATATACGCAGAGATACCTGACAAATCAAAAAGCCCCTGTGATCAGTATTCCTGCTCTCACTCAGTCATGCACTCAAATACACGTACACGCATGCACCTCTCATTTTCAGCCCCATCAGTGCCTCCTCCTCACCTGTCTTTTGTACCTTTTTGTCTCTGCCTTGCACCATTATCCCTTCTATTCTGATAGTTTTCCCCTCTCTTTGCCTCTCTATTCACTACCTTCCTTAACTCGTACTTAACCATTTTCTCTCTGAATCTTATCCTTATCTCTTTTCTCTATGTGACTCTCTTTCGCTCTAAATCTAAATATGTATACATATAAATACATAATTATGTATCCAGATATATATATTTTGTAAATATATATTTATATATATATTTCTTTAAAAGTATATATAAATATATATGTATATATATATATTATCTACTGGCGGTCGACAGTAGATAGTTATAGTTAGGACCTATTTTCCATAGGAAATCCGCGACATTCTATTTGAAATAACTCTCTTGCCAATTGACGAATCTTCGCGAAATTTTCAAACTTTATGGCCCGCTCCGGTCCGCTCCTACCCTGAAAGTCTCGGGGTGATTCGTCAAGCGGGGGCCGAGAAAAAAGGGGGGTCCCAAAACGTGTTTTCCCCATTCATTTTCCCATAGGAAACTTTAGCCACGGCTACAGCTCGAACTGCTGAACGGAATTACACCAAATTTGGCAAAGAGGTAGTTCTTGGTTCAGAAAGAACCCTTTTTGTTAAATGGTGTAAATCCGTTCAGTAGTTCCTGAGAAAATCAAAAGGAAAATCACATATATATCTATGGCCGCGTCGGATTCGCGGACCCTGAGCGCACCCTGCGCGCACCGTCCCGATCACGAGCTGCATGTTAATTGGCTTTCAAGTGGCTGTCAACACTCCAAATCAGGAAGTGTTGGCAGCCATTTTGTCCCTCGGTAGAAGCGAGGCACAAGAAACAAGTGCGCAAAACGCACAAAGGGGGCAGGGTAGAAACACCCTGACCCCCTAGGTCTGCTCAGGGGGTCCCACAAGGACCCCCTGGGCAGAAAAAAGCATTTTTTTTTTTTAAATCAGCGGGATGCGCTTAGGGTGCGCGGATCCCGCCGAAAAACCAAAAACGAAGCGCGGTCTCTCGCGCTTCGTTGTTAATTGGCCCCCGGGTGGGCCAAGTCCCTGGGGCATGCGGGGGTTAATAAAAATGAATGGGGGGCCTGTAAGGCACCCCCAAGCCCCGGGGACCACCACCCCCCGGGGCTTATATTTCGAAATGGTGCGGGAGGGCTCTCGGCCCTCCCGCAGCCCCGGGACCGCCACCCCCAGGGCTTATTTTTTTAAAAATTAAAAGACCTGTGTGGGGGGCTCGAACCCCACACGCCCCGGGGACTGCCACCTCCCGGGGCACTAAGGAAATACATGTGGGGGGTCCGTTTCGGACCCTGAAGCCCCGGGGACCACCACCTCCCCGGGGCTATGTAGATGTGGGGAGGGGGCAGCGCGGCCCCCTCCTGGAGCCTGTGGTGGCCCTGGGGACCGCCACCCCCAAGGCCGGCTCCTGCAGTGTCCCGGGGTGCCTACCCCGGAACACTGTAGTTTGCAATGACAGGACGGGAGCCTCGCTGCTCCCGTCCTATCATTGCAAACTGCTTTGGATTTTGGAAGAGAGAGCAGGAAACCTGCTCTCTCTTCCAAAATTCAAAGCAAATTGCTTTCCACACGGGGAGCTGCATGTCAGCAGATCCCCATGTGGAAAAGCAATTCCGGCTCCCGAAGGACGCAGGGAGCCGGCGGGACCGTGGGGGCATTGGGGCTCCCCTCACGGTCTCCATCATTATGTATAGGTCCCGGGGGATGGGGTCCCCGGGGAGAATATAAATTAGTGGTAGGAGCTAACAAAAATTTTACGGTAAAATTAGGAGTCGCGCACCCAGCGCGCCGCTCAGCGCGGCCCCTAGTGTGAACGCGTTGGGTGCGCGACTCACAGCGGCCCCCTGGTGTAAACGCGTTGGGTGCGCGACTCTAATTAATGTTAAAAAAATTAAATATGTAAAAATAAACAGATAAACATCTGTAGAAAATTAGTATCAAAAAAATACATGTAACTAATATTACATTTAAATATTATCATTTAAAAAACCTTTGAAATTCACTGAAAAAACCAAAGGTTTCAGGCACGTTATAGTTAGAAATTAGCATTTAAAAAACCTTTGAAATTTACTGAAAAAACCATAGGTTTCAGGCACGTTATAGTTAGGAATTAGCATTTAAAAAACCTTTGAAATTAACTGAAAAAACCATAGGTTTCAGGTACGTTATAGTTAGAAATTAGCATTTAAAAAACCTTTGAAATTCACTGAAAAAACCATAGGTTTTAGGGACAGTTATAGTTAGTTGGACATTTCACTCGTACAAAACCATAGAAATTCCCCCGTTATAGTTAGTTCAGCTAACTATAACTCGCGCCCACAATGCACTGCTGATGACGTCACATATTACATCACTCATGACATGGTCAGTGACATCACTGATGACATCACTGATGACATCTCAAATGACATCACTGATGACATCATCCATGTGATAATTTCATGCATCTTCTCACACCCTAATATAACTTATGATACACCCACTGTAAATTACAGACTGCCATTCTCAAAACCATACACACTCCAACACCAATAACTACATACCCACTCACTGATTCTTAGGTCTACACACACACATCCACTCACTCACCCGTACAGTCACTCATACTTATGATCACTCAGTACAGGACTATCATATGCACTCATACTCCTATATAGACACTCACACACCGCCACTCATCCATAGAGGTACTCACACACCTAGTCAGTCATGCAAATAATTAATCACACTGCCATTTACTCACCTATACAGTTATACACACAACAGCTCACTTACTCATACAAATACTAGCATATTCTTACGCTCTTATACAATCACTGATACAAGCACCCACTCATCCATACAGTCACTCTCACAATCACAGACTCTCGCTTATAGCTATTTATATACTCCAACACACATATATACTGCGTTTCACATATGTAGTTACTCACACATGTACCACTGGGACATACATTCACTCACTAACACACTCTTACACACACTTACCCACCCATACAGTCTATCACAGATGCACTCTTGAAACCATCCACCCAGTGAATCACCCACTCACACATCTATGCACAGAGTCACACACACCCCTCCCACACAAACACTCAGGCACCTATACAGATACTCAGACAACCATTCAATAACTCATATACACACTCATGTAGATATTCACAAACACATGCAGCCACTTACACAGCAACAGACAGACGGATACAGACATTCACCAAGTTTAGTCACTAACCCATGCATTCAGTAAGATACGTTAAATCACTCACTTATAGAGTCAGTCACGCACCTACTAAATCATCCATACAGACACTTATACACCCACTCATTCTTCAATACGTCTTTTCCTATATATATTAAAAATATTTAAACTTTACAGAAACACACAGTCACTGCATGATGTCATCAGTGATGTCATTTGAGATGTCATCAGTGATGTCATCAGTGATGTCACTGACCATGTCATGAGTGATGTAATATGTGACGTCATCAGCAGTGCATTGCGGGGGCGCGAGTTATAGTTAGCTGAACTAACTATAACGGGGGAATTTCTATGGTTTTGTACTAGTGAAATGTCCAACAAACTATAACTGTCCCTAAAACCTATGGTTTTTTCAGTGAATATATATATATATATATATCGAAACCAAAGAGACTCTCCGACTTCCGTGCGGCGAACAGAGAGTAACGGACACCAAAGGTAGGACGGCAAGTTTTATTCCTTACACTCCTCCGCTTGACGCGTTTTGGGCAACACAGTGCCCTTGCTCACATTCGGAACGCAGTCCGCCATTATCTTTTATTTAAAATGCACACCCGCCAAGTGTCATGTGATGCTAAACATAGAAGAAACACTTCCAGCATTGACTCTTAATACATATCGTGATCACTGAATCTATGCACATTTGGTTCTGCGATGTAACATTTAAAAGCATACCATTATTTTGGCAAAATAATGTGGCGATTAAAACCAGGCATAAATAAATAAATACATAAATATGAACATATAATATATAAATATAAATATATCTATAAATACATGAATTCAAAAGCTTGATAATATGTACATAGTTTTTATAACTGCCATGGTCTATCGATGTAATGATCCATAGACCAAAATAGTGCAAAATATCGCATTTAATAATACTATGTAACCAAATAATTTCAAGCAAGAATATCGCTCTGTTATGAACTCGCCTTGTTATCATATCACTGCTTAAATACTGGATTGTGCTTACTCGACCATAGTGACATAGTCCTCTCTATCTCTGGTATCAAGAGTCATGTTGCAATTTGTTTTCAATACCACCTTCACACTTTTTTTCCCCTTTTATTTCTGTTACTTTACATGTTTATCAATTTTACTCATTACATTTTTTCCACTTTTGTTTGTTTTTGACATTTTTTTACCCCAACTCATGAATTCCATTCCTCATGTAGAGTATTTAATTATCTAGCAGCATGTGTCTAAAGTGCAACTATACTATTTTAAAGTGCTAAGTGCTACAAATGTGCAATGTTTCATCTAAGAGAAAAAGTGCTTGTGCTTTGATAAAAGTTATATAGCCATAAAAACACCTGAGAGTAAAATAAGATTTAAAATTAATTCGAGCTGCAGCAGTATTTCGTTTGGTCTTCATGTTGCCAAAAGGATCTACATAGTCATATTTGATGATGGGAATACTTTTGATACAGTATATATTACAGGAAGTTATGCAAGTCCTCCGTGTTGTTGAGCCCATTTGGTATTTTACAATCCATTTCAAGGATCATTCGTGTTTCTAATTGCCTCAACATTTTTTCCCTATTCCCACCTCTCCTGGGTTTAGGGATGGCATCTACCACATAATAACTTAAACATTTCAAGTCAATATTGTGTGTATTCTTAAAATGCCGTGCCACCGGGTATACAGTGTCATTATTAACAATTGCTCTTAGATGTTGCAATATTCTGACATGCACCTGCAGCTTGGTACTCCCAACGTATCTCAAGCCACAGGTGCATGTCAGAACATACACTACATACTCTGTTCTGCAATTATAATTTCCCTTGATGGCAACTTCTTCAGAGCAGAATGGAGTGGTGTAATGTGTAGTGTTAACTCCAAACCTGCACGCTCGACAGGATGAGCATTTAAAAAATCCCTTTCTAGGTTGAAGCCATGTACAAGTAGGACTTACTTCGGGGCTATTTCTTACCAAATGGGACCGCATGGACAAAGACTTCCTGAATGTGATAACAGGTTGTGTGGGGAGCCTGGTCCCTAGGACCCCATCAGTGAGAACAATAGGCCAGTTTCTGCGAATTATGGACCTCATCTTCCTTTCCTGTTTGCTATAAGTTATAATGAGTCTGGGACCGTCATCTAACTTTCTTGATTCAATCATTTTTTCATTATTGGGTAACAGAGTACTCCTAGGTCTTTCTTCTGCTTTTCGTTCTGCCTCTCTCAGTATCTTTTCATTATAGCCTCTTTTTCTAAGTCTGTTGAGTGTTTCTTGTTTGCAACCTATATAATCTTTCTGGGTACTGCAGATACGTTTTAGACTGAGGAGCTCCCCATAGGGGATACTCGTAATAAGGTGCTTCGGGTGTGCACTGCTGGCATGTAATGTTGTTCCCAGCTGTTTCTTTCCTGAACAAAGTTGTTTCAATGTTCCCCTCATTAATGTACACCCTCACATCAAGAAACTCTATACTTGATTTGCTCATGTGTGATGTAAATACCAAGTTGGCAGAATTCACATTGATTTTTTGAATAAACTCAGTAGCACTAACTTCGTCACCCTTCCAAACTATGAAAACGTCATCTATATAACGTAACCAATACAATACATGCTGTTCATACATATCCTGATGGTCAGTCCTGAGGACCTGTTCCTCCCACCACCCAACATGCAAACATGCATAACTGGGGGAGAAACAGGCCCCCATCGCCACTCCTCTCAATTGTTTAAACAGTTCTTTGCCAAATAAAAATAATTATTGTGCAAACACCATGAGATAAGATCTAGCAGCATTTTGTTGTGTGAATAGCAGCTCAAAGATCTAGTATCTAAAAAATGTTTCCCTGCTTTTAGGCCAGTCTGATGTTCAATACTTGTGTAGAGTGATTCAATATCTAATGTAATCAGCATTAGATCTTCAGCCCATGTTATTCCACCGAATTTTGTTATAAAATCCCCTGTATCCTTCACATAGGTGGGTAACTGTTTAACCATGTCCTGTAAAAAGAAATCCACGTATTGTGCAATGTGCTCTCCCACGCTGTTTATGGCAGAGATGATGGGTCTGCCTGGAATTGGAATAATGTTTTTGTGGACTTTAGGAATAAAATACATGATGGGGACCACTGGATGTTCAACGTTCATGTATTTATATTCTTCAGACGATATTAGTCCATCTCTTTTCCACTGTTGAAGTTCTTTTTTCAGGATTTCTCTTGAAGTATTGTAATCTTTCATGTTCGATTTTTGTAACACTCTACATTATCCAATTGCCGCTTTGCCTCCTGCAAATATTTGTCTTTAGGCCATAACCCAATGTTCCCGCCTTTATCCGATTTGTTAATGATCATCTCATGATTGTTTTTCAATTTCTTAATCAATTTGGCATACTGTGTTTTGTTGTAGTGTTTGTCACGTTTTTTATGTTTGACTTGATGGCAAAGTTTTTTGATGTCCTCAGTGACTCTCTCATGATAAATGTCTATAGCATCTTTTGTCATTACAGGTAGGAAAGTAGATTTAGGTTTAAAAGGACTACTTTATGCCCCTCGTTGTAATATGTCGAAGTTTCGTAACCTCTCTTGTGTTGAACTTGGACTGCTGAATTCCTGATTGTCATCATTCACCTCTTTGCTTAAAGCTTCCAATGTTAGCAGCGTTGGTATATCTGAGACTTGGAGTGTTTCCACATTCCCTGCAACAGACTGCTGTCCTGATTTAGATTGTTCCAATCCGTTTTTGATTGTGAAGAATTTTTTAAGTTTGAGCTTTCGTATGAAACAAAACACATCAACCCTTGTTCTAGCGTAATTAAAATTACTCTCTGGGCAAAAATTCAATCCTAGCGAAAGTATCTGTTTTTCCGCCTGGGTTAACGTGGTGGTTGATAGATTAATGATTGTATTGTCATCTCTCACTGTTCCTTGCGCCATTGCGCCCTCTTTGGTTTTATATTTGGATTTTTGCCTCTTGCGCCTTGCCCTTCTCCTTGCATTTCTTCTTTGTCGTTTGGCCTCTTTTGATTTCTCGGCCTCAGGGTCTGCCGGCGGTCGAAGGCTAAAAAATCAACCTCTTCGCCTAGGCTTAATATTTTTTCTGTTGTTCCGCTAACACTGCCCCCATCTGAGCTTGCATCACTGGTCATTGATTCTGTTTCTGTATTGGACATATCTTCAGTGATTGTGCTACACGATTTCTGCGCTGTGTTTGCTAAGCTGTTTTTTGTTTTATCATTCATTCTAAGCTTTTTGGCGTTTTCAAACTTGCGTGCGAATGTAAAGATTTGACCCTGTTCATAATCGGCCTTATCGCGCGCAAATTTGTGTGCTTTACGAATTTTTATCTTTTCTTCATGTTTTTTTAGCCGTTCTTTAATTTCATTTTGTGTCTTGGTTATGTATTCTGTTTGCTCCAATTTCATTATTTCTTCATCAAGTTTATATATATATTTTGGGGTTGCACTTCCCTGGTACGTTTTTACCACGCATATGCCTTTACCATACATGCCTCAACAATGCAATTTTTTTTTGTAAAGGCATGCGTGGTAAAGGCATATGCATGGTAAAGATTTGCAAGGTAAAGACGTGCGTGGTAGTGTTGTGGTCGTTGTAATGACCGCATTGTAAAGCCATGGTGGTAATAGCTGGCGTGGTTCCATCATACATCCGCAGCAAAGGGTCAGCTCATGGCTATTGCCAAGTACGACTCGCTCTGAGGAGTGCTGAAGAGCCATGAGTTTCATTTTATTTTCCTTTATCAGTAGAATACTTCATTATTTAGAGCCATTCAATTATAATGCAAATTACACAATGGTGGTTACAGCAGTACACTGTCTGAAAACTCCTCGCATTCCTGTTACACACCTTGAGGTAGCCCTCATCATAGGTAGACAAAGCATGTCTGAGCACCCACATCTAGAATATGTGTCAGTGACCTGGTTCAGTCATCTTATATCACATAGGGATCCCCATGCACGGCCAACACCATGCTTCAGCACACACATTTACCTTGTGAGAGACTTCAGGCCACCTCCAAAGGTTGCCCCTATATCACTGAGGCTGCCAGTGTGCTGTCATACTGGGAGAGGGCTGTTGCACAGATACAAGTGTACATCATCTCTTTTCTAGAGAGCATGCATTATGGAATAGTGTGCCTGTAACTCCACCGGGCGCCTAGCCCAGGCCTCCGCTTGGCACAACTACGTATTATGGTAAGAAGTTGCAAAAGGATTAAATAATTTGATTCTGTTGGACAGGTCTGATTTCTTATTTGATGGTATTAACAACATCTAAATCTAATTACATTTCTCCTGTAAATATGTGAATAGAGGTTTTACCCTCTGCATAGAGAACATTTGTAAATAGTGAGGTTGTAAAGGGTCTAATTCACAAAACCTTTGTGATAGATTATCGGTTGTAATAGGTTTGGGGGTAAGGGTGGTGTTAGACCTGGCATCCTTGGCGTGGGTCTCCCTTCCATTTTTTCGTAATGCCTCCACTGTTGCTGATATGTTTTTGCTGGACTAGATGCTCATGGGCACTTTGCCGCTGCTAATCAGTGCCAAAGTGCAAGTGCTCCCTATTGTGAATTGATGTATGTATTAGTGACTCCATGATTGGATGATTGGTTTACTTGTCAGTCCCTAGTACCGTGCACTGAGTGTGCCCAGGGCTTGTAAATCCAATGCTGCTGGTGGGCTTGCAGCACGGGTTGTGCCACCCACAGAAGCAGCTTGTAAAGTGTGTCTCAGGCCTGCCATTGCAGAGCCTGTGTGCAGCCTAGGGCTGCCATGTCGACTTGGTGAGTGCACCCACTTACCAGTCCCTAAACCTTCCCTTTACTGCATGTTGGTCACCCCTAAAGTAGGCCCTAGGGCAGGGTGCATTGTAAGTATAAGGTAGGACATGCCCTGGTGTGTGTGGCATGTCCTAATAGTGAATTACAGCCATTTTCGTTTTTCACTATTGCAAGGCTACCTGCTCCCCATAGGCCAGAATGGGCAGACTGACTATTACACCTTATAGTCAGAACTGACCCAGGGAACATGGTAGAAAAACTAATTTAGTATGCCTGAACTCAGGATGATAAAATACATCTTTTAGTGAAGTTGGTTTTACCATTCTGTGTTTGAAAATACCACTTTTAGAAAGTGGGTATTTTCTTGCCTAACTATCCAAGCCTGCCTCTGCTAGGTTGTGTATTCCTTGTCTGGAGATTGAGTGACAGGGGCTGGGGGTGGCTACAGGAGACAGGGTGAGTCAGCACAGGGCTGAATAGAAAGATCTGCATCCAGAGTGGAGGGAGGAGTTGCACCTGGGTCTGAATAGGGCTGTGCCTGCCTTCCACAATGCTGGCTCCACCTCCTGCCGGGCGGCTGAGCACTCTGCCCCACATTCTGAAAGGAAAGAAGGAGTCAGAAAAACAAAGTGCTCCAGGACTGACCAGAACTGGTTTTGGGCTAGGCAGAGGCCTCTCTGCCTTCAGAGAACAAAGAGAAACTGTGTATAAAAAGGGGACTCAGACCCCTAGGAGATTAGATCACTTTTGGAAACAAGAAGAAACCTTTGCTGAGGAGCGGAACCAAGAAGAAACTGAGGAGAGACTATCCCTAAGCCTGAAGTGCTGCTTGGGGGATTGGCCTGCAGTGGTTTGCCTGACTGCCAAAGAAAGGAGAAAGGAACTTTTGCTTTGCTGTGACTTTCATCAACTTGTGAAGGATCTCCAAGGGCTTGGAAGAGAGCTTGCCCCCTGATCGAAGTCCCAGGACCATTGGACTTCACCCCCTTTGTGAATTGCTGCTGGAAACTCTGTTTCAGTGGCTACAGAGGTAGGGAGCTGTGACCGACTCTCACGACCGACTCGGTGTCCTGTAAGCACCGCATCGAAGCACCGTCTCGCCCTGCAACGCACGGCCCTGGTCTCACCGACTCCGTCAACAAGCCGCTGCCTGCACCGCATCGAGGGACAACGCGTCCTGCAACGCTTCGCTACGCCGAATCGAACTGGTCCGACCGACACGGTCACTGCTGCTGAGTTCGAGTCCTGTGACCGCACCGGAGTTGGGCACCGCTCGCACGCTTTGCGACGCACCGCCCGACTCGCACCGCTGTCCGGACTGATCGACGCCAGCTCCTGAATCCGGCTCCGTCGCCGCACCGCAACCTGCCAGCACCGCATCGAAGCACCGTCTCGCCCTGCAACGCACGGCCCTGGTCTCACCGACTCCGTCTCGACGACGTCAACGAGCCGCTGCCTGCACCGCATCGAGGGACAACGCGTCCTGCAACGCTTCCATTTTTGCATCGCGACCGTGACAAACAGCCATCCGGCTCGCATGCCCCTGCCTGCCGCTTCAAGTAAAAGGTACTGTGACCGAGTCTGTCTACGCTGTGGTGGCCCGTCTCGACGCGGTCAGCTGGATTTGTTAGACTCTGTTTGTTCTCAACATCGCCGTAGCCGGAGGAGGCTACCGACTCGCACAGAACCTTGAATTAAGCCTTTTTGATCAGAACTAAGCACTCGACAGTATTGTGGATTATTTTTGTCGTTTATGGTCTTGTGATAAATCTATATAAAGTATACCTATTTTTATAAATATACAACCTGTGTGGTGTCCGTTTGTAGTGTTGTCACTTGATTACTGTATGTGTTCACAAATGCTTTACACACTGCCTCTGAACTAAGCCTGTCTGCTCGTGCCAAGCTACCAAGAGGGTGAGCAGGGGTTATTTCAGGAGTGTACCTACTTTCCCTGACTAGACTCAAGGGTCCCTATTTGGACAAAGGTACCTACCTCTGCCAACTAGAGACCCCCAAATCTAACAGGTGGGAAAAGAGGTGATTAGGGGAGTGACAGGTCTGAAATATTTGGCTTACTTTACATTTAGAACTTTGTTGGTGTTTACCTGCATTTTGCCTTGTCAATAACATCCAGAAAAAGTAACAAACAGCTACTGCTAAAAAGGGTAAGAGGAAACAAGTTTCTAGGGGGGAAAGATAATGAGTTCCCGCACATATTTGAGAAGGGTGTAGGAGAAGTGATTTCTACTACTGGAAAATATTTTCTAGGTGTGGAATAAATGAAGTCTCTTCAGTTTTCTCCGCACATAATGCTTCACTTGGGGGGATGTCTTTCATCCTGTATAAGTCTGAAAATTGTGCAAATGATTCGAAATATACAATGTGTAGATCATGTGCCCATTTTTCAGAAATGGCCACATGATCTTTAAACATATTAAGGTTCTAAATTGCTGCTGACAAAACCAGCTAAGCAACTAACTATTGAATTATTTGATAAAGGCACAAGTACCTCAAAGGTGCATTATAGTAGACTAATATGCAGTACTTTATTAGTTATGATGTATGTTATGTTATAGTCACCCAAGAGGGTATCCAGGCCCTTGGGCAGGTGTGTAGATGTGTGGCGCCCAAGGTGCTTATACGAAGAGCCAGGTCGTCAGCTTCTTGCGGAACTCAGGAAGTGAGGAGGAGGCTCTGATGTGTTGAGAGAGGTCATTCGATGTCTTGGGTGTGTTGTAGGGGAATGAACAACTTCCAGTTTTGCTTTTGCAGATGCGGGGAACGTGTGCAATTGAGAGTGACGCAGCTCATAGGTGTATGGTGGGTTGGTGAAAGTGTATGAGGCTGTTCAAGTATTTTGGTCCTATGTTGTGTAGGGCTTTGTATGTGTGTGTGAGAAGTTTGAATCGGCTACTGAGTATCTCTGGGTGGTGATCGGACCAGGGTACCTGGCAGCTGCGGCCCTTGTAGGTGAGAGCGGTGGGGCGGTTGGGCCAGGTGGGGGGATTTCGACAGACAACGACGAGGGAAAATTAATTATTTATTTAATTTTCCCTCGTGGTAGTCTGTTGAATTCCCCCCTCCCAACCCAGCCCCACTGCTCTTATCTGCACGGGCTGCTGCTGGTTCCTGGCGCTGGGCGTGGTCTGGTTCGCCTTTGGCAGGGTGCAGTGATATAATTTCCTGTGCTGATTAGTGATTGGAAATGAAGTTGTCTTGCTTGATTTCTTCTTTGAAAGATGGTTTTGGCTAGAAAACCAATAATGTCACTTTCTGTGTAGGTGGGAGGTCCAGTGATGTCATTTACTGTGTTGATGGGTAATCGGAAATGAGGCTCTCTTGCTTGGCTTCTTTTCAATATCAATCAATAATATGATTTATTTCGACAATTTGTGTCATAAAAGCAGACACACAAACAAATATGCAATATTATTGAGGGAATAAAAAGATAAAAATATAGAGTTCTTGGGACACATATCTCAGGATCCACATTGCTTTTTCCTGATGCGGAAGCTAAATCTTTACAGAATAGAGACTGTTTAGATGTTATTCTAGATATGATCCCTCGTACAGTGGCCACTCAAATTATCCGCAACCAGTGCCAAATCTGGCGAGAGATAAAAATGAGTCCAGCGTTTACATCTTAAGAGAACCAACTTATCACGATCAAATTAAGACCAAATTTCCTTATAGGAACATTAGTTGATTAAAAGAATTGGATGCATAAAAACAGCAATCAATATTACAGATGCTAAAATGTTACAAAGATAAAATACCTAACAATATTTTGTCGAAATATTCACCTTATAAACCCTCTGTATTTTGCAATTATGTATTGGGTTCGAGAGATTATAATTTTTAAAATATATTACAAGGAAAAATGTCTAGCTGTGATATATCGGGATATTTCACCCTATGGACCCATTATAAATTAGAATTGTATAATTGGTTCAGCCTAGCTGCAGTGAGCAGTAAAGTGATGTTAGTTCGGAGGGGAATGGTACCTAGTGCCCGTGGCCAATTAAATACTGGGGTCCAACCCACTGCATTCTGCGGTACTTCTCACATGAGCCTTTCTCCTGGTTGCCCACATACGACCCAGGAACTTAGCTACTGCAACAATGAACAGGGGTCTAGTGTCTGTCCTATGGATGCGCAAGACGTTCCGGTAATTCCGCGAGCCCACTTGCTGACAGATGGGTTTTATCCATTTAGATCTTAGACACGCATAAGCTGGACATGCGAACAGCATGTGTGTGACGGACTCTACGGGTGCCTTGCATCGTGGGCAGTTGCTAAGGCTCAGTTTGCTAGTTTGCCATCTAGCTGTTATCTCGTTAACAGGCAAAGTGCTGAACCTGAATTGTATATAAAGTTTCCTGTCCTGGGGAACCTGGATCAGGTCGAGATAGGGTTCCAGGAGTCTGGTCTGCTTCTGTATTAAGAATTTTACGGTGAGATTCTCCTGATCCGATCTAATAAAATCTTGTTGTGCAGCCCACTCCCAATAGTCATGCTTTACTATATCTTTTTGAAGTAGGAATGAGTCTGCTTTTTCCCACGCTTCACATAGCCCTACTTCGGACACAAGCTTTTTCATGTTTCTTATCCATCCCACCTTATTGCAGGTGTCCAAGTGGATGACCTCTGACAGGGCTTTGGCATAAGATAGTAGTTATTTATTTATTTGAAGAGTTTTTATAGCGCTGGCTAGACCCATAGGCATCAGAGCGCTTTACATGAGGATCGTTACGTTACAAGTTACAAATTACATCCGTTACCAGAGCATAGTAAAACATAGGTAAAAAAACAATGTTACGGTAATTCGTGGGAGGGAGGGGGAGGAAAGAGACACAGCGGGGAGACGGGGAGAAATGTACCCAATGTCCGGCTGGGTAGATGACGGCCGAGGGGGTGAACCAGGGCCGATCTCCTCTGTAGCTGTCTAGCAGCTCCACCGGGCATCAGCCATGTTGCTCAGGTCTCAGCGGTCAGGAATAACAGGGAAAAAACAGTTTTTATGGGTTACATTAGTTACAATTGCATAGTCAAACACAGAAGAAACAAGTCCCCAGTAGCGGAATAGAGGGAATGGGGGAGGGGAGTGGAGAACAGGGGGCTGGGAAGCAGATCAGAATCTGGCAAACCGGCAGTGGGAGAAAAGTACCACGTGGGGGCCCAAAAAGTTAGAGTAAGCGGGCCCATAACCCAGATGGGGACACAAAGTCACTAAGTCCAGTGCCCATATTCAATCACGGCGGTAGGTCATCTCGGCAATGTGGGGAGACCGTGCAGCATCGCGTTCCGAGCCTCCCTCAGAAGTTCCTGTACTCCAGTGCTGTCCATCAAAGCGATGGGGAGATGTTTGGCAGGCTTCTGCACTATCGGGTTTGAAGTGCGCGGCTGCAGAGTGATCTCCAAAAAGGCAGCTTCAATGGCTGATGATCTCCAGGCTAATTCAGGTATTCCCATGAGCAAAAGGGGCACGCAAAAGTAGTTCAGGGGTCCTCCAGATTCTTGCCTTAAACAATAATGGGCGGAGTTTGGCGATATCATTTATGGGACGATATCTCATATCTAACAAAAGAGGGACTAATGGGGTACTTTGGGGCAATATCACTAAGCTCCTCAGAAATTTGTGCTATGCTCTACTCAGCTCGGAGGTGTTGTCAAAACCCCATAGCTCTACCCCATACAGGGCAGAGCTAACAGCTTTAAGGTCATAAACCTGTAGAGCAGCAGCAACAGGTCTACTGTGAGAGGAGTGATGTTCTTTCGCTAGAACCCCAGTAACGCGTTTGTGGCTCAAAATCATCTTTGTTAGATGGGGTTCCCAGGACATTCTCTCGGAGAGTCTAACTCCCAGGTAGTCAAAAATATTGACTCTTTCCAGGGGGGCCCCACCCAAGGTTGGTCTGCCTTTGTATGACTTATGCGGATTAAAGACCATATATTTTGTTTTTGAGGTATTTATTACCAGGCCTCTGGTCTCACAAAATAATTTGAATCTGTTTAGTAGTTTCTGGAGCCCCACCGGGGTTTTAGACATCAACAAGGTGTCATCTGCAAATAAAAGGGTTACTACCTTTTCCATGCACAGGGATGGAGCATCGGCAGGTTCCTGTGATAGAAAAGCTACCACTCCATTCTTGTACAGGGAAAAGAGTGTAGGGGCCAGGACACAGCCTTGACGGACTTCCCTATTAAATGCGATACGGTCCGTGAGCTGGCCCAGCGAGCCCCATCTTACCCGGGCAAAGTTATCTTTTTGCAGATGGACGACCAGATTAAGGATGAGTTTCAGGATTTCCATTTCTTTTAAAACATGCCACAACCTCTGTCTGGGAACTAAGTCGAAGGCGGTCTTTAGATCGATAAAGGCTAGATAGAGGCTGCCCTGACCAATCACTACAACTTTCCAGTAGAGGAGCAGAAGACGGAATACCTGGTGGATCATCCCTGTCTTTTCTCTGAACCCAGCTTGGTATTGCGATAGAATTGCATTATCTTCCACCCAGGCCTGGATCTTAAAAAGCAAGCACATCTATCAGGCTAATTGGCCTGTAATTGCAGGGCTCACCTCTGTCCCCTTTTTCAAAAATGGGGACCACCTCTGCCCCCTTCCAAGACCCTGGACCTGGGGCACCACTCGCTATAGCATTAGAAAGGAGAAGAATATAGCGGGCCCAGTTTCCGATATCGGAAAGGAAGAGATCCCCCGGGATACCATCAGGCCCTGGGGCTTTGGGCTGTACTATTCGGCCGATAGGGCCTCAATCTCACTCAAGGTGAAGAAGTTGCCTCCCGAAAGCTGAGTGGGGCAGACAGCTTTCTCCAGCGAGAGTGGATTGACAGTTTCAGAGTAGAGCTTTTTGAAGTGGTCGTACCAGGCTTGGGCTGCGATATAATTGGGGGGAGGTTGAGCCACAAATGTTTTGCCCCAAGTAAATAGGGACCAGAATGATCTTAAGTCTTTATCAGCACAAGCTTCCTTAAATTTTTGCCAACAGGACTCATCCCACACCCTTTTTGCATAATGTAAAGTTGCCTTATACTGCCTTTTAGAGACTCTAATTTGATCCATGTCTTTGAATTTAATGGCCAGGGCTAGGTTTTGACATTCAATTCTACAGTCCCTTGTGTACCAGGAAGCTGGCACCCCTTTTTGGTTTGCTGACACTTGAAATGCTTCCGGTTGCAACAAAGTAAGCACTTATTTTATCAAAAAGACGGGAGTGGGGCAAATCAACCTTTGCCATTTTCCCTGTACTTTGGACAAGATGCTGTAATTCAGACGTGCCAACCATCAAATCTTGCTGTATGGCCTTAATCTTATCTTCTTGTAAGGCTACCTTCCACCATTTCAGCCTGCGGTGATCAATATATGGGAAAACTTCCATGGGGATACTCAAGAAATGGTTTCCAGTTGATTGGCTTCTTCTTTTAAAGATGGTTTTGGCAGGAAAACCAATAAGGTCACTTCCTGCCCAGATGAATGATGGGAAATTCATTGATGTCACTTCCTGTGTAGGTGGATATAGGGGAAATCCAGTGATGTCACTTCATGTGCTGATAGGTGATGGGAAATGAAGTCTTCTTGCTTGATAACTAAATGTATTTCACTGTACTATGAACTGGAGTGCTTTAGTTAATGTCATTTTCATGTCGTTTTGAAATATTTGAATGCAGTTCCTGAACAGTAAACATTAGTTGTTTAATTAATACATAGCACATTTATTTGAGTCATTTTAGTAATTTGATTTACTACATTAATCAAATGTATTTAATCAATGCATTCAATCACAAATCGCAATATTAAATGCTTAAATGACTCAGACTTTCATTTTATATTTTATTATTACATGTTAAAGAAATATTATTATTTAACAACGATATAAATAATTACTTTGTTACTTGAATTTAAAAAAAAAACTATAACTATTAATGTAATACAACAATTAAAGACAATTAGTTCATACGAAAAAACAATATCAATAAACTATTTGTTCTGCTAATTATTTTTATTTGTTAAGTGAGTTAGTTTAAGAAATGTTATGAAACTATCCTAAACAACTACTAAGGTATCTAACCTGGATAATGGTCACTGATTTAAAATTGGTAAAGTCTGTTGGATTGTGATGATTTTTAACTACAGGCCTAAAAAGAGAATCGCATTAACTATTTATAACAATTCCGCCTGAAGCTGATAGAAGTATTGTCTTGCATTAAACATGATTCAGCTGTCAGTAACTGGCTAAGGACCACATCTCAGTGTATCCTTTTTAGGTCGAGCCTAGCGTTGCAGCGCATGCGCTGATCACTTTGCGAGGCATGCAGTATTCAGTATAGCGTGGAAGCTTTGTGTAAGCTCCGCCCACTCTCCGCCCATCTTTTTCATTGGCTGTAGGTCCTAAATGCTGCCTTCCGATTGGTTTTAGGCTTGTTAGTCCCTCCTCCTGACGGCCATGTCGTCATTTGTATCCTTCCACGGCTACTGGCCCCTTTACTCCAAGCACTATTTTCTTCCCTGTCTCCCCCCTGCCCCCTCCCACAGTCTGTGACTTCTCGCCCCCCCCTCAACCCCCCCACTCTATTGCATTGCAAATGATTGTTTTTATCCGGATGAAGAAGTTGACTTGGCTCGGGCTGGTCACGTGACATCACCTCGCCATCTCCTGCGCGGAGCAAGGGTTTGTCAAGAGATAGGCCCTGCACGAGCGCGTGCCCCGTAGAAAGAGAGGGAGGGGGAGAGTGGTAGAAGCAACAGCTACAGGAGGACGGAGCATGCTTCTGGACCCAGTCGCCGCCGGGGACTCCCGACAGCCCCCCACCGGGGCTCAGCGGCCGGTGGCATGAGTGCAGAGTCCAGGTAAAATCGGACACCGTTTGTTTTCAAGTTTTGGGGGCGAGTCTATCCAGGGTTATTGTTTTGTATTTCTACGTAAATGGTGCATGTGTTGCGAGTATACACGAGGCATGTTTAGTCAGATACCTCGGGAACCCATGCTCTGCTCTTTGGGAGGTGAGGGAGGGATCCTGTGTGCATGAGGGCGGTGGCAGCACGTAACTGTTCCAACATTAGAAAGGGTGGGGGTTGGGTGACACGTGCAGCAAGGGGTAGATTCTGAACTTGATGCCAGGGAGTCCCGAATATCACCACCTAGCGCTTTTGTTGCCGAACCCAACCTAGTATTCGATTTGACGCCACAACACAACTCAGTACGAATTATCTAACTTAAGGCACTTAACATTATTCCCCCCAGTGCTCAGGATTCCTGTTTTAAACACTCACAACCCAGACTCGCACTATGTTTATACCTCACCCATCTGTTTTGTGACTTGTACTGATGACTTCTCTATGTAGTGCGGCTCCCCTGTGATCCTTAAAATATATATACAAACCTTAGAGCCGTCGAAGCCTTGAAATGCACCGTTTGGGAAAATACTCTTATCACAGAAACATATTAATTATACATTTGAAAACAGCATTAAACTAGGCAACGCCCCCCACCCACTGAACCTTAAAAGTTAAGCGTCGAAGGCCAATTTAATGAAATAATCACATACCTCCAACTACTCAGTACATTTACCAACCTGTGTCTTTCCAATAACAATACCTTGCGCATAATTTAGGAAATTTATCCGCCCATAGCCCTAAATACAATCGGTATACATTTCTTTCTTTGAACACCCTAGTGCTTATTAAAATGCCCAACCCGCCATGCCCCTCCCCCACTTCCTTCTTAAACCCCACGCCTGTCCAGGTTTACGGTCTCGCAGAGGTAGGATGGGATGTTGGGACCTTGAGGGCAGGAGCCTTTACATTATGCAAAGCAGCTATTCAAAATTCAGTGATTCAGATCCTCTTTCACAAGCCAGGTTTTTTTCCTCTCCTTGATCATTGTTCTCGTCCCTGGACACTTGTTTGCTGCTGCATCCACGGGTGCAGTGGCTGCTACAAAAAGACCTGCTTATTCCCACGAACCCTTGGCACCACCGACCCTTCACCAGCTGGGTTACACTCCCAAGTCCCGATAACGAGGATATGGTGAGGGGACGGTTTTTAATGCAAACTTTATTGATAGGCTATCTTTTCCGGTGTAAAGTGAGATTTTTGAGACCTGTTCAAACGTGGATTATCGTTTGCCATATAACGCGCAGAAGGATCCGTAACATGTTTACTTTCCCACGAGAACCACAAGGGGCCTTTTCCTTAACGTGTTATGCTATTCTTTTCCTGGAAGGGATTTACATGTAGATCTAACTGGCATGCTCTTCCCGGTTCATTCTGAGTTAAACGTTTTGCATCTTCACACTGATAGAATCCGGATAGAAAATCCCTGCCTGTTATTGTTATTAAAACAGCAGTTTAATTTCCACAGTGGATTGGTGCGCGGGGTGGATGGCTGTTCGGATGTGTCCGTAGATGACCTTGAAGTGCGTGATTTTAATTAATCTTTCGATGATGAAAGCACATGAACAGCCCACTCATAATAGGAACTCTACCATGCTCCGTTTATACCATGAGGTAGTTAAAACTAGCTAACAGAATGGGGAGCGTCCTTCTCTTTTGTATGTTACCCTTGTTGACCAGGAGCAGTCCTATGAAAGCTATGACCGGGGGGTGGGGGGTCCCAAGTGATAGTGGAGGAGCAGCCACTGACCTGCTGCTGACAAATTATTACACGCTGCAAGGGCTGGTGTCTGCGAAGGGAGCTGCCTGGCATGACAATAGGTGGCAAAAATGCATTCACGCCATGTTTGGGGGCGCCGGCGACTTGGTAAAGAGGGGCATATTTACGTTCCTGGCGCATCCCTGCATATCAGCAGGGATGCGCCAGGAAAATGCGTCAAGCAAGTTTACCCTTGCGCCACGTCCGATGCGCCGCATTTACAATGCGGCGCATCGTGGCGCAAGGATAAGCAGATGCGTGACGCATCTGCCGGCGGAAGGTTGGCGCAGTGCTGAAGTTGTGTCGCAAGCGCGACGCAACTCCAGCACTGTTCCAACCTTCCCTATCCCTAACATGGTGCGTCAATCCTTACGCCTGCTTGAAGCAGGCGTAAGGATTTGACGCACCAGCGCTCGAGAAAGTGACTGCGTGAAATCTTGTAGATTTCACTACGTCACTTTGCCGAGCGTTCCTGCGCCGGAACGCTCCCCCTTGCGCCGGTACGCCCACATGAAACCTGACGCAGGTTTCATGTGGCGCAGGGGTTTACTACGTGATGCATCTCCCTAGATGCGTCACGTTGTAAATATAGCGCAACACGGCGCATGGTTTGCGTCGCCGATGCGTCACATGCGTGACGCAACGGCGGCGCAAAAGTGGCGCAAGGGGCTTGTAAATATGCCCCAGAGTTTGTATTCAATGGGGTTTTTTTAGGTCATGTGGGCGCCACACACATTCTGTCTATTCAGAATTTCTATTTTCATTTACTTAGGCCTAAGGGAGGCTGTGTTGATAGTGCTGTTTTTTGTTTTCACTGGGTGACAAGCTGTGTCTCTCCTAGCGCTTTAAAAAAAAATCTTTTTAGCAAGGGCGCTGAACGAATTTGCAATGCAATAGGTCTCGCATTTGCGAGAGTTTGAGCTACTGGCATTTTAAATGACAATGCCTTTTATGTATCTGTTTTAGAAACAACACATAAATAAAAGGTATTGCCATTTACAATGCCAATAGCTCAATCTACCGTAAATGCGAGACCTATTGCATTGCAAATGCTTGTTCTAGTGAGCCTGCGTCTCGTCCACATGAGCAATATTTGTTGCACCCATCAGTTCGATTACCTGCAGCACACTGCGTGGCTTTGGTCTTTTTCCAACTGCAGATGAACCATTGAAACCTGGAAGTAGCCTTCTTAGAATTAATGTCTGCTTTCATTTAAGTTTCACTCACCAAGCCGAAATGCTTTTATCTTTTGAGCCGACATTTTGGCCATGATGATGACTACATCAGTGGCTTGGAAGCTTCACTTCTCTAACATGTGCGTGACTTTTAACATTCATCGAAATGCTATCGCAAACCCGGTGACGTTTGTTCTGCACGAAAATAACATTTAATAGCTTTCATTATGCTATCCTCTTTTCCAAAACAAACAAGCGCTGGCAATGCCAATAGGTCTGGCTGAAAGGAGCGTTGTATGGTAATGAGGAGCATTACAAGTAAATAGCCTGGGAATGGAAATTAATTTGTGTGGGAACAAAGAACTGTAAAAAGATATTGTTGTAGGTTAAAAGGTCAAGTAATACATTTGCACTGTCAAGCCAGATCTAAACATCCACGTGGGTTAATGACTGCCCTCCTCTCATTGATGCTCTTGCTGGGAAAAACAACACATACATTATCTATTTATCTAAGACACTTTACTAGCTTCACAGTGTCATGTGTGTGCCCCCGAAGGTTCAAACTCAGGCAGGATCAACCAATAAAATGATTACAGCTGTGTGGAGGGCACGCATTTTGTTTGTGAAAACAAACCCACTTCTGCCCAATCAGAGCATGTACTCCTGGCTCCCAAGCCAGACTCTAAAAAGGGTACTATTGTTGGCTTAATCATTGCACCAGCATATTTGCTCAAAGTCAGTTATTCTCTTATATCTGACTCGTCATGCCACATTGCTATCCCTTTATTGAATACACCCTCTGACTTTGTACTCTAGTGGTTACCAGCAACAAATTAAAATTCTACAAAGACAACTCAAAATGTTAATTTTTTACTTATCTGACTTCAAATCCTCCCTGTGTAAATCATTGGATTTCTCATAGTCTTTAAAAGTATAGATCTGTATATCTCCTTTCACTCAAAGGCAAACTCGTAGTGTCCATGAATACCTAAAAGACAACCCAAGGAAACCTCTGGTTAGGACTCTTGAGGACATGGAGAAATATCCTTTAGCGGATATTCTAAACACTATCCCCTACAAACAACAGTAGAGCGACTCCTGCATCAGTAATCCTGCACCTCTGGGATAAGGCAGGACAGACCCATTGAGGTTTGGGCTCTGTGAAATGGGAAACAGCAGTGGGGGTTAGTGTTCCTGCTCTGATTTCGACGTCTTTTTCCCATTACAGCTCCTGTTTGAACAGGATCGTTTCAGCACCAGCTTTAACAGGATTATTTCATCTATTTTTAAAGTGCGTTGTCCAGGAAAAACAAATGGAAGCCACAGTTTACCCCCAGTACATGTCATTCGGTTGAAGCCTGTAACTCCTGTCTGACTACATGGAATGAGGTCTTCAGTCCCCAATTAATGAATGAAGGCTTCGAAAAGTCAGGAAGTTACTTCTGTCAATTCCCTTCTACTGAGTGGAGAAGGTTTCCTACTTTTAGGAAACTCACAAAGAACCAGAGGAATAGTCCTGGATGTCTACGGCAGCCATGTTTTTCCGAGACTTCTCCTTCTGGGCACTATTTACTGATGTGGCTTTTCTACTAGGTGGAAAAATGCATGAATAAATCATAAAGAAATATGAGTCTTCATATATAGCTTTTTTATGCACAGAGAGATGATTTTTCTTGGTGAGAAATGCCTTCTGCAAGACAGTCAGGGTTCTCAACTGTGTACTTTCACTCTAAGGTGGCAGTATGATGGCAACTCTCCAGGCACACAATCGTTTCCTTTACTATTTGAATAACTATGATAATGTCTGCTGGTCCTACTCGACTCTTCAGCATAGTTTTATATAGTAGGCTTTGGGGGTCTCTCGATGTCTACTCAATTTATTCGCTTTGACTGCAGGGTTACATTTCTAGAATGGTTCCCTCCATCCTCAATAATAGTTGAAACTCATGAAGACTGAAATATCCAAAACAACCGCTCTTGATTGACTTTATTACATATTTGTTGAGGCAGTGCAAAGCTAAATGGACATTTAAAATTCTCCCTGTCCCTACCAAATTGTTCCTTCATGCTGCTGTGCTCACAGGCCTAGAATAAAACAAAACTGGGCCGCATGAGTCAAATTCTCACTTTGGAATTACTTTTTATAAATTGATGCACCGTCTTCAACACAATGTGTCTTGAACAACCATCCACAAGTTCTTGAAAGCCTAGTTGCGAGAAAAGTGAACGATCTCATCAAGGTATTATCCTTCTTCACTAACAGATTCTGGAATTATGGAATGCGCTTCTACTTTATTTATCTCCCCATGTTTTCAACAATGGATTTTATTTATTTATTTATGGTATGTATATAGCAGAGATGGAACCACTGGCGTACTGTGGAGCTTTACACATACAATTATCCGTTCAGCTAACCTTAAGTAACAAGCAAGTGCAGGCTACAACAAGTAGAAGGGCTCAGGGAAGCTATGGAAGATTGTGCTTGAAGAGAAGAGTTTTGATTTTTTGAGGATGGTAAGCTGGTTCAAAATAGCTCTTATTTCCTCTGGAATTTGGTTCCTGAATTTGAGTGCTACCAAAAAAAATGGCCTGTCCAGCCGTTTTAATATTTTAGATGCAGGAATCTCTAGAATTACCCTTTCTTTTCCTCTTGTTTCTCCTAGGCCCTCAGAGGTGTGCAGTTGATTCTTGTAGGTGTACAGCACTGAGTGTACTGCTATTTACACTATACCTTGAAGGTAATTCATTTCTTTTAATGTGAGTCAGTAAAGTTGGTTAAGAAACATATATATTTTTTTGGGGGGGGGAGTTTTATATAGCGCAAACTTGACCCAAAGGTACCAGAGAGCTTTACATGAGCACAAGTTGTGTTACACAAGGACACATTCATTTTTTTGTCAGGCATTTGGAGATTAAGTGATTTCCCAGAATCACCGGATGTTGAGCGTCATTGCCGAGACTCGAACCCGGTTCCCCAGATTTGAGGCCTACCGCCTTAGCCGTTAGGCCACATCCTCTCCCATATGTGAACCCTCAATTCAACATTCAGGTCAAGCATGAGTGTGGTTCAAAGAACCCACAATGGGTCGTGTAAGGCCCTTCACCCAGTCAGAGTGTTCTCACTAAAGCCACTCCTGCTACCTTGGCAACTTTGAGTTGCAACTTTGACATTTTTAAGCCAAAGCTCCAGAATGAGTTTTGACATTGTCTAGCCCAAACGTCCACCTCACTATGTTGGCAGCACATCATGATTCAACCTGAAGAATCCACAGCACTTCAACTCCTTCTTGCATCTGAGATATTGGTTTTTAGTTGAGGGAGGTGTAACCTTTCTCAAACAACAACTGCAATCCTTGTCAGGGTGAACCACAAAAAGTCGCTAAATTAACTTGTGCTTAACCCTGTGGTAGATTGGCACAAAAGCAGTCAGGCTTAACTCATCACAGCTGCTGTGAGGATCGAGTACAGTGCTTCACTGTGAACATGGCACATCACCTACAGCTTTGATGCATCTCCGACTTTGCATGCCTGGGAACCGACACATTGCCTACTTCCAAATGAGCTACAACAACGCATTACCTCCTCTGCTCCACACATCGGGTCTTAATCAACAGCACAAACAAGGTTGGTTCCTGTATCCGACCCGCGCTCCATTACGGTCGGCCTGAGCATTTGGATTTGACCAGGTCTAGCGTGACTAGATCTCCCTGGTTGGCGCGTTATGCTTTTAAGAACTACATTTTAATTTAATCTTTAAAAAATCATAACTCTGGTTCTACTGGATTTTTATAATTTTGGTCTTGTGTTGTTCATAAAAATATTGGTGTGGAGTCGTTTTGTGGTGTTTTCACTGTGTTACTGATTGGAAGGGTTACACAAATACCTTACACATTGCCTCTTAAGTTAAGCCTGCCTGCTTTGTGCCAAGGTACCCGAGGGTGAGCACAGGTTAATATATGTTATGTGTCTGACTTATCCTGACTAGGATTGTGGTTCCTGATTGGATAGGGTACAGACCTCTGCCAACGAGAAACCCAAAATCTAACAGACATGATTAAATCAGGCTTTTTCTCAGATGAACTCTCTTCCTAGAAGCATAGGGCACCGGTTTGCATATGTCAGCTCAGTTGAACACTGTCAATACCTTGGTAACCTGTTGTGACAAATGCTGTTCCTATCAATTGTAACCATGTGGTGTGGTAATTAAATAAAGCAAATTTATTTTAAAACAGTGCATTTGTCGCTTAGTGTTATCATCCATTGCATCTAGAGCTTTAGCTAATTAACTACTTGAATACATGTTTATGTATTTTATTCAATGATTCTGACCCTGAATGTTATGGTTTTAGCCTATACAATAATGTAGTTTACTTTTGAAATGTATTCAGTTTAAATATAAAGGTATAACACTGTGTGAAAACAATCACAAACTTTCCATATTTATTTGCTTATTTTTGCGGTTTTATATAGCACAGACTTGGCCCAAAGGCATGAGAGCACTTACAAAAGAGCAGGAAGTACTTCTGGTTCTGGTTCACAAACACCATAAAACAACCTATTAGCACCAGGAAAGCAAAGGAACAACTAGTTAGCTAAAAATCATAATGGAACTGTCCCAATGCACCAAGAGAGCAGCGAGAACAAACATTTTGTAACAGGATAGCCAGATCAAGTCAACAAAGGAGACGCAAGCAACAAGACACACTTTATACATATGTTGCTATTTTGTACCAAATTTAGAATTTGTGGTTGTTTGATTTAACATGCTTTTAATTTTTATTCGAACAGGTATGGAAGTAGTTTGGGCATGGAATCCAATGTAAATTGATACCTCATTACAGTGTCATAAAGGCAATTGAAAGGTGAAGGGAATTTTAGACTTTCTTGTACACCGCAATATCAGTGATAACTTGGACAGTTTGACGTAACACAAGATTTTGAAAAATATTGGAGCTATATCTGAAGTTAAGAAGGAATCATTCTAAGAAATATGCATTTGCTTACACCACTGTGTTTCCATTTTTGGAGGGACCTAGTAGAAATCAGCCCATCGAGGGATAATGGTTCAGTGCTGTCAGATGCAATTGGATTAATGTGCTATGCCCACGGGGGCGTGATGTTGGCATAGAAAGAGGCAAAGAAACTGAGTTAGCATCTAATACAAAAAGAAATATATAAATTCTGTAAATCACCACGCAATGAATAATGATGTACAGAGCGGGCTTTAGCGCTGGTAGTGCCCGGTGCAAAAACTTTATCAGCACTCCCCAGTGACCACTTTCTCTATGGATTTCCTCACTACCACCCTACATTGGTGTCCCTCATCTCTCCATAGCCCTTCTATCACATGTATTCCATTTCTTTTATAGCACTACTCATTCAACTATAGGGTGTCAGAGAACTTTACATCACACACGTATTATATGGAGACAATGAATCGTGTTTGTAATTTAGTGTATAGCAAATGTTACATATGGCACTGAGGACTACAAGGTGCAGGAGTCGCATGTCATCCATACTGGTAGGCATTATATGTTAAGAATGCTTGGTTTGGGGTAGCACAAACTCAGGCTTTTAAACATAACACAGTGGTTGTGGTTGTCTATAGTAATACAAATTTATTACTACCCAAAGTAACCCTTTTTAGCAGCTTTATGATAATAAAAGCCTGGGGAAAATACATAAGTTTCTAACCTATGTTTTGCAGGTTGCATGCAGCTGTGTGATGCCAGTTCATAGCTGACTGCTACATTAGGATTGTACATTCTGTACTGCAAGTACCAAAAGGATCTCTGTGACAAAAGGAGTAACCCACGGAGCTTTCTACATAAAATTCAGTTCTGAGATCTGCATAGTACATGTGCTTTGCAGCAGGCACATTAACCCTATGTGCTACTTTAGAGTGAGCCAATACTACGACTAGACAAAACTCTGATCTATCTCCAGCAGGTACATTTATCACCAGAGTTATCTTGCCGTTTTTCTTATTGCCTAAAAATTGCTGAATGCACAAGGAACTCTGCAGCAGGTGCTTTAATCCAATACGACATTTCAAAATACAGCACTTCCTTCCCCCCAAGCTCGGCGCCTGGCACAGTGGCACCAGTTGGAGTGCCCTAATGCCGGCCCAGGCTATGTAGTTTCTGTATCGCATTCTGATGTCACTATGAACACTTAATGGAGTGTATTTTCCAGATTATTACTGGTTATGTCATTTGTGTTTGTTATATCATGTGATCAAAAAATATGGTAATCTGATGTGTCAAGGCAAACAATGGCATACAAATGCATTGGTCTGTTCCTGGATAAATGGATGGATCCATAACACATTTTGAGTGTTAGCACCCTTATTTTGGACTTTTATAAAGGCTTCTGGTGTGTTTGTCTAGTGGGATAGCAGTTCCCATTCTGCTCTTTTGTGCTTAGATTCTTTATGAAAAGTTTCGAGGTGCTCCATCAAGACAGGAGCAATGCAGTCTCCACCTAGGACCCCTAAATGTTGTTTGTTGTGGGTGCCCTGGGTGGGCATCAGGACACCCACATCAAGCCCTGGGGATGGAGTTCAAGGAGTCTGTAAAGGCTTGGGAGGGGGGCCCACAACCCCTTCCTCTAATAAAAGAAAAAGGCCCTGATCATGGGGTCCCCAGGGCCTGTAAACGGTCGGGGACAGGGGCTGCATGCCCCGCTCCTCTTTAAAACTAAAACGGCCCCTGGGGATGGTGTACCCAGGACCTGTAAAGGCTCGGTAGGGGGCAGCATACCCCCTCCCATAATAAAGAAAGCAGCTGCAGAGAAGTTGGTCCCCAGGGCCCGTAAAGACTCGGGGAGAAGGGTCACACAGCCCCTATGCTTAAAAAAGAATTAAAAAAATCTGGGAGCCCGGCCGAAGGTCGTACATGGTGTGGGGTTGCTTGCTTGCAAGGGGCCTTGCGCTGCCCACGGGGAGTTAAATGCAGTGTTTGGCTGCAGGCCAAGCACTGTGGCGTGTGGTTGGCTTCACATATAGTAGTACAATATTACTTTACATTAAAGAAACCCTAGAAATTCACTGGAAAAAACAAAGGTAGAGGATGTGGTCTAACGGCTACAGCGGTCAATCTCAGAGCAGGGGAGCCGGGTTTGAGTCTCGGCAGGGACGCTCAACATCCTGTGATTCTGGGCAAATTATCTTGTTCGTCTGTAATGCAACTGGTGCTCATGTAAAGCTCTCTGATACCTTTGGGTTGACTTTGCTCTGCATAAAACTCTAAAAAAAAAAAAATTTAAAGTGACGTTATAGTTAGGAACTGTAATTATATCTTACTTTACATTAAAAAAAGACCTTCGAAATTCACTGAAAAAAACAAAAGTTAAAGTAGCAGTTATAGTTAGGTGAAAAGTTCAGTGACAACATAACGTTTTAGACTCAAAAACCACTCCATTAAAATTCACCATTTATAGTTATCTCAAGTAACTATAACTCATGCTCTAAAGTAACAATAACAGCTGCCCTCACATTGCACTGTAATTACCCCATATATTACATCACTCATTACATGATTTATGTAATCAATGCTAGCCTGACTGTAACATCTGATATTGCATAATTGATGACACGATTGTGCATGGCAGGAATCCTAATCCATTACTCTCTACCTAATCACCTTAAATTGTCAAGGAACTGTTTTCAGTCTTACCACTCAACCTTGCCTCTCTACATCCACAAGTACCCCTTTGTATAACAGTGTTTGCCCTGTGTATTTCCTCCCCTTCCTTAACCATCCATTTCCTAAGATTTACCCTAACATCTATCATACTGTGCACCTGGGTTCCTTATTTATTTGCTATTCCAGTCCCCACCCTAGGACAGTTTATGCATCACTCTCTTTACAATAGGCTACCTTGCATTGTTTGTGCCAAGATGAATGTGATCTCTTTAACTCGTCACCTGAGAACAGCTCACATATACTCCCTTGTGAATAACTTCTTACTTATATGTTTCCTCCACCTTGATATTACCAGTGAATTGTCTCCTTCACATCTGGCTATGGCATGCATCCTGACTGTGTTTGTTACTAAATATTGGTGTATCTGGTGAACCATTTTCCTGCTCACCTAGAAAATGCCTAAATACCATCTGTGATGTATTGCTTCCTTGGTTCTAGCTAGCTATTCTCACTTATCTTTGTCTTGCAACAAAATAATTTATTTAGGTTGTATTGTTTTAGTGAACAGATGGTCCTCAAGTATGCCGAAGCACACATGGGCGCCCTAATTTAAAACCACTCCAGACCCATCTCTTCATCTTCGGTCTCCTCCTTGGTTTCCAATGCTTTCCAACTCTAGTCTTTCTAATCATCCCTTAAAGATTATTCCCCTGTACCCTACTCTCACCATACCTTTACTTCCTCCTCCTTCACATCATACACAATACCTTCATCCAAGCACCCTCTATCTAGCTTCACCATATCCTAGCTCTCTCATCTCACCCTTGCTGCCTCCCTGTACCCTCTTCGCCTTGCCCTCAATGCTTCTCCATTTTTATGACTGACTCCAACTGCTTTAGCCTACCAATCCTTCCCCCTCTTTCCAGTCCCCTTCCTCTGCCTGTCCCTACCCTGACACTAAATTACTACTAATACTACTTTTCCCTTTATCTTATTTATCTCTCCTGTCTCTCCTTTTCCCACTCTCATTTCTCAGTTCTCCATGCTATTCTTGCTCTTAAACCCACCCTTAATCCCTCCCTTTCATCTTCCATTCATAATCCCCACCTGTTTATCTTTTTTCACAACCTCTTCTCCTTTCTCAGCCACACATATATTTCAATAGGCCTCCATCCTACTTCTCACACCCCCAACTTAAATGTTGCCAGCTCACTACAAAGACCTGCCTATCCCTTCTGCCCCAACCCCTCACCTTGCCAATCACCCTAGCATAAATATAGATGGTCTTGCCTAACCCTTCTACCATTGTAGACACACACACACACATTCACACATTTACACACACTTAACACTCTATAGCTCTTCAGCCATCTGACTCCTTCCCTCCTTTTTCACCCATACCCTCTACTGACTCAGTTAAATCTCTTCTACTCTAATTACACTCTCCCAGCACTTATCTTTTTCGGCAACCCATCCCTCACCTTTGGTTGTATGTCAAAATATTGAGTTCAAAAATACCAATTTGCCAATATATTGTGACCAAAATATTGACTCACCCATTATTGTGATGGGAAATATATATACAGGTAATGAGATTTACTGGACTAAAAAAAAAACACAGAAATTCACCAGAAATAGTTTGCAGAGCTAACTATAACTTGCGCCCCACCATGCACTGCAGATGGCCTCATATATTACATCACTTCTGACATCATTTATGACATCACTAGTGAAATCTCAAAGGCACGCAGCTCCCCATCCAAGCCATATTATCCAATCCCCAGGGCCAAGACCTAAAAAAGGGAGGCAGACTTGTTGCCCCCCCCCTCCATAACCATCGGGAACCCAATCCCCAGGGTGTAATTTACCACAAAAGGGGAAGGGGGCTGCGTCGCCCCCCTTTCCGAGCCTTCACATCCCCAGTGACCCCATCCCCCAGGGCCGTCATTTGTTTAAAAGGGGTGGGGGCCCCAGTCCACTCCCCGCCCGGAGGGAGAAGATATCTTTTCATTTGCCCTCTGGGGGGAGCAATAAGTGTTTTGTTTCCCACACGGCAGGAGCAGTTTTAAAGCTTCCGCTGGCTGGGAGCAGACTTAGTGTTTGCTCCCATTTCAAGGGAGATTTGAAAATGCTCCCCCCAGACGGGAGCAAACATACATTTCCCTGCTCGCAGTAGTGTGGGCAGGAAAACTACTGTGTCCCGGGGTGAGCTCCCCGGAGACATTAAGTGAACCCGCAAAGGGGATGGGGGTCACAGGGCCATTAAAAGATCAGGGAGGGGCCCACGGGGGCTTCCTCCCTCTTAAAAAGTTTCATGGCCCCAGGAGATGAGGTCCCCTGGGCCTTTAGGTGCTCTGTGAGCGGGGTGTTCCCTCTCTCCTTTTTATTTACTAATTGGCACTGGGGAATGGGGTCCCCGGGGCCTATAGTGGGTCGGGGGGTCATATGCCCCCCGTATTTTGTTAAAGAAATTAGCCCAGGGGTATTGGGTCCCCAGGGCCTTTCAAGGCTCAGGGAGAAGACCTGCGTGGTATCCTCCCCTTTTTTATAAGATTGGCCCTGGGGATGAGGTCTCTGGGGTGTTTCAAGGCTTTGGGAGGGGCGCTTTGCACCTTCTCCCCTCTATGAATATACTTGGCCTTGGGTAATGGGGTCCCTGAGGCCCAAAATTTGCTCTGGGAGTGGGGTTCTACTCATGCCCTGATCCATATATTTAAAAATAAAATGTCCGCTATTTTTTTTTTTGTGTTTGCCATGATCCCACAGGAGTGGAGTCCTGTGGGATTGTGTTGAAAAACAATGATTTTTTTTTATTTTGTACTGGGTAGTCCTTCTGGGTCCACCCCCCTCCCCCCCCCTCCCTGCAGGGCCTAGGGGGCAGGGAGCCTAGGGGGCAGGGTATCCATTCCCTGCCCCCTTTTGTTATTATTTTTTTAACTTCAGGACAGGGGATTTAGTCGCCTAGTCTTGTAATGGATTGCAGTAGTATTTTTCTCATGTTTCTGGCAGCCAATCAGAGCGCTTGGCAAGGGAATTGACTCAAGGGAGTGAAAGCTCCCTTTATCGATTAGAATGCTCCACTTTTTACAAATTATTTTCAAAGAACTCTCGTGAGAGTCCCTCAACTCAACTGTTCAGATATACAAATAGTTTTAAACCTTATTATCTCAAAAACTACTGAACGGATTTACACCAAATTACAAAAAGCACACTTTCTGGACCAAGATCTAGCTTCCTGCCAAATTTGTTGCAATTCCGTTCAGCAGTTTTTGCCGTAGTGCTGCTGTCTATTAAAGTCTATGGAAAATGCATGGGGATTTTGTGTTTTGGAACCCACTTTTTTCTCAGCCCCCACTTGACAGATCACCCCAAAACTTTCCATGCACAAACTAGGCTAAAAAAAGCATTTTTTCGGTCAGTTTTTTCGAAGATCCATCAAATTGTGACAAAGGTATTAGCAACACAATAAACACATTTTCTATTGTGCACGCTGACCTAATCATAACTAGTCCTGACCCTAAGTTTTCCAAAACCAAACCAGGTCCAATGGGAAAGTTGCCACATGAAACTGTTTGCCATTTGCTGCTTTAGCATTTCTCTGCGCAGCCCAGCTAAATATCCTGAGAGGAGGAAAAGGTAGGGAAAGAAGAAGCAATCTGTGATGCCTATGGCCATTCATCACACTCATTCAGAGCTGTAATCAGGGTACTTGCAAAAAATGAACAAAGAAAGTGACATTTCACCTGGGCAAACAAAAGCAAACAAGCAAAATTAGAAAAGATTCTAAGTGCTCTACTAGTCCTTAATAATTCCAGATGTAAGCAGAGGGCAGAGCATACACCAACAAAGGTCCATGAAATGCTCGAATATATAAAAAAATGTATTCAGCATATACAAATCTGACATATGGCATTTGTACAACCTTACATTCCCTTCCTTTCTGAGGGGCGGTTGTTTCTGTTAGGCATCCAAATTATTTTCTCACTGAAATCTTTTGTAATTTAAAACCCTGTAATTTCTATTACAATTTCTTCTGTGACCTACTCTTCGTGTGTTGCTTCCAGCTCTTTTATTTGTCTCCTGCGTTGTAAATATAGTAATGTAGTTTATACATTGTAGAAAAAATTGTTGGTTTCCTTAAAGTCAAAGGGTTTATGAATTTGTTAAGCGCTACATTGAGAGCCTGATTTAGAATTTGGTAGACGAGTATTTACTGTGTCAGGGTGACGAAGTAAAGTATTCCTTCACCCTGAGGGAGTAACCGTCCACCAAATTTTGAGATGCCTGCTGGCCCAGTGGATATCTCTTGCATTTACAGGAACTGCCGTACATGGATGTTCCTGTAAATGCTCGAAAGCTTGACAGACAGCTCCATTAACATGTTGGAGCCATGCAGCAAACTTTCAATTTATTTTTATTTTTAAAAAGAAAATAACAAAGTGGGTTTTCTTTTGGAGAATAAAAAAAAACAATGACCGCTCTCGCCATGGGACATTTCTCCTATGCCTTGGGGTTCATTGGCAGTTTTCACTGTCCCTTACGAAAACCGCCATTTTCTGCCCACTCCAAATAGGGTGGGCAGACAGATGGCCAAACCTCTGACGGTCCTTACTCTGGGGCATATTATCAAGAACGGCGTTAAAATTATCGCCGGTTTAGCGGCAGAAAACTGCCGCTAAAGCGGCGATAATGGGCTTGATAATATGCCCTGGAGAATTCCAATAGAAGCCCATGTTCACACCAGAACATGGACTTCTATTGGAATTCTCCAGGGCATATTATCAAGTCCATTATCGCCGCTTTAGCGGCAGTTTTCTGCCGCTAAACCGGCGATAATTTTTAACGCCGTTCTTGATAATATGCCCCTCTGTTGGCCATAGCAGGTTATGTCGGCGGTGGAGATGGAGTAGTCTCCGCTGTTGACATACTGAAGGTCTACCCGACTCTAAATGACGCAGGCGCACCTTCAGTTTGGCGGAGAAGGTACTCCATCCGCGTTGTGACGGAATACCCTTTCGTCCAAACTATAAATCGGGCCCTTAGATTAGAATTTTATCAAATGCGTACGAACCTGTGATAAGGGAAACTATCCCCAGGTTTAGTTTAGAAATTATGTACATACTTCAGGAGCAGTCATTGTATAGAATTGCATTTTGAATCTTTTCAATATCTTCCGCCATACATTGAACTGCGGGCAATTCTAAGTTCTGTTCCCAGTAGTAAGCTGGGAAAACTGAATCCAAGCTTACACTTAACCTTGCCTTTTCTAGTAGTAGTTTTACGTGATTGAAAATGTCATGCAAAGTGTTTGGCATTACCCCAAAACGTGTATGTCTGTGGGCTTTCCACCGCCTTTCAAATTCACTTGCTCGTCTCTCACGGGAAACTTTGATGCACAGTAAATATGGCGACGGTTGGAGAGTCTACATTACTAAATTCAATCCGTGGCAGTGAGACTCATCACAGCCTGAATCCATGAATCTGGGACGATGTATTTGTGTTTCCATATTACTTTTTGCACACACAAAAAAAATCAATTTAGTTATGCAAAAAGGTTTTGTCAGCAAGGTATCAAGTTAGACTTTCTAAATTTCCATGTACACAATGACAAATCTTTGTATGTGTTGCTGGCTCGAATATCGATCAATCACGAGCAGTTTTTAAAAATCCCGTCCACCAAGCAGAAAAAAAGAAATGCTCAGGTGGTTATAATTTGTAGCAGAGAGCTACTAGGCTCCAAAAACATATTTTAATGTTGCTCTATTGTGTCCTGTTCTATGTAGGCCGAAAACAAAATGGATCATTTGCCACAGCAAAACAGCACTGCCTGCAACAAAACGCAATGCAGCAGAGCAGTACAGCCACACAAAAGCACATAGGTTCAAATTAGCAGTTTAAGGAAAACAGCCCTTTATTTTTCACTGCAGCGTTGTTTTACTGTTGTAAGCAGCAAAGGGCGCCACATGCGCACCTCTTTCCCATTCGTGTGTTTGTACTTATGCCTATGCCGCAAGATTAGGATCCTTCCATCCTTACAACTTGTTAAGAAGAGGCCTTCATCTCCTCGAGGTGACTCCCTATTGTGGCTAGGCAGTGACTACAAGTAATCTAGTTTTACAATAAAAAGAACTGCCACAAAGATTGTGCTATTCTAGGCATGCTATTGTGTGAACATTATCAACCGGGATGCACGCCTTGACACTGTGCGTCGAAGAATGACAATGTGTTGGCAAATATTTATCTGTGATTGGCTATATTGTGTGACACGTTAAAAGCTGCTGGTAAACTCGATGAAGGCTTAACACTTTCTAAGATGAGAAGAAATAGCTCAGTTTTGTGCACTTCTAATGCTCTGCGTTTGGAGATTTTGGTGCCACTTTCCAGCATACACTATTCCTTGAAATCCCTTTGTTTCTGCCTTTGTATTGATTGTAACATTTGCAGGGCCAGATTAATAAAGGCCCACGGATCCAGACCCATTATAGCCATATAGCCAGAGTGACTTTGTTCAGAAGGAATTGCAACTTATTAATAAGCCTGTTGGCCCTTCATTTCTACTGCTAATTGTAGAAATTTGGACCCAACAGTAAGAAATCCGATCGAACACACTCATTACTGGTCTCTTAATTAAGGTGTGATAGCAGATTTTATGCAAACTATGGTGAGAGTTATCATGACCCTCTGGCTAAATTCATCTCGCATCAAAAAGTCACTATGGGGCATATTTAACAAAGTGTTTTGTCGCCCTTCCGCTACGCAAGGGCGACGCAACACTTGAGTAAGATTTATCAAGCAACACAAGGCCACCTTGCATGGCCCTGCAAGGCTTGATAAATCTGGAGTAATACAAGACAGCACAATGTTTTGCTATGTGTTACTCTGCCCAATGAAGTCATTCCATGGGTGGAGCTTGGGTGTTCCCACGCATCCACCCATGGATTTTGTCACATTCCCAGATCTACCAACACTGGTAAACATGGGAATGCGTCAAAATGCTACGCATCTCCAGGGGAGGTGCAACGAGGAGGAATATCTTTATTTCTCCTCGTCATTTCCTCTTTATAAGTGTGCTGCATTCCGCAACACACTTAGAAAGAGGAAAATGCCACTGAGTAATGTTTTTGTACAGGAAGTGCCCCTTCCTGCACAAAAACAATCCTTCCATCAATGCAGGTACCCTTGAACCATGGCGCAAGGGTGCCTAGCTTGACGCTAGACAGCCAAAAGGCACCAATGCAAGGAAAGGACAGGAATGCACTGTATAATGTTTAATACAGCGCATTCCTGTTCTTTTCCTTTCATGCATTGCAGAACAGCAAGGTGGCCTGCTACTCTATGCTGCGTGAAAGCTTGATACTGGGTCAAACTCTCTCCCCAGCAGCTCCGCTGTGCCGTCGCTGCACCGCAGTCTCTTTGCCTCCTCCTACTGAGGTTCACGCCTGGTGCCTGCTCCGCCGCCGATCCTGCCTGCCTGCCTCAGCCCATGTCCTGCCCTGCGCTGCAGCCCTCAGCCCTCGCTTATTTATTTATTTATTTTATCCTCCCTTCTCCCACCTCATTTCTTATTTAATTTATTCTTAAGCTTATTAAGCTTATTTTGCCTGTTCCCGCCGCTGCTGCCCCTGCGGCCCCTCCCCCCCGGACAGCCCCCCACCCGCCTCCCGTCCCACCCCCCCCCCTATTTAATGGCGGCCGCTGCGTGGTCGCGCAGCAGACGTGCACAGCAGGCGCGCCGCTGGCGCGCCTAAGCAAGCCCGTTTGCACCCGTCCGCGACCCGACCAGCGCCAGGGACCCTGCATCTCGAACCACCCACCGCTACAGCACAGCCGCCCTCCATGCACTCAACCCCGGAAGACTCAGAGACTGCCAACAGACCACGCCGAACTCGACCCACGGCCAGTTCTCCTGCCTCCACTGCCACCAGACCTTCACCACCACCCCGGCCCCCAGCACCACAGACGGAAACACCGGCGACACCCTAAGATGCATCCTCCTCACCGTGCGCTCCGTGCACAAACACACCATAGAGATCTGGAACCTACTCGACTCCCTCTCGTCCGACATCGCGTCTTCACGGAGACCTGGACCAACGCCTCCTCCGTCCCCGACATCAACACCGCTATCCCGGACGGATATAAGATCCAGAGGAAGGACCGCACCAACCACCCGGGAGGGGGCCTCGCCATCGCCCACAAAAACACCCTCCGCCACACCAACTCCAGCGAAACCTTCCCCTCTGCCGAACACCTGCACTTCCAGATCCAGACCAGACCAGCCCCAACTCCACACTCCGCGGAACCCTCGTCTTCAGACCCCCCGGGCCCCCTTCGCCGCCACCATCACCGACCTCATTGCACCCCACGCCATCACCTCAATGAACTACATACTCATCAGAGACCTGAACTTCCACCTCGACAACCACAGCGACCCCAACTCCACAACCCTTCGCGACAACCGCACCAACATCGGACTCAAACAACTCATCACCACACCGACCCACAGAGCAGGACACACCCTCAACCCCATCTTCGCAGCAGGAAACAGCGTTCACTTCAGCCATACAACGCAACCCCCATGGACCGACCACCACTGCGTACACTTCACCGTCGACAAACCCAAGACTCCCAAACCAGCCCCACGCCCACCACGAAGGAACTGGATCAAGGTCACTGACGAGCAACTGAACTCCGCCCTCACCCGAGACAACCACACCTCGGCATCGAACGCCAACATCACAGCCAGGGAACTCCACACCTGGATCTCCAACTGCGCAGACGAGCTCGCCCCGCTACGCAACCCCGACAAACAGCGCCACAGGTAGCCGCCTGGTTCACCACCGATC
The DNA here is from genome assembly GCA_963921515.1 of Calotriton arnoldi. Lineage (NCBI taxonomy): Eukaryota > Metazoa > Chordata > Amphibia > Caudata > Salamandridae > Calotriton > Calotriton arnoldi. Next base: position 624,207 of record CAWUFW010000934.1, read on the forward strand.
TCCAAGAAGCCAGACGCACCTGCAGACACCTGGAGAAGAACTGGAGAAACACCAAGACACCCAAAAACTACGCCACTTACAAGGATGCCATGACGGACTACCACAACCGAATCAGATCCACCAAGAGGACTTTCATCCACAACAAAATCCTCACCAACTCCAAGGAACTCTTCAGTGTCATCCAGGACATCACCAACCCCCGCAGCGAAGCCACAGACATCACCCCGACCCAAGACCGCTGCGATAAGCTCGGAACCTACTTCCACCTCAAGATCAAAAACCTCTACGACAACTTCGTCGACCATCCACCGGACGCCACAGCCCCCCAGAAACACCAGCCAGCCCACCATCTCCTCCTGGATGCCTATCACGACCGAAGACACCGCCTCGACCATGAAAGGCATCCACTCAGGGGCCCCCCACCGACCCCTGCCCTCCACACATCTACCACAGAGCCGCCACCACCATCGCACCCAAACTACATCGCATCATCAACACCACCTTCGAAACAGGCACCTTCCCAGGTGACTGGAAACGCGCAGAAGTCAGCCCCTGCTCAAGAAACTAACAGCTGACCCTACTGACCTCAAGAACTACCGGCCCATCTCGCTCCTCCTCTGAAAACAGTCACCAGGGAACTGACATGATTCATCGAAGACAACGCCGTCCTCGACCCGTCCCAATCCGGATTCCGAAGCAACCACAGCACCGAGACCGCCCTGTTCGCCGCCACAGACGACATCCGCACCCTCCTGGACCAAGGCCACTCCACAGCCCTTATCCCACTCGACCTATCAGCAGCCTTCAACACCGTCTCCCACTGCACACTTGTCGCCAGACTACACGACGCCGGCATACAAGGAACAGCCCTAGACTGGATCCAATCATTCCTCACCGGAAGAAGCCAAAGAATTAGACTGCCACCCTTCCTCTCCGACCCCACGGAAATCACAGGGGTCATCACTAAGCCAGACCCTCTTCAACATCTACATGGCTCCCCTCGCCGCCATCGTCCGACAACACGGCCTCAACATCGTATCCTACTCTGACGACACCCAGCTCATCCTCTCCCTCACCAAAGACCCCACCACTGCCAAACTCAACTTCCAGAAAGGAATGCAGGACGTTGCAGTCTGGATGACCAACAGCTGCCTAAAGCTCAACGCCTAGAAGACAGAAGTCCTCGTCCTCGGAACCAACCCTTCAGCATGGGACAACACCTGGTGGCCGAGCGCTCTCGGAGCCCACAGACCCCCTCGGACCACGCCAGAAACCTCGGCATCGTACTCGACTCATCCCTCACCATGAACCAACAGGTCAATGCCGTCACCTCCAGCTGTTCAACACCCTCTGCAAGACCTTCAAATGGATCCCCCGAGTCAAGGAAGACGGTCACCCACGCACTCATCACCAGCAGACCGGACTATGGAAACGCACTCTACGCCGGCTTAAACATATCCCTACTCCGCAAACTCCAGACGATACAGAACACCACCGCCAGACTCGTCCTGGGCATCCCCCGGCACGAACACATCAGCCAACATCTACGAAGGCTCCACTGGCTCCATGTGGAGAAAAGAGTTACCTTCAAAATCCTCACCCACGCCTACAAATGCCTACACAACACCGGACCCAAATACCTCAACGACAGAATCAGCTTCCACGTACCCAAAAGAAACCTCCGATCCTCCAACCTCGCACTAGCTGAAACCCCGCGCATCCACAGAGCCAGGGCAGGCGGAAGATGCTTCTCTCACATTGTGGCCAAGACCTGGAACGAGCTCCCGGAGGACATCAGAACGCCCCCTCCCTGAGCACCTTCAGGAAGACCCTCAAGACCTGGTTCTTCGGCTAAGCAGATCTGCGGACCCCAATCCCCCAGCACCTTGAGACCCTCACGGGTGAGTAGTGTGCTTACAATCCCCCTGATTGATTGATTGATTGATTGATAAATGTGCCCCTATATTTTGTCAGGTTTAGAAAGAGCAACCTCTGAGCCAATGAGCAGTGTTTGTTTTAAAAACCAAGGGGCATATTTACCATACTTTCACACAGCGCAATGTAGCATGCCACCTTGCTGCCCTGTGTGAAAGGGCAGAAATGCACCGTATTTAACATCATATGGTGCATTCCTTTCCTTTCCTTGCACTGGCACACTTTTGGCTGCCTAACGCCGATGCAGGCACCCTTGCACCATGGTGCAAGGGTGGCTGCGCTGTGAGCAGGATTGTTTTTGTGCTGGAAGGGACATCTTCTTGCACAAAAACAATCCTGTAAGGCATTTACCTAGTTCTATATGTGCTGCAGAATGCAGCACACATAGAAAGAGGAAAAAACGATGAGAAATAAAGATTTTTCTCCGCGGGCGTAGCATTTTGACGCATCCCCAGGTCTACCATTTTTGGCAAATCTACGAATGGCCAAAATCCATGGATGGATGCGTGGGAACGCCTACGCTCCACCCATGTAACACCTCCCTGGGCAGAGTAACACAAGGCAGTGATTTGACCTGCCTTGTGTTACTCTAGATCTCTCAAGCCATGCCGGGCCACGCAAGGGGGAGTTGCGTGGCTTGATAGATCTGACTTTAGTGTTGCGTCGTCCTTGTGCCCACTTGTGTGGCGCAAGGGCGACCCAACACTATGATAAATATGCCCCCTTCATTCTAATTCAGAGATCTTACAGTCTGGACGTGTTTACAGAACAATAGCTGAGCAGCGTAAAGTGGCCATTCCGAATGCTTGTCACCCATCTGCCCACTTCAGTTGTATACGATATTAGCTGCATGTAGCAAGCAGTTGGGAGTGTACAAGTCAATCCTTTATGATTCCTAGAATCCTCATAACGACATTAGAAGACCAGGGGAAGAGATGGCCTGTCTTGAATGTACCAAGCAGGGTTCACAGAACTAGAGAGTAGGGTGATGTTAGTGCAATTGAAATAGCTCAGTAATTAAAAGGAAAATCAAGTGGACGAAACACCTGGTAGTGATGACATCTCATTGTTCATAAATACAGCAGCAAAATCTGATTACTTGTCAGCCTCAGGGGCATATTTACAAGGAAGTGGCAGAGCACGGCTTTAGCCTCCTTGGCACCATAGTGCAAGGGTGCCTGCGTTGAGGGGAATGATTGTTTATGTGCAGGAAGGTGTCCCTTCCTGCATGGAAACAATCAGAAATGGCGTTTGAAACTTCTATGTGTGCTGCTTAATGCAGCACACATAGAAGTTGTAAAACTTCATTTTCTTTTAATGATTATTTATTTGCAGGAAGGGGCGCCTTTCTGCACGTAAACAATCAATGGCATTTTGTTGTTTCTATGTGTGCTGTACAATGCAGAACACATAGAAACATCAAAAACGAGGAGAAATTAAACATTTCCCCTTGTTGCGCCAGGGCAAGACCATGTTTTTCCTGGTCTTAATTTTGGCACTGCCTCATATTTACACCACACTTGTGAATATGAGGCAGCGTCAAAATCAATGGGTGTTGCCGTGGAATGCCCACCAAAACACCCATTGCCCCCCCTTTCACGCTAAGTATATCGTGAAAGGGGGGCTTATTCTTAAGCCAGCATTAAGCCACTTAACGTGGCTTAACGCTGCCATGTGAATAAGGCGAGGTCCCTATTGCCACCACAACGTCGAGAAAAATGGCATTGTGGTGGAGATAGGGGCTTGTAAATATGCCCCTCAGTGCTATAAGTGCCTTGTCTAGGGAACTAAAATGAGTCTTGCCAACCAAAGAACATTAGCTCTACTTTTCCCAAAATTCTTCGCTAAAGTTGTGAAAGCGATAGTATGGGGTGAATACTGATAAGTAACTAATTCTGAATCTGGTTAGATAAAAGAGTGGTTGTATAATTTAATATACACATTTATCTAACTGTAAGGAAACACTGGAACAGTTGCAAAAGTGTGTTCTACAATGCCTGAAGTTTGACATTTCATCAGAAGAGTTCCATACTCTATTGAAAAAATTATGTTGAATTTAACTTGAAAGGGGTGCTATTTCAAGCACCTTGCATGAGAGGCACTAACGTATACGTTTGTTAGAGGGGGTGCAGAATAAAGTTGAACTGGCCACACTTACGCAGTTATAGTCATATTCTCTGGTGAGACGTCTCGGTGTAGCCAATAGGTTCTGTCTACATTTACTGGGGAAGATAGAGGGAAAATTAGGCAGAGGGACATGTCTTGAAGACTACAGATCATATACTGATCGTTTTCATTGTGAGCCACCTCTGCCACACTGTGGACATTTTTGGGATGTTCATTTCCACATCATAGCTAATGATGAAGCATGCCACGTGATGTGAGGGTGTGACATCCTTTTAACATTTATTTGCATCACATAACCATTCATCAGTACACTTAGTTTAGGGGATACATATTGCCCTTATGGTCCAGTGCATAGGGAGAATATAGAGCTTTTTGTTATCTCCATGTTCTCCATATGGAGGTTGTGCTGCTTTCTTGTAAAGAATGCCCTCTTATTTCCTCTATAAGAGGTGCGCACAACTGTAAATATTCAACTCATTGAAGGGGGATACCTTCTGCAATCCTAAAGTTGCTGAATTTAGTTGTTTTAGATTTGTTCATACCACTGTTGTGGTCTTGAAGCTCCTACCTCAGAGTTTCGGATATTAGATTACTCGTTAAGTTGTTCAGTGAGGGTGTGGCCTGTATTGGAAGCATTGCATTTCATGTGTGCTGTTAAGTGGAGTGCTCCATGAAGTTTTCAGTGACCTTGCTGCTGCACTCATTTTTGAAGAGAGACAATTGTGAAACAGTCATGCTTGCCTGATACATATCATTTTCCTCTTGCCTGACAATTACTTACGTGTGGCAGCTGCCAGTTGGTATAGAACAACTAGGCCTTTACAGCTCTACTAAGCTCAAGGTGGCGGGAGAGGATTCTTATTCTTCCAGGGAACAAGGTCCTTAGCTTGATCCTCTGTACCAAGAATGAAATACTTCCTATAGAAGATTTTCTGAATGAAGGAATTGTCAAGGAAGTTTCCATTCAAGGTCTTGTTTGCTAAAAGGTGTGACACTTTTGCTCTGAAATCAGGTCATTGCCATGGATGACCTAGGGCCGTATTACAGAAGGTGCCCTGGGGGCACAAATGGCGTTTGCGACCGCTTTGTCCAGCCGGGGGAATTTGGTATTACATGTGCGGCCCCTTCTGTAATACCGATAGCGCTGGTGCACTTAAAGCACCAGCGTTACCTTCAGAGGGCGTTCCCTCATTTGCATAGGGGCGTGGCCCATGCAAACGAGGGAATCCCTGTACCTCTGCGCCTGCACCCAATTACAGATATGGGCGCAGAGGCAAAGACACTCTCAGGAGGCGCAATGACAGTGCACCACCTAAAAGGTGGCGCACTGTCAGTGCGCCTCCTAATGAGAGCCCTCTCGAGGGGGAAAGGGGGTCCCATGGACCCCCAGACATCCCCTGCAGGTGGGTGCAGTCACGGACTGCACTCGCCTGCAAGGGGATCTCTAATCCCCTTGAACAGTGCAGGCGGGTTTCCGCCTGCACAGTGAAACACGGAACGGCTGCTTCAAAGCCACTCCGTGTTTCACTTAAATGCACTGCCCTCCAAGGCAGCAGGAGTTCGCGACTGACCTGGGGGCTGTGCATTCTATGTAATAGAGCACACATTCCCTGTTTGCTCCTGATGCACCTGTTTTAAGGTGCGCCAGGCGAAAACAGGGAAAGTGCGCCCTAATACATAATATGGCCCCTAGTAGGCGATGCTGATTGGCCTCAGAGAAGCAAAGCCATCTGCCAGGCACCTTGCCAGAGGCAGCCAATGTGGAGCAATAAGAGCCAGATTGATGTGTTCAATGATGCATAGGTAAGAAAGAGCTCTTGCAATCTTGTTATGTATTTGCTAAAGTCTGTGGCAAAAGATAAGAGGTGTGTATCACACTAAAAATGTCCAACCATAATGCTCAAGTTTTAAATATTTTGATTCCAGCAGAAATCCATAGTACTCCAAGTTCCACGAGTGCCGATAAGGCTTTGCTCGAAGACACTTGGAAATGCATAATTAATCATAATTTAAAGTGAAGATGTAATTCCCAATGCATTTCAGGCTGAATTATGCATTTCCAAGTGTCTTGGAGCAAAGATTTACAAAAAACTGTTAACAACATGGAGTACTATGGATTACTGCTGGAATAAAAATATAAAAAACGTGAGAATTATGGTTGGACATTTTTTGTATGATACACATGCCGTTTGTGCATCCTGGGTTGGGGAACCCGGCGAGACTCCAGCTGCAACTTTGAATACTCACAAGCTAGGATGGAGCGCGTTCCAGGGTGGCACGCCTTGCTTTACCAAGAGCATGTTTAAATGGATTATTGCACAGCAGAAATGGGTGTACATTCTATCAATTCTTGTGATAAAAGATAAGAGGTGCAAGACATGCAGTCTGCTGGATCTATCTAGCTGTGACAAAACCAAGGAGGTGTGTGAAAAGAGATACAGGGCAGAGTTTGCATTGCACAGTGGGTCACATCAATCATCTCTAATGCACGGAAGAGGTAAAGTAAAGAGGTAGAGTTCAAAATCACTTCCAGGTCCGTCACTTTAGTCAGAATGGTTGGTGGGTGTCACAGTTTCCTGGGTCAAAGGTAACTGGGATGGTTCTTGATCCAGGAGCCACATGTGACGATCATTGTTATAGTTTAACCAAATCTGAGGTGATTGCACTATACTCTGTAGTTCACTAATTAGGGTTGAGGGCCTGATGTTCAGGCATCTAGATATTAGGGAGGTTTCAGCTTTAAAATGATCCGGGTATCATCTGTGTTGTAACAGCAGTTGAGGATGAAGGATTTAACAAAGTCTGGAACTTCACTCCGGTGTGCATTGAAGAGGAAAGGAGCAACAGTGGCTTCTTATGGAATGCTGGCAAGAGAGGAGAAATATGCTGATGTGAATGGTGGGAGAGAATTGTGGGGGATTTGTGGGAGTGGTAGGAGGAGATCTAATCAACGATGGTGCATTGAATTCTGATGTTTTTTCATTTCTGTAGTAAAGTGAGGTGGTCTACCAAATCAAAGGTGAAAGAGAGGTCCAATAGCAGATAAGTGGCAGACCCGTTCATGTCCACAGTGGTCTTGAGATTAACTGTGGTGAAAATCAAGGTGGGCTTTTGGTTTCTGTTTTGATGGGATCCAGTTGATGGTCAGAGAGTAGGTTGTTTTCTTTAGGAACGGAGAGAGCGGAGAGGAGGATATTGTTAATGAGTTTGCCCAGGAAGACCACTCTGGAAGTATGTCTAAAACAGTATACATCTGCTGGGTCGTGGCCTTGTTTCTAAGGATATGCTTTATATCAGAAAACTCGCCCAATGTCAGAAGATGGTTAGTAATAGCTATGGTCAGGAGAGCTGCTGAGTTGTACAAGAGGTAATTTCTGTGTGCATGCAGAACGCAAGGACCTTCTGATGAGCGAACCAGGACACTGAATTTGAGACTGATCAAGAGCTAGTTGAGGTTTGACAATGAAGCAAGCTGCATTGATACCAGTAGGATAAGAACAGTGACACATGTTGCTGATCCATAAAGCTGATTAAGTGTGAAATAGAGACATGCAGAGGTTATGTTCAGCACAAATGTAATGTAAGTTCTTATGTGGGAAAATCTGCTCTCAAAGGGAGGAGTAGGTGTTACAAAGTGAAGATGCCTCCAAATGTAGACAAAAAAGTGGGTATTTAACATTTTTCACATGGCCAGCCTCACCCTGTATACAGTAATGGATTTGCACCTGCAAGGGCAAAAGTACATCCTCATCCAGAATAGCAACTCATTCCATATAGATGATGGCAAAGTGGAAGGGGTTTCTTAAATCTCTTGGAGAAAAAAAAGTGAAATGTCCCAAGTGCAAATATTCCTTCATAAAGAAGTACTTATGTGTAAATGTACACCAGTAACATTCAGAAACTTGGCATTTACAAATCAGAAGTACTCCTTGTAAACTAGACCTGTTGTAGGTTCTCATAAGTACTCCTAAAATTCCCTGTAAATAAAATATTGGCCATTTACTCCGAATTCAGCCTACTGGGGTAAATATCCAACTTTGAGAATAAGGCCAAAAGTATATATAATGTTTTTTTTGCCTTCTACTGTACGTCCTTGTTAGAAGTTGGCTAAGTAGTATCATTAAATCATTTATATATGGGGTTACAAATTTGGAGTTAGCTGTATGGCTCTTGGTTGGACCCTAATTCATGTTTACCTTGCAATCCATACTTTCTGCTCTTATCTGTTGCGAGCTATGCAATCTTACAAGATTGTCATCCACTGTATCATTAGCTTGTAAACAAGCCCTCGAGATCCCATTACTGAAAAAGCACATAGCTGATGCATCCATCTCAGCGTCCCAGAAGTGATCAGCGCCAGCCATGCTGTCGGATTGAAGCCAGAAAACTCGATGCATAACCTAAGACTAGTATATTTGGGTAGGAAACTAAGGGAACTGAACCCTAATGCTGATAAGGATATAATTGTATCAAGTTATCAAACTAGAGATAACAGAAGAGAGTTGAGCTCCCAGGAGAACTGGACTAAGGATAGAGCCCTGCAGTGTGGTCTTATTAATGCACGCTCGCTGATATAGCATGCACAAGAACTATACCTTTTGTTTGAAACTAATGAATGGGATATGCTGTTTATAACCGAGACCTGGATTCCTAAGGGCACAGAAGTAGACCTAGGATTCGATTGCCCACCAGGATATACAGTGATAAATCCGCCTAGAACTCATAAAAGAGGGGGGGAGTAGCAATCATTTTCAAAGAAAGATAGAAAATGGTAATACTCCCAGTTGAGGAAATTCTAACAGGAAAAGGGGGAATAGCGTTGTCAGGAGTTCTCTGTTTTATACTGCCAGGTAACTCACTAAGTGGGCTCCAAGACTTATTAAACTTGATATCAAACTAGGAGACTTTAACATCTGGGCGGAAAATAAGTCTCACACCCACAATCATGACTTTCTTATCTCCTGTGAAAATTTAGGATTAGAACTACTAACTAAGATCCCCACAGATCAAGGAGGAGACACTCTGGACCTTGTACCTGCACCTGAAAATTTGGTGGCAGAAGAGGATGTGGTCCCTGTAAGCTGGTCGGATCATCATTTAATCACCTTTAAACTTATAGGTCTTAATCAAAAAGATTATCCAAAAACTACTAAAGCAAGGATACAGGAAAGAGCTTGGGCTAAATTAAGGAAATTGGAAGGAAGGAGACTATTTAATACTTAACATTGTTTTCAAGAAGAAAAGCCAGTAGAAGCAAACTATGACCACCTACATAGTGCAATTACAGAGACATTAGATGAATTAATTCCAATAAAAATGCTAACACCAAAACAAAAACCCTCAGTCCCATGGTATACTGAAACCTTAAAGGAAAGACAAACTGAATGTAGAAAGAGGGAAAAACAGTAGTGTAAAACCTACACAGACATAGATAAGCTGAAATTAAAAGATGCAGTAAAACATTATAAAACTGAAATTAAAAAGGCTAAGGAAAAGTATTTTGCAACAACTATTACCAATGCAGCTAAGAAAAAAAAAAAAAGCTTTTGAAATTGTAAAAGAGCTTGCCCATCCAGACTGTACAAAATGTACAGAAGCACTGTCACAGGAACTGTGCAGTAAGCTATTGGACTTCTTCTATAATAAAGTAGAGTTAATTTTATATGATATTAGCAGAGAGAATTTGAACAGACAAGGGCAAAACCCTATAATGCTGGTTTCACACGGGCATCCCTCCTGCAGCCCTACAGAGATACCTCAGCAAGAAGGGCTCTGAGAGAAGCTGGCTAAAATAGAATTACTAAATGAAGAATAATTCAACACGCTGGCTATGTCAATCTCCTCTGGGTCACTTCTAGACCCTGTACCACACAGGATCTGGAAAGAAAGAGGGAATGAACTATTTCCAGACCTTCAAAACATTTGTAGCCAATCACTTGCCACAGGGTCGGTGCCATTGGCCTGGAAGAAAGCACTGGTTACACCCTTATTGAAGAAACCTCAAGCGGATGTACAGGATCCTAGTAACTTCTGGCCAATCTCCCAGCTGCCTTATCCGGTCAAGATTGTAGAAAAACATGTTAGCAAAATATTAGCTAACTTCTTAGAAGCAAACAAATTACTTGAATCTGAGCAGATGGGCTTTAGGCCAGCCCATGGCACGGGATCAGCCTTAATAGTGGCAACAGATGAGTTGAGGAGGCAGGTCGATGGTGGACAGACGGTTGTCCTGATTATGTTAGACCTGTCAGCGGCGTTCAATACTGTCAACCACCAAATCCCACTCAACATACTAAAGGCGACAGGGGTGAAAGGTACGTTCCTAAAGTGGATTGAATCCTACCTATTAGAGAAATGTCAAGCAATCTCCTTCCCACCTTTTAGATCAAATTTCAAAGAAATCCTGCACGGGGTGCCACAGGGCTCTGCGTTAAGCCCTATTTTGTTCAATGTGTATCTAAGCCCCCTACTAACACTAATGAAGTCATTTGGGTTGTCTTTTATTTACTATGCAGATGACACCCAAATGATAATATCACTAGACAAAGATGACCCTAACCAGTTGGAAGAATTCCATGCCTGCCTAATAGATATGGCAAACTGGCTTAGTAATAATACACTAAAATTTTATGGAAGCAAAACAGAGTGCCTGTGCTGCTCCCCCTGCAAGATGCCATGTCAACTTCCAAATAATTTTTGAACATGGACGAAAGCCACAGATCTGATTACAGCCCACTCAGTGCAAAATTTAGGAGTATAGGTCGATAATAAACTTTCTATGGAAGCTCAGGTCAATAAGACAGTAGCCATATGCCATGGACTCATGAGAGAATTGAGGAAAATGGTACCCTTACTTCCACAGCCAGTGAGAAAGTTGGTTGTACAGAGTACAATACTAAGCAGGATTCACTACGGTAACACCCTCCTATTTGGAATTCCAGACTATCTGCTTAAAAGACTGTATAGAATACAGGTGATGGTGGCCAAACTAGCACTCAACAAATCAAGGTTTGACTCTGCAAAAAATACCCTAAAAGAACTCCACTGGCTACCAGTAAAGGAGAGGTGCATTTTTAAAGCTATGTGCATAGTCCACAAAGCCTTAAATGGCATAGGACCGAGACTCTTACAGGATAAATTTACTCCCTACAAGGAAGCTGAGATTGGCTTCAGCTCATCTTGTCTCTGTACCCAGGTTTAAGAAAACTAGGGTAGGAGGGGGAGCTTTTCAAGTTAAGGCAGTACAACTTTGGAATAAGCTGGCTACTCCCTTCCGAAGAGACTGAAATCTACTCAGCTTTAGAAGGAGCCTAAAACCCTGGCTCTTTCCTAAATAAATAAATTATGTCAGAGCTTGCTTCCACCTAAGGAGCAATACTGGTCACCACTAGCCTTGGTTTTATTTTTATTGTTGTTCGCTAATAGCGCCAAAATGCCTGCCAGGTGAACGTTGCGCTTTACAAATGATTAATAATAATAATAAAAAGTACCTTCAGAACTATTTTGATTCCCCACTTTCCTATAGTGTTAAAGAAAACACATCAAAAGCTAAAACATGTCTTGTGATCCCTACACAATAATGTTTCTGACATCTTCGCTTCATAAATCAGATCAACTCTAGTGACAGTTATAGGTGAGTCAGACACCTCAGATGTGGGTGACATGGTGACCTTGGTTTTTATTCAACCTATTTGCCGTAAAGGACATAGTTTTACATAAAATCCTACTTCTTCATTAACAACAGGTGGATTAACAAAGCCGTGGTTTTGGTGAGATTGTCCACTACAGTACAAGCTGTTCATCTTCCTCCCTTCAAATCGTCATTATAATGTCCTACATATGAGGTACTGTAGGGCTCAATATTCAGTCTAATGCTATTCAATGTATATGCAGCCCATGTTGATCATCTCATTCAACCATATAGGCTTACACTAATCACATCAGTTGACACCCAAATAAATGTCTGGTTAGGGTATATTTAAATGACACCCATCCTATGTTTATTGTATGTCTTCTAATAAGTCACAGCTAGTCGAAGACCAACACCAGTAAATTACACACAGAAAAGACTGAAGTGTTCCTAATCGATGGTGACCCTTCTCTCTGGTACTCAGAATAGTGGTGCTATTACTGCTGATCTTCTCTATTACCAATGAAGTTGGTTTTTCAGTTACACCAAGCCTCAGTGCTGGACTGGAAATAGAAATCAGTGCTGCCAGAAATGTTAAAACTAGCCGGAGCGGAAGGCATGACTAGAATAGGCCCAAGGGGGCATTGTTGAGTCAAAACAGCTCATCCTGCTCTGAAGCAGCCCCCTAGTCTGCAGCCTGATGGGAAAATGCCAGAGTGTCAGAATGGCCGGTCCAACCAGCCCAGGTCTTTAATGTAGGTACTCAGGTTAATAAGGCTACATCAGTTTGTTTCCTTAACACTAAAAGCAATCCCAGAATTAATGTAAATGAAGCCAGCACAATTCGTGTAGTTTTGGGAATTTCGAGTTACGCGTGTTTTGTAAATTTCCTAAAATTATACCATTACACCACATCACATTCTTATGTGCCATTCGTAGAAAAATGTTACCAGGAGCATGTAGGAATAATGTGAATGGCCAGAACGCAATTTGTGTTTTTAGTGCTATATTTATTACCATAGAATAAGTAAGTCCTTGTGTAAAAAATTGATGTAAGGACGCATTTAGTGCTAAAAAATTACGAATTAGCATTTTGTGTGATTACCCATAAATTCAGATCATTTTCACAAACTTTCATGGTAGTACAAGAAAGCAAATTATGCAAATTTAACACACGGCTATTTAAAATGATCCATAAACTCTCTCTGTTTCTTCCCATCTCCTATTGTAAATCAGTTGTCCAGGCATTAATACTCCCTTGCATCCAGAGGCTTGGGCATCTGTAGCTATGTTTTAGATTGGGCAACATTATGTAGCTCATCTTATACTTGGCCCTAATTGCCGAACTTATATGGCACCTCACCAGGCCAAGATATACTGGCATCCAATAATGAAGAGACCCATTTTAAGTGTCTCTTCTTTGCTCATTGTTCCATTACTCAACAAGCATTTGCAATGCAATAGGTCTCGCATGTGTGAGAGTTTGAGCTATTGTCATTGTAAATGACAATGCTTTTTATTTATGTGTTTTGAAACCTGCAAGCGGTACATAAACATGTACTTTGTACTCACAGTTGTTGCTTACGATAAGCAAGGCTGGCAGTAACTGCACTTCTTTTACTGCCTGCCTTGCTTCTCGTAAGCAAGGACTATGGGGCACATGCATCAAAGGTTTTTGCGATCGCAAACGGTGCGATTCGCAAAAATCGGCCGTTTGCGATCGCAAAATTACCTTTTGCGATGCATCAAGGGTCAAGGCCCTCGCAATTTGAGAATTCGCAATTAATTGCGAATTCTCAAATTGCGATTGCATTTAAGGAATCGCAAATTGAGATTCCTTAAATGCAATGCATTAAAGTAAAAAAATTAGCGATTTCGCTAATAGGGGGCGCAAATTACCATGAAGTTGAACTTCATGGTAATTTGCAAAACTGTGAAAAATGCACTAAAGTGCATTTTTCAAAGTTCCATTTACACACACACATGCCCTTGGGGCATGTGTGTGTGCAAGATGTACTCATATGCAGATTTCAGGGGTGCAACAGGGGGTCCCTTTGACACCCTGGCACCCTTGAAATTGCATTCTCAATTTGCGATTCTCTAATTGCGAATCGCAAATTGAGAATGTCTTCCCATTCATTCCTATGGGCCTCTAGGCCCATAGGAATTGATGGGAGGTATTCCTTAATTGCGACTCGCAATTAGCGAGTCGCAATTAAGGAATGTTTAGGAATCGCTATTTTTATAGCGATTCCTACATGCATAGGCTTTTGCGATTCCTTAATTGCGATTCCTTAATAATCGCAATTAAGGAATCGCAAAAGCCTACCTTGATGCATGTGCCAGTTTAAGTACAAAGTGCGAGTTTATACACTGCTGGCAGGTTTTCAAAACACATAAATAAAAGGTGTTTTCATTTACAAAGCCAATAGCTCAAACTCTAGCAAATGCGAGACCTATACCATTGCAAATGCTTGTTTATTATCTTGTACAGAGATAGTGTCCTATGTTAAGGTCCAATAATAATAATTTGTGTCCAAATGATCATTATTATTAATTTAAGATCCCTTTGAGCATTATTCCTTTTGATCACGTTTTTAAAATGTGCACTCTTGAAGGTCAGCACAAATAATATTTTTTGATCCTAAGGCAGATGCTTCTACCAAAATCTTACTGCTTTATGCATTATTCACTCAAAGGTATGAAGCTTCATATACAGCGAGCAAGACAGTTATTTTTGGATGCTTCTGGTAATATTATTAATGTCTTCATGAACCATTCTAACATGCGATTTATGAGCTGTACTCAGATTAACAAAACAATCCCTTGGATCAAAATTTTTAGGTTATTTACTATTCCAATTGCCACCCAACACGTGTTTCACCTTATATAATGGGGTGCAGCCCAACGTTTTTTTAAGGCTAAGTTATTATTTAGGCTCCGTAAGGAACTTGGTAAAATTTGACGAGCAGGAAGTGGGAAACCTCATAATCTAGTAGTAGCAGAATCCAAAATTGGAGTCAAATTTAATTTATAGATCTAAAAAGAAAAATTCGAGGTCCCATGTACTATGTGGTGGACAATACTTCAAAGCAGACTAGGTGTTAAAAGGAACTCCTTTGTAATTCTTCCGGTACTGGTAGCTTCACCCAGTAAGGCTGCAAGCTGATAGAGCAAGTGTAAGTAAGAACTGGTCAAACAGCCTCTCTAGGACAAGTAGGTCTGTGTGTGACCAGCGCATCTCCAGCATTGTCACATGAACCTGTCATGTAACCACACTTACATACAAAGAATGAGGCCTGTATCTTTTAAACATACTAGGCAAACAAACATCTCTGCTGGACCAGTAAGTAGGTTTGGGGTTAATAACACACCTTTAAAAGAATATTCTTAACAGCCCACATTTTATCAAGAAAACCTGGTCACAGGCAGCAGTTTAGATAATTATCTCTAGCTCAGGCCAATAGCATCAAGGGTTGCTTGTGTTCTGATTAAAATGGGTTATCAGTTTGAACCGGACTAAAAAACAGAGGCTAGGGGATGTTGGTTCAAGAAAAATGTGCAGGTGGTTGGGCTTTGTAGGGATTAGTACACACAAGCTAAAAAGTGTGGAAAGTAGTGTAATTACCAGTGGTTCAGATTAATTCAAGCATTTTTATCCATCACTTTGGTGTTTCAAGCTCATGTCATTGCTGTTGGAGGGTACACAATAAACAGCAGTTACCTAGATGCTAATTTCCTTGCCTACTAATGGTATACATACTGAAAGAATAGTTATACGGTGGCCAGATTAGCTCTGAGACATATCAGGGTCACCAGACTTATAATTACACATCAGTGGCTTCTACTTAAGGAATTACCAGCATTAAAGCCTTCTGCACAGAGCTTTAAATCTTAGTTATCGGCCCACTGCTATGAGCTAGATGTGAGGAATCAAACTGAGAAGAGGGCAAATAACAGCTGTTAGTGACCAACAACATATGACTATTAATACCTCATTGCCATGCCACCCAACACAGGCAATTAAACATGGCCACTACCACTGTCAGCTTCATCTACCAGCTACTGAACCTAGAAAGTAATTGACAGTAGTCAGATACGGAAATGTTAGCACTCAGATTGGATGAGTCAATGTCAGCATTCCAAAAAGGAAGCGAACATGCCATTAATTAAATTTTGCCAAATACAAATGTACGCTGAATCCATGCTACGTAGAAAAGCGGACATCACTTGTGCTAACAGGAAGCCCGCTTCCCTCCAAACGTGAATAATGGTGTACACAAAACACATATCTTAAGTGCAGTCACGAGAGCGGTTAATAACTGCAGAACTGTTCACACTCCTATACACGATAAAAGCAAACACAGGGTCATTTATTCCATGTCTGTTAACTCCAGATGGTCATGGTTTTACATAGGATATAAACGTGTCTGCCAGCTCCATATGGTCATGATCTACATATGTTTAAAACATGTCTTTTGACACCTTTCGAACTAGTATGTGGTGTTTGGCTAATAATCATGTATAGGGGGCGTGTAGCTCCAAGTCTGGACAATTGAAGGGGTGTTGCTGTCGATAGTATAGCAGGTACAGTGGCACCCGAGCCGATAGCTTAGGAGAGCCCATTCTGCCAATAGCTGCCTCTTCCTTCCAAAAAAGGGGATGGGAGGAGCCAGGTTGCCTCCTTGCTTTAGCCGTTTACACCGTTGCTGCCGTTTTTAAACTTGTGTGACAAACTGATGCTCTCCTGAGATTGTACATATCGCGACCAGTTTGGTGAAACCAGTAAACAGTTCATCATGATGGGTTAGTGTGCGTGTCAAGCACTAGTTATACAAACATTGAGTACTCCCATTTACATTTAAAGTCGACGTTTAAGAACAATGACCGCTGTGAAGCTGTACTTCCTTCTTCCTGTCCCTCGTGCCACACTTGAGAGGCACCGGTTCAGGGGTCATGTAAACTGCCAGCTGAGAACACAACCAGGCATGTTTCCTTTAAACCTTCACCAGTTGTGTCGGGTTTTCTCACCACATTCTAATCAGTGACCGATTATGGCGGAGAAGGCAAATGCCACACCTTTGTTTTTTAAAACAACTCTTGGGCATGAAATATCACCACACAGAAGAAAAGCATCTTTAGATGTCATCATGGAGTATTGTGCCTAGTGTGTTTTTTTCTGGAGGGAAAACGTGGAAAGTTTCTTCTGAAATAACAAGCTTGAATGAACTAATTCGTAGAAGTCAGGCAATTCTTAAAATAAATACTGTTTAAATCACTGAATCTCCCTGTGCCTTAACATAAATAAATAAATCGGACTTAGAGTAACAATCCCGTGCTCAATAAAGCGCTCCAAAGCCATCAGGCAGAGCTCGCGTACATTAAAACTTTAAAAAAGGTGTATTTCAAGGAAATCATATTAGCACTATAACAGCAAAATAGACGGTTTGAAGACTTGCTACATGTCTCACCCGGATCGTCAAATTGACATTTTTATTCATATTTTGCCAAGTTCGCTTTACTCGCTGGATTCGCAGTTTAAAAAACTAGGAAAGTGAAAGCGCGCCATGCGCGCGTTGTGCTAAAACACCGCGAGCCGTACACGTGCACATCGCCTGTCCGGGCGCGTGCACATCTCCTGTCCCCCTTCCGAACAAAAATCGACGGCAATAGATCTCGCCAAGCAAGCAGCTTATGCGCTGCGTCGCTAGGCGAGACCTAAAAATGGCCTCTTTGCTTTCAATCAAAATTCTCACCTCACTAAATATTTGGTATTCATTTTAATCAATTTGTTAGCAATTTCTCAAGTTACAAATTTCAGAGCTAGGGGTTATTGTTTCTCTTTCCTGAAGGCCAAATATTGGTGCCAAATGCCTCATGACCTACATTGTCAGAATAATCGTCTTTAGTTTCACTATAGCTTTGTTATTTTTTCTGGTTAGTTTCCTGTTTAGGTCCATCAATTTCGGGCCAGTACTCCCTTTTAGGTAAGTGTGTACCTTACAAAATGTCTTAAATCAATATCAGTGATAATATGTCATTCAGCTGTAAGGAACAGCGTTGCACCAAAACCTAATTTTGCACATGCATTTATGTAAGGTAATGGCATAGATCAATGGGACAGCAGTGTAAGGAGAATAGAAGTACCAGTAGACATTATTTTTAATCCCTCAGATTGAGGATTGAACCCCATGACATGAAGGTTATGAAAGAGATCTCAAAGTTTATTGGTCACCTTTTGCAGTGTCTTATTTTAAATGAGTATATCAGGTGACACACCTTCCCTTGCCATCCTAGAATCAAATAAACCGTAAGATTATAGAGGGCTTCGTTTAGCCTTGATTCAAAATATACTAGAGAAGGATCTCAGGGAATAGGCAGTAAAAACAATTAAGCTGCCTTTGGTTTGGAGTAGAAATAAATTAAACATTTACTGAAATTTAGCCCATCTTGTAAGATGCACAATGGTTGTTATTTTTGTGGCTGGCAATATTTGCATGTATATATATATATATTCACTGAAAAAACCATAGGTTTTAGGGACAGTTATAGTTAGTTGGACATTGCACTCGTACAAAACCCGTGAAATTCCCCTGTTATAGTTAGTTCAGCTAACTATAACTCGCGCCCGCAATGCACTGCTGATGACGTCACATATTACATCACTCATGACATGGTCAGTGACATCACTGATGACATCACTGATGACATCTCAAATGACATCACTGATGACATCATCCATGTGATAATTTCATGCATCTTCTCACACCCTAATATAACTTTTGATACACCCACTCTAAATTACAGACTGCCATTCTCAAAACCATAGACACTCCAACACCAAAAACTACATACCCACTCACTGATTCTTAGGTCTACACACACATCCACTCACTCACCTGTACAGTCACTCATACTTACAGTCACTCAGTACAGGACTATCATATGCACTCATACACCTATATAAACACTCACACACCGCCACTCATCCATAGAGGTACTCACACACCTAGTCAGTCATGCAAAAATTAATCACACACCCATTTACTCACCTATACAGTTATACACACACCAGCTCACTTACTCATACAAATACTAGCACATTCTTACGCTCTTATACAATAACTGATACAAGCACACACGCATCCATACAGCCACTCTCACAATAACACACTCTCACTTATAGCCATTTAAATACTCTAACACACATATATACTGCCTTTTACATATGTAGTTACTTGCACATGTACCACTGAGATATACATTCACTCACTAACACACCCATACACACACTCACCCACCCAAGCAGTCCATCACAGATGCACTCTTGAAATCATGCACCCAGTGAATCACCCTCTCACACATCTATGTATAGAGTCACACACACCCCACCCACACAAACACTCAGGCAGCCATACAGATACTCAGAGAACCAATCAATAACCCATATAGACACTCATGTAGCTATTCGCAAATCCATGCATCCACTTACACACCAACAAACAGACGGATACAGACATTCACACAGTTTAGTCACTAACCCATGCATTCAGTAAGATACGTTTAATCACTCACTTGTAGAGTCAGTCACTCACATACTAAATCATCCATTCAGACACTTATACACCCACTCATTCTTCAATACGCCTTTCCCTATATATATTAAACATATTTAAACTTTACAGAAACACACAGTCACTGGATGATGTCATCAGTGATGTCATCAGTGATGTCATTTGAGATGTCATCAGTGATGTCATCAGTGATGTCACTGACCATGTCATGAGTGATGTAATATGTGACGTCATCAGCAGTGCATTGCGGGGCGCGAGTTATAGTTAGCTGAACTAACTATAACAGGGGAATTTCACGGGTTTTGTACGAGTGCAATGTCCAACTAACTATAACTGTCCCTAAAACCTATGGTTTTTTCAGTGAATATATATATATGTTCAATGTTCCTCCAGAGCCTCTTTCCCAATCACGGAGCTTCGGCGAAGGATCACAGCACCACAACTGGCAAGTATTCCAAAGATTAGTGCTTTATTGAGACCAAAGTGCAAACATGAACGGTAGAGGACGATCTACGCGTTTCAGCTCTCAGCCTTCTACTGGACCATAGAGTCCCGGAGCCAGAATGTCTATTTAAAGTGCTAGTGCAATTACCCATGTTACAAGTGAAGACAGACCAGACTATATATATATATATATATATATATACAGCAATAACCCATATAGACACTCAAGTAGCTACTCAACAACCCATGCAGCCGCTTACACACCAACTAACAGACTGATACAGACATTCACACAGTTTAGTCACTAACCCATGCATTCAGTAAGACACGTTTAATCACTCACTTATACAGTCAGTCACAGTCATGCAACTACTAAATCATCCATTCAGACACTCATACACCCACTCATCCTTCAATACACCTTGGCATTTATATATATAAAACATATTTAAACTTTAAAAAACACACAGTCACTGGATGATGTCATCAGTGATGTCATTTGAGATGTCATAAGTGATGTCATCCGTGATGTCACTGACCATGTCATGAATGATGTAATATGTGACGTCAGAAGCAGTGCATTGCGGGGGTGCGAGTTCTCTGGTTTTGTACGAGTGAAATGTCCAACTAACTATAACGTCCCTGAAACCTATGGTTTTTTCTGTGAATATATATACACATATATATATATATATATATATACACACATATATATATATATACATACATATATATATATATATATATATATATATATACACACACATATATATATATATATATATATACACACACATATATATATATATATTCACTGAAAAAACCATAGGTTTCAGACACGTTATAGTTACAAATTAGCATTTAAAAACCTTTGAAATTCACTGAAAAAACCATAGGTTTTAGGGACAGTTTTAGTTACTTGGACATTGCACTCGTACAAAACCCGTGAAATTCCCCCGTTATAGTTAGTTCAGCTAACTATAACTCGCGCCCTGCAATGCACTGCTGATGACGTCACATATTACATCACTCATGACATGGTCAGTGACATCACTGATGACATCACTGATGACATCTCAAATGACATCACTGATGACATCACTGATGACATCATCCAGTGACTGTGTGTTTCTGTAAAGTTTAAATATGTTTAATATATATAGGGAAAGGCATATTGAAGAATGAGTGGGTGTATAAGTGTCTGAATGGATGATTTAGTAGGTGCGTGACTGACTCTATGAGTGAGTGATTAAACGTATCTTACTGAATGCATGGGTTAATGACTAAACTGTGTGAATGTCTGTATCTGTCTGTCTGTTGGTGTGTAAGCGGCTGCATGGGTTTGCGAATAGCTACATGAGTGTCTATATGGGTTATTGATTTGTTGTTTGAGTATCTGTATGGGTGCCTGAGTGTTTGTGTGGGTGGGGTGTGTGTGACTCTGTGCATAGATGTGTGAGTGGGTGATTCACTGGGTGCATGTTTTCAAGAGTGCATCTGTGATGGACTGTATGGGTGGGTGAGTGTGTGTATGGCTGTGTTAGTGAGTAAATGTATATCTCAGTGGTACATGTGTGAGTAACTACATATGTGAAAGGCAGTATATATGTGTGTTGGAGTATATAAATGGCTATAAGTGAGAGTGTGTGATTGTGAGAGTGGCTGTATGGATGAGTGTGTGCTTGTATCAGTGATTGTGTAAGAGCGTAAGAATGTGCTAGTATTTGTATGAGTAAGTGAGCTGGTGTGTGTATAACTGTATAGGTAAGTAAATGGGAGTGTGATTAATTATTTGCATGACTGACTAGGTGTGTGAGTACCTCTATGGATGAGTGGAGGTGTGTGAGTGTGTATATAGGTGTATGAGTGCATATGATAGTCCTGTACTGAGTGACCATAAGTATGAGTGATTGTACTGGTGAGAGAGTAAATGTGTGTGTAGACCTAATAATCAGTGAGTGGGTATCTAGTTTTTGGTGTTGGAGTGTCTATGGTTTTGAGAATGGCAGTCTGTAATTTAGAGTGGGTATATCAAAGGTTATATTAGGGTGTGAGAAGATGCATGAAATTATCACATGGATGATGTCATCAGTGATGTCATCAGTGATGTCATTTGAGATGTCATCAGTGATGTCATCAGTGATGTCACTGACCATGTCATGAGTGATGTAATATGTGACGTCATCAGCAGTGCATTGCAGGGCGCGAGTTATAGTTAGCTGAACTAACTATAACGGGGAATTTCACGGGTTTTGTACGAGTGCAATGTCCAAGTAACTAAAACTGTCCCTAAAACCTATGGTTTTTTCAGTGAATTTCAAAGGTTTTTTAAATGCTAATTTGTAACTATAACGTGTCTGAAACCTATGGTTTTTTCAGTGAATTTCAAAGGTTTTTTAAATGCTAATTTGTAACTATAACGTGTGTGAAACCTATGGTTTTTTCAGTGAATTTCAAAGGTTTTTTAAATGCTAATTTCTAACTATAACGTGCCTGAAACCTACGGTTTTTTCAGTGAATTTCAAAGGTTTTGTAAATGACAATTTTTAAATGTATTAATTGTTATATTAATTTTTTTCATACTGATTTACTACATTTTTAGAAACAATTTTTTTTACATATTTTATTTTTTAAATTACATTGTAATTACATTATACATTACATTACAAAAAATACTTTCTCAGAATGAATTACTTTAGTTTAAATACTTTGCAGATAGGCAATAGACTTTTAAGTACAGTAGTTACAGTTGTTGCAATGGGCAACACATTTTCAAACACAATGCAACATTCAGCTCAATGTGAATTTCTAGTTAAATGCAATTAGTTACTTTATGGATTACTTTTGTAACCACAGGACTGGATCCTAGATTCAGTCCTGGTACATCTCCTGTAAACAGTTGAGTAAAAGCGTTTTGGTTACAGTCGTGATTTTTAAGGAATATTATTGTATTTTAAAAGTTGACACTTAGAAACTTTTTCTCATAGAATCACCAATGTTATCCTATGGAAGGAAATTCACTTAGCAGGTAAAAACTGTTATCGTTACTTTTTCTTACTCAGTGTTGGATCCTGGATCCAGCACTGGTGCATCTCCTGTAAACAGTTGAAAAAATGCGTTTAAGTCATACAGGCGATTTTTAAGGAATATTTGTAGTTTGTGAAAATCAACACTTTGAAACTTTTTTGCTGAAAACCAGTCAATGTTAGCCTATGGAAGGAAATTCAAGTTACCGGTAAGTACGGTTAAAATTACTTTTCAGGATCAGTACTGGGCTGAAAGATGCAGCACTGAGGTCTCTCCTGATAACAGGTGAGTAAATCGGAATTCGTATTTCGGCTGATTTTAGAGGAATATTTGTAAAGTTCCAAAACTCCACACTTAGAAGAATTTCCAAGTGAAACCAGTCAATGTTAGCCTATGAAGGAAATTCAAGTTACCGGTAAGTACGGTTAAAATTACTTTTCAGGACCAGTACTGGGCTGAAAGATGCAGCACTGAGGTCTCTCCTGATAACAGGTGAGTAAATCGGAATGCGTATTTCGGCTGATTTTAGAGGAATATTTTAAAGTTCCAAAACTCCACACTTAGAAGAATTTCCAAGTGAAACCAGTCAATGTTAGCCTATGGAAGGAAATTCAAGTTACTGGTAAGTACGGTTAAAATTACTTTTCAGGACCAGTACTGGGCTGAAAGATACAGCACTGAGGTCTCTCCTTATAACAGGTGAGTAAATCGGAATTCCTATTTCGGCTGATTTTAGAGGAATATTTTAAAGTTCCAAAACTCCACACTTAGAAGAATTTCCAAGTGAAACTAGTCAATGTTAGCCTATGAAGGAAATTCAAGTTACCGGTAAGTACGGCTAAAATTACTTTTCAGGACCAGTACTGGGCTGAAAGATGCAGCACTGAGGTCTCTCCTGATAACAGGTGAGTAAATCGGAATTCGTATTTCGGCTGATTTTAGAGGAATATTTTAAACTTCCAAAACTCCACACTTAGAAGAATTTCCAAGTGAAACCAGTCAATGTTAGCCTATGGAAGGAAATTCAAGTTACTGGTAAGTATGGTTAGAATTACTTTTCAGGACCAGTACTGGGCTGAAAGATACAGCACTGAGGTCTCTCCTGATAACAGGTGAGTAAATCGGAATTCGTATTTCGGCTGATTTTAGAGGAATATTTGCACAATGGTGAAGGGAGGGGGCGGGGCCTGAGGTTACATCTGTGTAAACGCGCCCCGTGGCGCGTTTTAAGTTGGGGGATTAAGTCCCCTTGAATCCTGAGGGTCCCTAGGGGCCAACTAGCCCACCAGGAACCTCCAATATGCGCCAGGGGCTGCGTTGCAGAGACGTGTAGAGAGGCCACACCCCTTTACACCTCTCTGCAACGCAGCTCTGTGGCGCTTTCTGGATGTACCTGTTGGGCTAGTTGGCCCCGAGGGACCCTCAGGATTGAAGGGGATTTAATTCCCCATCTTAAAACGCGCCACGGGGCCTGTTTGCACACATGTCACCTGAAGCCCCGCCCCCTCCCTTCACCACTGTGCAAACGCGCCCCGTGGCGCGTTTTAAGTTGGGGGATTAAGTCCCCTTGAATCCTGAGGGTCCCCGGAGTCCAACTAGCCCACCATCTACCTCCAAAAAGCGCCAAAGAGCTGCGTTGCAGAGAGGTGTAAAAAGGGGCGTGGCCTCTGTACACCTCTCTGCAATGCAGCTCCCTGGCGCATACTGGAGGTTCCTGGTGGGTTAGTTGGCCCCCAGGGACCCCCAGTATTCAAGGGGAATTCGTTCCCCTCTGCAAACGCGCCAGGGGCGCGTTTGCAGAGTGGTGAAGGAAGGGGCGGGGCCTGCGGGCCCGATCGTTTTTTTGTTTTTTTGTTTTTTTGTCCCCTGAAGGGGGGCTGTGTGGCCCCCCCCTTCCTTTTTTCTGTTTTTGGGCCCTGGGGACCCCATCCCCCAGGGCCTTACCCCTTTTTTAAATTTAAAAAAAAAAAACGGGAAGGGGGCCGCGTGGCCCCCTTCCCCGGGCCTGTATTGGCCCCGGGGACCCCATCTCCCGGGGCATGGCCTCTATTTTTATTTTTAATATTTTGAGGGGGCTGCGTGGCCCCCTCCTCTGGCCATTTTAAGGCCCGGGGACCCCATCCCTCGGGCCGGCCATACCCTTTTTTTATTTTTTATAATTTTTCAAAACTTTGGGGAGGGGGCCGCGTGGCCCCCCTCCCGGGCCACTACTTGCCCCGGGGACCCCATCCCCGGGGCTGGCCCTCTCGTTGGGGACTGTGGGGGTCCCCAAACCCCCACAGTCCCGCCGGCTCCCCGTGTCCTACGGGAGCCGGCATTGCTTTACACATGGGGAGCAGCTAACATGCTGCTCCCCATGTGAAAGCAATCAGCTTTGGATATTGGAAGAGAGAGCAGGTTTCCTGCTCTCTCTTCCAATATCCAAAGCAAGTTTGCAATGACAGGACGGGAGCCGCGAGGCTCCCGTCCTGTCATTTCAAACAGCAGTGTCCCGGGGTAGGCACCCGGGACACTGCAGGAGCCGGCCCTGGGGGTGGCGGTCCCCAGGGCCACCACAGGCTCCAGGAGGGGGGCCGCGCGGCCACCCTCCCATCGTGTGCATAGCCCCGGGAGGTGGTGGTCCCGGGGCTCTGGGGTCCGTAACGGACCCCATATTTAAATGTTTAGTGCCCCGGGGAGGTGGCAGTCCCGGGCGTGTGGGGGCTGGAGCCCCCACACAGGTTTTTCATTTAAAAAAGAAGCCCCGGGGAGGTGGTGGTCCTCGGGGCTGCGGGAGGGCTCAGAGCCCTCCCGCACCATTATGCATAAAGCCCCGGGGGTGGCGGTCCCTGGGGCTTGGGGGCCCTTAGAGGCCCCCACACATAAAATTAACCCCCCCCAGCATGCCCCCGGGACTTGGCCCACCCGGGGCCAATTACATCGAAGCGCGGAGACCGCGCTCGATTTTGTCGGCAGGATTCGCGCACCCTGAGCGCATCCTGCCGATTTTTTAAAAAAAAATGCTTTTGCCCAGGGGGTCCTTGTGGGACCCCCTGAGCAGGCCTAGGGGGTTAGGGTGTTTCTACCCTGCCCCCTTTGTGCGTTTTGCGCACTTGTTTCTTTTTTTCTTCTCGGCGGGATACGCGCACCCTAAGCGCATCCCGCCGTTTTTTAAAAAAAATCGCTCTTTTCTGCCCAGGGGGTCCTTGTGGGACCCCCTGAGCAGACCTAGGGGGTCAGGGTGTTTCTACCCTGCCCCCTTTGCGCTTGCGCACTTGTTTCTGTCCCTCGGTTCTACCGAGGACAAAATGGCTGCCAACACTTCCTGAATCGGAATGTTGACAGCCAGCTGACAGCCAATTAGCATGCAGCTCGTGATCGGGACGGTGCGCGCAGGGTGCGCTGAGGGTACGCGTATCCGACGCGCCCATAGATATATATGTACTTTTACTTTTGATTTTCTCAGGAACTACTGAACGGATTTACACCATTTAAGCAAAAGGCACCAGTCTGAACCAAGGACTACCTCTTTGCCAAATTTGGTGTAATTCCATTCAGCAGTTCGGGCTGTAGCTGCGACTAAAGGTTCCTATGGAAAAATGAATGGGGAAAACGCGTTTTGGGACCCCCTTTTTCTCGGCCCCCGCTTCACGTATCACCCCGAGACTTTCAGGGTAGGAGCGGAGCGGAGCGCTCCAACAAGTTGGAAACTTTCATGAAGATTCGTCAACCGGCGCCAACGTTATTTCAAATAGAATGTCGCGGATTTCCTATGGATAATAGGTTGTAACTATAACTATCTACTGGCGACCGCCAGTAGATAATACACACACACATATATATATATATATATATATATATACACACACACATATATATATATATATATACACACACACACACATATATATATATATATACACACACACATATATATATATATATATATATCCACAACGCCGTTCCTTCTCACTTCCCTTCCTCTGGGAAAAACGGACTGCGAGACCACAATTTCGTGCTAGATTTGATTTATTTTGCCACCAATATCGCCATGACGCGTTTCGGCCTCACTCGGCCTTGATCACATGCAGAGAGGTGTAAAAAGGGGCGTGGCCTCTGTACACCTCTCGGCAAGGCAGCCCCCTGGCGCATACTGGAGGTTCCTGGTGGGCTAGTTGGCCCCCAGGGACCCCCAGTATTCAAGGGGAATCGTTCCCCTCTGCAAACGCGCCAGGGGCGCGTTTGCAGAGTGGTGAAGGAAGGGGCGGGGCCTGCGGGCCCGATCGTTTTTTTTTGTTTGTTTTTTTTGTCCCCTGAAGGGAGGCTGTGTGGCCCACCCTTCCTTTTTTCTGTTTTTGGGCCCTGGGGACCCCATCCCCCAGGGCCTTACCCCTTTTTAAATTAAAAAAAAAAAACGGGAAGGGGGCCGCGTGGCCCCCTTCCCCGGGCCTGTATTGGCCCCGGGGACCCCATCTCCCGGGGCATGGCCTCTATTTTTATTTTTAATATTTTGAGGGGGCTGCGTGGCCCCCCTCCTCTGGCCATTTTAAGGCCCGGGGACCCCATCCCCGGGCCGGCCATACCATTTTTTTTATTTTTATAATTTTTCAAAACTTTGGGGAGGGGGCCGCGTGGCCCCCTCCCGGGCCACTACTTGCCCCGGGGACCCCATCCCCCGGGGCTGGCCCTCTCGTTGGGGACTGTGGGGGTCCCCAAACCCCCACAGTCCCGCCGGCTCCCCGTGTCCTACGGGAGCCGGCATTGCTTTACACATGGGGAGCAGCTAACATGCTGCTCCCCATGTGGAAAGCAATCAGCTTTGGATATTGGAAGAGAGAGCAGGTTTCCTGCTCTCTCTTCCAATATCCAAAGCAAGTTTGCAATGACAGGACGGGAGCCGCGAGGCTCCCGTCCTGTCATTGCAAACAGCAGTGTCCCGGGGTAGGCACCCCGGGACACTGCAGGAGCCGGCCCTGGGGGTGGCGGTCCCCAGGGCCACCACAGGCTCCAGGAGGGGGCCACGCGGCCCCCTCCCATCGTGTGCATAGCCCCGGGGAGGTGGTGGTCCCCGGGGCTCTGGGGGTCCGTAACGGACCCCCATATTTAAATGTTTAGTGCCCCGGGGAGGTGGCGGTCCCGGGGCGTGTGGGGGGCTGGAGCCCCCACACAGGTTTTTCATTTAAAAAAAGAAGCCCCGGGGAGGTGGTGGTCCCCGGGGCTGCGGGAGGGCTCAGAGCCCTCCCGCACCATTATGCATAAAGCCCCGGGGGTGGCGGTCCCCGGGGCTTGGGGGCCCTTAGAGGCCCCCACACATAAAATTAACCCCCCCAGCATGCCCCCGGGACTTGGCCCACCCGGCAGGATTCGCGCACCCTAAGCGCATCCTGCCGATTTAAAAAAAAAAAAATGCTTTTGTTTGCCCAGGGGGTCCTTGTGGGACCCCTGAGCAGGCCTAGGGGTTAGGGTGTTTCTACCCTGCCCCCTTTGTGCGTTTGCGCACTTGTTTCTTTTTTTCTCGGCGGGATACGCGCACCCTAAGCGCATCCCGCCGATTTCTAAAAAAAAATCTTTTTCTGCCCAGGGGTCCTTGTGGGACCCCTGAGCAGACCTAGGGGTCAGGGTGTTTCTACCCTGCCCCCTTTTGCGCTTTGCGCACTTGTTTCTGTCCCTCGGTTCTACCGAGGGACAAAATGGCTGCCAACACTTCCTGAATCGGAATGTTGACAGCCAGCTGACAGCCAATTAGCATGCAGCTCGTGATCGGGACGGTGCGCGCAGGGTGCGCTGAGGGTACGCGTATCCGACGCGCCCATAGATATATATGTACTTTTACTTTTGATTTTCTCAGGAACTACTGAACGGATTTACACCATTTAAGCAAAAGGCACCAGTCTGAACCAAGGACTACCTCTTTGCCAAATTTGGTGTAATTCCGTTCAGCAGTTCGGGCTGTAGCTGCGACTAAAGGTTCCTATGGAAAAATGAATGGGGAAAACGCGTTTTGGGACCCCCCTTTTTCTCGGCCCCCGCTTCACGTATCACCCCGAGACTTTCAGGGTAGGAGCGGAGCGGAGCGCCCCAACAAGTTGGAAACTTTCACGAAGATTCGTCAACCGGCGCCAACGTTATTTCAAATAGAATGTCGCGGATTTCCTATGGATAATAGGTTGTAACTATAACTATCTACTGGCGACCGCCAGTAGATAATACACACACACATATATATATATATATATATATATATACACACACACATATATATATATATATATATACACACACACATATATATATATATATACACACACACATATATATATATATATATATATACACACACATATATATATATATATATATATATATACACACACATATATATATATATATATATTCACTGAAAAAACCATAGGTTTCAGACACGTTATAGTTAGAAATTAGCATTTAAAAAACCTTTGAAATTCACTGAAAAAACCATAGGTTTTAGGGACAGTTATAGTTAGTTGGACATTGCACTCGTACAAAACCCGTGAAATTCCCTGTTATAGTTAGTTCAGCTAACTATAACTCGCGCCCCACAATGCACTGCTGATGACGTCACATATTACATCACTCATGACATGGTCAGTGACATCACTGATGACATCACTGATGACATCTCAAATGATATCACTGATGACATCACTGATGACATCATCCAGTGACTGTGTGTTTCTGTAAAGTTTAAATATGTTTAATATATATAGGGAAAGGCGTATTGAAGAATGAGTGGGTGTATAAGTGTCTGAATGGATGATTTAGTATGTGAGTGACTGACTCTACAAGTGAGTGATTAAACGTATCTTACTGAATGCATGGGTTAGTGACTAAACTGTGTGAATGTCTGTATCCGTCTGTTTGTTGGTGTGTAAGTGGATGCATGGATTTGCGAATAGCTACATGAGTGTCTATATGGGTTATTGATTGGTTCTCTGAGTATCTGTATGGCTGCCTGAGTGTTTGTGTGGGTGGGGTGTGTGTGACTCTATACATAGATGTGTGAGTGGGTGATTCACTGGGTGCATGATTTCAAGAGTGCATCTGTGATGGACTGCTTGGGTGGGTGAGTGTGTGTATGGGTGTGTTAGTGAGTGAATGTATATCTCAGTGGTACATGTGCAAGTAACTACATATGTAAAAGGCAGTATATATGTGTGTTAGAGTATTTAAATGGCTATAAGTGAGAGTGTGTTATTGTGAGAGTGGCTGTATGGATGCGTGTGTGCTTGTATCAGTTATTGTATAAGAGCGTAAGAATGTGCTAGTATTTGTATGAGTAAGTGAGCTGGTGTGTGTATAACTGTATAGGTGAGTAAATGGGTGTGTGATTAATTTTTTGCATGACTGACTAGGTGTGTGAGTACCTCTATGGATGAGTGGCGGTGTGTGAGTGTTTATATAGGTGTATGAGTGCATATGATAGTCCTGTACTGAGTGACTGTAAGTATGAGTGACTGTACAGGTGAGTGAGTGGATGTGTGTGTAGACCTAAGAATCAGTGAGTGGGTATGTAGTTTTTGGTGTTGGAGTGTCTATGGTTTTGAGAATGGCAGTCTGTAATTTAGAGTGGGTGTATCAAAAGTTATATTAGGGTGTGAGAAGATGCATGAAATTATCACATGGATGATGTCATCAGTGATGTCATTTGAGATGTCATCAGTGATGTCATCAGTGATGTCACTGACCATGTCATGAGTGATGTAATATGTGACGTCATCAGCAGTGCATTGCGGGCGCGAGTTATAGTTAGCTGAACTAACTATAACAGGGGAATTTCACGGGTTTTGTACGAGTGCAATGTCCAACTAACTATAACTGTCCCTAAAACCTATGGTTTTTTCAGTGAATTTCAAAGGTTTTTTAAATGCTAATTTCTAACTATAACGTGTCTGAAACCTATGGTTTTTTCAGTGAATTTCAAAGGTTTTTTAAATGCTAATTTCTAACTATAACGTGCCTGAAACCTATGGTTTTTTCAGTGAATTTCAAAGGTTTTTTAAATGCTAATTTCTAACTATAACGTGCCTGAAACCTATGGTTTTTTCAGTGAATTTCAAAGGTTTTTAAATGCTAATTTCTAACTATAACGTGCCTGAAACCTATGATTTTTTAAGTGAATTTCAAAGGTTTTTTAAATGCTAGTTTCTAACTATGCCAACAGAGGTAGGACATGTGAAGAAAGAAGAAAAACGCACAGAAAGAAGCAAAAGATGTGCAGAAAGAACCAACAGAGGAGCAGAAAGAGGCCTTGTTGCAAAATCATCCTGTGCCCACAACTTTTTCAGACGGGTACTGGTGGTAACTGACTCTGACTAACCAGAGCCAGTGCGCGTTTGCACAGTGGTGAAGGGAGGGGGCCTGAGGTGACATGTGTGCAAACGCGCCCCATGGCGCGTTTTAAGTTGCGGGATTAAGTCCCCTTGAATCCTGAGGGTCCCTGGGGCCCAACTAGCCCCCAGGTACCTACAGTTAGGACCACAGAGCTGAGTTGCAGAGAGGCGTTCCGAGGCCACGCACCTTTTTCACCTCTCTGCAACGCAACTCTGTTGTGCTTACTGAAGGTACCTGGTGGGCTAGTTGGCCCCCAGGATTCAAAGGGAATTAACTCCCCAACTTAAAACGCACCACAGGGCGTGTTTGCGCACATGTCACCTGAGGCCCCGCCCTCCCTTCACCACTGTGCAAACGCGCCCCGTGGCGCGTTTTAAGTTGGGGGATTAGGTCACCTTGAATCCTGAGAGTCCCTGGGGCCCAACCAGCCCACCAGGTACTTCCAGTAAGCACCACAGGCCTGCGTTGCAACGCCTGTAACAAATTGTGCAGTTGTGTTTAGGTAGTGAAGAGGGTCGTGCTGGGGGTAGTGTTTTAGGGTTTAGGGTAGTGCAGTGGTGTTTGTGTAGTGTAGGGGGTCATGCTGGGGTTAGATTTAGGGTTTAGGGTAGTGCAGTGGTGTTTGTGTAGTGTAGGGGGTCATGCTGGGGGTAGATTTAGGGTTTAGGGTAGTGCAGTGGTGTTTGTGTAGTGTAGGGGGTCATGCTGGGGGTAGATTTAGGGTTTAGGGTAGTGCAGTGGTGTTTGTGTAGTGTAGGGAGTCGTCCTGAGGGGAGTGTTTTAGGGTTTAGGGTAGTACAGTGGTGTTTGGGTAGTGTAGGGGGTCGTGCTGGGGTTAGTGTTTTAGGGTTTAGGGTAGTGCAGTGGTGTTTGGGTAGTGTAGGGGTCGTGCTGGGGGAGTGTTTTAGGGTTTAGGGCAGTGCAGTGGTGTTCGGGTAGTGTAGGGGTCGTGCTGGGGGAGTGTTTTAGGGTTTAGGGCAGTGCAGTCGTGTTCGGGTAGTGTAGGGGTCGTGCTGCGGGGAGTATTTTAGGGTTTAGGGTAGTGCAGTGGTGTTCGGGTAGTGTAGGGGTCATGCTGGGGGTAGTGTTCTAGGGTTTAGGGCAGTGCAGTGGTGTTCGGGCAGTGTAGGGGGTCGTGCTGGGGGTGGTGTTTTAGGGTTTAGGGTAGTGCAGTGGTGTTCGGGCAGTGTAGGGGGTCGTGCTGGGGGTGGTGTTTCAGGGTTTAGGGCAGTGCAGTGGTGTTCAGGCAGTGTAGGGGGTCGTGCAGGGGGTGGTGTTTCAGGGTTTAGGGCAGTGCAGTGGTGTTCGGGCAGTGTAGGGGGTCGTGCAGGGGTGGTGTTTTAGGGTTTAGGGCAGTGGTGTTCGGGCAGTGTAGGGGGTCATGCTGGGGGTGGTGTTTCAGGGTTTGGGGCAGTGCAGTGGTGTTCGAGCAGTAAAGGGGGTCATGCTGGGGGTGGTGTTTCAGGGTTTAGGGCAGTGCAGTGGTGTTCGGGCAGTGTAGGGGTGGTGCAGGGGTGGTGTTTCAGGGTTTAGGGCAGTGCAGTGGTGTTCGGGCAGTGTAGGGGTCGTGCAGGGGTGGTGTTTCAGGGTTTAGGGCAGTGCAGTGGTGTTCGGGCAGTGTAGGGGGCGGTGCAGGGGTGGTGTTTCAGGGTTTAGGGCAGTACAGTGGTGTTCGGGCATTGTAGGGGGTGGTGCTGGGGCTGGTGTTTCAGGGTTTAGGGCAGTGCAGTGGTGTTCGGGCAGTGTAGGGGGTGGTGCTGGGGCTGGTGTTTCAGGGTTTAGGGCAGTGCAGTGGTGTTCGGGCAGTGTAGGGGGTCTTGCTGGGGCTGGTGTTTCAGAGTCTAGGGCAATGCAGTGGTGTTCGGGCAGTGTAGGGGTCTTGCTGGGGCTGGTGTTTCAGGGTTTAGGGCAGTGCAGTGGTGTTCGGGCAGTGTAGGGGGTCGTGCTGGGGCTGGTGTTTCAAGGTTTAGGGCAGTGCAGTGGTGTTCGGGCAATGTAGGGGGTCGTGCTGGGGCTGGTGTTTCAGGGTTTAGGGCAGAGCAATGGTGCTCAGGCAGTGTAGGGGTTGTGCTGGGGGTGATGTTTCAGGGTTTAGGGCAGTGCAGTGGTGTTCGGGCAGTGTAGGGGGTCGTGAAGGGGGTGGTGTTTCAGGGTTTAGGGCAGTGCAGTGGTGTTCGGGCAGTGTAGGGGGTCGTGCTGGGGGTAGTGTTTTAGGGTTTAGGGTAGTGCAGTGGTGCTTGTGTAGTGTAGGGGTCGTGCTGGGGGTAGTGTTTTAGGGTTTAGGGTAGTGCAGTGGTGTTTGTGTAGTGTAGGGGGTCATGTTTTAGGGTAGTGCAGTGGTGTTTGGGTAGTGTAGGGGGTCATGCTGGGGGTAGTGTTTTAGGATTTAGGTTAGTGCAGTGGTGTTTGGGTAGTGTAGAGGGTCGTGCTGGGTGTAGTGTTTTAGGGTTTAGGGTAGTGCAGTGGTGTTTGTGTAGTGTAGGGGGTCGTGCTGGGGGTAGTGTTTTAGGGTTTAGGGTAGTGCAGTGGTGCTTGTGTAGTGTAGGGGGTCGTGCTGGGGGTAGTGTTTTAGGGTTTAGGGTAGTGCAGTGGTGTTTGTGTAGTGTAGGGGGTCATGTTTTAGGGTAGTGCAGTGGTGTTTGGGTAGTGTAGGGGGTCATGCTGGGGTAGTGTTTTAGGATTTAGGTTAGTGCAGTGGTGTTTGGGTAGTGTAGGGGGTCGTGCTGGGGGTAGTGTTTTAGGGTTTAGGGTAGTGCAGTGGTGTTTGTGTAGTGTAGGGGGTCGTGCTGGGGGCAGTGTTTTAGGGTTTAGGGTAGTGCAGTGGTGCTTGTGTAGTGTAGGGGTCGTGCTGGGGGTAGTGTTTTAGGTTTAGGGTAGTGCAGTGGTGTTTGTGTAGTGTAGGGGGTCATGTTTTAGGGTAGTGCAGTGGTGTTTGGGTAGTGTAGGGGGTCGTGCTGGTGGTAGTGTTTTAGGATTTAGGTTAGTGCAGTGGTGTTTGGGTAGTGTAGGGGGTCGTGCTGGGGGTAGTGTTTTAGGGTTTAGGATAGTGCAGTGGTGCTTGTGTAGTGTAGGGGGTCGTGCTGGGGGTAGTGTTTTAGGGTTTAAGGTAGTGCAGTGGTGTTTTTGTAGTGTAGGGGGTCATGTTTTAAGATGCAATGCTCCAATACCTGACCAGTCTGCACTACATAAAACTGCAAAAAACTAAAAATAAAAAGTGTTTTGCACACTTTTGTCATTGGGCTATATGTGGGCTACATCTGGGTAATATTTGTGCTACATTTGGGCTCTTTTTCACTGGTGGCCATCTTGGAAGACTTCTTTGTTATGAAGTTTCCTAATTTCTTCATTTACTGCAGTCTCCTCAGTAGGAAATGCTTTCAGTTTTTTACTTTGATTCCATCAAGAAGGCATTCAGATGTGTCTCACATCTGCCATAAATTCAGAATGTTAGCACTCTAGTTGCTCATTAGATCACTGGAGTAAAGCTACTGCTCACCAGGGAGTTAACTGGTAGTCTGCTGCTGGTATTGAAAGTGATTGTTTCAGTCTGCATGTCAGAATTTTCTAATGAAATAGAAGAGGATTTGAGATCTCACTTAAAACATGCCCTAATTTTTCTTTCTGCAGCACTAACCATAATTTCTATTTAAAAAAGAACCCTCATTTTGTTCCTTTTTAAATTAAATGTTTTAAGTGTTACCGGTTTATTCCAATCAAGATGGCTTCAGGTGTGCCATACTTTTGTCATAAGTAAGGCTGTTAGCGCTCTAGTTGTTCTTTAGAACACTCTGGGAAGCTGCAGTAGAACACAAAGGCATCAACTGGCAGGCTGCTCCTGTTGAAATATAACAGGAAGATATTTGAGATCACACTTGAAATATGTCCTAATTTTTCTTTCTACAGCACTAACCATAATTTCTATGACAAAATGAACCCCATCATTTTGTTCCTTTTTAAATTAAATGTTTTAAGTGTTACCAGTTTATTCCAATCAAGATGGCTTCAGGTGTGCCATACTTTTGTCATAAGTAAGGCTGTTAGCACTCTAGTTGTTCTTTAGAACACTCTGGGAAGCTGCAGTAGAACACAAAGGCATCAACTGGCAGGCTGCTCCTGTTGAAATATAACAGGAAGATTTTTGAGATCACACTTGAAACATGTCCTAATTTTTCTTTCTACAGCCCTAACCATAATTTCTATGACAAAATGAACCCCATCATTTTGTTCCTTTTTAAATTAAATGTTTTAAGTGTTACCAGTTTATTCCAATCAAGATGGCTTCAGGTGTGCCATACTTTTGTCATAAGTAAGGCTGTTAGCACTCTAGTTGTTCTTTAGAACACTCTGGGAAGCTGCAGTAGAACACAAAGGAATCAACTGACAGTCTCTGCCCTTGTTGGATGTACATGTTTTACTGAGAATGTCAGACTTCATTCTCACATGAGTGAGAAAGATAATGTGAATTTACAGAAAATATGCTCTCATTTTAGCTTCTGGAGCACCTTCCAAACCTCCATGGGACAAGCATGAGAAAATAGTGTTCTCTCAAACATGATTCATGATATCCCAGCAGAAGGTTTTTCACATGGTAAAATCACCTTGGAATACACCACAATTCCTAAAATTAGTATGGTACCGTCAACAAATAAATTCTAATGTAACTAAAGCCTGTTATCACCCTTTATAGTTCTCCTTTTGGTGACCCTCAAAATCTTCTATTCACTACAATGCATTTCAATGAGGTACTATCATTTATATTGGTCCCAAGATGGCTGCCAGAAATTCCAGGATGAAGTGCTGACAGCCAATCAGATCTCACGATGACATGTGTGGTTAGGCTCCGCCCAGATATATATGTGACTTTACTTTTGATTTTCTCAGGAACTACTGAACGGATTTACACCATTTAAGCAAAAGGCATGACACTGAACCAAGGGCTACCTCTTTGCCAAATTTGGTGTAATTCCGTTCAGCAGTTCGGGCTGTAGCTGCGACTAAAGGTTCCTATGGAAAAATGAATGGGGAAAACACGTTTTGGGACCCCCTTTTTCTCGGCCCCTGCTTGACGTATCACCCCGAGACTTTCAGGATAGGAGCGGACCGGAGCGCCCCAACAAGTTGGAAACTTTCGCGAAGATTCGTTAACCGGCGCCAACGTTATTTCAAATAGAATGTCGCGGATTTCCTATGGATAATAGGTTTTAACTATAACTATCTACTGGCGACCGCCAGTAGATAATATATATATATATATATATATATATATATATATACATATATATCGAACACCTCGCCTCCGTTTCCTTTTCCGTAGGAAAAAACGAGCGTGGACCCAGATAAGTGCAGCAATATTTTATTTTATTTCACCATCACCGGCGTCTGCCATGACGCGTTTCTGCCGTCAACGCGGCCTTGATCACATGACACAGCCTAAGCAAAGCCCCCATTTTTAAAGTGCAAGTGCTCAAAAAAATCCCATGGACATAGACAAAATCCTACAGTATATTGTGCATAAATGCCCACAATACAGATCATCAAAATGTTTTAGTTTTTAAAAAAAAATTATTAACTTCACAATACATTTTTAAATGATGTCCATGAACATATATATATATATATATATATATATATATATATATATATATATATATATACACACACACATATATATACACACACATACATATCATACATATATATACTTATATATACACATGCAAATGTTATATATATAAACGTACATATATACATATATATATATTCACTGAAAAAACCATAGGTTTCAGGGACGTTATAGTTAGAAATTAGCATTTAAAATACCTTCGAAATTAACTGAAAAAACCACAAGTTTCAGGAACGTTATAGTTAGTTGGACATTTCACTCGTGCAAAACCAGCGAAATTCGGTCGTTATAGTTCGTTGAGCTAACTATAACTCGCGCCCCCGCAATGCAAAGCTGATGACGTCACATATTACATCATTCATGACATGGTCAGTGACATCACTGATGACATCACTGATGACATCTCAAATGACATCACTGATGACATCACTGATGACATCATCCAGTGACTGTGTGTTTCTGTAAAGTTTAAATATGTTTTATATATATATATGCCAAGGTGTATTGAAGAATCAGTGGGTGTATAAGTGTCTGAATGGATGATTTAGTAGGTGCGTGACTGACTGTACGTGTCTTACTGAATGCATGGGTTAGTGACTAAACTGTGTCAATGTCTGTATCAGTCTGTCAGTTGGTGTGTAAGTGGCTGCATGGGTTGGTGAGTAGATACATGAGTGTCTATATGGGTTATTAATTGGTTGTCTGAGTATCTGTATGGGTGCCTGAGTGTCTATGTGGGTGGGTGGGGGGTGTAACTCCTCACATGGATGTGTGAGTGGGTAATTCACTGGGTGTATGGGTTCAAGAGTGCATCTGTGAAGGGCTGTATGGGTGGGTGAGTGTGTGTATGGGTGTGTTGGTGAGTGAATGGATCTCTCAGTGGTACATGTGTGAGTAACTGCATATGTGAAAGGCAGTATATGTGAGTGTTGGAGTATATAAATGACTATATGTGAGAGTGAGTGATTGTGAGATTGGCTGTATGGATGAGTGTGTGCTTGTATCAGTGATTGTATAAGATAGTAAGTATGTGTTAGTATCTGTATGAATAAGTGAGGTGGTGTGTGTATAACTGTATAGGTGAGTTAATGGGAGTGTGATTGATTCTTTGCATGACTGACTAGGTGTGTGAGTAACTCTATGGATGAGTGGCGGTGTGTGAGTGTCTGTATAGGTGTATGAGTGCATATGATAGTGGCTGTATTGATGAGTGACTGCATGTATGAGTGACTGTATGGGTGAGTGAGTGGATGTGTGTGTAGACCTAGGAGTCAGTGAATGGGTATGTAGTAATTGGTATTGGTGTGTCTTTGGTTTCGAAAATGGTAGTCTGTATTTTAGAGTGGGTGTATCGAAGGTAATATTAGGGTGTGAGGAGGTGCATCAGATTATCACTTGGATGATGTCATCAGTGAAGTCATTTGAGATGTCACTGACCATGTCATGAATGATCTAATATGTGACGTCATCAGCAGTGCATTGTGGGGGCGCGAGTTATAGTTAGCTCAACTAACTATAACAGCGGAATTTCTCTGGTTTTGTACGAGTGAAATGTCCAACTAACTATAACGTCGCTGAAACCTGTGGTTTTTTCAGTGAATTTCTAAGGTTTTTTAAATGCTAATTTCTAATTATAACGTCCCTGAAACCTGTGGTTTTTTCAATGAATTTCAAAGGTTTTTTAAATGCTATTTTCTAACTATTCCTACAGAGGTAGGACATGTGCAGAAAGAGGAAGAAAGGCGCAGAAAGAAGCAAGAGAAATGCAGAAAGAGGCAACAGAAGTCCAGAAAGACAAAGAAAGGTGCAGAAAGAAGCAAAAGATATGCAGAAAGAACCAACAGAGGGGCAGAAAGAGGCCTTGTTACAAAGTCATCCTGTGCCCCCAACATTTTGCTGACTGGTACTGGTGGTAACTGACTAACCAGGCCCGGAGCCACTGCTATGCTGAAAGACACTTAGAATACAGTGAAAACACCTACATACACTAGGGTACACTATGGGTTGGGGTACCCCTGTGATTGCATGACCTCCCCTGTAAGGCCCTAGTACATAATAGGGCGGGGGGATTAAAACTACCTCTAAGTCAGTGGTGCAGAAAGAGGCAAGAGAAGTGCAGAAAGAAGCAACAGAGGTGCCGAAAGAGGCAAGATAGGTGCAGAAAGAAGCAAGTGAAGTGCAGAAAGAGGTAACAGAGGTGCAGAAAGAAGCAAGAGAAGTGCAGAAAGAGGCAAGTGAGGTGCAGAAAGAAGCAAGAGCAGAGTGAACCAACAGAGGTGCAAAAAGAGGCAGGAGGGGTGCAGAAAGAGGTAGAAGAGGTACACAAAGAGGCAAGAGAGGTACAGAAAGAGACAGGAGGGATACAGAAAGAAGGAAGATAATTGCTGAAAGAAGCAACAGAGGTGCAGAGAGAAGCAAGAGAAGTGCAGAAAGAGGCAAGTGAAGTGCAGAAAGAACCAAGAGCAGTGCAGAAAGAACCAAGAGCAGTGCAGAAAGAACCAACAGAGGTGCAAAAAGAGGCAAGAGGGGTGCAGAAAAAGCGAAGAGAGGTGCACAAAGGGGCAAGAGAGGTACAGAAAGAAGCAGAAGGGGTGCAGAAAGAAGGAAGAGAAGTGCAGAAGGAAGCAACAGAGGTGCTGAAAGAGGCGCGAAGGGTGCAGAAAGAGCAAGAGAAGTGCAGAAAGAGGCAATTGAGGTGCAGAAGGAGGCAAGAGAACTGCAGAAAGAGGC
The DNA here is from genome assembly GCA_963921515.1 of Calotriton arnoldi. NCBI lineage: Eukaryota > Metazoa > Chordata > Amphibia > Caudata > Salamandridae > Calotriton > Calotriton arnoldi. The sequence continues at coordinate 663,646 of CAWUFW010000934.1, forward strand.
AAGAGTTGCAGAAACAGGCAAAAGGGGTGCAGAAAGAGGGAACAGGTGTGCAGACAGAAGCAAGAGAGGTGCAGAAAGAGGGAAGAGGGGTACAGAAAGAGGCAAGAGGGGTGCATAAAGAAGCAAGAGAGGTGCAGAAAGAAGCAAGAGAGGTGCAGAAAGAAACAAAAGAAGTGCAGAAAGAAGGAACAGAGGTGCAGAAAGAGGCAAGAGGAGTGCAGAAAGAGGGAAGAGGGGTGCCTAAAGAAGCAATAAAGGTGCAGAAAGAAACAAAAGAAGTGCCGAAAGAAGCAACAGAGGTGCAAAAAGAGACAAGAGGGGAGCAGAAAGAGGGAAGAGGAGTGCAGAAAGAGGCACACAGGTTGCAGAAAGAAGGGACAGAGATGCAGAAAGAGGCAAGAGAAGTGCAAAAAGAAGCAACAGAGATGCAGAAAGGGGGAGGAGGGGTGGAGAAAGGCAAGAGGGCTGCAGAAAGAAGCAAGAGAGGTGCAGAAAGAAACAAAAGAAGTGCAGAAAGAAGCAACAGAGGTACAGAAAGAGGCAAGAGGAGTGCAGAAAGAGGGAAGAGGGGTGCTGAAAGAGGCACGAGGGGTGCATAAAGAAGCAAGAGAGGTGCAGAAAGAAGCAAGAGAAGTGCATAAAGAAGCAACAGAGATGCAGAAAGGGGGAAGTGTGGAGGAGAAACAGGCAAGAGGGATACAGAAAGAAGCAAGAGAGTTGCAGAAAGAAACAAAAGAAATGCAGAAAGAAGGAACAGAGGTGCAGAAAGAGGGAAGAGGGGTGCAGAAAGAGGCACAATGGTTGCAGAAAGAAGGGGCAGAGGTGCAGAAAGAAGCAAGAGAAGGGCAGAAAGAAGCAACAGAGGTGCAGAAAGAGGGATGAGGGGTGGAAAAAGAGGCAAGAGGAGTGCAGAAAGTAGCAACAGAGATGCAAAAAGGGGGAACAGGGGTGGAGAAAGTGGCGAGAGGTGTGCAGAAAGAAGCAAGAGGGGTGCAGAAAGAAACAAAAGAAGAGCAGAAAGAAGGAACAGGGGTGCAGAAAGAGGCAAGAGGGGTGCAGAAAGAGAAAGAGGGGGGCAGAAAGAAGCACCAGTGGTGCAGAAAGAAGCAAGAGAGGTGCAGAAAGAAGCAACAGTAGTGCGGAAAGATGCAACAGAGGTGCAGAAAGAGGCAAGAGGGGTGCAAAAAGAGGGAAGAGGGATGCAGAAAGAAGCAAGAGAGGTGCATAAAGTAACAAAAGAAGTGCAGAAAGACGGAACAGAGGTGCAGAAAGAGGCTAGAGGAGTGCAGAAAGAGAAGGGTACAGAAAGAGGCACAAGGGGTGAAGAAAGAAGCAAGAGAGGTACAGAAAGACGCAAGATAAGTGCAGAAAGAAGCAACAAAGATGCAGAAAGAGGGAAGAGGGATGGAGAAAGAGGCAAGAGAAGTGCAGAAAGAAGCAACAGACATGTAAAAAGGGGGAAGAGGGGTGGAGAAAGAGGCAAGAGGGTGCAGAAAGAATCAAGAGAGGTGCAGAAAGAAACAAAAGAAGTGCAGAAAGAAGGAACAGAGGTACAGAAAGAGGCAGGAGGGGTACAGAAGGAAGGAAGAGGGGTGCAGAAAGAGGCAAGAGAGGTGCAGAAAGAGGTGAGAGGGGTGCACAAAGAAGCAAGTGAGGTGCAGAAAGAGGCAACAGAGGTGCAGAAAGAGGCAAATGAGTTGCAGAAAGTAGAAGAGATGTGCAGAAAGAGGCAAGAGAAGTGCAGAAAAAGAAAGAAAGGTACAGAAAGAAGCAACAGAAATGCAGAAAGAGGCAAGAGAGGTGCAGAAAGAAGCAAGAGAGTTTTGCACACCATTAGTACCAATTTAACACCCGCAATAAGTAACAGGTGACCATTCTAGGTTTACAAAGGACCTTCCACCACGCTGTAAAACTTGTCGCTGCATTTTTGGTAATGTTTGATCCGTTTGAGCTAGAAACAAGGCTTTTTTTAGTTCAAATCTGCATATTAGGCAGCAGATGATGAATGATGTGGCTTATGCGGAAAATGTAAAATTGTGCAAAAGTAGGTGCAGCCAAACAGTCGCATAATTCCAGTGGCCCTGCTCATACCTCTGACTAGGTCCAGAAGTGCTCCTCAGTGATTCCTTCTTTTTTTTGTCTCATTGAGTTCATAGTTTAGCTTCTAAACCTGAGGTTGCCACTCCACAACACAGACTACTATACCACATACTCACTCTCCATAACAAATTATCCCACTCTACATAATTCCTATACACTAAATACTACTTACTTTCTATCCTCATAATTTCACTGCACAACATACCACATAATTCCACTACACACAACCTACATCCAGTCCACTCCAAGAAACATTAATAAAACACTTTTAGATTTACAACGCTAATAGCTCTAACTCTTGCAAATGCGAGACCTATTACATTACAAATGCTTCTTTAACTGGTAGTCACGTTTGCAGAGTGGTGGAGAAAGGGGGCTGGGCCTCTAACCAGCGCTCAGGAATTCCGCTGCGTAGGACTTACAGGAGTTTCCAGGAGGGATGCTTGGCCGCCAAAGTCCCTCAGGAGTAAAGTGGACTTCATCCCCCAACCAGTACTGTGCCAGGAGGCGCTTTTGCAGAGTGGTGGAGAAAGGTGAGCGTGGCCTCCGAAGAACTTTTAGCAATCCCACAGTGTGGGATTTACTGGAGGTAACAGGAGTGGTAGTTAGCCCCTAAGGTCAACCTTGGGGCCAACTACCCCTCCTATTACCTCCAGTAAGTCCCACACAGCAGGATTGCTAAGTTCTCATAGCAGGCCATGCCCCCTTTCCCCAACACTCTGCAAACGCACTTCCTGGCGCGCTCTTGGATGGGGATTAAAGTCCCCTTCGCTGCTGGGGGTCCTTAGAGGCCAACTACCCTACCTGATACCTCCAGTATGCTCCAGATAGTGGGATAGCTGACAGGTGGACACAGGCCATGCCCCCTTTCTCCACCACTCTGCAAACGCGCCTCCTGGCACGTTCTGGGTTGAGGAATTAAGTCCCCTTGAATCCTGAGGGTCCCTGGGGGCCAACTAGACCACCAGGTACCTCCAGTAAGCCCTACACAGCTGGATTGCTGAGAGTGATCCGAGGCCACGCCCCCTTTTTACACCACTCTGCAAACGCGCCTCCTGGCACTCTGTTGCTCGGAGGATGAAGTCCACTTTAGTCCTGAGGTCCTCAGAACACAAGAGGACCTCATCACCCCACCAGCAGTGAGTCAAGATTTGCGTTTATAGAGTGGTGTAAAAAGGGGTGTGGCCTCAGACCACCTCTCAGCAATCCCACTGTGTGGGGCTTATTGGAGGTACCTGGTGGGCTAGTTGGCCCCCAGGGACCCTCAGGATTCAAGGGGACTTAATCCCCCAACTTAGAACGCGCCAGGAGGCGTGTTTGCACAGTGGTACAGGGAGGGGGCGGGGCCTCCCGCTAGACACCAGCTTTTTTAAAATTAGCTTTTTGGAAGGGGGGCTGTGTGGCCCCCCTTCCCTTTATTATTTTTGGGCCCTGGGGACCCCATCACCCAGGGCCTGAGCATTTTTTTCCTATTTTATTTTTTTTTAAACGGGAAGGTGGCCGCGGGACATCCCTCCCATGGCCGATTTCGGCCCCGGGGACCCCATCCCCTGGGGCATGGCCACATATTTTTTAATTTAAAAAATGTATATTTTTAAGGAGGGGGGCCGCGTGGCCCCATCCTGAGGCCAGTTTTGGCCCCGGGGACCCCATCTCCCCGGGGCCCGGCCTCTTTTATTTATTTATTTATTTTAAATACAAAAGGGAGGAAGGCCGAGTGGCCCCCCTTCCCTGGGCCAATTTTGGCCCCGGGGACCCCATCCCCCAGGGCCTGGCCTCTTTGATGGGGACCGTGGGGGGAGCCCCAATGCCCCCACAGTCCCTGCCAGCTCCCCGCCTCCTGCGGGAGCTGGCATTGCTTTTGGGCAAGGGGAGCTGCTAACATGGAGCTCCCCTTCTCCAAAAGCAATACTGCTTTGCTTCGTGGAAACCTGCTCTCGCTTCCACGAAGCAAAGCAGAAGTTTGCAATGACAGGGTGGGAGCCGTGCTCCCCCCCTGTCATTGCAAACTGCAATGTCCCGGGGCTGGGCACCCCAGGACATTGCTGGAGCTGGCCCTGGGGGGTGGCGGTCCCCAGGGCCATCGAGGGCTCCAAGAGGGAGGCCGCGCAGCCCCACTCCCATAATTTGCACATCCCCAGGGAGGTGGTGGTCCCCAGGGCTGCGGGGGGGCCGTGTGCCCCCGCGTTTAATTATTAAAGCCCTGGGGAGGTGGCGGCCCCTGGGGCTGCATGGGGGAGGCATAAGCCCCCCCATGCCTTTTAATTATAATAAAGCCCAGGGGAGGCGGCAGCCCCCAGGGCTGCGTGGGGGGGCTTAAGCCCCCCCACGCCTTTTAATTATAATAAAGCCCCAGGGAGGTGGTGGTCCCTGGGGCTGCGGGGGGCTGCATGCCCCCGCATATAATCAGCATAGCCGCAGGGAGGTGGCGGTCCCTGGGGCTGAGGGGGCCCCGGTGGGCCCCTGCACTATATTTTGTGATTTCCTCTGGGACCTGGCCCACCCGGGGGCTTAATTAAATGAAGCACAGGAGATCGTGCTTTGTTTTTTGTTTTTTTGCCGGATTCGCGCACCCAGCGCGAATTCGGCCGATGTTTTTTTAACCGCTTGCCTGCGGCAGGAATTCCAGCCAGGTGCTGGACATTCCAATCACGAGCGTGGTCGTGACGGCACCACGCCGTCATGAGCACAGCTCAACCATGACTCATGACGGCGTGGTGCCGTCATGAGCATCGAAGAGGTTAAAAAAATGATATTTTTGGCCCTAGGCCCCCTGGGCAGGCCTAGGGGATCAGTGTGTTTCTACCCTATCCCCTTTTCTTGTTTTTTACCTTTTTTCTACTGTTTTCTTGTGACTCGGTTACCGAGTCACAAGATGGCTGCCAACACATTCTGGTTTGGAGTGTTGGCAGCCAATCAGAATGAAGATCGTGCTCGAGAGGGTTCGCAAATCCTCCTCGGTGCCCAGATATATACATTTAAATTTTTTTAATTTCTCAGCAACTACTGAACGGTTTTACACCATTTAACAAAAAGGTCGCTTTCTGAACCAAGAGCTACCTCTTTGCCAAATTTGGTGTAATTCCGTTCAGCAGTTCGGGCTGTAGCCGTGTCTAAAGTTCCTATGGAAATTAACATGGGGAAAACGCATTTTGGGACCCCCTTTTTTCTCGCCCCCGCTTGACGAATCACCCCGAAACTTTCAAGACAGGAGCTGACCTGAGCGAACCATTCGTTTTGAGAATTTCTGAAGATTCGGCAAGCGGCGCCAAAGATATTGGCAAAAGAAAAACGCCACCAGTAGGTAGTTATAGTTAGGACCTATTTTCCATGGAAAAATATTTGTGTTTGTTAATAACTTTGGTGCCGTTTTAACGAAGCTTCACAAACTTTTCAAAACTAGTGTGCCAGTCACTTCAGCTACTTCCTGGAAAGTTTCAGGGTTATTCATCAAGCAGGGCCAAGGCAAAGGGGGGCCATGTTAGAACCGGGGAGTTCAAATCCCCACCCGCTCCCATGTCAGGGAAAGGAAGGACACCTTCTCAGATAGCCCCTGCTCACCCCCTTTGGTAGCTAGGCACGAGCAGCCAGGCTTATCTTCAAGGCTAATGTGTAAAGTATTTGCAACCACGCTCGCAGTGACCCAATGATGACACCACAAAAGGACTCCACACGAGTTTCATAGAAAAACAAGTATATGTTTATATAAAAAGATATATACGATTAGACCGCACGATCAAAAATCCAACATATGCATATTTGTAATATTCCTCCTAGCTGGTTATTAGGCCAGCCAGCCCTTGTAGGATCTGGCGGTATTAATGAGCAAATCTAGGTGATCCAATGCAATCCTAATGCAATGCTATGCAGTTCGTAAAGCAAGAATCAGGCACTTTGCAATGTAAAAAATAATGCAGTTTGTTATGCAACAATCCAGCAGTTCGTAATGCCAAAATACTGCAATGCGTAATGCAACAATCAGGCAGTTCGTAATGCAAACTAATGCGATGCGTAATGCAACAATCAGGCAGTTCGTTATGCAAAACTAATGCAATGCGTAATACAACAATCAGGCAGTTCGTTATGCAACCACAATGCAATGCGCAATGTAACGATCAGGCAGTTCGTAATGCAAACTAATGCAATGCGTAATGCAACAATCAGGCAGTTCGTTATGCAAACACAATGCAATGCGCAATGTAACAATCAGGTAGTTCGTAATGCAGAAACAATGCAATGCGCAAGGCACTTCGGCACCGATCACGGTGCTTTAGACGGTCTCTCTGCCTCTCGTACTGACTCGCAGTCAGCTTCCGCCAACATATGCCCCCAACACGGGTATGGTGTAAACCAAAGTACAGCTCCACACTCCGGCCCCGGTACTGCCACTCCTTGGCACGTACAGGCCGTGATACGAGCTTGAGCAGAGGCTCGTGCTACAAGAATGGGAGAGGCCGAGAGCGTCCCTCTCCGAGCCCGCAGCCCGTCCCAGGCGGTGACACACGTTACCTGGGGGGTGCTACCTCGCTCTCCTCTCCTCCTCTCGCGACTTGGGCCTCCGATGCGACTTGGTTGATTCCGGGCCGATGGCAATATCGAAAATCTCAGGCTGCAACAGGGCACACGCACACAGCGTCGCTGAGACTCACTTGATCTTCGGGTGTGCACGGTCACAGGGCAATCCTCACGAAGGTCTCAGGCTGCACGAAGTACATGCACACAGCGTCGCTGAGACTCACTTGAGCTCCGGGCGCACACGATCACAGGGCAATCCTCACGAAGGTCTCGGGCTGCAGGAAGCACACGCACACAGCGTTGCTGAGACTCACTTGGACTCCTGGTGCCCACGATCACAGGGCACTTCTTATGAGGGTCTCAGGCTGCAAAAAGCACACGCACACAGCATCGCTGAGACACACTTGAACTTCGGGTGTGCACGATCACAGGGCAATCCTCACGAAGGTCTCAGGCTGCACAAAGCACACACAGCGTCGCTGAGACTCACTTGGACTCCAGGTGCACACGATCACAGGACAATCCTCACGAAGGCCTCAGGCTGCAAAAAGCACACGCACACAGCGTCGCTGAGACTCGCTTGGACTCCAGGTGCCCACGATCACAGGGCACCTCTTACGAAGGGCTCAGGCTGCAAAAAGCACACACACACAGCATCGCTGAGGCACTTCTGGAAACTTTTGTGTTCCTGAGTTTCCACAACAGGGAGCCAGCTCCCCTCGGGCCCTTGGGGTTAAGTTACTTCAGGACGCAGCACAGCAAAGTCCTTTCAAGCAGGGGGACACAGCACACAGCAAAGTCCCTTTAGCCTCTCCTTGGTTAAAGCAGCAAACTGCAGGCCAGCCCCAGAACACACAGCAAGGGACAGTCCTTTCCTTCAGTCTATTCAGCTGTTTCTTCCTTGGCAGAGGTTCCTCTTGACCACAAAGTAGGTTCAATCCTTTACAGTCTTGAACAGTTCCATTCCAAAGTCCAGGGGTTTCAGCTCTCATAGTTATACCCCTAAATGTCTTTGAAGTCTTTGTGTTCAGGGGGGCACTGACCCCTGTCTAAACCAGTCTTGGGTGTCTCCCTGCCAGTGACACCTTCGGCCTTTGATAGTGGGGGTTTGGATCCTTAATCACTCAGCAGGGGACGGAGCCAGTGGTTTATGGCAGCAACCCAGGCCTCTTCACCTCCAGGGGCTACTCCTCCCCCCTACACTCCAGATGCAGGTCAGCCTGTTGCTGTCTCACCTCCTCCCCTGGGTCAAGACATTCCCCAGACCCTATCACATTTAAATCCAGACAGTCAATCCACAACCAGGCAGAGACACACAGAAATGTTAGAGCACAAAAACCCAGCCACTTCTAAAAGAGTGGTTCCTAACACGCAATTCAAAAACCACCTTCACAAAAAGATGTGTTATTGAATTGTGAGTTCAGGCACACTAAACTTCTCCTCTCCATCTTAAGCCTTTGGGAAGATAGGCTGAAAACATATTACACAGCCTTCCCCATTCTGTCTTATGGGCAAGATGGCCTTTCAACAGTGAAAAACGAAATGGAGAGTATTTTACTGTTAGGACATGATACACACATTAGTACATGTCCTACCTTTCACATACACTGCACCCTGCCCAGGGGGGTACCCTGGACCTACCATAGGGGTATAGAAAGCGTAAGGCCGGGCAAGTGGGTGCAATTGTCAGGACAACATGGCAGTTTAACAAACTGCGCGCAGGCACTGCAGTGGCAGGCCTGAGTTCTCTCTTTAAGGCTACTTGTGTGGGTGGCACAATTAGTGCTGCAGGCCCACTAGTAGCATTTGCACCACTAGCCCTGGCACTCATAGTGCACTTTACTAGGGACTTTACTAGTAAGGCAAACATACCAATCATGGACAACCAATTACCATTACACTTTACATAGGGAGCACTTGCACTTTGACCTTGATCAGCAGTGGCAAAGTGCCCAAAGCATCTAAGCCAGTCAAACAAAATCCATCACAGCATAAAAAAATAGAGGAGGTAGAGGCAAAAAAGTCAGGGGTAATCCCGCCAAGAAATGCCAGGTCTAACAGGCCCCAAAATGTGTTTTCCTTATGCACTTTCCCATACGGATTTTAGACATGACTGCAACCGGAACTGCTGAACGGAATTACACAAAATTTGACAGAAAGCTAGATTGTGGCCCAGAATGAGTGCTTTTTGTAATTTCATGTAAGTTCAGTAGTTTTGTAGTAATCATAGAAAAAGATTTGTGTATATCTAGAGATGGGGATCCACCACAGTTTCGATCCACGCACCAACAGCAATGCTTTGATTGGCTGGCCGCAACCTGAGAGAAAAGTTGCTGCTGGTGTTTTGTCAATCTGGACACAGTTCCCAGGGGGGGAAATCAAGTGTAATTAGGATATGAGGGGTCAGGATAGAGGTGTTGTGGCACCATGGGTCTGTGAGGGGACCCCTAAAATGCAAGAAATTGTCCAAAAAGGTTTTTGGGTTGCACAAGAGGATCTGCGCATCCACTGCGGCACTCACCACGGCCCCCTGTTTGAATCTGTGATGGATCTGTGGATCCAGAACCCAATAAAAAAAAACACCCACTCACGCACTCCCTCATACACCCACTCACACAACCACTCACACATTCATACAACCACTCATGCACCCACCCAGGGACCCAGAACACCACTCACACACCCATAGATCCACTCACACACCCACTCAGAGACCACCAGGAACCACTCAGAGACCCACATACAGACCCACACAGGCACTCACACACCCACATACACACCCACGCAACCACTCACACACCCACTCTCATCCCTGTACAGCCACTCACACACCCACTCAGAGACCCACAAAACCACTCATACACCCATTCACAGACCCACACAGCCAGTCACACATGCATTCATATAGCCACTCACACACCCACTTTCACACCCACACAACACTCACATACCTACTCACACACCCATACAGCCACTCCCACTGAGAGAACCGGAAAACCACTCACACACCCACTGAGAGACCCAGAAAACCACTCAGAGACCCAGAAAACCACTCACACACCCACTTGCACACTAATACAGCCACTCAAACACCCACTCAGAGACCCTCAGAACCACTCACACAACCACTCACAGACCCACAGAGGCATTCACACACTCATACCCACATACACAACCATACAGCCACTCACACACCCACTCAGACACACACAGCCACTCACACAATCACTCACAGACCCACACAGCCAGTCACACATGCACTGACACACCCACCACACACTCACACATCACTTACACACTCACACAACCGCTCACACACCCACTCACAAACCCAGGTTACAGGGATGCTATAGTTAGGAAATATCATTGGGAAAAACGTAGAAATTCACTGAAAAAAACAAAGGCACATGGCCTTTTATAGTTAGGAAACAGCATTAAAAAACTTAGAATTTCACTGAAAAAAGAAAAGGTTACAGGGACGTTATAGTTTGGAAATAGAATTTAAAAAACCTTACAAATTCAATAAAGGTAAAGCTTAAAGGGACGTTATAGTTCGGTTCAGATTTTACAGACACAAAACCATAGAAATTCAGCAGTTGGAGTTGGAGTTATTAGGGGTGGGCACAACTTGCGGCGTTTCACTCTGCAAAATTTCGCAGAGTTACATGAAAGCTCAGCAAGATTCCGCGGGGTTCCTCAAGTGGGCGGAATCAGCAAATCCTGCTCTTTTTTAATGCAGGGAGCTTGTTCCACACTGCAAAATCAGCGAGAATTGCGCCATGTGGAGAACCAGAGGGTGCTGCTTCTTTGGTGCCGGTCGAGTAGATTTTCTACTCGAGCGGCAGCTTTTTCACCGCGAATTGCCGCAACCACCCACAATGAGAAAATCTAGCGAGGTGCTGTCATAGCACCCGAAAATCGCACTAGGGTAAGCCAATTCTTGCTCATGCTCTCCAACTTAGGGAGCTGCACATGAGAAAAAACTCTGTCATGTAGCGTTTGGCAGAGTTTTGCTAGAACTCTGCATTACAAGCGTAACATGGAGTGGGCAAAACTCCACAAACTCCACCGGCAGAGCAAAATTTATCGCCCACCCCTAATAGTTATGTCAACTCGTGGCCCTACGGTAACTATAACTCATGCACTCGCCATGCACTGCTAATTACCTTACATATTACATTACTCATGACATCTTCTATGACATTGTTGATAATATCACTGCAACATTTGCAGTGAAATTATTGATGAGAAAACTGTGCATGGCAGGGACGTGAGTTATAGTTACCTTGAGGCACGAGTTAGAGATAATTGAGACAACTATAACTATAACTGCTGAATATCTATGGTTTTGTGCGTGAAAAATCTGAACCTAACTATAACGTCCCTGTAACCTTTGTTTTTTAGTGAATTTGTTATACATACATTAATATATATAGTTATATATATATATATATATATATACACGAGTGTGTGTGTGTGAATGTAAAAAATTTAATTTGTAAAAAACTTGAATGTGTAGCTTGTAGTCACCCCAGATTCCATTCAAAGCATGTGTGAACACTCCACCATCGCTCTACCTAACAGACGTGACCTCTATGTTGTGACCATAAGGCTTAGTTTTTGTTTACAGTCTAAGGATGTCTTATTGCAAGGCTTTTTAGATCTTAAAATGCAGACTTCCATATGGATTCTGTGCCAGAACAAACATATTTTCATCCCAGAATACTCACAACGACTCATGGGCATAACATGGATATTTCCATTGCCAGGCTAACAGTTCAACAGTGATCATATTTCTTATTTTGTCTACAAAACATAACATTTTACCAGGCTGCTACAGACATGTAATGTCAAGTACTGGCAAAATGTGCCTTCAAAGCTGCCATGTTCTTGTGGGAATACAGCTCCACATGTAGTTAAAAATAGAAATCACAGGCATTGGCCTGTGGAGACAGCTTTTTCCATCTAGTCGTCTAATGCATGTAAACCTCTAAGGTTTTGAACCTCTTTGAAAAGCGGCGTGATTTACTCGTGATCGTCTTGATGAACGAACAATTTGAAACTACACCCCCCAACACACACACAACTTGCACAACAGTGATTATCCATTAGTTTAACGTGCACTGAAGACCCTAACAAGAAACGGTGTGCCAGGCTCATAATCACAGCATGCAGTTCGGGCATTTTCTAATCCCACAAGCCTCTGCTCTCTCAAGCAGTGATGCCCAATTGTTTTCATCAATGACTACTGTGGTTGGCACAGCGCATGGTCTGCTTTAACTCAACTGCAAGCTGTGCCAGGTGTGACTTTGCGGAGTGAAAACCTCTTAGTGGCGCTTGTGTTTCGAGTCTGTCACGCGTCGCCTGGACTTCAAGGGCAGCGTTCGTGCCTCCTTCTGTTTCATTTGTTTCCATTAAAAAAGGTAAATCATTTGGTCAGAGCGGCAGCTGTTTGGTGGCGGAAGTCACTTTGTCCTGTAATTTGGGTCATGGAGTCCCTCCAGATTTCCCTGTGAGATCGGATTTTTTCTGTGATTTATTTCTTGGCAGTATTAATAGCCACGCAGACAGGAAAATATAAATATACACTGCCCTCTCCTTGAGCACGCGCTGAATTCGTCAATTCTCCCAATATGACTGACAGATATTTTGTGTTGTATTAAACTCTGCGCAACAATAATAAGGTAGTAAAATAAACTGCACCACCTGTTAAAGAAAGGCAAGACCCACTTTGACGTTTGAAGTTGAAGTTGAGTCGTGCTTTGTAACGGAACATAAAATGTGGAGTTTTGTTGTAATATAAAAAAGAAAATGCAATAATGGGAACTCACAGTGTATAATTTACTCCCAGGTCACTTTGTAAATGTGTCAAGCGTTTGTCCTTCTTTTTATCTCAGAGGGATGTATCATGCCTGCTCAATACCGTCACAACAATGGATGCTGGCACAAACGACCTGTGCAAAGCCAAAAATAACACAAGCAATTAAAAAAACAAATAGGGAAATGAAGGCGGAAGAATCACCTCATTTTTGGGCTTTTATTTTATTTCAGTTACGCTCTACTCTGAACTCCTCGCTTTGTGTTTGTGCACTGCATTGCAATTATGAAACACCTCCAATGAAATTAGATGTTCATGATGAATGCGCTTCTTTCCAATTAATTTTCTTATGTAACTGAAGACTAGGGAAAATATATTGCAACGAGGAGATGTGTTTAAAATACTATAATCAGTGGTTTGAACAGACTTGCAATGTGACTTAGAGCCTCATTTCTAAGTGTGGGTTTGTGTGGTGTTATAATTATCGTCCATTTGGAGTGCTGCTCACAAAATGGGTCATAACATGCACATGTTGGTGCTTACGCACCAAAATATTCATGTCGCTGTATTTTCCGGCCATATTTCCTCTGGTGAAATTTGTCAGGTACCTGCCGAAATGTATCTGGGCATATAGATTATATCACGCCTGGTATTTACCAGGGCGCTCATTGCAAGCGGCCACTAACTGGTGTTGTAGTTATCACACCTAAGAAAATTTCGAATCTGCCGATTCAGAACTTATCAGGTGCGAAACATGCCACCCAATTAGGAGTTTTTAGGGAATAACACGTGGATTTTGGTATTACAGCACCAAAATCTGCATGTTACACTAAATGCCGGCCATTTCCCCCTGATAAATATTGCAAATTTCGACCTGCTGATACTTATCATCAAACTCACAACAGTGATATGTGCTGTAAGAGCAGTTGCACATACCACAATTAAGCGAACAGCTTGTAATGCCTGTCCTAGTGTGATAAAATTCCCGCAACTCATACCAGAATTTGTCACAAGTGTCGGAATTATATGGTGAGCTCGTAAGGAAGCCCTTCGTCATTTTTTTCATTTCTAAAGCATGCTTCTACCGGACTACATGCTGTAGAACTAAAGTATCACCATTACAGTTTGCACATTTGTGGTATTTACTGTACAACAGGAAAAAAACAGCCATGCGCTGGGCGTCGGTTATAAAATTATATCTGAGGGCATGAGGGCATGGCAAGTGTGTTTTAAAAAAATATCCGATGCATTAAACATCTCAGAAAGGTGCCTTTATAAACCTGATTGGCTAATAAAAGATATTTAGGACATTATATTGGCTACCAACAGAAATAAAAGCCCTTCCGTGCCTTGATGCCCCTGCACTTTCTTAACTGAGTGCATACTCTGCTTTCTATGTTATTGCTCGAGAAACACTGATGTCTAGCTCCTACCAAGAGCACAGTTTGAAGTCAAAATACAAGTGCAAGTATTTTGCTCTACAGTCAAATCTACTTTCTTCAGCGAAAAATCTGCACTATCCCATACGTCCAGTTGATAAATAGCAGCACGTTTCCTTCAAACAGAGAAAAGTGCATGTACTCAGTTTCTAAGGCCTTTCAAAGCACTGCTACAGAGAAGTTTGGGTCCTCATTAAAACTTACTGAAACTCACTGGGGTAACTTGTTTCAGTCATTACAATGTTAAATGTTATGTTAAAAAGACTTGTAGAGCGCATATCTGCCCCAGCAACGGGGCTTCCTGCACTGAACCATAGACACATGGCACTCGCACCATACCGACACAAGGGGGGGAAAACCTAAGTAAGGAGACAACTAAACTGAGAATAACCAGGTCTTAAGTAGTTTCCTGAAGGTGAGATTTTTTGGGGTTTTCCTTAAGTAAAGGGTCAGTTTGTTCCATAAGTGGTTCAGGAAAGAGCCCCCTCCTGATCTTTTCATTTTGGTCCGAGGAACAATAAGTGGATTGAGATCAGCAGAGCAGAGGGACCTGGTTGGCAGGTATGGCGAAAGGAGTTCAGCAAGGATAGGAGCTCCTTGAAAAAGTAAGATCTTGTGCGATCATAGACAGGGTTTTCAAATGTACACGCTTCTCCACAGGGAGCCAATGGAGTTTGTAGAGGAGCCGGTGGCTGAGCAGAATTTACGAAGAGAGAAAAGCAGCCTATTTTGGGAAAGCTGGAGCTTTTTTGTAACTGATTTATTGATGCCCAAATATAGAACATTGCAATAGTCCAGACGAGACAGAATAAGCAATTGAATGATAGTCTGCCTGATCGGAGGGTTGAACAAACCAATAATGGGTTTAAGGCTTCTCAAAAGACTGAAGCAGGTACCTAGAAGAAATTGATCTTGGTTCTTGAAAGAGAGAGTATAATCCATCCAAATGCCTAAGTTCTTTATGACCGGTTTGGACTTGGGAGGGGGATCCAAGGCCTTCCGGCCACCAATGGTCTCCCCAAGTGTAGGTGTGCTTTTCCAATAGGATTTCCGTTTTGCTAGCGTTTAACTTTAGGCAGTTATTATACATCCACCCAGCGAGAGCAAGCATACCTTTCTTAAAATGGAAAGATACACATTTTTTTAACACCCTTTTTATTTCCCCACTTGTAAGATCTGCACAAAACTTGACATGCTTAAATTGAGCCACTTTGATTGAAAAGTTTCATGTAAATTCATCGGGTGGCACCACAGTTATAAGCTAAGTGAAAATCACCTTTTCAATGTAAAGTCAAATATCTATATACATATTACCCAGTAGCAATCACCACTGGATAGTTATAGTTATAGTTGGGATTGCTTTTCCATAGACAATGCAGGTATTAATTGCTAATAACATTTGGGCCATTTGACAAATCTTCAAGAAACTTTTCCCAAAAAAAGAAACTTCACCTCAGTTCCTTCCTGGAAAATTTCAGGGTAAAATGTCAAGCGTTGGTCAAGAAAAAAAGGAGGTCAAAAAAGCAACTTTCCCAATGCTTTTTCCATAAATTTCTTTAAGCAGTAGTTTTTGAGAAATTAAGCATTAAATATATTTTAATACCGGGACAGTTGGATCAAAGGGACTCGCGTGAGAGCCTTGCGGGAGCACCAGTTTAAAAATAAAGCATTCTGATTGGCCCAGGGAGCTTTACTTCCCTTGAGCCATCTCACTCCTGTGGGAGTCAGACTGCCACGAGAGCGAGTGCTCTCATTGGCTGCCAGCAACATGAGAAAAATGTAGCTGGCAGCCATTACAGAACTCGGAAACTTAGTCCCCTGTCCTGAATTAAACAAAAAAATTATATAAAGGGGTAGGGTATGGATACCCTGCCCCCCTAGGCCTCATATGGGGCAAAATGACTAATAATTGCATCATTTAAGTAACAATAAAAAAAAAAAAATGTTTTAAGAAAAATATGTAGTAATTTATTTAAAGTTCTTTTAATACGTTTTCTTTTTTTTTCAACATGCTTTTCGGATCGGCGATGATCCGCGGGACTGAACCGAGACGGGACTATGAGAACTCTATGGTTTCTCATTCTGATCATGTGATCACAATGTATTCGTGAATGCGGAATCGCGGATTCATAGAAAGTTTGAAAAATTATTTTATACATAGAATACAGTAATTTAATGAAGGAGGTCATTGTGGACGTATTTGAGTATATATTTCTTTAGCTATATATTTGTGTTTAAGATTACTCATGCAATTTATATTTTTCATGGACTGGATTTACAAAGTTGCACAATGATACATGCAAACCTTTCCTTTTGATTGGCCTGATTAGCACCATACCCTTTTAAAAAAAAAAAACAGAACCAATTATTTGGTATTGAACAGTGCAGAGCTACACTGATTGATATTAAGCACCTGTGTGTTAGTGTGTACGTGAGTGTGTGTCTGGGTGTGTTAGTGTATGCACCAGTATGTGCCTGGGTGTGTTAGCATATGTATCAGTGTGAGCCTGGGTATGTCAGTATGCATCAGTGTGGGCCTGAGTGTGTTATTGGATGCATTAGTGTTTGGATGGGTGTGTCGGTGTCTGCATTGCTGTATGCCTGGGTGTGTCAGTGTCTGTATTGGTAAGCCTCTGGGTGTCTCAGTGTGTGCATCAGTGTGTGCCTGGGTGTGCTATTGGATGCATTAGTGTTTGGCTGGGTGTGTCAGTGTCTGCGCTGCTGTATGCCTGGGTGTGTCAGTGTCTGCATTACTAAGTCTCTGAGTGTCTCAGTGTGTGTGTGTCCGTGTGTGCCTGGGTGTGCCTGGGTGTGATAGTGGATGCATTAGTGTTTGGCTGGATGTGTCGGTGCCTATATCGGTGTGTAGTTGGGTGTCTCAGTGGCTGTATTGATGTGTGTCTAGGTGTGTCAGTGGCTGTATCAGTGTGAGCCTGTGTGTGTGTGAGTCCCACTATCTGTGTGTAGCTGGGTGTGTGAATTGTTGTGCAGATCTGTGCTTAGGTGTGTTAGTAACTGTAGCAATCTGTATTGGGTGTGCACCCTCAACATCTAAAGTTATGCAACAACACTGCAAGAACTAATTAGTAAAGTACATTACTTCAATAGATGGTGCCATTGAACTGCATAAAAATAAAAAACAGAAATATTTATTAGTTCTACAATGAATGCAATTACAAAAAGTAACTTACAATTTCAACAATGCATAAAGACATGATTCTAAGAAATAACTAGATATTTCTCTTACTATAAAGGTATGTATATATATAAATAAGTATTTAATTTTCCTTTTTTACTGTTTTCAGCTTCTTTACTCATACACCGTAAATGATGTACTTTTTAAGAAGACATCATTGAACAGTGGGGAAAAACAATCACAAAGACTGTAGAAAAAACCCACAACTGCACACTATCTCATTGCATTTAAGGAGCACAGTGCATTGCACTTACTACAAATAAACATAACACAACTTATTTAACTGTTTACAAATACAGTTTTGTGCACAACCACTTTAAACACATGCATGTATATCTTTACACCAGCACAAAAGAAAGTGATGTCTGGAAACATTTTAGAATCCATTTAGGGGAAATGATTACAGCTAAATATGTGCAGTGTAATATTTGCAGCATAGATTTATCCAGCAGCACTGCCAAGAAGTATTCATATGGGACAAGTTCCAATTGGAAGCACTTAAAAACAATGCATGAAAGGGTGTACAACTGAATGATGCATAAGAAACTAGGTGCAGAAGAATATTCCACCTCTAGAGCATACTTGGGAGAATGTTCATTAGCTGCAGTCATCACAATAGCAGCCGCCTGTGAAGATTTGAGTGAGATGATTACTCACTGTGCAAAATGCCACATGTTTGCCAATGTAAAAATGTGTTATGTGAGTCAATTTTCCCTTCTACTGTACCTGTGTGAATGACTATAGGTGTGTGAGTACATGCATGAGTACCTGTATGGGTGTGTTTGTGACCCTTAACTTAATAGTAAATATATTTATAACTTTACAAGTATATTTTTTTAACGTATTAGAATACAATTTGAACCAAACAATTAACAAACAAACATAACATAACTTATCTAACTATTTAAAAATACAGAAACTCACTGAAACTTGAACTTTTACAACAAAAAGTAGTACCATTGGAAAAGAACAGATGATTCCCAGAATTGTAGAGGACAAAATAGGTGAAGAGGTACAAGTGAGGTTTAGACATGCTCCTGTGTGTAAATGGGAGTACAGTAGTATTTGTATTATTTGACAGGAATAAATTGATAGAGTAGGACCTCACCCATGTACTTACACTGCTGCTGTCTATTTACTTTGCCTCTGCAAATATTGGGATGAATGAGTACCGTATCGTTGTCATGTTGAGCTTAAGTACATGTTGTGAAATTTAAGAACACTAGCTTGGTTTCTAACCCTGAGTTGTGCAGAATATCTATGGGATTGCATTACTTTCTGAGAGAAGCAAACTAACATTAAAGGTATCCTTCACTGAGCGTCAGAAAGGCTTGAAGGTACAGTTGTGTATTTTCCTTTCGATCTCAAACACAATATGAAAACTGTGGATGTAGAGATAGATTTGGTAAAACCACACGTTATTCTGGTGAATGGTGTGCCCACAAAACACAACAAAATCTGGCAGGAAGGGAGGGGGGTGAGCGCACACTGCCTCACACTCCAGCACTCAGTTTGCCACGATGCATCATAATAAATGCAGTGCATGATAACACTTTCTTCGGTGTCAGGCTTTAGTTTTTCACCCTTGTTGGTGCAGCCAGTGCTGTGTATCTCTAGACACGTGTTTCAGGATAATTGTCCTTCTTCAGTAGAGAGCAACACTTTTTTGGGGGTGCTGGAGATGCTGCCCAAAGTCTTCTCAGGTCTCAGTACCACTCGCTGGGCGCAGGTGCATCAACCAGAGCTCGTCAGCTCATTAGCTCAAGGGAGCCTTTTCAAATAGGAGGGGGGTAGGCGCACACTGCCTCACACTGCAGCACTCAGTTTTCCCCGATGCATCATAATAAATGCAGTGCATGATAACACTTTCTTCGGTGTCAGGCTTTAGTTTTTCACCCTTGTTGGTGCAGCCAGTGCTGTGTATCTCTAGACACGTGTTTCAGGATAATTGTCCTTCTTCAGTAGAGAGCAACACTTTTTTGGGGGGTGCTGGAGATGCTGCCCAAAGTCTTCTCAGGTCTCAGTACCACTTGCTGGGCGCAGGTGCATCAACCAGAGCTCGTCAGCTCGTTAGCTCAAGGGAGCCTTTTCAACAAGAGGGGGGTGGGCGCACACTGCCTCACACTCCAGCACTCAGTTTGCCCCGATGTATCATAATAAATGCAGTGCATGATAACACTTTCTTCGGTGTCAGGCTTTAGTTTTTCACCCTTGTTGGTGCAGCCAGTGCTGTGTATCTCTAGACACGTGTTTCAGGATAATTGTCCTTCAGTAGAGAGAAACACTTTTTTGGGGGTGCTGGAGATGCTGCCCAAAGTCTTCTCAGGTCTCAGTACCACTCGCTGGGCGCAGGTGCATCAACCAGAGCTCGTCAGCTCGTTAGCTCAAGGGAGCCTTTTCAAATAGGAGGGGGGTGGGCGCACACTGCCTCACACTCCAGCACTCAGTTTGCCCTGATGCATCATAATAAATGCAGTGCATGATAACACTTTCTTCGGTGTCAGGCTTTAGTTTTTCACCCTTGTTGGTGCAGCCAGTGCTGTGTATCTCTAGACACGTGTTTCAGGATAATTGTCCTTCTTCAGTAGAGAGCAACACTTTTTTGGGGGTGCTGGAGATGCTGCCCAAAGTCTTCTCAGGTCTCAGTACCACTCGTTAGCTCAAGGGAGCCTTTTCAAATAGGCGCTGACGAGCTCTTGTTGATGCACCTGCGCCCAGCGAGTGGTACTGAGACCTGAGAAGACTTTGGGCAGCATCTCCAGCACCCCCAAAAAAGTGTTGCTCTCTACTGAAGAAGGACAATTATCCTGAAACACATGTCTAGAGATACACAGCACTGGCTGCACCAACAAGGGTGAAAACTAAAGCCTGACACCGAAGAAAGTGTTACCATGCACTGCATTTATTATGATGCATCGGGACAAACTGAGTGCTGGAGTGTGAGGCAGTGTGCGCCCACCCCTCCTATTTGACAAGGCTCCTTGAGCTAACGAGCTGACGAGCTCTGGTTGATGCACCTGCGCCCAGCGAGTGGTACTGAGACCTGAGAAGACTTTGGGCAGCATCTCCAGCACCCCCAAAAAAGTGTTGCTCTCTACTGAAGAAGGACAATTATCCTGAAACACGTGTCTAGAGATACACAGCACTGGCTGCACCAACAAGGGTGAAAAACTAAAGCCTGACACCGAAGAAAGTGTTACCATGCACTGCATTTATTATGATGCATCAGGGCAAACTGAGTGCTGGAGTGTGAGGCATTGTGCGCCCACCCCCCTCCTATTTGACAAGGCTCCCTTGAGCTAACGAGCTGATGAGCTCTGGTTGATGCACCTGCGCCCAGCGAGTGGTACTGAGACCTGAGAAGACTTTGGGCAGCATCTCCAGCACCCCCAAAAAAGTGTTGCTCTCTACTGAAGAAGGACAATTATCCTGAAACACGGGTCTAGAGATACACAGCACTGGCTGCACCAACAAGGGTGAAAACTAAAGCCTGACACCGAAGAACGTGTTACCATGCACTGCATTTATTATGATGCATCGGGGCAAACTGAGTGGTGGAGTGTGAGGCATTGTGCGCCCACCCCTCCTATTTGACAAGGCTCCCTTGAGCTAACGAGCTGACGAGCTCTGGTTGATGCACCTGCGCCCAGCGAGTGGTACTGAGACCTGAGAAGACTTTGGGCAGCATCTCCAGCACCCCCAAAAAAAGTGTTGCTCTCTACTGAAGAAGGACAATTATCCTGAAACACGTGTCTAGAGATACACAGCACTGGCTGCACCAACAAGGGTGAAAAACTAAAGCCTGACACCGAAGAAAGTGTTACCATGCACTGCATTTATTATGATGCATCGGGGCAAACTGAGTGCTGGAGTGTGAGGCAGTGTGCGCCCACCCCCCTCCACAATCTGGCAGGAACTAGTGGATGTAAATAAGGTGAAGAAAGCTACATTGTGTTTTACACACAATAATGTGTACTATAAAGATGTAGATGTTCTCTAACATGGAAGTTGTATGAAGGAAGAAATGTTGCCTTCAAGTGGACAGTTTGAAAAAGTGGATGGACGTTGATGTAAAGAAAAAGATGAGCATTACAGTATCCATCCACTACATTGAAAAGAGATTATGGAGGATGCCATTGAACGGTATCAGAGAAAACAAGCTCAAAGAACTCCAAATAGTGTCTGGAGAAAAGGTTCCTCAAGTTGCTTCTTCTCAGCTCTCCTTGAAAAAAAGAAAAAGTATAAAACTGTTAGAAACACATTCTAAAAACAACAGTACTTTTAACAAACATTTCAAAACTACCCTACAAAATCCTCCCAGTAGTAGTGATACACTTTCGGACTAACACTGAATTTCAACCTCCACTCCTCTGGAGTTAATTCATACTTACTGACAAGGACCTCCTTTACAGTGGGATACTGCAAACTCTTCCCCTTCTCTAGATCCAGTATTTTGTCCTTCCCATCACAACGAATATGACTCCAAAGGCACCTCTACAATCCTCTCAAGAGATCCTCTATACCTCTACAGCTACTTATTATATCAGAAGTAACCTGTCTATATCAAACCCCTCCTTAAAGTCAGGCACCAAGTCTCTGAATATATGAACTATTTCTTCTGCACTGAACACAGTAGTGGTGCTCACACCTTTTTGCTAGACTCTAACAGCTATTTATCCTTTAAGTGCACCTCTTTGACACTCCAGCCAGATAGACCCTTTTCTTCTCCGAGGATATCTTAGCCTCTCTCCTCTACACACAGCTGGGCCTGCTGCGGCCTCAGTTCCCACCTAGCCTGTCCATCCTTGAGGCCCTCAGGGGACTAGGTGTGGGAGAAAACCATACTTCCTGCACCATATCCAATAGAGAAGTCTCTCTCTGGGGTATCCCCTCTCTCCTCTGGAGACTTTACCCACTCATTTCTCCACTCCTCTCCCTCTTTCTGAAAACCACTACCGTTTGGAGCCCTGATTCTGAGGTCAAGGTTCTCCCTTTTCAAGAGTGCATGGAAAGTTTTGGGGTGATTCGTCACGAGGAAAAGTGAGAAAAAGATTAGATTCAAAAAAAGTGTTTTTCCAATGTTAATTGCAATAGAGAATTTAGTCGCCACTACAGCCCGAACCACTGGATGGAATTACACCAAATATGGCAGAAAGGTAGCTCTTGGTCCAGAAAGAACCCTTTTTGTTATTTGGTGTAAATCCGCTCAGTAGTTTTTGAGATATTGGAAAAAAAAAAAAATTGTATATGTGGGGAGGAGGATCCTTCAAGGATTCGACAGTCCCCATGCTAAAATCTGATTGGCTGCCAAAACTTCAACTAGGAAGTGTTGGCAGCCATCTTGGGACTCGGCTTCAGCTGCGTCCCACAAAAACGTTTTAAAAATCCTCCTTGGGTAGTGGTGGCAGAGCTGCCTTGGTCCTATTGCCCCTCTCCGCCACTTGTGATATGGTCAGCCACATTTGTGTGGTCGACCGGCTGAGCAAATTGAGGGTTAAAGACCATGCTCTTGCTCTGCTTAAGTCCTTCTTAACTCATAGAGTTCAATCAGTAAGTTTAGATGAACACACTTCAGAACCCTACATCTTACCATGTGGTGTTCCCCAGGGTTTATCTTTAAGTCCATCCTTGTTTAATATCTATGCTACCCTTCTGGCAGCACTCATCAGATCCTTTGGTTTCTCATTAGTATCTTACACTGATGATACCCAGATAGTGGTGTCCATTTCCAATGCCAAGCATGGCATTGATGAACCCTTTCGAAACTGGATGTCTGCAGTCAGTGACTGGATGTGCAAACATTACTTTAAACTAAATTTGGCCAAAACAGAGGTGATGCTGTTCGGACATAACACATCCTTCTGGTTCCTATCATGCTGGCTGCAGGACATGGGGCTTCTTCTTATTCTAAAGATTAAAGTTAAGAACTTGGGAGTCTTGCTGGACAGCAGACTATACCAGCCAGGTTAATGCAGTAACCACCTCCTCTCTCTTTGTTTTAAAAACGTTGAAGAAAATTAGGCATCTGATCCCTTATGACCTTCAACAAACAGTAGTCATTGCACTGGTTTTCTCACGCATTGACTACTGTAATGGCCTGTATCTTCATCTGCAAGTAAAACCTTATGCACAAATTACAAACTGTTCAGAACTCTGCAGCCAGAATGCTTTTAAGTCTACCTAAATGCTACTTTGCTACTTCAGCCCTGAATGAGCTTCACTGGCTCCCGGTGAAAAAGCGAGCCACTTTTAAATTGCTTTGCATTGCTTCTAAAGCCTTAGCTGGAATAGGCCCTGAGTACTTGAAAAACAAGTTCAGATGGCACATTCCAAATAGACCCCTCCGATCCGGCACTGTGAAAAATCCTATTGTGCCCCAACATAGACTGTCTACCTGGGGCTTCAGAGGCTTTGTGAAAAATATTGCACTCCCCTGGAATAAACTGCCTCAGTATATAAAAATAGCTCCTACTCTTCTGATATTCAGGAAAAAACTTGACTTTACACCAAATAATATTATCTAATGGTCAGAAAATCACTGCTTATCCTTATTCACACCTCCTTGCTTCAGACTAGGACCAAGACGCCTCAGGGCATAAGAGCGCTCTAAAAAAAAACAAATCAAATCAAAAAGGGGCAGTGTAGGTATACTCACCCCTTAGCTCTGGTCATGGGGTCCCAGAGGGATCCTGACAGGGCTAAAAAGCACTTTAAAAAAAAAATGATGCAAAAACATGACGGAGCTGCGTATCCGCAGCAAAAATGAAAGAAAAAAAACAAGAGCGGGCTTCTTCGATTGTTTTGAATAGAGCCCCCGAGTGGGCCAGGTCCCGGGCGCAATTTTTTTTTAAAAAAGGAGGGGGGCATTAGAGGCCCCCCTCCTGAGGCTCATTGAGCCCCAGGTACCACCAACTTCACAGGGCTTTACTGGTTAAAAAGGGGGGTGCACAGGGTCACAATCAATGGGGTCTCTAAGTCCCAGGGACCACCACCTCCCTGGAGCTAATGAAACATTGAAGGGGGGACCGCATGGACACTCCCAAGCCATGGGAACCACAACCTCCCTGGGACTAAAAAACACCTAATAGGGGAGCCCCATGGACCCCCCTAAGCCTGGGGACCACCACTTCCCCGTGACCAATTGTGTATTAAAAAAATGGAAGAGGTGCCGCGTGGCCCCCCTCCCAGGCCATAGAGGGCCACAGGGACCATCTCCTCCCCTGTGGCCAGCCCTAAAAAGTAAAGGAGGCGGACCATGTGGCCCCCCTCCAGGAGAGATACATGGCCCTGGAGACCGCCACCCTCAGGAACGGCTCCTGCTATGTCCAGGGGTACCCAGTCTCAGGACATAGCTGTTTGCTTTCACTTGTCGGGAGCTGACAGCTCACCCAATCAAGAACAAACACTCCGGTTCCAGCGGGCGGAAGCAGTCAAAGTGCTCCGGCCCCTGGAAGCATAGGTTTCATCCCTTTCCCTGCCCAGAGGCAAGATAAAGGTGAGAAATGAGCAGAAAGGCAGAATAAAGGTCAGAAATAAGCAGAAATGAGCAAAATAGAAGTTAGCAATGAACAGAATGAGGCAAAATAAAGGTCATCAACAAGCAGAAAGAGGCAAAGTAAAGGTGAGCAATGAGCAGAAAGAACTAAATGAAGGTGAGAAATGAGCAGAAAGAGGCAGAATAAAGGTCAGCAACGAGCAGAAAGAGGCAAAATAAAGGTGAGAAATTAGAAGACAGAGGCAGAATAAAGGTGAGAAACGAGCAGAAAGAGGCAGAATAAAGGTCAGAACGGAGCAGAAAGAGGCAGAATAAAGGTCAGAAATTATCAGAAAGAGGCCAAATAGAGGTGAGAAACTAGCAGAAAGAGGCAGAATAAATGTGAGCAATGAGCACAAAGAGGCAAAATAAAGGTAAGAAACGAGCAAAAAGAGGCAGAGTAAAGGTCAGAAATGAGTAGCAAAAGGCAAAATAAAGGTGATAAGCAGAAAGAGGAAAAATAAAGGTGAGAAACATGCAGAAAGAAGCAAATTAGAGGTCAGAAACCAGTGCAAGAGGTAAAGTAAAGGTGAGAAACAAGCAGAAAGAGGCAAAAGAAGGGTGAGAAACGAGCAGGAAGAGGTAGAATAAAGTCAGAAACGAACCGCAAGTGGGAAAATAACGGTGAGAAAAATGCAGAGAGGCTAAATAAAGCTGAGAATTTAACAGAAAGAGGCAAAATAGAGGTCAGAAACCAGCAGTAAGAGGCAAAATAAAGTACAGCAAAAAGCAGAAAGAGGCAGATAAAGGTCAGAAGGGAGCAAAAAAAGTGAGATTAAAGGTAAAAAACGAGCAGAAAGAGGCAAAATAGTGGTTGGAAATGAGCAGCAAGAGGCAAAATAGAGGTCAACAACAAGCAGAAAGAGGCAAAACGAGCAAGAAAGGCAAAACAGAGGCAGAAAAGCAAGCAGGAAAAGCAAAATAGAGGGCAGAAAAGGCAAACCAGAGCAGAAGGACAAAACAGAGAGCACTCGGAAACTCACACATCCACT
Organism: Calotriton arnoldi; assembly: GCA_963921515.1. Classification (NCBI taxonomy): domain Eukaryota; kingdom Metazoa; phylum Chordata; class Amphibia; order Caudata; family Salamandridae; genus Calotriton; species Calotriton arnoldi. Next base: position 689,240 of record CAWUFW010000934.1, read on the forward strand.
CACAGACTCCACTCAGACACTCTCACAGTTACTCACAGACCCACTCAGAGACTCACACACCCACTCACATACTTACTGAGACACGCATGCACTTACTCACACACTGTCGTTCAAATGTTAGTGGTTACATTTAGGAAATAAATTAAAAAAACCTTAACAATTCACTTAGAAAACCAAAGGTTACAGGGATGTTATAGTTAGAGTTAGGAAACAACATCAAAAAACCTTTGAAATTCACTGAAAGAAACAAAGGTTACATGAATGTTATAGTTAGGAAATAGAATTAAAGAAATCTTAAAAATTCACTGAAAGAACCACCTATACAGGGACATAATAGTTAGGCTCAGATTTCACTCACACAAAACCCGTGAAATTCAGCAGTTTTAGTTAGCTGAGCTAACTATAACATACGCTCCAGCAATGCACAGCTTATGACCTCACATATTACATCAGTCATGACATTGTCAGTGATATCATATATATATGTGTTTGGTCTTCCCCAAATGTTTTGTCTTATTAGTCCATTTTCTTATTGATCTCGTTTTTGTTGGCTTTAGGATTCTGTACACTTTACCACTGCTAACCTGTGTTAAAGTGCATGCACCCACTACCTACCTACCTTAATGTACTTGTAAGTCCCTAGTACAGTGGTACTAAATGTACCCAAGGCCTGAAAATTAAATCCTACTAGTAGGACTGCTGCACTTATTGTGCCACTCATTTTAGTAGTATTTTAAACAAGTCTCAGGTTTGCCATTGCAGCATATTTGTGCAGTTTTAAAAATTCATTCTGAACTGGCAAAATAAACCATTTGCCAGGCCTAATCCTTCCTATTTAATACATATAAGTCACCCCTAGGGTAGTCCCTAAACAGCCAATAGGCCAGGCTGCAGTGTAGTTAAAAAGCTGTACACCTACGTTTAAGTTTTACATGTCCTGCTAGTGAAAAACTCTTAAATTTGTTTTTCAATACTGTGAGGCTTACATCTCCCATAGGATAACATTGGGTTACCTTATTACATTTAATAAGTGATAACTATTGCTTGGGAACATGTATGAATTTAATACTTGGTGTCTCAGAAATTGTAATTTAAATTGCTCTTTAAACGGTAAAGTCTGATTTTAAGTCACAATTCTGAAAATGCCACTTTTAGAATGTTGCCTTTTTCTTGTTGTATTCATTTGGGGCCTGTTGCCTGGATCACATGACTACATGTTTTTGGGAGTTGGAATTTGCGTAGTCTTCCCAGACAGTAACACAAAAGAAGGGTAGGTGTTGGGAGAATGGGCCATCCTGATACAATGGGAGTGCTGGTGCTGTGCATAGCCCCACTTACATTTCAAAGGTGCTGCCTCAGCACACAAAAACAAAACTTCACTCTAGTCTTTAGTGACCCCAGCTTCAGTGGAGCCTGGGCATGAAGACAGGATATTCCAAGACCATTTATGGGGGGACTCTGGAAGTTTCTTCAACTTCAAAGCTGGCACCGGGTATAAAAATTGGACCCTCAGACCCACTCTTCAGTTAACTTCTGGACCTGTGCAGAACTCTCAGAGGACTGGCCTGCTGCCTTTGGCCTACTGTGTACTTCAGATGACTGCCCTGCTGCCATGAAGCCTGCCCAGTGCCCTCAGAGGACTGTTCTGCTGCTTGAGACTTGTTTTTCTGCTTGAACCCAGGACTACCAGAGTGACTTCAGGGGCTAGTTGGCTGGCCTCCTGATCAGAACCTCAGAGGCAGAAGAGGTTCCAAAAATCTTGAACCTGCATCTGGACCCAGCCTGAGTGAGTCCTGATCATCCAAGTGGTGCCCCTCCAGTCCTGGACCGTTGGAAGTGTTGCTAAAGGTGTCAAGATAGCCCATATCAAAAACCAGGAACTTTGAAAATTTTCAGCCAAAAAGTGCACTGAGAAACAAAATGAGACAGAGATCTACCTGCCCATCGATCTGCCCAAGGTGTGTCGCCAGTTGACCTGACTTTGCAGTAACTCCTGCTACGTTCTTCTCCAAAGCAGCAAACCCTGTTTAGCGGTTCCTTGTAGAAGGGGTATCTGGCCTGGTGGAGTCCTTGTCGGCTACAGGTTACAACTTTGTCCGCTTGAGGTTTTCGTCCAAACGTAGAAAGCTTCACCGTGACTTTGTCCTGTGTTTCCCCCACTACGACGAGTCCTCCTCGAACACCGCCAGCTGCCTTGCCCTTCTGTATTTTATATTCCCAGAAATTTTTTGCAAAAATTCTTCTAAATCAGAGGGCAAGCGGAGACCGGGCCCAATATACTTCGTTAGTCCAAATTCTGCTACATCGTCATCGGCCATAACTTTCGACTTTGCCTGGGTCTTGCACGACTAGATGTCAGTGGTTGACCCTTTGATCTTTTAGGCACTATTTTTCACTTTAAACTTTCAAAATTCATAACTCTAATTCTACTGATTGGATTTTTGCTGTTTTGTTGTCAAATAATTGATTAAGATTTACTTCTTTTTCTAAATTTGGTGTGGGATTTTTCTTGAGTTTTCACTTTGTTGGAGTGCTGTATAAATATTTACACATTGTCTCTAAGTTAAGCCTAGATGTTTTTGTGCCAGGCTACTAGAAGGTTTAAGACAGGTTAATTTAGTGACTTTTTATGTTCACCATGACAAGGATTATGACTGTTGCTTGAGCAAGGTTTCACCCCCCCTTAACCCACAACCCAATTTCTCACAGATGCGAGGATGCATTTTGCACAAAGAAATAGCGCTAAATGCTATAGAATATGTATAGTAGCATGAGCAGCTGTGAACACTCGCTAAATGTGAACTTGGGGTAGGACTTTCCACAAACGTATTTCCGGCATTCAGCACTATTTTTTTAGCACATCCCAAACGGACGCGCGGATGTATTTTGCACTAAGAAAATAGTGCTAAATGTAATGGAACACAGACAGCAGCAGAAGCAGCTGCTCTTGCTCGCTAAATGTGTGCTCACTGTAGGATTTTGTCCTTCAAATTACTCTTAATTACACAAGCGGGTGTAATAGCATTATTATTGGTAATTCCATATTAAAGAGTAACATGGAATTACTGCAATTACTTTGGCGTAATCAGAATTACACCCAGGCCTCGTTCTTTGCTATTTTTGCTTAATAATTGAAGTAACCTGATCCCTAGCACTATACAAAATGTATATGTAGACAAAATTGTATTTTGTTTTGCTGAATATGTTTGTTTCATGGAACTGCTGCAATCCCGGAATTTGCTTCCCATTCAGCAAAACAGAGGAACAAAGGCTCCACAGAAAAGCAATTTTCATTAACCCCTGTCATTTAATGGTGATGCATGAACCGTGCAGAATTTCGGGAGGCTAAATGTTTTTGCGAAATCTGCAGTGAATCATTTCTGTGCGTGGAATACCGTCACAGGGAGATTTTTTTATTTTTTGTGTGTTTCTGCAGAATACTTCATCTAGGTCTCGATAGAGGATCCACCTCACACTCTCTACATATTGGATCACTGGGAAGTAATTATATTTTTTACTCTACAATTGCATTAAAATCGCCAACAGTTACTTGTGGCTACCTTCTTTTGCTCTTTCTTTCCCTCCAATCTAGTCTCTCATATGACATTATGAACACCAGAATACAGATGATAAATTCTTTATATTTAAAAATATGCATCAGTTGGAAATAGTGCCTTTAGGCTAGACATTTATATTAAGGTACCCCATTATTTCATTTTGACATAATAATGTGTATACTGCTCCCACTCTCTGTACTAGTTGCTCCGAATTAGGCATTATTTGTATGCACATCTTGAGTCATTTGGGTTACTGTGTAGCTGGCATGCTTTTCTAGCATTGCATTTTCTAACATATGTGTTTAAATTCAATCTGTGGTTTACAATCCATATTTGGTGATTTGCTGGAGTTCCTCATTATTTTGATAACTGCTTCAAACACTTTAAATGGGAAGATTACAATTGATCAATAATAAACACCTTACTTAGGGCCGAATTTAGAGTTTGGCAGATGTGATACTTCATAACAAACATGACGGATATTCCCCTGCCTTACTGCAAGTGCATTATATTCAATGGCACTTGTATTACAGGGGACGGGATATTCGCAGCATTTGTGATGAAGTATCCCATCCGCCAAACTTTAAATCAGGCCCTCAGTTTTCAGTCTGATGTATTATTTATGTAATTAGAGCCTTGATAAGTCCAATTGAAGGTTTTTTGACGCACAGGTTGGCTGAATGAGGCAATACAGCACGCTTGATAGGGAAAAGCATATGGCTTACATTTATTTACCAAATTAATTGGGTTTATTCCTTATGTTGAAAGTGTGATTGCTTTTCCTGTAACTGTTTGGACTAGCCAAGAGGCTTCTCTGGAATGGTTTTATATTTGGTGCATTGGGTGACAGAATGTTAACAATTCTCACCATCAAGTTTTGGAGTTCTATTCCTAGAGATTTCATGTTTTTCCTGTGCCACAACCTACTAATGTGAAAGGGACTACTGCCACCGTTCATATGTCTGTTTGTGGCATAAGGTTCTTTTTCTGAGACAATCAAATCTAGTCGTCAGTTATTGGTGCCTGAAAACATGCTTATCTCTGGCTATTTTGAAAACCCAGATGTCCAATGGGAATAAACGTGATTATCCACTAACAAGTCTTAAGTCTCCAGGATCAGTTCACCATATGTTTTATGCGTCAAATCAATAGGGCTAATTTGGCAATAATGTTTTTAACCATTTTTGTAAATTTGAACTATCCCTTATCAAAGGTAGGTCTCTATTATCAGGAGTTCCTCAGTATAAAGAACTGATACTTATAGATGTACTACTGGGCCAGGAGCTCTACATGGCTTTTGACAATGGGTTGCGCAGAAAGCCTCTTTAAGGATGCACTTTGTAACCTCGATTTAACTCATCAACAAAAAAGACTCTTTCTTTTCGCTTCTCATGGATCCTTTTGTCTACAAGTTGCTGTCAAGTATAGGGACATAAACCACCAGTTGTCTGTATTGTGGGCTTAGCCCATTTTTCTGTATTGCCATAAGAGACTATCTCTAGAGCCACTGGCCCTTCTTTCTTTTTCTCAATTCACCTTTTCTTAGTGGATCATGCTTTTGTTATTCTTTTTACCTGCTATGACATCTATCTTGCTTTGCTATGAAGAAGAGCTTCTGTTTAAGTGTCCTACATTGTCTGTCATACAAGGATCATGATTTCAATTGTAAGCCAGGTCTGAAATTGCAGATGTGGTAAAGAATAACATGATAGTATTGACATCTTGCCATGGAGAGAAACACTTTGGGTGTGATTGTTGGTGGAGTAAAAAAGGATTCTAAAACAGGTCAACTGATGGCAAAACTTGTGGCAACCTTATAAATGGGACATGTAACAGCTTGTTCCCTTGGTAGAGTCAAGTTAGAAAAAAGCAACAGGCATGACAAGATGCAACAGGCTCCAATGACAAGATCAAGGAGTTGCTAACAGTTTTTTTCAAGGGCTCCCATTTCTTTCACTAGGTTTACATTTTATATGTCTACCATGATGTAATCAATATAAATATAGATGCCCCTGGTTCTAAAAGTCTGTTTGGGATTATATCCGTAGGAGTTGTGCCAATATAGGCTCTGAGGTTATGCTTAAGGCTGAGAGATGCCTATTGGTGAGAACATTGGGTGAAACATTTAGCCAAGGATCCAAATAATTGAAGAACCACCCAAGCCTCATTGTCCTTCCTCTTAATTTCGATGTATGAGATGGGAGGTTCATACTGCGAATGAAAGGCAAACACTATAATTAAGTTTGGTATTGTTTTCTCGAATTTTCCAGAGCCACATTTAATAATCTCTTCCTCAAACAATTTTAGAATTATATACCTCTTGGTTTGCCTCAGTTCCTCTGATTTAGACACTAAACCGAAGAACAATTTTTCCATTTGGAAATGGTGATTGCAGCAATTGGATGGGAGTGAAGGAATATGTCATGTTATGTTCTGTTATGTTATGTAATGTTATGTTAGCGACACTTGTTCTAGCACAGTGAATCATCCCCGGAGGAATATCTCGGTGCTTAGCTAAATACAGAGAAGTAAAACTAACTAAAACTGAAATAACCCGCTAAAATAACTGCACTTTTGGGAGTATTTTCAGCTTTCCAAAATCCGTACATAAACGTAGTTACAGAGGTAGTTTGCTCCAGTGAACAAGTTAGGTGAAATTCCTCCTGCTGAATCTAGCTGTATGAATACACGGAATTTGCAAAAAGGCTTTGTATTTAGATCTAAACAGTCGGGTCGAGTTATCATGTCTGAGTCTATTTTACAAATAGGATGGAGCATTGCCATTTAGTGACTTGTGGGTAAGGCAGCATAACTTGAAAATAAGCCTTTGACATATATGAGTAGTTAGTACAGAGAGTTCAAAATCCGAGCAGAGGAGCAGCCAGATTGAAGATTAGAAATTAGTCTGGCTGCCATATTCTGCACCACCTGCAGTTTAGATAGCAAAGTCTCATTTGCTGCTACCAGTAGAGCGTTCCATAGTCCAGCTGACTTGAGATTAGGGCTTGAACTAGAGTCATTCCCAAAATTGGAGGGAGCCAAAGACATGCTTTTTTCAATAGTCACATGGTGGCAATGCAAGATCCGCATATCGAGGATACATGTTCTTTCATAGAGAGAGCGAGCTCTAACTTCACACCTAGGTTTTTTAGTACTTGCTTAGGGGAAAGGGCTGACCCTATTTCAGGAGGCCACCAATCAGTCTTCCACAACCCCAGAGCTTTTCCAAATAGAAGTATCTCAGTTTTGTCTCTGTTTAAATGAAGAGTTACTAGACATTCAAGGAGGCATTCTCTTCATACAGTCAGAGAAGCCAGATTTCACCCTGTCATCAGCATACAAAATAGTCTCAAACATGCCTTGATGATCTGTGCCAGGGGGGCAACATAGATGTTGAATAAATTAGGGATAAGCGTGGAGCCCTGCGGTACCCCTTTGTCAACAGGCATAGTACGAGATTTTAATGGATTGCGAGAGATGATTTGGGTAGGTTCTTTGAGGAAATCAATAAACCATTTGAGCGCTTTACCATAGAACCCTATATCATGTAGCCTGTGAATAAGATTTCCATGGAAGACAGTGTTGAAGGCTGCTGTCAGGTCTAGGAGCACTAGCATTGCTGGGGTACCTGCATCCAGGGATGATCTAATGGTGTCTGTGACTGCAACTAGTGCCGCCTCTGTGCTGTGGGATACTCTGAAACCTGATTGAGAGAGGTCAAGGAGTCTATGCTCTTCCAAGAATTCAGAAAGCTGCTTGTTTATGACATTCTCTAGAAGTTTGCTAAGAAGATGGAGCAGTGAGATGGGCTTGTAATTGAAGGTAATGTCAGGGTCACCGTTGGGCTTCTTTATAATGGGGAGACTTGGGCTGTTTTCCAGGTAGTGGAGACTGAAGCTAAGTCCATAGAAAGGTTAAAAAGGGACATGGTGACGGTGGCGATTACGCTGGAAATACTCGCCATAATTCTGGGTAGGCATAGGTCCTTATGGAGATCCTGATTAACCTGATTCTTGCAGCCCCAGTGTTTGTTCTAAGGTGCAAGGTGCAAAGCTCTCCACATGAAAATTGGCCTTAGAAGAAGGCAAACTAAAGTCGGGGCAGGTATCAGATGGACTCCAGGCAGCATGAACATTTTTATAAATTTGATTTATTTTCTGCTCAAAAAGGGTGGCTAACGTATCGCATAATTCTTGAGAACCCGGATGGTGCACACACAGGCACACGGTTTAATAAAGTCTTTGAGTGTTTTGATGAGAGCTTTTGTGGAGTTTTCAGCTTGTTCAGTTTTGTTTGTTATGAAGTTTCTCCAGTCCAATTTAATATTGTTGTGATAGCTCTTAAGCAGTAATTTAAATACTTTATCTGAAGGGAATTTGGTCATACGCCTTCACCTTTCTAGCTTTTTACACTTGGATTTCTCTAGTTTTAAATCAGCCGGGAACCAAGGAGCGCTGTTTCTACTGGAGGTGACGGATGACTATTTAAGGGGGACGTTTTGATCTAAAGCCCGAGAAAGAGAGTCCTGAAAGTTTCCCAGAGAGACATCCATGTACGATTTATTCGGAGGCTCAGACGGAATGTATGCCTTAGCAATAATATAATAAGAAGAAGAAGAATAATGATGATACAGCACAATTAAAATCTTGGAATTCAAGATGATTTCTAGCCATATCGCTAGCCCTCATGAAGATTGTCCTTTCGTACACTGTAAGACTTGGGGGTGTACACCAAATGAAAATTGGGAGCAATGATCAAGCCTAATGGAAGAAGCAAATTCCTGCCTTGATTATCAATTTGAGACAATCGCCAATCATTTTTTGGTAAGGCCTACAATAATCCGTGACATTAGTCTCACGCATATTAAACTTTTAATAATCAAATGGGATTCTAGTTGTCAATCTACTTCACTTCATTATGAGAGATTGGAGAGACACATTTTATTTCCCAGATCAATGCTCATAACATTTGGCTCAAACAGTTGTCCCACAGTCTGGCCTAGCAGTCGTTCTCTCATAAACTCTATGAGGTCAAATACCCTTTATTTGAATAGCCATTTCATTAAAAATATCAAATATATAATTAGGAGAAGACTATTTACCAATTCACTATTTAAAGGCCTTTTTATAAGAGATCAGTCCGAGATCTACGGTGGCTACAATGCTCTGTTATATTATGTGCACCTTTTGAATAAATATAGGGGCCTATTAGCAATAACCGGCGATAATTATCGCTAAGCGCAGTTAGCGCTAGGATAATTATCGCCGGCTATCGCAGGTTTCTATCGCGGAGATAGCGTGCTATCAGCAACGCTTATCTCCAAAGCGATAGAAACCCTGGAGAAACAGTGTGAATATCGCTTGAAAACAAGCTGATATTCACACTGTGACCAGTGTTAGCTTGGCGATAGGGCTAGGGGATTTAGCCATGTAATCCACCTCCCATTGGATTACATGGCTAAGTCAGGGTGAGACCAGGCGTTAACAAACCAGCGCTAAACGTGTTTAGCGCTGGTTCGTTAATCACCTCCCCTGCCTCGCTAATAGGCGATAGCGACCTTAGCGACTGTTTCAAGTAGCTTTTGGTTGGGAACGCCTACTTTGCATGCCATTAGCGATAAATATCGCTGGCATGCAAAGCGGCACCAACCCGGTCGCTATCGCCTAAAAGCTGTCGCTAACAGCAGTTAGCGACAGCTTGCTAATAGGGCGTTTGCATTATCGCCGCTTTAGCGGGAAAAAGTCCCGCTAAAACGGCGATCGAGCCCTTGATAATATGCCCCATAATTTCTTGCCATATAGGTTGTGCCTCTGCTTTGACCTCTGAATTGAAATTGAGGGAATGGGCAACAAGATTTACGTTTACAAATATATCATAGTTGCCTATTAAAAACTAATGTCCATTCAGTGCTTTTGGGTTTCCAATATTCTGCTCCGTTATTTTAACTTCAACTTTGTACAGCTGTTTACCACTGGAAATTAGGCTTGGTGACACAATACCCTCATTAGTCATTTGCATAAGTTTCAAGTCATTTGGACTTTAGTATACTAATTCCTTCAGTTGGGCTCTTTGAGGTTTGTCCTGGGAAATGAGGGGTTTCTGCAGGACAACACAGGTATAAATACCTCTTCTCAGGTCAGTTTCTACCATACTTTCTGGCAAGTCTCATCTTCTTCTACATTATATGAAAGAAACAAAAAGCAGTAATTCAATGAATCTTTTGCATAATGTATAATAAAATCGAGAGCTGATATTTATATCTCACCATTTTGTTGTTTGGGACAGCTGTTCTACATATTTTATGGTGTGTAACAGTAAAGTGTCACCTGTGCAGTGTAAAGAACATCATGAGTTCATCAGAAACTCTCTCTTAGAGGTTTGGCTGCTTCAAACCCTAAGCACCCTACTACTGCAGTCAAGTCAAGTCAAATATTTATTTTATTCGATTTGCTCAAAGCATATCATAAAAGTACATTGAATACATACATCATAAAATAACGATATTAAAATCTCAGATAAAAGATTTCCAATACAACTAAAAAACTAGAATGTAAAATCCAGATAAAAAACATGATAGATAAAAACAGACAGCTGCGGTGGGTAAAGATTGCAAAAAAAAATACAGCTAGACCTACTTGTCTAAAATTCAACAGCTTCAGAAGTGGGCAAATGAATTTGCCTCGAAAAGTATTGAATCTGGGGCAAATAAAAACAATGTGCAACCATGTCACATTCGCATACAGGGAGCTCAAATGTCTTATGCCACCCAGCGTGAACATACAAAAGCTGAGGAAACAAATTCAACCTAAAATGAGTTAAAAGTGTTTCGTGGTAGCATGGCATGTCTAAAGGCAAGTACATTTCCAGATTATTTGTAGATTTGATCTCATGGTAATGAGTCACAGGGTGCTTTGTAGTCAATGCTAGGGACGCCAGTAGCAGGACCAGAATCTGGCTGTAGCCTGTTTCTAACACTGTAAAAATCCATCGTCCAAACATGCAATCTGTCAAAACTGCAGGATGGCTATGATACTGCAGCTAATCCCATCTTTTCTCGTTTCTTTGAAGACTCATAGGGATCCTTCAGTCTCTTAATTCACACTGTCATTCATCTGTCCTACTTTACTGCAGCCTGTTTTCAGCATCAGGATAGCGCTAAGGCAGTGCCACCTGAATGCATCCTGACATACACCTTATAAATGCTGAGTTTGTCTATAGGTCAGGCATCTGATTGACAAAGAGGGTAGACTCTACTTGTTCAAGCCACGATATTGGGCGCCTGCCGCCCCTCCATGCCAAGCATGTGGAGAGGCCATTGCAATAACATAAGTAACACGTTCCTCTCCCTACAAGAGACCGCAAGGCGTTGAAAGAAATGCAAAATCCCGTTACACTCTACAGTGATGAAGTAAAAAAGGTGGATGATTAACAATGACTAAATTCATCAATTAACCACGAATAATGTAAGTACATATTTCACATGTTCACTTTAATGTGTCATGGGCCCTAGTGCAAGAAATGAAATAAGCTGAGCAATTTGAACTGTGAAATACAGCAATAAACAGGGTTCAGTGAACCCTGAGGGCCTTTAGTCCCTGGTGCCACTGCACTTGCTGTACAAATGGTAGCTACACCCCTGTTTAGATAGCCAATATGCACTGCGTATATAATTTGTGCTATATATACACCAAACAACAAGAGCGAGTACCCTGTTTACCTAACAAGAGTTCCTATAAAGTCTCTAACTCATAGCAATAAGTAGGGCGGGGGGACCCTCAGGTTTTTTTTTAAGAATCCTCACTTACCAACCTAATTGGTGAGATGCTTCATCATTGGCGTCCCACCCTGGAAGCCGAGTGACTCCAAGGTGTGCTTCAACACATGATTACAGCGGAGCTGGTTGTTTTTGAGTGAAGTGAAAAAAAGGTGCAAATGATTTAAAATTGACTCAACACTGATTTTGAAACTTGCCCAAAGTCATCCATATTAAAATACCTTTCTGGAAGGTGACCTTGAGTCAATTTTAAATCACTTGCACCTTTTTTTCACTTCACTCAAAAATAACCAGCTCTGGTGTAATCAGGCGTCAAAGCACATCTTTGAGGCACTCGGCTTCCAGGATGGGAACCCAATGATGAACCATGTCACCAACTAGGTTGGTGAGTGAAGGTTCTTTAAAAAAACTTGAGGGCTCCCCCCCTTATTGCTGTGAGTTAAAGACTCTATAGGAACTCTTGCTAGGTAAACAGGGTACTCGCTCTTTTTGTATGGTATAAATTCAAGGGAATACAGCCGAGTTTTCATTCTCTCCCTGTTTCCTGTTTGTGGTAGAATTTGTGCTATGCAGAAACAATATGTAATAATATGTGTTCTGTTATTCTTGGTTTTTATTCACACCTATGAACATTCCCTATGAACAGTTAGAGAAAGGTTCAGGTGATCCCATTACAGGTCAAACAAAGTCAGGTGCACATGGCAAATGCTGGTGAAATTAAAATAACAGAAAGAAAGGGAAATAAGTATGGAATTATGCAAAGAGAACAGGAACAAATAAAAATCAACGTTCTGAACAAAAGAGCGTGGGTGTTTGTTCTATTTTTTACAAGTAGCGAAAATGCTAAAATAATTAACAGTACTACAAAAAAATCAAAGGGTGAAACTATGGTAGATAGAAATATAAAGGAAAGGCTAAATCAAAGCGGTGCACATGAAACAAGCCATAGCAGACCAAGAGCAGAGAAAATCTATGAAAAATGAAATGTAAAATTAAATATTTTAAGTACACAAATTCAGTAAGAGCTCATAACAAGATGCTAGGACCAAATTATACTGCATGTTATGGCTTGCCTACTGTAACCCTGGAAAACGACCAAAGGGCAATATTTTGTGGGGCCCTTACAAATCCAGCTTGTCTCAAAATGTCCCCTACTGACCACCTGCTCCGATGCATGCTCAATTTCAAAGCACTAAGGTTTCCACATCACTGATTCCACGGCACTGCCTGTAACAAGCACCATGACGTCTCTGTGGTATAAAACATACATCCTCACATTCTAACAGGGTGAAAGAAGTACCAGATGCAGAAATTTAAAGAGGCAGAACCAAATACCAAAATAGCTTTCCCCAAACATGGTCACAACGGTGATCCAACCTCATGAATTACTGCCACCATATTGTTGTGATCCACAGCTGCAAATAAATAACATTCTACTCATTTGAAACCCCACCTAATGTATTTGTGTCCACATTAACAGATCTAAACGTAATGCATTGTTGAAAAGCAGCTGCAAATGAGAAAATGTCATTACTTCAGTAGAGTGATAGAAGTGTGAGCACATCATAACTCGAAAGAGGTGCCTGTGAAGAACACTACTCAGTGAAGATTGAAAAGCGTGCACCATTTACCTATCAAGTATTTTAGGATACCTGCAATAAAATCAAAAGTAGCCAGCAAATTACACATTGAAATGGCTATAGTTGCCATTTCAAGATGCAAGGACATCGTGTATCCTAGTATGAGTCCACTATAGGAACAAAATGCTTCTGTTCACTGATGAAACATCTCAGATGGGAGTGCCTGGGTGTTGGAAAACGAGGCAGTATCTGTGAGGCCTGCACAAATAACATGACACATTTGTCCTTCACTGGGAACCAAACACCCTATTGTAGTGCTTGACTCTCAGAGGGTAGCGTTGCAGAGCAGTCTAAGGCTTACCCAAGGGAGGTGGTGTGGGCTAGTAATCGCCATTATAGGTGCACAGAAATAACACTCAATAATTGATTGTCCAGTCTGTACTTTGCTTTATGAAAGTAAGAGTACATTTATTAAACACACAAAATACTTAATACTATGCACCAATTTACAAATATACATAAGCTGTTGGAATTACTTTGTGACATTGCATAACATCTCCCCCCCTCCCGAAAAGGGGGGTGGGGTCTAGTACCACCACTCCTATGTATGCACATCATCTTGCCCCCTAATGCAGTGTGTTGAACATAAGCTGGAGCGAGGGCCCTGCGCACTGGCACCATTCCAGTGGCGACCCACCCCATTATCTCAACGAGCATTAAAAATAGGTACACCTGCCCTGGTGACACATACCCCTGACTGAGCATCTCATATTGTCCATACAGTATGCCCCCTTACATCTTCAGGGCTAACAGTCGGGGTTGTTCTTCACTTAAGCGCAGCAGCAAGAATGCCTGTTTAAGCAGCACTTTAGTTTGACAGTACTCATCACATTTGTTGGTCATTAGAATGCGTTGCAATTACAGCCCCTAAAGGCATCACAGATGAAATCACAGGATTACGCACATACCGCCAGCCACCCTAGCAGGAATGTCTGGCAACATAACCCCACTTTGCTTATGAAATCACCTTACACAGGTACTTCACATTACACATGTGACCTTCAGTCCCCCTAAAAGAAATAACATTAGTAAATCTGACCCTGCTCGCAGGCAGGTCGCTCCCCACGCTGCTGCACGGCTCTGCCTACATTGTTTTTGCCTAATCCTGTACTTTCCCCCTGTGCCTAACTTGCTTTCTTGCCCAGACTTGTTTTTATCCCCCTGTGCCTAACTTGCTTTCTTGCCCAGACTTGTTTTTATCCCCCTGTGCCTAACTTGCTTTCTTGCCCAGACTTGTTTTTTCCCCCCTGTGCCTAACTTGCTTTCTTGCCCAGACTTGTTTTTATTCCCCTGTGCCTAACTTGCTTTCTTGCCCAGACTTGTTTTTATCCCCCTGTGCCTAACTTGCTTTCTTGCCCAGACTTGTTTTTATCCCCCTGTGCCTAACTTGCTTTCTTGCCCAGACTTGTTTTTATTCCTCTGTGCGTGTACTTGTTTTCTTGCCTAAACTTGTTTTTCCTTCCTGTGCCCAGTTCTCCCATGGCCCGCCCGTTTTTCCCGCTGCTGCGTACCTGCGGCCCCGCCCCCCTGCAATCCCATTCTCCGCCCCGCTCCCGCCTCCCAGCTGCTCCTCCCTCTCACATCCCCTCATATGGAGGCCACGCAGCGGGCGCGCCAAAGGCGCGCCTAATGCAAGCCCATCTGCGCCCGTCCGCGCCTGGACCGCGCCCAGCCCCAGAACCCCTGGACCCCGCGAATGCCACGACGCCCGACACCGCAACGATGCCAGATCCCTCCACGCACTCAACACCAGACGATCACACACCTGCTTCCTGGCCGCCCCGAAGCGCACTTACGGAGCTTTCACCTGCCGGAACTGCAGCTTCACAAGCATCCGCCCCACCATGCCGCCGACCAGGAAAGAACCCAACCACCTCAGATGCATCCTTCTCAACACCCGCTCCACCCGCAAACACGCTGTTGAACTCTGGGACCTACTCGACTCAACCTCCCCAGACGTCGCCTTCCTGACGGAGACCTGGCTGAACCCCGCCTCGGCACCCGACATAGCCATAGCCGTCCCGGAAGGCTACAAGATCACCCGCAAGGACCGCACCAACGGAGCAGGAGGAGGAATCGCTATCGTCCACAGGAACAGTCTCAGAGTCTCGACCAACACCGACGACACCCTCAGCACCGCCGAACACCTGCACTTCCAGATCCACACCGATCCCAACACCACCCTCAGAGGAACCCTCGTCTACAGACCCCCCGGACCCCGACCACAGTTCAGCGACTCTATCGCCGACTTCGTCAGCACACACGCCCTCACCTCCACGGACTACATCCTCCTCGGGGACCTGAACTTCCACCTCGAGATCAACAATGACACCAACTCCACCACCCTGATCGACAACCTAGCCAACCTCGGACTCAGACAACTCATCACAACACCCACTCACTCCGCCAGTCACACGCTTGACCCCATCTTCTCCGCAAACCCCCACGTCTCCCTCAACCACACCACCGAACTCCACTGGACCGACCATCGCTGCATCCACTTCACCTTCAAGAAACCCACCACGCACCACCGCACCCAACAGATGCCCCGCCGCTGCTAGAGCAAAGTCACCGAAGACCAGCTAACCACCACCCTCGCCCAGAGCCCACCCGCCGACCCCACCGACCCCGACACCGCCGCCCGCAACCTCAGACAGTGGATCAACGACTGCGCCAACACCCTCGCCCCGATCAAGAAACCCTCCAACAGTCACACCAACAAGAAAGCCAGCTGGTTCACTGAAGACCTCCGGGCCTCCAAGCAAACCTGCCGAAAGCTGGAGAAGATCTGGCTCCATGAACGAACACCGGACAGCCACGCAGCCCACAAGAACGCCACCCGCAGACACCATCACCTCATCAGATCCGCCAAAAGGGCCTCCTTCAAAGACCGCCTAGACAACAACGCACACAACAGCAAAGAGCTCTTCAACATCGTGAAGGAACTCTCCAACCCCAGCTCCAACCCCAACGACATCCCACCCTCGCAAGACCTGTGCGACTTGCTGGCCACCTTCTTCCACCGCAAGATCGCAGACATCCACGACAGCTTCAAGGCCACGACCGCCCCAACAACCACTGAGACCTCCGCCCCCACGACCACCATCCGCACCAACCGCCTGCTCTCCTGGACCAACATCAACAACGACGACACCATCAAGATCATGAACACCATGCACTCCGGATCTCCTTCAGACCCATGCCCACACCACATCTTCAACAAAGCCAGCACAGCCATCGCACCCCATCTCCGGAAAGTCATCAACACCTCCTTCGAGACAGCAACCTTCCCGGAGAGCTGGAAGCACGCCGAGATCAACGCCTTACTCAAGAAACCCAAGGCGGACCCCAAGGACCTCAAGAACTTCCGGCCCATCTCCCTGCTCCCGTTCCCGGCAAAGGTCATCGAGAAGACCGTCAACAAACAACTGACCCGCCTCCTCGAGGAGAACAACATCCTGGACCCTTCCCAGTCCGGGTTCCGCAGCAACCACAGCACCGAGACTGCCCTCATCGCCGCCACCGATGACATCAAGTCCCTGCTGGACAACGGAGAAACGGCGGCCCTCATCCTCCTGGACTTGTCAGCCGCCTTCGACACGGTCTGCCACCACACACTACGAACACGCCTCCACAGCGCCGGGATCCAAGAGAAGGCCCTGGACTGGACCACCTCCTTCCTCTCCGGCAGAACACAGAGCGTCCGCCTTCCCCCTTCCGCTCCGAAGCCACCGAGATCATCTGCGGCGTACCCCAGGGCTCTTCCCTCAGCCCAACTCCTGTTTAACATCTACATGGCACCGCTCGCCCACGTCGCCCGTCGGCACGACCTCAACATCATCTCCTACGCCGATGACACCCAGCTGATCCTCTCCCTCACCAAGGACCCCCACACCGCCAAAACCAACCTTCACGAAGGAATGAAGGCCGTCGCTGAATGGATGAGGAACAGCCGACTGAAGCTGAACTCAGACAAGACGGAGGTCCTCATCCTCGGATCCACCCCTTCGGCCTGGGACGACTCCTGGTGGCCGACCGCACTGGGAACCGCCCCAACACCCACCGACCATGCACGCAACCTAGGGGTCATCCTCGACTCCACCCTCTCCATGACTAAACAGGTAAACGCGTCTCCTCCGCCTGCTTCAACACCCTCCGCATGCTCCGCAGGATCTACAAGTGGATCCCCACTGAAACGAGAAGAACGGTCACCCAGGCCCTCGTCAGCAGCACGTTGGACTACGGAAACGCCCTCTACGCAGGAGCCTCGGCCAAACTCCTGAGACGGCTCCAACGCATCCAGAATGCCTCTGCACGCCTGATCCTCGACATCCCTCGCCGCAGCCACATCACACCCCACCTGAGAGACCTGCACTGGCTCCCGGTCAACAAGAGGATAACCTTCAAACTCCTCACCCATGCACACAAGGCACTCCACAGCACCGGACCAACGAACCTCAACAGACGACTCAGCTTCTACACCCCCACCCGCCAGCTCCGCTCCGCCGACCTCGCCCTCGCCACTGTCCCCCGCTTCCGAAGAGCGACCTCCGGTGGCAGATCGTTCTCCCACCTCGCCACCAAGACCTGGAACACCCTCCCCATCCACCTACGGCAGACCCAAGACCTGCTGACCTTCAGAAAACTCCTCAAGACCTGGCTTTTCGAGCAGTAGCAGCATTCCCCACCCCAGCGCCTTGAGACCCTCACGGGTGAGTAGTGCGCTTTACAAATGATATGATTGATACACCTGCCCTGGTGACACATACACCTGACTGAGCATCTCATATTGTCCATACAGTATGCCCCCTTACATCTTCAGGGCTAACAGTCGGGGTTGTTCTTCACTTAAGCGCAGCAGCAAGAATGCCTGTTTAAGCAGCACTTTAGTTTGACAGTACTCATCACATTTGTTGGTCATTTTCTTGCGGGGGGAGACTGCGTTGCTCCTGCAGCCCCCCCTGCACCTCTCCAGCAAATGGGGGTGGCCCCTCTCCTCTGGGGGCCACCAAAATGCCCAAAACCGTAGGTTTCCCCATGCCTTGCAAGGCATTATGGGGCGCTCCGTGTTCCTTTCTGCTGAATATTTGATGAGTGGCTCTCCCGCTGTGCCGGGGGGAGCCGCGATCGCGCTGGCGGCCTCTGCCGCATCCTTTCCCCGTTGGGGGGCCCGGTCCCACCTGGACCCCCAGGTGAGTTTCTTTCGGCTCGGGGAGCCCACCCCCGGCCGCTTTCGTTTCGCAGGGCCCGGTCCCACCCGGGCCCCTGCATTGCCAAGTTCGTTGGAGGGCAGCCCGGGGAGCCCACCCCCGGCTGCCCCTGCCCGCTCCCCACCCGGCCAGCACCCTCCCGTGCTGCCGCGGGAGCCGGCACGGCAGTTCTGGTCTGCCTGCTCGGCGGGCAGACACGGAGACCAGCGCTGCTTCCGCTGGCCACAGGGGAGTGCAGCAGCACTCCCCCCTCCTCCATTCACCACTTCGGGGACCGGGGATGGGGTCCCGGGCCCCTGGTTCATCTTCGCGCCCCCCGGCTTGGGTTCGCCCGGTGGGGGCCGCGCCAGGACACGCCATCATCTTAGAACCTTGCGCTCTTCCATTTGCTCATTGCTGCATAGGTAATGTGTGGCAAAACTGGACTTATGTTTCCCGCCGCTAGACACCAATGTTGGAAAACGAGGCAGTATCTGTGAGGCCTGCACAAATAACATGACACATTTGTCCTTCACTGGGAACCAAACACCCTATTGTAGTGCTTGACTCTCAGAGGGTAGCGTTGCAGAGCAGTCTAAGGCTTACCCAAGGGAGGTGGTGTGGGCTAGTAATCGCCATTACAGGTGCGCAGAAATAACACTCAATAATTGATTGTCCAGTCTGTACTTTGCTTTATGAAAGTAAGAGTACATTTATTAAACACACACAATACTCAATACTATGCACCAATTTACAAATATACATAAGCTGTTGGAATTACTTTGTGACATTGCATAACATCTCCACCCCTCCCGAAAAGGGGGGTGGGGTCTAGTACCACCACTCCTATGTATGCACATCATCTTGCCCCCTAATGCAGTGTGTTGAACATAAGCTGGAGCGAGGGCCCTGCGCACTGGCACCATCCCAGTGGCGACCCACCCCATTATCTCAACGAGCATTAAAAATAGGTACACCTGCCCTGGTGACACATACCCCTGACTGAGCATCTCATATTGTCCATACAGTATGCCCCCTTACATCTTCAGGGCTAACAGTCGGGGTTGTTCTTCACTTAAGCGCAGCAGCAAGAATACCTGTTTAAGCAGCGCTTTAGTTTGACAGTACTCATCACATTTGTTGGTCATTAGAATGCATTGCAATTACAGCCCCTAAAGGCATCACAGATGAAATTACAGGATTACGCATATACCACCAGCCACCCTAGCAGGAATGTCTGGCAACATAACCCCACTTTGCTTATGAAATCACCTTACACAGGTACTTCACATTACACATGTGACCTTCAGTCCCCCTAAAAGAAATAACATTAGTAAATGCACTACGGGTGCAATTACACCTCTTCACCTCCAGGAGATGCCCTTCTCCAGACATCCCCAGCTCAGCCTTTCACTACTTGAGGCACTTCTTAGTACACCCCCAGCTGTAGAACGAAAGTTCCAGCCCAGGAGGTGTTAATGCTTGTGCTGAGCCCTTGAGGGGTTATTCTTTTAAACTCCCCATGACCCTTAGGGAGGACAACCATTTTCGTGCTGGGGGAGACTGCGTTGCTCCTGCAGCTCCCCCTGCACCTCTCCAGCAAATGGGGGTGGCCCCTCTCCCCTGGGGGGCACCAAAATGCCCAAAACCGTAGGTTTCCCATGCCTTGCAAGGCATTATGGGGCGCTCCGTGTTCCTTTCTGCTGAATATTTGATGAGCGGCTCTCCCGCTGTGCCGGGGAGAACCACGATCGCGCTGGTGGCCTCCGCCGCATCCTTTCCCCGTTGAAGGGCCCGGTCCCACCCGGACCCCCAGGTGAGTTTCTTTCAGCTCGGGGAGCCCACCCCCGGCCGCTTTCCGTTTCGCGGGGCCCGGTCCCACCCGGGCCCCCGCATTGCCAAGTTCGTTGGAGGGCAGCCCGGGGAGCCCACCCCCGGCTGCCACCGCCGGCTCCCTGCCCGGCCAGCACCCTTGCGTGCTGCCGCGGGAGCCGGCACGGCAGTTCTGGTCTGCCCGCTCGGCGGGCAGACATGGAGGCCAGCGCTGCTTCCGCTGGCCTCGGGGGAGTGCAGCGGCACTCCCCCCTCCTCCATTCACCACTTCAGGGCCCAGAGATGGGGTCCCGGGCCCCTGGTTCATCTTCACGGGGGCGCGATGGCGCCCCCTGGCTTGGGTTCGCCCGGCGGGGGCCGCGCCAGGAAACGCCATCATCGGGGCCCGGAGATGGGGTCCCGGGCCCCGCCTCCTCTTCACGGGGAGCGCGCCGGCACTCCCCGACTGACGCTTCATCGCCGGGGGCCAGGGTGGGCTCCTGGCCCCCCAGGGGAATTTGTTCACGGGGAGCGCGACGGCGCTCCCCGGCTTTGCTTCGGGGCCCGGGGATGGGGTCCCGGTCCCTCCTCCTCTTCACGGGGAGCACGACGGCGCTCCCAGCCTCTCTCACTTTCGTCGGGGGCCAGGGTGGGCTCCTGGCGCCCCGTGGGGCATTTTCACAGGGAGCATGACGGTGCTCCCCAACTTGGCTTATCTTGGGGGCAGCCCCCGGGACCTGACCCACCCCGGGGGCATCTAGGAGTCCGGCGGCGGAGCCCCGCGCGCTTCGTCGTCGGACCAGCCAGAGGTCAAAGGTTGCCTACCTTCTGGTGGGCATATCTCGGCCCCCAGGCAGCCGATTTTCACCATTTTTGCCTCTTCTTGCTCCTCTTGGCCAGCCCCAGCCACTGGGAGCACTCTCCTTCACCCTCCTGGTCTCCAGGAGGGGGCATTCAGCAGGGAGCTGTCTTCACTGGCTCCCTGTGCCAGCCTTTCGCCTGGCTCTCCTCCTGGGCCTCTCTTCTCCCTGCGCAGAGGCCTCTGCTTCTGCGCACTGGTCCAGGTCTCCTTTCCTGGCGCTGTTCAGGAACCTGGGACAGTCAGGGGGTTGCTCCTTCCAACTTCCCATTGCGCCAGGCTCCAGCACCTTCTGCCTCAGCAGACTGCACCCCAGAGAGAGCTTCTCTTCCTGTGCAAACACTTTTTTTGTTTTTTTTTACTTTATTTTCAAATTTTGCATTGAAACAAAATACAATGATATTTACCCTGTGGAGGACATTCCGAGTCTTGATAGAATACACAATTAAACAATGACTGTCAACATACATTTGTAGTACCTTCTGTTAAGTGTCATACTCCAAGCAGCATTTCTTTGTTAACAATACAGTGGTTAGTTCGTACTAGCTGGAAGAGTTTTGTCCCTGTACTTCGGGTGATGATCATTAACCATTGTGACATAAGCAAATCACTGTTTCCCTCTATGGAGGCACATTATGTATCCACATTCCTTAACACATTATCCCACACCAGTGCGCGGTTCATCAGCATCCTCTACATTCACTGCCGTTTCTAGCAGGTAAGCCCTATATGGTCCCCATATATCTTTGGGTGCACATCGCACCGGTAACAGTTCATTATAGACATCAGATTGAGTAGAACAATAGGCTAAGTCAGTTTTCCAGTCAGCAATCGTCGGTAATGGACCCTTCATCCATCGCATTGCTACTCTCCTTTTAGCTAGCATTAATCCAATAGCCGCTAGTCTACGCACCCCCTTGGGGATTGGCTTATCATAACCCAGTAGTGCCGTTAACGGCGTTTCTGGAATGTCACATCCCAGCATTGTAGTAAGGATCTCAAACACTCCCCTCCAAAAGTTACGGATACTAGTGCAATCCCATGCCAGATGCATAAAATGCGCTCCCGGGGCACTACAACGCAGACAGTTATCTGTATCTCTAAGCCCGTACCTACAAAGTCGGGCCGGTGTATAATATGTTCTATGAATATACTTAAAGTGAACTAATCGATGACGGCCGTTGGAGGAAATCGTTTTAATCCTATGAAAGCACCAGGACCATTGTGCTAGAGTCACGTCCACTCCCAACTCTTCCTCCCAGTCCCTTTGGTACTTTTCTTTGGTCTGTACACCGTGCGGCTTAAATAGTTTATACAATAATGTAATACCATGTTGTGTAGTTGGAGCCTGTAATATATATGTAAGGGGAGGCAATGCCTCCGGTTCCGCCGTGCTGCCGCCCAAACTGTCCCGCAGGGCGGTACGGAACCTATGATATTGGAAGACATCAAGTTGTGTGGTCAATATTGTAGGGATCGATGCCCGTTCCCATGTTTTTGCTTCTCCATTAAGGAATAAGTCTTCGAAGTACACTATGTTCAATTTAGTGAGGGTACGCATCACAGCATTATCAGTGCGCAAGGGCAGCCAATTGCACCATCCCAAAGGCAATTTAGGAGAATAGATCACAGGTAGATCACATTTCTGTGCCATTTTGGAAAATTGCAGTCCCGAGCAATGTACAGGGTCAATCTTCCTTAGTGAGTGACGTGCAGCCCCTGTCATAAGTAAAGGCAACAGTGCAGGAGATGTTATGTTCTGTTCTATAAGAAGATGTGGGAGGTCACGAGGCCCATGTATCCAGCAATGTGTATGCAACGCCTGGGCAGCTCTGTAGAGGCGTTCCATATCAGGAGCATTCAGCCCTCCTTCAGAGTAAGGTTTAGTCAGAGTATCCCACTGCACTCTGGGTTGTTTACCAGCCCAAACTAGTTTTATTAATAACGTGCGTAGTGTGCTAAAAAATGATTGTGGAATACCAATAGGTATGTTGACAAACAGGAACAAGAAGCGTGGCAGCACCACCATCTTTGCCAAGGCGATACGCCCTAAGAGGGAAAGTGGCAACTTTATCCATTTGTCTATTACCTCCGCCAACCTCTGTATAGCAAACCCATAATTTGAGGAGATGACCAGGTCTGCATCCGTGTGCACCTTAACACCAAGGTATCGCACTGGGTCAGTGGTCCACTCTAGTGGGTATGTGGTCTGTACCTGGGTAGTAGCTGGGGTTAATGGAAATATAATTGATTTATGCCAATTGATGTTGAGACCAGAGTGCTTACTGAACGTTTCCACCTCCTGCAACATGGGTATTAAGTTTGTGTCGGGGTCCCGAATGTATAACACTGTGTCGTCTGCATAAGCCGCTATTGTCAGGTTGTAGTGCGGTGATCATATGCCGTGGAATGCATGATATTCACGTATTGCACATAGTAAAGGCTCTGCCACAAGTGCATACAGCAAAGGGGAAAGTGGGCAGCCCTGCCTAGTGCCTCTAGTGATATCAATAGTACAGGACAGTGCTCAATTAATTCGCACCTTTGCAATTGGATTTGCGTAAAGCACCTGTACCAATTGAATATACACCTCCCCAATTCCCACTTTCCGGAGCACTGCATACAGAAACCGCCACTCAACGGAATCAAAAGCCTTTTCTATATCTATAAACAGAGCCGCGGCTTTGACTTCTGGCTGTATGTGTGCTATCGTCCCAAACAGTGTACGAAGGTTACCCGATAAAGCTCTACCAGGGACAAAACCCGTTTGTTCAGGCCCTACCAGTTTGGGCAGCAGCGGGGACAATCTATTTGCCAAACTTTTCGCAAATAGCTTCGTGTCTGTATTGAGAAGTGACAATGGTCTGTATGACGAGCACTCTTCTGGGGATTTGCCTGGTTTGAGAAGAGTAATTATTGTAGCTTCCCTCATTGAAGGGGGCATTTGCCCAGTCTTAGCCGTTTCTTCGAATAGATTAACTAAATGCGGGAGTAATTTGTCCTGAAAAGCCTTATAGAGGGCCACTGTCAAACCATCTGCCCCCGGAGCCTTCCCGTTGGGCATGTCTTTCAGGGCCGCTACAATCTCAGTAGGTCTGAGCGGTCCAATAAGTCGTCCTCTATCTGCATTCGCCAACCAAGTCATAGTGATAGATGTAAGGTACTCCATCTCAGACTCCGTGGTAGCTGTCTCCCTGGAAGTGTAGAGGCCCTGATAGTAGTCGGCAAACGCGTCCAGTATTTCTGGGGTAGTGTCAACCATTGCGTCACCAGTAGTACGTATATTTAATATGTGACTATTGCTACGATGTGGTTTAATAGTAGCTGCTAGTGTGGCACTTGGCCTATCACCCTGTGCGTATGCACGGGCTACTGCGTACTTCCCCAAATGTTTAACCTCATCTTCCGCTAACTCATTAAAGTCTGTGACCAATGCTCTAATTTGTTCCAATAGACGTGGGTCAGTCGCCGTCTGGTGCTGCCTTTCTAACTCTCGTATCTTGGTTTCAAGTGCGTGCATTTTGTTACGTATCGATTTGAGCACCCCCGCATGTTTGGATATCGTTACCCCTCTAATATATAATTTAAAAGCCTCCCAGACTGAAGCCATTGTAGGCACACTCCCCACGTTGGTCAAAAAGTATTCATCAATAGCCATGCCTATCTCTGCACAAAAGACGGGGTCCAAAAGTGAATATTGCGGGAATCTCCAGGAGTGCGTATTTAGGGCCTCTTGGGGGAGTATTAAACTAAACGAGACCGGGGAGTGATCCGACAATGTACGTGCCCTATGTTGGAAATTCTTGATTGAAGAGAGTAGTGTACTTGAGGCATACCAATAATCTATCCTGGTGTGTATATTGTGCGCTGCTGAGTAGTGTGTATACTCCCTGCCTTGTGGAGCGATATATCTCCAAACATCCCGCAGTCCTTCTTGCAGTGCAATATCTGCCATTGCACGAGCTGCTCTTGAAGGGAATCTAACATGATCGCTGGACCTATCCAATTCCGGATCTTGTATACAATTGAAGTCTCCCCCCCATAACATAGGTATATGTGCATATGAAGTTTCTGATGCAACTTCTGATAAAATACAGGATCATCATAAATGGGTCCGTAGATCCCCACCAACAATATCACAAATCTTTCTTTTGACATTTGACAATAATATATCTCCCACCTGCATCCGACTCTAGTGTATGCAGTTGTATACCCGAGTTTCGACGGACCCACACTAGCACCCCCTAGCATGAGATGTAAACCCTGCAGCTGTACATGTGCCTCTCATGCGACGACCCGATAATAATCCAGTTGTGGGAGCCAAATGTGTTTCTTGCAATATTGCCACGTCTATTGAGTGTCTAGTTAAGTATGCTACCACTTTCCGAATCTTCCTATGATCATTCAACCCCCGTACATTCCAGGACATAAAGTTTATAATACTTGCATTTGTGTTTTGCTCAGTCAGGTGTCGACTTTAACATCCCATTCGTAACAGTGGTACCTACATAGTGCTCTAGCAGCACCTACTAAAACATCTTTAGTTGTATATTCAATAATGCGCATGCCCTCCAAAGGCCCCACACCACAGCCCTCCCACTCCATATCAAAAAAGGTAGATACGAAATGACAACATGACCCTCCCTTCCCACCCAACAATAAGACCAAACCCCAACCAATGAGAACCCCTGAGATTAATAACATGTGGTGTACACGTGAAGGCGTAGGCCGCCGGACCCACAGTACATCTAACAAATGACCGTCAGTAAGAATTAGGCCGGGGCCGCTCCTATATGGCTACACCAATTGGGCTACACATTTAAGAAAAATATAGCAATAACAGGCCCGTCACTGGCGGGCAAGTATTCTAAACTTTAAGCGATCCTATATAGGGGTGCAGTTCTGCAAGACTATTATAACAGCTAAGCTCTACTTATCGTAAGGATCAGCAGGAGTCTCTGAGTCCTTGTACTGGTCCATCAGTCATCCTCTGTTTCATTGCTCACTGCGGCTGCATTCAAGGACATTCCCGTGGTTGCCTGCGCCTCCTTCGATTTATCCGACCTGTTCAAGCTGTACTTTTTCAGGTCCCACTGCAGCTGGTCCGGATCGGTATAAAATCGTGGTTTATCCTCAAATTTGACTCTAAGCTTGGCCGGGTACAGCATAGCATACTCGAGCTGTAGATCTCTCAGCTTGCGTTTCACCGGTCCAAATTTCTTTTGCGCCTCCTGCACCAGCGGCGTAAAGTCCGGGAAAATGGAGAGTTCTGATCCCTCGTAACGGAGTGTTTTCAATTCCCTCGCCCTCCGTAGTGCAGCATCCCTGTCCCTGTAATTAAGGAGACGAGCTATTACCGGGCGAGGGGCTTCCCCGACAGGTGGACGAGCCGCCAGAGCCCTATGTGCCCTCTCCACCACGAAGACTTCGGAGAATGACTCTCTTCCCAGCAATTGAATCAGTAGTTTTTCAACTAATAACTCCATCACCCCTGTGGGTGTGGTCTCAGCCAGACCAAGAATGCGCACATTGTTCCTGCGCGAGCGAGCTTCAATATCCTCCGCTTTATCACTTATCGCCGCCAGGATTTTATCCATACGTTTTTGCGTTGCTCCCATTGCGTTCTGGGTATCTTCGGCATCGGAGATACGGCGTTCCGCCATATCAATCCTCTTGGCGTGCTTATCTACTCTTTCGGACATTCTGTCCATTCTA
This sequence comes from Calotriton arnoldi, assembly GCA_963921515.1. Taxonomy (NCBI): domain Eukaryota; kingdom Metazoa; phylum Chordata; class Amphibia; order Caudata; family Salamandridae; genus Calotriton; species Calotriton arnoldi. The sequence continues at coordinate 715,786 of CAWUFW010000934.1, forward strand.
TAGGATAAGGAATCCATTTTCGTGTCTATTGATGTAAGACTTCGTTGCATGGCCGCTAGGATTTGACGAATGTCCCCTTCCTGGTCCATAGTGTCCGTGGATGTTAATGTTGGCGTCGCCTCCAAGTCATCCTCCCTATGTCTGGAGGATTGCCGCTGAGGGAAATGGAGTTTAGGTTGTGTCTTGTCAGTTTTCCCCATTGTTTAGTGCCCGCAGTAGGATATGTAAGCGCCCACAGACCAGCCTGGCCCTCCACCGATGTGGTTAGCAGCTGGGAATGTCAAAAGGCTCTACGACTGAGCCAAGCAGGCGGGTTTTGGATCAGCTCTTATTTCGCTCCCCACAAGCCAGTTATGTCGAGATCGATTTGCCGCGTGGCACAGATCTCACACTCTCGTCTGGGCGCAGGTCACCAAGTTCTTTACTCTGCGAACGACCGGATCCTCTGGTTGGTATACGCTGAGTCCCCACAATGGCTCGGGAGCCCTCCTCATAGGTGCAAGGGGTAATGTGGCAGTCTTCATACACCTCCTCAGAGGCGCAAAGCTCTACAGTGATCTCAATCGCCCAGCAGCCACTTGTTCGCAGGCCTCCAGTGGCCTCCCTCCACAGCGCAATCTTAATGTCCCAGGCGCTGCGGCAGTGTGAACACAATCACACGCGCGGGGAACATTACCCCACAACCACTTCGTAGCCAGAGGCAGCAGCGGTTGCAGGGGACACCACACGGCCGGCTATCGTTCTGTTCTTCTCGAGTTCCCAGCCGGTGTGGGCAGCTGTATCCTATGTCGTGGCACACTCTCAGCGGGGGCTCAGCAAAGAACGCGCAAACTTGCGGATCTCACTCCGTGCTCTCGTGGTATCGGTCGGCACAGCGGCGCTTCCGTGCACCTCGCCCAAAGGATCAAGAACAATGCGGCTCCGCCGCAGACCAGGCCCAGCCGCACCGCGGCTCTCGCGCAGGTCGGCCACCGGGGCCTCAGCGCGCGGGCAGGGACCAGAGGCAGACGCGCACAGTACCTGCAACGTGGACGCTCACCGCGGCAGTCTCCGGCGCCCACTCAGCCCGCACAACCGAACACACCGGGCCCCACGGCCAGCCTCGGTCAGCAGGTCCCCGACAGTACCGGCAGTCACTAAAGTTCTGTCTCGAGGCCCGCGCACAGTGCAAAATGGCGGCGGTTCTCCGTACGGGTCTTCAGCCCGCAACTCGCTGTATCTTCGTTCCGCACTCAGCTGCTGCCTTTGAATTCCGCCAGTACGTGCCCCTATTGTTCCGCCACCCTAGCAGGGAAGCGTATCGGGATTACAGCCCAATTGTTACAGGATCATGTAGGATTTCTAGGAGCGGCCGCCGGAGCTCGTTCAAGTTGCTTCCATCCGCGAGCCAGGCAAGCCACGCCCCCCCTGTGCAAACACTTTTTAAGAGAATGGGGAGGGGGCTGGCAGGAAGTCTCTGTTTGTCCTATCAAACAGCGACATATCACTTCACTGCCCCTGCTCCCTCCCTCCTTCCTGCCCAGGCCTCTGGGTTGGTTCAAGATGGCGTCGTCCAGGGTCTCCTGCCACGTGGTCTCTGAAAGCCCCTTCCCCCCAGAGCTGCCTTCCCCTCGTGCAGCTTGGTGCCTGACACCCAGTGACAGCTGCTGATGAATTAGCCTGCAGCTCCACCCAGCTTCTCTTCGTGGAGAGGAGGTCTTCACTCTGGGAAGAAAGGTCATCAATCCAGGCTACTGAGGTCAGCCCCCAGCCAGGACCTGGTTAGGGCTGACTCAGAGAAATATGACAGTTCTGGATGACCCAAAAGCAGTACAAATATGACTCTGGACTCTGCAGAATACTTCTTCTCACACCCGTTACAGTGGACTTTAGTGCGTCTGGAATTTGTAGGCCTTAGGAAAGTGACACTAGCCCATGGGCTCCACTTCCTCATAGGGGAATAATGAAGTGACAAACTCAGTAAAACACACTGACTTTCCCTGGCATGTTTCTTCCCAGTGTATAAAGCCTATTCCATGTCACCACCCAATTCTGCCTAAGTCCTGCCACACCATTCACTTTGTATCTGCTCCTGGACTGCGCACACCAGGAATCTCCCCTGCGCAGCCCCTACACGTGTGCACACGCATGTACACAGGTGTATGCATGTAACCAGCCCGGTGCCCCTTACTCCAGCTGCTGCGCAGCGGCCTAGTCAAGCTATGGGGACACCAGTAAAATCCACACGCAGTCTCTTTCATCATGAGTTCACTGTGGGTGAGTCCCAACTTATGAGACTCTCCCACAGTAAAAGCTCAACAAATAGGTGCTCAAAAAGCGAAACATCCGGGCGGCCCAGAGTGTCAGAACCACCTTCTAACACTGGGCCACAGCCCTCAACCTACAATGGGTGACTACACACCTAAAGGAATCAGTCAAAGGATGGGTGCTTCACGGCTGTCTTTCCTCAGGTCTCTCCATGCCGGAGAGAAGAGGTGGGAAGAGTAAGGATACTGTGGCTATACCCTACTTGAACTTCGACCAACCTGTGGTAGGTTGTTAGAGCGTTATAGCATCTGCAGCTGCTACTCTGGTAGAATTGATACCCAGTATGTTGTGCACCTGTTGCCCCACTTAAAATGGGAAAAAGTACAATAATGTGCTATGGGTGGGAAAGTGGAGCAAAACAATAGAAAGATTTGTGGTATAATGGTAAGAGGATAAGATGAGTGTAGATATACAGAGAGTGCAAGAAGGATGAAATGTGGACAGTAGCTACATGTGGAGAAACAGAGAGGGGAGATATGCAAAGAAGGCTGTAGAGTTCTGGTAGAATGGTAAGAGAATAAGAATAGTGTAAAGATGGAGGGGAGAGTGGGAGGTGGAAAGCAGTGAGATACGAATTAATGCACACATGAAAGACAGAATGGGTGAAAGTAGGAGAAAGTAAAGAGACTTGGAAGACAGGAGTTGGAATAAAAGCAATAAAAATGCTGCAAAATAGGAAGAGGGGAAGTACTAGATGCAATGCACTTTTAAAGCTAAGGGCCCGATTCACAAAAGGTTTGCTATCAGTAGGTGTGACTTACTCTGGTGTTACTCCTGCCTTGCTCCTGACTTTGATAAGTAAGGTAGGAGTACTACAAGAAAGCAAAATCCCAGTGAATGGGACCCTTACTAAATATAAACATAGAATGAGCCATGCTTTTAAAATTGTGCCAAATTCTTATTTGTTCTGCTTGCCACATGTCCATGGGTAACTATTATTTATAATGGCTACATTTATTATTAATCTAACATTACTTCTTCAACACCACTGCTGACGTGGAAACATTTTTCTTTAAAATTTCAGTTCAACTCAAAACTTACAATAGGGGTCTCCAACTCCGCACAAAATCTTCTTCTCTGCAATGGATCTTTGCCACTGTTTTAGAATGGAGCATTAATAAAAAACATCTCAATAAACATCATCAATTTAGCCATGTAGTTCAGTCAATGATGAGAGTTTTGGATCACTTTAAAGCCTTTATTTATCAATAGGAATTTAGTATATTGTTTTGGTTGCTTTATCCAAATTAGTAAATCAGGTAAATCTGTTTACAGAAATATCAAGAAAATCTTGGTTATAGTCAATCAAGAAATTTACAGCGTGATCCATATAGGAATTTAATCCCTATTCTACTCTAAGTGGATTACAACCTACCAGAACCCATTACGAGTCGTCCTTTGTTGGGAAAGAGCAAGTTTTAATGGAGTATTGAAAGAAAATCAGATTGAAGCTGAACTCCTCATGAAGAGTAATTCCAGAAACACATCCAAGTCTCGTCTCTCAAATCAGCATCAGCAAACAGTCACAGTAACAACTGTTCAAATGTAATCTAAGAAAAAAGTCACAACAGTAGCCATAACCTTTAAAAAAATAGACACTCACAAAGTATTAGGCTACAGAAATCACTGTCAGCTGTAGCTCACAGCAAATAGGTTAAAAGTGCAACGGTTTAAAAAGGGATGGTCGCCGAAGAATGGCCTGGACCGGGCTGTACTGCCCTGCATGGCCTGAACTGCCCTAATTCTAACTAGGAACACGTAAATGATAAATTACAAAAACATATGTAACACTCCATGCTGTTGTTAGGTCATCTTAAGCCAATGAGGAAGGATCATCCGATGGTCTGCTGCTTCTTCCCTCATTCCCATGGTAAACGTACAAAGTCGGCAAGGTGCTATCTATAAGTGTCAACCTAGTTGCTAAACATTCATGCGCATTAGCTTCACTCTGAATTCCCAAGAGAACCTTGCAGCCTAAACTATTAGCTATTCAGTACTCCACTGCTTAACAATGAACTAATCTAAAGGCAGAAACATTTTAGTTGTAACCTATGTGATTAAGGGCATGATTAGGAGTTTGACGCAGTTGCGCCGGCTCCACGCTGGCACAGCTGCGCCAAACCCACGCAAGGACCACCTGTCGCATTACGAGTTGAACGAGTTCAACTCGTAATACGGCGGACGGTCCTTTGTCCTTCCCATGGTGGTGCGTGGAAAACAGGCACCACAATGGGAACGGCAAAAAGTTCCAGCATGGCATGAACGTGGACATCCATGCCGTCCTGGAACTTTGTAGGAATACAGACAGGGGGGCACATGTAGTGCCCCCCTGAATGTATCCCAATGGCCGGGTGGACCTTTGTTCCTGCACTGCCAGCCTTTTCATGGCGGGATCCACCATGAAATGGCTTGCGGTGCAGGAAGTCGCAATATGCTGAGCGGGACATTGCCAGTCCCAGCTCAGCATATTGCGTTGTGGCACAGCTGCGCCACTGCCAGGGAACGACTGTTCCCTGGCACAGCCGGCAGTCTACCGCCGATGCGTCGATGAACATCATAATCAATAAAACGGTGGAGTGCCACTGCTGCGCCACCATTAGTCTGGTGGTCAGAAGACCACCAGAATCGTGATCAGCCCCTAAGTTATTCGATTCATGTCTTCATGCAAGCATTATTGTTTTAATATACTATTCAGAATTCAGCATTGTGAATATGTGGCAGCCAGAAAACTAACTAAATACAATGAGAACATGTAGCTTAGGAAAAGAAGAAATACATTTTTATAGTCCGCACATTATACAGGGATGACACGTTTAAACAAGTCAAATGTGAATCATTTATCAAATAATACTGCATAGTTCAGCATTTCCGAAAAGCATTTATTTATTAAAGAAGAAAAATAACATGGATGAGACCTAGTATGGCCTAGTAGTAATTACAATAGAAAATAGTGCTTACTGCGAAAATCATCCTACACGTTAATTTTACACGTTTAAGAAAAGGCACATTTTCCTATGTTTGATTCTATTAAGCATTTTTGTGTTACTGTCTAATGTAAATTATGGCATTTGTTTAAGCTAAATTCTTCTACTCTATCACCACTGTCTTGACATTACCGCTACAATACATTGTCTTCCCAATCATTGTACCATACTTCATTACCTTGCAAAATAAAAATGCCAAAGCAATGATATAATTAGTATTAATTATTTTACATTACTTAAGATACGGCAGGTAAATGTTATTATTAATATATGAAATTAGTATTAGTGTTTGGGTGTAGGTAAAACAATTCAATTCAAGGCAAATAATTAGCTTTTTTTTATTTTGATCAAAGAAAAACCATAAAAGCATAAAATAGTTTACAGTATCAATACAATATAAATAAGATGATGATGCACAGAAGAATTAAAAAAACAAGTAAGTAAAGAGATAATCTAATTGTAGACAATAGAGCATAACAATATTGCACAAGACGATGAGATTCTCCTCTACGCAATTGAAAAAATCAGAAAAATCAGTTTTTTCCTAAGACGAATCACTGACCACAAAAATCTGGATATCATGCAGCAAATCGGTAGCCTGGTCAATTATTGCAAGAAAGGTAATGAGGGGCAACATTATTAAAAATTGTAATTACGTAAATTAGGCAATATAAACATTCCTGAAGAACCTTGTAAAATGAGCAGAAAAACATTATGTGCAAAGTGCTTTGGTTACAAAAATCATCATACGTACATTTAATTAAGTCAGCCAACCAGTCATTGGTATTGGGAAAATTTAACCAATCTGTGAAAAATAGCAAATCTACATCACATCAAGACAAACCTATGACAACAATTCTGTACAGAGTTGAGGTAGGGTTGCATACAGTCAATGACAAGCGTCATTTGGTTTGCAACAACACTAGCTTTTACTAATTCCAAGAATAGTCAGCATTCTTCAAGCAGAGATAAACATTGTTTCTTTAATTCGCTCCTCCTGATGTGATGTAGCATATTGGGATTCTCAAAGTAGTCTGCTTGTCCTATTTCCAGACAAGTCTGTTTTATAGATTTCATCCAGGAGATTTGGAGGCACAAGGGCAGTTTTAGAAAATCGTTGATAATCTTCTGGTTTAGAATTGTGTCATCACAGGTCCAAATCTTATGCCATAATACGAGTGGTTGAATTCTAATCTCATCGCTTACAAACGGGGCCCCAAGTACAGTGAGACATGCAAAGGAGGAACAGCTGTTTGGGACTGAGAGAAGATTCCTATAGAAGGCATTCTCAACCAGCTGGAGGGCGTTAGTACTGCTATAACCCCAAAGTCCCCCACCATACAGTGCTGCTGACACGCACTTGGCCTAATAAATAGTTAACATTTCATTCAAAGGTCTTTTGCCAAGTTTGGTAGCAAAGTTTAACAGCGCTGAAGTGGCTTTTTTGAAGTGCTACTTCCTGGAATTCATAGACTGTTTCTAAGAGCTATGTGCCGCAAGCAAGATTCCCAAATAAGAGAGAGCGGGAGTAAAGCTTAACTTAACATCACCAACCTTAAAGTCATGGTACTTCATGACTTTCCTCCCACATTCATTGTAAATGTTTTCCCCAAATTCACTTTTAGACCCAAATCTTCCATATGATTAACAAAACAGGTAAGTAACCACTGTGGGCACAGAGGGTTGTGGGACATAAGCACAGCATAATTCAGCATAGAGCAGGGCAGGAATCAGTCAATGCCAAATTTGAGGGAGGTCCCTGCAATTCATTGTCAAAACAATGCCAGAGCAGTGATGTATAGAGAAACCAAAAAAGTGCGAGGACGCAACCCTGTCTCCCCCCTCTCTCTGTGCTAAAAGCACAAGTGCATTGACCCCTAGACCATAGCGTACCCTAGCCCTACTCTCCCAATACATCTCTCTAAAGAAAGATATTATCAGAGGGTCTACCCCCAGTTTTCCACAGTTTGTCAGGAGAACACAGTCAAATGCACTTGATAAGTCAACAAATGTCAAAAACTGTTGACTCTTTTTAATTTGGGTGTATTTGCCAATTAGCAGCTTTAAATGTAATCCCTGTTCAATCGTCCATCAGACCTCTACTAAAGCCATACTGTAAGTCGGAAAGAATATCACTGTTTTTCTGCCCACTCTTCTAATCTACTCAATAAAATTCTACCTGCGACTTTCACCAGAGAATCAAGTAGTGAAACAGGAGGGTAACGGGCTGGATTGGAGAGATCCCCCTTCTTGTAAGTGTGCAATAGCTCCAAAAATCACTGTGTATAAAGAAGGAGTGATCGGTATCACGCTATTCACAACAGCACAGACTTTCTTGGGAGGAAAATGACATAAATGAACATTAAAATCACGACCACACAATATAAAACCTCCTTCCCTTAACGGCAACATATGTTTTTGAGATCATGATCAAGTTGAAATAGTACATTTAGTATATAAGGCAATAGTGCACTATTATAATTGATCAGCACAAAATTAAGATTATGATACATTTCAATAACAATAATTTTATAGTATAGGGTGCTAATCACTGTTTGAATTGCAGCAAAAACAATAAATTGGAAATAAAAATAGACAGCCCGCCCTTTGCATTGCCAGCCTGAGAAGGCACAGCAGATAAACGGAATGTCCAATAACCATGAATATGAATGGGCTCAGGTGTCCAAGTCTCCTGGAAACATAGAGTGTGGAATTTAATTATAAACTCTATCCAATCTGGGAGATGTACCTTAGAGCGTAGGCCTGCCACGTTCCAGAATAGAATACTGCAATATGGTTGGCAATCAAAGGTCTCAGCCCATAAAGTTAAAGGGGGGTGGTCAGCCAATCTGGGCAGGTCATAATTAAAAAATACACATTGAAATTCATACAATAAATGAATAATAATTATTCAATTTTCAGTCTAACTTTGGTTTAAAATTATGGATATCAATAGGGTTAAGACAAAGAGACATTATTTGATTTTGTTTTATTTGAATTTACTCACCGCTATGCCATAGCAACAGTTGGGAACAAAAGTTGTTCTATCTTTTGCTATCTCATATGGGAAAGCGTTTACTTCTCCTGCTTTCCCCTTCTAGTTCTAATTCTACAGAGACCCGGGCAAAGTGGTGAAATGGTAGGTGACAGTTTTATGTTTAACCGATTTCTCATGCATTCCTTTGGTCTCCATAGACCTAACAGAGGCAGGAGAATTCCAACCAACACCATCTCCTGTCAGCACAGGAATTGCAACCACGCTGACAGCTGCTCTCTCACAGAACCTCTCAGAGCAGAGAGAATGGCTTTAGGGGAGAGAGGGGAGCGTCTGAGGGTGAGTGACATTGAAGGGTGGCAGCAGACTGGATATGGGAGTTATTTTCCATTTTGGTATTTGGTGTCAGACGGTGTTTTTTATGAGAGAGCTGTGGTTAGGAATCTGGAGAGATGTATTGTTTTTCCAGGCATATTTTGTGTATTTGGGAGGGGGCACTAACTAGGGCAGTGGAGGTGGGTAGAAGGATTGAGTAGAAGAAGATGAGGCCAAGTTGGGCATGACTCCTCCATGGCTCCTTTAACCCTGAGCAGCTCATTCACAGGATTAGCTATGTACTGAGAGAGACTTGGGAGCAGTGGCGTAGCTAGGCACTCTGCCGCCCGTGGCGGTCCCTGCCTTTTGCCGCCGCCGCCGAGCGCCGCCTAAGAGCCGGGGGGGGGGGGGGGTGCTGGCGATAAATTTACCTGCCGCCCCGAATTCTCGTGCCGCCCGGGGCGTACTGCCCCCTCCGCCCCCCCCTTGCTACGCCAGTGCTTGGGAGACTGTATCTACTATAAAATTGTGCATGGGTTGCTCTCAATGACAAGGTCGTTTTCCATTGCAAGGTTTGAAATGACATCATAGACAAGTTGAGCTTCAATTCCGTTTGATATCACTTGGACAACAAGCCCATTATTCCTAGCCCTTCAACAAAAACTCTGTATTTTCGCCACAAAGAGATATTTTTCCCAGTGAAAAAATGTTAATTTCCAAGATGCATTACTGCATGGGTAAGGTATAAACAGCCTTTCATCATTGTAATCTTTTAGAATAAGAATGGGTCTGTGTCATTATTTCAAAAGTATGTCCTTATTCATAATAAGACTTATTACAATCTAAAGTTACCAAATGATTTGGACAAATACTTTGTTGAGTTTTTATATTTAGATTTAAAATGCGAAATTATGTTTACAAACCAACATGGACCAAGAAGGAAGGTACTAATTTGGTGCTTAGTATAATAAATATGTAAGAGCAAGGAGGCGCTGTTCCCTTGGCAGTGGCTATAATGAAGGGAAAGAAAAATATTATTTATCTTTATTAAAAAAGGTAGTTTCAGAAGCAGATATTGGAAACACACCTACACAAATCAATAATTTTAAAAAGTTCTGTCTATTTGTGAGATAGACGTTTTAGAAGACATTGGAAGACAGAAAATATGTTTCGGTATTACAGTTAGCCTTTAAGTAAAGCAATAAAACAACTTGGCAGTGGGCTTCCTAGTTTGGCCATCTATCCACCCTCATCTGCCTTTATAGTCCATCTTGATTTCTATAATCTAACTTCAACCAGACCTTTCACACACAATGCTACTTTGTGTATAGCACTTCTATGCCCAGTGTTTTTTACTAATAACAAATATTCCCATAAAATTGACAAGTGGGCTCTAGGACTAATGATTTGTTGATTAGAAGTTGCCTTCAAATGAAAGGTAAAGAGACGTGTCTTTCTCAGAAGCCCTGAACATTTGTGTCTATTTCCAGTATTCTATATGTCATTTTGGAGTCAACAAGTTAAGGACACATTTAAAATAAATATTCCATCATTTGTACTATCTTATACTTGGGGCCATATTACATGAATAAAGTGCAATTGTACTCTGCAGAACCCTGGTGTGCACTGGACGTATAGTGCGTAGAAAAGCGGTTTGTAATACAAAAAACGGTGAAGTGCAAAGTGCAGGCCAAACTGGCAACTGCACTGTGAACAGGGCCGCAATGAAAGAAGGACCACAAATTTGGAACCACGACTCCAGCTTTTGCTAAAACTGGAAGCTGCGATTTTAAGGAGTTGTTCATAAATCTTCAGGGTGATGGGATAATGCATGTGTTTCTGTCATGCTACAGTGAGTTGTTACATATGAGTGACTGGTCAGGTCTTGAACACTATGAGGGAGTCTGATTGTCTGAAGAAGTCTAGACAAAGTGTGTACATGTGTAGCTATTGTGTGCGACTGTGAGAGATATGCTTTCATGGAGCAGCAAGGAATTACAGCAGCTGAAAGAAGAGAGAATGTTTTATGTTTGATGTTGTACAATAACCAGAAAATCTCAAATTTCAAGGTCAGGCGGTTTAATCGGTTAATTTAATGTTCACTCTTCAGAGGTTTTGTCTATGCACGTGGGTCAAGTTATGAAAACCCTCTTTCCAACAGATACCTATTAACAGTTATCTAGTTAATGCTTCCAGGACTGCAGCACTGGAAAGTTATGTACCTCCAAAGCCTCTGATATTGGGCACTTCAGTAGATTGGGTAGCACCATTTCTTTGCAACTTCATAAATTGTCAGATGATTATGCAGGCACTGTTGTAGAGAGGAAGAGGGTTCCATGGTCTTGCCTTATGCAGAGAATGATGAGCCGCCAATTTGAGACTTCTTCGATTGTGAGATTTCAGTGCTGATGCTGAGAAGGGCCGACAGATACCTAATGTTCATCAAGAGAAAGAAAGATCCTTTACCATGTAATATGTGGTGAGCGATGAAAAAGCCTCAAAAAGATTCCTTGAACAGAGCAATATTTTGGGTCTAGTCAAGACTAAGAAGAACCAACTTGTGTACCAGTAGGCAGTGTCTGAGAGCATGAGGACAAATTATCATCTAAATCTTCTGAACGAAACCTAGGAAAACGTAAGGAGATTTTCAGAATTATTCTGGGATGGTAGAAGAAGGTCCTTACAATAGCGCTGCTTAGAGTGTAAAATAAGAAGTCAGAGTGCAAGGTGGATCCAAGGGTTCTCACAAAGATGTAGCATTTGGTGCAGTTTCCAGTTCAGTGCACCCAAAGGTGAGCGGTGTCATGTATACACATGATCCACGTCATGTCATATCTATTTCTGTTCGCTTTTTGTCATCCACTCATGGACGACGGCAAAGCAGGATCTCAGCTCTAAATAGTCAACAAATGATGCCACAGTGTCGAAAGATAGGAGGGGATTGGGTTGCACGAGGAAGAATTGAGCAGAAAGAGAGTTGGGAACACAATAGTCAGTGAGGAAAAATAAATTTTCGGGATGTCATCTGGCTTTGAGGGAGCTAATGTGTGGTGCATGCTTAATAGCCAACTATTTCTATACCAGTGTAGATCTAACAACACAGCTATATTGGGTGAGCAGGTAGCGAGCAAATCAAAATGCAAATTCCAAGACGTACACTTAGGGAGAGTTGAGGGCAGGCAACACACTTAGAAGAATATGTAAGTGTTAGGTGTCACCTGTACAAGTAAAGGTCCCAGTGCAGTGGTTAAAAGGCAGCACCTACTTCAAAAGTATGGCTTCAGGGGGGTTTCTAACTAAGAGGCATATTTATGACTTATGTGTCGCTGGGCAGTACAGCAAGTCACCTTGCTCCGCTGCCCTGCATCACAGATAAAGGGCAGGAATGCACCATGTTTATCCAATACTGCGCATTCCTCTACTTTTCCCATGCACTGGCGCCACTTTGGCAGCCTAGCAGCAACACAGGCACCCTCACCATGGTGCAAGGGTGCCTTTGTTGTAGGCAGGATTGTTTTTGTGCAGGAAGGGTCCCGTTTCTGCACAAAAACAATCCTGAGAGACTTTTTCCTCTTTCTACGTGGGCTGCAGAATGCAACATACATGGAAAGAGGACAAAATGAGGATAAATAAAGATATTTCTCCTCGTTATGTCTCTCCTGGGGAGGTGTATCTTTTTGGCACATTCCCAGGTTTACCTGGTATTGTAAATCTGGGAATGCATTAAAATCCATGGATGTTGCATGGGAACACCCATGCAACACCCATGGAATCACCTCCCTGGTGCAGACTAATGAAACACCGATTTGCACTGCGTTACATTACTCAAAATTTTAGAAGCCATGCAGGGTTATGCAAGGTGGCCTTGAGTGGCTTCATAAATCTCATTTTACATTTGGGTCGCTCTCGCACCACGTTGCTTAAGGGGTTCATAAATATGCCCCTAAATATGTATAGATTTAAATAAGTCAGTGTTCAGAATAATTCAAACATTCAGGAAGAGATAGACAGATTTAAAAATACTTCTTAAAGTTCAAACAAGTGTCTTTGCACAATATTAACTTGGGCATACCCCATAGTCGAGCACATTTCTTCAGCATCTTTTATCAGTACGTGATTATAAGTTCATTCACTAAAGAAAAACACATTCAGAATTTGATGCTTCAAACTTTAAAACTGTCTTTTTGTTTTATAGGTTGTGCTTTTTAGAACGTTTATCATTTAGATTCAGGATTGAAGTTCTTATACTTCACATTCAGTGTGGGCATAGGAAAAAAGTGTGCTGACTAATGCTTAGAATCTTGATTCAGGGGACAAAACGCCTGCTGAGAAACAGTCACAGAGGCTAGAGAGGGAACCCAAATATCTCTGTGTAACTACTCTGAGAGCAGTCTTCTTCAGGGGGCTTTGTTTACCTAACAAAGGAAACTTTGGAGAATATTTACAAGCCCCTATCGCCGCAGGAACGTCACTTTTAAAGATGTTCCTGTGGCGATACGGGCTTTGCCTTATTTACAAGGCAGCGTTAAGCCATTTAACGTGGCTTAATGTTGCCTTGTAAATAAGGCTCCTTTTCTTGCTATACATAGTGTGAAAGGGGTAGGCAATGGGTTTTGCGGTGGGCGTTCCGCCGCAATACTTATTGATTTTGACGCTGCCCCATTTTTACAAGGGTGGTGTAAATATGGGGCAGCGCCAAAATTAAGACCAAAAAGAACCTGCTCTTAACATGGTGCAACGAGGAGAAATGCTTTATTTCTCCTCGTTTTTGCTGTTTCTATGTGTACTGCATTGTGCAGCACACATGAAAATAGCAAAACACCATGCATGATTGTTTATGTGCAGGAAGGTGTCCCTTCCTGCACAAAAAGCAATCATTTTAAAAATGACAATTTGCAACTTCTATGTGTGCTGCACAAAGAAGCACACGTAGAAGTTACGAATTGCCATTTAAGCTTGTTTATGTGCAGGAAAGGACACCTTGCAATATGGTGCAAGGGTGCCTAAGTTAGTGCTAGGCTGCTAAGTGTAGCGCCAGTGCAGGGAGAAACGCAGGGCTGCACCATATTCTTGTAAATACAGTGCAGCCCTGTGTGTCCAAAGTGGTAGAGTGCGGCGTTAAGCCAAGAAGGCTAACGCCACGCTCCACCACTTCCCTTGTAAATATACCCCTTCATTGTGTAGATACAGTGTACTGATCGCCCTTTTCTCCCTAAAAAAATAGTGAAGGTTGCTGTAATGATCTGCTAAGTTCAACAATGGGATTTACAATAGATGGCTTCTACTGCAGTGTAATCACTTACGTTGAAATGCAGTGCAGTCTCCTACACTGAGATGCATTGTAATAACCTACTCTGACATACAAGTTAATCACATACTCTGAGATGCAGGGATTCACCTACTCTGAGGTGCAGCGTAATCGCCTACTCTAAGAGAGAACAATAGATAAGGATTGAGGGTTTAGAGGCAATCAATAACTGCACACAAGAGGTTTGGGTTTTCTGGGCTTTACCTAATGACAGCAATTTTCATATGAGGAAACAGTACATATAGGCCAAGTTGAGATTTTCCATGCGCTTCCTTTTCCCGCGCTAATCATCCTAGTAAAGACATGCCTAATGAAAATGTGTGAGCTTACTGCATCAGCCCTCTCTGAAAACTGACTGCACACACTGCAAAAAACCTACCCTTAGTCAAGGGTAGTGAAAAGCAAAGATGAACACATGCTGCCTTTAAAAATGGAACTAACCCTTGACACAAATGTACATCAATATAATGCTAGGCCAAATGTAGTTGTGTGAGTCCAGAATAACATTTCATAAAATATTTTAAAGTTTAAGAGGTCTCCTACCAACTTTGGTTTAAAAAAACATTATAAAATGTGAACTAAATTTAAAAAATAGATGAAAGAAAGATGATCTACGCCCGACCTTTTTCAGAAGAAACATGGTAATATATTGCGCTCCAGATTCTTTAACACACATAAGCTTTCCAAGCAACAGTGTGTTATTCCTTAGGGTGTGTTAGGATTTGGCGAGTATGAGGGATGTGCATTTCTCATTGTGGATGTGCTGATGTGCAGGGCAGTGTAGCCCAAAGCTGCATTAGTTCATAAATCAATGACCACAAAACACCAGGCCCTCATAAAGGGATAATAATGAGACTTTGGAAAGCTGCTACCAATCCGGGGATTGAAGAGTAGGCCCCATGAGAGCAGTAAGCTTTCAGCATTTGAACATTTTATTTCAAGATAAGAGATATATAATTCCTGTAGGACAAGAAGTAGAAGCTTTTGTAGCGACAACTGAGTGAATAAAGGAGGAAGCTCAAATTAAAGTGCAGTGACTGGTTAAGTGCAAACCGAGAGTCGTATCGTTTAGAATTTTCATCTGTCTGCCCTCTGACCATTCTGAGTGGTGTTTTAGTTTAATAATTACACCAATACATATTTTTCCCTAGATGTCATTTTTGTGTCTTGTGAAAACATTTCACCTTGTATAGAATTTAAATTAAAACATACACATTTAGGTCTTTAAAAATTATTGTGCTTCTGCTAGCATTTGTAAAGCACTAGTTACCTATTAATAGATATATAAAAACACTTACAATTTGATTTATATATCTTCCTTTCTTTTTTTAGATAACTATGTATCTTTCAAAATCTTTTATTATAATATGAAATAATTATATACCTTATTAGAGTGTAAATTGTGGGCCACAGCTATGTCTATTGGGCTAAAGAGGCTGCAAAAAACAAAGGTATTGACAGAGACTTGGGTTTGTCAAATGTAGAGATTAGTTGGTTTGGACAGAGAGGGTTTAAGTTTTATCAGCTGCTGGCTTTGGTTAAAACCATTGTGGATTTCCAAACTCCTCACCTCATGATTGTGCAGTGTGGTGGCAATGACCTAGACACATTGACTAGGGGAAGGGCTGGAAGTCCTAATAAAGGATACCTTTGCAGAACTGATTTGGTATTTCCCTCACACTATCTTGGTGTACTCTAATATATGCCAAAGACAGAAATGGAAGTGGTCAAATCAATTCTGTCCACAGATTGACAAAGCCAGGAAACATGTTAAGAAAACAGTTTCTACTTTCATTAGAGACCATAACATGGGCTCTATCTACAACAACAGTCTGTGTTTTGACATGCATGCATATAGAGGTGATGGAGTTCACTTTACAGATGAATGAAACAGGGTGTTTCTAGGCAACCTGAAACTTTGCATACAGTCTTATATGTAGCTGTCTTATACACACTCTCAACACAAACGCTCTTGTCAGAGCCACCCAAGAGGCCAAAATGTTGTTCATTTTCTTGTTAAAGGATTTTTTTTGTGAATTTTTTTAATTTGCGGCTACGTCGCGATGATCGCAATCACGTCGCAAAACCGCAAAACAAATGCAAACATTCAAGACCACCACCACATTCAAAAAATATAACTTAAAAAAAATTACAATACACACATTACTAACTTAAAGAACATGTTTGTGAACATATATTTGTAATAACTTTTTAAAAAACTGTGTTTGAACACTACTTCCTGTTTTCGAGATGACGCCGAGAGTCGCAATGACTTCAGTAACCGCGATGATCGAGCCTTTTTTAAGTCGTGTAAAACACATATATGCGGACATTTTATAGTATTTTATCCACTAGGGGTTTATTACTGCACTGTTTAAAGTCATATTTTTGTAGGGAGTTTGTATAAAAACAATCATTTAAACCGATTTTCCGTTTTTGCGGTGATGCCATGCGTGGCGATGATATCGGTAGCCGCCATTGCCATGGAGGCGTTGGGAAATGACAAAACAAATGCAGACATTCAATAGCCACCACATTCAAAACTTGTAACTGCAAAATGGATTATAACCAACAGACTAAACACGTTACTATCTAAATGATTGTATAATAGCCTGCACAACTCCCTTAATATCTCTATAACATAGTGCATAACTGTTTCAGTATAATCTATAACTGCATGCATCAATGTATCAGTAAGTCTCCCATTCACTGTATGAGTATTTGAGTGAATCTGTAAGACCGTGCATCAGTCTATCAATGCTTCTATAAGAACTAGGTGACTGCCTCAGTGCATCTATGAGTGAGTGAATCAGTGTCGCAATGGGTCTGTGATTGGTTGCATGAGTCTCTCACTCAATCTGTGAGTAGGTGCATGAGTACCTTTGTGCACTTGTAAATGAGTATATAACTATCTGACTGGATCTGTGAGTGGATACATGAGTGTCTAAGTGGGTGTCTGAGTGGGTAAGTGAGTGGGTGCATGAGTGGCTGAGTGGGTCTGTGAGTGAATGCATAAGTCTCTCAGTGGGTCTATCACTGGCAGTGTGAATATCTGAGTTGTTCTGTCAGTGGGTCTCTGAGTGCGGCTGTGAGTGGGTACATGAGTCTCTGAGTGTATAATTGACTGGGTGCATAAGTCTCTGAGTGGGTCTATGAGTGGATGTGTGAGTGACTATATGGGTGTGTGAGTGTCTGAGTGGGTCTTTGAGTGGGTTATGAGTGTCTGAGTGGATCTGTGAGTCGATGTGAGTGTCTCAATGGGACTGTGAGTGAGAGCATAAGTCTCTGAGAGGTTGAGTGAATGGGTGCATGCATGAGTATCTGAGTGGGTCTGTGCCTGGAAGGGCGAGTGCTTGGGTGGGTCTGTGAGTGGATGCATGAGCCTTGAGTGGGTGGGTGGGTGTATATCTGAGTGAGTTTGTGAGTGGGTGTGTGAGTTTCTGAGTGTATGAGTGAGTGACTGACTCCATAAGTCTCTGAGAGGGTCTGTAACTGAGTGTGGGAGTGACTGTATGGGTGTATGAGTGGGTGTAGGAGTGTCTGAGTGGATCTGTAGGTGGGTGTATGAGTGTCTCAGTGGGTCTGTGAGCACATACATGAGTGTGTGAGTTGGTCTGCAAGTGGGTGCATGAGTCTCTGAGTGGGTCTGTACATGGGTGTGGGACTCTCCCTGTGAGTCTTTAAGTGGGTGCATGAGTATCTGAGTAGGTCTGTGATTGGAAGCATGAGTGCCCACATGGGTCTGTGAGTGGGTATAAAAGTCTCTAAGTGGGTATGAGACTGTATGCAAGAGTCTATGAGTGGGTCTCTAAGTAGTTGCATGAGTCTCTGAGTGGGTCTGTACTTGGGTGCATCACTCTCCAAGTGAGTCTATAAGTGGGTACATAAGTACCTGAATGGGTATGTGAGTGGGTGTATGAGTATCTGAGTGGGTATGCAACTGAATGTATAAGTGTGTGAGTGGGTATGTGAATGGGTGTATAAGTGTCTGAGTGAGTTTGTGAGTGCATACATGACTGTGTGACAGTGACCGGCGAGTGTGTACAAATATATATTTTTTTATATTTTCTCCGATATTCGCGATGACACCACGATATTCGCGATTTCCCCGTGACGGTACATGGAGGACTGCACTGCACTGGCGATCACATTGTCATCGCGAATATCGTGCTAGATTAATAAAATCAATTTTGGACACATAATTTGTGTCACTAATACTCCCATTTCTTAAACATGGGTTCAGAGTACCTCCACCCTGACCACTTATCTTAGCTTTTTACAGAGATTTTCAGCCCTGGTAACCACCCGCAACTTTATGTTCAGGTTGCATCCAGCCAATCAGAGCAATCTTGTTGGTGTGCGCATTCGTGTTTAATCGCGAAACCATAGCGAAATATCAGCGGCCAGAGATATCACTATAACTTTCGGCTTAAATTTTGCAAAAAGTAGTGAACTGGTTTGCACCAAATATCAAAAAGCACAATCTGCGCAACAACATCTACCTTTCTGCCAAATTTGGTGTAATTCCATCCAGCGGTTTGGGCTGTAGGTTCGACAACGTGCTCATATTGGAATTAACATTACAAATGCACCCTTATTTCGCACCCCTATTTCTGGGTCCCCACTGCATGGACCACCCCCAAACTTTCCATGACACACAGAACCTACTTTGATGCTTTTTAAAAAAAAACATTCATGCAGATTGGTCAAACGACCCCAAAGTTATAGGCAAGTCAAAAAATGCTTTTCCAATCGAAACTAGGTCCTAAATATAACTACCTACTGGCGACTGCTAGTAGGTAATATATACATATATATACATATATATTTATATATGTTACCTACTGATGACCTAGTTTCCAGAGGAAAAGCATTATTTGACTTGCTTATAACTTTGGCGCTGTTTGACGAATCTTCACAATTTTTTTTTTTTTTAAAGTGGCACGGTATCTCTAGATCTGCTTGGAAACCTTTGGAGTGATACGTCAAGCAGGGGCTAAGAAAATTGTGGGTAAAAAAAAGTGTGTTTCCCATGCAGTTTTTCATAGGGATTTTGAACATGACTACAGCCATAACTACTGGGAGGAATTACACCAAATTCTGTTGGTTCAGAAGAGCCCTTTTTATGATTTGGTGTAAATCAGTTCAGTAGTTGGGGAGTTATTAAAGGAAAACCAAATTTGTATATCTAGGGACACAAACCCTCAGCGGATCCCCACAGGGAATGGTCCCGGGGACTTGAAAGCTTTCCGGAACATGTTTAAAGGGGTCAGGATAGAGGTACCATGGGTGTGGTAGAGGAGTGTGAGAGGGACCTATGTTGGGTACAAAATTGAGTTATTCAGGTTTTTTTCCCCACTTCGAGAATTCTCATATCCTTGTGAGGCTCAGCACAGCCCCCCATGTAAATCCGTGATGGATTCACAAATCTTGACTCACTTTGGGGAAAAAACACTTTCAGACCCACTCAGATGCTCACAGAGGTACTTTCACACCCGTTTGCAGTCCCACACCCAGTCTCAGACCTATGCAGGCTTTCACACACCCACTCACAGAGCCATGCAGGCGCTCTCAGACCCATTCACAGACCCACATAGGCAATCACACACCCACTCACAGACCTATACAGGCATTGAAAGTCCCACTCACAGACTAATACATGTATTCCCAGACCCACTCACATACCCATGTAGGCAAACACACCCACTCACAGACCCATGCAGGCACTCACACACCCAGTTATAGACCAACACAGACACTCACACACCCAATCACAGACCCACATAGATACCCAGACACCCACTCACAGACCTATGCAGGCATTGACACACCCACTAATAGACCTATGCACGCACTCACAGACTTACTCACATACCCATGTAGGCACTCACACACCCATACAGGCACTCACATGCACACTCGCAGACCCACACAGACATTCATACACCCATGCACAGACCCACTCAGACACTCACAGACCCACTCAGACACTCACACACCAAATCACAGACACTGACACACCCATTCACAGACCCACTAAGGCATTTATACATCTGGTGACAGACCCACACAGGAACTCACACACCCATTTACAGACCCACTCATACACTCACAGACCCATTCCCAGACCCCCACAACCACTCACACACCTACTCACAGCCACACACAGCCACTCACACACCCACTCACAGACCAATGCAGGCACTGACAGACCCATTCACAGACCAACACAAGTACTCACAGACCCAACCACAGACCCATGCAGGTACTCCCACACCCATTTGCAGACCCATACAGATACTCAGAGAGCCACTCTTACACCCACATAGGCACTCGCACACCCGCTTATAGACCCACTCAACCACTCACTCACAGATCAACACATGCACTCTCACACCCACTGACAGAACTTCATAGGCACCCACAGACCCACTGATAGAGCCATGCAAACACTCACACACCCACTTAGAAATCTATGCTGGTGCTGACAAGCCTACTCACAAACCCACACAGGTACTCACAGACTGATGCAGATACTCAGACACCCACTCACAGACCCAGGCATCCAATTACATATCCATTTACAGACCCACAGAGGCACACATACCCTAAATCACAGTTCCATGCTGCCACTTTCACACCCACTCACTGACCCACACACACACACTCAGACATCCACTCACAGACCCCCACAGGCACTCACAGACACACTCATTGACCCACGCATCCACCCACCCACTCACAATCCAATGCAGGCACTTATAGAGACACATATATACCCATGCAGGTACTCACACATCTACTCACAGACCCATGCATCTACTAACAGGAACACACAGGCACTCACACACCCACTCACAGAGCTATGAAAGCACTAACATACCCACTCACAGAACCACACAGACATCCACAGACCCACAAAACCATTTATAGACCCATTCACAGACCCAGACAGACATATACACCCACTCACAGACCCACTCAGATACTCGCACACCCACTTAGGGACTCACTCAGACACTCATATACCCACTCACACAGACACTGACACACCCACTCACACACCAACTCAGACACTCACACACCCACTCATAGACCCATACAGGCAGTCACACCCACTCACAGAATCACACAGGCAGTCACAGACCCATTGAGGGTACCACACAGGCACTCATGTATCCACTCACATATTCATGCAGGCACTAATGCATCCACTCACAGACCCACACAGGCACTCATGCAGCCACTCACATATTCATGCAGGCACTAATACATCCACTCACAGACCTACACAGGCACTCAGGGACCCACTCATAGATCTATGCAGGTACTCACACACCCAGTCACAGACCTATGCAGGCACTCATATACCCACTTAGAGACCCATGCATCCAATTACACACCACTTACAGATTTTTTCAGGCACTTGAACACCCACTCACACACCTATGCAGGCACTCCCAGACCCATATAAGCAGTCATACACCAACTTACAGACCCACACAGGCACTCACAGACCCATTTTCAGACCCACACACCCACTAACAGAGACACTTACACACCCACTCACACACTCACACAGATACTCACACACCCACACAACCACTCACACACTTCCTCACAGATACTTACACACTCAGTTATGGACTCATAGTGCGACTCACACACTCGCTAACACATGCACACATCCACTCATACACCCACTCACACACCCATACAGGCAGTCACATATCCAGTCAGACACCCACACACCCACTCACAGACCCATACAGCCACTCACATACTGATACTTCCAATTAGATATTAAGCCAAACCTCAATACAGCCTTTCACACCCAGCCAGACACGAATACAGGCACCAACAAACCCAGGCACACATTGTTACAGACACTGACACACCCAGGCACACACCAATATAGCCACTGACAAACCCAGGCACACACAGATACAGCTACTGACACACCCAGGCATACACTCATACACCCAATAACATACCCACTCACACACCGATTGAGCCACTTACATGCCCAGGCAAGCACTGATACAGGCGCTGACACCCAGCTGCACACCAATACAGCTACTGACACACCCAGCCAAACACTGATACACTCACTTACACACCCAGCCAAACACCGATACAGCTCTCAAACACCTGCACACACAGAGATACAGCTACTGACACACCCAACCACACACTGATACCGAGTCTGACACTCCCAGACACACATTGTTAGACACTGACACACCCAGGCACTCACTGATATGGCTGCTGAGACACCCAGCAACACTCTGATACAGAGACTGCTGACACATCCATGCACACACCAATACAGTCACACACATACCCAATCCAACACCGATTTAGCCTCTGGCACACCCAGGGACACACTGATACATCCACTGACAAACCCAGGCACACACTGATACAGCTACCTACAAACCCAGCCACACTCTGATACACCCACTGACACACCCAGGCAAATACTCATACACCCAATAAGACACCCACTGACACATCGATAAAGCCACTTACACTCCCAGGCACACACCGATACAGCTACTGACACACCCAGTCAGACACTGATACATTCTCTGACACATTAAAAACACAGAATTAGCTATTTGTTTGACCAGATGGTGGTCCTAAAGAAAACGTTTTTTTGTAGAAGGGTTTTTTAAGTTTTCATATGTGTTTCTTTTTTTAAAAATCAAATAGTAAACAGGGTAGTTAAAGGGTAAGGAAATGGAAATGCAAAGAAGCAACTCACTTCAGTCTTCAAAAAACATTATGTGGTAACAGGAAGCAAAAAAAAAAACTAACAGCAATGCTTCTTCACTGTATCTAAGATTGCACCCACAGAAGACATTTTTACAGCAACAAGCATGTTGCATTTCACACAGTGAGTACCCACCTCACTCAATTCTTCGGAAGCAGCTGGTACTGTAATGTCTTCAGCTGATGAAGGTTCTTCCAAGGGTGCCATAGAGGTGAACTGTCCTGCTGCTCTTGTTTTCGCCCGCATCATCCAGTTGTACATTCTTTCATGAATTGTTTTTAAGTGCTTCCACATGGACCTTGTCCGATGTGAATACTTCTTGGCAGTGCCACTGAATAACTGCTTGCCCCAAATACTGCAGTGCACATATTTAGCTGTAACCTATTTTCCCCTCTGAATGTATTGTAAAATGCTTCCAGACATCACTTTGTTTTCTTGGAGGTGGTGTATTTTCGTCCTCATCCTCAACAAGTTCTGGATGTTCATCCTGGACAGAAAATGAAGCTTCAGCCATTCTATGAAAGCAGAGAACCACTAGTTCTCAATCCCCTTACTACAGAGTTCACTGGACAAATAACCAGTTTTGGGTGTGGTTTTACATGTATATGGGTGGGGTCCTAATGTACCCAATCAAAAGGCAAGGTTTGGGTGTGCCATCACGCGATTCATGAAGCTGGTCCGTAGATTCGCAGAGTCGCGAAACTGGTAAAATGAGTACCTTTCTTGAAAAATTGATATAGGGGGTCATATATACACTTGTCAATATGTTCACTTTGATGTCATTACTGAAAATAGAGGGATGTACATATGTGAAATATTCTTTAAAATCTTTTTTGAATCTGCAGATCCGGTTTCACGAATTTATTCCGATCACATGATCAGAATTAAAAGCCATAGAGTACTTATGGTCCCGTCTATGTTTTCGGTCCCGTCTATGTTTTCGGTCCCGTCTATGTTTTCGGACCCGTGGACCCTCTGGAGCCAACAAGCCCTCCTGTTACCTCCAGTAATTCCCCCACAGTGGTATTGCTGTGAGGTCTTTGGAGGCTATGCCCCCTTCCTCCACCACTCTGCAAACGTGCCTCCTGGCGCACTGCTGGTTGGGGGATGAAGTCCCCTTGGATGCTGAGGGTCCTTAGGGACCAACAAGCCCTCCTGTTACCTCCAGTAAGTCCCAAACAGCCTGATTGCTGTGAAGACTTCAGAGGCCATGCCCCCTTTCTCAACCACTATGCAAACGTGCCTCCTGGCTCACTGCTGCTTAGGGGGTGAAGTCCCTTTGGCTCCAGAGGGTCCTTGGGGGCCAAAAATCCCTCCTGTTACTACCAGTAAGTCCCACACTGTGGGATTGCTGAGAGGTCTTTGGAGGTCACGCCCCCTTTCTCTACCATTCTGCAAACGCTCCTCCTGGCACACTGCTGATGGGGGTATGAAGTACTCTTGGCTGCTGGAGGTCCTTGGGAGCCAACTACCCCTCCTGTTACCTCCAGTAAGTTCCACAGAGTGTGATTGGTGTGAGGACTTTGGAGGCCACGCCCCCTTTCTCCACCACTCTGCAAACACACCTCCTGGTGCAATACTGGTTGGGGGATGAAGTCCTCTTGGATGCTGAGGGACCTTGTGGGCCCTCCTGTTATCTCCAATAAGTCCCTTACAGCGGTATTCCTGAGAGCTGGTCAGAGGCCCCACCCCCTTTCTCTACCACTGTACAAACGTGACTACTAGTTAAAAAAACAGAAATTCACTTAAAAAACCAAACGTTACAGGGCCGTTATAGTTAGGAAATAGATTTTGAAAAACCTTAGAAATTCACTGGAAAAAACAAAGGTTATAGGAACGTTATAGTTAGGCTTAGATTTCCCTTGTACGAAACCAGTGAAATTCAGCAGTTATAGTTACCTGAGCTAACTATAGCTTACACCTCCACAGTGCATTGCATTGCATTGCACATATTACATCACTCATGACATGGTCAGTGGCATCACTGATGACATCACTGATGATATCTCAAATGACATCACTGATGACATCACTGGTGACATCATCAAGTGAATGTAGTTGTGTTTAAGAGTCTCACTCTGTTCTCCTGATAAAATTCAGGCTCACCCAAAACTCTGCCTTTTAAAAAAAAACATATTTACTTGGAACTCTGCTTTTCAAATCAAATCAAATCAAGCTTTATTCGGCACATACAAAAAATGTCCATAAAAGCATACTATAATATCAATAAGAACGGAATTGTATACAGTTATTACAATATGAGATGAAAAATGCATTTTATATACAAAAAGTCTCAGAAGAAAATACTTTTTTGATTTTTAGAATAAATCTCCTAACAATTAAAATCTAGTTCATTTTATAATTCAACAAATCAATTAACAAACAAAAACTAATCAATTTCATAATTCAATACTTCCAAGTAAACAAGGTCCTTCCTTTGTTTGATAGCCAAGGATATGAAACAAATTACCGCATTACAAATTAAAACGTTCTCCAATTTTCGAATATAATTAAAAGCAGCTTTAAAAGAGTACAGGCTGTTTGCTTTAAAAAAAGGTCGTAAAAATGTTTTCCTAATTTCATTATAAAATTTACAAAAAGTAAAAGATGAAGAGTACTCTGTGGGGACCTGCCATCACACGGACATTTTGGTAAGTTGGTACACCACTTGTCCCTTTTGGGAAATGCTAAAAGATAATGGAGAGTATTCAACCGTAATCTAGTTAAATAAAATCTGTGTCGTATATTAGTTATAAAAATGAGATATGGCTGAATACCCATTGCTATCGGCCCTTCAAGATAAAAAGATATGCATGATTTGTTACTCGTAGCAACGTCCCTTGCTGAGGACCTCACTTTACAGAGCCTCAATTTTAATTCCTTTTTACTCATATTCTGTATGTCCTCGGGATTTTTTAGATTCACATCCATCTCACATTCCTTTAAAAGGCTACAAATGTAACTTAACCATGTTATTTTCTTATAGTGATCTTGATTCAAACAATCCGATATAATGTCCCTCGTAAAATGTGTCTCTTCCCGAGTCCAGATGCGGTGCCACAAAGTAAGGGCAGCTATACTGATCAAATCAAGGATATAAGGGGTATTGGTCTCCCTATGTATTGTAAAAGTGGCAGCGGAAACTGGCACGGCTAATAGTCTTTTTAAAAACGGGGTCACTACTACATCAACTTTAACAGACTGGACATCTTTAAAAAGTGGCTGATCCAGAGTTTTTCAAAAAGTATAGAATCTTTAGTTTCTGCAGCTTTAATCAGGTTATCCCACGCATTATCTCTAATCTCCATTTTTCTACGAGTCAATGCTTGCTTATATAATTTCCGCAGAGAACTAATATCTTCCCTATTCCGGGGGCTAGCTTTTAAAGCTTCTTTTAGATCCCTATTTAATCGCGAACATTGCTGATTAAACCATCTTGGGCAATATACCCTATTTGTCCTAGGCTTACGTTTCAAATTTCCTGCTATTGCAACCGAAATATTTTGGAAAGCCATCACTATATCTATATTAGTAGAAAAATGATCTAAAACAGTTGTAATATGATGTTTATTTTGTTGAATAATCTTTTCCGAGAAGGCAATAGGATCAACCCCTGCCCATTTAATAAAAATCCCGTTTTCACCCTGTGTCTTTACCTCAGCAGCAAAAATACTTGGTTCATCTACTTTAAAAAGTGGAGATTTTAATGTTAATGATACAGGGTGATGGTCACTTAATAGGCTGGGGCATACTTTACAAGAATGAACGAGAGGATTACAATTTCTTGAAATTATAAGGTGGTCGATACATGAGGATGACCTAGCTCCTTCAAATGTATAAGTAATACCCACTCCCTCTTGCGTATTCTTTTTGCATCTATCTCTATAATTTCCAGATTATACTTGAACATTACACAATTTAAAGTTTCCCCATAGTTGTTATGTGGGAAGTGTAAAGGGTTATCTCCCAGTTCATCCTCGTATCCGCATTGGATTCCTGGTATAAATTTACAAAGTTCAGTATTAAAATCCCCCGCCCAAATTAAAAAGTAATCAGGCCCTGTACTCCTTAAAAAATTGACCAATTCGCTGTCTAATAATGTAATTATCTCATGCCTTGAGCTATTAAAAATATTATTATAAAAATTGATCACTATTATGTCCTGATTTCCTCCCACTGAAAGAGGTAAAAACTGAAAATGTTGTGAATTAGTATATATTCTTCTTACAGTCAAAGGAGAGGATACTGATATTAGTACTGCCAAGCCACCGCTCGCTCTCCCTGCCTTTGATGGGATCCCATTAGTACAGATCGTTTTAAACCCATTAATAAAAAAATTATTTGTGAGCCATGTTTCTTGTATTAATACCAAATCGCACTTTTGTATAGTATCAATCCAAGAGGCATCACTCAATTTACTCCTAACCCCTGCAACATTCCATGTCATAATATGCAATAATTCCTGTATCAAATGACTAGGTGGGTTACATTCAGCCACAATAGAAAGTGGGGTGATTTCGTTCCTGTATGTTTGCATTTCAGATTCTGCGAGGAGTTCACTTTCAGTATTGCTAATTATATTAACAGTGCCTTCTCGCAGTTGATCCTGATCCATATAAACCATTTCCTTCATACTATTAACATGAGCTCTTACATCATGACCATCTTGTACAGCCATTTTTGTCGATACTATATTACGTTCCAGTCAATCCACCTCACTACACCTGCTTAGTGGTTCAAACCTATTTGCCATATTCGGAATCACATACTGTGTTTCATGACTGGAACTAGTGCTAACCTGGGCTCGACTAAAGGGTAAAACCATTCTAAAACCATAAAAATATCCCAGGGGTAAAGCGACGATTCTGCCTTCTATATCAGTAAAGTGTCGATCCTGGTTCCCCATGATCTCTTCCAGCAGTAAACCCACCACAAAGGGTCTGCGAAAATTTACAACTACACAATCCCCCTCGCATGTTTTAATGGTTTTACCCACCCAGCTAACTCTCCTTATCATAATCACTTCATGAAATAAGCACTCAGAACTACAAGTCGTATTCCTGGTGAACCATTGAATCACCCTATTTTTCAAAGAGTCCCATGTTTCAATAGTATTTTCAGCCAATTTAGGAACGTTTTTTAATACAATCACATAAGGCGTTGCCTCTGGGGGCAGATTTAAAATGACATCCCGTTTCCTCCCTGGTGGAATTGCCCTCCCTTCTTCATATAACCATTCCCTGTGGATCCCCCTAAATTTTGTATAGGTAAAACTGGTACTTCCTTTCCATGAACATTACTAGATGGCAAGGCACCAGCCCGTTGTAGGTTATTCATGCTGTTCGAATTAATTGCACCAACATATGTATTGCTACTGTCAATTAGGTTTGCAGTTGGTGGCGT
Source organism: Calotriton arnoldi (assembly GCA_963921515.1). Lineage (NCBI taxonomy): Eukaryota > Metazoa > Chordata > Amphibia > Caudata > Salamandridae > Calotriton > Calotriton arnoldi. Next base: position 743,874 of record CAWUFW010000934.1, read on the forward strand.
ATTTAATGCAGGTAATGGATGAAGAGCAGTAACCATTTCCAATAGCTTTACAATATCCTTTTGTACTGATTTTATCTCATTCATGACGCGCCTCTCTATGGTATCTATTTTCCCATGCAGTCTTTTAAGTTGTGTATTTATGGCATTATTGTCAATCAGTAATTCTACAGGCTTAGCTCCTTGTCCATTCCCTGGTGATTTTTTTGATTTCCCCTTCTTTTGTGCTGCTCTTTGTGCGCTAGACCTACTTGATGTTAAGGTTTGTTTACATTTTTTTGCTGGAGGTGAATCGGAATCTGGTAATTCTGAAACATTAACGATATCAAGAGGGGTAGTTGACATACAAGGCCCTAATTTAATCGATTGTCCAGATTTAGACCTGTTGACGATATCATGTACAGTGCTGCTATTTGACAGCTCCTGGGGGATGATGTCAAGATTAGAAATGTCACTTTCCCCATGCACTTCCACCACAATCTTAGCCCCCTTTGGACGGCATCTAAGGCAGTCTTAGCAGCTGCCAACTGTTCCTCCACTTGCACGATCTCATTGTTTATAATGCCCATAGCACTTTTTAGATAATTAGTGATTGGTGCTGTTTTTTCCACTGCATTTCCTTTACTTGTGGCCAATTTCCTCTTCCCCATTTTCAAATGACACCGCTAATTTCTCACGGCGATAAAAACGTTCTGCTTACCCACTTCACGATGAAGAGTTCTTACTCCTGCCAGGGGAGAAAGGGGGGGGGGCCCGACCCGACCTCTGCCGGGCTCAAACGGGCCTGCCCTTGGCCCGGGCTTCGCCCGGCACACGCCCGCGCGCGTCCCGCGAAGCGGGTGCCGCGAGTCGTTATGTAGGCAGGGGCAGGGCAAAGGTGATGTCAGCGCCTCCAGGCACTGATGTAGGTCTCTCTGGGACTTGGAGTCCTTCCACACTACTGCAAGCAGCGGCGAAGCGGCTCGCGCGAAGCGGGTGCCGCGAGTCCTTATGTAGGCAGGGGCAGGGCAAAGGTGATGTCAGCGCCTCCAGGCACTGATGCAGGTCTCTCTGGGACTTGGAGTCCGTCCACACTACTGCAACCAGCGGCGAAGCGGCTCCCGCGAAGCGGGTGCCGCGAGTCGTTATGTAGGCAGGGGCAGGGCAAAGGTGATGTCAGCGCCTCCAGGCACTGATGCAGGTCTCTCTGGGACTTGGAGTCCTTCCACACTACTGCAACCAGCGGCGAAGCGGCTCACAGTCAGAAGGAGGTGTATCCAGTTCAACCAGAAGTCTCTTCCAAACAAATGAGAAAATATAAACTGCTCTTTCAATTAGCAGAGCGGAAGATGCACATAAAGATATAATTCAAAAGGCATACGTCTGCCTTTGGAGCGTTCAAATTGGTAAATGTCAAGAGATTGTTAGCACTGCTTCTTTAAGGAGTGTCCTGTTCGAAATGTGCACCAAATAAAGTTATTATTTCAAAAATAAAAAAATAAAAATGACAATGTTCGTGTATCCAGTGTCTTTTTAACGCTTTACGTGATAGTTTTATAGTGCTCCACTTGTTATCCAAATGCACATCAAAGAATTCAAGGGATCGCTGACAAAACTATAATGAAGGCAGAACGCTGTTAACGATACAAACGAGGACTCAGCAACTAATCCTCGTGTCAAAAAAGGAAAACAGAAGCCGTTTCCACCGCTGGGAGGTTACGGTAATGAACAAGGTAAACAGCGTGTCCTCACGCTGTATATGGGATTCCAGGCAAGACTGTGGCGGGATGACTTTCAAGGAGGCTGAAAATGAGCTTAGAACCGCTCCGGGCGATTCTAAATAGGCGCCGGGAAGAGCGCAGCGTGTCAGCTGAAGGGTCACTTTTCCCTAACCGCGGCTCCTTCAGCGTCTCAGCCCCGCGCAGCAGTGATCCGGATGCGGAAGCGGAATTGCTTATATATATATTCCACCAATTTGTCCTTGATAACGCGCTCTGTCTCACAGAGGGTGCCGGCGTCGCGGGTGGACTGCCCCACGTAAATTCTTAATCACCAATTATCCATTGAAAACCTTAGAAATTCACTGGAAAAAACAAAGGTTATAGGAACGTTATAGTTAGGCTTAGATTTCCCTTGTACGAAACCAGTGAAATTCAGCAGTTATAGTTACCTGAGCTAACTATAGCTTACACCTCCACAGTGCATTGCATTGCATTGCACATATTACATCACTCATGACATGGTCAGTGGCATCACTGATGACATCACTGATGATATCTCAAATGACATCACTGATGACATCACTGGTGACATCATCAAGTGAGTGTAGTTGTGTTTAAGAGTCTCACTCTGTTCTCCTGATAAAATTCAGGCTCACCCAAAACTCTGCCTTTTAAAAAAAAACATATTTACTTGGAACTCTGCTTTTCATAATAACAAACCTATTCAGTGTTTTTTTCCCGATAATACACAGACAACAGACTCACTCAGAACCCTTGCCAGTTTGGTTTGTCTTTAAAATACATTGGTCCCTGTTCTTGAAGATTATGGTTTCAAAATTGGCTTGCTATTTTGTTTTTCCCACTCCTATATTAGTGTCGACTTTGATAAACACTATAGTCCTCATTCACAAAACAATTTCTGCATGTAAATCAGATTGAAGAGCACACATGATTAAACTTACCTGTGCAAGGTATTCACGAAAGGTAAATTTGTAGTCATAAATCCTTCTGCTCTTGCTGAATTTTTCCCCACTCTTGCATATCATTATGTAGGAGTAAATCCCGTGCAAAGTCTCGGGAGTTGGTATTTCAATATGCCTTCAGCCTTGAAAGTTTATGAATGGCCACAATCATGTTGAACTTCCATCCATACCTTCCATCCATACCTTTACCAAGTTGGGAATTCTCAGAAATCTGCTTATGCTTCAGGCTGAAATAAACAGATTTTCAGTATCTGAAGGTCAACAAGACACTTTCATAATTAATGGATATGCAGGAAAAAGATGCAAAAAAAAGAAGGAAATATATGTGTCATTGAACAAAGGTACTGGCATTTGAAAGCCGGCAATTGAACCCTGCATGCAATTCAGTATTGCACAATTACTAGGGCCTATGTCAAAAACAAAATTCATAAAACCTTCCAAGGATTACACCTGCAAAAGCTGCTAATGGTGCAAAATTATAACTACCTCCATGCAGGAATATATATCTCCCTCCGTTATTAATTACATGCATCAGGCCAGGATATTTTTACAACATAAGGAGATCTTATATGCGTTCTACATGAATTAAGTAAGTTAGTCACCTATGATGGTAAGATCTATAGAGGAGTCTGAACTATACCAATTTGGAGATTTGTAGTTTGGGCTCCCTGAGCTCAGAATTTAAAAATACATCTTTAATGGAAGTAGGTTTTTAAATTGCGTTTTTGAAAATGCCACTTTTAGAAAGTGGGCATTTTCTTGCTTTACCATTCTGTGTCTCTGACTGCCTGTGAAATCAATCTCTAGTTTAGACTGACTGCTGGGGTGTTTGTTCATTCACTCTACGCAGTCACACAAAAGGAGATGAGGTGTGCCTTGCATATCCTGATGGCCCGTCTCCAGGCTGATAGATCTGGAGAGACGCTGGAGTAGTGGGAGGAGTTGCCAATGACACATGAATAGGGCTGTGCCTGGCCTCTCACAATGATGTCTCCTCCCCTCTGTAGTGTGTCTGTAGCCAAGGCAGGGCAAGGCAGGATTTGTGTACAACAAAGACTTTCCTTTGAAGTATGCCTACCTCCAAGGCCAAAGGGGGTGTAAATGTTGGACCAATAACCCCACATCTTTAGAACACTTCTGGACTGAGGACTCTGCCAAGAAGAAGAGCTGAAGAGCTGTCAGGAGGAGTACTGCCCCTTTCCTTTGTATTGCTTTGCTGGGTTGGCCTGCAGTTGCTGCTTCTGTCTGTGGGCAGTGAAAGAACTATACTTTGCTTTTTTGAATCCTGCTTTTCCAAGGTTCTCCAAGGGCTTGTGTGTGCTTGCCTCCTGTTGGAAGTCTCAGGGCCATCAAAGACTTCTTCTGCAGCATTTATGAACTCCACTGCTGGGAGTTCTGGCCTGCCAAGTGGTACCAATTCCAGTTCTGGGCGCTTGAAGGTGGTTCTGCTGCTTCCAGACTCGAAAATCCTTGCATCACCCTTCCAGTGATGTTTTTCCTGCTACATGCTTGCCGTGCTGTTGAAAAACCAACGCATTGCCATGGTGCAGTAGAAAAACCAATGCAACATCTGCTCGTGGCCCGAAGAACCACCGCAGCCCGAGTCCAGAGCACCGTGCCACCAATGTCTGAGACCCCCACTCCGACTCGACTTCGACACAGGCCCTGCTGTGCGGCTGAAAGAATCGACGCATCACCTGTCTGCGGATGTGGAAAACAGCACAGCACCTGTTTCACTGCCATATCGACCCGCAGTGCCTGGATTTTCTCAAGCATCGCACCTGTGCACCAAGTTTCCGATGCATCACCCTGCAGAAAGAAGTCGCCTCTAGGAATCGACGCATCGTTTCTCCTCGCTGTAAGGAATCAACGCAACACTTTCCCTACGTGCCGCAGAACTGACACCTCCATTCCCCTGGGACATAAGAACGGATGCATCACTGGGTTTTCAGATGCTTTTCTCCTTTGCTGCTGTTTTTCTTCTTGGATTTTGCCGCATCAAAGGTACCTTGTGCTAAAATCAATGCATCCATAGAGTTCTATGGACAGAATTGCTTAAACCTTTTAAAAGTGATATTTTTAGTTATGTATGTTGGATTTCTGTCATTTTGGTCTTGTTTGGTTTAGATAAAGATTGTTTATTTTCTAAACTGGTGTGGTGACCATTTGTAGTGTTTTCACTGTGTTACTGTGTGTGCTATGTACAAATACTTTACACATTGCTTCTGAGATAGGTCTGACTGCTCATGCCAAGCTACCAAGGGGGCGAGCAGGAGTTATCTTGGGTGTGTAACTCCCTTAACCTGACTAGAAGGAAGGGTCCCAACTTGGACAGTGTGCATAGCGCTGCTAACCAGAGACCCTAATTTCTAACAACAATAATGGTTCTGTTGCGCAGGTGCCAAAATATACCTCAACTCTAGGAAAAGATGAACATCAGCTTTAAAAACAGAACAGCATAAAAACCTCCTAGGGTGCTCAATACAGGACCCACAGTAAACCTGACTCAGTTGCAATTGGGTGGTTTTAACCAAACTGGGTATAAATGTAGCAAACTATTACCACACTGAACCAGAGGAATTTCCCTGCCCGTATTTCAGCAGATAAAACCTGGCAAATTTCTGCAAGGAGAATCACAATATTCTATATTTTCGCAAAGGAGAAAACCTGGGACTACCATATTCCTCCTTTTGACATGACGAACGTGCAATGCAAGGTAATGCTACAGTGAGAAAAAACTGACACCAACAGTATTGGTGTTTGACTAAGGGTTTACTACCTCCTGGGATTACCAAAGGTCTTGGGAGAAGGATCTGAAAAGAATGTGGACTTTTCACTGATTGGTGAGTCTGCAATTATATTGGGTTTAATTAAAAGGAGAGTTTATTAAAGAACAATAATAAACTGCTCTGAATTTAGCTTTTTGAGCATTGCACAAAGTATTACTTTTGGTTTGCTTATTGAAATTTCTTAAAATCTGTGCATGAAGATATAAAATGCTCTTTTTATACAGCCAGAGAAGTGTAAAAATAGATCTGCATAGTAGGAAAATGGTATGGCAGATGTTTCACCATTCCGTTTAATTGCAATTGACCTTTAACTATATTTGGACTGCTTTGCCTCATTACCCTGACATTCAATTGTTGAAAGGGATATTTGGTCCCCAGTTTGAGTGGCTGATGTATTGAGGGTCTTGGACACCACTGGAAAACCCCTCTACTTGACACAATAAGGGGCCTTGTAACTATTGAGTGCCCTGGGACATCCCAACCTGGATTTCTCTAATACAATAACAAAGGGTTTAGCACTGTGAAGTCACTGATGAATACAAAATGAAGGGATTTTACATTGTGAACTTCTTGCCCAGCAATATATGAAGGGATTTCACATTGTGAACTTTTGAACTCTGTGGCAAATTAACTAGGAAGGGGTTTTACATTGCATGAATGCAATATGAAAGGAGTAGTCATCTCTGACAAATATAGCTAACTCTCTTACAAACTCAACAGGAAGTGCTTTTACATTGTGAACCCTAGGACAGGAACCATAGAAAGGAGATTTGCATTGTGATCCCTCTGACAAATACACCATGAACTTTGATAAATGCAATAGATAGTGTTTTTGCAAGGTGAAATCTCTGCATATGTAATAGGATGAACTTTTACATTGTGAACTCAATGACAAACACCATCAGAGGGGGCTTTATATTTTAAACTATCTGACTAATACAGTAAGAAGGGAATTAAAATTATTTTCTCTCTAAGAAATGCAAAGATGTGAGTTTAACACTTATGTCCCTTTTCTTTCTCTTGCACTGGGAAATGCTTGATATCTCCAGAGAGAGATTTAAGGTTGATGCCAATGCATACCTTTAGTCTTCCATTCCATTCCAGCAGACTTTATTTCGGTCAATGTAGACCTTAAAAAGTAAACAGTACAGACAATGACAAGTAAGTACATACAATAGTCAATAAATATCAATATAATAAAAACAACACTTAATTACATTAATAGGTTTATAGTACAACTAATCAAGACCAGGAGTTACCCCAAATCAATAGGCATTGTCAATGTTGTTTTCGTCTGAAATAATGGACTCTAAGATGTAGAATATTAAAAATAGATAAAAAATGATTTAAAAAAAATAAAAATAAAACTGGTTAAAATGAATGGACTGTGGCAATGAGGAGACTAAGGATAAATTATACTTGTAATGCTACTTTTATCCATGTCCTCCGTTTGTGCCACATGGAGTTCAGGAAACTGGAGACTGCAAAAACAGTAGGTAAATGGGTATCCATCCGCAGTATTCTAAACGCCTCCACATGCTGCCTACACCCCATATTTTTACATAGTGGGACTAGCCAGGTCCGTCTTGCAATTTTATACCCTGGGCAGAAAAAGAAAACATGTACATCAGTCTCCTCGGCACAGTTACAAGCAGGACACCCCCCGGGGAGGAGCATTTGACCATTTATTGGTAAAAGCACAGAACAGCAAGGTCCCTATTCTAAACTGAAAGTATAGTTTCCTTGCCATAATCGGTTGAATAACGTCCATAAAGTACTCAAAAAAATAGTCCGCTTTAATATTTAAAAAATCAGCTGTTAGATGACCAAGTTTAGTCTTCCTAAAATGTTTGATGGGTCTCTCTAGGCATAGACCACATAGTCATATTTCTTTATTTTTCTTGTTAAAGTCAACAGGTGTGCTTTATTGATTATTGTATGTGCTGACAAAAGGCAGAGCACTCTTATTTTACATTGTGGAAGACTTTATAAAGCCTATAGCCTTAATCATTTTGATGGTGAAAATGCCTCACATTTTTCAATAGGTGACTAGTCCTGCACAAATGTAGGTATAGGATTTAGAAGTAAATGTGGGGAGTTATAGGAAAATTGGGAGTGACTGAAGGAGAAATTTAGAGAGGGACATGCTATTACAAAAGAGTAAGCTATTGCAATTTACAAATAACAAATGTATTTAAATCTACTACAGTCATACTACTGAAAAAAAGCTCAAATGTACCACAACTCAAGAGGATTTATCAGTACTACTAGTAGTCTTTCATACATAGGTGGAAATCTCAACCACCATGATAGATATCTCACTATGGGAAAGTGCAGAGAAGAATATTAATGTTTATTTGCCTATTTGCCTCCTACTCATCTTACCAACTACTGACCCATTTGTCTTCTTCCATTATTGGGTAAACTGATGGAGAGTCAAATTAATATCCAACTTATGGAATACCTTGAAACAAAAATGCTCCTGGACTCTTCCCAATTGGGTTTTAGACCCTCGTACAACACCAAGATCACTTTGGTTGCAGTGACCGACCACATTAGATGTTCTCTTGACAACAGCACCCCTCACTGCTTGTGCTTTTGGACCTCTCAGCAGTGTTCAATACTGTTTCTCATTCCAGAATGTTGCTAAGCTTACAGGAGGCAGGAATTTATGGGATGGCATTATCATGGCTCAAGGACTTTTTAACTGATTGCACTCAAACTATTTCATTGGGAGCTTATAAATCGTGCATCATGAAAGTGGATAAAGGGGTGCCTCAGGGCTCTTGTCTGAGCCCCGCGCTTTTCGACATATATGTGGCCCCCCCTTGCCAAAAGTTTGGCTTTCTTCCTCTGTCATACGCTGATAACAAGCAGCTGTTATTTACTCTGGATCAAGATCCACAGAATGTTAAAGCTTGTTTCTCAGTAGGTTTGATTGCTATTGCATCTTGGATGACAGCGAATTGTCTCCAACTGAATGCCAACAAAACTGAAATCATGCTGTTTAGTAAGGCCCAGGAGCTTTGGACACCTGAATGGTGGCCTTATGAACTTGGTCCAGTCTCTACTCCCAAATTGGTTGTAAGAAATCTGGGCGTACACCTTGACCAAGCACTCACCATGAAAGAACAGGTCGTAGCCAGTACAGGCAGGTGTTCATTCTTTTAGGAAGAGTCTACCCCCTTCTTCCACATCCAGTGAGAAAAACACTTGTCCAAGCACTGGTCATCAGTCACTTTGACTATTGCAATGCTCTATTGGCTTCTATGAATGAGACTGCTTTTAGCAAACTGCAAATCACTCAAAACACAGCAGCACATCTCACTCTTAATCTTCCAGCCCTCTTCTATGCCCACTTCATTGGTTAGCAATTTGCAAGAGAATCATCTTCAAGGATTGCTGCCTGGCTCACAAGTCCTTGCAGGGCAATGCGCCTAGCTACCTTTCTACAAAGCTTGTTCACTATCGTCCTGGCAGAATTCTGAGATCTGGTGTTAAAGCCCTGTTGGCAGTTCTACATATCACGAAATCTCGCTCAGGAGAGAGATCCTTCTCTTACCTGGCTCCCCTTTGGTGGAATAAGCTCCCACTTCATATATGCCAAAGCCCAGATCTCTTTGATTTTAGGAAACGTCTCAAAACTGCATTATTTCATGCCTAATCAGTCTACTCCTTCACTCATTTTGCTGTGCTGCGCCGGGATACCCCTCCCAGTGATTAGTGCGCACTATAAATCAAATTAACATAACATAACAATATTAATATTTTTTACAAACTTAAAATATATTAACATAAAGTATAAATGTCAAAATGTTACAAATATTTATTATTAAAAAATAACTGATAAAACAAAATTTTACAGCACATGAACTCATTACATTCATTTAAATATATATTAGGTAATTCATTCATTAAAATACATTAATTTAATTTCTAAATAATATTCACTAAAAATAATTACAAAAAATTCTCACCCACAGCAACAGTTTTATTTTTATTTAATATATATTAAATTTAATTCAAAGTTCTGTTTTGAAATAATTTAGATTATGTTTAATTGTTAGCAGACATTTAATGGTATAATTTAATTTTATTCTAATGTGTTTATTGTTAAATGTTAAACTAATAAAATAATTATTTATAAGTTTTTTAACATTAACCAAACCTATGTATTTTAAATTTCAAAATATTTTATTTAGTTAATATCATAATTAACTTGTATTTGTAAAGCGCACGTTCACCCAAGGGTATCTTGGCACTGAATAACAGATGTTTATTGTTACCCAACTCAATGGTACTCAGTTTATTGACTTCAGAAGGATAAAAGTGCTGAGTGGAATTGCTGGGATTTGAACCAGTGACCACGAGGATGAGGATGAGGACAGGCCCTTATGTTAGACGCATTAGTCCACTAAGCCAGCAGACTCGGCAGCTCCTGTAGGGTGTTATTTTAAGTCCTGTTTCCATTATTTTCTATTGAAGTTTTTTGCAGTATCTGTGAATTGCTATGTGTGATGCTTAATTTGGCCTAGAGTACATTTTGTACTGTTTCTTCATCTTTAGGGCTTTAGTAAATTTAGAAGTTTAGTTTGTGAATATCAATGGGTTTACTCTTTCGTGGGCAGTTATTTGTAGTAGTCTGTCTCACCCTACCTTCCTCCTTAAATTTCCCTAAACCAGTCCTATTTTGTAGTAAGTAGTCCCAATTCTCCACCATTCCCCCTTGTCCCTCCCACATTTACAACTAAAAGGTAAGTGTACATGTGGGGAGATCTCCACAACCATGCCGAACATCTCCACATAGCAAAGACAGGGGAGGTGAAGGCTGTGGACAGGGAACAGTAGTAAACAAGAGCTGATACTGAGTGTACCTTCTCAGTCCAGGCTTTTAACACTGGGCGTAGATGAAGGACCAGGACCCTGGGACGATGGTCAGCTTGTGAGGTTCCATATTGAGGGTTCTTTTCACACAATCAGTATTTCTGTCTTTTTCACATTGATTTTCAGCCAGTTGTCACCCATCCATTTTTGTAAATTTCAAACACAATCTTAACATGTCAGCTACAGAATTGGTTTCTTTGAGATAGATTATTAGCTGAATGTCATTAGCAGATTTGTAGAGTCTGCAACCAACTGGCAAGGGAAAGAATGTAGATGTTAAACAGATAAGGTGAAATCATAAATCCCTAGTGATACCCATAAATAAAGGTGATGTAAAGCTTTCAAGAAAAAGTATTTAAGATCTGTTCTCTAAAGAAGAGGAAATGTATCTAAGGAATTTCCTACTGCAGCTGTTAAGTCTAGAAATCAGAATATTATGGTCAACAGTACTGAATGCTGCAGGGTCATCTAAAAAAATTAAGCCTCTTGTGTTGTTGCAGTCAGAGGCTGTGCAAAGGTTGTCAAAAACTGATATAAGGGCAGTGTCAGTGCTCCTATTGTTCAAAAGCCCATTTGTGCACCACTGAGTATATTATGTTGCTCAAGAAATGGTGATAATTGATTGGCCAATGCAATCAGAAGTATTTTTGTTGAGGCTAGTAGGAATGCAATTGGGCAATAGTTCGGCCAAAGATCAGTGTTTAGGTAGCGCCTTTTAAGAATAGATTTTCAGTTCATCTGGAACTATGCCAGAATTCAAGGAAAGATTAACATTCTGAAGAATTACCTGCTAAGTCCAGGATATCAATTTGTAGGATTTTTAGAGGTATTGGATCCTAATTTGCATTTCATAATAAATGGATGCAGATTGTCCAATGATACGTTGTGAAAAATCTTCATGCAGACATGGAGTGTGTTCTTGGTTTCATAAGTGAGGGCAGCTGAGGAGCAGGATTGAACATTCATAAGTTTCAATTGATTTAGTCAACAAAATATTTGGATAAATCAGCACAGAATTCTAGAGAACAGGATGGTTAATAAGCCAAATTTGGCCAATGTGTTAATTCGTTTTTGATCCTAAAAGTTCATTTTTTTATTTTTAGTGACACTTATACAATTGGTGCAGAACTCCTTGTGATGTGCATAGCTTTTTGTAGGATAGGAGTTTGTCTTTATATTGCACTTGGAGTTCTGGGGAGTAGTTGCTACACCATTTATGCTCAGATTTTCTGACTTCAAGTTTAATTTTATGAAGCATTGACGTGAACCAGAGACCCACATTAAGTTTTATATTTTTATTTTTATTTAAACATGGGTACTAGTGTGTCAGCTTTGGAGGTGATCCAGTAAGTATATTCTGAGTAACTAGAAAAGGGGAAATTGGTTACAGGGAAGGAGAAAGAGTAACTAAGATTATTGGGATCAACCTGAGGCCTCGATTATGAGAGATTATGTTTAAAAGGAACGCCTAGATTTGGGAAGATCTCCATCCCTGTGGCGGAGTTCTCCACTCTGACAGACATGTCCGCCAACTAGGTAGAAAGTAAAATATGGCCATAAGGTTATTTGTAACTGTAGGAGGCTCCACCCCCTCTTTTGATGGGGCAAAAGCATGTAAGTCTACTCCTACTGTAAACTTCTACTTGGAAATTGTAAATAGCAAGTAAGTGAAGTATTACACCTAGGTGTAATATACACACATATACTTGTATATTTACTTTTTGGAATCAGGAATGTTGTGTCAGACACAGCCTGATTACGGAATTACAAAAATAGAACTTTTGTTCGAATCGTGATTTATGCTGGTATTTTCTTGACCAAAACATGGAAATGTTCTCAAAGCCCAGATATGTTCAGAATATTATATATAGACAGACTTTTAATATAATATTGGATCTACATCTTAAATTGTTTAATGCTATACACCCATTTAGTTGCAGACAGTGCTTTATTTTCTAACCAGTATATAAAATGTTGTAATAGTGTTTTTTCCCCATAATTAGGGATTTCCTATTAGTTAATTTGGAGGCACAATGCCACCTATGAATGTTGATTATTTTATTACCACCTGTATAGTCCAAATCGTATGTTTAGTTAACATAAGGTACTCATACAAAATAGATTGTTGTCTACTTCACATCAGCAACTGAGACCCCATCTAATGGTGATTCCATAAAGGTTCACGAAAGTAAAATGGAAAGCCTGGCCCACTTACTGACTGCAACAAAATGTATATGTTGGATGGTATTGGCAAGTAAAATGATGCCAGATAAACAATATGCATTTTATTACCTAGCTAGTTGTTTGAAATTACATTTAAAAACACATTCCTCCCTAGATGTAATCATTAGACCTTACTGTCTGGAAAATCTTTGGAAAACCAATGTCATATTTCTCCAACAAGTGAGACTCATTTTCCACCTCCATCAGGTTTCGACCCAGAAGTGGATGTCCTCCATGTTATCATGGTCTCTATTCACATCTCCCACAACCTCCAGATATGACTCATTTGAAAGGTTTCCTAATTTACAATACAATAATCAGTAGTCGAATTAGAATCTTTCCTCGTTCTCTTCAGGGTGTCCTAGTGTATCAACATGATTTTAACCATTGAGGATACAATATATTAATATCATATTATTAATTTTAGCAATTTGGTTCATAAATCTATCATAAATTTAAACAGAAATCCCCTTAGAGTATTAATGTACTTGTTATTTTTAGCATTAAAATTGCCCATATTTATAACATTTGCATTGTTGTCTTTCTATTGTATTTCCATTTATTTCATAACCTAATGAAAAACAGAGTGAAACTCATGCTCGGTGAAGATAAACCCATTGAAAAGAAAAAATAAACTGGTTGGAAGCTCTTTTTGAGGTTGTTCCAAGATCATAAGGGCCAACACATTGTGATTATTTAGGGCCTTATTTAGATCTTGGCGGACGGGTTACTCCGTCACAACAATGACAGATATCCCGTCCACCAAAATATAAATCCCATAGGAAATAATGGGAATTATATTTTGGCGGACGGGATATCTGTTACCGTTGCGACAGAGTAACCCGTCCGCCAAGATCTAAATCAGGCCCTTAGTTTCAGATCAACAAAACTTCAGGTACATTGACCTGCTAATAGCACTGTTAGCCCCCATCGGCATAACATTTAGGGCTCCTAATTGGCCCTTGAGTATTACAATGGTACAGTTAAAAGAGTAGGCAATCAGTTTTCCTATTGCAATGTCCAACAAGGCTCCTGATAAAGTTACGCTGCCGTACAGCGTTGAAGCAGTGATGCAATTAATTATTTAATTTAAATAGTTAGGAAAGGGCATTGTTCTTCATTACTAATGGACATTTATAAAGTGACAAATACATTTAAATTAAGTTTAAAGATCACAGTTACATTGGCTATTCATATAGGGCACCAGGCAGATTTAATTGTCTTTGTTGCTTATAAAATTGATAATAATATGGTCTACTTAAATGATACTCATTTTATCAGTTTGAGAAGGGTGAAAGTCTGAACGGCTAAAGTCAGTAGCTCAACCTATTACCTAGAGGTTACTGACCAGTCTGCCGTGGCCCAAATATCTGACTATGTATTGGACAGACGTATAGCTTGCAAGCTGATTCATATTTTGAATCATAAATATTGTTTTGGAACTTACTACCCAAAACTACACTTTATTCATTTGCATTTTCAGTGATTAGCATACATAAAAATGTTTTTGGAAACTATAAGCAAGTAGAGCATTTGGAAAGCTAGAATACTTTCTAATGGCCCATATTTGCAAGAATGTGCGGAATAATTTACAAGAAAAAGTCTGTGGATACATAATTGCACCCGTCTTCTTCATGTGCCTAGCAAGCAATTATCTGAATGTGAACTCAAATATATTTTGAATACTTTTGTCAGAAAGCGCTTTGATTTGAGATATACTTTAAAAAAATCTTTCTCTGAATTTTAATTGGACATAGTGTGCGACTGGAATCTTGGTGTGAAGTGGGCTGGCTTGTCTGAAGTGAGACTATAGATATTTCAAGTAATTTGCATCCTCTTCATAACAGAGAGGAAATGATGAAGGGCCTTCTTGTAGCTGATGCACAACTTCAAAATGTCACATTGTTAAAATAAAATAATTTTCATTCACAGCAACATGCAATCTATCGCTACTAAACCTAGTACAAAATGATACCTTAGGACATTGCTTCAGATAAGTTGTTCAGGCATCCCCCATTTAATCCCCCATTTATCCCCCTACCCAAAACAGTCACAAGGAAGCATAGATTTAATCGGTACACAAAGGTTAGGAAAATGGATGAAGTTTGTCAGGTAATAGTTTTTTCCATCATAAGTTACAAATATGGTCTGTATTCCTTATTGGTATTGGCTCTTAGGGCTGATTTTAAGTTTGGTAGATCGAATGTACTCCTTTGTGAAGGTAGAGGACATTACCCCTGCCATCCCAATGGACCTACGCCCTCCATATCTAGATGTGTCTGCTAGCTCTGCACATTCTTAAAATTGACTGGAGCTGCCATCACAGCGGTTCATGTCAATGTTGTAAAAGTTCGACGGACGGCTCCAACAAACATGACGGTCCTCCGTCCAACTTTTATGAAGTTTTACATTTTTCAAAAACAAACTTCCAAATGTAAAACTAATGTTCCTCACACCATGGAGTTTTCTCCCATTGTGTTGGGGTCATTATGTTTTTTGAACTGTCTCTCGGCACCAGGTTATACCTGGTCATGACGGACAGCAAAAAATAATCAGATCACCAAGTCTAAATAGGCCAGCCGTATGACTAACCTGTGATGGCTCGCACTTTGTGTCGCCATTGGAGAAGTGTGTGGGGGACGGACTCAGAGTAGTTTGGCAGAGAACATACTCTAAATCAGGGCTATTAACTTTTATAACAATGACAGACATCATCATAATGGACATTCATTATTTGCATTTAGTATGTGGTATTTAACTTTGTTAATTTGATATTTTTCAGTTTTTTTCTCATGAAACACCCCTGTTCCTGAAAATACACCTATTGCAAAGAATTGTGTTGAAAATTAATCAAACTTTGCCTCTCTATTTGGTAATACTGCACCGCTGAAAATGTGCTTCTATGCCTATTGCAGTGTCCTGGTGAGTCATATACTAATTTTAGGGCCATACTCATGTCACCTTGCTGCACTGCATAACAGGGAAAGGGCAGGAATGAACCGTATTTAAGGCAATACAGCACATTCCTACCTTTTGACCTGCGCTGGCGCCCTTTTGGCTGCCTAGCTCCAACACAGACACCATTGCACCATGGTGCAAGGGTGCCTCTGTTGTAAGGAGGATTGTTTTTGTGCAGGAAGGGGCACCTTCCTGCACAAAAACAATCCCCTGAGGCTTTATCCTCTTTCTATGTGAGCTGCAGAATGCAGCACACATAGAAAGAAGAAAAACGAGGAGCAATAAACATATTTCTCCTCATTACACCTCATTTGGGGAGGCATAGGTTTTTAGCGCATTCTCAGGGCTCCCACTTCTGGTAAATCTGGAAATGCATCAAAATCTAAGAGTCTTGCACGGGAGCACCCATGCACCACCCCTGGAAATGCCTCCCTGGCGCAGAGTAATGCACCGCAGCGAGTTGGGCTGCCTTACATTATTCGAGATTTATGAAGCCATTCAGGACCACGCAAGGTGGCCTTGCATGGCTTCATAAATCTCATTTTAAAATTGTGACACTCTTGCACCTCGTTGCGTGGTGCAAGAGTGACACAAAGGGGCGCGTAAATATGCCCCACCATGTTTGTCTTCTCGCTTGACATGAACATTTATTACTAGTGTGTACCGGCACTCCATAGGGTAGGCACATCCTCAGAGAAGGGTGGTGTCAGGACCCCTGAAGCATAGGTTCAGGACATGCTCCATAATGGGAAGATGAGTGGATCACTGACACTGCCATAGCAAGGGTTCCATAGGCCCCAATGGAAGCAAAGAAAATTGGCCTTGTTAATAAAATATGGATATGGTTGAGGTGCTGTGGGTCCCTCAGATGCCTGGGGCTAAGTTCCACTGGACAGCTTGCTATTTATACCCTAGTCAATGAGAATTTCTTTATATGCATCTTACATCCCCAGAAGCTTACAAATGTATTCTGTGCCAGCATAGGATCACACTTCTCCAGAAGATACACTGAAGCTTTATAGAAAATCAGGTAATTTAGTCAGTATGCCTTGACAAGCCACTATAAAAGACTTGTTATACTTCCTTGTCACTTATAAAATGTGACCAACAACCCAGATAAACCCGTATTTCATGTTTGGATCCTTCAGAGGGATGCCTAAAAATCAAAAAGTATGTATAGATTGAACCTACATGCCACGGGGGAGTGCCTTAACAACATAGACATGAACATATATTCTCCAAGCCTGCAATATAACAAAGAATGGTCTTGTCAAGCACAGAAATCAGCTCCTGAGAGGTGCCAGATGGGACGTCTGGAGATGAAGAATCAGCCTACAGTCATGAGTACGCACCATCTTAGAGACTCCCCCATCCAGCCCTGGTCTACCAGGGTCACAGGGGCCACAAGCAGGCGACCCCTGTGACCCAGGGAGACACATGCTGGATGGGGGGGCACCTGCACCAATACCACACATTGAAAAAAATGAAACATGAATCAATTGGTGCTGAACTAGCAACCCAGAAGAAAGTAGTGTGCCAGTGGTGATACCTTGATGATTTGGTATCTTTTCCTAGTTCTCTCTCCTTCAAAACCTCTGTGATTCATCTAAAAATATAAATCATTGGATATAGCCTGATAATGGAGGTAACTCTGACTTTTACTACCATCGACATGCACAATCTTGAGTCACAAACGCAATACCTGGGAATTTGCATGCTTTTATATGCCATTTCGTGGTAATCTTTTCCAACCCATTGGAACTGGACTATCCCATGTCTGTGAGGCCCATACATGCCTGGGGGTAGCTAAGCCAGATGAGCTACATATATAAGTTGCATATAAAAGGTGTCGGATCTGCATGAACTATCATTGCTCTAAAGGCTTTGCAGCTCTCTGTAGCACATGCCTTGCAAAAAGCAGTCACAAAAGAAGGTATTAGGATTGTTTTAGCTCCTTCTGCTAAAAAGATCCTAGCAGGGCCCACAGCTCATTTATACCTCGCATTAACCACAGCAAACATGGCCCTCACAAAAGAGGATATTCTGACTTTTCTTCATACATTCAAAAATGATCCAAGAGATGAAAATAAAGGGGACATTAAAAAAACCATTGTAGTGCTCAAAGCTGACCTAGGTGGCAGTTAAGACACTCCATCATGATGTAGACTCATTAAAAGCCACAGTGTTTGACTATAAGGTTGTCATAGAGGCTCTGCAAGATGACAATAACACGGTACATTTGGAGCTGTCTTCTATTAGAGGTAAACTTGAACAGGCAACTTAAAAGTGCGAGAACATAAAAAACAGATCACAGCATGATAATCTGATAGTGCAGGGCCTTGCAGAGGACACAGACTTAGAGGCATTTTTCAAAGGCCTCTTTCAACTGGTACTGGCTGATTTGAATCATGAGTTCCTCTTCTAGCATGACATCCTAGTAGGCATGCCGTGCATGGAGGAGTCACTTTACCCACGAGACATGCTAGTTAAATTCAGTAGCTTCAAAACAAAAAAGGAAATCCTCAAAGCCTCTAGAAGACTATACATTGTCTCTAGTCAAAACTGCTCTTGCTTCCTCTACCAGGACATTGCTGCATCCACGCTAATGAGAAGACAACTTTTTGTCCTATTACATATCAGATTGGGAAAGATAACATTAAATACAGATGGACCTCGCTTTTCCATTCCAGGGCAAAACTTATCACTTCACTGACAAACAGAAAGCAACTCGCTTATTGGGCATGCAGAAGTAGGATCAAGATGAATCCGCAAGTCCTTGTCAAAATGGCTTTGAGGGGAACAAAAGAGCATCAGCAGGAGAACATTGGTTGAAGACAAGAGCACAGAAATGCCGAAAGGATCCACAAAATGAGCTGTTGGACAAACTCTCGCCCATCCAACACATCCATGTAACCAAAGCAACAGACAACACCTGTAAGTTTATGGAAATTTAGGCTGCCCATGGGTAAAAGGTACCTTTAATTTCTCAGAAGCTGAATGCTATTAGATATGTAACTGGCTCTCTCCATGCTTCCCTTTCTTTATGGCGAGAATAAGTTTGAATTGAGATGGGGGTCTTCTTTGGGGGACCACTTTCATGTTAAGTCATTCTATGTGTTATAAGTCCTAATTGTGCTCTGAAGAGGTATCGGGGTGTGGGAGAGGGGAAAAGGGAAATAAAATGGGAAATAGGGAGAGGGGAAATGTTGTCCCTCTTGTGTGACATAGAGGTTCATTTCCAAATGACCATTGTCAGGGTACACTTTGTGTGGTTCCCCTTGCCTACGTACTTCTTAGATTTTGCAGTTCTTTTACATAGTATATTGTTTCAATGATGTTTATTGGTTCTTCAACTGGATATTCATGGTATATGCTCTTGGATACACATTAGGATATACATTAAATATTGGTTACATTACAGCTGGTAACCTGGGTGCAGATGGGCTGACAGGGTCACCAATGTATATAAACAGGCCAACCAGTGATGTTATCTTTGATGCACATCAAGATTTTCTCATGGAATACCAGAGTCCTAAATTCCCCTTGTAAAAGGGCCAAAATATGGCAAACTTTATGGGAGGGCCAATACAATATTATTGCACTTCGAGAAACACACCTCAGGAAACTAGATAAACACTGATTGAAACACAAAGCTTACCATCCAATATCTCTCTCGTCAGCCAAGACCAAACATAAAGGGGTAGCTCTACTGCAACACAAAGCACTAGGATTTAAAAGGCATGCTCATAAAATTGATAAACTGGGTAGATTTGCTATAGTCATGGGCACTCTTTAAGGACAACTATTTACCTTAAGAATGCTAAATGAACCAAACATTAGTCTAGCTGCTGTTCTCACTCACGTTATGAGAATCCTAGAAGGGTTTGCTGGTAGTAACATTATTGTAACGAGAGATTTCAACCCAGTTTGGGATCCTCATCTAGATAGATCCGGAACAAGCATATCATCTTCAGGTGCCTTTTCTAAAAGGTTATAAAGTGCACAATAAACATAGGCATAAAACGCTCATAAAGAAGCACAACATAACTCAATTTGACTACATTTTCTATTTTCAAGTCCATAGGACCTATTCCAGAACAGACTACATTCTTCTAAGCAATGCCCTCCTACTACAGGTCTACAACATTACAATACGACCTATCACAACCTCAGATCATGCCCCAATAGAGCAGATCCTGCATTTGAGAGCATAAAATACTAGAGGGGGGTCACTGAATTTTGGCTCTACTCAGAGATAGAGTCATGAAAGCCGAAATAAAATATCCTATTTCCACCTTCTTTAGAACTAAACCGTCAACAGACACAACTACTGCAAGTATGTGAGATGCCTTGAAAGCAGTACTTCAGAATGTTTGTTTAAGAGCACTAGCAATTTTTTATAAAGCAAACACATCTAGAAATAACTTCTCTGGAAGCAGAAGTGATCAACGCAGAAAGGGAGCAAAAAGCAAAGCTCACGAAACTCCTATACAGCAAACTTAGGCGAATAGGGGAAAGCTCAATGCCCTAAACAAATATGAACTCACTCTCTTGCGACTTAGGAAAACTTCCTATGAACAGGACAATAAAGTGGGCACTCAATTAGCCAAACAACTCAGAAACAAACTAGAACTCAACTATATTGCAGATATATAGCTCAGCACTGGACAGGTAGCAGACACAGAAGAAGGGAAATTGCACACATCAAAAGATTATTGAACGGCTCTCTAAATCAAAGAACCCACTAATGATAAAGCCCAACTCGATTATTTGGAATCCATGGAGTTGCCACAGCTATCAGTAGAAGGCAGAGAATGTCTTGGCTCTCCTATCATGTTAGATAAGGTGAAAGCAGCAATTAAAACACTTAGAGATTTTTTACAAGAGGCCTGCGCCACTGGAGCGTCTCTTTTTTTGACACTCTGGTGGTGCGGGCCTCTCAATAATATGTATATGCGACGCAAAGCCACCCTGCATGGCTTTGCATATCCTCATAGATATGAAGTAAGGCAAGACAGTGCAAAGCACTGCCTTGCCTTACTCTGCATCAAGAAAGCACTCCATGGGTGTTGAGGGGGGTGTTCCCACGCAGCACCTATGGATTTTGATGATGACACAGATTTAAAAAATCACTTACACCTGGGGCAGCGCCAAAACCTTATGCCTCCCCAGAGCAGGCATAGCGAGGAGAAATGTTTTCATTTCTCCTAGTTTTTTCCTCTTTCTATGTGTGCTGCATTCTGCAGCAAACATAGAACGAGGAAAATGCCTCTCGGGATTGTTTTCGTACAGGAAGGTGCCCCTTCCTGTACAAAAACTATCCTGTCAACAATGCACGCACCCTTGCACCATGGTGCCTGAGTTAGCGCAAGGCAGTCAAAACGGCACCCGGGCAGTCAGAAAGGCCAGGAATGCACCGTATATCATAAATACAGTGCATTCCTGCCTTTTCCTTTTGACACAGGGTAGCGCAGCAATGTGACATGCTGTGCTGCCCTGCACCACAAACTCAGAAATGAGACCTTTACTCTTCACAAAGCTCCTGGCTTACACAAAGATCCTGGTGGCCAGAATAGAAGTGCTACTCCCATCTCTAGTTCATTCGGATCCATTCGGGTTTATAAAGTAGTGACAAACCGATGATGTTATACACATAACTGTATTTTTAATAGAAAAATCCAAAAAGATGGCTGTTCTGGTGGGCATAGCACTACGGAAAAAACTTCTGACTGTGTGAACTGGGGGCTTCATTTATGAGGTTTTCCCGTAGGGCAGCGCCGCAGGCCTTCCTGCTGCACTGCCCTACGGCAAAAGAAGAAGCAGGAATGTGCCATATCTATTAGATATGGCGCATTCCTGTCCTTTTTGCCGGCATACAATGAGCTGCCATGCACCAACGCAGGCACCTTTGCACCATGGTGCAAAGGTGCCTGTGTTGCGGGTATGATTATTTTTGTGCAGGAAGGGAAACCTTCCTGCACAAAAACAATCACAAGAAGCTTTTTCCTCTTTCTATGCATGCTGCAGATTGCAGCACACATAGAAAAAGGAAAAAATGAGGAGAAATAATGTTATTTCTCCTCGTTGTGCCTCCCTTACCCCTCCCCTCGGGATGTACGTTTTTGGCACTGCTTCAGATTTACGATTTCTCGTAAATCTGAGGCAGTGTCAAAAAGCCATGGGTGTTGCTGGGAACGCCCCCAGCAACACCCACTGCTCCCCCGTTTAATGTGGGAAACTGTGTTAAAGGGAACGATATTTACGAGGCAGCATTAAGCCAAAAGAAGTGAGCCAGCGCAGGGGAAAGGGACATGAATGCGCTCCATCTGATAGATAAAGTGCATTCCTGCCCTTTTCAACCTCATAAATGAGGCCTTGAGGATTTTAGTCAAAGGGTCACTGCGTGTTTCTGACTAACATTGGGTCTGCATCGATATAGTAATGGCAGGAAGGATGACATGGGATTTGGCATAGAAACCCAAAACATATATGCCTCCAAATGTCTATGTGAGCACACCTATATGTCCTACAATTGAGGTCTGGGGCAATCTCGCAAGACATTCTACAGAAGTTTCATTTCCATCAACATACAAACCAGTTCATCATAACCCAGCTTTTACCCCAGCGTATATCCTCGCCCGATTCCATAGATAGAAAATGGGGAACTGCCTAACCATCTCAGATCTTGTTTCCGGTAGGAGGTATTATATTTTCCAGCTTGAAAACAGAAATTCCATTTAGACGAAATAAAACATTACTACTGAAGGCAGCTATGACACTGGAGATGCACTCCAAGATCTAACTGGCTGCCACATGGAACCTCACTTCTCTTGAAAATTTTGTTTAACAAGCTTGAGACAAAAAAGGTCAAATAATAAAGCTTTATTCTATTTTCCTTTGCTTTAACAACAGGCCTACACAATCTTTCCAGGGCCACTTGTACACTATACTGAGGAAACCATTAGACAAATCACAATGGAGCACCCAATATAGGGATATCACTAAAAATGCAGGTAGTACGCTGGGGAGAGAAGCCCACTTCAAGATAGTCTAGGATTGATATAGCTATCCATCTAAATTACAGAAATTCTGGGCCTGATTCACAGAACTAACTTACGTCAAAAACGTAAAGTTAGTACTTTTGGTATTCACAGAATACACTTACTCATTTTGGTATTCACAGAATGAACTTACTCATTTCGGTATTCACAGAAGTTAGTAGTCCTAACTTTAGGACTCCTAAATGCCTTCTGTGAATACCGAAAGTCTTAAAGTTAGGATTTTCTCAGTTTAGGAGTAGTAAAGTCTACTCCTAAACTGAGAAAAATCCTAACTTTAAGACTTTCGGTATTCACAGAAGGCATTTAGGAGTCCTAAAGTTAGGACTACTAACTTCTGTGAATACCGAAATGAGTAAGTTCATTCTGTGAATACCAAAATGAGTAAGTGTATTCTGTGAATACCAAAAAGTACTAACTTTACGTTTTTGACGTAAGTTAGTTCTGTGAATCAGGCCCTCTGTCCTCAAGTGTCTGGTCACTGTTGGAGGGGATGTTGGTTTTAAGCCCAGGTGGTGGGACTGCCCGCATTAAAACATTTTGGGCCACAATTTTAGCTGCTATGAAAATGATACTAGGATATCCTCTTCTGATGCATATAGACAACATTCTGCTATAGCTGCTAACACTAATTGCTGAAATATCAAATAGAGCGAATCTGGAATTGCCTGGGAGCAGCCAAAACAATTGTAGCTGTCAAATGGAAAAAATGACCCTCCTCTGCTGGCACACTGATTCTTGAGACTGTGGAAATTTCAAGAAATAGAACACCATTCGAACGCCATCGAAAGTCCATCTCCCACGTTTGAAAATCTTGCAAGGAATCACAATTCATTTTGTGCTTCAAAATTCTCCTAGGGGTTTGTGTAGATTCACTTTCTCTGTCGCATAGAGAATGTCAAAGGATACACCCATTGTGCATGATCACATACACCAAACTCCATATGTAACAATTTTAAGATTAAATGTGTTTCCAGCCGCAGCTATTCAACAGCCTGCTGTTTTATCTTTAAGCAACCAACTGTCATTCCATATTGAAAGGATTCATAAATATATTGTCTCTCTAAACCTACCGACTGGTTTTCTACTCCAAAATGCTCATAAATACCTCTACGTATATATGGAGGCAAATGCCTCTTTTTGCATGTTCGCCCCATTATACTGGCATCCTTAACGTGGTTTTCCCTGACTTTTGGACTTCTGACCGCCTGTTTTGCTGATTTTATTTTTTCTCGCTTTAGGATTCTGGGCACTTTACCACTGCAACCCAGTGCTAAAGTGCATATGCCCTGTACTCAAACATTTAATTTATTTGCAAGTCCCTAGTAAAGTGCACTAAATGTTCCCAAGGCCAGTAAATTAAATGCTACTAGTGAGCCTGCAGCACTGATTGTGCCACCCACTCAGTAGCCCATTAAACCTGGCTCAGGCCTGCCGCTGCCGCAGTTTTAAACTGCCATTTCGACCTGGCAAGTTAACAAACTTGTGAGGCCCAAACCTTCCCTTTTATTACATATAAGTTACACCTAAGGTAGGCCCTAGGCAGCCCTAAGGGCAGGGTGCCATGCATTAAAAGGGTAGGATATGTACCTTTGAGTTCTACATGTCCTGGTAGTGAAAAACTGCTAAATTCGTTTTTCACTACTGCAAGGCCTATCTCTCCCATATGTTAACATTGGGATTGCCTTAAAACATCTTTTAAGTGTTATTTCCAATTGGGAAAAGATAGAGGTTTGGAGTTTGGTGTCTCTCGACTCACAATTTAAAATCGCAACTTATGATGAAGTCAGATTTTAAATTGTAAGTCTGAAAATGCCACTTTTATAAAGTTTACATTTTCTTACTTTTTTCATTCTGTGCCTCTGCCAGTCTCTGAATACACATCTGGGTTGAGTGACAGCTGGGCTTTGTGCATTCCCTCTGGACGTTCACAAAAAGAGAGCTGGGGGTGTGACATTTGCATCCCAATGCCCCATCACCAGGCTGATGGGCCTTCCTGAGGTAGATTGGGAGGAGCTGACACTTGCACCTGAATAGGGCTGTACCTGTCCCTGTAATGAGTCTGGAGCCAGGGCAGGAAATGCAGGGATCTTGTGATATTCAAAGGCCTCTTTGATGTCTCCCCCACTTCAAAGGCACATTTGGGTATAAGTGCCGGACCCCTGACACCACCAAATCAGAACTTTGCTGGAAGCAAGGACGCTCTGCCTGGAAGAAGGGCAGCTGTGCTGTAGGAGTGACTGCTACTTTGCTACCTGCATTGCTGGGTTGGCCTGTTGTCTGATGCTCCTTGCCTGGGAGTGAGAGGGACTGGACCTGCTCTCTACATCCTTGAACTCAAGTTTCTCCAAGAGCTTGTTGGCTTGCCTCCTGTTCTCTGAAGTCGCATGGTCACAAAAGACTTTTTGCAACTCTGCTAGTGCTGCTGGACTCTGCCATATGTGAGTCCTACCCTTGACTAAGGTGCCTCCCCCAGTCCTGGGCCTCAGAAGTGGGTTCAGCAGCTGTTTTCTGCAAAAATCAACGCAGTAACCCTTTTGCACCGATCAGAACCGATGCAGTTCCCTCTGGCGCTGTACCGATTTGACCACAACGGAGGTCCCGACTGCGAGGTTCGACGACGACACAGTGCTGAACCAAAGACGCTGCTGCGACGCTCGACTTTGCTTCAGCGTCGATCCTTCATCACCAACTGCGAGGCTCGACTTCGAGACATAGGCCCTACTGCATGAATTGTAACCGATGCATCGCGTCTACCACACCGACGCTTGATCCATTCAAAAGTACCTTTTCAGTGGGCCCTGCTTGGGTCCTGCCCTCCATTGCGGTCAACCTGAACTTTGGATTTACCCCTGTCTAGCGTGACCTCAAGTAAACTTTTAGTGCTATTGACTTCTAAACACTGCTTTTGGATTTTGGGCCTGATTTAGATTTCGGTGGATGGGTTACTCCGTCACAATGGTGACGGATATCCAGTCCGCTGAAATATAAATTCCATAGTAACCCGTCCACCGAAATCTAAATCAGGCCCTTAATTTTTAAAAATTCATATCCAGAGTTCTGCTTATTGTATTTTTGACGTTTAGGCACTGTTTTACTCAGATAAATATTCTCTATTTTTCTAACCTGATGTGGAGTCTTTTTGTGGAGTTTTTATTGTGTTACTGTAATTAAAATGTTGGACAATTACTTTACACATTGCCTCTTTAGTTAAGCATGACTGCTCTGTGCCAAGATACCAGAGGGTGAGTGCAGGTTAATTTAGGTTGTGTATCTGGCTTACCCTGACTAGGATTATGCTCCCTACTTGGACAAGATGAAAACCTCTGCCAACTAGAGACACAATTTCTAACAAACCCCATTTATTTTTTTGGACTGATGCTGCTGTTTTTTTTACTCTGCATACCTGGACTCTGCTGACCTAATCCTCAGTGTATGTGCTCTGACCCCATAAATATATTGAAATAGACTATACTCCTAATTGGCATATTTTAAGTATAAACATCATTTATTAGGATATAAACAGAGTATGAAATACAATTGCTAAACATGGAGAAAATATTAAGTGAAATAGCTCACAAATTACATAAGGCAACATATATCAGTAATGAAGGGAAAAAGAGGGAAAAAGGGGGAGGATAAGAGAAATATCTAAAGTTATTATCATAAAATCTAATCATATGTGTTACATTTATCACAGTGAGAGAAGTACATAATCTTAATATGAAATAAGCATGCAAAATAAGTACTATAGTAAAAATACAGGAATAACACATTAAGGTGGCTTTGGTACCTCCACCATGCATTTAGAAGGTAAATAAGAGTCCTTGAAAAGTTTAGATAGAAATTAAGTCACAAGCGACCACAATAACTCTCTTTTGATGGATAAGGTTAATGGTATTAAACAAACTCCATCTAATCTATAATGATAACACACTCCCTACCATCAAGCCAGAAAAGTAACTTTTGATTAATCTTTCCAGTGCCTTTGAAGGTCAACAATTGTAACAGAAAAACGAAAAATATGAAATTGATCTGAAAGATTACCTAAAAATACAGTTGATGTACTTGGTATATTAGTTTGAAAAATACAGTTCATTTGATGCCAAACTTTACTCCAGAGCACCAAATTATTTTGACAATAAAAAAGCATAAGTAAAAAAATGGCATTCAGGCATTGCTTTTGTATTTTGGGACTCATCTTATACAAAGAATCGGGTGTAAATAATAACCTGTTATATATATAAGTAAAATAAATGTGTGTAGTGGCAACTGTGTGCAAGGTCTTGTATAGTTTCCTGCAAATCTTAATCCATATATATGGAGTGCCAAGAAACATTTAGGTCTTGTTGACAAAGAAGTTCAATATGAGTTTTTGCTCTATTACCACCAGGAGTTATTTTTATATTTTTATTTAATATTGAGGTTTTTAGAAAAGTAGAAAGAAGCTGTATTAAATTATTGTCACATATAGCTGACGAGGTAGTAATTTCAAAACTGCAAAGGAAATTAGATATTGCCTGAGATAAAATATTGTATTTGTGTCTATAAGAATTAGGAAATTGAAATAAGTGTTTAGCTTGAGCAATGGTAATAACTTTGTCATTAGAAATTAGCTGAGATATCCAGATACGACCTCTATGTCTCCAAGAAGGCCAATAAAAATGGTATTATTTATAGTAAGGACCTTATCATACCATATAGGTGATTGAAGAGGAATAGATCTGTTCATTTGAGGAGGTATAAGAAGGGGTTGAAAGAGGATAGACATTTGTTTAAAAATTGTATTAGAAAACTGAGGGGATTTGATTGTAATTTGTAAAAATGCTATGAAAGAAAATGGGTGTAATAATGTTTTTTCCACATCAAGTCATAATGGAGAAGACGTATTATCAAGTTCAGAAAGCAAAAAAGATGATTATTTGTAAATAAAAGCTTTATGATATAACATAAAATTAGTAAAGTTCGCTCCTTCTTGGTCTTTAGATAATTTCAGTTTAGAAAGGGATGTACATGATTGTTTATTCTGCCATAGAAAGTGACTGAGGATGGAGTTAAAATATTTAAAGAACGAAATAAGGAGACTGAGGGGAATCATTGCAAGCATATATAAAATAATCAGTACTAGCACCACTTCTATGGAGTCTAAATAACCCCACCAAGAAAGAAATAGAGGATTCTATCTAGAGACTACCAAATTGTGTTTACTACAGATTGCATCAAAGTTGAGTATAAGGGTATCTTTAATGGAATTGATAAACTACAAGCCTAAATATTTGATTTTTATTATGATTGCAGGAAAAATTTGACATAGCAAACATACGTTTAAAACACAATTTATTTAGTTGCAAAATCTCAGATATCTCGGGATTTAATTTGTAACTTGAGACAGCATCAAACAAATCAACTTCTGCAAGAAAATTGGGAGTGAGGTTTCAGTGTTAGATACAAATAATAATACCTCACATGCATAAACAGCTAGTTTCGGTTGATTGGCTCCGTAAGGAAAACCTTGGATGAAATTATTTTCAAAAAAGTTTGATTAAAAATGGTTCAAGTGCCAATATAAATAGTAATGGAGATAATGGACATCCTTGCCATACACCTATGTGTAAAGGAAAAGTGGAGCAGGATTGTCCATTGGCAAATATTGTTGCCTTTGGGTCTGAGTAGAGAAGCGAAATTACGATAATAGTCCAAAATCAAACCATTTGAGAGTATAAAACATAATATCCCAATTCATTCTATGAAATGCTTTTTCTGCATAAAGGGTAATAGCTGCTGACAGATGTTGTTAAGCAGATGATTTTCTCAATACATAAAGAATAATCTTGTGTTGTCTGAAGAAAAACGATCCTTAACAAAACCAGATTGTTCACGGCCTAACAGTTTAGGAAGGTAAGGTTCTAGAAGAAGGGCTAAAATAGTTGGCAAAAATGTTATAATCTGTATTTCCTAATGAATTATTTTACAGACTTGAGGGACACGTTCTTATTTAGGTAGTAAACAAACGAAAGCACCTTAAAATGTACCATGAGAAAATGTCAAATTTGTGAAGTGAGTAAAAAGGGTAAGGAGCACAGGTAGCAAAGGTTTAGACAGAAATGGATTTAGAATTTAATTGGGAAACCGTCTGGATCAGGGAATTTGTTCCTTTTTAGTATATGTAACGCTGAGTTAATTTCGCCCAAAGAGATATCAGTTTCAAAAGAGTTGAAATCAATGTTAGGAAAGCATGAGTGATTAATAGACGAAAGATATGCAGAAATGTTTTCAATTGAGGAGGATTGTCTGGGGTGTGCAATGTTTGATAAAAATGAACAAATGTCTGCAAAATCTCTTTATCATTTTATGTAAGTATACCATGCTTATTATAAATACTATCAATTAAAGTAAGCTTTTTAAGTAATTGGCTAATACGTTTCATGTTTTTATTCTGGCCCCCATAGATCTTGCACTTGATTTAAGCAAAAATGCAGATGTACGTTCAGTAGAGTATTTGTTCAATTAAAATTTTGCTTCTATTAAAGCACCTAATTCTTGTGAAGATTTGGACATGTAATATAGATGTACAAGGTTTTCGATGGTACTTAGGTTCTCCTTTAATTTCGTTGCTATCTGTCTCTTTTCTGTAGAAGCAAATCTTATTATAAAATCTCTAGCTGCAGCTTTCAAGGAATCCCAGATAGAAGGGCATGTGAGGTGTACTAATAAGACGAAAAAATCCCTCAGCAATGGCTTGGAAAGATTGCGAGAAGTGTATTGTTAAATCTCCTTCTATGGGGAATATGGGAATGGGCGCTCAAAATCTAGCTCAATAATCACGGGGCATGGTCTGAAAGCAAGATAGGACCAATTTCCACGTATATTAGTTGTTGGGTTCAAGATTTGCTTAGGAAAACATAATCAATTCTAGTGTGTGAACCAGGTCCCGGTGAATTAAAATTGTATATCCTTGTAAATGGATTTACAAGTCTACAAGCATCACTAAGGGAAAGTTGTTGGGCAGCTCTGGAGAATTGCTTTTGCATAGTGTTAGGAACATATTTCATTTTAGATTGTCTATCAATAAACGGATAAAGCAATTGCTTACAATCTCTAACAAAAATCAGATGTTCATCAGCATATTCCATTAATTTAGATGAAAAGGAATCCAAAAGATATGATCAGCTTGGGTTGGGGCATAAACATTTATTAGCTAACTGGGATTTTGGCAATTTTTTACTTTATAATCAACCATGTTTCTTCTGTATAACACATTACCAACTTTTAATTTTTTAGAACAAAGAATAATAACCTATTTTTTCTTCCCTGTAGTGGGGGAAAAGAAGGAAATACTTATTCAATTACATTTAAATAATTATCTTGCAAAAAAAGCAATATCAACATTTAGTTTATTTAAGTAATCTATTATTCTTTGTCTCTTAATGGATGAGCCAAGTCCTTTGGCATTCCAAGATATAATGACTGCGCCTGCTTTTGTGACATCATAGGAGAACCCTAAGGTCTGGACCTGTTTCCACTTGTGCCCAGGAGAAAGAAGTGGACTCTAAGGGACAGGTGGCTGAAAATACGCTTAAGCTACATGGACAAAAAAGCTGAAAAAAGACCGCTGACTGTTTCACTGGACCTGCCCTGGACCCTGCTGGTGGCTTATGTTGGGGAGAGACCTGACCTCAAAGTGCTGTTCCTGACGGCCTGGAACCCTTGGCTGATGTTAGAATGTACTCCTCCCACCCAAGCAGCAAAATCTGGGATTTAGAAACTTGTTTGCCAACTTTCTACCAGGAGAACTGATGGAGGCAGGGGTTGCCATTGAAGTTGTAGTTGTCGAATCACTCGTTGGCCTCAACTTGCTGGTTTGCCACACTGAAGGAAATCGGACTTCCAGAAGGTTTTCTAACTCTGAATGTAGGGGACTTCCCTAGGACCAAACCAGAACAGCATTCAATCAAAGTCAAGGCCTTCATACTCTGCCTGCTCAGAGGTTTCCTACTTTTGCTGATGTCTGCACCGGGATCCCATGATTATGAGACCCGTGTAGTCGAGCCCCACTTCAGATCCAGCTTGAAGCTTGTCCAGCAATGACTCAATGTCAACGACGTTTTCTCCATAAAAGTCTTTAGGTCTGAAGGTAACTCCATGACTGGGGCCACCTTGGCTCTTATATCAGATCTATGTTTCATCGCGGTTTACCTTAACTTTGTCCCAATCTAGTGCAACCAGTTGCCTGCAGTTGGCACTTTTTGGTGCTTTATTTAAAACTTTAAAAAATCATATCTCTGGTTCCCCATTTTGGATGTGTGTTGCTTTGCTTTCATTTGTTCATTAATATATTCTCTATTTTTATGAATTGATGTCTGATTTTTATTGTGATGTGTTTTTAACTTTTTAACTTTTTAGGTACTTTTAAATGCTTTGCACAGTTGAGCTCAGGTTTGAAATATTGAAACCTACACTGGACCTAACAAGAATATTGCCAACATTACTTATGTTCGACTACAATCCTACAATCCACCCCAACTAATAATTCACTTTCTCACAATATGTATTTATCATTCTGGAATATCTGTAGTTGATTTTTTGAACTATGTGTTTTGCAAATCATAATGGATACAATGAACTCTTTTTCATAATTTGTACTCCCCAAATTTACTGAATACTTTTTTTACATTACTGTAAAAATTCATATATTAATTGTCACAATGCAAGACTTTAAGCGGGTGGTAAAGAATACATCATAGGAGGCTCCAATAACATTACTCCACAATGATATACATACACACACACACACACACACTCATATATATATATATATATATATATATGTCAGCTCCCGCCAATTACCAGCAAAGAGCTATGTCCTGGGGTGGGCACCCTGGGACATAGTTGGAGCCAGCCCTGGGAATGGCGGTCCCCAGGGCCATGTATGACTTCAGGAGGGGGGGCATGGCCCCCTCCTTTCTTGTGCACAAGCAGTCCAAGGGGGTTGTGGTCCCTGGTGCCTTCTAAAAAAATAAAGCCCAGAGTAGGGGGTGATCCCCTCAAACAATACATACATTAGCCCTGGGGAGGTGGTGGTCCCCATGGCCCAGGGGGGTCCGTGCGGCCCCCCCATATATTTTTTGTAATTACAGCCCTGGGGATGTGGTGCCCCCCCTGGGGCAAAGGGGGATCTGTGCAGCACCCTGCTTCATATTAACAGGAGCCCCAGGGAGGTGGTGGTCCCCGATGGCATAAAGAAGTCTTTGGAGGGGGGTCCTGGGCACCCCCCCATTTTATATCAAAATTGGCATGCCCCTAGGACCAGCCCCAGCCAAGGGCTTTTTGAAAAACAAACGCAGGAGACTGCCCTTGTTTTTTTTTTAATTCCTAGTGATATTCACAAATATTTGGCAAAAATCACTGTGAATTTTAAAAATATGCTTTTTTACCTTGCCGGGGTAACTCTGAGACCCCAAAACCTTGGAGGTTAAGGTATTCCTATCCTGCCCACTTTTCTTTTTTTTAATTTTTAGGGGAACTCAGCTGAAGTTGAGTCCCAAGATGGCTGCCAACACTTCCTGGTTGAAGTGTTGGCAGCCAATCAGAGCTCTGAAGATCTCTACGCGAGCTTGTCATTATTCACAAAGACTTTGCGATCCTAGATAGACTAATTTGAATTTCCTTTAATATCTCAAAAACTACTGAACGGATTTACACCAAATAACAAAAAACACATTCTGCGAACCAAAAACATTTTGCCAAATTTGGAGTAATTCCATTCAGCGGTTCTGGCTGCAAGCGTGTCTAAACAGTCAATGGGAATTAATATGGGAAACACACTTTTTTGGTGCCCCCTTTTCTCAGCCCACGTTTGACAGAGCGCCCTGAAACTTTCCATGCACAACAAGATCTACCGTGACACTTTTTTGGGAAAATGTTGTGAAGATTCGTCAAACGGTGCCAAAGATATAGGCAAGTCAAAAACCGCTTTTCCTATGGAAACATGGTCCTAACTATACCTACCTACTGGTGACCCCCAGTAGGTAATATATGCATATATGTGTGTGTGTGTGTATATGTATATGTATATATATATATATATATATATATATATATATTCACTGAAAAAACCATAGGTTTCAGGGACGTTATAATTAGAAATTAGCACAGGTTTCAGGGATGTTATAGTTAGTTGGACATTTCACTCGTACAAAACCAGAGAAATTCGGGCGTTATAGTTAGTTGAGCTAACTATAACTCGCGCCCCCGCAATGCACTGCTGATGACGTCACATATTACATCATTCATGACATGGTCAGTGACATCACTGATGACATCACTGATGACATCTCAAATGACATCACTGATGACATCACTGATGACATCATCCACGTGATAATCTGGTGCACCTCCTCACACCCTAATATAACCTTTTTTTTATTTTATGGGAGGGGGGCCACGTGGCCCCCCTTCCCTGGGCCATTTCTGCCCCAGGGACCCCATCCCCCGGGGCCTAGCCAGTCTTTACTTTTTTTTAAAAAGTTTTGGGGGGGGCCGCGTGGCCCCCCTCCTGAGGCCCATTATGGCCCCAGGGATCCCATCCCCCGGGGCCAACCTTCCATATTTTATTTTTTTTAACAATATTTAAATTAAAGGGGAGCCCCCCGGCCACTTCTGGCCCCGGGGACCCCATCCCCCGGGGCCGACCCTTATGTTGGGGACCGCGGGGGAGCCCCAATGCCCCTGCGGTCCCAGCCGGCTCCCCGCCTCCTGCGGGAGCCGGCATTGCTTTTGGGCAAGGGGAGCTGCTAACATGCAGCTCCCCTTGCCCAAAAGCAATTCTGCTTTGCTTCGTTGAAGCGAGAGCAGGTTTCCTGCTGAATCCTTGAAGCCCCATTAATAAAAGGGTAAAATTTCACGAAGTGTGTGGCGCCTCAATTTGGGAGCAACTTTCTCTTTGGATTTATAGCGGTCGGCTCTGGCCGCGAGGCGCCCCGCTGCTCAGTTGGCGGATCCAAAGCGCTGGGGAAATGAGGCGCTAAGGAACGACGTGATCGATTGATGGGACATGAATAGTTAAGGTTTACAGTCGTGTTCTGTGCAGCTACCCACTATGGTTTTAAACAGCAGCTGTACGGGATATAATGGCACCCACTGTGGATTTATGACTAGTAGAACTTCATCTACCAGAATGCCATGATGGTTACGCCCACTGGGGTGGAGAAGTTTAAAATGGTGCAGGTGTGCTGTGAACTTTTTGCTGCTTTCCTGTTGCCTCAGCCAGTGATCAAGGGCGTAAGGAGCCCGAAACATGTTTGGCGAAGATCGTTTGAAAGGCATGCTGATTTTGTTGCAAGGACACTGCTGAATCCTTGAAGCCCCATTAATAAAAGGGTAACATTTCACGAAGTGTGTGGCGCCTCAATTTGGGAGCAACTTTCTCTTTGGATTTATAGCGGTCGGCTCTGGCCGCGAGGCGCCCCGCTGCTCAGTTGGCGGATCCAAAGTTCTGGGGAAATGAGGCGCTAAGGAACGACGTGACCGATTGATGGGACATGAATAGTCAAGGTTTACAGTCGTGTTCTGTGCAGCTACCCACTATGGTTTTAAACAGCAGCTGTACGGGATATAATGGAACCCACTGTGGATTTATGACTAGTAGAACTTCATCTACCAGAATGCCGTGATGGTTACGCCCACTGGGGCGGAGAGGTTTAAAACGGTGCAGGTGTGCTGTGAACTTTTTGCTGCTTTCCTGTTGCCTCAGCCAGTGATCAAGGGCGTAAGGAGCCTGAAACATGTTTGGCGAAGATCGTTTGAAAGGCATGCTGATTTTGTTGCAAGGACACTGCTGAATCCTTGAAGCCCCATTAATAAAAGGGTAAAATTTCACGAAGTGTGTGGCGCCTCAATTTGGGAGCAACTTTCTCTTTGTATATATATATATATATATATATATATATATATATATATATATATATTTTTTTTTTTTCACTGAAAAAACTAAAGGTTACAGGGACGTTATAGTTAGGAAATAGAATTATAAAAATCTTAGAAATTGACTGAAAAAACATAGGTTACAGGGACGCTATAGTTAGGCTGAGATTTCACTCATAGAAAACCAGTGAAATTCAGCAGTTATAGTTAACTGACCTAACTAGAACTTACACCCCCGCAATGCACTGATTATGACCTCACATATTACATCACTCTTGGCATGCTCTGTGACATCTAACTAAATATGGGGACTGTTGGCGGAGTCTGAAGGCCCCCGCAGTCCCTGCCAGCCCCTGCCTCCTGCGGCCCCCTCCAATTTCTTAAAAAACACCTTGGCCCCGGGAAGGTGGTGGTCCCTGGGGCGCAGTGGGGTCCGTGAGGCCCCATATCAAAAATTAAAAGCCCTCTGGAGGTGTTGGTTCCACAGGGCAGGGGAGGCCTGCGAGGCCCTCCAATTTCATTGTAATTTGCCCTTGGTAGGTGGTGGTTGCCTGGGCTGCGGAGCAGGCCATACGGGCCTCCCCTGCACACATTTAGTAAATAACCCTGGGGAGGTGGTGGTCCCTGGGGCTGTGGGGGGGCCATGCGGGTCCTCCTGCATGTTTAATATTGTTAGCCCTAGGAAGGTGGCAGTCCCCAGGGCGTGGGGGGTGCCTCACATTTTTTAAAATATGCCACCGGGATTTGGCCCACTTGGGGGCTTTTTTAATTTCGCCGCAAATCTGTGGATCCACCCACGAATTTGAAGCAAAAATGTTATAATACATCTGGGGAGTCAGAGTATTCCTACATTTCCCCCTTTTCTTTATTTTTCACTTTTTTGTGGGACTTGGAGTCTGAAGATGGCTGCCAACACTTCTGAGTTGAAGTGCTGGCAGCCAATCAAATTTTAGTAGGATCCGCAAGTCCCCTGCAAGAAGTCACATCCCCAGATATCTATATTTTTTAAACTTAAATATCTCTGAAAACCACTTAATGGATTTACACCAAATCACAAAAAGCACACTTTTTGAAATAACATCGAGCTTTCTGCCAAATTTGGTGTTAAAAAAAATGAAAAACCCCCATATACATAACATGGGGAAAATATATATAGCGCAGACTTGACTCAAAGATATGTGTGTGCTTTACCTGAGCATCAGTTGGTTTTAGGCATGGGGAGATTAAGTGATTTGCCCAGAATCACAGGATGTCACGCTTCCCCAGTTGCAAAGTCTGCAGCTCTGGCCGTAACGCCATATCCTCTCCCTTAAGCGTAACATATAATCAAGTGATCAACTGGATAAAAACACAAAGATAGCAAATTATTTAAAAGTGCTTTGTCGCTATTTAAGAAACTCAGAAAATATGTCCTCATTTTAGTTTTTTAGAGCACAAACTATAATTTTGGGGAATAAGTCCCTCTCATGGAGGAGGGTGCATAGGCACCAAGTTGCTCACGCTGGGCAGGCGGGAGGAGCAGTGGCAGTACAACGGACCATAGAGGACAGGGAAAAAGAGGGCCAGAGCAACAAACCAACCATGAAGGAGAGGCAAGAGAGGCTGTGACAATATAAAAGACCATTGAGGGCAGAAGGAAGAGGCAGTGGCTTTTTACGGACAGCCCCGCCCACCGCCCCTGCTCCCCTTCCAAGACCTACTTAATGGTGGTCGCTGCGCGATGCCAGTGAGCAGGTGCCTAGGCAAAGCCCACTTCACTTACCTGTGACTGGTCCTCTGACAAGCCCATGGCCCTTTCAGACCCACCTCATCTCCTTCGACTCTCGCTCTCTCTCATTCTTGCATTCTCTCTCTCTCATGTTTTAATCAGCTTTTTCCCTTTTCTCACTTCTCAAGCTACTTTCTTCTCTCACTCACGCCATTTTTCACTTCATCTCATTTTCACCCTGTTTCTGCCTTTGCTTAAAACCCTTTGCAGCTCTTTTTGCTTTATCTTTTCTGCTTTTCTGCCTTTGCTTGAAGCTCTTTCAGCCATTTTTAGGTTGAGCCTATACAGCGCTTGCGCGATAGGCAATCTGTTGTCTGTACTTTGTGGAGTCTGATTCCTTCCACGCTTTGGATTGGCTTGTGTTTGTGTCATTTAAAAATCGTAGCCTGCAAATGGCTAATGCTGGGTGCATGTCCCACCTTTTCTGTAAAGTTCACTCCCATGGAGTATTGCCGTGGGTACGAGCAGCGACGCACACGCAGTCCCTACGTGCAGTGCAGCCGATGAGTGCTTGTCTTTTTCTTCCCTGGCTTTTCCTCTGTTGCGAAGTCTTCGGAAAAGAATAGTGCATGCGTACTTCTATGTGTGTACATTCCTGAGAGAACTTCAAGCCGCTCGTACCCGTGCGGGCTTGGCGCTTCCATCCAACGGTGACCCGCCCGAGGAATATATATTTCTATTTTCACCATTCAGCGCGAGGCTATGGCAGCATGTTTTTTTTCTGTTGGCTAAATGTTGTGTTCAACGGGGTTTCAGAGTCAGCAAGCTGGAGGGCAGGAGTTTCCGGTAGGGTGGGACATTTGAGTGAAGTGGGTGAGAGAAGAATACAGATCTGCAGGTCACAGGCGTCATTGGGGTGACCTAGCGGCGCCATACAAAAATCTATGAATAAAATACCTATCCTCTAATGAAAGTTGTCTGCATTGCACTGACCAAGCAGGCAGAGCCTGTCCCTTGAAGGGTGCCCACTCCAACCTCACCTGTGGACAGTCCATGCAGCACCCGCACGATCTCACCACCGCAAGGCTAGAAAGCTGTCCAGTCCCATTTCCTAACTGCTCCCTTTCTTCCCATCTGGCACAAAACCGCCATTCGGCCACAATCACGCCCGCGCTGCCCGTTCCTTGGGGAGCGAGATGTCCGGTGAGCCAAAGCGCTGATGCATCCGGGGAATTGAAGCTCTGCCATGAGTAATTTATCCAAACCCCATTCCACCAAGCACCCAGCACCGCAGCATACCATCTCTGAGCGCCTACAAAACTCCACCTTCTCTAACACTCCATTCAACAGCAGTGAGCATGTGCTTTTTCGAAGGGCCCTGGGTCAAACATCCAAAGCAGCCAACAACACTAAGAAAGGCAGCACCACAAACGGATGCAGGGGCTGGGAGGGGGTTGCCGGTTCCACACGTGCTCCTGCAAAAGACACAGGAACCACACATGGAGAGCAAGCACCTCCAAGTCACAGACTGCACAAGAATCCCACCCTCCTTCCAACACCGCCTACTCGGCCTCGAGCACAAACCTCGAACAACCAGCTGCATTGGCTGTCTCCCACCTGCAATTGCCTCTTGCTTACAAAAACTTCCATGCCGGAAACCTATTCTGCCTATTTTAAAAATCGCCCCTTTCATCTTCTTGGAAGTTGGCATCTGGCCCCCAGCAAAACCAAATCAACACTTGGCTGTTGGCCCATGGGAGCGGCTGTGCCCCAGGATAACAGGGGAATAACAATAAGATGAGCTCCCAGGAGGCCCAAATTACTCCAACCCCCCCAGCCATGGGTGTAGTGCCCACCAGTGTCTGGCACTGCAAACCCCAACACTCCCCCACACCAGATATAGCAGGAATGCAGAGGGATTCCTGGGAAGACCACCAACCCCACCCTCTTCATCCCGAGGCCGAAGAGAAATAAGGATCCAGGGAGGGGAGAGACCCCACTCCTCCACACTGATGTAATTGGACTTCAGGTGCGCCGCACATTAAGGCTGCTGAAAACCCAAGCTATGGTCCAGCCTCCCCGAGGAGCACTGCCCTGCTTGAGGCATAATGTGCAGATGCACCAGGGTCCACTGTGCCCCTGACTCCACATCCGCTATACCTTTGCACCCAAAGTGCCGCTGGGGTGGAGCATGTCTCTTGACTGCAGCTGGAGCTCTCGCAGCAGTGCTACTTCACCGCCCCTACAACAGCGGCCGCACCCCCAGAGCCAAGCATCCTTACTCACCTTCATTAACCTGCCACTACCCTCTGCGGCCTCCTGTCTCCTTGGCTCTGCACAGTATGAAGGGGAAAGCAGTGTAGGAGGGGCGTACGGTTCCTAACCCCTTCCCTACACCTAACAGTGCCACAGGTGCAAAATTCAGGAGGCGAGGATCCTCCTGTACCATTACTGCTTGTGTTTTGGAAAAACTGGAGAGGGGGGTCTCCGCCAGGACCCCACGTGGTGGGCGAACATCACGGTCCCTCACTCTCCCAATTTAAAATGTAACTCGCTTCTAGGCTTCATTTTAACTCTAGCCTGATGTCTTTTAGAACTTAGAGCTGGTAGCGGCTCTTGTGGACTGCATAGAGGCGGCCACAGCGCAGGAGAACTCGTTAAGGTCCCCCTAACCTCTGCCCTGTCAGATACACACACCCCAATACCTCCCGGTGCAGGAGCGAGGGTTGGGGGGAACCCAATCCCTCATGTCCCACCGTGCCCAGGGAGGGGACCGGCAATGTTGGGGCCTTGTTATGGAAGCACCTACGTCTATGTAGCGCACACTTCATGATGATGGCGCTACGCATATGGCCTTGCGTTTTGCTGGGCCTGTTATTACCCAGGGGCTTATTTACAAGCCCCTTGCGCCACTTTTGCATCTTTTTTAATATGGGAAAAGTGACGTACGGGTGGCGCAATGGGCTTGTAAATAAGCCCCCCAGTATTTACTCACTGGCGCAGATGCTGTACTGCACTAAATTATTTAAAGACTTCTGCGGAGGGAATCTTGCCCAGATCCTGCCCCAGTGGGTGCTGGTCTTGTGTGATCCCGCATCTGGCCCTGAACCACTTAGCACCATGTACTGCCACAAGGCACTACCCTCCTACCTAGCAGTCTATCCCTCCTGAGGCCGTACTGCTCCCCCAGTCCTCCCCCCAAACCTCGTAGATTATCCTGGTAGCTTCAACTAATTTAGAAACAAATCTCGTTTTTTGGGAGAGGCTTGGACGAATGTGCTCATATATT
This sequence comes from Calotriton arnoldi, assembly GCA_963921515.1. Classification (NCBI taxonomy): domain Eukaryota; kingdom Metazoa; phylum Chordata; class Amphibia; order Caudata; family Salamandridae; genus Calotriton; species Calotriton arnoldi. The sequence continues at coordinate 783,385 of CAWUFW010000934.1, forward strand.
GAAATGTTTTACTCGCTGATGTTTCCATCGACTCACCCATTACAAAATAGGAAAAAGTTTCTTTAAAGATTCGTCAGCTGTGCACCTTGCCTTATTCTTAATGTTATTGAGCAGTGAACCTGTTTCAGAGAAACGAATCATCAAATGCTTTGGATTGCCAGCCTGCCCCAGAGTTTCACCATCACGTGGGAGGGAGTGTTTTCTTCCAGGTGTCACTCCACAGGGTTTTGCTCTACACTTGATATTGGAAGTTGGTAAAAAGAATTTCAAATGTGTCCCTTTTGATCCCTAATGCAGTATGCAAATAATTGCCTGCAGAGTCACATGGGCATAATAACTCCACCATCTTCTATTCCTCTTCATAGAAACACATTAAAGCTTGTCTAGTCTTTTATTATTTCGTTTGCCTCCGGTACTTGGAATCTTGATTATAATTATAGTACTTTAAGTCCTAGAGTGCAAAGAAAGTGAAAGTAAGAGAAGCTACACATTTGTGACAGAACATACAACTTGCCCTCTCCGTTCTTGTTTCTTGGCTGGTCATTTTGTTTTTACATGGAACAAAGTGCAAAACCTATGGCATGCTGAATACGTTTGACCTTTGTTAGATGTAGTTTTTAAAATCACTTTGTTGGATATGGTAATGTGGCTCTTTAATATTGGACGCTATATTGTAGCCTTTAAGGATCCCAGATCAGTGAAACCATTTAGTTCTACTATTGTGTTTGTGGTGGTCATGGTTTTTAGGCCTCGCATAGGCAGTGCTTGCGCTGTCTCTTCGAGACATGCTGTATTCAGGTATGGACTATAAGCTCTGGCCATCTTTTCAATTGGCTCCTCTTACGGTCCTTTGTAAATGCTGGCTATTCATTTGTGAATAGGCTTAGTAGTCCCTCCTTTTAGACTTTAGTATACTCCCATGAGGACTGACTCTGCTACATGTGTTCTTACTTTCACTTTTAGTCATGGTGCTCTGTGAACACTCGTTTCTTATTAGGTCTGGTTTGGTAGCTGTCTACTGCACACTCTTCCGCTTATTACACAGCATGGCACACCCGTTTCTTCATTTCAGCACAGCATCGCTTACACTGTAAATTTAAGTAGCGGCATAGCAGTACGTTTTTCTTTCATTTTTCTCTACGGCGCAGCTTTCAATTGAAATGTATAGCGCAGCAGAAGTGAGCGACACACTTTAACACTTACCATGACCTCGTGTCTTTATTTATAAACAGCACCGCTTTCACTTTAAGCACACCTTTGATTGTTTATGAACAGCGCTGCTTTCCTCCACAACCCACCACAGCGTATTTACAATTCTTTATTCCAGACTGGCAAACCGATTTATTGCCTTCCTGAACACACTCAGCCGACAGCTGTTTCTTCTGCCGTCCCCCATTCACCCCCCTTTTGCTGTTCACTGTTGATCCGACTTGCTCTCCTGTCCCAGCCTCTCATCTCCCCACCCCTCCTCCATCCTCAACCACTTCCCTTGCCGCTGTCTCCTTTAGCGCTGCTCGCTTGTCACTGCAGCCAATCTCTGTGACACTTGCAACCTTTTAAAAAACATAAGGCTTATTAACCATTCAAATAAAGTTTAACATTTCAACCATACTTTCAGTTCATTTTCTTTGTCCGGTTTCACAAATCTCTTGCGCCCCACAGCCAATATGATGCGGTCGGGACTTGTAATGGCGTGTCAAAGTAACCCTGCCCCTCACGGCACAGTGCAGTGTTTTCATGGCTCAGCATGGTACCCGCTTCATAGACATCGCACTTTCACTTCTACATCTCCACAGCACGTGCTTCATGGACGCCAAGCTTCAAGCTAAGTTCTTAAAATTGAATTAACTCATCGCCAGTGCCTGAAGCCTGTCGATCACTCCCTCTCCCCCACAGCAGTTACGCTTCTGGCTTGAGCACGGTGGATAGTGGACCAAGCTGCACGTGCGCCTACACTGAAGGTGGCAGCGGACTGTTATTACATGCCACATCTCTGCCTTCCCTTTAGCTCCATACTTAAAGGTGCACCATGACAAAAATGGGGCAGGCAGCCGAGCTCAGAGCGGGGGCAGTGCCTAACCGCAGTACAGCTCAACCCTGGGGCATTCAGAGCAGGCGGCATGCAAGCCAAGGGGGCACCGTTAACAGCACTGCTTCAAAGCCGCTAGCCTGGCTGACAACATCTCCAAAGGTCCATTTTCATTCCCCCCCTTATATATGTACCCAATCCCAATGCCATGCATTAGCGACAGATGTATTCAGGTTCCTTCATGCAACAACACAACAAGGAGTCTATTTTGTGTGTGGTAAGATTAAAAGCAGGCTTTTAAATTGTTGACAGTCTTGCTAAGTCAGATGTACTTTTTTTCACATTTGTGTTGTAAAACATGCTTCAGTGACACTTCCGGGGGCCTCCAAGGCTAGTGTAAAAGGAACAACATTGCCATATACAATGCCAATAGCTCTAACTTTCACAAATGCGAGACCGATTGCATTGCAAATGCTTGTTGCTTACAGCTGTTCTGCTTTTAACCCTGTTTTCTTCTTTTTGCATTAGGTCTTTTCTGATATTTTCTCTTTTGCTCAGCACCCTCTGTTTCAGCCAGTTTCTGCTCTTGGTTTAGCTCTATTTCATTTGTTTTGCTCTTTTTCTCTTTCCCTCAGTTTGCTGCTCATTTTGCTCTTGTCTTAAGCACTTCTCTGCTTTTCTCCTCCTTTGTGCACTCTTGCTCCCCGCCCGCCAGTGCCTTTTTCTCACCTCCCTTGCTCCTTACTTGCTCTCCTGTATCTTATTCCCACTCTGCTGCACAGCCCTGTCCACCGCCCCTGTCACCCTCTCCCGTCCCAGGACCTACAAAATGGCAGCCACTGTGCATCTGTGTAGCGGGCGCGCCACTGATGCACCAAAGGCAAACCAAAGGCAAGCCTGTCTGTGCCCGTCCGCACTCGACCCGGTCCAGCGCAACAAACTCTGGCACAACTACCCCCAGCGATATACTGTGGAGCTTCTACACTTGCTCGACCAGGGACACCTCTCCCGTTGCTGCTACCGCATTGTGCTACACTCCACAGTGGGAGTCTTTACCTACTCCCATTGACACTTCACTAGCAACCACCAACCCAGAACTCCCATTCATATTCCAGCCCCTCAAGAACTTTCCCTCACAACACGTCATGCTACAGCAAACCGACACCCCAGAATTCAGTCTCTTGCATGGAACTCAACACCCGCTCACTCAGCAAACATGCAAGCAAAATCTGGAACTTGCTGAGCAATGAAGCAATGAACCTCTTCTTCCTCACGGATACCTGGCTTAGCCTAACCCCGGAATCTGACATTACCACAGCAATCCAAGCTTCCCAAAAGATCACATCAGAAGCAAGGAGGGCGACTCATGATCAAATACAAAGACACCATGAGCTGCTCAACAGCCACAGAGAATACCACTCAGTTCATGAAAAATCTGCACTTCAAGCTTCAAATCTCCAAAAACGTCACTTTTAACAGAACTCTCATCTACCGACCTCTGGGACCACAAGCCACCTTCACCATCCCCATTACAGGCTTCATCTCCCCTTTCACCATCAACTCCAAAGCCTTCATACTCCTCGGAGACCTCAACTTCCTCCTGGAAGACAGAATCAACTCCTGCTCCTCAGCACTGCTAGAAAGCCTGAACAGCATTGAACTAACAATTCATCACAGAACCTACACACACCACCGGCCGCAAACTGGACCCATCTTCACCACCACAAACAACATGAAGTTCAACTCCACCTCACCTCTTACATGGTCCGACAACACCATGATCCACTTCCAAATCAACAACAGCAGACCAAAGCAGCCACCAACATCTGCCCACCCAGCTGCTGTTGGAGCAAAGTCTCAGAAGCAGACTGGCTTCACAGACCCACCCCACCCTGAGGACAACATCAACAAGGACATCAACAACTTTAACAACTGGATCAAGAACTGCACCCTGGAAACATGCAGCAGTCAACGCACTCCTCAAGAAACCTTCTGTCGACCCCATCCAATCGACCAACTTTCAACCTATCTCCCTACTTCCCTACCCAGCGAAGTAATTGAAAAGCCCATCAACAAACAGTTCACCAGCCACCTCGAGCTCCAGCACCTACTAGACAACATTCAATCAGGTTTCAAAAAGAATTACAGCACAGAAACCTAACCCATTGCAGCTACTGATCATATCAGGACCAGACTTGCCCGAGGAGAAACAGCCGCCTTCATCCTGCTTGACCTCTCCACAGCTTTTGACACAGTCGCCCACAACACACTCATCAGAAGACTCCATGAATGCGGTATCCAAGGGCTGGCACTCAATTGGATCTGCTCCTTCCTCACAGGGAGAACCCAAAGAGTGAGACTGCCACCCTTCACATACAAGGCTACAAAACTTGCATGCGGGGTCCCCAGAATTCATGCCTCAGCCAGATCTTGCCAACATCATCAGGTCTCAAGGCATCACCATCCTCTCCTACGCAGACATCACCCAACAGCAGACAAGATGCCCACCACCAGAACCAACTTCCTCAACTACATGACCTTGGTAGCAGAATGATGAGAACCAACTGCTTGAAACTGGACACTAACAAGACGGAAATACTAGTCTTTAGAAACAAGAACTCCCAATGGGACACCACCTGGTGGCCGACTAAACTAGCACCCACACCATCACCCACCAACCACGCCAGAAATCATCCTGGGCAACAAGTTAAATATCACAGTACTAGTCAACATAGTGAGGTCTGCTTGCTTTCACATCTTATGAAAGCTTTGAAAAATCTTCAAGTGGCTCTCACAGAACACCTGACGAACCATCACACATGCACTCATCACAAGCCGACTCGACTACATGAATGCACTGTACATCAGAATTTCCCAGCAACTCCAGTCCTGACCACACTCTAGACCGTACAGAACGCAGTGGCAAGACTCATACTGAACCTTACTCACTGCTCCCACATCTCCCAACACCTCAGGGAGCTTCACTGGCCCCCGTTGCCAAATGCTGCAAATTCACACTCCTCACACACACTTACAAAGCCCTACACAACACAGGACCTGCATACCTCAAAAACTGTTTACTAGATGCCTCACTCTTACAGGCACACACCCACCAAATTCGCAGAGCAGGTAGTCACTCGATCTCTGACCTCACACCCATAACAAGGTAGAACTTCCCACAACACATCAGACCCTCCTCCTCAATAACTGAATTTCACAAGAAGTTAAAGACCTTGTTCTTCGAATATTTCTGAGGAGACTACATACCTGAACACCTGTTCAGGTGCCTGGATGCCCTCACGGGTGGTTAGTGTGCTCTACAAATTGGCATATCATAACATAACAGACATGACATGATATAATATAACAATCCCCCACTGTTTTTAATATAAGTGTATTCTATACCTCTTAACTGAGTTGCTCAGATCTCTAATATTACAATATTCACGCAACACAGCAAGCCACCTTTCTGTGCTGTGGGGCGTTAAAGTATTGGAATGCGCCGTAATTAACATTATATGGCACATCCCTGCTCTCTGTCTGCAATGGCGCACAAACTGCTGCCTAACACCACTGCTATAGGCAGGATTGTTTTTGTGCAGGGAGGGACAAAAGGAAACAACAAGGAGAAATTAAGATATTTCTCTTTGTTGCATCTCTGGTGGGGAGGTATAGAATTCTGGTGCATTTCCCAGGTTTACAAGGGTTTGTAAATCTGGGAATGTGTCAGAATGCATGGGTGGATGCGTGGGAACACCCACGTTCCACCCATAGCACACCTCCCTACCGCAGAGTAACACAAGGCAGCGATTTGTGCTGCCTTTTGTTACTCTAGATTTATCAAGCCATGCAGAGCCACGCAAGGTGGCCTTGCGTGGCTTCGTAAATCTCCTTTTAGGGTTTGTATCACCCTGTATCCCCTTGTGTGGCGCAGGGCGACCAAAACCTTTCATAAATTTGGCCCCAATCGAACAGTTTATATACCATCAGCCTGATCAATACCTAGTGCCCACGCTCATCCTTCCCAATGTATTAGCTCCAAGGTGGACTAACACCCTCCTAAAAACTACATAGAACGGTATTGGGGTCAGCTTATCGTTGTAGTATGTCACAAGAATAACCTGAGTTACATCATGTAACCTGTAAAGCACAACATCTGACCCAAAACCCCTGCCCCTCATTACCCCTGGGTCTAGAATCTAAACTTCTACGCTCATCAGAAATAACTTATAAGAACAGTTTATCCCTGTTAATTCCTCCAGTACAAAGTATTGTGAGGTGCTGAAATTGGGGGTTAAACAATAAGGTAAAATATTTACATGCAGTCTGACATTGATGGAGGAAATGGCCCCCTGGTAGCACTCTTCACACTACTTTGGGCCAGTCAACATTTGAACACAGACTTGGAATCCTTTGATTCAACAGTGCTAACATGCAACATCATATCTCTCACCGTCAGTGACACTGTTGACCAACCAGGTTCATTTTCTCCCCCCCACCCTCACAAAGTGGACGCTTAGACAAAAATGTAATCTGCAGTCATCAGGGTCACAACCTGAAGATCTGCTCTCCATTCTGCAACACCCCCACACCTGTGACCTGAGTATGCCAATTCTCCTCAGAGTTAGTATGGTAAGATGATACACTGAGAACATCCAACCTACTGGCCAGCTTCATTAGTTCCTGTTGCTAAACCATGATCTATTCAGGAGAAAGTTTGGGCGCCATCTGGTGCCTGCTGGGTCTGGTGTGTTGCTTCTGCAATATTCTCTGAGGTTGAGGGCTCCTTCGGGTCTGTAAAAAACTGTGATTTATCATCCGTGATGATATTCAACATGGCAGGGAACAAGAGTGCAAGTTAAGCTATCGCAAACCCCTCTTAGTTCCTAGAAATAAATGCCTCTTATTCTGCACTGTGGTTGTGTAATCATGAAAGAGAACACTTTATTGTTGTTCACCATTATTGGCCCACCTTGTCTGGTCTATGTGAGAAGAATATTTCTGTCCTTTTAGTTCAACAGAATTACTGGGCTTTAGAGGGTACAGCAGATCTGGAAGGAGGAATCCACAACATAGAACTGTGAGAGATCATTCGGCACCACTTTGTCTTTCAAACAGGTCTTGAGGAAAATGCCCATATTAGACCCTTGAAAATGTTCTGCCACGCCAACGATGCAGAGATTGTTATAGCATGAAGGACCTCCGCATCCTTCACATGCCAATTTACTGTCTTAATTTGGGCCCTTCGGTCTCCCACATCCTCCCTCAGCTCCACAATTGTGGCCTGTATTTTGACCAGGGAACACTTGTTAATTTTCACTGTTTTGGCAATTTTTATTTGGCCCACTCTCAGTAGCATTATATCGGTAGCTACTGTGTTGATTTTCTGCTCTAGGGCTTCAATTGATTCTTTAATGGCCATTGAGATGTTATACAATGTATTGACCTGTTCTGGATCCTCTGCATTGTGTGTTCACTTCAGTACACTAATCCACAGATGCTAGTCATATTTGGCACTCAAAAGTCCCACTTCGCAGGAACTGCAAAGTCTAGGGGAGTGGGAGAGAGACAAGTAGAGGCTGTGGGTACCATCCCTCATTTACCATAGCTCTAAATTATCCTCAAAAGGTCATTGCATCTCACCATATCATCCTAAGTAGTCCAATTTAATGCTTCAGGCTGCAGAAGTTGTGTCCCTCAGGTCTCAAACGTGGCATTATGCAAGAGTATAAGATCTCTCTTAGTGCTCCCTGTCTGTCACAGCTCTGGGATGTAAGTTTGCGGGAAGGTTGCAGGGGCATCAAGCAGGCCAAAAGAGACTGAGATGAGCAGGGCAGCACAGGCCCCACCCAAGGGAACTCAGCAATGCGATCAGCATGTTTACCTCCATCGGTCACTCATTTACTCACAGCGGGATCCATACACACCAGTCCACCCTCTGATTTCTATCATTTCCAGGTCGGTTGACCATCACCCGGCCCCACTACCATTAGTCCACACTCCAGGGCAGAACAACTGAGCAGGGACCACTAGGGATCCTCAGTGGTTGGGGGTAGTTCCTCCTCAGCTCAAGCTGGCTTCCTCTCCACTCCGTCTAGGCTTCGGGGTCACTCACATGCACAGTCCTCATAAAAAGCTGCCTCAGAGGCCACGAATAAAGGTTCAGTGTCGTGCCGCCACATAGAGGAGGCATTTTTGATGGATTAGCGTGCAGAGATCCCCATCAAAGTGCAGAACCTCAGTAGTAAACGACCGCCGCAATCACAGGCTGCTCAGGTGAAGCCATTGTAGGGACATGCTAACAATACATTTCTACGTGTCGTACTTTAAGTACCATGTACATGCTACATTGTCTACATAGAGATGACTTATTAATATTTAAAAGGGATGTTTTGACCTGTCAAAAGGATTAATTTTGACCGGTCAAATTGCAGTTTTTACACTGCTACAGTCAGGCTGAAAACATATATGCACTGCCAAAGCAGACAATGACAAAATAGGTTCCTCAGTCCAGGTCCTTGGTACACTTTGTACCATATACTGGGAGGCAGATTTACAAGCCCCTTACGCCGCCGGTGCGTCACGTTGTGTGACGCACTGGCGGCACAACCTGCTGAGTGATATTGACAAGCACACGTAAAACCACCCTGCGTGACTTTACCTGTGTTTGTAAATATCGCCCCTTTTCACGCAACAGTTTGCGTGTTAGGGGCATGACATGGGTGTTGCTGTGGGTGTTCCGACACAACACCCATGTCCACTGATGTATTTCCAGATTTACGAGCAGTCGTAAATCTGGAAATGCGTCAGACTGCTACGCCTTCCTAGGGGTGGCGTAGCGAGGTGCAATGAGAAGAAATGTTTTAATTTCTCCTTGTTTTTTTCCTCTTTCAATGCGTGCTGCATTCTACAGCACGCATTGGAAGAGGAAATCACCTCAAGTGATTGTTTTTGTGCAGGAAGGTGCCCCTTCCTGCACAAAAACAATCCCCCCACGACGCAGGCATTCTTGCACCATGGTGCAAGGGTGCCTGTGCAGGCGCATTGCAGCAGTTTGTGCACCAGCGAAGGGGGAAGCACGGAGATGCAACATATTGTTGTAAATATGTTGCATCCCTGTGCTTCGAAACTAACGAACGGCTTATCAAAATGACTTGCGGCACCGCGCTGCGTTAATTTCTTGTAAATCTGCCCCTTGGGATTTATAGGTAAGTTAAATATGCCAGCTAGCACTGTGCCAATTTAACCATGTTTCAAAGGGGGAGCACAGGCAGTTTACTACTGGTCATCAGGGGTAAAGTGTCGAGATTTCTAAAGCCTGGCCCAGCTAATGACAAAAAAATACTAGTGCAACATGCAGGAATGGGAGATTTCATTCAGTAAATTTTTGTAAAATCTTCTAATGATTAAAAAACATTTAGAAACAGAATGCAGTCAGAATTTAGTACTTTGAAACTATCTACATTATACACGTCCGAACAGGATTTAAAATCTCTTTACTACATACTCAGTTTACACTTTATTTTTTTTTAGCATTATTTAACTAAAGTTCTAAATAAGAACACATAACTTTAACCAGAATTGACTGTAAAATAAGACAGGGCAAAACCTGCTCAGCGTTTAAAAGAGCAAGCCGACAAACACACACAAGCAAAGATGAGAACCCCAGAGACTGTACAAAGGCATGACAAACAGAGAGAGATGTGATGCAGTCTGATTGGTCCCTGAAGCCGATTGCAGCACCATCTTGGTTTCTGAGAAATGTGAGAAAATGCCATACATGACTTACGGAATGAGGAAGTCAATTAAAGAAAAAAGAATACTTGAACCCAAAGCAGAAATAAATAAAATACCAATGACACAAAGTTTGGGCCAGATGTACTAAACACTGGTTGCAAAATAGATGTCATCATTTGCAACTAGTATTTTTGTGACTAATGTGGTTGTTTGTGAAACGGCCTGTGTACTAATAAGTTGGTTCGCAAAATCACTGTAGTGGGTTGCAATTCGACCTACCTCACAAATATTAATGTCCTATTACTTACCGGTAATCTTCATTACTCCTGGTCCCGTTGTCCTCGTCCCATTCCTTAACAAAGTGGAGATGACCATCTCCGCGACAGAAAAAAAGAACAGGAGCATGCTGGGATACCCAAACCACTCCCTCCCACTGGGAGTACATAAGCGGTACCAACCCAGCATGCAGCCTGAAAATACCAAGCCAACAACCGGAAGGCCGGCCGCCAGGGAGGGAGGGAGGGATGTAAGGAATGGGACGAGGACAACGGGACCAGGAGTAATGAAGATTACCGGTAAGTAATAGGACATTACCCCCAGGTCCCTCCTGTCCTCGTCCCATTCCTTAACAAAGTGGAGAATACCAAAGCAGAAAACCCGGCCTTCCGGAACCCCACCAATGCCAGGGGCACCAGACCGAAAAACGGCAACCCACAAGGGCAAAAGAGCCCACAAGAAAAGAGAAAAAAAGGGCAGGGAGGAGCACACAACCAACCAAGCCCCCAACCAAGTAGACAGAGCCGAGACCCCAAAACCAGCAGGGGACGACCAGAAAAAAACACAAGAAATCCCCCCTCCCCCCCCAGGCAAACCAGAAGGGGGCCACAAACGCAAAGCCAAGCCCCAAGGGATCAACCAGAGGGGCCAAACCAAGCCCCCCCCCCCGAACGACCAAAGGAAGTCCAGGAGAAGCGGGCACGCCCCAAACGGGGAAACGAAGCCAGAAAGGGCAGCCGACCAGGGAGAAAACCCCCCAAGCCGGAAGCCCACGGCCCCAGGCACCACCAGACAGCCACCCAACCAGGAACCAAACAGGCCAACCCAGCCCAACGGCCAAGAACAGAGGAGAACAGGCCGCACAAGGAGGCAGGGCCGAAGGCCCAGGATGGAACACAGCAGAGGCAAGACAGAGAGCGAACCCCCACCCCCCCAAGACAGGGACGAGGGCGAACCACAGGCGCAGGAACCCACAAAGGACCACACCCAAAAGCGAGGGGAAGGAAGACGAAACCGAAGAGGCACGCCAAAGCAAGAGAGCCAGGAAAGACTCGACCACCACAGGACCACCCCAAGACACCAGGGGAAGCCAACAGCAGAGCCGCAAAGGGGGAGAACCGGACAAGCAAACAGGCACCCACCCAGAGGAACAGCTAGGAAGAGAAGAGGGCAGGGAACCAAAGCAAGGCCCCACCCCCCTAGCCGAAAGCAGCAGCAACGGGGAACCGGGAGGTCAGAAACCCACAGAAGGACCGGGCCATAGGGCAGGACCGACCAAAGGCCAACCCCAGCCGAGACACAGAAGAGCCGCCGGAACCAAGAAACACAACAACAGAGGCCCAACACGGAACCGGGGAAACCAAACCCCAGAACCGGAAAGGCGGAAACACCACCAACCAAGAGCCGACCAACCGCCAGGAGGAGAAAGGAAGACACCAAGGAACCACCGAAGGCGAACCCCAGGAGGAGCCGCAGAAGGGCAAAACAGGAAAGACCAACAAGGAGGCCAACAGCCCAACCCCGCAGGAGACCCACAGACGCCCAAGAAGCCAGCCGGAGAAACCGGCAGGCCAGTCAGCCAGGAGGCACACAACACGGCGCCACCAGGACCCGGAAGGAGAGGCAAAAAGAACCCCCAACCAAGAAGAGGCACAGGGAAAGGCATAGCAGCCAACCCCAGCCAGGACAACCAGAGAGCGGAGCAGCAGAGGGAGGGAGCCCAGCAGCCCACACATCGGACCCAGAGCCCCAGCCAGCCGCAAAGGAGCAGCACAGGAAAGGCCAGAAGACCAGCCCAAGACAAAATCCAAGAGAACGAGAGGCCAGGCAAGGACCCAAGCAGGGACCAAAAGAGGACCCTAAGCCAACAAGGGCCCACAGCACAAAGCCCGACCCAACCAGCCAAGAGGCGCACCAACGACCCACACACACAAGCGAACGGGAGGCCAACCACAGGGACCGCAAGGGCAAACCCAACAGAGGCAGAGCCCAGGCCCCAAGAGCGCACCCGAACAACCCAGGCACCAGAAACCGAAGGAGAGGAGCCCGGAGAAGCCAAAGACGCACCACCCAACAGGGGAGCGGGAACGGACCCAAACCAGGGGAGAAGGAACACCCAGAGCCAACAAGAGAACAAGGGTGACAGACACCACAGGCCGAAAAAAAAGCCAGCGTGGGAGCCCAGGCCCAACAACAGATCCCCAAAGGGAAAAGGCCAGAGCCCCAGACCCGAGGCAAAGCCAACTGCAAGCAGGAAGCAACAAAGCGGCCCACACACCAGGGGAGGCCAACACCCAACACCCACAAGCAGGGAAAGGGCACAGCAGACAGGGCAGGGCAGAGGAGCCGGGCACCCGAAGAACAAGGGGCCACCCAAGGCAAAGGCCAAGAAAGACCAACGACACCCAGCCACCACAGGAGCAAAAGGAGCGGCAGGCGCGAAGGGAAGCCCAACAAGCCAACATGCTAAAGGCCCACCAGAACAGGGGGAGGACACAACAGCCCTCCCCCCCCAAAGAAAAACCAGGGGGAGGACCAAGCGAACCCGCAGAAGGCAGAAAACCCCCAGCAGGGGGCAAGCAAAAGCACCCAGAAGGAGGCAACAAGCGCCCAACAGCACAGGCGGCCAAAGAACAATGCCGCAATGCAAGACCGACGACTCCCAGTCAAGGAAACACCACGTACCAGGCCCGAACCCTCAAAGGGCAGGAACCAACCGGCGCACGGGCAGCAGGCAGCCGAAGGAAGCCCAAGAACCGCAAGGCAGCAGGACTCTGAAGGGCAGGACGGCCGGAGGCCCAGAAGACAGACAAACCCTGGGAGACACAGCCCAAAGCGAACCAAGGCCCAGCAAGCAGACACCACCCCGGGAGGAACCAGGACCGACCCGGCCAAACCCCAGGGCGGGCAGCAGGAAGAACAGAAGCCAAGGCCGCAGGCCAGCACAGCAAGAAAGCACAGCAAGCCAGAAACCGACGGGCGACAAGCACCAAGGGGACAGGCCAACAGCAGACCCAAAAGGGACCGACCCCCAGCACAGACGCCAACCAGCAACAAGCGCCGAGCCAGCGAAAAGCCAAAAAGGCCCAGGAACACACAACCCATGGAGGAAGCCCCGAAGGACCCCTCGCCCCCCAGGCAAAAAAACCCCCAAAAGAGGGTATCGACACAGGGGAAACCATGGCCCAAGACAGGACAGGGAACCCAAGGACTGCCAGGAACCCAGAAACAGGGGTCAGCGGAGGCAGAGAAACAGGCCGGAGACAGCAAGGACCCCGGACTGAGCAAAGCACAGAGGCCAGCACGCAGGAACAGGAGCCAGCAAAGAGAAGCCCCCTCAGGAACCCACCAGCACCCGGAGAACCCAGAGGAGGACGGGAACCAACAGCACCGGAAGAAAGCAAGGAACCCACAAGGGCAAGGCCACAGGGAGACCAGCTGAACCCAACGCAATGGCAGAGCGCAAGGAGCGCAAGAAGGAGGGCTCGGGATCAAACCCCGGCAATCCCCACAGGGCCAGGCGCACAGGGTGGAAGTAACCAGAAGCAAGGGGGAAGACACACCAGCCAGGGCCGCAAGCGAACCCCAGGGAAAGAGCAAAAGCCCATCAATCCAAGAACAGCCAGGCGAACTCCCACCCAGGAAAGAGCCAGACCGGACCCCGTCCACCATCGAAAGCAGACAAGACCAGGGGCCCACAGGGAGGCACCGGAAGCCAAGACATAAAGCCTGACAACCAAGGAAGCACCCGGACACCAACAGCACCAGGAACCCCAAGGAGGACCCCCAGCAAGGCACCAACCAGGGCAGAAGCACACCAACTAGGGAGACCAGACGAGAACAGGAGCGGACAGGCCCGAATGGTCACAGGGTGAACAAACAACCTGCACAAAAGAGGCATATGGACCTGCAACCGGAACGGAAGGAGAAGCAGGACACGAACATGCAGGAGCGGGATGAAGGGTGTGGAGCAACGACACCCACAACCTCCAGGCAGTACAGGCATGGGCCCATGCCACCACCCAGTCACCATCGATGAAGCTGAAGGTCGGCGCCCAAAGGCCGAAATCCACCTGTGAGGGGAGAAGACGGCAGTCACAAGGAGCGAGAGGAAGCGGTGGCAGCCGTCACACCGTGAAATGGATGTACGAGATGCCGGGTGCGCAGGAATGACTCCCATAAGGACCGTCATCCCCAGCAAGGTCCCATGCCAACATCCAATTGCCACCATTGCTTCCCAGGACAGTGCCCCAAGCCAGAAAATATACGTCTGATACGACAATCCGTAACCCACAAAGAGAGGGGAAAGAAAAATGAAAACCACTATGCGGTACTCACCAAGGGGGCAGGAAGAGCGCACCACCAGCACACTGCCCCCCCCATCAGCCATCCCAGGCGCGCACCAAGGAACCAGCGCCGGGAGGAGAATGCCGCCAAAACGGCCGCCGAGGCCACAGCAAGGCCAGCACCGGAGTGACCCATCCGATCAGCAGGGGCACCAGGAGGTCGGCAGGAAACCAAACGCCAGGCAGGGGGACCAGGAACATCGCCCAGCTGAGTCCCAGGACCCGCCAAACAGCCGCAGCCGCGCGTCCCCAGACCGGCCAAGCAACAGGGAGACGCGCACTGCAACCCGGAAGCGACCGGGAGGAACGGCGCCCCAGCCGCAAAGGGCCGGGCGGAATCCAACGCAACTCCTGGCAAGCCCGGCAGGCCAGGAGAATGCGGAAAGAGGACGGCGAGGACAGCCCAGCAGCCCCGACGAGACGTCCAGAGAAGCAACCAGCAGGTAAGTCCAACACGTCCCATTCTGTCGGAAGACAGAAAAAAAGAACAGGCTGCATGCTGGGTTGGTACCGCTTATGTACTCCCAGTGGGAGGGAGTGGTTTGGGTATCCCAGCATGCTCCTGTTCTTTTTTTCTGTCAGGGAGATGGTCATCTCCACTTTGTTAAGGAATGGGACGAGGACAGGAGGGACCTGGGGGTAATGAGGTAGGTCACAAATTGCGATCCACTATGATTTGCTGCATAATGGTGACCTGCTGGGGCCAGCAGAACAACCATTCCTATAACTGCTTTTAAATAAAACAATCATTCTTTTTCAAATGTAGCACATTTCACTTTAAGGAATTGGACTGCATTTAAAAATATATATTCGTTTTTCGTTTAAGATGAGACATCGGTCCCTGGGACCACTGCCTCCTCTTAAACAAAAAATTTTTTGCATTCCTGAGGGGACGCCTTCCCATTTGGGAATGGGTTACTCCAACTTTGAGATGTCAGCAAAATAGCAATGTTTTGCGACTGGATTTCGGTAGCAAAACATTGATACATAGCATGGCGATTCAGTATTTGGAAGGGATTCCTACAGCATGTCCCTTCCAAATACCAAATCAGTATCCATTTCTTAACACATGTCGGCCCTCATGTACAAAACCATTTTACATTCAGTAAGGTTCCGATTCATAAACTCAAAGCCTTTCCGACAATAAAATTACATTTTTTTCTTCACCAAACACAAATAGCGGTTCAGTAACATGTTATCGAATCTTACCGAATCGCTAATTGGGTTTGGGAATAAATACCCATGTGGTGTTTGGAAGGGGTGTGTTAATGGGGTCCTTTCTTTATACCAAATATTTAAACTATGTATTAATGTTTTGCAACCGTGAAACGGTTTCGAAACATTAATATTTTACCACTTCCTCAATGGAGGTTGTAAGCCATTCTCAAATTTGAAGGGGTCCCCGTGGGACCCCTTCCTCTTTGTGAATGTTCACAAAAACATTTTTTATGAGCAGGCAGTGGTCCGAAAATTCCTCATGAAAATAGGCTCTCAATACTCAGAATGTCACAAAAACTGTTGCTAATGTGTAAAACAAGAAAGGATTATCATTTTTAACTTATAGCTTGACGGTTCTTTTTTTTCAGTGTCAAATGTATGATCATCTAAAATGCCAAACCTATAGTGTGGTAAAAGGGGTAGTATCTTACAGTTTCAAAGCTTACAACACCAAAATCCTCCACGGGAGATTAATTGTGTAGCTGTCTACAAGAAAAACAATATTCTGTTTCTTCCAGTTGTACCCAGCCAAAGGATGTGTATACCACAGGCTGGCCAAATAGGTATATAGGTAAAAAGAAAATTCAATCAGATGCATGCAGTGAAAGCACATGACATACAGGCTACCTTGCTTCAAAGGAACCACATACACGAGAAGGGATCTAGAAGACAATCAGATGGAAATCAAAGCCATAATATTGGAATTGTGTTTAAAAAGCTATATATTTTCAAAAGAATGTGGGTATGACACATTTGATGAACTGACTGCTGTGATGGAGATGTGATGCGTTGGTAATATATTGATTAGTAAAGGTAATCTTCAGAGTCTGTGTCAAAGTCTTCCTCCTCACAGTCTTAAAAAGTGGAGGTGAACATTTATTTAGAAATATATTAAAGTACTACGCCTAAGAACATAGGGTCCGATGTACAAATAATAGATTTGCAAAAAGTGGGTACAAATTGAGCACCAACTTATTGTGAATCGATTCTCATTTTGCGAAGTTACCTATGTACCAACAGGTTGTTTCCCAAAAAGCATCATTCAGAGTGGATCGCACTTTGACCCATGTCATCAATATTGATGAGGGTGGTCGCACATTGCGATACACTCAGATTGAATGACATCACAGGAATGGTGGCCTGCTTGCATCAGCAGACCAACACGCCTGTGATCACATTTTAATAAATAGCATTTTACAAAACAAAACATGCAGCTCGTTTTCTTTAAAGGAAACTGGACTGCCTTTAAGAAATAAATCTACTTAAAACAAGTTTATTTAAGAGTTGACAGTGGTCCCCTTGACCACTGCCCTCTCCCAAATAACTTTGTTTTTCATTGACAAAGGGGAAAGGGGTTCTACAGGGACCCCTTTCTCTTTGTGAATGGGTTATCAGCACCTTTGAGGAGTTGGTAATGTATCAATGGTTTGTGTCCACAATTATTGTTGCAAATCATTGATACATAGTATTCTAAATTGCAATTAGGAAGTGGCCCCATAAAAACACCCCCTTCAAAAACCTGTTTTGCAATGAGAGGACCCATTTCCATATCGCAAAATGAACTTACTACATTTAAAAAAGCAATTTTAGCCCTCACAGATCCTGTCATTTAGTGAATTGAAGGTTTTGCGACTGCTAAATGGCTTTGTAAACTGGCACTTAATACCCATTTTATTTATTTTATTTTACAGAGTTTTATATAGCGCGAACTTGACCCGAATCGGGTATCAGAGCGCTTTAAATAGCACCAGTTGCATTACATGAGGACACATTCATTTTTGTTAGGCACGGGAAGATTAAGTGATTTGCCCAGAATCACAGGATGTTCAGCGTCATTGCCGAGACTCAAACCCAGTTCCCTCGATTCGAGGACAACCACCATAGCCATTAGGCCAACTCTTCTCCCCAAAATGTATTTTTAAATTCTCCTATATAACCTCTTCCACTTCCATTGGTTTTCGTGTTATTCCACTCCCTCCTGCTTCACCTTAGGAATTCAATTTGTACTGTGGCATTGAGGAGGCAATGAGGAGGCATTGGGGTAGTAGGAAAGCATGTGCTGTGGTAAGACAGACTTGGATTCTGATTTATGAAGATTTCCCGTAAATTAACCTCTTCCACCTTCCTCGTCACAGTTACTAATTGAGGATAAACCCAAGCAGAAAAAGATTACTGTTAGTGTAACCTGAAAAGATACAATAGAAAGAATATGCTCCACTGGCCTTATCTCTAAACCGGAACTGAAAAGAAGAGGTCAACATCTGAAACGTTGACTATTGCCCAAATATAAGAACTAATGAGCAGAGGACACTACATGTGCAATGCCTTAGTGGAATCACCCTAAACAAAAAGGAGAAGCCCTTCGCCGACTGGAAAGCCTGAGACAATCCTATTGATGCCAGCATTTTAGGGAACAAATACAAAACCTCCCATTTTCCTACCAGACGAGTGTGATAGCTAGAGTTCTAAGAACAAAAGGGCAAACAGGTCTCACCCAAAAGCTGATAGAGAAGACTCTGGCAAAAAAGCAAAAAAAACATTATCCAGTAGGGGAGACTGGGGAACTTGAAGAGGCCTGAGAAGCTAAACATTTACTGTCAGAAAGTGATAGATTAATAAACACAATCCGGTTAGGTTACACCACATTTCAAAATTTCTGCTCAACTGTGCTCAAACGCATTAGGCATGTCCCCAGACCAATGTAGGATATGTTCAAGCACCACCAAACAACAGAAAAAGAAAAAAATAATAAAATTCCCAAAACAATTTAGGATAATGAAAAAAATTAATCAAATGACATCCTAATTGTTCTCAATGCAGTTAGGGAACAGGAGCATTGGGGATGTAAAAGCCACTCTTGATCTGAGGGCATTACAGAAAATGGACACCAGATGCAAAAAACTAGAAAAAAGGTTAACAGAAAACTGTGCCAGTTACCTTCCATGTTGGCACATTCATATGCCTTAAGTCTTCTTGTTGCTCTTCGGGTGGACCCCAGTCAAACCTCCACGGTTGGGACAAATCTCTGTAGCAGATTGCTGGAGCATGAGGCCCAATTTTTTGAAGATGCTGTAAAAGTCACTCCTGGTCTCTCTACAGCTCCCAGACTTCCAGGGAAGGTTCCAAGTCTCGAGGTATATCAATTTAGTAAGCTCTCATAAAGTGAAGCGCAGTCCACTCCCAACTGGCAGCTGTTTCTTCCGCACAGGATGGAGCCCTTCATAAGTTTTTTGTGCCCTTGAGGCAATCGATAGGGGGCAAGCGAGCTAACCCTTGGAAAGCATTTCCAGTCCCAAGGTATACACAGAGAACACAAGCCCTTCAGGATTCTCCCATCTTTTAATTGTACATCCATGGTCAGGTATTTTCTGAGGAGCTGGTGCTGGTTTATCACTTTTATCATGTGCACTGGCCAGTAAATGGAGACTTTCTTAGCCCACACCCTGCAGAATTCCCAATCAAACTGAACTGTCTATAAAGTTTGCCAGAGGAGTCTAATAAAAAAGTCAATAGTCAGTCTCCCCTCTCATGAGCTCTGAGTCATCTCATAGACCATTAACTATGAAAAAGTGGAATGAGTCCTCTCATACACCATTATCTATAAAAAAAAAAGTGAAATCACCCTCTCTTCTCGATCTGGGAGCAGCTTTCCCTCCTTATATGGGCAGAGATATCCCCTCACATTTAAAGGTGTCTGGCACTGGGGCCTACTTAAGGCATCTTTATGTGAAAGAGGGATGCTAAATCTGTGGTCCTATGTAATGTTATGTATTTCCGTCCCAAGGTAAGTGCTTCAGTGTTTGCCTCAGAACCATCTTCCTGTATTTAGAAGATAGAGCATTGTTTCCTTCCAAAACATCAACACGCCACTTACATTTAATTGTGATACTAATTACTACCAGTGAAGGAAATGAAATCCAGCAGAACCGTTTTAAATCTGCTTTGCTTCCAGGCAGCACAAAGTATGATTTTTAAAAGTTAGTTTTTCCACCAGAGATATAAAAAAAACATATTTTCACCACTGAATTAGATTTTTGACAAAGTAGTTGAAAATAATTTTTCACTATCTATTATCTATTGTTTTCCTGTATGAAATTGTAAAAATAGACTTTTATTTACAACGGAAGAATTAAGGTTTACCAACACATTGAAAAAAACAACATTTGGTGACTTTTCACTGTAGGGACGTAGAGTATTTTAATGTGCAGCATGTCCAACGTTTATACAATAATCATCCGAACTTTTTGGCAGGACTCACCTAAATGGAACATTTCAAATTGATAAAGTTCGTTTTTTCTATGTGGCAGAGCCACACCTTTCTCTGAAAAGTGTTACTGCATGGTTTGAAACTGTAACCAGCAAGAGTACAATAGTATCCCTGGAACCATAGATTTTACTCATATATGTCTGTTGTGTATTTGTACATGACATTTAACATCCACAGTACTGGTGCATTTACTGTGCCAACTTACCATGGCCCTACTGGAAATTTAAACAAGGTAACAGGATGTAGCCAATGTCACCTTATGTTTATAGGGAAAGAGCTCACATGCTGTGGCACTAAATTTCACGTCACAGTCCTAACAAAAAAAAACATCAATCCATAAAAAGTCAAAATACCTTAGAAGACCACAAAGATTAGGTAACTTTACAACACATATATTTACCACTACAGTAACCCAAAGATCGGGCTGATAATGCCAATTCATCAAGGGTTCAAAGTCTTGCCTGTGAAACATTAAGGTAAATGGAAACCCCTCCTGGATAGGTAACACGCTACCAACTCCATAATCTGTTAAGGAAACCAGATAAAAACTAATGTTAATTAATATTAATGTTGTTACCTAATGCACCCCAAAGATAGAGTGGAACCACATTTGAATAAGTTCTTGAAAATCATAGATACCACACTGGCGTTTGAACATTGAACCAAGGATAAAAACTGATGTGCTCAAGCTAGAAGAAAAGCAACAAGTCAATATAGGAGACGTTGGAGATCATGCTATTCACCTTCTAAATTAGGTGAAGTCACCTTATGAATAACTTGAATTGCAACAGTGCAACCCTCCCTCTGAGATATGCACACTGAAATAGGTTCATGATCATTATCTCTTGGTCAAAATAGATTTCAGCAAACACCAAGCTATTCCTCACATTTGTCTCCGCTACCAAGCTCAGTTTATGTTCGGCGGTAGCAAGAGAACCCTTATTCTCACACAATATGAACTTTCTGTGGTCTACTTCACAGATATCTCAAGATGCACCCTAGACCTCTGAAACCTTAAGACCCTTTTGTGCCCTAGAGCAAACTATTAATTTACTGAGATATTTTATAGAACACATAGCGATCTCAGAACAAAATATTCTGAACAAATGGGGCACAGGGCAGAGAAATAATCAACGGGCTTACCATTCCTCCTACCATTTCCACATTAATCATCTCCACAACAATATCAGAAATCCTCTTTTTAAGAAAAAAAGCACATCAATTTCCCAAAGTTTTTTTTTCAAAATTATGAATCAGAATCATGTTCTGCAACATGTTAAAAGATTAAATGATTATAGAAACATTAAATTATTACATGATCATATAATATGAACAAGTAGTTAAAAGATTATATGATTATATAATATAAATGATTATATGATTTTATAAATGATTACATGGTTATTTAAAATGTTTAGTGATTTCATGATTAAAAAAATGAATAGAAGACATTTATCCTGCATTCATCCTTAGGATAACACAGCTTCACATTGTGGGACTACCTTCACGTAGTCACATTTGCAAATTCATGGAGGATGACGGGAGGAGATCCTGACAGGCTTTGTGTGAAAAGTCCGTCACCATCATCTGTTTGCAGTCCCACCACTTTTCAGCCCGGGGATAATGAAAAAGATGAAAACTGAACGGTGATCGCTATGTGGAAGGTGGCCATATAGTATGACACCCAGTGAACAAATGGTCTCTTTCCTTGCCAGTGCAAGGATCTGGCACAGGTTGTCAATCGAACCGCCTTTATTGTAGCAGTGCTGGCATCTCTTTAATTCAGAGTTGTCTCGGTTTTTAGCTGGACAGAGTTTTCCTGGCTCCTATTGGACAGCACTGGATGCGGGGCAGCCGGAGAGATCAGTGTAAGCCTGCTCTCCTGTTTACTAGCCTGCTGCTTCCCCACATGGAACTATGCTGTGTGGTGCTGTTCTTGTGCTCCCACTTCCTGGGGAATTCTTTTCCATCTCTACCTCCCTTCGTCAGCTCTCTCGGGTAATGTACTGTAGGTAAGAGAAAGCAGTTTTCTTTTCTCTGGAGCTAGAGGTGGTGACAAACGGCAGCTGACACAGTATCGATATGGGGGGGCAGGGTGGATCCACCTGATCAGGCTCTTCCCCATAGGAGCTGAGAATTGAGAGTGGAGTGTGGAGAATGTGAGCGGGATGAAGTCACACTCCATCTGTAAAACCAGCGGGCACGAAGTAATAATTCTTCATTTGAAGCTGGAATATTTTATCTAACGCAGCTACAACCGGGCCCACACGGTTCCTCTTCAGCAAGGGGCAGTGCACATAAAAAGCCAAATTAGAGACCGGTATGATTAAAAGAAAGTATTTCATGAGGAAAGGGAAAGGGCCCCAGTATAATCCCTTATCCAAAGTTAAGAATCAGAAGCTCCTTGGACTGAATTACGCTCTCAGGCCTGAGGCCAAATTGCCTTGACATAGTTTTCCTTTGAAATGTCAAGGGGGGACCTCAATAATACAGCTAAGTGGAGGTACAATGGTGGTGAAAATGTAGATGGAATCAGTGGTGGGAGAACTGCAGAGGGTGATTCCACACTGGTTGATCCTCCATCCTCATTGCAATCTGGAAGAGAGGGAGGATGTAAGGTTAGGATCCAGCAATAATATTCATTTGGAAGAGTCTAAGGCTCACTTGGCAGGGGTGAGCGTAAGTCAGAAAACAGCTGCTGGGTCATCAGCATCTATTGAAGGCGGTATAGATCACCACTCCCCTGCTCACAATACCTGATTTTTAAACCAAGAACAGATAGAATATCCTCACTTTAATGGACTTCAAAGAGTCTGCAGAGTTTGCAGGCTACTAGAGGCTGGAGCAAGGAAATGGGCCAACTCAATGCAGTCACAAGGTATAATCAGCAGCAGTCTTATTGGTAATGAAGCATTAACCGCACCCCACAAGTCTAATAACATTTGTAATAATTCTGAAGAATACAGAGACGCTTGAAGATGTTGGGGAGGTAGCAAACAATCAGGGACAAGATACAGCACAAGGTACAGCACAAATAGCACCTGCTGGACCTTATCTGTTTGTGGAGTACAGGCGATCCAGCAGTAAGGTGCTCTTAATACTTCAACTCCTGATTCTGGAAATACAGCAGCTAAAAGCTGCTCAAGTGGAGATGGCAGGCAGGCTAGAGCTTATATTGGATGTGATAGATAAAATATTGCAAGATCTGAATGCTGCTAAGAAGTCAAGCAGAGAGATCGGCCATAGAAGATGAATAAGAACCCAGTCCAAGCTAGTCCTGCAGCTTTAGAAAGAGATTAAAGATTTTAATATTAATTTGGAAGACCTCAAAATCAACTTTTGGAGGTCTAATCTGCTACTGGTGGGTGTGCCTGAAAAGCTAAAAATAGATATGGATGTGATCGATGCAGTATCTACTCCAATCTCAATTCGTGTTCTTGAAGAACCTCTGCCAGATTTGTCAATTGCTAGAGCCCACAGGGTGCTCCCCCCAGGCATCCAAAAGACGGAAGAAAACCGTGGAATATCTTGGTTTACTTTCAAGATTTTAGAATTTAAGATACAATTCTGTGAAAAGCAATTCAGTTTAAAACCATCAAGGTTGAGGATGACTTCTCCTTTAAACATTTTCCCAACATTTCTTTTTAAACCTACCGGCTACATTGAGAATTTAAGCAATTGATTGAAGAATTTAAGAATTTAAGAGTTCTCAGGCACAGAACAAAACTGAAGATCTTGTGGTTAGAACGATTTTATACTTTGAATTGTCTGAGGCCAATATGCTACCCACAATGTTATGCAATTCCAAGTTTAAGGAGTAAGGCAGGTCTATGGGCCACCATTGATGCAAAGTGAGTGCTTCAGTCATGCATTAGCTTGGGGTGTGCTTAGCTTGAGTGGGCTGTGCACATCCAAGGGGGCAAATTGACTTTTTGGGTTTTGGGGAGGGAGGGTGTTGGGGAAGAGTGGCACAGGGTGGAGAGATAGGAGGAATTTGTAATAAAGGGGGGGTAGAGAAAAAGGGTAAAAAGAAAGGTTAAACTTTATGGGAGGAATGTAGTTCAGAGATGGGAGAGAAACTGGCATAAAAAATAAGAAATGTGGATGCTGGGCATATTTTTGAGTGATAATGTCAGTTAGATTCTTTAATGGAGAATTTAATAGTTATCAGCTAGGGGCCTCAATAACAAACTCAAAAGAGATGCTATTTTTTGCTTAGCTTCTTAGCTTAAGCAATTCAATCCCAGTATAGTTTTTCTAAAAAAGATCCACTTTATCGAGGGGAAGTAAAAAGACAAGCTGATATACAGAGGGTTTGGTGATAGGTTCTTTTCTTTTTCTCAAAGCAGGGGGTGCAATTCTGGTTAAAAATAGCTTGCAATTAAAGTACCTCTCACTTATTAAAGATCAGGAGGGGTATTAGGCTATTCTCCCTGTAGAAACTATTGGTCAGATTGTTCATCTTGCCTTCTATTATGAACCTGTGAATAATAACGCGAAACCACTCCAGAAGTTAGGGTGGGAACTATGCACTCTGTCAGGAAATGTCATTTTAGTGGCAGAGAGGTTAATTTTTACCAGACCTCTTTATAGACTGTTCTAATCTTCAACGAGTCCATCACAAGAGAAGCACTGGAATTTTGTTTAAGGATATTTGCTCCCATTTAGGGATTTTTGACAACTGTAGATGGAAGAATCCAACAACTAGATCTTATACCTGCTTTTTGAAACCTTTTTGTTCCATCTCTAGTATTGATATGTTTTTAGGGCCACCTTCCTTTTTTGGAATAGGTATTCAACATCATGCTAGTAGCTTTTCTGATTACTTTCGTCAATAGTCTTTAGCTACACTATGCTATATCTGTCAAGTTGTATAGGTGGCTTTTCGATTTATTTTAATCTAATAATTTCGAAATTCAGAAATATTTTATACATAATGAGTCATCTGCAGATGTGGCCATAGTGTGGGAGGCTTTCAAAAGTATCATTAGAGAGATCTTGACATCGCTAAAAGTTTTTAGGTCAAGAAAAGAGAAGGAAGAGTTATGCTCCTGACAGATGAAACCTATCATGCCTTGATAACAAAAGGATCTGACGTTTCTTTAAAAAAGTGGTGGGAGATGAAGGATAAAATGAGGGACTTCATTTTACAAAGAAAAATAGAAAACAACTAGCCTTTTCAGCGACAGGTCTATGAGGAAGGTGATAAGGTGGGTCATTTATGTGCTTGGCGTGCAAAAGAAAAAAAGGTTCAAAACGTAATTATTCAAATAAAAATCCTATTACTAATCAATTAACTGATGAGATTGGGGAAATTCAGCACCTTTTTGGTGGATTATTAATCCAGATTATATCAGGATCTACAGTCTGATTTGCACTTGGAACAGCAGATTGACCAATTCCTTAAAGGGTTAAAACTCCACCGCCTGACGTCCTATGTTGCCACGATTAGAATAAGTCCTAGTTTAGAAAAGGAGGGGAGGGAGACTATAGGACAGTTGCCAAACAGTAAAGCTCCCGGAGAAGATGGTTCTGGCCCTGAATTCTATGTATTTTTTGCTCCCTCTCTTGTTGGTCCTTTGACTACCCTGTTCAATTCAGTAGTGGCATTGGGTGAGTTCCAGACTCACTTTGTAAAGGGGTAATGCTCTTAAAAACTGATTATAAGACTTTTTTCAAAATATTGGTGAATCAGATCAATCTTGTCACCCCTCTTCTTATTGCAAAAGATCAAAAAGGGTTTATTAGGGGATGGAATGTTTTTGCGAATACACATATTATGTTGGAATTTATTGATATGGTTATGGCTGATGCAATACCAGTGGCTGTTATCTTATTGGATGCTCAAAAGGCCTTTGACCTAGTGTGTTGAACTGTGTATTTCAGATAATGAGGAACTTTCAACTTCCTTTAGAGCTAACTAGGTCAATCTGTGTCTTAGATAGAGGGGCCACAGTGCAGCTGATTATTATTAATTCACTGTCTGGTGAAATTACTACTCATAGAGGTACCTCTCATGAATGTCCTCTCTCCCCTTTATATTTGCCTTCTGTATTGCACCCCTAGCTTCGTATATTCATCCGAATGGGTACACCTTACCCCCCACACAGATATCCTGAAGATAACTCTTTATGCAGATGATATGGCTTTATTTCTAACTCTTAGTTTAACTAATATAAATTCTGCCCATCAAGCAATAAAACATTTGCCATGCTGGGGGTCTATGAGGACAATAAGATGAGGACAGGGTGTTTAATATTTAACACTACCTCAGAAATCCTCCAGCACTGAAAGAAAATTATAGAAGGAGCCCAAAAAGATATCTAGGGGTATATTATTCAGAGCAACTGGATGATCTCTTAGTTAATAACGATTCTCCTATAATGAGAAAAGTTTTAACTCTTCTTGCAATATGGAAAACTCTACTGTTGCCAATCCTAGGCCATCTAGCCCTAATTAAAATGTCTATTTTATCCCAATTTCTATTCTATTATATGGCAATTTCCTACCACATAGACTCCTCTTTCCTTATTTTTTGCCAAATTGGAGGGGCACTGGTCTCATTTATCTGGGGCCACAAACACCCATGAGTGAAGCAAAAAGTTTTACAATTGAACAAGGAAGAGGGTGGTTTAGGGTTCCCTGCTTTTCGGATATATTATACGGCATCATTCATATTGCAATTGCGACGCTTTTCTGTGAGGAATTCTAATTCTGGTAATGCAATTTCAATGCTTATGCTCAACAGTTATGACATACAAGATCTGACTTCATTTATTAAGACCCCTCAAAGTTCCAAAAACAGTTAGCTATAAGTCCCTGAATTACATCGGAATATGAGACAGAAAGATTTTATCAAGTATGAAATCTCTATAATACATACAGAAACACCTTTACAATGCTGCAGTCATCTGTCAACAAATTTGCTAGAGGGGGCAATACACAAATGGGTCGAATTGGCAATAACAAAAACAGAGGAATTCTTTAAGGGCGCTAGAATAAAATCCCTGCAAAATATTTTCCCAACAAAGTTAAATAACAATCATTATCTTAATTTTTTTGAATGCTCAGAAAAAAAATCAGTTCTATGTAATTTAGCAGGTGAAGAAATGTGTTCTTCTAGGAACTTAGTAAGAAAATGTTTTCTGAGGAAAGTATTAATAACGCTAAACACTGCTGTTGGGAGCTGTTCCATCGTCGGGGACTGTGAGTCCCATAACCCTTGACAGGGGAAGAGCTTGCTGCACCTGCAAGCGCTATAAAAGTGCCAGCGAAGCCACGCTGCACGGGACATGGATTGGCCAAGGGCGGGCCAGTCCTGCACCCATCAACACCAGGAAGACGCAGGGCAGGGCCACCCATCCTCAATTCATATTATGGAAGATTTTAAGGTACTGTTGCTCTCACTTTTCTCCAGCAATTTTAATTGATTTACTTAATGCTGGTAGAGCACAAAATCTCCGCTGTAGCAAAGCCTGACTGCATTTCAACTACCCTCAATGGTTATATTGAAAGGGCACTGAGCACTTCAAGCAAGGAGATCGAACACGTAGAGCGTCACTTATCTGCCCCTATCACAACAGTCCCTGGGTCAACAGTACTCCCTGAGACATGGCCCCAGACTGAACATGGTTTTACTTCCACATCTACCCAGAGTACATTGCTAGAGACAGTACCACATTCTCCACCTACCATGCTTTCTATCGACTTTATCGACCTTGCCTAGCATA
This sequence comes from Calotriton arnoldi, assembly GCA_963921515.1. Lineage (NCBI taxonomy): Eukaryota > Metazoa > Chordata > Amphibia > Caudata > Salamandridae > Calotriton > Calotriton arnoldi. The sequence goes on from CAWUFW010000934.1 coordinate 810,988, forward strand.
AGAGTTTGCCTCTATCCTCGCCTCATAATAGTGCACCTGCAGCTAACGGCAAAAGATGCAAGGGGACAGGGAAACCATATTTATCTTCAGACTCTCAATCCAGCTCTACCATTGCCTCCAGCTCAGCACTTCCAACTGCACCTTCTGCTTGGGACTCGGACTTGTTTCAGGGAAGACTTTTAGACAGTGTAAAGGGATTGATGGAAAGCTTATTTTAACCTATTGCTGAACAATTGGGGCAGATTGAAGACCTCTTACGTAGCATTAAGATCATGTCTACTGCTGGTTCAGCTAGGGATGGGGTTCAATTGACACACACAACGATTCCGTATCTGGTTTCCGATATGCCTGGAATTAACCAAAACCAAACCCCTTCCCTTCCTTGACCCTCTACGATTCCACCAAAATCCAATAGCTTTTGGGACATGTGGTGGGGAGGGCTTCTACTTCAGAAGTGTAGCTGATTTGGCCTAACCAGCTCCAGCCCCTACCAAATCGGCTCCAACAGCATGACAAGGAACACTGGTGTTATGCGACCATATGAACCTCGTTTTAGTGATTCTTTTCAAGCCTGAGGAATTATGAGGAGACAAAGTAATGAGGTGGATTTTTACTAACCCAGTGACCATACATTTACCCCCTGCTTGTTGTCCTTATGTGGCAATTATGGCCAACGTTCCTCCCTTGCTCCCTGGTATAACTGAATCCTTATCTAAGTCTGCATCCCCTTCACCAGCCGGTGGGAGCAATACGTTTCTCCCTTTGGGCTATTTCTATTGCCATCTACATCGAGCCCCAAAAGTGTCTAATGATCCATCAATCAACATACCATTCTCGGCCGAATGCCCATCTCGTATCCCACTGGTCAATAGGTTCCAGTCATTGAGTACTTCTCAAGAGATCAATTGAGTCTACACTATTGAGGAATCTCCCTCTTCTAGCTGTGTGAATTCTATGATTGACCAGAACATTAGGCCTCCATGTCCCGAACCAATGCCCATAGCCATATCTACCACTTCTGTCCCTAACAAATCCCATTTGTCACTTAAGCACTCCAATTCAGGTTTACCCAGCCCTCATGTTTCATCTTCAAAAGTAAAACACCTAGACCACCAAGGGATCAGCCATCTTACTTCATGGAATGTTTCTGGGTTTCAAAGCAAACTAAGTTCCCCGGACTGGAACTGTATTATTACAGTTTTGGACATAAACTGCCTCCAGGAAATTTGGCCTGTGGACCCAATTCATGTAGAATGGTTTTCTTACCTCTTCACAGCAGTCATACCGTCCCCAGCTGGCCGGGTCAAAGGTGGCCTACGGATTCTAATATCAAATATGTTACAGGTCACTATTAAGAAGTCTATTTCTGTTTCTTTTAAATTTTTATGGCTATCATTCAAGGGTGGACCTGATCTGGTGGTGGTTAATTTTTATAACAATGTGTTTGATCCTTAACGTAGTGATGTTGTCCTAGCGCTTGATGGTGGTCTGGAAGCATTTTTGCACCCAATTCATTCTAAATGTTTTATATTTTGGGCTGGTGATTTCAACATACAAAAATGCTCTCTCCTAGCAAGACATCTGTGTGGTCTAACTGACGTAGCAGGTACAGGAATTCTTCACTTTTCACACATTGCTTAAGGGAAATCACAGAATTTCTTAATTTTTAAATATGATCTTTTATTATTAGAGAATGGAAATATGGAGAATAATGAACAGATTCCTTCTTTTATTTGTAGAGATGCCCATACCATCATTGACCATGTCCTGATATCTTCTACTGCTACCGGGTACGCACAGAATTGTTCCGACATCTGTGAATGATCACAGCCCACTATCTATGCTTTTCTTAGCAGCAAGAGCCATAGAAACTTCTCTTGTTGCCATTGCACCAGTTAGGCCCAACAGTGTTCGTATTAAATGGACAGGGGCTGACCCTCACTGCGTGCTGCAGAAGCTGTTATTTATGAGCTCACCTGACTTCAACTATTGTCTTGACACCGAGGTTGGCCACGACATGTTGTTGCATGCTTTGGACACATCACCAGGTATCCTAATGCGCTACTTATATGACCTTTTAGACCTAGAACTACAAAGAGGCATGGTTGGTTCCATCACTCGTGTACCCAGGCATCCAAGCTTTCACAGACTGCTCCCCCAGGGACCACTCAGTCAGTAAGAAATTAAGAAAGAACTACAATCTGGTACCGGCTTCTAGGAAAAAGGTGCTTAGAGAAGAGGCCTGGTCAAATTTTGCCCAGGCAGTTGAGACAAATGACATCACCCTGTTTTGGAGCACAGTTAACGCCCCATTTCTAAAATGCGATACAGTACCAGAAATTACATCATTTGTTTCCCAACAAGCGTAGGTAGATCACTTTTCAGGCATTTTTGATTCCCTTAGGGATAATACTCCCCCGGTTGTGGGTGAGAGTGTGAACCACCTATATTGTAGAAGGTTAGATATTACCTTGGATGAGGTTCTCCTTGCCCTAGAAAATAATGCCGGGGGTAAGGCACCCATCCCTGATGGATTCCCAGTCAATGCCTTCAAGACCATAGGGGAATTATGAGGCCCCATTTTAACCCCATTGTTTAATGCAGCATGTTCCCTTCTAGCTGGGCTAATTCAATCATAGTGCCTGTCATCAAGGAGGGGGACAAATCTGACCCAAAATGCTACAGCCCTATCTCCTTCCTGGTTTCCTGTGCTAAATTGATGGGTAGGGTTCTTCTGTAGGGACTGGAAGAGTGTATAGTGTATTACTCTATCCTGTTGGAGGCTCAGTACAGGTTCAGGAGGGGGTTGGGGAGAGTGGAGCAGCGTGGGAACCTTGATCTGCTCATTAGAAAATACACAAAAACCAAGTCATGGTATCTTTATCTATGTTTTGCTGACCTTAGCAGCGCCTGAGATTTGTTTGACCGTTCGATTCTTTGGTCCACTACGATTTCTCTTGGTACCCCTGTGAATATAGTCTCTTTCATAGCATGGTTGTACAAGAACTCGTCTGCCACGGTTCATTAAGGACCCTATGGAGAATGTTCCCCTTCATTTAAAATCAAGAAGAGAATAAGACAGGGTTGCCTTTTGGCACCTTTTCTGTTTTCCCTTTTTATTAATGGGGTTGATGATGTCCTTCAGGCTCTGCTGGCCAACGCGGCCATCATTGTCGGCTGTTCAGTCCCCATGCTGCTGTACGCAGACGATTCTGTGCTGTTGTGTAAGGACTCCTGTCAGCCAGTAGAGGCTGATGGACTCATTTGGGGATTTCATTGTGGCAGGGAAAATTAAGATTAATAAATTAAAAACATATACGTTGGTCTGCGATACAAAATGCAAAAATGTGAGACCTTTTATACTGGAGGCTCCCCAATCGAGAGTGTGAATTCATTTTGTTATTTGGGAATTTCATTCTCTAATAATGGCTCACTGTCTTATCAGGTACAAAATGCCCTTTTGAAAATGAGCCGTGTATGCGAAGGAGTCTTTATGTTCTCCCACAAACTTGGCAGCCATCCAATTAAAGAAATGATCAATATATACAAGGTGAGAGTGCGGTCGACTGCCATGTTTGGTGGAGGCCTATGGGGTATACACCCAGCAGCCCCATTCAGGATAAGGAGAACTCCTTCCTTCAGTGTTTGCTGTGTACCCCAGCTTCTGTACCAACTTTTATTGTCCATAAGGAGACCATGCTAACTTACCTGGAAGACTCACTTCTGCTGAAGCCTATACTCCTCTGGCATTTCATCTGGGCAAAAGATGAAACACGCTTTACTAAATCAATTATTTTAGACAGTTTAGTCTTAGAACATGCTTTTAAAATCCCCTGGCTCTCCTACAGTAACAAAACTTTCAAATGACTGTTTAATTTGCCTATACTGCACAACCCTCATAGTTTGTTAGTTCCTGACTAGAGCAAAATTAAGGTTTTGTTTCTAAACACTAGACTTGAAAAAAAAGCACTTGTGAAATTGAAAAAAATTATGTTGGTTTCCTACATTTCGAGCAATTTTCAGGAGGGATACCACCCATAGTTCTCTTGGGTGACCAATACCCAGCATTGTTTTGTTTTAATCAGTTTGAGGCTGGATATAGCACACTTTTTAGTTGCCTTCTCCATCATGAAGCAAAGTCAGATGGACATGACCCCTTGTCCTTTCAATGGCATTTTGGAACAAAGCACACAGCACTTTATCTCATTCTGTAGCTTCTGTGATGGCTCAAGGAAACATTATTTATAACCGATTTTCCTTGCACAGAATATTAGGGACCATAATGCTGCTTTACAATGCCTATGTGCGTTGGGAACTCCCTCTATATGCCTTAGTGCTGCACTTTATATATGGGGTGCAATTCGACTTAGGAATAGTATTCTATTTTAACAGTTAGTATGAAAGTTCAGCCAGGGATTTTTAATTGTATTGTTTTAACTTTGTATATTGTATATTGATTTCAAAGGCTTTATCATTTGTTGTATATTGTTTTATGTACTTTTATGGCCATTATTACTGTGCCGAATAAAGATTTTGAATTGAATGGAATTAACGTGTCTCTCAGGTTTGGGTACAAAGAACTCAGTCCAAAACCTTATAGAATTTCCTGGTAAATAAGATTGAAATGGGAGCAACAAACAGGCATATGAATAGAGAAATCGCACTGGAATGTTATTTTGGATTTGGTTATTCTAATATAAGGGGAGGGTGAACTTTCATCGCATTCTTTTTAACTGTTGGATATTATATCTCAAACTTTATGTCTTGGACAAACTGTTCCCCTCCGCAACTGGAAAGTGTTCCAAAGGCAACTTAGGGGCCGATTCCGATCTCGGCCGGTAGGGCTCCGAATCGGATTCGGCTTTACCGGATCCGATTCGGAGCCCTGTTTCCCGACCGAACCGTACGCGGGTCCGGCCGAGCGAGTACGATGCGAAATCGCCGACCGACTCGTCCGGGCGTCCCGACCGCTCCGACCGACTCGCTCCCGGCTCGAACCGCTCCGACCGACTCGCTCGGACTCGACTCGCACCGCGCAATGGAGACGTTTCCCGGCCGGGTAAGTACGATGCGCGCCGCGAGCAGTCCGACCGAGCCGCGCACTCCGGCTCGTAAGAGCTGTCGGAGCCGTACTTTGGGGGTCCGTGTCGGACCCCCTGTACGCGTAGCCGCGCGAGTCGCACACAGGGGGACCCATGGGTCCCCCTACCTGTGCGTGTACGGCGCGAATCGCTCCGCCGCGTACCCGCTGTAGGGGGCGCCCTTGTCCGACTCGCACCCATTGAGTCAATGGGAGCCCGCGTACGCGTTGTGACGACCGGCTCCCATTGACTTCAATGGGAGTCCGACCGACTCGAGTCCGATAACATACGGACGCATCGTACTCGTTCGGTCGGACTGCACGGGTCCGATTCGGTCGGAAATCTCTCCGGGTCCGGCTCGGTCGGAGAAATTTCCGGCCCGAATCGGAATCGACCCCTTAGTAGGGAACTGGTTGCATACATGTTGGCCTTGCAGCAATCTGAAGCTATTCTGTAATGATATATCCTGGGCTGGAAGCAATACGTTAAAGAAGCCTATCTCACCCTCCTAAAATAGCACTCTTGGGTTTGATAGTGAAAACGCTCTGGGCCATTTCTTCCAATATAACTCCGGACAATAGATCTTGAAAGTAGCATGAGAGGAAAAGATGTTAACAACAATTTAAATCTTAAGATACAGTGTGATCATTAGGACCACACAATAAAAGTCTGAGTCAATACCTTGAAGTTAGAAGGTTTATTACAAACTCAAAGCAAGACTAATACATATCAATCTCAAGAACATAGTATATAAATACAAGATTATCAAAGGAAAATCAAAGCGTCCTACAATATTGGTCCTCAACAGCAAAGAGCATATACATATTTATGTGGAAGCAATATAGAAAATAAGGAAAAGATTTGATGGTTTCGATCCTTCTCCCCATACATAGAAAAGATTTGCAACATCTACTAAACCCTACACTAACTAAGAGTAGGAATACCATATTGAGTCAAGGAAGCCAGAAAGGTGTCAGCATGAGAACATCTGTAGAACTTCTATAGGTAATGAGTAATATGAAGCCACACAATCAGAAATGTCAAGAGAGGTCTGTAGCTCTCCAAGCCTAAAGGGAATCTGACTAACCCCAAGGTGGGTTCACTAATTAAAATGCACAAAGAAAATTCGAGAAATATGACCTCATACACATCACAGTACTTTCCAGTTCCCAGACATGAACTTGGCGCCTTGAGCACTACTCCCATATTCCATTCTCTGCTTCCAAAGCATCCTTGGGTTCCTCCCTTCTTCTGATAGTACCAACTGGTAAAACTCCCTTTGTTCTTCATTAAAATGATTTGACCTTGCCAGTTCTTCCTCACTTCACTATCTCAGAAATACAGTGTGCTTTTTACTAACTAATTAATGCCTTTGGTTTGCACCTGCGAAGGAGAAAACATGCAGAAAAACAACTTTCACAGTTAGTATTAAATGTCTCGACTGTAAGCTTAAGGCTCACAATCATGTTAATGTAACAGTTTTCTTTAAATGCATGTTAAATCTACAACCTATATATAATCCAATAAATGAAATCTTTACTAAAAGAATCAAGCTATTTTAAACCGTACTCCTATATGTGGCACAATAAACTAATACATGTATTATTAAACAAAAACGACAATGGGTCACAATTTATAAAGAAAGCATTGAACACACATATGATTCATTCTCACTAATCTCTGGCAAATGCACTGCATCAAATGCATTTTAGCGCACTACCCTACAATCTAAACCTATAAAAATGAATATCAACAATCCAGACATTTCTGAAAAGGAATCGCGTTAGTATGCACACACACATATATGTCAAAAATACACAATAAATGCATTGTCTATGCCTTTGGTGCACCATATCACAATGGCATGATTGCATCAAATGAGTACATAAGGCCAACTGTAAATATATATGTGACCTAACCAAACGCAAAGGATGGAGCCAAAATGAGGCTACTCCAATAGATGCTTGTAGCTTAGAAAATCAATACACTAATCCTTTTGTCTTCATAGCTATATTATTAGTTCTGTCATTAATTACCTTTGGTTTGAAAGCATCCTAGCATTAGCTCTGAGGAATGGGCAACTAAAATGCAAAGAGTTAGTCAGCGTTAATTCTGGTATCATGACAGAATGGATACATATTCCAAAAAATGAAAAAACTGTTACTCAAACTAAGATCTTTTTATGTCGCGGAGCCTTTATTGTTTATCTCTCCTCTCCTTTTGTAACACAGCGCTGTATGTCTTCTATAGGGTTATTAGAAGAAGTTGCCGTTTGACTTAGATATGGCCGAAGAACCAGAAAGGTGTAAAGGCCTATCTTAAGGAGTACGCACACTTTAATACAGAGGATTCTCTCTAAAGTTTATTTTTTATAGAAACCATATGAAATGATTGCTAGGTTCGGTATATACGAGAATTTTGTACGAGCTAGGTAGTTGTAGTGTTATTTTATTAGTATAAAAGATATGAATTGTTTAGCTGTAGGCACTGGCAATTTTTGGCTCCGCTGTAGCGGCTGAAATAGGTGTAGGTACTGTAACGCCTTGACAATTTATTTGCTTTAGAATGATGAACTTTATATAAGTAGAAGCACTGACACTTTACAGTTATGTTTGATATATTGCACTGTGAAAGCTATATTTTCTTATTCTGTATTGAAGAAGTGTTGATAGGTTTAGTCGTTAGATATAATAACATTGATTTCGTATTATAACTCGAGTTATTTGGCTGAAAATGGGGCAAAGTACTTGTGGAAGAGTTGAAAACACACTCCGATTAGGAAATGCTAATTTAGGACGATTTACATATTTGATAAAATATGCATAAATACTGTAGCAGCAATAATACCTTATTGGTTTACCAAATACACTAGCAAAGCCTTATAATTATTTTATTTTTTAATGCAAAGGTACCTTTCAATAATTGAAAACACAGCTACACGTAAAATTAGCCACTCTGCTGGGGAAACATCCAAATGTCGTTCTTCTTCATGTACCTCTGAATGCAGAATACCATGTTGCTTTATAACTCATTCTGCCTTAAAAACACATATCCTGAGGGCCGTGGGTAGAAAGGAACCAAAGTGGGTACATTGTTCCTGGGCTTCCATTTGGTACCTCATTAGCCCACCTGCTGGTTGGACCAGAGCCACCTTGCACCCAATGGAGCCCCAGAACAGTAAATGGAACATGTCAGGTAGCTTCATATTTGCATGAGACTTTCATAGATGGACTGACATAACTCCACTGCTCCCCCGGCCCTTAACACAGAGCATACCTGGTAAAACACACATTCAGGAGGCTGAGAAGGTCTGCTGAGTCACAGTTTTAATTGCCCAAAGACAGGACAACTGCTCCTAGCAGTAACAGTGCCACTCTGCACAGAACGAAATGCATGAAAGGAGCCAATTGTTTTATAAACAATGTCTCAGTTAGGCGAAAAACTCACAAACAGGAGAAAAGTTGATTGGCAGTCTTGTAGCTCTTGGTTGAAGAAGGTGATTAGTACTGGAGAACACTAGAAAGCACTAAAGTCCTCCTAACGTGAGGAAGGAGAAAAGAGGCAAGCAGAATCCAGGTGTAGGAATCCAGAAGAAGGGCAAACACCAAGAAGAAAATATTAAAGACAAAAATAGTAGCATGGGGTGAAGAACATGAGGAAAAATAAAGGAACAAATCGGTTGATATGCTTTCAGCACTTTGGAATGCCAGCACTTCTATGGTGTTCACTGGAACTACCATTACTGGAAAGAACTCTGTCCCAATGTGAAACTCTGTTAAAATTCAAGGGCAGCACACCATTTCACCCTTTTTGGAGAGAGCTGGCTTTATGGTTTGACCATGCCCTCCTTATGGAAATTATGGCATTCACTAAATAGACGAACAAGAAGCCTTACTCTGGAATCTCTGTACCAGCACTGCATTTCACTATTCTGCTCCCGCTATCCATGACGAATGCTTGAACTAGATCAGAGAACACCCCTCTGCTTGGCTCAGATGCTGTGATTGCTCTTGTGCAGTCTGAGAGCATCATCTCAGTAAATATTGCCAATCAATGTGGACTGCACTTCTTCACCTTGCAGTCAACAATATGTCTCTGGTAAGTCAATGCTTAAGTCATGGTACAGTTACAACAGATAGTTGGCTTCTAAGGGCAAACATAGACTGTTACTGAATCATCATCATCATAATAATATCTAAATTAAAGCATGGTTGCGCAGTCCTAATGGATATAGGAATGGCATTCCAGATCCTCAATGCATAGATGGAGAGGGCTTGCTGCCTTATTTTGACTTCTTTTCTCTTTGTTTCTAAACTGATTGTGTCCTGACTGCCAGCACGGAGAGCCACCAAAGGTGGTGAGCTTGTTTTCTCTTTGTATCTAATCTAATGTTGTCCTGGTTTCTAGTGCACTAAGAGCCACCAGAGATGGTGGGCTTGTCAGCCAGATAGGCTGGGGCGCTGGTCATGATGGCTTTGTAGGCATGGAGGATGGCCTTAAGTGGCGCCAGTGTGGAGTCAGGGCCAATGTGGAGCAGAACATTGACACCATCCAGATGCAAGAGTATGAGGGCTGGATTAGCAGCTCTGAAGTTGCACTCTGAGAAGAATGGTTTCACTTTCTTTAGTAGGGAAAGCTGCTATTAGGCCATCATTGTTTTCTTGCTGATGGGATCCTTATGGGTTAAATCAGTGTGCAGTCTGGAACTCTATGACTTGGCATTAGGTGAAAGCTGGGGTTTGATACTCTACACGTCTTGATGTTGAGCCAGATTGTGACCAGTAATTGCATGTTGTTCTTGGTTAATTGCAGTAATGTTGTTTTGGTGGGGTTAGGCTATCTTGGAATGAGACAAGATGTTGTATGCAAAAGTTGTGTACTGGGCAGAGATTGGGTGTGTCTGTGCTTCTGCCGTGTTGTAATTGCTTTTTGTGGCTTACACAAGCATGTATTCGTGTCACATTGGCTACATGCTGATCGTGGAATACAACAGGGGTGGTTCAGTTTGCTTGTGAAATGGTGCAACCTCTGGGGGTTCTCTTTATGCTCAGAGTTACAATACAGAAGAATCATAGTCCACTTCATTGCCGTGTTGACAGGGTGTCTGGTAGAAACCAGAAGCTTCTTCAAACTAGAGTATGTTGTTCACAAAGCTATCCACACTGGTTCTCCTAACTTCCTTGCCAATAAATTGTTTTTTTGAGTAGAAATTCTGTCTCAGGAGCTCTGATACCCTACTACTTGGAGCATTTCCTTAAAAAAATGACTCTAAATCAAACCTTATATGGATTTTCAACCAAAGTTTAGCACTCAAACTAGCAGAACCAGGCCATGCTTCAAAGTATTTGTTAGACCTGTCAGCCTTAGAGTGGTCTTCCCCCAAACTTTTTGCCTTCTTCCTTCATTTTTGCTAATATCGTTTTTGTTGGTCTTATGACTGCACACTTTACCAGTGCTAACGTCTATGTGCTCACTCCTTGAAACATGGTAACATTGGCTTTCCCCATTTGGCATATTTTATTTACTTATAAGCCAATAGTAAAGTAGTGCTACAGGTACCCAGGGCCTGACCATTGAATGCTACAAGTGGGCCTGCAGAACTTATTGTGCCACCCACTTAAATATCCCTTTACACATGTCTCAGCCATGCCATTGAAGCCTGTGTGTTCAGTTTAAACTACCATTTGGACCTGGCAAAATAAACCATTTGCCAGACCCCAACATTCCTTTTTAATACACATACGTCACCACTAAGGTAGATCCTGGACAGTCCAGAGAGCAGGGTGCAGTGTATGTAAAAAGTAGGACATATATTTCTAGTTTTAAGTGCCCTGATAATGAACAACTCTTAAATTTGTTGGCCACGATTGCATGGCCTACCTCTCGCCTAGGATAACATTCCCTTCTTACATTTAATACGCTGTAATTTCCAACTGGGAGCAAGTAACCAGTTCATGTTTGGTGACTTTGGATTTGTAATGAGAAATCCTAAGTTATGGTGAAGTGAAGATTTTAAATTACAATTTTGAAAATGCCACTTTTAGAAAGTTGGCATTTTCCTGCCTTAGCCATTTAGTGCCTGTAGGCTGTCTCTGAATCACATGATTGGGTGTAGCTGACAGTTGGGCTTTGTGTATTCCTCTTAGACAGCCACACACAATAGAGAGCTGATGTGTGCCTGGATGGGCATCACTGGCAGGATGGGAGAGCGGAGCTAAACACACCCCCACTTACACTTGAATAGGCTGTGTCCTGCTTCCACACAAAGGGCTGCGTAGCCCATATAGTTAGTCTGGAGCCAGGACAAGGAAGTCATGATGCCTGGGGACATCAAAAGGAAACCTCTAGAAGCTGCTCCTCCACTTCAAAGGCACAGTTGATTATAAATACTGGACCTCAGACACCAACTCTTCAGTACACTTCTGGACCTGTGGAAACTCTGCAGGAAGAAGCACTGCTGTATTGCTGAAAGGACTGCCAATCTGCTGGTCTGCTGTTCTTATGGACTGCTGACCTGCTGTGCTGACCTGCTACCCTCTTGACTGGATAAGAAGAACGGACCTGCAGCTGTTGAACCCAGGACTCCAAAGTGACTCCAAGGGCTAGATGGCTGGCCTCCTGGCTTGAGCCTCACAGACAGAAGGCTCCAACAACCTTGAACTCAGCACCTGGACTCTGCAATCTGTGAGTTTGCACTGCCTGAACACTTGGAAGTCAGCCTAAGGTGGTTTGCCAGCCTCTGTGAATCCAGCAGAACATCCCGCATCTCCACTGCTGCACGGTGCAACTCCGAGCAGAACCGACAAATCACCACTGCTGTGTGGATCAGAGCCATCGCAAAGACCTGCATCGCATGCATCCTCCGCGCAGGCCCTCACATCCATCATCGATGGCAGCCTTGACGATGATGCTGGACTGCGCATTGCAGCCTCACAACTCCTTAGAACCGACGCATGGCCCCAACTGCGTGACGCATCCTCAATGCCAGACTACATATCACAAGCCCTCATTGATGAGATCCATGATGACCATGCATGTCCTCACACCGCAGCCTTGCCACACCTCAGAACCGACGCATCGCTTTAGCTGCACTGCACATCTTTGATACAGACCTACACAATGCTCCGCAAACCAGAATTTAAGGTACTTTGTTCAGAAGGCCTAACTGGGTCCTTGCAGCAGGCCCGCACTCCATCACATTCAGCCTGAACTTGTGACTTTGTCCTGGCCTGGCGCAACCAGACACACACAGTTGGCACTTTATGCTTTTGGCCTCTATTTTTGCTGAAAACTTTAAACTAGCATATTTCCAGTTCTACAGATTGGATTTTTGTCTTCTGGTCTTGTTTTATTTATTAACAACCACTCTAATTTTTAACTTGGTGTGGTATCCTTTTGTGGTGTGTTTTGGCTATTTTACTGTTTGAAGTGTTGCACAAATACTTTACACATTCGCTCTGAGTTAAGTCTGACTGATCTATGCCAAGCTACTCGAGGGTTGAGCACAGGCTAATTTAGGGTTTACTTGTGACTTCACTCTGAGAAGTGTGGTTGCTACTTGAGAAGGGTTACACCCCCTCACCCAGTAACCCAATTTCGTACATTGATCAAAAGAGAAATTTCAAATACTTATAGCAAAACTCTCGCCAATGATCATTCAACCAAGGACATTCTTTCTCCTCTTCCCCTTCTTTGACACGAGACTGCATGGGTTATTATTTTATGTCATATTGCAACTTCGCCTCATGCTAATGGTATGTACCTCCTGTTGTCTCAGTCATCTCATTCGTAACGTTGTTCTCTGGTGAAGTGCTGATTCACTCGTATAGGTCTCGCTTAAGCTATAGGAAAAGTTTAAATAAATTAATTAATTAATAAATAAACACATTTCAATACAATACACTATACCTTTCCTTAAAGCAGTGAGCACTGATGTTCTAGAATTTTATGAGAGAAGTCATTGTAAGAATTTTCCATTTTAGAAGTGCAATTCACAAGTAATGTTGCTCGCATTTAGAGGAGATAGTGCAGACTATACATATCTTCAAAACAGAACATCAATATGAAATATTTAGGATCTGGGCCTCTCGTTTCCTGTGTGACTGAATCAAGCTGCTTGGCTTCTGCACAGCGTGATGGCTTTACAAGGTTTTCTGGAAAGAAATTGCAAACCGTAAACCCATCATTTTCTTATTTTCTCCGTTATCAAGCATTTTCTCCACCCTCCGTTATCAAGCATTTTCTCCACCCTCCGTTATCAAGCATTTTCTGCACCCTGTAAAAGACAAAAAATAAAATGATCTTAAATCAGCATTAAATATGTTCCTTGATGGCAGCGATCTTCAGACGAGCAATTCAATAATTAATTATAACAAGAAGGCCTTGGAGGAAGGGTCTTCAGCTCACGGATGAAGGAATGTATTAATGCGCATAAAAACATCTTCAAGCGCTTGGTGTGCATTTTAGATGCGATTAAGTTACGCTGACAGGCAGGATCCTTAAAACAAGAGTACATTATTTAAAGTTGCATTATTCCCTTTTGCCACATGAAAATGTATCACATATGGTTTTATCAAGAGTCTGATCAGTTATCTAAGTATAACCAGTGGTGGATGGTGAGCTTTGAAAGGAGTGAGGCATAATATTCATCGCAAATCGTAGGAAGCAAGTCTGACTTTTTCTAGGAGGGTTTGTGAGAGTCCTCCTCATGTACATTTTGAAAAAATAGGTCAAATAGTGTATTATAAAGCACAATTTTTATATAAATAAGCTAAGAAAGCCATTGGTATTTAAAGAACACTCATTGAATATTGAAGTCATTTCATGAAATAAAATCTGAGTTGACCCCAATTTTTTCAGAATGTGCTTTTGGTACCCTTATATGTAACAAATTACCTGCATTGTGCCAGCGGCAACATTTCATCATATGTGGCTCCATATGTCATGGGTGCCCACTTATGCCAGAAATTACATGCTTAATGTCAGCGTCAGAAGGTTTCCATTGATGCCATCCGTATACCACCTTGTGAGAAATTGGGCTTTAGGTTGACTTGGGTATGAGCCCTAGTCAAGCCGCAACCACAATCCTAGCCAGGGGAAGACGCAGGAAAACCCTAAACTAACCTGTGTTCACCCTCTGGTAGCTTGGCACAGAGCTGCCAGGCTCAACTTAGAGGCAATGTGTAAAGTATTTGTGCAATACTTCAAACAGTAAAACAGTGAAAACGTTGCACAAAAAGATTCCGCACCAGGTTAGAAAAATAGAACTTAATTGAATAAGTAAGAACTTGAGATATGAATTTTTAAAGAATGTATTGTAAAATATCTCCTAGACGCAGTAAGCGTTTACTTGGGATGTCTGGTCGCGCCGGACCAGGACAAAGTCAAAGGTTTAGGCCGACCACAATGGAACGCTGGCCGGATACAGGGACCCAGTGAGGCCCACTGAACAAAAGTACCTTAATCCTGGCTGCATCGACGTCGAAGATGTCATTATGATAACAATATCAATAATAATAAATACATTTTGCCATACGGTTTGCAAATATTCAGGCAGTGTTCGAGGACCCCTGTGAAGGTCTGTGAACATTGCCTTTGGAATGGTCTACCCAGGCTACTTTGCAAAATTTTGTTGGACCACCGGAAGGGTTTGTGCTGTGGCCATCTGCTACTGCACATGGCCAAAGGTTTTAGTCGCAGGGGATGGGCATTCACTGATGGTTGGACGCTGGGCCTAGGTCAACACCTGCTGTGCATGATCAAATGCTGTGCACAACAGGAGTTGCCCACCTGCAGACTATTGGGCACAGGGCCTGTTTGTATGCCAGGCCCCGTGATCAACCTTCACAGCAGTGTGCAGTGGGAGTTAGCCACTCACAGTGGGTTGGGCCCATGAAGCCAACTCTTAATTTGCCTGACTGAAGAGCTGAAGATAATGCACAATGGGGGTTTGGCTGTTGCCACGAGTTGGCCATAGGGCTTGACCAAAGGCCGCCTTGGCGCCAACCCCCACTGCGCACAGCTGAAGGCTTTTTTATATGCCACAAGCTGCTTTTAATCAGTAAATAGGTATGTCCTGGCATAAACTAAGAGGGCCATTTCGAGTTTTGCTGGAACGGCCAGTCGATACAAATCAGCAGGACTTCTGTCCCACCAAACTAATTGCACCCTACCTCATTTTGTAGTAGAGTAACTGCCAGGTTTCCCATGGCAAAGCCCAAGACCGCCCTGCTATGGAAAATCCTCTGCCAGCAGTGTGTCATAGCATCAGAAGGCCCACCCTATTTTCACCGGACTTTCGGTCACTCTCTTTTTCTTACCTCAGCCACTGGCGGTAACATACAGGACAAGACAGCAAAGGCCCTACATAGAAAGAGAAATCTACCTGCGCATCAGGACCAATCTAAGTATGATAGGTGGCCTTGTGCCAGGAAGCAGAGGCAATGCTCTCCACCTACTCTGATAGCTGGAAGGCCGCTGGCTTTACTCTAAATGAAACACTATAACAAAGGGGGTACCGGGGGCAATAAAGGTCCAGCACACGAGCCCCAAGATATGAACTGTAAACCACAAGGTTTGCAGTTCCTAAAAGAAGAAAAGTAGGTGAACGAGAGTGGGAATAGCTCATAGAAGGAGCAAGGGCCCCTCACACACCCCAGGGGGTGTCATACTTCATCATAGGGCAGCTCCTCTTTGGGCTGGTGCTGCAATGCCCAACGGGCCCTGCAGGGGGGCTCTTTGCCGGAGATCTTTATCCTGTGATTTTAGCCGTTGAGGAAGCGGGTGTGTGTGTGGGATATAAGGTATATATACAAAAGTGAGTAGAGTTTAGGACTGAGTACATTTAAAAATATCTATGGGAACCAGCTGCACTAACTTTTATTAGCGGGTTCCATGTCATGAAAAAAAATAATGTGAGCACGTTTGAGGTTCACCTGAGCTCCGTCCAACCCCACTCACCGGAGAGCAACACTAAGGGCAGGACTGCTCCCCAGTGGGGGCGTGAGTGTGTTGTCAGGCATTTGAACCACCTAACTACCCCTCCCCACTCTTAGGTCATCAGGAACCATAATGTAGTGTTCCATGTAGTTCTAGCCCATTGCATTGTTTAATAACATCTACATTTGGCCCAAAGCCAACTTCATTGGTTTCTTCTTTGGGTTTCAATCTTACACGCATGCAGTTGATATGCAGCTTCTGATACATGTGAATAGGAATGTGTCAAATTTGGGAAACAGTTGCAAGCTGTGTCCGTTAGACCCAGAGTGATTGAATGTGTGGCAAAATGTTAAAACTTCACTCCATCGAAGGCTGAGGTGGTGTCTTAAAGCTCTGCTCATCAGAATTTTAGCCCAATAAGCTACCGCTTTGCACCAAACCAGACACTGAAGTATGAATTTATGCTGTTACCAGTGAAGTAAATTTTGCCTAGATCAGTGCAGTACAATGAATACTGTGCCCTGCCGTGGTTGTTTCATATTGATGATATTGATTAACACTTTCATTTATCTATCAGTTACTTGTTACAATACAACTAATCTTGTCTTCCAAAATAAACATTTGCACAAGATAATTCAAAACAGAGCCTCTCATTTGCGACTGTCCCTCAAGTGTTACAACCATGTCTTGTTCATTGGTACATGGTAGACTCACGTTCTCTTTAAAACTTCTGTTTAAAGCTTTTGTTGGAAGCTAATGTGCCTGTGTACATTGTCATGATTGTCCTAACTTTTTTCATGACAAACTCACCCTGTATATCTTCAGGCACACTCTATGTTCTGGCAAAGGCTTCTTTTTACATGTTCCGTAAAGGCTCCGGTCACCTATGTGTTTGTGTTCATTAACATTGCAGGCAACTAAACACTGAAACTTACTGCCCATGAGTCCAAGAGCAACCAGAGATTATCTCCCATTTAGAATGGTGTTGGACCTGACATTCTGGCGAGGTGCATCCATGGTGTGGTATTCTGTGAAATGGTTTGCCTCCACCCCTCCTGTTTTGCTGGATTTGTTTTGTTGGCCTTAGTACTCTGTGCACTTTACCACTGCTGACCAGTGCTAAAGTGATTTTGCTCCCTGTCTACAGCATGGTAAAACTGGCATATACCTGATTTAGCACATTTAATTTACTTTTAGGTCCCTAGTAAATGGTACTACATGTACCCAGGGCCTGTTAAAGAAATGATACTAGTGGGCCTGAAAGCACTCATGGTGCCTTACAACTGAAGTAGCCTTTTAAAACATGCATCAAGCTTGCCACTTCAGCCTGTAGTGTAGTTTTACATTACCATTTCAAACAGGCAAATAAACCTTTTGCCAGACCCTAATCTTCCTTTTTAATACCTATAAGTCACCTTAAACTAGGCCCTAAAGGCTCATAGAGCAGGTTGCATTGTATTGAAATAGTAGGACATGTGTGCTTAAGTTTTACATGTCTTGGCAGTGAAAAACTCTTCAAGTGGTTTTTCCCTGCTGTAAGGCCTATCTCTCTCATTGACTAACTGTGGGTTACCTTATTTTTTTTATTTTTTTTCAGTCCTCATTTATAGATAAGTGAGAGGTTTATAAGCAAGCCAAAGGTTTATTCTCGGATCCTCAAAGTAAGGTAACAAAACCGTCTTGGGTGGTCAGGGGTCCGACGAAACCGGCTGCCGTGATCCTAGAGGAAGGTATATACAAAAGATGATGTCTCTTCCTCAAATCTCACTTATAACATAATCATTGGACCTTATAGTTTTTTTTATGTATTTACAGGATATTCTATAATCAAGTTACTGACACAATTATCCCAGGTCTCCTACATTCTAATTATTTTTCTTGAAGAGCTAGCAAGATCCAATCTATGGATACATTTCACCGAGGATACCCAGTCTAATATCATTGGGGATTGAGAGGAGATCCATTTTAAACAGATTTCCCCCCTTGCAAGCAAAATTAACAAAAATAAAAGAGAAACTTGTGAGTTGGAGAGATTATAATTTAAACTCTCCTCAGGAAAAACCCCAAAGATAACCAAGATCAGGCCTACCTTAATTTCTTGCCCCATCACCTCAGAAAGAGTCTTACAAACATTATACCAGAAACCCTGGATAGAGGGACACTGCCAGAACATATGTAGGTCGTCCGCATCATCAGAGGCGCACTTCGGGCAGACCTTCTGCCGATCTCCTCCCAGTTTTGAAAGTTTCTTCGGGGTCCAATATGCCCTATGGAGTGTGAACATATGGTTTCTCTTAAGATGGGCAGCTTTAACCACATTCCATAAAGTGCGCATCGATACTTGCCATAGATCTGTTACGTTGGTCAAAGGCAGGTCTCTTCTCCAGGGCTCTTCCATTGGTAGTAACGGTGGCTCCACCTTAACCAAAAGCCAATACCATTTGGAGACCTCTTTACGTTGATGAGGGGGTCCCCGTAGGATGATTTCACGATCTTCATTTATGTCTCCCTCTTTATCTAATTTAGCAGCCCAACTCGATAACTGATAGAACTTGAATCTTGAGAGTCTTTGATGCGTGGTGTTGGAAAGTACTTCCCATGGAAGAAGTTTATTCTCTTGTAAGAGTTGACCCCAGTTCAAAATACCTTCTTCCAATAATGGAGTCGACAGGCTATCTTTTAAACAAGTTGGAGTCCCTGGGGAGTTCCAAATAGGGGCCCCTGAACTATAATATGGAATTTTTAGGATCTTCCTTGTATAATACCAGACTTCACAGGCAGACCTTAACACCTTAAGTTTGATTTTCTTAAAATATTTGGGGTGACCAAACTTGAACAAACAACCATCACCTCCCTGAGGAGTATTTTTGGCCATCGCTTGAAACATTGGGGAGAAACAAGAAGCGTTGGACAGGAGGGGCCTTACGTTCTTTAATTGAAAGGCATAACAATAAAATCGTAGGTCAGGTCCGGCAATGCCCCCCTCCGACTTGGCGCACCGCAACTTCCTCCATGCAATACTTATCCCTTTATTAGACCAAAGAAAGCTATTTATAAGGCTCTAAAGATCTTTCAGATAAGAAGGACTGAAATATAAAGGGATCGAATCAAAAATAAAGGTAAACTTTGGCAGGATAGACATTTTGATCAAATTAGAGCGGCCCAATATAGTCAATGGAAGACCACTCCAAGATCTTAGTAGTGCAGTCATCTCCTTCTTTTTAGAATCGAAGTTTACTTGTACCAAGTCAGAGATCTTATGTGAGATTTGTATGCCTAAATATCGAATTTGCTGTTTAGTTATCACATTGCTAGGTGGTGTATTTCATGTCATGATCTCTGTTTTTTGGGCATTAATTAAGTAGCCAGAGACTTTCCCAAAGTTTACCAAGATTTTCTCCAAACAAGGCAGGATAGCAGGGGAGTCCCTAGAAAACACCATTAAGTCGTCCGCGTATAAAGCGACTTTCTTTTCCCACCCCTCCCACTCAAAGGGAGCAAAGGTGTAGTTAGCCCTAATACTGCAGGCTAAAGGCTCTATATATAGATCAAACAATAAGGGGGAAAGGGGGCACCCCTGTCTCGTCCCCCGCTCCAACCTAATTGATTTCGAAAGGTTGCCATTAATTAAGAATCGAGCAGTGGGGGTTTTATAGATGTTACTAATTGCCCTAACAAAGTGATCTCCTAGTCCAAACTTTCGAGTCATATAGGTTAAAAAAAGGCCAATTCACCCTAACGAATGCCTTTGCGGCATCGAAAGCAAAAGTCGTAAGAGGTAAATTATTAGTGGAAGCAATGTCAATCGTACCAATCAGTTCATGGGTTAAATCGTGAAGTTGACGACCCCTGATGAACCCCTTCTGGTCAGGGTGAATCAAAGAAATGTGGGTTACCTTATTACATTTAATAAGTGATAATATTTGATTGGGTTCAGATAGAAATATGCTGTTTACACTCAAATGAATTGTAATTTAAAATTCTCTTTAATGATTTTTTTTTTTTAAATATCTTTTTTATTGGCATTTTTATGCATAACAAGAATATACTCAACACGATTACAGAGCCATGATAAGAGAAACATGTTGCACATTGTACACATCTGGTAGGTATCTTGTTACAATAGTTCTGAATGCGGGACATTAATCTACAATATCCACTCCATCTCCTGGTCATAACCAGTTGTCCCCATGATAAATTTCTCTTGCGGATTCAATGTATCAGTAAAATGATCTCACATCATGGTATTCTAGTCAATAGGGAGTATTCGGTCGATTACCAACATTGTCCTCCGTAGCTGTACATATTTCAAAAAAGCAGAATTTTGCCACGTAATGGGGTATACAGCCATAGCATAGACAAAAATAATAGCCATAGAAGAAAAAAAAGGAAGATCAACACAAGAGAACTTACTCCGTGTCACTGTAAAATAAACATACAACTACAACTCATAACAACTACCAGAGGTCCTTAGGCTGTTCAAACATCTATGATCTATGAGCCAACGCTGTTTTGGGCCCGGGGGGGGAAGGGTAGCTAACGTACATCATAATTGTGGCCTCTCACCAGGGAGCCAATCCTCCCCCACCCCCCAAGAGCTCCAATCGGCATGTCCAAAGCGCAACAGTCAATCAGCCACTAAAGTGTATGAGCGTGTGCCTCCCCCAAGTCTCCAGAGTCAGTCAAATCCATATGCGAGGACTGTTCAGGTGAATGTCGTGTATCCCATGCCCTCACAATATCAGCCCAGGGCTCCGCAAGTGGCTTACGCCGCTTCGTGATTTTATCTTCTTTTATCAAAGCCCGCTCCTCAGCTCTCACCCAACAGGAGACATCATCTTCCCATTTGACCACTAAAGGAGTCTGCTTCGCCTTCCACCTAAGAGCTATTCTCCTCCTAGCCAGGAGCAAAGCCAGATCTACGAATCTAAGCCCCAGTCTTTTGGATTTGGGTCTCGGGAATAAACCTAGGAGAAAAATCTCCGGGACGCATGCCAGATTCTGGGACAGGACCCTATTAACCATGTCAACAATCTTAGTCCAATAATCTTTAAGCCCAGGGCAGGACCAAACCATGTGCTCAAAATCCGCATTTCTCTGCGAGCATCTGGCACAGGCCTGTTCGTCACCCCCATATACCACATACAGCCGATGTCGGGTGAGGTACGTTCTGTGGAGCATATTAAACTGTATGAATTTGAAAGCCGCGTTTCTAGACACCTTTTTTGGACCACCCAGAACCTTCTTCCATTCCTTCTCAGTCAATTTCCTATTCAGCGTACCTTCCCATCTCTCTTGTAGGCGAGGCAACGGACGGGACGCCATTTCCATTATCGCCAGGTAGAGCCACTTCACCAAATGCCCCGCCGAGCCTGTAGGGGCACATGGGTGTCCGGCTCTTTCACATCTATCCCCCATAGTTCTGCCAGTGCTCCCGTATCTCATGGTAATTCAAAAACTGCCCCGGCGGCAGCTCATGATATTCCAGGAATTTGTCTAGCGGAAGTAGTTCGCCATCTCTATAACAATCTCCAACCATCTGCACTCCTGCGTCTTCCCAGCCCTGTAGCTGCCGTTGCGTGAGGGGAGGACCCCTTCCCGCTTGGGGAAGCCCCACAAGCGGAATACTAGGTGCATTGAGCGGCACATCCTTGGATCGTGCCGTACATCTGTCCCAGCACGTCACCACTACTGAGAGTAACACCCCCATGTGGTTGATCTTCTGGCGTCGATTGAGCATCCTGCGGCGCAAAACCGCCTGTGCAGAGCCAGCAGATAGTGATAATGTATCCAGTCCTCTCCCGTCCAGCCACCGGGCAAGCCATTGTAGTTGAGCCGCCAAATAATAAGCTTCGAAATCAGGGGCCCCCAATCCACCACCCGCGAGCGGGAGCCGCAAAGTCTGCAATGATACTCTGTTGCGTCCGCCATCCCACACCAAATCCCTTAATATCGCGTCCAGGGTCTTAAACCAGTTCTTAGGTATCACCACTGGTAAGCTGACAAAATAGTACAGAAGACGGGGCAAGACCACCATCTTGGACAGTGCCACGCTGGCCATGACTGGCAATTTGAGTGTACGCCAAAAGGCCACATTTGCCCAAAGCGCCCTCAGTGCACCTCCAAGGTTCCCTCCAAACAAGTCAACCTGAGTGTGATAGATCCGAATCCCCAGGTACTTAAAGGAGACCGGTGCCCATTCCAGGTCCAGCGGGAGGGTCAGAGGTCTAGTCAGGGCAGGGTGCAATGGGAACACATAGGTCTTCCTCTTATTAATACACAAGCCCGAGAGCTCAGCAAACTCCTCCAATATGTGTAACACTACCTGGATCCCGCTAGATCCATCTCGTAAATATATCAGCACATCATCTGCGTATAATGATATTATATGATGGGACCCATCAAGTGCCACCCCCAGTCTCTCACTTTCTTGTCTGACTCGCGTTGCCAATGGCTCCATCGCTAGAGCAAAAAGCCGTGGTGATAGGGGACATCCCTGTCGGGTACCCCTGTAAATGGCATATGATGCAGACACCGTATTGCCCGTACGTACCCGAGCCCTAGGATTTCCATACAGGAGGCGGACCCAGTTTAACCACCCATCCCCCATCTGCATCCTCCCCATCGCTGCCAGTAGGAAGTCCCAGCGCAGGGAGTCGAAAGACTTTTCCAGGTCTATCACCATTACAACTGCGTCAGGGTAGTTACCCAAATCCGTGAGGAACAGGACATTATATAGTCTCCTCAGGTTATTAGATGTGGAGCGTGAGGGGATAAAACCGTTTTGGTCAGTGTGGACCAACCTCTGCATGTGCGGAAGAAGCCTAGTTGCTAACGTTTTGCTTAAGATTTTAAAATCCATGTTCAACATGGACAAGGTCCTGAATTCCGTTACCACTGCATGGTCATTCGTGGTTTTTGGTAAGGGGATCACCAGCGCTTCTCTAACTGAGGGCGGCAGTTGTTTTTCTCGAAGCGCAGATGCATAAACTTGTTCCAACCTCGGGGCTAATATGTCCACAAAGGCAATATAAAATTCGGCCGGAAGGCCATCAGGCCCGGGCGTTTTCCCCCGTGCCATATCCTTTATTGCCGTTCTGATTTCGCCTGCCTTAACCGGCAATGCTAGCGAGTTTCGGACGTCTCGTTCCAATCCCGGCAACCGCAATCCGTCGAGATATGCTGGTAGCACGTCTCTCTGATGAACTCCCGCCTGCTCATAAAGTTTCTCGTAATATTCCCGAAGCGCATCATTAATAGCCCTCGGAGAGCAGAGTACCTGCCCAGTTACGTTGGTGATACTAGGAATTGGCACAGCCCTACTTTCTGGTCTAATCAGCCATGCCAATAACCTCCCAGCTCTGCCCCCCTCCACATGCTGCCTTGCCTGATAGTTTTTGAGGTCTAGTGCCCGCATCCTATCCCAAGTAGAATTATAAAGGCTTCGTACATCTGCCAGTTTATCCTGTACCGCAGCCCCTTCCGCAATCTCCCTGTCTAATGCCAGGATTTGAGCTTCCAAGGCTTCTAATTCCTGGGTGATCTCTCGCCTAAGTCCCACCACCTGTCCTAAGCATTGTCCCCTGGTTACTACTTTAAATGCATCCCATTCCACCAATGGGGAGCTAGCGGTTCCCTGATTCTCTGCAAAATAGGTGACCAGAGCTGCCGAGAGGAGCTGCCGAAAACCATCATCCTCTATCAGGGCGGGGTCCAATCTCCACAATGGGACTGGGGCCCTCTCAGGGGTAGGGGCAAAGCTCATAAGCAGGGGACTATGATCTGAAATGGATCTGCCCAAATACTCAGCCCCAGGCAGCATTGGAGCCAATGGAGCAGAGCAGAGCAGAAAAACATGCCCAGCCTTGTGTGTAAGTCGTAAAGGTGGGAGTAATAGGAGTATGCTCTCTGGCGTGTATTATGCAATCTCCAGATGTCTAATAGGTCCCATCCCGTGATCCAGGTCCTGAGTCCTTTAGCTGTAGTGGCAGCGAGCGTACCCCGCAATGGGGGAATAGATCTATCCCATTTAATGTCACACACACAATTAAAGTCCCCTCCCAGTATCAGGCTCTCATGCGCCACCCCCGCCAGTGTCCCAGAGAGCCGTTCCAGGAAGGGTATCTACTCACAATTTGGTGCATATACACTGCCCACCATTATTTCCCTGCCTTTCAACTTGCCAGTGATCACAACGAACCTCCCGTCTGCATCTATTATTTTCTGGGAGAGCTGAAAAGGGACCCCCGGCCGAATCCACACAAGCACTCCCCGTGCAAAAGCCGAGTAAGTAGTTGCAAACAATTGCCCTCTCCACCTATGTTTTAATCGAACCACCTCCGTCTCCGTGAGGTGGGTCTCTTGTAGCAGTTCTACATGCACACCCCTGCGTCTGATATAGTTCAATATACTGTAACATTTTGAGGGTGAGCCCATACCCCGGAAATTCCATGTGAGGAGTTTAAACTCCTCAACCTGATCAACCATGCGTGCCATCAGTCAATACAGCACCCCCCACCCCGCCAGCCCGAAGAATTGTCTCAGACCTCCTGGTATGTAGCAACAAACCCAACATTTCAACTCCCCCACCCACGAGTGGACTAACAACGGTCAGCTGCCCAAACGCGCAAAAATACTGCTTGTTACTAAACTACAACAAGTAGGTAAGGCCCCAGGCTACGAGCACAAGGACCTACAAGGGAGCGTGACTGTCCTCACTAATACCTAACAAGGTTTATGTAACCATGCATGACGACCCAGCCTTAATTGGCCGTTCCAGCCCATGCCCAGGAGTGTCCCCTGGTCACCCTCCCCACCCTCTCCACTGCCCCCATCCTAAGGAAGAGGACCAAATATATGCAAGTAGGAATATGGTCATTCCACCCAATAGAACAAATAAAGAAAATGCGGGGTGAAAAGGAGGAAAGAAAGAAATTCCCAATCACTTATCAGACAATCCCGTCTGCCGTTTGAGGAGTCACAATTGGCATGCCGACACTGCCGTTATGGGATGTGTCCGAGTCCGACTAATCAGTTCCCTGTTTCGACTCCGAACCTCTCTCGAGCGACGATCCCCTGCTTTGCATCATGTCCGCAACTGCCTGTAGCGCGTCCGCTCTCTCCGCCGCTGTCCGCGACGGGCTTGGCCTCTTAGTAATCCTCCGCAGTTGGCGTCTCCGCAGCCGCTTCCCTGGTTCTTTGGCCCCAGTCGTTTGTTTCCCATCTCGTGGCATGTGTTGACCTTCTGTTTTGCAGGCTTCAATCCACTCCCAGGCAGATTTAGGGTCGTCGCAAAAATGAGTTTTCCCCTCCAGCATTATCCTAAGCCGAGCCGGGAACATCAAACAATATTGGATTCCCTCCTCTCGCAGAGCTCTTTTGACTTCCAAGAAAGAGGTGCGGCGTCTCTGGACCTCTAGTGTGTAGTCCGGGAACAGGGACACCTTATTGTTCTCCACTGTATATGGCCCGTCTGAGCATGCCCTTTGTAACAACAGATCCCTATCTCGAAAGTGAAGTAGTCTGGCCACTACGGGACGCGGCGGTCTTCCCGGTGCTGGCGGTCTGGCAGGCACACGATGAGCCCTTTCCAATGTATAGAACTGCGTCAGGCCCTCTGGCGCCACCACCTCTCGGAGCCATGTCTCCAGGTATGTGACCACGTCCTGGCCTTCCACTCCTTCCGGCAGACCCAGAACCCTCACATTGTTCCTGCAGTTTCGTCCTTCCGCTTCCTCCGCTCTCCGCTCCAGGGCACTGTGCCTTCCAGATAGTTCGTCGACCTGTGCAGCCAAAACCTGTTGTGCAGGGGCGAGCACCTCCAGGGTCGCTTCCGATTGTTGCACCCTGTCTGTTAGTTTGGCATGTTCCGCCTGCAACAGGCCCAGGCCCACTGCTACTGTACTGATGTCTTGGTGCAATCTCTCCTTGGTATCAGCGATGGCTTCCAAAATCTTGGGCAATTGTTGGTGCACAGGTATCTCCGGCAAGTCACCTCCAGCTTCTTTAGGTGCTGTGTCCGTCGCACTGTCATATTGTTCTGGGGGGGGGGTCCCGCCTGCTTCCCTCTAGGCTTTCCCATCTCCAGCGCGGTACGGTCTCCGACCACTGATCAAGTCCGCCCCGCTAAAGGCGGACGAGGAGCTGCCGCCAAAGCCTCCGCCACACTCAACTCCAGTGTACAGATTGTGTGTCTTTTATTATTGTCTGCTCGTACCCGCAATGGCCCCCTTGTTGTTGACCACGTTTCGTGGCAGCCCAGCCAGTCACCAAGCTCGCACCTCAGAGTCGTTCATCAGAGCTGCGCCCTACCAGTGTCCGGGTCCGACCACGCCACTTCCACAGAGAGCCCCCACTGCAGTAAGTCATTGCGCTCGTCACTCGGTTCCGCCGAGGTGCCAAGGCCTCAGGTCATGCAACTATCGAGTAACACGTGGCCTGGGACGGAACAAGGAACACTAAGGAAACTTCTAAGGGGCAGCACCAGGATTATCTAGATGAAGCTGCGCAATCTAGGCAAGAAGCCGGCCAATAGTCAATCCTGGGGTGGGAGGGCCACCGCAACAACGATCAGTATCAGCGCAGTAGTCTGTAATAGGTGTTGGCGGTCTCCTAGCTCACCACCTATGAGTTTCACAATCAGGTGTCATCAAATCCACCTCACGGCAGATAGCAGCACACGGTGGTAGTTTCTAGGGAGGTCTCAATGAAGCCCATGGTTTCCAACGTTCAAGCAACGCCACCGGGGGTGGGTCTGCCCCATGCTCAATATGCCGTCATCCTCTCCTCGATGTAATGCCTGCTCAGCCACACCAATTTCCAGCTCACCTCGGTCTACCAACATATGGGGTAGGGCCGCCACTAGGTGGGTCCAAGGACCGTGCCCCATGCATTCTCGGCCTCCTCACTTCCGTGGCTGTGCGTGTTCCGCAGCGGTGCAGCTCGCCAGGGCGGGTCCGTCGCTGCAGGCCACCCAGCCACTCGAGTCCAGCAAGCAGCTTCACCACCGCGGGCCCGGGTGCCACCGCAGTCCACTCCCGTTGCACCCAGCCGCAAGCGCCCTCTCTCGATCCGGGGTGCAGGGCGGGACCCTATGGGCCTGTATTCTGCAGCATTCCACGTCCCGCTGCCCGTGCCCCGTCAACACCTGTTGCCCCCTTCTGGCTTGCCGTCCTCTACCTCTTCAGGCGATAGGGCAGTCCGGCCCCGCCGGCTGTTTCTCAGGCTCACCAGCCATTACTGGGAGTGGGCGTCCATCAGTGAGCGCAACATCAGGCAGGGAGGCGACCCAGGCAAATCAGCAGCACCCACCTCTACGGCATCCGAAGAGTCCGCCGTCGGGTCCGGAGTGCTGTCTGTTCCTGTGGACCTCCACGCCTCGCACGCGGGCATGTCCACCGCCGGGAGTTCGAGCCAGCTGGCTGCTGGCTCTGGTTGCGCCTCTACAGCCATCCCAGGGTGGGTCTCCTGTTCACTGGCAATGCGTCAGGCTCCTGAGGTCCCTGCTCGCCTTCCGCAGCTCAGTCGGGCTCTCGCCACTGTTTATCACCCAGCTCGCTGCTCCACTTCAGGCCGCCATCTTGCTGCGACTGTGTCAGCTCGGCACAGCTTTTCCACTACTTCCCAGGAGGACCACAAGGGACACCGTTGGATGCTCTGGAGTCTCCGGCAGGTCGGGCCCCCAGGAGCTCACACCCGGGCACGGGCGGAGTCGACGATATTCAGGATAATTAGGCCGGCTGGCGCGGAGCTCTCAGCTCACGCGTCCGCCATCAACGGCTCCGAAGCCACGCCAAATTCTCTTTAATGATTAAGTGAAATTTTAAGTCAGAATGCTGAAAATGCCACTTTTGGAAAGTTTGTGTTTGCTTGTCCCCAACATGTGTGCCTTCTCCCAGTGTCCTGGGTCACAATACTGTGAATGGCTCTGCTGTTGTGGCTCGAGTATTCCTTCTAGACAATGACACAAAGAGGGCTTGGGTGTGGACAGGGTGGGCCTTCCTGGCAGGATGACTGAGAGGAGCTGCACCCATCCCGACATGCACTTCAAATGACTGCCTTGCACACACACACGCACACACACACACAAAGGAATCTGACACCAGGCCTTTCCTGTATTGTTTGGAGCCTTGGCAGGGCAAGGAAAGAACTTTCCAGAACCACAGGTGTGGTTAGTATTGGGAATCTCCCTACTTCAAAGGTTGGCACCAGGTGTAAATGTTGGACCCCCAGAGCCACTCATCAGTACAATCTTGAATATGCAAACATTTCAGAAAAAGGACTGCCCCAACACCAGAGGTATGCCTGAGCCCTGCTGCTGGCCTCTGCATGGAGGGAGTCTTGATCTTAAAGAGCTGCCCCCATATCCTGGACCCTTTGCTGGCATTAGAGTATACTTTTCCCTACCTAACTGTGGGTTCCAACAGAACCGACGCAGGGCCCCACATCAAGGACATAAGGTACAAACCTGGTTCATGTATCTGGCCTGCACTCCATCGAGGTCGGCCTGAACTTGTGACTTTTTCCGGTTTCAGTGAGACCACATAACTGCAGTTGGTGCTCTGTGCTTCTATGTGCTATATTTTTTTACCTGAAGCTTTGGAATTACATATCTCTGGTTCTACTGGTTGCATTTTTGTTGCTCTGCTATCGTTTTAATTATTAAAATTGTACTCTATTTTTCTAAATTGGGTTGTGTTTTCACTTTATGACTGTTTGTGTACTCCATAAATACTTTACACTTTGCCTCTAAGTTAAGGTAACTGCTTTTGTGGCAAGCTACTAGAAAGTTAAGCACAGGTTAATTTAGTGACAAGGATTGTGGTTGTTGCCTGAGTGGGGCTTCCACCCCCTTCAACCAATCTCAGTTTCTTACAAAGGGCCTATCAGAAGCAATACCCAGTTGGCAATGTGATGAAATTGCTCCTTTATCCGGACACACATCCAAAGACTTTGTTATGTTTTCAGAAGTGCGAAATAATCACTCTGTATATCCCTTCCCAATTTGAGCCATATAGACAGTACGGACATCTTTTCAATTGTGTTTAAACCCCAGGGAAAAGCATAAGTGAGGGGCTCCATTGAGTTGACAATAACTAGTATGGCAACAGCTGATTTGGTTTTTGAGAAACAAGCTCACTTTAGAAACTAGGGGATAAGAATGACAAAGATTTAAAGTAAACAGTATCCCCACCTACTCCACAAAGGCAATCTAGCATAGCACATCTACAATTCTACAGCGAGGGATCAGTTCAGCCATACTAATCTCTTGGGAGCAATAAAGCTGATAATGATAGTTTAAGTGAAATCGATCAATTCCAGTCTGGATGAAACTTTGATTACCCCAGCATAATTGGTGTCATTTTGTTAATTTTGCCCACAATTACTAAGATTACACCAGTAAGCCACATTGGGTTATGAGACTCCTGTTCCAGGAGAAATTGTAATGTGAGATGCACAATATGTATAATTTTATTTAAGGCGGACAGTCAACAAACATTTCAGACAGATGTTTTTACCCGTTCAGGTAATTTTTGGGAACGGAACTATAAATCCAAATGTGAGCAGGGGCGGCTCCTCCATTAAGGCGGAGGAGCGTTGCCCCACTGCTTTCTCGCAGTGAGAGAAGCAGAAACATAAAATGGTAAAACTACCATTTTATGTTTCTGCTTCTCGCACTGCGAGAAAGCAGAAGTGCCTGGTTGGTGGCGGGCGGGTCTGCTCGAAATCAGGGGAGGAGTGGCTTGCCCAATGCTGCGGGCCCTGACTGTTTGGTCGGCCCTCTGGGCCGACCAAACCAGTCATGCGCACTCTCCCTTTTCTCTATGTAGGCTGCATGCAGCCTACATAGAGAAAATGGCCTCCCCATAGGCGCCTGGCTGGGTGCCATCCCCACTAATCACAACGCTGCCATTGCAGCGTTGTGATTGGCTTAGGGGAGGGGAGGAAGGCTGCCTGTGGCTGCTTCCTGTTCAGGAGAGCGGCAGGAAAAAGCGGGGCCCGGCCAGGAGCTGAGGCGGCGCGAGACCCGAGAAGGTAAGTTTTAAAAAGATTTTTAATTAAACCTGTGATCTCCCCCCCGCGACCCCCACATGACCCCCACACCCGCGAGTCATGCTGGCCGTGACTGCCTTAGTTTGTTTCTGGCGTCGGTGTTGGTATAACTCTTTATGCGTATTTGCCACCAACACTACTATGGCATTGTTCTAAGTTCTAACCTCCTCGTCAGAATCGTCAACTAATCTCCGCTCTCTCACTCTCGCATTGCATGGCCGAGCATGGCCTCAAGGCAGGAGCACTTGGAGTGGAGGTGCAGTGCTTTAAAAAAAGAGGTTAATAAATTGCAATAAACACATTAATTAAGGCCATACAGACTAATGTATTTATTGTGATTTATTTAATTGAGTGTTTTTGGTTGTGGTCACTGGTTGAACATTGAGCGTTGGCATTGGCAAACACTGCATGACTTGGCTGCTTTATTATGAAGCCATGCGGAGCGGATGTGGTGTATTGGCTAGAGCGGCCGACCTTGAAGCTAGGCTACAAGGGTTCGAGTCTCGGCGGGAGGCTCAACATTGTGCGATTCTGGGCAAATCAGCACGGTGAGATTTAAGTGATTTGAAATCACTTAAATCTCTCCGTGCCTAACAATGAATGTGCCCGTCTGTAATGCAGTGCAGCTGGGGCTCATGTAAAGCACGCCAATACCTTCGGGTCGAGTTCGTGCTATATAAATAAAAACATACAGCATCATTGGCCCCCAAGTTTGTTCCTGCTGATGGTATTACTCTCTTTGTCAAAGAGACTCTTCCTGCGCATTATGCCATTTGCCACCACCACGGCATTCCACTGATTGCAGTGAGTCAGGGAGTGAAATGCACAGGGGGGCATATTTACAAGCCCCTTGCGCCACCCCTACGTCACTTTTCTCATGTTAAAAATGATGCAAAAGTGGCGCAAGGGGCTTGTAAATAAGCCCCCGGGTGTTTGAGGCAGCGAGGCATGTAGGAATAGCTCGATGGCAGTGCTCATGCTAAATGACATTGCAACGTTAACTTAGCCTGCCTGCTATCACAGGCATTGTCAGCAGCATGCATGCCGCACATGATGAGGAAGCAAAGGGGTGGAGTCAGAGAGAGGGGTATTCCTTCTGACCTCGTCACCTCTCTCATTCTTGTATGTCCAAGCCCAGCCTCAAGGCAGAAGCACTTGGAGTCGGAGTGTGAAAAAACAAAATAACGAAGATAAAATAAATCATAAATAAATTGTTTAGTCAGTTGACTAGTGATCCTGTTTTTTTTTTGTTTTTTTACTATGGCTGGGGTCATTGGTTGAAGAGCCGTTTAATTTTGTGTATGATGTTCATCATGTGTTATGTATTAGTTTGCCTCGGCCTCGGTTCGCAATCTCAGTGACGCGCTTGGTGGGCACTGCATTGGCAGTCACAGTTAAGATGATTTCATTCCATCCACGCCACCTTCACGCTAATATTCTGTGTTTAAACTTAAGATAACGATGTCTGGCGTGAGGTGTTTACATCATACTGCTTAACATATTGATTGCGGAGCAACGATAGGTTGGGTCAGGCAGTCAATGCCAATACCTACGCCATTCAGTGGTGCTTATATGGCAACACATTTCCATTGATGGCTGGAAAATCAACTGAATTAATTTCTAGAACCCACTCTAATGGACTTAATAAACTCAAAGAAAATCTATACCTAATATATGACATGGGCTGGCAAGTCACAAACTGAGTTTCTTCTGCGTCACACTGCTGCCTCTGTTCAGTTATGTGCATTGAGGGTTGTGCAAAATAATGCATGGGACTCTCACTCTCTGGTTGCATGATATATCATGATATGTTAACAATGCTATTGCATGCCATGGCCCCTGGTGTCGTTGTTTGATTTACTCGACCAGTTGGCCTGTGCATCTAAGGCATGAAATTTCTTCTCCAGAGTCCAAAGTAGTTTACAGCCCGTCCTGAGCCCAGTGTTTATGGCCTGACAAATGACTGGTGGTTTGGGGAAAGCAGCTTTTTCCTCCCCTCCCAAATGCAAGTAATACATTTAAGGAATTTGTCAGGGCATGAACATTGTGTCCAGTCCCACAAATCACAATAACTTGTATTTCCTCAGTAGATTTCATTTGTAAAGGTATATAAATAAAGAAAGAAATCTCTGAGGTACTCAGCATTGCTATCGCAAAGACTGTTATGAAGTTCTGTGGTTATATTGAATATCAGCTACCTACGTCATTATCATATGAAATCTCTTTATTGATGTCATAACTACACTTTAACGATTTCTTTATCAACCTTCTTGCTTTCTCAAAAATGCTTGAAAATGCACCATTTGCCCACTATTTTTTCGAAATTTTCTTGGGGGAGGGGACCTCCCGAACTCTCCTTATGACTGGCAGGCTGGCTTGCCGCCGTGCACACACCCAGAACTTTTATGCCCACCACTTTTGAATGTCACCAGCCGCCACTGAATGTGAGTGGAAGTATTTTGAAGGAGAGCAAATGGAAATCAATTTGAGTTGAATTTTTACTTTAATGAACCATTCGGGTAATTTTTTTGAGTGCGAAATGCATTTGAGGTAATTATGTGTAATTTTGCAAAATGTTGCTGTAATTTTCAATAACTGTGCTACAGCAATTTACGCACGTTTCTCACACCCCTAGTCTTTATTCACACACATAGGCGTTCTCTAGATTTAGCATGGCTGGCTACCACTTTAGCAAGACTGTCCTCAATTTCGTTCAGCAAACTGCATGTGTTCTGATAGAGGCACATGATTGCCTGTTTCAGCACAACAATGGGCTGTTCATTGACCCATCCTATGTTCTCTATTTGCCAAGTTTAACATGTATATGTATTTCATCATATTTAGCTTTCTGTGTTAGCTTGGTCAGAATAACGAACTTTGGTAAAAGATTGCTTTTTTGTTCTTCCAATTGATTTGAAAATCACATTGTGGACCTTTCAGTTGTGGTTGGTGTGCGTATAAAACATGCTTTTAAATATTTGTTTTTATGCAAATATTTGCTTATGTGTGGGTGTCCAATTCAGGCGCTAGTGCATTTCGACTGCTCAATTGAATGTTGATATTTTAGGGTACACTTATCATGCAACTATGAAGGCAAACCATGGAGTCCATCTGATTTTTAGTTTGACGGATTGTGTGACTAGCAGCTATTTGGCTGTTGTCCTATTATGGAATTGTCTTTCAGGTGGCATGGGAGTGTTTTCTGGCTGTGACCGACATGCAAACTCCATCTTCTTTATTTTGACAATTCTACTTTTGCTCTTTGAGACCATATTATCTTCGTTTATGTCATTCTTTGAAGAAATAATAAACATGCCCGCTGTGCCCTTTTCCGGCCAGGATTGACTCTCATACTTGATGTGGCAAACGTTTTCGTTTGGAAGGGCCCTCCTCTACCAGAGAAGGCTTCAGAGGCTCGGATTGTTGTCTGGGTCACCGAGGCTTTCATTGGCTCGCTCGCTGTCATGGCAGGCGGCTCTCTTCTGTTTCATGCTGTTTCACGGTATTAGCTGGCACACTGTAATGTTCCTGTCTCACTAGGCAGTCGGGTTCAAGATGAGCCTGTCAGCAAGCACGATTGCTTGAAGGCATTTTCAATTGTTCCAGTTGAGGAAACAAAAACATGCCTCGTGGGATCACTCTGAAAGTGGGTTTCTCGAAAGGCAAAACGTCAAAGGCACTATGGCATTTGAAGTCAGGATTGAAACGGTTTATCACGGGACTATGTTTCTGATTAAGAATCACAAATGACACTTTTTCTTACTCTTGAAAAACTATTGTGCTTTTTACTTCGGTCGACTCCAATCCCTCCACAACATGTCGGCCACCGCAGGCATTACACATCTTCAATTTAGGGGATCCTGAACTGATCATTGGCAGAACGAATTCATCTGCCTTTCAGTCAGTGCGGAGGTATTGTTTCCAAGAAACACTTAGGTTTGTTTATGTGCCTGAAAATTAAGGGACATCTAACTGCAAAGCTGCATGGTTGTATGCTCTGTTTACTGGACCCTTGAGTTTCTCCCCTGTTTCAATTTTTAATTCTGGCACCTGCCTTGTCTTCCTGATCTTTGTATATTACGCCTTGCCTTTCTTTCTCACAGTATTTTTCTGTAAATCGCTATTATTCTTTTTGGGGAATTCCTTCTTTAATGAAAAAACATTACATGTGATGTTTATATAATTGATACATCTTTTGCTGAAACAAGGTTGTAATGTTTGATCCCTGTACGTGTATTTGCATCTCCAATGATGGTATGGTTTTTTCTGATTTGTTGATTCCTATGCAAATTCGAAACATTAGGGGGTATATTTACACGCCTGTGTGCTGCCGGATCGTCACTTTTTGTTTCGTTCTGGTGGCGCACAAAGCTCAGCCATATCTAGTAGGCCACGTAAAGCCACTGTGCGTGGCCTTTCATAGCCTTGTAGATATGGAGTGAGGCAAAGCAGCACAAGTCACTGCCTTCCCCTACTTTGCGTTAAAGAGGCATTCCATGGATGTTGCTGTGGGTGTTACTTCGCAACACCCATGGGCTTTGAGACTGCCCTAGATTCACAATATCCCCTAAACCTGGGCCAGCGCCAAAACCTTGCACCTCCCTAGAGCAGGTGTATTGATGAGAAATGTTTAAATTTCTCCTCGTTTATTCCTCTTTCCACGTGTGCTGCATTCTGCAGCACACATATAACGAGGAATATGACTCCAATGATTGCTTTTGTGCAGGAAGGGGCACCTTCCTGCACAAAAGCAATGCCGTCAAAAACGCAGACACCCTTGCATCATGGTGCAAGGGTGTCTGCATTGGCACATGGCTGCTCATTGTGTGCCGGTGCTGGCTGAAAGGCCAGGAAAGCACTGTATCTTGTAAATGTGGTGCGTACCTGCCCTTTTAAATTGGCGTAGGGCAGCGCAGCAAAATGTCTTGCAGAGCTGCCCTGCGACAATTCCTTGTAAATATGCTCCTTAGTTGAAAGCATTGTGTGCACAGCATTGATGACTTGAAGGTAGTACCTGGGGTAAATGGAGAACAAGAAGTCCTCCAGACTCTTCCTGAAGTCAATGGTATTATGAGGGATTTGTTTTTTGCTGAGATGCTGAAACTCACAGTGTGATTAAACACAATAAAGAGCAGTGGGTGGGAGAGTGAAGCATGAGTATAGGGCTTGTAGAATGTTGCCATGGGGTTTTCCTTACTTACTGGAACATCACCAGAATTGGGTTTTGTACTGTGGCCACAATGACGAATTTGTGACCAGAAGCTATGGATTCTAATCATTAAAAGGCTGACATTTGTGTTAAGGGCAACATTCAAAGACTCCCTCACAAGTTTTCAAACAATAATGTGCCCCTGTTAGACCTGACATGCTTGGCGTGGTTTCTCCTGTCTTTTTGCCGCTACCGCCTGTATTTTTGACTGTGTGCTGGACTTTATTTTTGCTGGTTTAGATACTCTGGTCACTTTACCGCTGCTGATCAGTGTTAAAGTGCAAGTGCTCCCTGTGTAAATTACAATTCTGATTGGTTCTCCATGATTGACACATTTGATTTACTGGTAAGTCCCTAGAGAGTGCACTATGTGTGCCTAAGGCATGTAAATCAAATGCTACTAGTGGGCATGCATCACTGGTTGTGCCACCCACATGAGTAGCACTGTAAACTTTTCTCAGGCCATTGCAGTGCCTGTGAGTGCAGTTCTAAACTGCCATGTCGATCTGGCAAGTGCAGCCACTTGCCAGGATCTAACCTTCCCTTTCTCTGCATGTAAGTCACATCCAAGGTAGGCCCATAGTACCCCAATAGGCAGAGTGCAGTGTATGTGAAGGGTAGGACATGTACTGGTGGGTTTTACATGTCCTGATAGTAAAATACTGCCAATTTCGATTTTCACTATTGCTAGGACTAGCTCTCCCATAGGCTATCATTGGAGCTGCTTTGTAATATTTTACAAGTGTAACTTTCAATTGGGAACAGCTAGATATTTGGAGTTTGGGCTCTTTGAGCTCAGAATTTAAAAACATCTTTTAGTGAAGGTGTTTTTCAATTGTGTGTTTGAAAATGCCACTTTTAGAAAGTGTGCATTTTTTTGTTTATCCACCCTTGTCCCTCTGCCTGCCTGTGGAATAAACATCTGGTTTAGACTGTTTGTGCATTCACTCTAGACAGTCACACAAAGGGAGTTGAGGTGTGCCCTGCATATCCTGATGGCTCATCACCAGGCTGATGGGCTTTCCTGAGCTAGAGAGGTAGGAGGAGCAGTCACCTGCACCTGAATAGGGCTGTGCCTGGCCTCTCACAATGCTGTCTCCGACCCCCTGGAGTGTGTCAAGAACCAAGACCAGGCAAGGCAAAGACTTGTGCACTACAAAGAAAAACCTTTGAAGTATGCTTACATCAAAGGCTAAAAGGGGTATAAGTATTTTACCTCAAACCTCAGACTTTTAGAACACTTCTGGATTAAGAGGACCCTGCCAAGAAGAACAGCTGAAGGGCGTTGAAGAGGAGTACTGCCCCTTTGCTGTGTGTTGCTGTGCTGGGTTGGCCTGCAGTTGCTGCTTCTGTCTATGGGCAGTGGAAAGGACTGGACTTTTACTTTGCTGGATCCTGCTTGAGAAGATTCTCCAAGGGCTTGAGGTAGACCTTGCCTCCTGTTAAGAGGTCTCCTGCCAGAGTTTGCAAACTCTGAATAGAGTTTGTGAACTGATGAACTTGCTGACTGCTTTTGGATCCCCTGACATAATTCGCAAACTGTGAACAGAGTTTGCAAATTATTGAACTCTTGACTGCTATTCAGTCTCCTACCAGAGTTAGTGAACTTTGTTTCAATTTTGCTAACTTCGGCTGAAGACCCTGCAGCAATTCATGAGTTTGTTATCCTTCGAACTCTGAGTTGAATTTTCAGATAAATAATTTGGAAACAAAGCCACAAACTTGAATTTAAATCTACAAATTTCAGACACATTTGGAAGCCATTTAAGGAATAATTTCCTTCTTATATTTTTGATTTTACTAAAATGATATGAATAATATACTTACCTAAAGGGGCTTTCATCCAGCTCTATTCATCCATTGGTCTGTTGTTGTGTCATTCAGATTGTAGCTCTACACGCTACTGCAGATTGCATGAGATCATGGGTCAGCCTATTTCAGCCACTGGCTAACTTCACTTTGAGTGACCGCATTTTGCTCTTTCACAAGGCGCACATCTGCGCACAAGGTTTCCCTTCAGTCCCAGTGTTTATGTTTTTACTTTATGTTTACATTAGCACTGCCTTTGTGCTTAGGTCCTGATGTGACAGAAAAATGCTTTTGATTTGAGCACAAGGCATGTTCCAACTATATCAGATCCCATCTCCTGCTAATGCTGTTATAAACTCCTTTGGGAGTAGCTTTCATTTATTTGACTGCTGCAATTTAACAGTCTACCATATTATGTCCATTTGAAACTGTTTTTTTTATAGAGGTATCCTCTTTTTAGTATGCACACAATAAAGTGGATTTATAACTACATTCCTGTATGTCCTGCTAGTATGTGTTTTAATTGAGTACTGCAGTTATACTTGTAAACCAATTTAGTTTGTATATCCTGCTTTGATGGCTTTCTCTTTCGCTGTCAGTGCTCTGGTATATTGGGTTTATATATATATTGAACTATTACATCACTAAATGACGCAGTGCTGCTTAGTCTAATTTCCTGATCTATCTATCTATCTATCTATCTATCTATCTATCTATCTATCTATCTATCTATCAATCTGTTTATTTGTAATACAAAGTTAAAAAAAGGACTAGCAAAGTCGAGAGGCTTTATCCAATTTCAGAGCAATGGGCTTTTTTAGGTTTGGTGTTAGCCAAAATCTTTTGATTTGACTAAAACTATATAAATAACATTGTTAGTTATAGGTGTTTTTAGCCAGACCTTATCCGTTAGTCTGTTGTTGTGCCATTCACATTTATCTCCAACCACTCCATCATGCATCATAGGGCAATTGGTCAGCCACTGACTGACTTCTCTCTGAGTTATGGCATGCTGTCTTATCCCAAGTTATTATTATTATTATTATTATTATTAAGCATTTATATAGCGCATAGCTACCCTCGGGCATCCCAGCGCTAGCAATCAGGCAGACAACCATTAGGAATTATGGGGCTATTTGTTGAAAGAGCCAAGTTTTTAAGAGTTTACGAAAAGGCAGGATAAGGGCTTCAGCGCGAATATGTAGAGGCAAAGAATTCCAGAGCTTTGCCACATTATAAGCAAAGGATCTTCCTCCACTGATAGGGTGTGATGAGGGATTTGTTGATTTCCGGGCCCGTTCCCCATACAGTCTTATGGGCAAGACATAGGGCCTTAAATTTTATTCTTTCCGGAATAGGTAGCCAGTGCAAGGCTTTTAAAGCTGGCTTGGTTGACTGGGATTTAGGGATGCCCAGAAGCATCCTGGCAGCACAATTCTGCACAACTTGGAGTTTTCTTAATGTCGCCTTAGGAGCTCCCAGATAAAGGGAGTTACCATAATCCAGACGTGATAAAACTAAGGCTTGGGGTCATTGGCAGGATTCGGTTAGCGTTCATTGGCAGCAGCGGGAGAATTTTCCGAAGGGATCTAAGTATCCCAAAGCAGACCTGTCACCTACACTGCTTGGTGGTCAAACTTGAGAGCATTGTCTAACCATACGCCCAGGTTCTTTATCTTAGTTTTAGGCATTGGAGGGGGACCAAGGCACTTTGGCCAAATCTGGCCAAGGTCGAAGTTAGAGTGGTTACCTAGAAGCATGAGTTCGGTTTTACCTCCGTTGAGTCGAAGACAGGATTGCTCCATGCAGGCGGCGACTTTCTCTAGGCAAATCTCAAAGTCCGAGGGGAAGTTGCGTGCCCCATTAAGAGGGGAAACATCCTTTACCACGAAACCATTACAACGCGGTATGGTTACATCGTGGTTTTCACCACGCAAGTCGTTACATCGACTTGCACTGGAGGGCGCTCTAGACTAAGGAATAGTGTGAATTACTATTCCAACACCTTCCCTACTGTACGTAGACTGGAGTTGGAATAGTAATTCACACTATTCCTAAATCCAGAGCCCTCCAGCGCAAGTCAATGTAACGACTTACGTTGTCAAGACCGCGATGTAACATACCGCGTTGTGATGGTACACGTTGTATCATCATACATTCATTAAGAGTTATGACCAGCTGTGTGTCATCAGCATAGGTCACAATTTTGATGTTGTGAGGTAGTACAATGTCGGCCACTGGCCGCATGTAAACATTAAAAAGTGTGGGGCTAAGTGAAGAGCCCTGCGGGACTCCACAGTTGAGTTCCAATTTCTCAGAAGAGACGTCCCCGGAAAAAACTTGAAAAGTTCTCTTATCGAGGTAAGATTGTATCCACGAGATCGCCTTATCTTGGAGCCCCAGCCTCTTAAGTCTCTCCACCAAGATGGAAAAGTTGACTGTATCGAAGGCCGAGCTTAGATCCAGGAGGATGATGGCAACTGCTCCTCCTTGATCCAGGATCTGCTTGGAGTCCTCAACCACAGCCAGAAGGGCGGTCTCAGTTCCGTGATTAGGACGGAACCCCGTCTGAGTTGCATGCAGGAGGTCATGACTTTCCAGGAAATTAGAAAGAATGGAGTTCACATAATTTTCCAGAGTTTTTGCAATTGATGGCAGCAGCGAGATTGGGCGATAATTGCCCAAATCTGCTAGGTCGAGGCTCAGCTTTTTCAATAGAGCCTTGACCATTACGTGTTTCCATGGACCTGGAACATATCCTGAGGGCAAGGACAAATTTACCATTTCCAGGATACTGGGAAGGATCGCATTTCCCGCTTTGTGTAGGATATATGGAGGAGCTGGCTCTAAAGGGGAGCCTGATTTTATTTGAGCAAACATTTCTGTCAGTTTTCGAGCTTCATGGCTGGGAATTCTTTGAGCACGAACTCTCGATAGCTTGCGACCAGTTTGGTATCTGCCAGATCACTCGGGCAGGAGGGGGAATGTGGTATAGAGTTTTTAAATTTTCCCCTGGAAAAACTCTGCAAGTGCGTTACAGTGTTTTGAAGAGGCTTTTAGGTCTAGATCATATTTTGGGAGCTCTAGGAGATTCTGAGCTACCCGAAAAATTTCTCCTGGAGTGTTAGTGGCCGAGGTGATGATGCCTTCATAGTAGGCGGCCTGCACTACTTTTATTTCTTTTTGATAGATTTTTATAGCTTCTCTGTATTTTAGTTTCCCTAGATCGCGATAGTCTTTCCTCCATTCCCTCTCAAGTCTTTTGCATGTCTGCTTAAGTCAAGTAGCACATCCACAAGCAAAGTAGCTCCCTTCAGTGCCCGCAATGTGTGTATTTTGAAGACAATTTTCTTTTTGCCTCTAACCAGTTTTTGTATTAGATTGATGAGGGCCCAGCAGTTTCCCCAACAGTACAGTTTTGCAAAAATCATGACAAAGCAAAACAAGAACTGCCAAAGACAAAATGCTAGTGGGCAGTCCCAGAACTATTGGCCTTGTAAATGCTTTTTTGTTTAAGAGAGGGCTGGGATCAAATTGTGTTTTAGAAGGTACTTTCATAGCAAACTCAAACATTTTTAAAAAGATGTGGGTTATGCATACTTTACGTTTTTTGTGTGCAGATTCGGCAAACCTAACAATGAAGGCAGGGCTTTCTCTCAAGTATGCTGACTTGTAGCAGAGTCTGCTGACTTTCTTTCAGCTTTAAAAGTGTTCAGATGTTTTAATTAGTGTAATCTTTATCTATCCTTCCATCCAATCAAAAAGTGTATATTAATAGCAATAGGATCCACATACAATACTTATGAAAAGCAGGAAACCATAGCAGTTGCTATAGAGTAACTGCATTTTTATCATTATCATTTTAGATATGTCTGACAAGCTTCCTGGACCATCGTTT
Source organism: Calotriton arnoldi (assembly GCA_963921515.1). Taxonomy (NCBI): domain Eukaryota; kingdom Metazoa; phylum Chordata; class Amphibia; order Caudata; family Salamandridae; genus Calotriton; species Calotriton arnoldi. Next base: position 851,975 of record CAWUFW010000934.1, read on the forward strand.
ACACCTCAGGAAGAGGATGAAATGATTTACACTGGCAAGACTATGGAGGGAGAAATGAAATGCAAGGAGGGTAATCTGCAAACATTGTGACCAGAAGTTGATCAGGTGCCTGAGTAGTCTGCACTCCTTCAAAACCTTGATGATGACAGGACATCAGATGTCAAAGCATGAAAAGAAATATATAGAATTCCAGCATGAACCGCCAAAAAATCCAACTATCACTAAAATGTTCCTGGGCAGCTGCCACGGGAAATAGAAGAGGAGAGCAATCCCCACTTCACATGTTTGCAGTCTGTTGCACACATTTCAATACATACGTTTGGGGTGGAGACCAGAATCCCAGGACTGGAAATGAGAAAATGGAAGAGCACTTCCAAGAACACTAATAAAAAATGCTTCCAGTTTTCAAGTGGTTATGTGCCACTACACTTCCAACAAAGTTCGTTCAAACCACAAAATCCCCAAAAAAAGCAGAAAAAAAAGTTCTCATGAGAACTAACACATAAGTCAATAAAATACCTTCTTACTGTTTACATGCATGTCCTGTAAGGCTGGCCACAGCAGATAGGGCACCCACTGTGGGCTGGGCCTAGACCAAAGGCCTTGTGCAGCAGTGGAGGCTGCCCCTCTGTGTTAATGTAATTGACATCTGCGTGGGTAAAGCATCCAAAAGAAACATAATTGTCTAAAAAAACAGGGGCAAAGTGAAATTATGGATAGTTTTGGTATAACACCTTAATGTCTTTTTTTTATACTCTGAAATTCACTTAAAAATTACAGTTAAAGTATAGTTATGCTTACAACTCAAAAATAAAAAAACCTGGTAATTGACCACTTATGGTTAGTTTTGTAAACTTTGTAATCCTTAATTCACACTACACCCATGAAAATCATAACTTCGACATCAAATGCAATAAATAGATCACACCATATATGTGTCTGGCCCTGGCACATTTTATTTTTGTTCTTGAGTGAAGGTACAACTTTCATGCCACACTTACATGCCACACTCACACCTCCTCCTTTTTGGAACTTTGGCTATCATCTTCATTAAGAAAGTGCCATAATTCCCCCATCCTTCACAGTTTATGTATTTTACTTGCAGCTTTGGTATATAGGATGTATGCCAATAATGTATGTTATTGTGACAAAGTGATGTCATCAATACAACAAACTGGCATAGTATTGGTTGAATATTATATGCAAAGTCAGTGATAATTAGAGTAATATTCAAATTTATGAAATGGAAAACATCTTACCAACCTCCTCATTAAACTGAGATAAGAATGATTTAAAACCTATATATATGCATGTATTCTATACATGCATTATAATGTTCCAGAACAATTATAACCGGGCATTATGGAAGAAAGCTCTGGGCAAATAAATTGCAGTCGCTAGGAAAATTATTCTGCATCTGCCACACATGAACTGTTTAAGTTCCTTCAAGTGTCTTTCATTTTCATGAAGATGCATAGTTTGCCACAAATTAAGATGTATCTGCACGGTCTGTACGTTCACAGTTTCCTACATTAGATAAAATCCATTGAGTGACTGAATTTTTCCAGGCATTCCATTTGTTTTAACAAAATCTTTGCACAATATGTCTCCAGCTCTTTTCTTCATTCACAGCCACCAATAAGAGGGCCTCAAGAGACTTTAAACAGATCTTGTCTTATCACTGCTAGTCTTTAGTAAAACATATGCTTCTGCTTAAGCACATGTTTAATTTCAAATCTGAATACCAACGTAAAATGCCAAGTTAGACAATGAATTTTAACTTAATGAAAAAAAGACGCCTTACATTGAAGACGTCCACACTAATTATTTCTCTGACGCAACTGGATAACTCGGTAGCCTGATGTACAAAGCGATTGTACGGTTGCAAAGTTCAAATTTGAGCCTTCGTGACTGCACAATGTCACTTTTAAATGTACAAAATACAAATTGCGATTCAATAACAAATCACAATTTGGATTTCAGACTAAATACAGAATCGGTATTTGTAAGGAGTGTGTAAAGGACGTCACTTCCAAATACTGATTCCTTAACATATGTATTCATTTTTTTATCAACAATCATTAATATTTTATCACCAAATCTAAATGGGTAGTAACCATTCACAATTGGAGGGATGTCCCCAAGGGACACCTTCCCTTTTATGAATGTTGACAAAAACATTTTTAGGAGCAGGCAGTGGTCCATAAAACCACTGTCTGTTCCCAAAAACATTTGTAAAATTACTAATTTTCTTTTGTAAACACAACTTGTTTACTTTTTAGTAAAACAGGCTTCATTTAAAAAAATATCTTTATTTAAAAGCAGTCACAGACATAATAGTCAGCTTACCACAGCCATCCGAATGCCTGTGACTCAATTGTAGTGGGTCTTAATTTGCGAACTACCACATGCTTTTTTATGAGGTAGGTTGAATTGCAAAAAACTAAAGAATCAGTATTTTGTGACCCTACCTATTAATGGATAGGTTGGTTCACAAAATAACAATGCATTGGGTAGAAGTTGGTGTGCGAATTGCACCCACTACCTCTGAATACATTTTAGTGGATTCCCAATAAGAAATAAAAGATAGCAAATTGTTAATTGATGAAATTTACGATTTCTTATAAAGAATCTTTGTAAAAATTACATGTGTTTATCACTAACTACAATGTGAAAGTTGCAGAGGAAGAATGAAGAAAAAAGTACACTGTGACTCTTTTTAACTCAAGGGGTATAACAAACTGCAGTTCTGTATATTTTGGACATATGCACTGCTGAGCTTTTGGCATGCGTTTATTACATAGCACCTTTTATCTCCTCCAGTTACCCCATCCCCCAGAATTAACTATACTGGAAATATTGCTATCTCAAGTAGGAAAGAAGTTACCATATGTCACAAGCGGATCCGGTAGGAGCTCCTTCAAGATGAGGAATGTTAGACCTGACTGCCTTTTGGGTCGTCTTCCCCCAAACCTTCTGCTTTCTCCCTTCCTCATTTCTGAATATCACTTTTGTTGGCATTAGGGCTTTGTGCAGTACACTACTGCTAACCAGTGCTACAGTGCTTGTTTTCACTCCTTTAAACATGGTAAAATTGGTTTACACCTTTATGATGATAAGACATAAGAAGCCAAAGCATGAAAAGGACAAACAGACAAAAAAAACAACAACCCTCTAGCCAGGAGTTGAACAACGTATTCAATTTACTTATAAGTCCCTAGGTAAAGTTGTACAACATGTACCTAGGGCCTGTAAATTAAATACTACTAGTGGGCCTGCGCACATATTGTGCCACCCACTTAAGTAGCCCTTTAAAACATGCCTCAGGACTGCCATTACAGCCTGTGTGCAGTTGTAAACTGCCAATTTAACCTGGCAAAAAAACCTTTTGCCAGGCCTAAACCTCCTTTTTTGAATGCATATAAGATACCCGTAGGGTAGGCCCTAAACAGCCCATAGGGTAAGGTGCATTGTATTTAAAAAGCTGGACATGTGCATGGAAGTTGTACATGCCCTGCTAGTGAAAAACTACTAATCTTGTTTTTAACTATTGTGTGGCCTACCTCTCTTATAGGATAACATTGGGTTACCTTATTACATTTAATAAGTGATAACTTTTAATTGGGAACAGGTAGAAAGGTAACGTTTGATCGACAAAGAATAGTAATTTAGAATCCTCTTTAATAGTAAAGCTTGATTTTAAGTCACAGTTCTGAAAATGGCACTTTTAGAAAGTTGGCATTTTATTGTCCTAAACATTTGGTGCCTGCAGCCTGTGTCACATGACTCTGATTAGAGTGACAGCATTGTGTATTCCTCCTAAACTTGAGACAAAGGGGGACTAGATGATGGCAGGATGGGCCATCCTGCCTAGGATGGGAGGGGCGGAGCTGCTCCCTGCCTCAATTACATTTGAAAGGAGGTGCCTCAGCACACTCACAAAGAACTTCACACTAGTCTTTTGTCACTCCAGACCCCTTGGAGCCTGGCAGGGAGAAAGGAAATTCCAGAACCATCTGTGTGGGGGAAACTCTAGCAGTTTCTTCCACTTCAGAACTGGCACCAGGTATAAAAATAGGACCCTGAGACCTACTCTTCAGATCATTCCTGGACCTGTGGAGGACCCCCAGAAGGACTGCCTTGTACTTTGGAGGCGGCCCCTGCGAATTGAAGCCTTCCTTGTACCCTCAGAGGGCTGCCTTGCTGCTTAGGCTTGCCTTGCTGGCTTCTTGATCCAAAGATACCAGAGTGACTCTAAGGGCTAGTTGACTTGCCTCCTGTTCTAAGATACTGGACATAAAAAGCTCTAACAACCTTGAATCCGCACCTAAACCCTGCCTAAAGTGATCCCTGTCCTCCAAATGGTGCCCACCCAGTCCGGGGCCCTTGGAAGTGGTGCTAGAGAAGCCCACACAGCCAAAACCCAAAACTTCATCAAAAAGTGCTCTTAGAACTGACAGGAGACCAGGACCTACCTGCTCGCTGGTCCACGCAAGGTGCATCGCCGGTTGGCCTCACTTTGCAGTAGCTCCTGCTACTTCCTTCTCCAAAGCAACAAATCCTCTTCAGTGGCTCCTCTTTTTAAGAGTATCCAGCCTCCTGGAGTCTTCATCAGCTACAGACTTCAGCTTTTTCCCACTGGAGATTTTCAACTTCCAAAATATACAAAGTCCGAATGTAGGAGTCTCCCCCATGACTTTGTCTAGCGACTCCCTGATGATTTCTCCTCCTTCTCGACACCGGCGGCTGCCTTACTTCCCTAGGTATTTTTAACATTCTCAGACATTTTTCTTGAAAACTTTTTCTAAGTCTGAAGGTAAGCAGAGAACGGGCCCAATACATTTTGTGTATCCAAACCACGCTCCATTGCGGTCAGCCATAGCTTTTGACTTTGCCCCTCTTGTGCGACTAGATGTCTGCGATTACGCAGAATCTGCCTGATGAATGTCAACCAGCTATAGTGATTTATTGGAGGATTGCTGGGACCAGGTACAGATATTCCCAAGATCCGAGTTTGTTCAGCACCAACTGACATCTTTGAGAGAGCCAGTTCAAAGTCATGAGAGGCCAGGCAAATGTGAGAAAACAAATAAAGTCCAGGACAGAAGAATAGTGCGGACTGGAACAAGACAGAAGAACCCACTCCGATTATGTGAGTTTCTGGTTCTTTCACTGCCAACATTGTACCTGTTCTGTTAGTGTTATATTCTTCCATTGAGTTCTAACCACAATCTGGAAGATCCTTTTCACATTTCCCTGCTGCACTTTCTCTTGCCCATAGCCTGATGTGCCACCTGCTTAATTTTCAGAACCTTTAAGTTCTCTGTTTATAGTCACCTTTCCTGCCCGTCCTCTTCTTTTTTTAGTTAAACAAATGTACATTTTATCAAGATACAAATAAAACAGATAATGTAATAATAATGATTACAATACGAATATGCTGTAATATACATTTAAAGCAATATATATCTGTATGCAATATATATATAAATAGAAAACAATTCTGTAAAAGAAGGGAGAAAACGAAATAAGCAAAGTAAAGAGAAAAGAAATCAGAAAATGTAAACGAAGAAAAAAAACATCCTATGCCAAATATACTCTATATACTGTATATATTCAGTAAGATAATATAAAAATAAAAATAATATAATGGTGTAGAAGTAACATAACAACAAGTGTAGAAGAACAGCAAATAGTTACAACGAATAGCCAATAAGATACAAAAGAGGAAAATCAAGGGGGTTTAGAGACTTCTGCAATACAGGGTTGATGTAGTTTAGTCGATAAAGCATAAAAGTCCAACATTGCAGTAACCGGTGTCCAAAGGGTATCTCTTTTAATGGCCAATGATATTGGAGTGACATAGCTTCTATCTAGCCTATGATTGCAGCAAACACTTTACCACCATGCTTGAAAAGAAATATTAGGGACGTTTTTCCAATTCTTAGTTATGTGTTGAAAGGCAACTGCAATTAATAAATCAACAATTTGAACATTACAAGTACAGTACTTCCAAATGTCGGAAAGACTACAAAAAAATAAATTTGTGTATGACAGAGGAATGTTAGTATGAAAAATCCTATTAATTTGTGTCCAAACTTGAAGTCAGAATTGATACGTATGAGGGCATTCAAATAACATGTGCTTCAGTGGGGAAGTGTGTCATTTACAAGTCCACCATGATGATGTTACACTGGAATAAAATTTATGCAATGAATCTGGTGTAAAAAGTAATCTATTATAAATAAAAAGCAATGTTTGTGTAATATTAGTGGCACATGACGTTTTTCAAATTTTCATCCATATTTTGTTCCATTGAGATGTAGAAAGAGAAAGTGAGTAAATCAGATTTCCATTGAAATTTCAAAGGTGTTTTTGTCTGAGATCAGATAAGGAAATCCATTGGGAGTATATCTTAGATGCAGAGGGGGAAGTTGATAACAAAGTTTTCATAGAGGAGTTTACAGCTATTGAAGAAGTGACAGAATGAAGACTATCATAAGCAGCAGAAAGTGAGGTGCTCAAGAGGTGATATTTGTGAAAGTCTGAGTTAGAGAAATTAAATGAGGCTTTGTCTTGAGAGAAAGGAATAACAGAATCATTAGATATCATTTGGTAAGTCCATAACAAACCTTTTTCTCTCCATTTGTTCCAAAATATAGATGTATTATTAATTTTAATGAATTTATTATACCATAAACAAGACTGAAGAAATTGATCCAATGCAGAGAGATTTGAGATGAAAAAAGGTGATAGTATCCTACTTTCGTTTTTGAAGATAGGTAACAACATAGAGGAAGGACGTTGGGGAAAAAGATAAAATTTAGGGAAAAGAAAAGGGTTGAATGAAAGATAACTCTAGTGCCAACCATATAGGATATTCGCATGAAGGATGATCTATAAAAAAATAAGCTGAATGTTTTAAAAAGAAGGCAGTGTGATAAGATTGGAAATTTGAAAAGTTAACACCCCTGTGTTGCTCACTACATTGAAGTTTGATGAGAGATATACAAGGCTTTTTATTATTCCATAAAAAATATATTAAAATAGAATTTTTTTTTTAACTAGAGAGGGATATTAGTTGAAATTGTAGAGAGATTAAAAAGCATTATGGGAACTAAAACAATTTTAATAGAGTCCAGTCTACCCCACCGTGAAAGAAAAAGTAGATTCCATCATGATGTAAGAGTGCTTAGGGTAGTAAAAAGAGTAATAGAATTAATAGACACAGTATCTTTAATGGAAGTAGTAAACCAGATATTTAATTTTGTTGGGACTCCAAAGAAAACCGAAAAAAGAGAAATCATGTTTAAAACACCATTTATTGAGTGGTAATATTTCACATTTATCAGCATTAAGTTTATCACCCGAGAGAGCTGCAAAAATTGAAACAATGTCCAAAAAATGTTGTAAAGAGGTAGCCAGAGAAGACACTTATAAAATAATATCATCTGCATATACAGAACATTTAATATGCTGATCTTTAGGTTTAAATCCTTGTTCTTTGGGCTTTTGATAGATATAAGATAAAAAATACAAGAATATAATAAAGAGATAAAATGAATACATTTTTATCCAAATCCAAACCAAGAAAGAGTGGAAAAAGAAATTCCCAGTGAACCCTCTCAAAAGCTTTCTCGGCATCTAAAGATATAGCAGCCAACGACTGTAAATATATGTTTTTGACTTACATAAAATATTGAAAAAACCCTGGTGTTATCAGAAAGGTGTCTGCCTTTAACAAAACCAGATTGTTCACCACCAATTAAAATGGGAAGAAAAGGATCAAGATGGAGACCAATAATTTTAGCAAAAAAAACTGTAATCAGAGTTAGCAAGGGATATTGGACAGTAACTTTTACAAAACCTAGGATCTTTATTCTCTTTGGGTATAAGACAAATGAGGGCATCTTGAAATGTGCCAGAAGTTGATTGATTCATGGTAAAATACGTAAAAGGTGAATTCAATTTGGGAACCAAATTATGAAGAAAATGAATGTAGAAATCAATAGGGAAATCATCTGGTCCAGGAGCCTTATCATTTTTAATAGAAGTAATGGCTGTACGAATGTCTTGAAGAGAAATATCCTCATCAAGAGATGAAAAATCTGTGATCCAATCAGATTCTTTATGAATAGAGGAAAGATATGGATCAATGTCAAGATGAGATGGGTGGGATTCTGGTGTATAAAGAGCTTTGTAAAAGTCTAAAAATTCTGCTAGAATCTCTTTCTCTTTAAATACAAGAGTGTTGCCCTCGTGTAATATGGAAATAACTTTAGTACATTCTTTTTTCAATTTAAGATAATTTGCTAAAAGTTTGCCTGCTTTAATTTATGTCCCATAATATTTAGCACTTGATTTGAGGAGATAAGAAGCAGCATGCTCTGTGGAGAGTTTAGTGAATTGAAATTTGGCTTTAACTAGTTCATCTAAACATGTCTTGGATTTGGATGCAAACTAAGAGTGTTTTAATGTTTTAATATGTTTAATAATGTCTAAAGCTTGTTTTGTATTAGTTTTCTTTTTATGACAGACATATTAAAAAATAAAACCACGTGAAGCAGCCTTAAAAGCATCCCAAACGGTCTGTAAACAAATTTCAGGAGATTCATTTAATTGAAAGAATTCATGAATGAAGTCTTGAACATGTTGAGTAAGATCGGTATCGAATGAAAGAGTAGTGTTAAAACTTCAACACCATACTTTAGGGTTGATAGGAAGCAATTCAAATTCTAAAGTGCCTGGAGCATGATCTGAGATTAATATGGTCCCAATGTCTGCACGTAGAATATGTTGAGATAGTACTTTAGAAACAAACAAATAATCAATTCTGGATTGTGAGAAATGGACAGTTAAACAAAAGTATATTCTTGTAAACTAGGGTTACTGAGTCTCCATTAATCAATAAGTGCTTGTTGTTTGACAGATGCAGTAAATTATTTTTGCATGGAAGAAGGAATAAAATTAGTTTTGGAAGAGTCATCTAAAAATGGGTCAAGTACAAGGTTACAATTGCCCCCAAATTAAACATTCATCTTTGATTGACATTAGCCTATGTGTAATAGTTGGCCAAAAATATTTTCCAATTGTGTGGGAGCATAAACATTGAACATTTTTATTAGGATGTTATTGATAGTTAAACTTAAAAGAATCCAACAACTATTAGTGTCAGTCTCTTGTGACAACAATTTAACATCTATAGTTTTTTTACATGAAACAACGACACCATTGTGTTTACCCATCCCTGGAGAAGAAAAAGCATAATCTAACCAATTACGAATATATTTACAAACTTCTTCATCTGTAACATGAGATTCTTGTACAATAGCCACATCTGCATTTAATATAGCTAAATGTGTAAGAACTCTGTGTCTCTTAATGGGTGGACCCAACCCCTTAACGTTCCATGCAATTATGCTCAAAGTCATAAGCAACTGTTTAAATAATTTGAAACAGATTTTTACACACTTAATAATATGTATATAACATGCAAAAAGATGAAAAACAATTTGAACAATAAAAGCTTAATAAATATGAAGCAACATACAAGTTAAGAAATCAATAATAAGAAGAAGAATTGGAAGAAAAACATTTGAACTGCAATGATAAAGAACAACAAGCAAAAATGAATGAAAGAGTAGTAAGAAAAATAAAAATAAGAAAAATGAAAGAAACAGATAGATACTGATAAGTAGAAAAGGGAAAATAGTTGTGTAACAAAAAGAGAGAAAATACGAGAAGATAGAAGAAAGAAAAGAAATAAAGGTAGGGACACAGAAGGAAAAATAACAAAAAAATGTATCCATAAAACACAAAAATACTTGAGGCTGGTGACACCACATAAAGGAGATGGCGCGACTGGAACTTCTACACAGCCGACAAGTTGAAGGCCTGGATTTCACAAAACAATGATGAAGCACTCTTCGGGGTGGAAGTCAAAAACAATATCTGTCGCAAAAAAGATGAAAAGTAAAGCAATTAATGAGAACAAACAATAAAAAACAAGAAAGTAAACAACATGAAAATATTACGTAAATGATAACTTTAGCTAAAATAACACAGACGTTTTCTCAAATGACCATAAGAATGTAATAAATATCAATTTGATGAAAATGTTGACGCATCCATCGCTTCTCCTCAACAGCTATACACTGTAGTTTTGTTCTTGTGTGTTACTTTAAACAGACATGGATGAAAAAGACAGAATCTTGTGTTCAAGGTTCAAAGAGCAGGTCTCATGTCTAAGAATTGTTTCCTTCTGTCTGCGTGGTTTTAGCAAAGTCTTGGGAGAAAAACAGATGAGAACCAGACCATGAAATTCTTTCTTTAGCTTTAACTGATTAAGAACTTGAAGAAGGTCTACGTATTCCAAAAAGTAGATGATGACAACTCTCGGTTTTTGTGATGAAGAAGCATGATGAGTAGAGAGACCCAATCTATGAACCTATTGTATGTTCAATGGTGGTGACGGTGGAAGGTCTAAGAGGTTAGGATGAAAGGACTAGAAAAAAGCAATAGAATCTGAGCCTTCTACAGCTTCTCCTAGTCCATAAATGCACAGATTGTTTCTTCTACCCTGATTTTCCAAATCTTCAGCATGTTTCCAGAGATCGGCTACTTTAGATTTGAGATTCTGCAGGTTCAGGAGTTTATCCTCAACATCACTGACTTGCTGCTCTTCCTGAATTACCCAGTTATCTATGAGAGTCCAATAATTAATCAGTTAAGACCTGAAGTTTATTATTCGTTTCCTCCATGTATTGTTTTGAAGCTTGAATTTCCACCAACAATAGTGCCACTGAAATTGTGTTAGGTGACTTAATAGGTAACAAAGGATCCTTTTTTTACTTGTTTACTGGCCAAAGTCACACTCAAACTTTGTTTGGAAGATGGTTTGATATTATGTATGGGAGCCCCACTAGAAGACGTAGCGGAGGACGAAGCAGACTCTAATGTATTGCCATCCATATCCAAGGCCGGACTGGCTACCGGGCGTTTTGGCATGCTGCCAAGCTGGGGGCTGATTTTGTTGATGGGGACCTGCGTGCGCTGAACGAAATTCGTTTTGCTTTGTTTATTTCGTAGCACACGCAGGTCTCCATCAACGAAATTAGCCCCCACCGCAGTGACATCAGCCCCCAGCTCGGCAGCGTGCCAAAACGCCCGGTAGCCAGTCCGGCCCTGTCCATATTCACTGCAAGTACTGAAAACGTATTGGCAGTGTCAATTGAAAAGGTGTACATGGAAGCAACTGAAGCAGACGAGCGTGTCCTGAGACCTTAGGTTCTTCCCATATGATTTGCAAAAGTTGCAACCTGAAGAAGTTTGGGTAAAAAGTGCTAGGAAGAAACCATATGCCCAATACTGCAAAAAAACCTAACTAAGGAAGTCATTACGATGGCGGACGGAAAAACAACCGACCGCCATGGTAGTGGGAAAACACCGCCCGCCGCTACCGCAGGAAAACCAACGGCTAGATTAGGATCCTCGGCGGTAAAAATCCAACCGCAGCGGAAAGGAGACCCGAGAAACCGCCGTTCGCCTGCGGAGAAGGCCCAAACCCGTCCGCGGCGGTCGGTTTCGCAACGGAAACAGCCCAAACGACCGCAACCACAGCGGAGACACCGCCATCGAAATTATGATATTCCCGACATCCCTGCGGTGCAGTGTGCTGTTTCCGACCGCCGCGGTCGACAACAGTGAAGAATCAGTGAGACGGCGGAAGCGCCGTAGCCGAGCCACCACTGCGGACGCTCCATTAAAAAAATGGCGGTCGCTAGAAAAACACACAACATGGCCACAAAGTGCACCAACCAAACAAGGCATGCACCCAAAAATAGCTAACACAGCCCAAAGACACACCCCCATGGTAAACTCCAAAACTACAAATCCCAGGTTCACACACACACCACACCTGCTACCAATACCCCATCCTGACACACCCACAGACACCAGTATAAATCCAGCCCCCAACATACCACAATCCTTTGCAAAACTCCACAACTGAGGGGACATCCACCACAGATGACAGGAGAGGCAATTCTGCACAACACACACACATCACCACCACCACCACCACTTCCACATCTGCACCTCTAACACCTTTGCACAGCACGCACCATACACATCACAACCACCACTACCACTTCCAAACCTGCACCCTAAACACCTTGACACATCACACACCATGTCACCACAGAGAATGCCAAAATTCACTGAGAGTGAGTTGAGGGTCATGGTCGATGAGATAATCAGGGTAGAACCACAATTGTTTGGTAACCAGGTCCAACAGACACCACTAGCAACAAGGACACAAATGTGGAGAAGGATAGTAGAGAAGGTCAATGCAGTAGGGACCGTGCCACGCAATAGAGATGAAATCGTGAAGAGGTGGCACGATCTGAAGGCAGTGGTCAAAAGAAGAGAGCCAAGAACCATGAGCTGGCTCACAGGACAGGCAGTGGCCCTCCCGTTCCACTCAAAACATTCACTGAATGGGAGGAGAAGGTGCTTGGCATTCTACATCCAGAGAGTCTCTCAGGAATACCCGGGGAGTGGAGGCTGGTAAGTACAAACAAATGCGTAACATCACACAAATGTACTGTCTTGCACTATTACAAAATAATACCTCCTAGGTTCAAATTCATTCATGTGCACAACACTCCCCCAACACATCTCTCACAGATACAACAGACACTCCCCTGAAGCCCCCAAAGGTAGTTAGCAACATCACCATGGGTACATGTGTACATGCTGCCAGCACTACAACTCCCACCAGGCCCCCTTGTCCCACAGCTGAGCAGGATGGAGCACTGCCCCCCACCCAGAAGCATGCCTCAGCCATTGTGTGCTTCACCCTCACCTAACAGGTAGGTAGCCATCTTTACAGGGAGGTGGGTGGGTGTTTGGGAGGCCTGCACTACAACTCCCACCAGGCCCCCTTGTCCCACAGCTGAGCAGGATGGAGCACTGCCCCCACCCAGACGCATGCCTCAGCCATTGTGTGCTTCACCCTCACCTAACAGGTAGGTAGCCATCTTTACAGGGAGGTGGGTGGGTGTTTGGGAGGCCTACACTACAACTCCCACCAGGCCTCCTTGTCCCACAGCTGAGCAGGATGGAGCACTAGTCCCACTCATAGGCATGTGACGTCTGTGCAGCCGCACATGACACCATGCCACTTAGTCCACAGTCACCAACACAAATAATGCAAAACAGTTGTGTTGTAGTCACCATGCACAAGTCTCTGTTCAAAATTGACCCACATTGTGTACACTGTGCCAGGCATCACACACTGCAACACTAACAACGATCATGCTGCCCTGCAGCAGTGTCTGGCCATTCGTATGGCAAAGTGCAAATCACCCATGTCATACCACAGTGTTGCAATGTAAACAGTGGAAGTGCAGTGTACCCAAAAACTACACTGCAGCTGGGACTCACAATGCTAAACTAAGCACATCCCAAATGCCCTGCAACACACCCAGCTACCACAGTGCTGCACTGAATTGCAGAACAGCACCTTGTCTGAATTAAATTGTCAAAGGTGTCTTGTTTGGACCACCAATGTGTGTATGCATTGACAATGTTCACATCTCACACTGTCTGTCTGAACAGTGCTGGTATAGTCTGGCCCCAAAAGCACACATTGTCTGCACAGGGCTGAGTACATCTCACACACACACACCACTGTTGACCACAACATGTCAGTGTATGGATGCCCTGGAACAACTGCTTCACCAGTACTGTGCTCATGTTCTCAGGTCCACAAATACCATGAAACCATGACAGTGTGGAAATGAATGCTGGGTGAGATCTTCACCCTGCTGTATGTCACCACTGTGCTACGAGACTATACCCCTTGCCCTATTGTGCCTTCAAATGTCAGGGGAGTGAACCCCACAGCCAGATAGCTGGGACAACAGTGGTGGGGGGCTATTCCCCATGACCAAATGTAATCTGAAATCAATGGGTACAAAAAGCCACACACTCATCATGCTCACCACACGCACATTCCATCCAAAGATTTCTACCAAGTCACATAGCCATGTCATTGCTCACCTTCACCTCAAACGGTAGTTAGCCATCTTCACAGTGAGACGGTGTAGTGTGTTTGGCTATCCGTCCCACAAAATGCAACATGCATGCTGTTCCACCACTATGGAGGATGGGACACTACACCCCCAATAAGAAGCATGTGGCAGGCAATGTATGCTACCCACCCAACTCAAAGGTAGGTAACCGCATCTCACAGGTCGGGGTGTGTGGGGCTGGGAAGCTTGCACAACAACTCACATGGGCCCACCTGACCGCCAGCACACAAGACCCATTACTTCCTGGCACCAACATGCATGTGTCAGTCATTGCAATGTACACTTCAAAAGAACTGGCATGTGGACATATCATGCTGACTTGTCCCACACTGGACCAACATGGAAGCCCTCATCATACACACACAGAGAGGTCTCTCAAATACAAGGAAAACACAGCAAACACAACATATCAACAGCCACAACATGCAGCCAGATATGCATTTAATAAAACATGTTGGCATAGGACACCAGGCCTCTCAATGCCAACTGCACACCCAGATAATATTGGCAACTATAGTGTGCACACACCTAAGAAAATGAAACTGTGACAGCAACCAAAGTGTGAATGACTGAAACACATGTAGATGGAACTCCGAGCACAACCATGCACACCACTACATGCCATCTGACAGTAGCAGTGGTCCAGACCACCTAGGATCTAATTAAAGCAAACTTAAGCATGTCTGGAATTGCAAATACAGATATCTACACCACATTGAAAAGGTATGCATGAAACTACAATGGTCACTCACTGTGCAGAGTAAACCGCTGCAAGGGCTCTACAAGTGACACATACGCGTAAATGGATGACATATGATTGATCAATAACAGGATGCCAACATGAGACTGTCAATGTCAAAAAATTATATTGTGCATGTCATGTCTTGACAACTCCCAATATGGACATGTAATGCATGTACCACAACAGCTTGTAATGCATCACTGGATGTCGGTCAATGCAAATTTGTACAGTGAACAACTGCTGGATGTACAAACAGTTGATGTAACACTGCTAACACAAACTTTGATGGGTGCAACACAATGACCATTTCTCATCTGACCCACAGGTGACCAAGAACTCACTGCAGAGGATGACACCACCCTGCAGAGCCAGTCCCCCCCGGAACAGAGACAACTGGATGAGGACTCCCTGGATTCCTTGGATGAGGAGCTCCACGCTGGCCCATCTAGTGTGGCAGGCCGCAACCAGTCCCAGGCACCCATTGTCCCCCCAACCACATCAGCTGCAGCCCCTGACCATCCTCTGACAGCTGCTGTCATGGCCTGTGTGTCAACCACTACCACCACCACCACCACCATAGCTGTCCGCAACACCCTCCCTGCCCCAGGGGTTGAGCAGCCCACCACATCGACTGCGGAGGCCAGGGAGAGGATGCAGCGGGCCAATGTGAGGACCGGACAGGACCGTGGCAGCAGTGCAGCTGGTCGGGACAGGGTCATGCAGAGGGGGACTGATCCTGGGACGGAAGCCCTGGGCCACATCGACAGAGTCCTTGGGGCCTACCAACAGGCCCAGGGACGAATGGGCCGGTTAGAGGAAGAATCTCGGAAGCACCTCCTGCTGCTGAGGTCCATGGACACAGGCATGGGACAGATTGTGGACCTCTTGGGGCAGCTAGTGGCGGTTCTGAGGGACAGGCAAGCGCAACATTCTACCCCTCCGCCTCCCCCGGTTGGGCAGCAGGATGACACTTCATCATCCTCCCCTGCGTCCACAGAGGGGGGTGAGTCCTCAGACACCACTGCCCCTGCAGCAGTGGCCCCTCCAGTCAAGCGCAAGAGGGGCCATCCAAGGAATGGCCAGGGGGACTCATGTGCCAAAGCACCTGCCAAACGCTAGTCCCCGAGCCAGCCATGATGGCAGACCACTGCACCACTGCATTGACCTTTTGGACTATCCTTCACCACACTGCCATGTGAATGGCATCTATCTGTTGGACTGGGTCTCCACATCATTGTGGGGACTACTCAAGTATCTCATCTACCATGACTGTCAACTCACTTCTTCAATTCCCCCCTTCATGTTTTCTCCACCCTCGCATGTCACAGTTGTAAATAAATACACCTTACATACATGTTGTTGTGTCTGCTCCGTCTTTAATACAGGATGTGCAACCTTCACCGTGTAGGACATGGTCCAGGGGAATGGAATGTAGGTAACAAGTGAGATGCTGAAGGGACCTAGGGAAAACCGCAGAACAAGAGTCACTTGTATGGGCGTGGCATTGCACACATCACACAACACTTGTCAACAAGGTACTCAGATCTAAAAACTTTACACAGAGCAACAGTCACCATAGAGACATTCTGTATCACACTAACCAATCACACATACATTGGCAGGCAGCAATGAGTCAACACCAAGCTGCAGTCAGCAAGCTCACATACACCCACACAGCAACAGCAACACCATCAGACCATTTTGTCCCTTCTACATCGTCACTCACCTTCAAGTGAAGTAGCGGGTGATGAGCTGTTGACGCATGTTGACCCCTTCCTCCTCTCCACTGCCCTCGTCACTGGATCCAGGTTGATTTGCAGGCGGCGGCCTTGGCTGCTCATCATCGTCATCCAGGATCAGGGGTATTGCCTTGCGAATGGCCAGGTTGTGGAGCATGCAGCATGCCACCCCTATCTGACACACCTTCCCTGGCGAGTACATAAGGGCACCTCCAGTACGGTCCAGGCACCGAAATCTTGATTTTAGGAGACCAAATGTCCGTTCTATCACACGCCGTGTCCTCCCATGGGCATCATTGTATCGCACATCAGCTGGCGTGACGGGATTCTGCAATGGGCTCAGCAACCACGGGCGGTTCGGATATGCCGAGTCACCTGGGTGTGAGAGACACAGATTAACCTTGCAGTCCCAAAATGCAACACAACAGCATGTCACACACACACCACTCTAATCCACTATGCATACTCACCCACAAGCCATGCACGCTCAGGAAGCAGATTGGCCATCAGCTGAGGAACGATGCTGCTGCGCAAGATGTGGGCATCATGGGCTGAGCCGGGAAACTTGGCACACACGTGTGAGATGATCATGTCCGCCAGGCACACCACTTGAACATTTACCGAGTGTGAATGCTTCCTATTGCGGTAAACCTGTTCACGTGCCTGTGGTGGCACAGCCCAACATGTGTGCAATCAATTGCACCAATGACATGGGGGATATGTCCAAGGGCATAGAAATCGCCCTTCACAGCCACCAACTCAGGCCCCCTGGGAAAATGGATATATCTGCCTTTGTACAGCATCATGGCCGACAGGACATCCCTCAGCACCATGCTGAACATCGGCTGTGACATCCCGCCTGCACTTGCGACCGTGTGCTGGAATGAGCCTGTTGAAAAGAAATGCAGGCATGCCATCACCTTAGATGTTGCGGTGAAAGCTGTTGGATATGTCCGACGTGGCTGCAGGTGGGGCTCCAACATGGCACATAGGTTCTGCAGGGTTTGTCGGTCCAGCCTGAATTTGCGGATTATATCCTCATTCTCCATGTCTGCCAGGACTGTGAACGGACGATGGATATTGTGCCTCCTCCTCCTAGGACAGATCACAGTGCACAGATGTCAATGCAGAAGACCATGAAATGTGCATCACATAAATTTTTTCAACAGACACATTCCCAAGTCTTACAACATGCAACATTAACCGACAGGGCACTTCACAAGTAGGTACACATCAGGCACACTACTCGTACACCTGTCCCCTTACCAGCAGCAATTATCTGTGCACCCTCCGGCTCATTCGCATGCACAGTGTGATATACTAACAGATATGTGTGCATACCTGTGAGTATGACCACCAGCATATGTTACTAATTGCAATACTACCCGAACACACCATGTTGCTGGCCCTGATACACCTACCAAAACAGGTTGCACATGGCACACTTCAACTACACACTGACCACCGGCTGAGCGTGGGGGACACGTGTGTGCATGTGCATTGGACAATGTGCCAGTTGCTGATGCCCCTAGTTCAGTAAATGAGACGACAGTGTGCGTTACATTGCACACACAGACATTGACCAATATCTACATATGCTATGCAACACATTAACTGGACAGTCTACATTTCATTACACAGCACATGTGACATGTGCAAGTGTATGTGCCCATGCAATGTACTGGCGACCCATATATGGTATGTGTTGGTGACGTGGAGTGACATGTCCCTTTTGTGCATTTGCCCTCATGAGGACCCTTCAATTGTTGAGACACTGGGCACTGTACATGTTGGCCTATGCAGAGAGCTGGAGGACACGTTAGGTGCAGCACAGCTACTCCACAACTCCATTAACGCTCACTCCAGGCACTGTCTGGCAGACATATGGCGGTGCCTACCGCCTGGCCCCTGTGGTGTGGCACCGCCCATAACCCAGGCACGATCGCGGGTGACACCACCAGATATGTATGTGACAATGGCGGTCACCATGCACCGCTACCCAAATCACGGTCACTCCAGGCACTGTCTGGCAGACATATGGCGGTGCCTACCACCTGGCCCCTGTGGTGTGGCACCGCCCATAACCCAGGCACGATCGTGGGTGACACCGCCAGATATGTATGTGACAATGGCGGTCACCATGCACCGCTACCCAAATCACGGTCACTCCAGGCACTGTCTGGCAGACATATGGCGGTGCCTACCGCCTGGCCCCTGTGGTGTGGCACCGCCCATAACCCAGGCACGATCGTGGGTGACACCGCCAGATATGTATGTGACAATGGCGGTCACCATGCACCGCTACCCAAATCACGGTCACTCCAGGCACTGTCTGGCAGACATATGGCGGTGCCTACCGCCTGGCCCCTGAGGTGTGTCACCGGCATGGACCATGCCCTTGCAGCCAATGGGAAGCAGCCTCGCGGTAGCCTGATGCAAGTTTGAAAATCGCGGTAGGGGTGCACCACCCCGCGGAGGCGGTCACTGGAGGCATTCAAAGATGCACCACCGTGGTAGCGCGCGCATGGACCCTACGGTGTGTCACCGGCATGGACCATGCCCTTGCAGCCAATGGGAAGCAGCCTCACGGTAGCCTGATGCGAGTTTGAAAATCGCGGTAGGCGTGCACCACCCCGCGGAGGCGGTCACTGGAGGCATTCAAAAGATGCACCACCGCGGTAGCGCGCACATGGACCCTACGGTGTGTCACCGGCATGGACCATGCCCTTGCAGCCAATGGGAAGCAGCCTCGCGGTAGCCTGATGCGAGTTTGAAAATCGCGGTAGGCGTGCACCGCCACCGCGGAGGCGGACATTGGATGTATTTGAATTAGGCAGACCTGGTACACCAATTGCAGCACCCTGGGACCACTGACACAGCCCCAGGGGCCTATATATGTGTGTGAGGGTGCACCACATTCCCACAGCTACCAGGGACTGCTGACTGATAACCCTCCACCTGCTGCTGCTGCCTCAAGGGACTGCTGGCTGCCACCCTGCACCTGCTGCTGCTGCTGCCTCAAGGGACTGCTGGCTGCCACCCTCCACCTGCTGCCTCAAGGGACTGCTGGCTGCCACCCTCCACCTGCTGCTGCTGCCTCAAGGGACTGCTGGCTGCCACCCTGCACCTGCTGCTGCTGCCTCAAAGGACTGCTGTCTGCCACCCTCCACCTGCTGCCTCAAGGGACTGCTGGCTGCCACCCTCAACGTGCTGCTGCTGCCACATGTCCATTGTGATGTCGAGGACTCAGAAGATCCGTGCCAGTCCCTTCACCAGTGAGGAGCTTGGGGTCCTGGTAGACGGGGTGCTTGCACAGTACCCAAGGCTTTATGGCGGCCCTAATGTTGTGGTAAGTCTCCCAG
This sequence comes from Calotriton arnoldi, assembly GCA_963921515.1. Classification (NCBI taxonomy): domain Eukaryota; kingdom Metazoa; phylum Chordata; class Amphibia; order Caudata; family Salamandridae; genus Calotriton; species Calotriton arnoldi. Next base: position 871,914 of record CAWUFW010000934.1, read on the forward strand.
ACTGTGAGTGAGAGTGCAGGGTGTGCACACGTGGGGTGGAGGTGCTTCGGTATGTGTCAGTGGTTGTGGGGCTCTGACATGCACTGCCTATCATGTTTACTATGGCGGGAAGGGCTTGGTGGGCTCTTTCACACGTTACCCTGCATGCCTATCCTGAGTAGAGGGACATGTCCTGTGGTGTCAGCCATACAGTGCAGCTGCATTTTGGTGATGCAGGAGTCTGGCCAGTTATCGTTTGTGTGAATGGCTGTGTTGCTCCCAATTAACCCACTCAGTGTGAGTCCACCTGCCCTGCACAGTCCCCGCCGAATGCCACATGTCCACATCACTGCATGTACAGTGTGTTCCATGTGTGTTTGGGTCACGCCTCTTCATCTAAGTCCCATCTCTGCCATGTAGATTGCACAGGAGCAGGCGTGGGAGAAGGGTGTGTGTATGACAGTTGTTGTCACTCTATGTGAGTTCCAGGACACAGTGAGGCTTTCACAAAGCTAGGACACTTAGGAATGCGCAGTGTTGGACACAGTGAGTCTGACAACAAGACACATGTTTTGCTATCTTCTCTATGTGTAGTTGTAGGTAACTTCAGACAGTAGCTGCAGCCAGACTACACGTTGCTTGCTGTGTTGGTATCCTGCATGTGAATGGGATGTGGAGGTACTGTGTCCACCATCGAACATGCATGCCTGTACGTCTGATTGACCAATGACATTGCACCATGTTCAGAGCAATTGTTGGCTATGTGACAGTTGTAGCTGGAGTTTTGGATGAGTCACTGTCGTGCTACTGCATTTTCATTGTGTTGTCATTGTGCACTGTGTCACTGGAACCTCACCCCTCTTGTCTCCCATGCCTAGTATGTGTTGCAGGCTGCCTTTGGCTGGGAGTGGGTGCATGTGTCTACAGAGTGTGCAAATTGTCAGCTGTGTGACGTTGGTTGTGTGGTGCAATGTTTTGGGAGTGGCCTCTGTGCTGGGTGTATGTGCCATGCTTTTGCCCAAACGGTGCTTCATGAAGTGAGTTTTAGCACTGTGCATCTCTCGTACATTTGGAGTTGTGGCCTTCAGGTACCTTCTGCTGTGGGGTAGTGTGTGCATTCAGATGGATGGGAATGCCAGTGTGCCAACTGTGAATGCGTTTCAATGAATGCGTGCAATTCCAGACCTCAGATGTCTGCCAGTCAGACATCTGAGGCCAATGTGCAACAGTAGATGTGCCCATGGACTCGATATGGTGGGTGGCATGTGTGCAGGGTCATTGTGGGCTGGTATGTTGTAGTCTGTGTGGTCCCCTATTGCTCCACACATGTAGGTGATGTGCACCATGTCGTGGTGTTCATCCTTGCCAACATCGGGACAGTGTGTGTGCACAGGCCTTTTTGGGGCTGTGTCTGATGTGAGCCAACTGCAGGATGGTGTGCTGTGTGAGTCACCTGGGGCACATATGGCAGGATGTGTGGCGGACATGCACCGTTGTGTTGAAATTTTGGGTGGCAAGATATATGTGTGCACAGGGTGGCATGCAATGTGCTGCACACCTCTTTCTAGGATGCAGATGTATTGGCACGTGTTAGTTCTGTTGATGCCACTCATCTCACAGTACTTCTCTCTCCTATGCAGCAGCTCCCGTATGTGCAGAGGGAACGGACACCAGTGGTGAGGCTTCCAGTGCAACAGCCGCACCGGAGCAGACTGACACAGATGTGACCAGCGCCAAGGAGGGGGACAGGAGTCTGCTAGAGGATTCACAGCCGGAGACACAAAGCTCTACCTCATCTGACGCCAGCGGTGACACATCCATGTTGGGGGTACAGGGAACGGGGACTCGGCCTCCTCTTCCGCCACACAGCGTCCAGTGCCCAGCCTCCCTTCAACCTCCACTGGTGCTGCCCGTGTCCGCACGAGTAGGAAGGGAAGAGTCACCTTCACCCCAGGCACAGCTGCCCCAGCCCATGTCAGCCCTGCTGCCCTCAGTGCAGAAGCAGTCGAGCTATTGCGCCAGCTGTGTGTGGGGCAGACAGCACTTCTCAATGCCTTCCAAGAGCACGACAAAAAGTTGGGGCAGGTTATAGCTTTCATGGAGGGCTTACATTCCGACGTAGGTGGGCTACACCGGACTGTGCAGTCCTTGTCATCAACTGTGTCAGCAGCCCTGCAACAGGCACATAGTCAGGGAGTGGCTCCCAGCACTCGGTCTGGCCCCGTGTCACTGTGCACCTCTGACGACAGTGACAATGCTCAATGGACCCCAAAGTCCCGATACAGAACCCGCAGCACACAGGAGCAGCAGCAGCCCAAGCGTACTAGGGCGCAGACACCATCCCCACATAAGAGTAAGGCCACCCCAGAGCGCAGAGAGAAAAGCCCATCAGGCGACAGCAAGGGCCACAAAGCAAAGAAAAAAGCATCAGGGTCACAGGCCTCACCTTCCTCCCCTGCCAAAGACTCCCCTGTCCCAAAGACGTCTCGCAGAGGCAAAAGACAGTTTCCACACCCACTGAGAAGGTGTTGCCTGCAAACATTACACAGGATGAGGGCCCCATGGATAATCCATCCTTGACCTCCACTCCCATCCCAAGCCCTGTGAAGCCAGCACGGGAGGACACTGTAGGGGGCAAAGCTGGTGGACAGAGAGAGGCAGGGCGGCGGCAAACACCAGGCAAGCGCACAGCGGGATCCAGCATGTCCCCAGAGGGAGGGTCACCATCCACACCAGAATCAGCTTTGGTGTTGGGGTCACCTGTTGTGTCTGCCCCAGTTCCCCTCAATCCCCAGACAGGGAAGCCTTTCAGGATCCCCAAGAAGTGGAGAGGCACCCCTCCACAATCTCCAGCACACACTGTGTCTCACCAGGGCATGAGTCCACCTCCCCGGGCCACCACCCCACCTGATCCAAGCAGCCCCCCAGCTACCACATGCACAGTTGGCTCTTCCACAGTTGTTACTCCCACTGCCCAGGGCAGTCCTCCAACTGACCCCAACACACAGTCAGCTCCAAGTCCGACAGACAGCCCCATCTGAGTGGTGGTCACCCTCACACACCTGTCTGTCCACAGGGGTGTGTGTGATGCCCATTGTCAGGCCCATTACTCTGTTGCTGGGCATGGCATGGTAGAGTTGCATACATTCCCTGTGTAGCTTCTGATGTCACTACTCTGCACAATGTCTTTGCCTTTTTGTTCACTGCTGTTTGCCCCTTGCCTGTGCAGCTTCTCATGGACTCACTCTGCCCTTTGTCCTGCCCACTGGCCTTGTCGTTCACTGCTGTGTGCCCCCTGCCTGTGCAGCTTCTCATGGACTCACTCTGCACTTTGTCCTGCCCACTGGCCTTGTCGTTCACTGCTGTGTGCCCCCTGCCTGTGCAGTTTCTCATGGACTTAATCTGCACATTGGACTGGCCACTGGCCTTGCTGTTCACTGCTGTGTGCCCCTTGCCTGTGCAGGATCTCATGTACCTCACCTGCACTTTGGACTGGCCACTGGCCTTGCTGTTCACTGCTGTTTGCCCCTTGCCTGTGCAGGATCTCATGTACCTCACCTGCACTTTGGACTGGCCACTGGCCTTGCTGTTCACTGCTGTTTGCCCCTTGCCTGTGCAGGATCTCATGTACCTCACCTGCACTGTGTCCTGGCCACTGGCCTTGCTGTTCACTGCTGTTTGCCCATTGCCTGCAGCTTCTCATGGACTCACTCTGCACTTTGTCCTGCCCACTGGCCTTGTCGTTCACTGCTGTGTGCCCCCTGCCTGTGCAGCTTCTCATGGACTTAATCTGCACATTGGACTGGCCACTGGCCTTGCTGTTCACTGCTGTGTGCCCCCTGCCTGTGCAGCTTCTCATGTACCTCACCTGCACATTGGACTGGCCACTGGCCTTGCTGTTCACTGCTGGTTGCCCCTTGCCTGTGCAGCATCTCATGTACCTCACCTGCACTTTGGACTGGCCTTGCTGTTCACTGCTGTTTGCCCCTTGCCTGTGCAGCTTCTCATGTACCTCACCTGCACTGTGTCCTGGCCACTGACCTTGCTGTTCACTGCTGTGTGCCCCCTGCCTGTGCAGCTTCTCATGGACTTAATCTGCACATTGGACTGGCCACTGGCCTTGCTGTTCACTGCTGTGTGCCCCCTGCCTGTGCAGCTTCTCATGTACCTCACCTGCACATTGGACTGGCCACTGGCCTTGCTGTTCACTGCTGTTTGCCCCTTGCCTGTGCAGCTTCTGATGTAACTACTCTGCACATTGTACTTGCCTTGTGTTTCACTGCTGTTTGCCCCTTGCCTGTGCAGGATCTCATGTACCTCACCTGCACTTTGGACTGGCCACTGGCCTTGCTGTTCACTGCTGTTTGCCCCTTACCTGTGCAGCTTCTGATGTAACTACTCTGCACATTGTACTTGCCTTGTGTTTCACTGCTGTTTGCCCCTTGCCTGTGCAGCTTCTCATGTACCTCACCTGCACTATGTCTTGGCCACTGGCCGTGCTGTTCACTGCTGTGTGCCCCCTGCCTGTGCAGCTTCTCATGGACCTCACCTGCACTTTGGACTGGCCACTGGCCTTGCTGTTCACTGCTGTTTGCCCCTTGTCTGTGCAGCTTCTCATGTACCTTACCTGCACTTTGGACTGGCCACTGGCCTTGCTGTTCACTGCTGTGTGCCCCCTGCCTGTGCAGCTTCTCATGTACCTCACCTGCACTTTGGACTGGCCACTGGCCTTGCTGTTCACTGCTGTTTGCCCCTTGCCTGTGCAGCTTCTGATGCAACTACTCTGCACATTGTACTTACCTTGTGTTTCACTGCTGTTTGCCCCTTGCCTGTGCAGCTTCTCATGTACCTCACCTGCACTGTGTCCTGGCCACTGGCCTTGCTGTTCACTGCTGTGTGCCCCCTGCCTGTGCAGGATCTCATGTACCTCACCTGCACTTTGGACTGGCCACTGGCCTTGCTGTTCACTGCTGTTTGCCCCTTGCCTGTGCAGGATCTCATGTACCTCACCTGCACTGTGTCCTGGCCACTGGCCTTGCTGTTCACTGCTGTTTGCCCCTTGCCTGCAGCTTCTCATGGACTCACTCTGCACTTTGTCCTGCCCACTGGCCTTGTCGTTCACTGCTGTGTGCCCCCTGCCTGTGCAGCTTCTCATGGACTTAATCTGCACATTGGACTGGCCACTGGCCTTGCTGTTCACTGCTGGTTGCCCCTTGCCTGTGCAGCTTCTGATGTTACTACTCTGCACATTGTACTTGCCTTGTGTTTCACTGCTGTTTGCCCCCGGCCTGTGCAGCTTTTCATGTAAATACTGTGCATATTGAAATGCCCACTGGCTTTGCTGTTGCCCAAATTTGTTGTCTCTATATTCAAATTGTGAATAAACACAGTTGGTCCTGCAGTGAGTTGTGTCAGTGTCCTTCCTGAATAAAGTTGTTTCTGTGTGTGCATAGTTTACTGTGTCACAGGCTCAGTATGCCACTTCAACATTGCCAATGGGTTGTGTCACATTTCATTTTTTTTGCAGGGGTGGGAGGCACTTCATTTCTACATGACTGTGATACTTATGGGTGCAGTGCAGGTGGTTGGCAATGAAATCTTGTAGTCATCTTCCTTCTTGACTCATGTTATCTATTGTGGACACATGTCAGGTTTGTGGGCAATGGCAGCACAGGGTGGGAGTTTGGGCACAGGCTTACAGGCAGGCAGGCCAGGGTCATGGGGTCTGTGTGAGCTTCCTTTCTGTGTGCCAATCAGTGTCGGTGTATGGACATCTTGTGGTGATGAGTTATCCAGGTCCCATGGCTTACTTCCAATGTGTGCACTTGGGTGGTGGAGAAGTGTATGGTGTGAAGGGGGTGACTTGGTTGTGACTGTGGATGTATGTGCACCTGCATTGTCAACTACTGCCATGTGTGACCCTGGAGTGGTGTGCCTGTATGTGTACTTGTTTAGCCCTGTGGTTGTGTTTTGTGCACATGGCAGTATTGTGTGTTGCTGTTGTGGGAGGAGGTATGTGTGACATATCCTACTTGTGCTTGGCTGTCATGTAGTGTGCCACTGTGTGTTGTGCAGCAGACATTGTCTTGTCCAGTATTTGGATGCCTATGTGTGGCTGGTCAGTGTTTGAGTTCAGGGCCTTCCTTACATCCCTGTGCCTATACATGGGTGTCCTTGCTGTCTCCAGGAGTTGTTGCATTGGGGTGACCGTGGTTTGTGTTGACTGACGTGTCAGCCATGTGTGCTGTGATGGGCTGTGTGTGTTCTCACATGTGTCTTGTCTTGCATGTGCATCACACATGCTTGATGGTTGTGTCACTGCCCTTCCATTTGTGGGCACCTCACTTTCTCTTTCCTATATGTTGTCCTCCATTACTGCTGGCAAGTGGTGTGTGTGTGTAGCTGTGAGTCAGGGTGGTGTGTATGTGTGTGACTTGTCGGGTAGTGTGTGCAGTGAAGTGTTTGGTCCTCATCTGTGTGTGTGTACATTTTGTGCCTGGCCTCAGTGTTCTTGGCTTGTGTGTGATGTTGTTGTGGTGTGTGTGTTGGCTGGGGCCTGGGCTTCTGTGCTATGTGTTCCTTTGCAAAGGGTCCTGCTGTGGCTGTATATGCAGTTGTTGGGACGTGGGGCATGGTGTGGCTGTAGTTGTGTGGTTGTTTTCCAGGAGTGGCACTTGGGAGGCACATGTTGTGTCCCTTTAGGGAGGTAGCTGGTGTGTTGTGGATGGAGTTGTGGCTCTGTGCGATTTGTAGGGTGCCCTTGGCATGCGCTGGCCCTGTGCTCTGCGTTGTGTGCATGGTTTCATGCCCACTGACCGCGGCGGTGACGTAACCGGGACATTTGTTCATGAATGCGGTACATGGGTGGGCAGTATGTGGCGAGATGTTTTTGTCACAGGTGGGACATGTGTGTGTGCAGTGATGGCTGTGTGCCTGTCCCCACAGGGGTGTGTGGTGTTCCCATGCGATGTTTTTCCACCCTGGAGCTGTGTATTGTGTTACTTGCACTGTTGTGTCTGTACGTACCTGCGGAGGCGTCCGGGGCGGTGGATGACTTGCAGGTGGTGTATCATGTACAGCACCGGGAAGGCGTGGAGGGCAGGATCCATCGCGGTGCGTCCCGGGTGTTTCTTTTCTGTCTCCGCTGTGATGTCTCTGCCGTCTTTCGCTGTGCGGTTTCTCCGTCGCGGTGCGCTGCCCTGTTTCCGGCATCGTGATATCTTTGGTGTACGGGACGTCATTCCGCACGGCGGTGTGTGGTGATTGGCTCACTCCGCCGCGGTGGCGGGCGCACTTTGATGGCGGTCGGCGTCGCACCGCAGTGGGCGGGAAATGTGCAATGTGTGGCCATCCTAATATGGCGGGCGTGAAGACCGCTGGCGGCGTGCGGTAAATGGGTGTTAACGCCACCGCCGGCACCGCGGTCGTGTCTCCGCCTGCCATCGTAATAGGCCCCTAAGACTGCAGTAACAGTAAAAATTTATTAAAAGAGTCAGAAAATGCAGTGGAGATGTACTGTGTGCATTTTTGAGGGTACTTGCAGAGAATTTTGAAAAGATACCAGCATTGTGCAGAGAAATTTACAGAGGCATCTCTGTTTGTGAGGAAAGTCACCGATGAGGAGACGTGCACAAATTCAAAATGGCGGGCACAACTATTTCCTAAGCGCGCCTGTTTCATTTAAAGGATACATTTTAAGTATTGCAGTGAGAGAAATGAACCTGCAGAGGCAGGAAATCTTCTTACTGCGTATTCCAGCAATGAAGAGCCGATATTGCCATATTTCAAGGAAGTCGGGCTGATAAATCCCCACAGCCACAAACAGCTCCTCACGTCGCAGCCATCTTACAGCGGCGCCAAGCCAGCCGCTCAGTCCCTCCACTTCTAGTTGATCTTTACACCTGGTGCAGATAAAGTCTGTAACTGCCCATTCTTGTCTGATCTGTCTCCTTGTTTCAGCTTTTTGAAGGATTGCCGTTTGATGCAATAGTCAGTTGATGACCAAAGGATTCTAGTTGGTGTGTAGTGGGGGTGAGTTATTTCAGGGCTGTCCCTAAGTAGTCTTTTTTTGTCAACACAGAGAACATTGAACTTGATCTTTACTTACACCAGGAGCCAAGAAAACTCTTTCAGTACTAGTTTTATGTAGTTACATTTATGAATGTATAGGCATATTTTAGCAGCCTGTGTTTTTTACCCATTGAGCAGCCTATTTTTTTGCAGTAGAAGACTTTCAACGGGCTTCTTAGGAAGTCCTGAAAAGACAACTTTGTATTAGTTTTAGTGTGCCATGAAAATTCCTCTTGTAACCCACATAGGCCCTGATTACAAGTCAGGCAGAGTGGAATTACCAAATCAAATGGATGTAATGGACAAGTGACTCTATTTCATGTAGCCATTTGTACATGTGTGTAAAACTTGGGTAAGGAAGTAGTAGAATTTATGGGGATAGATCATATCCCTGAAGTGCAGAATCTGGAATGAAATGTGTTCATACTAAACTTCACACATTGGTCAACCTTCAAAAGTTGAACAGCAGCAAATTAGCAAGTTTAAGGGTAGACAATAAACTTTTGCAGCTATTATTGAACCATGAAAATGGTTGCACATTTACTTCTTTCATTAAATTCTCTTTTGTGGTGGAAAAGAGAAGGGGTAATACAAAAAGGTTGGTAGTGTTTGGGAATGGGATTCATGGAAACCAAGGAAGAGGACTCAGGGTTGTATTTCTGAATTTAATTATAGTCTGAATTGTAGACTTAAACCTCATGCATAAACTTTGAACTTTGTGAATCCGTCTCATTATATTTAGCTTTGCCACGCCTTCCTTTCAACCCTCTCTTCAAAGTTCTTCTGTAATAATGCCTAATGTATTTTAACAGATTTTCATTTTACGAAATATAAATAGCATGCAAATATACTAACTGGGCATATTTCAATATCTTATAGCTAAAGAATAAAAATGACCAGCACTGGCAAAGTACAGCGTGGAGTAATGTAATGTTTTTGTATTTTGTGGTTTCTACTGGACAGGTCCCTGTCAATTTAACTTATGTGAAAATAAGCTGTCATTAACAAAATTAAACAAATATCTGAGAATAAGGGGTTTCGGCATAAATAATCGGATTAGGGTGGAAGAGACAACCATTTTATAATTGTGTAAAATAAATCTGTCTTTCATGAATTTCCTCATGCTACCAAAGGCCTGCCCTTTAAACAGATTTTGGGGCATATTTACGTTCCCTGGCGCATCCCTGCATATCAGCAGGGATGCGCCAGGGAAAATGCGTCACGCAAGTTTACCCTTGCGCCACGTCCGATGCGCCACATTTACAATGCGGCGCATCGTGGCGCAAGGATAAGCAGATGCGTGACGCATCTGCCGGCGGAAGGTTGGCGCAGTGCTGAAGTTGTGTCGCAAGCGCAACGCAACTCCAGCACTGTTCCAACCTTCCCTATCCCTAACATGGTGCGTCAATCCTTACGCCTGCTTGAAGCAGGCGTAAGGATTTGACGCACCAGCGTCGGAAAAGTGACTGCGTGAAATCTTGTAGATTTCACTACGTCACTTTTCCGAGGCGTTCCTGTGCCGGAACGCCCCCCCCCTGCGCCGGTACGCCCACATGAAACCTGACGCAGGTTTCATGTGGCGCAGGGGTTTACTACGTGACGCATCTCCCTAGATGCGTCACGTTGTAAATATAGCGCAACGTGGCGCATGGTTTGCGTCGCCGCTGCGTCACATGCGTGACGCAACGGCGGCGCAAAAGTGGTGCAAGGGGCTTGTAAATATGCCCCTTTAACTTTAGGATACATTTTTCTCCACGATGTTCATGTTTTCCTCTACTGTTCTCTGCCCTTTTTAATAGGTTTCAACTGCAGGCTCCATTTGTTTCACCTAATGCTTATGCTTTCCCCTACTGTTCCCTGGCAGACTGGCAATGGCATCACCAGGCCGTACACTTTGATAAACTCTTTACCTCTATTGTAAGGTGCTAGAAGAGGAAATATGAAATAACGTTCCAACTCCCGGTATACCCTGTTGTCTATATTGTTAGGCAGTGTATCTATTATTCGATATAAGGGTTCGTTTTGGAATAAAGGAAGCACAAAGCAGTTGTCTTGAAATATGTGGCACATAAAGCAGCAGACACTGTGCATCCGAATGTGCCTGGAGGGACACATTTACTATAGCTGGAGAGATATTCTCGAAGAAAACAGAACTGTGCTTTTCTTAGAATTGCAAGCTAAGAATCAAGTTGTTCTGGCCGTTCTAAGAATTGCTTGCTAAAACTCAATTAGTCCATATGTTCTGGGACCAGCTAAAATGTGCAGTTTTTTGCCTCTTATTGAATATGCATAATCTGGAAACTCCTAGGTATGCAAATGACAGCTCTACCTTGCTGTACAGTGAGAGGTATGCATGTCCTGAAGCCTGGAATTGACTACTCTGAGCATTCTTTTCACTTCTCACTAAAGGAAAAACTTTAGATACTCCCACCATCTTCTCAGAATTAAAATAGCGAATATGCCTATTCTACTACCTCATATATATATATAACATTTTTACCTATATTAGCAAGTTGATGGAACCAGGAGTAAATAATTTTGACTCCTGAATCAGATGTACTCTAAGCTGCTTCTTTCTCAGGGCAATGCTAGGCATAAAGCGAGACTGTTCGGTATATCTGAATTGGACAGAGCTAAGGTGCTTCCCGTGAGAGGATTGCCACTAAAGAAAACAGTGATAAAACATGCATTATTTGCACATGCAGTACTTAATTTGGATCTGTGGTTCCTGGTGGGGCCCATCGGCACTCATTTTTGGGGACCAGAACTTATTTTTCCTCAATGCAGTGATCCAAAGCATCAGGCCCGTAGCCAGGAATATTTGTTTGGGGAGGCATGGCCCTGAGCAATGACAGCGACATAAGAGTGGCCCAGTGGATCGGAAAATAATCTTTCTCGTTGGATTGTTTAAAACATCTTTACATTTTGATAAGATTGTAAAGACTCACTGCATGTCCTGCTTTCAGCAGAGTGGGTGTATACATTTTGGGATATTGTGGGGAGGGCTCCCAGAAGGTTTTTGGTTTGGTAAGTGAACACAAGGACCTTATCTTTGTTAACCATCACAGAAACAATAGCTTGCCAAGCACTCCCTTGGCAAATCACACAATCGGTTTAGAAATGCAAACCGAATCGAAATTTGGAAGGGGCGGGTACAACATCCCTATTAAATTGAATTTCAAAATGCTATGTAACAATTGTTTGAGACAATAATTTGGGTAGTAAACAATTCTTAGGTTACCGAAGAACCACAAAGGTGGTTGTAACTCATTCACAAAGGCGAAGTGGTCATCTTAAGACACTCTCCCTGTTGTGAATGTAAAACAAAATTTTGGAGTAGGAAGTGGTTCAGTGGAACTTTAAAATACAAAATTTTAAATGTAGCACTGTTTCTTTCAAAACAAAACGGCTGCCTTTAAAACAAAAAAATTTAAAACAAGATTACAGACATGGTCTTTTGCTGCCAGTAGGCCACCATTCTTCTAATGGCCATCCATTGGAGTAAGCCGCAATTTGCCACCTAATTCATGAAGAGTAATGGGGTAAGTTGGATTGTGCCTCACACCAAATCCTTATTGTGAGAACCGACCTATTAATACATAGGTCGGTTCACCAAAGAAATTAGCTGCCACAAAAATATATGTTGCAAATTATGTACATCTAGCCCTAAGTTTCTGTTATGAATTGCTAATAATAATTGCATAGTAAATGTCCATTGCAGAGGGTTATACAGATAACAGATTTGTATTATTATCACTCTTTTTTTTTTATTGGTTCAAAGAGATAGGGAAACTGTTCCTTCCCCTCTTAGACCCTAAGGCAACATAAGAAAGAACATGAGCAGGGTATTTTACAATGCTCACTGTTGTTCCTTGGAGGTCTCTCTCCTTGGAGGTAAAATGAGTATATTTCCGGCAGCAGAAAACAAATAGGCCTGATGCAATTGCCTAATGTCTGCAGCTCAGTGAGGAGGTGGTCTGGGCTGCCAACTGGCCTCAAAATGCGGGGCTGGCTTCATTCAGTTGTGTCTTTTTAGCCAACACCATTTTGGGTTTTGCAGACTCATTTTTCCAAACAATGTATGAGTTGCATATTGTAAATTGTTGATGGCTATACGGTGGTCTGGCTGAAGATGTCAACGGTGACAGTTGGCAGGTATTTGAGAGTAAGCGTGAAATAGATAGGCTATCTTATTCCAATTAGACAATATCTATCCATGTGATGAACTAATCTCATAGAGGCCTCAGGGTTTACTTTTGACTTGTGCACTCTTGGTGTTATGTGCAATTGGTCTTAGGTACCCAACCTATGTACGAGAAAGTCAGAAAGTTTAAGGGCATCCATTTGTTGCGATTGTGCATCTACAGTATTTTAAGTTTAAAATGTTTCCATCTCTGTTTGTGTTGTTTTTCCTCCCATGTGTCTAACATTGTGCTCAAACTATTGGGCTATGTCCATACCCACAGCCCCTTGCTTCCTCCCTTCCTTAAGCAGACTACCTCCACCTCAAGGGCTGGTCTCTTAATGTCTATGTTGACCTGCAGGTGCAGTAGTTTCGCCTGCTGCACACCTGCCCCTCCTTCCTCCCTCTAGTAATTGTTGCTCTGCTCACTTATTTTATCTCTCCTATCAGTGTGTCCACCTCAGGCATCCAACTAAAAGGAAGAAGGATAAAAGTGTCTGTCTGTGGTGTGTTCCCTGTTTGTGATTGATAGACATGAGGGCTTGAGCCAGAGTTTGGTTTCCTTCAATCTCTGTTCTCTTATTCTGCGAGCCCTTACCCACTCCACCCTGGGTGAACTCCATACTCTACTGTTTTGGTGGTTGGGTTTATGTCACTCATGAATAGATTCCTTTGTAGTTTAACAATCCCTCCAATGGATTACTCCTTTGTTTTTCCTGAGTGAACATTATACAGGAAACATGAAAGAGCAAGACACCAATGCCCAGATAACCAAACATTGTGTGCTGCTTTTGTGTCACAAAAGTGACACAAACCTGTGCAAATTGTTTTTACAATTTACTTTCCAGTCACAACGTGAGTTCTCTCAAAGAAATGCAAAGAAGCCCTTAGCTTTGCATTAATCTACAAAGGGTGGTGTTGCATGGGTACCAGGTGTTAAAAAGGAGAAATACTTTTATTTCTCCTAACTGTTCAAACTTTGTATCTGTGCTACACTGCAAAGGGGACATTGCATGGGTTGTATATGTGCGTTCTCATGCAACCAGGCTTGTTTTTCATGTAAAACTCTATCTACTAACAATAGTAGGCAGGGTTTTGTGCCAAAGATAATGCCACTTTGAAACAGGCATTAATAAGAAGAAATGCTTTTATTTCTCCCAATGTTTCCCACTTTGCACATGTGCTGCACTGCACAGCAAACATCCGAACGTTTTATAGTTAGTCTAAGCATAGTATTTTTTTTTTGTGTTATGCATGGCACTAAGCAGCCTGATTGCCACTAGGGAGAGACGAGGAGAGTCCCGTATCTCTGTAGATATGGCTCTTTTCTCCTCTGTCTTGTCATGCGACACAGCGCAGTAACTTTGGTTGCAGTGCTGCATTTAGTCAATCAATCAATCAATCAATCATATCATTTGTAAAGCGCACTACTCACCCGTGAGGGTCTCAAGGCGCTGGGGTGGGGAATGCTGCTACTGCTCGAAAAGCCAGGTCTTGAGGAGTTTTCTGAAGGTCAGCAGGTCTTGGGTCTGCCGTAGGTGGATGGGGGAGGGTGTTCCAGGTCTTGGCGGCGAGGTGGGAGAACGATCTGCCACCGGAGGTCGCTCTTCGGAAGCGGGGGACAGTGGCGAGGGCGAGGTCGGCGGAGCGGAGCTGGCGGGTGGGGGTGTAGAAGCTGAGTCGTCTGTTGAGGTACTTTGGTCCGGTGTTGTGGAGTGCCTTGTGTGCGTGGGTGAGGAGTTTGAAGGTTATCCTCTTGTTGACCGGGAGCCAGTGCAGGTCTCTCAGGTGGGGTGTGATGTGGCTGCAGCGAGGGATGTCGAGGATCAGGCATGCAGAGGCGTTCTGGATGCGTTGGAGCCGTCTCAGGAGTTTGGCCGAGGCTCCTGCGTAGAGGACGTTTCCGTAGTCCAACCTGTTGCTGACGAGGGCATGGGAGACCGTTCTTCTCGTTTCAGTGGGGATCCACTTGTAGATCCTGCGGAGCATGCGGAGGGTGTTGAAGCAGGCGGAGGAGACGGCCTTGACCTGTTTAGTCATGGAGAGGGTGGAGTCGAGGATGACCCCTAGGTTGCGTGCGTGGTCGGTGGGTGTTGGGGCGGTTCCCAGTGCGGTCGGCCACCAGGAGTCGTCCCAGGCCGAAGGGGTGGATCCGAGGATGAGGACCTCCGTCTTGTCCGAGTTCAGCTTCAGTCGGCTGTTCCTTATCCATTCAGCGACGGCCTTCATTCCTTCGTGAAGGTTGGTTTTGGCGGTGTGGGGGTCCTTGGTGAGGGAGAGGATCAGCTGGGTGTCATCGGCGTAGGAGATGATGTTGAGGTCGTGCCGACGGGCGACGTGGGCGAGCGGTGCCATGTAGATGTTAAACAGAGTTGGGCTGAGGGAAGAGCCCTGGGGTACGCCGCAGATGATCTCAGTGGCTTCGGAGCGGAAGGGGGGAAGGCGGACTCTCTGTGTTCTGCCGGAGAGGAAGAAGGTGGTCCAGTCCAGGGCCTTCTCTTGGATCCCGGCGTTGTGGAGGCGTGTTCGTAGTGTGTGGTGGCAGACCATGTCGAAGGCGGCTGACAGGTCCAGGAGGATGAGGGCCGCCATTTCTCTGTTGTCCACCAGGGACTTGATGTCATCGGTGGCGGCGATGAGGGCAGTCTCGGTGCTGTGGTTGCTGCGGAACCCGGACTGGGAAGGGTCCAGGATGTTGTTCTCCTCGAGGTAGCGGGTCAGTTGTTTGTTGACGGTCTTCTCGATGACCTTTGCCGGGAACGGGAGCAGGGAGATGGGCCGGAAGTTCTTGAGGTCCTTGGGGTCCGCCTTGGGTTTCTTGAGTAAAGCGTTGATCTCGGCGTGCTTCCAGCTCTCCGGGAAGGTTGCTGTCTCGAAGGAGGTGTTGATGACTTTCCGGAGATGGGGTGCGATGGCTGTGCTGGCTTTGTTGAAGATGTGGTGTGGGCATGGGTCTGACGGAGATCCGGAGTGGATGGTGTTCATGATCTTGATGGTGTCGTCGTCGTTGATGTTGGTCCAGGAGAGCAGGCGGTTGGTGCGGATGGTGGTCGTGGGGGCGGAGGTCTCAGTGGTTGTCTTTGGCCTGGAGGGATCCCAGAGCTGGTGCAAGTAACACTTCAAGTAACACTTTTGATTATCTGGGCCCAAGGTTTTAAGATGTTTGCAGGAAGGGGGATGTTATACTGTCCTTAGCTTTGCTCCTCTATATGGCTGGGTACTCATGAGTGACTTGCAATATCGTTTTAATGTACGGCAGAGGAATCTTTATCCCATTTATAATACTACTTGGTGATTTAACAATGTCTTCAAAATATGTATGGTCTCCGATTGGTAGTCGGTGAGCGCCGTATACCATAATGGACCCTTCTGATGCACATCAACAGTGGATTCAGTCTATAGTGCATGCAAGTGTGGCTGAGTCTTTCTTACACCCTCTGCAACACTTACGTGCAACTACACTCCATGTGACATGTGCCCACTATGTCATCATATTTTAATTTATTTTTTTATATTCTTTAATTTTTGCAGTTTTATATCTCACAAACTCTTTCCAAAGGTATTGGAGTGCTTTACATGAGCACCAGTTGCATTAAACAATGTCACATTTATTTATTAAGTTTAACAACAGAGAGATTAGGTGATTTGCCCGGAATCACAGGATGTTGACCCGATGCGGAGACTTGCGTCGGTAGCACATCCTCTCCTATCATGCCACACACTCTTCACTTAACATGTCCAATAAAGGTCAAACCACACAACCACCCTTTCAAATATGCACCAAACAGTTGATACAAATTGCGTGCTTCAATAACCTTGTTTCTGGTATGAAGCTGTATATAAATAATGAAACCAGACCACCCAGAAACATGATTTATGCCTTGCGAGGGACAGGCTCCTTGCTACGTAAAAAACAGTACAATTCAATACAATTGTTTTCCAAAGTCCTATCTACATTTTATGAACTCTAGCATTGTGTCCCAAATCCTGATTGTTTTTATGCTTTCATTTATCTTGTTTTTGGTCCATTTACATTTAATGTAGCACTGCATTGCGTTTCTAATTCCTTATCTGCAGTTCATGCGTTCCTGAAAGTGTTTCCCAGGCACACCTGCATTTTAATTTGCAGCTACAATACCAATATTGACTCCTTACTCTAGTCCAGATTGAATGTATTATACTTGTGAATTGTACAGTTCCCAGCCATTTATTGGAACACAAATCATCATAGTCTGAAATCGGAGTGTTTAAATGGAAGAGGAAAATGGATTCATTCATTGTCTGGAGTTAATTTATTGGCTGGAGGCAAGATGGCGGCGCAGGCCTGCACCCCTCTATGTGCGGCGGGCCCGTAAGTCGCACGGAGCTCCAGAGGAAATATGCTCCCACAGTAGGAGGCCCGGGGGCTCCTGCATCACGGCCCGAGACCTGGAGTGAGTCTTTAAGCTGTGGCGTGGAGGGACCCGACGGCGGAGAGCGGCAACGACATCGGCCACAGGCAGGGCCAGGCACTGGAGCTTCCCCAGAGGGCTTGCCACAGTGCAGTTGTTGCACATACGCCGGTATAACATTTGAAAGGGGGCGCTGATCCCTAGCCCTTGAGTCAGTCAGGACCGGTGGAAGACTGGGGCACTTTCAGAGGCCTGACCGCTCTGCTTGGCCCATCTCAGGACAAGATGTCTATAACCTGGCTTGATTCCCTCGCGCAGCGCAAGATCTACCTGCAGACTCCCGTATGCCGCCTTCGCCCACCACCGCCTGGCCTTCTACCCCTACGGCCAGCACCAGCTCTGGGATCCCTCCAGGCCAAAGAACACTGCCTGTGAGTGCACCTGCACCCTGAAGGCTTGGCTGAATGAGCACCGCAAAAACCCCAGCAATGGCGAGAAGATCATGCTCTGCAAATATGTAATATATATATATATATATATATATATATATATATATATATATATATATATATATATATATATATATATATATATATATATATATATATATATATATTTGTCCAACCCTAATCCCTTCAACTATCCTTAAAATGTAATCTTGAGTGAATTTGCAACTTGTATATTTGTAACTTTAACCACTAGTATCTGTGATAGACTTATGTACCTACTACCATTCTTATGTGAATTTAGACTTTATCTGTTTGTATCTTTTATGTAATTCATGTACTCTGAAGTTCTTATGTAATGTAACTGGTTCTATTGTAAAGCGCTCTGACACATTCGGGTAAAGTTTGCGCTCAATAAAAACACATAAATACATAAATTGTAATAAAAAGAATGCTAAGCTTTTTTCTTAAGAAATATTTATTCTTAACTGGAGCACCCTTTAGCTTACATTCTGTGTTTCTCGCCGAGGCGAAAAATGCCTGGATGGTCCTGAGCATTTCTTTAAAAATCCCCTTGTCATCTGCTAACTGCCAAGAATGTTTTGGGGGGCCAGGCATCAAGAAGGGGGTGCCGGGCCCTGCTGGCCCCCCTGTGGCTACAGCCCTGCAAAGCATGACAGAGAAAAGCCCAAAAGAAAGAAAGAAGAAAGAGAAGCATTAGGAAAACCTGAGTGACAAGGAGAGAAAGCAGTGATGAAAAACACCCTGCAAAAGAGAGATGAAAGAGACAGGGTTTGTGTGGTGGCGTATTAAAGGGACGTTTCAAGGCATGGGGAAAGTGGGCAATTGCCCAGGGCCCCCACTTTCCAAGAGGCTCCATGGGAAAATAAACTTTCTCTCCAGTTCACTTCTGTGTATTTCTCTATCTTAACATTTATGGTATACTTGAATATTTTTAGTCATCAAAGGGTTGAATTAGTTAGAAAAATGGGTAATAACGTTCAATGTTGTTCTAAATAGGGGGCATCAAAATATTTCTTGCCAGGAGCCCCCAAAATCCATCAGATGACACTGAGTGGCATGAGGTGGACTCAAGATTATGAAGCCCTGTTATTTGGCACCGACCTTCTGTTGCATCTGCAGCAGGCTTCGCAGCAAAACTTTTCCGCCGCCCTTATTCTTTCACAAATTAAGCACTGTGTGGTACACATCCTCAAAACTATGCAGATATCTATACTGCTAATTTTTTATACAGCAAGGGGCCCTAACCTCAAGATATTTTTTGAGTGGTGCTGTTTTAGTCTTCGGTGATAGGGTAAGCTGGGCTATGTACAAACACCTTTGACCACTATATTATGAAATCAGATGTCTGTTGTTGGAAATGAATGACGTAAATGTGTGTGAATATTCCTTGTGTAGCATTTTGTTATAATGATGATGAGCTGTGTTGTTTTTGTGCAGTTATTCTTCATTTTTGCAATGTAAAGGGGTTGTTTTGAACTGTGGTTGTTTTTTATTCATGTTGTGACTGTTTCGTTGAGTTGCACCCTTTTATGTTTTAGCTCTGCTGTTATGCTTCTTTGTGAGTGTTATTGAGTTGTATTCTGTAGTTCACTTTAGAGAGCTCAACAGATGCTGTGACATTTCCTGCCAAAGGTAGCACATGTCTTCCAGTGACAAACAACCATTTATCACTGTCTGAGGTGAGGTGGTAAAATTGCACTGCTCTGGCTCTTCAACTACTCAAGACATGAATCAGCTCAAAAACCTGTCTTCAATTACTACTTCTAGCACTCATGCTATGTGATACAGCCCCATGAACTGCAAAGCTCCCAATTTTATTAGCCAGTAAAGCTCCATTAAAAGGAGTAGGACACTGAATGATGCACATTCAATGGAGACTGTCTACCTGTATCCAGAGACAGATAGGTATAGGTATCTGATTGGGAATCAATCCTACACATGTTTTTTACTTTCTAGATGGAAGGTTTTTGAGTTGTGTTATGTCTGATGCCTTCTCAATAAGAATCAGTCAATGTTTGTTATGTAAATTCCACAGAAGACTTTGGTAGCAGTTAGTAAGGTGACGTTTAAATAGTTGTCAATGAAACACACAAATCAGAGAAGCTTTTGTGTATCTGTTCTACTTTCACTGAAGTTTTCATATTTTTCTCTTCCAAAGATGAATATGGGCGGCTGTGCCATGCCTAATTTTTTTTTTCACTACAGGGGTCTTGTGTGTTGTATTGCTGCCTTGATTGTGTGGTTCCACTTATCAACAGACTCTCAGAGTGAAAGGGAAAAATGCATGTATGATCCTCTAAGGTTAGCATTTCACACATGCGGTTTGTGTTGCTCAGAATACAGATGCAAAAGTACTCTCTTAGAGAGTTGGACCCCATATACAGACCTCCAGGAAAGCATGGTTCCAAAGCCAATTATAGACCCTATGTTACGCTTAAAATCTGATTGATAATACCCAAGACACATGAGGGCTGGTTGTATTACAGGTCCAATTCTATTTGTGTGTGCGGAACCAAGAACTGAGTGAAGAACCATGGTCCAGGCAAGACATAGGAGGGACACCATATATTGCCCCTGCAGGGTATGCAAAAAGAACGTTTTGATTTGTGTTTTATGAGTGTTTATTAATGTATGCCAGAGTGTTTGTGTGTGCATGTGTATTTGTGTCTGTGTGTGTGTATGTGCTCAATGTGCATTTGAACACAGAAGTGTATGAATGTTGATGTTGTCATAATCATGTTTTTTTTTGCATTTCCTTGCCATCCATGGCATGATGATGCCCATTCTTGGTATTCTGTTGGTCATTGGACAATGATTGCAAGTATTGGCATGTTGTAGGTGTGCAAGGAATGATGATGCCCATCCTTTGTGTCAAGCTGACCCTGGTATAATGGTGGAATTTTCAGCATATTGTGAAAATCAATGGCATGATGATGTCCACTGCTGGTAGAATGCTGAACCTGGTGCTAATGGTGGTAATTTTGGAATATTACAAGTGTTGAGGGCATGACCATCCTTGGTGTATTGCTTGCCCGGGAATAGTGGTAGCAATTCCTAGAATATGGTGGGCCTCCATGACATGCAAATCCTCACCAATGCTGGAAAAGGGGCCCTGGCACGGGCGTGGTAATTCGCGGCATGTTGTGGGCATTCATGAAATCATGGCGCCCACACCTGATATAATGCCAGCCCTGTCTTAATGGCAATGTTTAGCATATAGTGGACATTGTAATTATTTGCATTCTTATAAACTGACAATGAGATGTTTGGGGATTAAATTGACACATTTGCAAAAATATAGTTGTTGGACTTGGCCCCTTTTGGCTAAAGTTCCTTAAACTTTTTGCCTTCCTCCTAGACCTTTTTCTGACATGGTGTTGCCGACTTAGATACTTCGGGCACTTTGCCACTGCTGACCAGTGTCAAAGTGCAAGTGCTCCCTGTATAAAGTGTAATGGTAATTGGTTGTCCATAATTGGTATGTTTGTCTTACTAGTAAAGTCTCTAGTAAAGTGCACTATGTGTGCCAGGGCTGGTAATGCAAATGCTACTGGTGGGCCTGCAGCACTAATTCTGCCAACCACATAAGTAGCCCTAAAGAGAGATCTCAGACCTGCCACTGCAGTGCCTGCGCGCAGTTTGTTAACTGCCTTGTTGTCCTGACAAGTGCACCCACTTGCCAGGCCTTACCCTTCCCTTTTTATGCACATCAGACACCCCTATAGTAGGCCCAAGGTACCCCCTGGGCAGGGTGCAGTGTATGTGAAAGGTAGGACATGTACTGAGGTGTGTACCATGTCCTGACAGTGAAATACTGCCAATTTCGGTTTTCACTGTTGCAAGGCCATCTTGCCCATAGGACAAAATGGGGAATGCTGTGTAACATGTTTCCAGCATATCTTCCCATCGGCATAAGATGGAGAGATGGCGTTTAATGTGCCTGAACTCAGAATTTAATAACACATCTTTTTATGAAGATGGTTTTTAAATTGTGTGTTTAGAAACCACGCTTTTAGAAGTGGCTGGTTTCTTGTCCTAACCATCCTGCGTGCCTCTGCCTGGTTGTGTATTGACTGTCTGGGTTTGGATGTGACAGGGTCTGGGGAGGTGTCCTGACACCAGGGAGGAGTAGGTGAGACAGCAACAGGCTGGCCTGCATTTGGTGTGGTGGGAGGAGTAGCCCCCTGGATGTGAAGAGGGCTGTGCTGCTGCCACAAAAGGATGGCTCCACCTCCTGCAGAGCTTCTGAGGCCCAGACCCTCACTATCAAAGGAAGAGGGTGTGCACCGGCAGCAAGACACCCAGAACTGGTTTGGACCGGGCTCAGAGCCCCCTGAATACAAAGACTTCAAAGGCATTTAGGGGTATAAATGTGAGAGCTGAGACCCCTGAACTCAAGACTGATTTCAAGACTGAAAAAGGATTGAAACTACTTCGTGATCAAGAGGAACCTCTACCAAAGAAGAACAGCTGAAGAGACTGAAGAGAAGGACTGCCCTTGCTATGTGTTCTGGGGCTGGCCTGCAGTTTGCTGATTTGACTAAGGAGAGGACAAGGGACTTTGCTGTGTCCCCCTGCTTGAAAGGACTTTCTGTGTGCTGTGTCCTGAAGTAACTTGTCTCCAAGGGCCCGAGGAGAGCTGGTCCCCTGTTGTGGAAACTCAGGAACATCAAAGTTTCCAACCGTGTCTCAGCGACGCTTGGTGCGTGTGCTTTTGCACGCCTGAGACTGCTGTGTGGTCTGTGGTGCTGTTTACGAGGTTCCCCGTGACCGCATTGCCCCCGCAGCGTGAAACATCATCCACGCTGCTGCATTGCTGGTTGTGGCCCGAGCCGTCATCGTAACTGAGGCTGTGAGTAAGGATCGCTGCCGCCGGCCCGAGCCGCAACGTGCTAAAGGATTTCTTGAAGCTAAGGACGCTGCAAGGTGAAAAGGATCGTGATCGTTGTTCGCCAAGAGGAATCTGCCCAAGATCGTCAACGAAGGAGAAGGCAGCGCCGTAACCTGTCCGGCTACAGCGTCGCCTAGCCACGGAGCTGCAACATCATCAGGGCCGCCCAGCAGGACGTCCGACGAGCGGGGAGAGAGAGAGAGCAAGGCAGCGCACCACCCAGGTAAGGCTTGGACTCCGGTCGGGAGCCGCAAGCGTGTGTGGCCTGGGTAGGCATGCAGGAGGAGTACAGGAGTGCTCCGATCTCTCTCCCGCTGCACCGCGTTAGACGCGCTGAGTCCCCGAGCGGCCCGTACCTGCCCAGCAGTACCGGGGCCGCCCCTTTAAGCTTACGACCGTTGTCTCTGTTGTTGGGGCCTAGTGGTGCCCGAGCTGACCGCGCAGATTGGCTTATAGCTTTATTCCTTGCATTACGAACTGCCTTACTCTTGCACTAAGAACTGCCTTATTCTTGCATTAAGACCTGCATTATTCTTGCATTACGAACTGCATTATTCCTGCGTTACGAACTGCATTAGTACTTGCATTAAGGACTGTCTTATTTCTACATTATGAACTGCATTACGAACTGCATAGCATTGCATTAACTGCATTAGATAATCTTGAACTGCTCATTAATACCGCAAGAACCTACAAGTGATTGTTGGCCTAATAACCGGCAAAGTGAAATATTACGAATACGCATATGTTGGATTTCTATCGTTTGGTCTCATCGTATTTCTTTTGATAAAGATACCGCTATTTTTATAAAATCAGTGTGGTGTCCATTTGTAGTGTTATCACTGTGTTACTGGGAGTGTGGTTGCAAATACTTTACACATTGCCTTGGAGATAAGCCTGGCTGCTCATGCCAAGCTACCGGAGGGTGAGCAGGGGTTATCTAGGAGTGTGTCCCTCCTTTCCCTGACTAGAAGCAAGGGTCCCTATTTGGACTAAGGTACCTACCTCAGTCAACTAGAGTCCCCCAGTTCTAACAATAGTTAAAGCAGATACATAATTGAAATTTACTACTGCACTCTGAGTCCATATTCTATAGGATTTGTGTAAACGTTCCGCTGTCTGAACTTGTAAGTTCTCTGTAACATGAGTGAAAGTACTGCTGTGTGATCCTGTACTTTTCACCATCTAGCTCTGATGTCTGTGGCCTAAGAATGTGACATTATTTGTTTTTTATTCCACTCTACTCCATTTAAAGAGAATCTCAGGCATAACACATGACTAAGAATCTATTTCAAGGGGCAAAATTGATAGGAAATTACATTTAGACACGAAGAAAGCGACTATAAAAATAATACGTAATGAAAATATGAACATTATGGGGCATATTAGCAAGACCGGCGTTAAAATTATCGCCGTTTTAGCGGCAGGAAACTGCCGCTAAAACGGCGATAATGGGCTTGCTAATATGCGTTATAGAATTCCAATAGAAGCCCAGGTTAGATGTCCTGCACATCTAACCTGGGCTTCTATTGGAATTCTATAACGCATATTAGCAAGCCCATTATCGCCGTTTTAGCGGCAGTTTCCTGCCGCTAAAACGGCGATAATTTTATCGCCGGTCTTGCTAATATGCCCCTATGTTTTTTGAACTGTCTCTGTCATCTATGACTTATTTTCTTGGGATGGTGAACCCACAACATCCATGGGGTGGGTAAGGTTTGCTTGTGGCAGAATGAAACCATTGGAATATTTCATGGCAGCCTCTTCAAAACCTTTTCCTCTTTGTGTAAAATATTTGCCATAAAATGAACTATTTGGCTCAGTGTTTCAAGTATTTTACTCTGCGATAACCACCACCAAAGACCCCTGGAGGAAGTTTGTCTTGCAAGCTTTATACAATGTGGAGGTACACCCCATTAATTTCAAAGATTGCCCTCCAACGCTGGGGATCAAAAACAGGCATAATCGCATATTCTAGGGTCGATGTGGTTGATTTTAGCATATGCTAGCAACCATACTGTGAGCTCTGCCAGTCCCACAGTGAAAGCGTTTCCACTGGCAAAGGGACGGATGAAGGTGCAAAACCATTTTGTATTAGCATGCTTTCTTCCAGGAATGTGCTGGGGATCCTTTTCATTCCTGCTCTTATGAGTGAAGTGGATCGTTGCACCACACAAAAGACACATATGTGAGTACTTTTGTGTAAGGACACAGCATTCTCCCTGAAGAAGAACTACTTTCTAGTGCAAAAAAAAAGCTGAAGTGTAGAATGTGAAATTAGCATGATATAGTGGGGAATGCCCATCCCGATGTTGCACCAGAGGTTTGATTTAAATACTCCTGCTCATACAGTTTTCTGCAGGTGAAGATTTGAAACCAGACAAGAAAAAAAGACTTCCCTAGGTGGAAGTTGTTGTTCCTACCTCTTGCTTGTATTCCTTTTCCATGTACTTCATCCAGAAGAAGCAGGGAAGCAAAATTCATGTTTTGTCCCCCAGGCATAATGACACTTAAGTCTTTTATAGGTTGTCTGATCTGCCTGCAGGATGACTATCTTGGAAACTGAGTGCTAGGAGAGGTCATGTGAATGCAGTCAGAGCAGCTTGCCTGTAGAGTATCAATGTATCTGAAATGCTGAAAATATTGAGTGGAGACCTACCCATTATGCTGTTGATCTCTTGCGCCTGTTGTGAGTCTGCATTCCAGAGGACTGAATTGCTTAGAGATTGTGAGACTGTGCAACAAAGGAGATCTCTGGCTCATGGAAAGGCTGAGCGGGACTCCGTGGGCCAGGTACAGGTGAAGGCAACTACCAAAGCAACTTTCCAACTAGAAGAGCGGGTGACCTGATACCATGTCTGAAGATTTTCTGAAGAATTGATTTGAGATAATAATGCCTTTATCCTTTGCAATTTTCTAACCGGAAACATCAATCGTAGATGTGGGAGATGGCTTTACATTAAGGCCTATGAGACTGCAAATGCTTGCAGATATTAAAAGTGACGAGGCTCACTCTTAGCTTATGTAAATCTGAAGAAGGTGTTGCCCAAAGCCTTCTACAAAGTCAGACTGATCTAGCATACCTGTGTTTTCAACCCTCTGGAACATCTGGAAAGTCAGAAATATTTTCAGGTCTCATCATAAAAATATCAACTAAGGGGAAGCTGTATCTTCATTCCTTATGCATGAAGATCCTCTTTTTACCATTTTGTCATGCCTGGAGATTTCAAAACCATAGGGCTCTTGCAGTAATTTCCTTTATTGTTTATATAGCCTTCATTTTTGTCATGCAAAAAATCTAGCTATATACACTCAGATGTTGACCTCACTTCTGACTTTCCCTTGGTCCAACGTTGTTTAACTGGATGTTGGGACTTCACTAAGGATTTCTATACGACATATCCTATCTCCTTAAACTCTGCTTGGACGCATCGCCCAGGTGGGTGCCACTTAGCAGTTTATGTCCCAATAATGTTTTTGAAGCGTAATAGTGGAATTCTTTGTGGGGAGATGTTAAATATCTTCCAGCTGGGATACCATCAGAATAAAATTGTGAAGTGCAGTGTTTTTGGCTGGGGGAGGGGTTTGAATCTCTGAGTAGGAGGCTGGTGTTACTGTCTGTAATCCGTCTGGTGGGCTGTAGTAACCAAATAAGATAAGTAGTAAAATGTGCCTTCACTATGGCATAGTAGATCCTTAAAAATGTATTATTGATTGTGCAAGTCACTAAACAAAGTATTACACTTTAATGGAGGGACAGTTTGGGTATCTTAGGAATGGAACTGTAATGTCCTCTCTGCTTTTTGGAGTACTCCCAAGAGTCTAATAAATCTACTTTATTTTATTTTTACTAAGAAGCAAGTTAGTCCAAGCTCATTACTACACACTACTTTGTTTCCTCCGAGCTCTGATAATAAAATTCATCTGACAAATACTAACTCTCCAGGCTAACACATCCGCTCTCATTTGGAATATCTGCATCCCAGTGAAAGAAATAACTAAACGCACAATGAAGAAATATTGCAGACAATTCCCCAGGCATCAATTTTAGAAAACAGCTCCAGAGAGAGTCTGTTGACAATGGAAGAAAAGAACTGAATGAGATGAAACACTGCCGCAATTCTGGGAAACCCAAGATGTGCTGGCATACAGCGATGTCCGACGTTTTAATACCAAATGTGACACAAAACTGAGTTTATTGTCGGCGCTAGAGTGCCGGGCACAAAAAAGATATCTCTTTCAAGCATTACTCGGTATAAATAATGTGTTGGGCACTTGCTAGCCCTAAATGAATCCCTTACAAAAACTTGCGTCAGTCTACTCAGGGGGTTTGTGAGATTTAATTGCCGTAATTAAATTAAAGAACAGCTGGTGAAAAACATGGTCGAAGGAGCTGAATGCGAATGTGCTTCCACGGTCGTGAAAATAGGATTTCTGCAGCAGCGGGCTGTAGACAGACACGGAAACATCTGTAACGCTGTATTAGCAGGTTCGTTGGGCCCGGTCATCCATTAATTATGTCACTTTCTATGGATAGAATTCAAGGAAAGGTGTGTAATTGGCAGAAGCTCTGCTGTCACAGACTATTCCGTATTGTATTGTAGCATGTATATAGTGCTCATTATCCTTATGTCCTTATATCCTCCATGCCCACACTGTTAGGAGCTACACTATGCAGGTGTGGTTATACGAGTGTTGTGTATTTTTTTGTCTTCGTGGGAAGCATTTTTATGGTGTGTGTGTGAGTGACCAGAGAGTTGTTCTTATCTTTTCTTGGGTTGCATTGCTTAATAGCCGGTGGTGGGAAGGTGATCTGTTTACATTGACTCACCACCTCTAGGCACTTCAAGCAACCGAGGTTTATGCACTGTGCTTGCCTCATCAAGAAACAAACATCCACCGAGGCACCGTAAAGTAAATATGGCTTAAGTTACCTACTTGTGCAGGAGTGGTGGGGGATTAAAACATATTGGACCCTATATCATACCATCCTAGCAGGAGGGACAGCAGGGTGTTGCGTGCCTTTACACCAAAAAAGGGGTGATCAAAGGATACCATGAAATCCAAACTGCAGTCGCGGCATGAATACTGTCAAGAGTAAAATAATGCCAAAGGACCGAAATAATAGTTGGAGCAGGAAAAAAGTAAAGTGATAAGAGCAATAGAAAAAACAGCATGTATGTCGGGATAGTGTTTAGAGCTGTACAAAAACACGTGAGTGAAGTGAACGGTAGAAGAGCATCAAGGCTGGGAACCTGAGCACTAACTACACAATCATTAACCACTCCACTGTTGTGGATGGAATGTTCATGCTCACAACATTACCTTTGTAGTGGAGTGGAGGTGATTGGTTGATCGATACTCCTGGGGCATAACTCTGCCCCCGAACAATATGCTGGAAAGATAATGCTAGAAAGGGGACAATGTCGCTTTTCCAACTTTTCCTCACACTATTGGATCCCTGCTTGGGAGTGTGATCCCCAAGCAGGGATCCACCTACAAGACACCAGAGAGAAGGGAGAGTGGCCCCCTTCCCATGGACAAGTGCCTCCCCCATCTAACAGTTTGGGAGAAAGCCCATTAGATACCAAGTGTCAGATTTATAAGGTTTTGCATTGCCCTTGTGCCATGCAATGGGACGCCGAAGCAACACAAAAATTAAGTGAGATTTTTTAAGCCCTCGCAAGGCCAACTTGCTTGGCCCTGCATGGCTTGATACATCAAGAGTAATGAAAGGCTGCGTAAATCACTGGCTTGCGTTACCCTGCCCCAGGGAGTGTTCCATGGGTGGAGCACGGGTGTTTCCACGCATCCATCCATGGACTTTGGTGCATTCCCAGATTTACCATTAGTGGTAGACCTGGGAGTGCGTCAAAATGCTGCACCTCCCCAGGGAAAGCATAACGAGGAGAGATATATCTTTATGAGAAATATCTTTATTTCTCCTCATTGTTTCCTCTTTCTATGTATGCTATATTCTGCAGCACACATAGAAATAGGAAAATGCCTCTCAGGATTATTTTTGTGCAGGACGGTGCCCCTTGCTTCACAAAAACAATCCTGGCTACAATGCAGACACCCTTGCAACATGACCCAAGGGTGCCTGCATTGATGCTAGGCAGCCAAAAGTGCATAGCACTAGGTAAGGACAGGAATGAGCCGTATAATGTTAAATATGGTGCATTCCTGCTATTTCCCTTTCATGCAGCGCCGAAAGGTGGCTTGCGGTGTTGCGCTGCATGAATGATTGATAAATACGCCCCCCTCCCCCGGATTTAAAAATAAAAAAAGAAGGGGTAGTTATCGGGGCATGATTCCATCGAAAAATTGCCCAAATAGGTTTCAGCCTCCCTTGGGATTTACCCATATCTGACCTCTGAATGGAAAAGGAAGCCAACTAGACACCAGGTAAATTATCCCTAAAAAAATGAAGTGGTGTGGTAGCATCTCTAGGCACCTTGTGTGGCACCACCAACTACCTACGGGAAGAACAGACCAAAGCAGGAACCATGCGAAGGCTGCAATTACTTCATGTGGTCAGAGTTTTCATCCTTTCCTTTCACAGGCGATAGGTTCAGTCACACAAGCGAGGACAATTTTTATCAGGAAAAGTGTGGGAATGCTGAGTGGTAGGAATTTTGGATATCCTCACAGATCCTAGAACTTTACCTCACAGAAATGTGAGAAAATTCCTTGATTTTAGTTAAAGTTTGAGGTTTGCAGGGCATTGTTTCATGCAATCTATGCAAGTCACACCACCCTGGACTTCTCTAGGTGTCTAATTTTTTAGAAATGTCTCGATTTAGTAGGTTTCTCTTAGTGGCAGTCTATCCTGGGCACAATTTCACCTGCTATTTTCATGGTGATCCCCACAGATTCTGTTACTTTACCTCGCAGAAATGTTAGGAAAATTATTGATTTTAGTCAAAGTTTGAGGTTATCAGGGCCTTCTGGGTAAGAAAGGTAAGAAATATCATTCGATCTACGTAAGTCATACCACCCATGACTCCCCTGAGTGTCTGGTTTTAAGAAATGACTACGTTTTAGAGGTGTTACAGGTTAGTAGCCGAGTCGGGGCCCAAATACCTCCACTACCCACATCGCCAAATGTGTCAATTTTCATGGCATAAATTTGATGTCTACATTTTGCGTTTTTGGGGCCTATTGCATCCCAAGCGAATGGCCAAGACACACAAGTGGTGTATGGGTTTTATTGGGGAAAGGTTGGGAGCACTGAGTGGTATGATGTTTGTGAATTTCCACAGATTCCTGAACTTTCCCTCACAGGAATGTGAGGAAAATTTATGATTTTAACCAAAAGTTGAAATTTGCAGGGCATTCTGGGTATGAAAATGCCATGGGATCCACGAAAGCCACGTCACCCTGGGCCTTCGGGGAGTTTAGCTTATAGAAATGTCTATGGCTGGTAAATTTCCCTGGGTTTGTGGCCAAGCTCAGGTCCAAACACCACAGCTCCCAATATTGCCAAAATAGGTTTATTTTCATGTTGAAAATTTGATGACTCCATGTTGCATTTTTGGGCCTATCATATTGCAGGTGACAGGCCAGGCAACACAAGTGCAGTATTGTTCTTTCAGGATATGTATGGGAATGCTGGCTGGTAGGAATGTTGTGGATCTCTGCAGATTTTGGACTTTGTCTCACAGAAATGTGAGGACAATGCTTTATTTCAGACAAAGTTTGAAGTTTGCAGGGCATTCTGGGTAAGAAAACATTGTGGTATCCACACAAGCCACACTATCCTGGACTCTCATGAGATACTAGTTTTCAGAAATGTCTGTGCTTGGTAGGTTTCCCTGTATAGCGGCTGATCTTAGGCCCAAACACCGCAGCCACTCACTTTGCCGAAATCGTACAATTTGCGAAGAAAAAATTCTGATATTTGCTCATTTAGTTTTATGGCTTTTCTTGTCACGGGCAGTAGGCCCAGTCACAAAAAAAGGTGCACGATTTTTATCGAAAGAAGAGTGGGAATACAGAATAGTAGAACATTTGCCATTATCAATTGAAGTTCTCTGCATTTTTGCCTTCTCAATGTAGGCTAGCATGTAAGTAGGAACACATTTTGCCAAATGCCCTCTGAAGCAAATGATAGTATGGGAAACCCCAAATTCAGATTTATACACATAACCACTATTCCTAAACTCAGCATCTTGGCAACATTTGCAAAATCCATCAGTTTCCTTCACACTCAATTTTCATTCATTTGATTTTACCATATGAATTGCTGCATGGTTTGTTCACGATGAAATATAATTGCATGCTGCAACTTAGCAGTTGACTCTGGGTATTATGTGTTTTGGGCAATCAACAAAACTATATATCCCTGCAACCATAAGGGTCTCATGGATGTAATGGTACATTACTTTTGCATATCATCAATCAGGGCAAAAAAGTACAGATGAAAACTTTGTCATCTATTAATATTTGTCCCTATATTTTTTCATTCTTTTTTTTATTGTTAGTTTTCTTAGTAACACCATTAGTGATCTACCCATGTTATTATCATTTTATTTTTCAGTGCTGGCTCTGTTTAGGTGCAGGTGGGTGGGGCTACCCACAGAGTAGAGGGAGGAGGGGTGTCCACTTTCTAAGTTCGCATGACGGTTTGGCTGGCCTTCTTGGGCCAGCCAAACAGTTGTGCGCACTTAGCATTTCTCTACCCGGCTGTATTGCACAGCCGGGTGGAGAACATGCACAGCCTCCCACTCCCTGTCTGAGCACCGAACCAGACCGCTCACACCAATCATGATGCTGATGTCTTGCTGGTGACAGCAGCGTCGTGATTGACTTAGGGGAGTCTGGGACCCTTTGTGCTTCCTGTTTCCTGCATCGACCGAAGAGGATGGAGGAGAGGCGGCAGCCGGCAGGTAAGTGAATTTTTCTTTTTGGCCTTTCTTTTTTTTCTTTTTTTTAAACAGACCCCACCACTACTATGCCATAGCAGCCGCTACTGATTGATACCCTGAACATGTAAGGGTGAGACAAAGAGCACTTGGTAGGTTGCTGCTTTGACTGAATAAGGCAGAAATGGCTTATCACAGACTACTCTTCTATCCTCACCCCTACAGGAGAGCCCAACGCTTTCTTTTAGATCCCAAAGGCACTCGATCTCTCTCTAGTTGACATCACAAGGCATCTGGCAGCCCTTTTAAAATTT
This sequence comes from Calotriton arnoldi, assembly GCA_963921515.1. Classification (NCBI taxonomy): domain Eukaryota; kingdom Metazoa; phylum Chordata; class Amphibia; order Caudata; family Salamandridae; genus Calotriton; species Calotriton arnoldi. Next base: position 903,079 of record CAWUFW010000934.1, read on the forward strand.
CTTCCCAGGCAGTTTCCACTTAAAACTGAAAATGTCATCTAAGGTCAAAAAGGAAACTGTGTGGTGAAAAGGAGACTTACTGTGCTCCCAAAGCTTCAGCCAAGACACCAGCATGTCAGAAATATAGCGGGCTGATTTTATTTTTTTAGTCTTAAATTTGTAAATCCTCCCAAACCCCATTAGCTCCTGCAGTTAAAGATGAACATTCACAACCAAGAGGTTGAATGTCTGAATATCAAGTAGGAATATATTGTGGGGCCGAACTATTGACAGCCAAAACATCAAGCATGTAAGTGCTTAGTGGTAAGCATAGATTTCTAGTCTTAACTCCACATTTACTTATCTTGAGAATATATAGATATATATATTTATATATCATGATATATCTAATTCTCAATATTATGTCTCAGGATTTTTGCCCCACAATATTTTCTAGTTGATATTCTGATCGAATACCCACCCAACATACCCTCATAATCCCTTCACTATCGATCACATTTTAATATCTATAGCTGAATACATGGCTCTGTGAAGCCCACTTTAATATGAATGATCAATGCAGACACTCAAGAAACAGAACCCAAAAGCATTTCCTACTCATGACGTTTAAATTCACGAAAGGAAATAAAAGTCCAAACACTGAAATGCAACAGTTGACCAAGGAACCATATACTGGGAACCATGCCCAGGTTCAGTTTATTTTTAATTTTTTGAAATATTTGTTTAATACATTTTAAAATACATAAATGCAGCAGAATAATTCCAGAAATGCAAAAACATCATGCAACTTTATAGACCAGCCAAACAGAGTGATGCCAGTCTTAATAGACTTTCATAATGTTGCTACTGCATACATCAATACCTCATCCTTGCCCATTCCCATTACAACATGAGTGTGTACAAATACATTACTAGCTACCTAACTGGCCCAGATGTGCATCAACAGCAATAGGTTTATCTTGTCCCACCAACAGCATGTATTTCAGACCAGGATACTAGCAAAAGTAAGGTATTTCCCAAACAACATGACCCAATCTGCAGTCCTTCATTTGCAATATTAAATGTATCTTTGTTACATCACACATAGTGCTTGAGTCATGCCATTGTCTCTCTCCATGCAGAATATCCAGTAGGATGGGCCAACAGTCAAGCTTATTGTTACAGCATGGGCCCAATGTTCCACACATCAGTACTTTGACAGATTAGATTGGCATAGGACACGATGCAATGGAGTCAACCAATTCCCACACCCAGACCTTAAAAGAAGCCATTTGGAGGATACGGAGTGAATGTGTGGGAGATCACAATTCATGCCAGAGTTGGAGCCTAGAAATGGAGGTGTTCATAATCAATGATATTTTCAAGAAACGGGGAATTGGGGACAGGCTGTGTAGTGGCATGAGAGACCCCACTAATTCATGAATAGGAGTTCTCTGTCTAAAGGAGAGGGTGCACGGGTGAAAGTCAAGTAAGGGCAAGGCACAGATGAAGATGCAGAGTGATGGCAAGTAGTATGCCAAGGGAGGACAGTGAGCTCCACCACACAGACATCAACTTTGAGGCAGGGTGTTAAATGTGGTTACATGTCCTACATAATCAGCATAAGTGAGGAGGGAATCAAACACAAGAGAAGTCAACATTTTTGCATAAGCATTAAGCATGCTATAGAGAAATAAATGTGGCATATGAAGCAATGTGGGAAAATACATGGGCGAATGACACAATGTTAGCGGTACCATGTCAAAGCCTTGTGGTGCTGGAAAGAATGGCTCCTTCTGTGTGCAAACTGCATATTGATTTTGGTGATAGACCTTAGTGTGTAAAGGTAAGAATGAGCCAATATGTTTGGAAGCAAGCAGGTTCCTTGACAGAGAAAGGAATGTACTGAACAGACACATGAACAAACTGATCAGCATCAGTGCTTCATAGAGGCTGCTGAAGTTATCTTCTCTACAGCTATTCCTAAACACTGTGATCATCCGCCCTCTCTGCTACAGTGTTGCAATCTGTTGGTCTGATTAGGCCTGGGCACTGTGCACCTATCAAGGACTGGAAAAGAAAAATACTTTGGAAAGGTTGCTTACTGTCTGGGATTGCACAGGAAGGAAGTCCAATTGGGAGGGTCATTGAATGTGAAGTGATCCTGAGCTGGGCATTGTAAAACTGGCTGAGCAGATAATCAGAAAGTGCAATGTAGTCAATCATATGTGGCTAGCATTAATGTGGGCAATGACAGGATCTTTTTGTGATGGGTTTTATTATGCTGGTCTGTAATATAATGAGGTTTGCCGGTGTGTGCATGAAGGTGTGCTTTAGCCTGTGGCTCCTTCAGAAAATGTTTTAATGTTTGAGGTTATTCACGTCAGTGGAACACTGATTCTCTAATGTGTTATTATGTGGGAGGAGGTTGTTCTACTTAACCTTTTTGGCTTGTATGGTTGCAATTTTTGCTTTATGTGTGGATAAAGTGGGCATATGAGTTTCTTTTCACAGGGCATGCCCTCAACTTGAGCTAGCGAGGAGTGTCTAAACAGTATCTTCTGCAATATTGCTTGACAAGATGTTTAATTTCTGTGCATGCTTGGAGTGAATGTTGCTGCTGCGTCTGGGCAAAACTTTTTCATTTTAGGGACTTAACAACTTTGTTTGACTGCTACTGGAATGCTTAGATGCTGTTGAAGAGTTTACATCTCCGAAGAGATGAACAACCTGAGCATGAACCTCTGAACCTTCAGACACCTCCCTCCACAGTTAAGAACCCTTCACACTTCCAACCATTCTCACACATTCCTCTAGGCTCTCCTACAGGACTAACGTCAATTTAAATACACGGTTCAGTAGAATTTCACAGACCCAACATTCTGCAAACATACATTACATCATTATCCTCTCTCATATACCCTATGGTAATCAGATTTACCTTCCGCTGTTAGGCAAAAAGGATGAAGTTCCAGCGTCAAGGTCCTTCAGTCCTCTCTACATCCTTATCCTGCAATATAGTAATGTCCACTGGAAATGTGATCGAGCAGCTGAAGCTATTACTGAGTAAATATGAATTTGCCTCACTAGCCATATAATCCACCATCTGTTGCATCCTTGGATGATTGCAGCAAAAAAATTCTGTTTCTAACTCAAAAGGATAAAAAGTCGTGATAAGCATAAGCACTACACATGTGGTGCAATGAGTCAACAGTCGCATCTCAGAAGTTAACAGGTCAACCTTTAGTTAGTGATTTACCTAAACAGTTATTTAAAGAGGTTTTAATTTTGCCATGTTAGTGCCTGGTTACAAGTGGCTTGTTTTATTGTGGTCATTTACACAGGAATTACAGTTATAAGTGGTGCAATGTTTATCACAGCCAGTAATTATCAGATGCAATAGTGTTTGCCACATTTATTAACTTTGGCAGGTCATTTTTGCTAGAAAGATAGGGCTGGTGTTTACTCGGGCATGCAGATTAACTACTCGTTATTTCCTTAAAAGTCAGAACAAGCAAAAATTATCGCACTAAATAAATTCGGAACACCTCAGTGTTGATTTTATCAGGTGCAATATTTATTGCATCCGACAGGGCCACTTGTAATCAGTCCCATAGTGTAAACATTATTTGCAGGTAGATTGAGGGGAATGGTGTTTGTCTGACACAGACAACAAAAACCATACTTTTTTGTCATAAAAATGTTTTGTTTCACTGCACTCACGAATTCGTGTTTTTCATTACATCGCAGCTGTCAAAGTAGCAGCTACTTCAAAAGCCTATGACTCTAGAATTCCCAATATCTTACATCTTCGCTTAGAGTCTGATGTCTTTAAACTAGACGGCCTCCTCATAAGGCACATTCATGTTTAATGTGAAGGTACTATATTGCTGTGCGGGACTTTTTTTACATGTAAAGAAGTGCTTCCAGAGGCCCTGTAAAGTTACTAACCGCGTACACCTGGAACTAAAAACAAAGATTAGAACATAACTGGGATGCACCAAAGAAATGAGACGCAGCTGTTATTCCAAAATAGTGTTCTTATAGACTAGTTCTCTGCTAAATACAGAACTCTAAACAGTCCGCTATGCTCTGGGAATTAGAAAGGACAGGGTTATTAAATTGATGATGCTGTTTTTTCCTGCACGATAACTTTTTTACATTTTGGTAAGCACCATTTTGAGTGGGAACGACTCAATGTGTAGAGCTTTCTTTCTTAGGAAGCCCATTATTTAATTTGAGCCGGTGGTTGATGGTGGGGACCACTGGCACGCATGTTTGGGACCGGCACTTATTTTTCTGCATCAGAAATTTCCGAGTGCAAGAGGGGGGAAAACACACAAGTCTGAAAGACGGAGGTAGAGAAAGAGGGAAGAACCGCCCCAAAGGGACAATGTAGAAACCTGCAAGAATGAAATGAAGGGTCAGGAAGTGTCTGGTAGAGGATTAAAGAGGCATGACGTGCATTTAAGACTGCCAGCCCTGGTATTGCTGCGCCGACAGTTAATTGCACTAGCTGGGGGTGTTTGAGCAGAGCTCCGGGGACAGGCGCTCATTCTTATACAGATAAGGCACTGAGGAAACCTGTGGATTTCAATATTATTGAATTCTCTTTTGTATCAGTTTGTTAAAAGTCAGAATATCTAGATATAACATTACCAGAGCACAGCGTGCTACTTCAAATATTCTTCCTGGCAGTATAATTGCCATTTCAATATTGTCTAATTGAGAGAATCTTCCTATGTAATTTGGTCCTCCTCTGCTGCATTATTCCACAGGCCCTGACTACTGATTTGTATTTCTGTGTTACCAGAAGGAAAGACCTTCCTAAGGCATACAAACAAGATCTCACTAACCTATAAAAAGTAGAAAGTAACACCAAAAAAGTCCAAATCATACCTTAAAACATTTGAAGCAGAAAAGACTGTGTAAATAACTTTATGCTTGCACAACCAGCAATGGCCACTGGTTTGTTACCATATAGATTCTTTAATTCTGATGGCAAATTTAGTACAAATTATGTAGAGGCATAAATTACCATAAAAAAATTGTTGGTGTAACATAAGTTTTTGAGCAGAACAACAGCTCTTATTAAAGAAACAGGTAGATTCACAAAGATGTTGCTTTGCTGTGGGTAGATGTTACTTATTGTTGTGTTCTCATGGCTTACTCCTGAATTCAATGAGTAAACCATGACTACTTCTGGCTTATTCCCATTTTCCCCCTGGAATTCAATAGTAGGCCAGGAATACTACTAAGGTAATTCATACCTAACTCACAGTAACATCTCCCTGAATAGGGCTCATTGTGTGAAATGTTAAGCTTGTGCTGAACGTTTTCATCTGAAACTTTCTAAAGCACTTCACAACTTTGAGTACAAGAAAAATAAAATATTAAAACATTTTTGCCATTTTCTTTTTAAGATAATTTTGTTACACTGATGTTTGAAACGTTTATATGTGGATCATAACTTCCCAACAATGTCTCAATGTGTTTTGTGGGTAAGCAACATAGAGTTACTCGGAGCCATAGTTCTGCTAGAGGGCGAAATGAATGCATTTACTCCTAAAAGCACATCATTGGCAATTCGACCAAAATGAGGCCTCACTTCCACCACAATACACCAAAGCTCTGCTGTATGATGGAGACCTCTATGTGCCACTCCAATCGGAGATAAAGATACATGCCTACTTGATAGCACCCCACTGTTCCCCTCGGTGTTACACTAGGCTTACTCCAGAATATTTTCCTCAAGGTGATTGCCACATTATAAGGTACAGTCATCCATTTTTGAAAGTGTTGGTAGCCTTTGTAGGCATCTTGTCGAAGCCACTTTAGGTTCTTGGTAAACTAATCTATCTGCTGGACGAATTAACCATTTCATTGTATGTCAGAATATTGTGTAAACAAATTTAGTCTAAGATAAATATTGTGTTCTAAATATCATATACGGAAATGTAATCCTGGTGCGTGTAGATTTTCTGTTGTCAACTCCTATGGGGTACCATTTTTGTAAATTTTATTTAGGAGATGATATTTATGTCAGACGATCTTTTGGCAATGATGCGCTGGTACCACAACATCCAGTCTCACTATTCCAAAACATTTAAGACCAATGTTCTGTGGAAATAGTCACACACGATCTTGAGTATGTGGTCTCTTGTGCAGGTAGAAGCTGTTCCTCACCCAGAGTGCCCTGTTCTCACTGCCTATCATGTTATGGAAGAAGGCTTGCAAAATGTAAGAAATTCATAGCCTTTCATAGGAGTGGATATTCTTCACCCAAGAAAAATGCATTCATAACATACAAACAACCCTACCCCACCAAAGGAGACACCAAAAAGATATAGTAGAACATTGGAATGCTTCTGCTAAATCAAACATGAATAATAGGTGATACGTAGCTTTATATTTGTGTAAGTAATGGCACATGTAGTTTCTTACATAGATAATGAGCTTTCTTTGCAATTTTGTCACATGATTACACGTGATCCTCACAGTTCAATATTATATAGTTAATCCAACAACACAAGTAAGCAGTTAAAACATGCATGTGTCATATTTTATCCGCCCTTTGGAGGAATATAGATGCTTTATCTTTGATAGGTTACCATTGAGACTATATTGCCAATGATTAAGGATACACATGCAAAAAATACTATGCTAATTATTACACAAAACCACAAAAGAAATATGTTGTTCCTTTGCAGAACTGTTGTTGAAATGTTGATGATCTAATTGATCCGGAAGGCTATACGTATTATGGCTTGAGTACAGTGTCAAAATACCCCTATTTTTATTCGTATGACATGTTGTAAATAATTACTGTTTCTATGTTTATGTGTGGTCTGAATGCATACCTAATACCTGCCGCATGCAGAATATCTAGTAGTGATAGAACATTGACACAGCACCACACACTGGTGGCTCAATTTACAATGGTATTGCAGGTATGATTTATATTGTAGTAATTCAGAATTACTTCTGGCATTGTAATTCAGGAGTAAGCCGGGAGCAATGTCCGACTGGGAAAGAAAATAGGCTCGGGCACCAAAATAAAGGGGACATTCGTTTAGAGAATCAAAAATCTAAAAAGGTTGCCCACATTCTGAAAATTGAGGCAGTTTTAAACTTTTAAAGACATGGGGCCACATGTACAACTATTTTTTGCGGTTGCAAACAGCGAATCGGGCTGTTTGCGACCACTAAAATGGCCTTTAGCATATATCAACCTTATTTTGAGAATCGGTAACCTGTTACTGGTGCACCAAATAGGGTTTACGAGTCGCTATTAGGAAGTGGCATGCCAAGGGCGTCCCTTCCTAATACCGAGTCGCTGGGGGATGTTCAATTGCTTTGCGACAGGAATGTGGTTGCAAAAGAATCGCTGTTTACCGTCTACTTCAAGTAGGTGGTAGGCCGGTCGTAAACAGGAAGAGGTCCTCAGGGGACCCCCTTCCCCTTTGTGATAGGCAGCGAAAATGTTTTTTAAGCACAGGCAGTGTTTCTACGGACCACCGCCCACTGTAAAAAAATGAAAAGAAAACTTTTCATTTTTATTTTTGAAATGCATCCCGTTTTCCTTTAAGGAAAACGGGCTGCATTTAAAAAAAAACTGCTTTATTTAAAAAGCAATACCAAAGGGGATGATGGACGGAGTGTTAGAACAAATCAAACACTCACCCCCAGTCAACTGATCTGGGTTTAATCCATCATCATTCCTTAGCTCACTCCACCACCCCAGTCCAGACATGGCCATATGCAAATCAGTCTGACCCTGTCCCTCATGGGAACAGTCCAGCCCAAACTGCCAAGCCATGTCTCCCTGGACCAGAAACAAGCATCCTGGGACCGGTTTCGGGTTCAAAACCCTCATCAGCCAGGCTATCTTGAACCCAGTGGCAAAGTGAGCAAGGGACCCACGTCTGGGCATACCCTGCCAACTTAGGGCGAACAAAGCGATACCAAAGGGGATGATGGACGGAGCGTTAGAGCAAATCAAACACTCACCCCCAGTCAACTGATCTGGGTTTAATCCATCATCATTCTTTAGCTCACTCCACCACCCCAGTTCAGACATGGCCATATGCAAATCAGTCTGACCCTGTGCCTCATGGGAACAGTCCAGCCCGAACTGCCAAGCCATGTCTTCCCTGGACCAGAAACAAGCATCCTGGGACCGGTTTCGGGTTCAAAACACTCATCAGCCAGGCTATCTTGAATCCAGTGGCAAAGTGAGCAAGGGACCCACGTCTGGGCATACCCTGCCAACTTAGGGCGAAGAAAGCGATACCAAAGGGGATGATGGACGGAGCGTTAGAGCAAATCAAACACTCACCCCCAGTCAACTGATCTGGGTTTAATCCATCATCATTCCTTAGCTCACTCCACCACCCCAGTTCAGACATGGCCATATGCAAATCAGTCTGACCCTGTGCCTCATGAGAACAGTCCAGCCCGAACTGCCAAGCCATGTCTTCCCTGGACCAGAAACAAGCATCCTGGGACAGGTTTCGGGTTCAAAACCCTCATCAGCCAGGCTATCTTGAATCCAGTGGCAAAGTGAGCAAGGGACCCACGTCTGGGCATACCCTGCCAACTTAGGGCGAAGAAAGCAATACCAAAGGGGATGATGGACGGAGTGTTAGAGCAAATCAAACACTCACCCCCAGTCAACTGATCTGGGTTTAATCCATCATCATTCCTTAGCTCACTCCACCACCCCAGTTCAGACATGGCCATATGCAAATCAGTCTGACCCTGTGCCTCATGGGAACAGTCCAGCCTGAACTGCCAAGCCATGTCTTCCCTGGACCAGAAACAAGCATCCTGGGACTGGTTTCGGGTTCAAAACCCTCATCAGCCAGGCTATCTTGAATCCAGTGGCAAAGTGAGCAAGGGACCCACGTCTGGGCATACCCTGCCAACTTAGGGCGAACAAAGCGATACCAAAGGGGATGATGGACGGAGCGTTAGAGCAAATCAAACACTCAACCCCAGTCAACTGATCTGGGTTTAATCCATCATCATTCCTTAGCTCACTCCACCCCCCCAGTTCAGACATGGCCATATGCAAATCAGTCTGACCCTGTGCCTCATGGGAACAGTCCAGCCCGAACTGCCAAGCCATGTCTTCCCTGGACCAGAAACAAGCATCCTGGGACCGGTTTCGGGTTCAAAACCCTCATCAGCCAGGCTATCTTGAATCCAGTGGCAAAGTGAGCAAGGGACCCACGTCTGGGCATACCCTGCCAACTTAGGGCAAACAAAGCGATACCAAAGGGGATGATGGACGGAGCGATAGAGCAAATCAAACACTCACCCCCAGTCAACTGATCTGGGTTTAATCCATCATCATTCCTTAGCTCACTCCACCACCCCAGTTCAGACATGGCCATATGCAAATCAGTCTGACCCTGTGCCTCATGGGAACAGTCCAGCCCGAACTGCCAAGCCATGTCTTCCCTGGACCAGAAACAAGCATCCTGGGACCGGTTTCGGGTTCAAAACCCTCATCAGCCAGGCTATCTTGAATCCAGTGACAAAGTGAGCAAGGGACCCACGTCTGGGCATACCCTGCCAACTTAGGGCGAACAAAGCGATACCAAAGGGGATGATGGACGGAGCGTTAGAGCAAATCAAACACTCACCCCCAGTCAACTGATCTGGGTTTAATCCATCATCATTCCTTAGCTCACTCCACCACCCCAGTTCAGACATGGCCATATGCAAATCAGTCTGACCCTGTGCCTCATGGGAACAGTCCAGCCCGAACTGCCAAGCCATGTCTTCCCTGGACCAGAAACAAGCATCCTGGGACCGGTTTCGGGTTCAAAACCCTCATCAGCCAGGCTATCTTGAATCCAGTGGCAAAGTGAGCAAGGGACCCACGTCTGGGCATACCCTGCCAACATAGGGCGAACAAAGCGATACCAAAGGGCATGATGGACGGAGCGTTAGAGCAAATCAAACACTCACCCCCAGTCAACTGATCTGGGTTTAATCCATCATCATTCCTTAGCTCACTCCACCACCCCAGTTCAGACATGGCCATATGCAAATCAGTCTGAACCTGTGCCTCATGGGAACAGTCCAGCCCGAACTGCCAAGCCATGTCTTCCCTGGACCAGAAACAAGCATCCTGGGTCCGGTTTCGGGTTCAAATCCCTCATCAGCCAGGCTATCTTGAATCCAGTGGCAAAGTGAGCAAGGGACCCACGTCTGGGCATACCCTGCCAACTTAGGGCGAACAAAGCGATACCAAAGGGAATGATGGACGGAGCGTTAGAGCAAATCAAACACCCACCCCCAGTCAACTGATCTGGGTTTAATCCATCATCATTCCTTAGCTCACTCCACCACCCCAGTTCAGACATGGCCATATGCAAATCAGTCTGACCCTGTGCCTCATGGGAACAGTCCAGCCCGAACTGCCAAGCCATGTCTTCCCTGGACCAGAAACAGGCATCCTGGGACCGGTTTCGGGTTCAAAACCCTCATCAGCCAGGCTATCTTGAATCCAGTGGCAAAGTGAGCAAGGGACCCACGTCTGGGCATACCCCTGCCAACTTAGGGCGAACAAAGCGATACCAAAGGGGATGATGGACGGAGCGTTAGAGCAAATCAAACACTCACCCCCAGTCAACTGATCTGGGTTTAATCCATCATCATTCCTTAGCTCACTCCACCACCCCAGTTCAGACATGGCCATATGCAAATCAGTCTGACCATGTGCCTCATGGGAACAGTCCAGCCCGAACTGCCAAGCCATGTCTTCCCTGGACCAGAAACAAGCATCCAGGGACCGGTTTCGGGTTCAAAACCCTCATCAGCCAGGCTATCTTGAATCCAGTGGCAAAGTGAGCAAGGGACCCACGTCTGGGCATACCCTGCCAACTTAGGGCGAACAAAGCGATACCAAAGGGGATGATGGACGGAGTGTTAGAGCAAATCAAACACTCACCCCCAGTCAACTGATCTGGGTTTAATCCATCATCATTCCTTAGCTCACTCCACCACCCCAGTTCAGACATGGCCATATGCAAATCAGTCTGACCCTGTGCCTCATGGGAACAGTCCAGCCCGAAATGCCAAGCCATGTCTTCCCTGGACCAGAAACAAGCATCCTGGGACCGGTTTCGGGTTCAAAACCCTCATCAGCCAGGCTATCTTGAATCCAGTGGCAAAGTGAGCAAGGGACCCACGTCTGGTCATACCCTGCCAACTTAGGGCGAACAAAGCGATACCAAAGGGGATGATGGACGGAGCGTTAGAGCAAATCAAACACTCACCCCCAGTCAACTGATCTGGGTTTAATCCATCATCATTCCTTAGCTCACTCCACCACCCCAGTTCAGACATGGCCATATGCAAATCAGTCTGACCCTGTGCCTCATGGGAACAGTCCAGCCCGAACTGCCAAGCCATGTCTTCCCTGGACCAGAAACAAGCATCCTGGGACCGGTTTCGGGTTCAAAACCCTCATCAGCCAGGCTATCTTGATTCCAGTGGCAAAGTGATCAAGGGACCCACGTCTGGGCATACCCTGCCAACTTAGGGCAAACAAAGCGATACCAAAGGGGATGATGGACAGAGCGTTAGAGCAAATTAAACACTCACCCCCAGTCAACTGATCTGGGTTTAATCCATCATCATTCCTTAGCTCACTCCACCACCCCAGTTCAGACATGGCCATATGCAAATCAGTCTGACCCTGTGCCTCATGGGAACAGTCCAGCCCGAACTGCAAAGCCATGTCTTCCCTGGACTAGAAACAAGCATCCTGGGACCGGTTTCGGGTTCAAAACCCTCATCAGCCAGGCTATCTTGAATCCAGTGGCAAAGTGAGCAAGGGACCCACGTCTGGGCATACCCTGCCAACTTAGGGCGAACAAAGCGATACCAAAGGGGATGATGGACGGAGCGTTAGAGCAAATCAAACACTCACCCCCAGTCAACTGATCTGGGTTTAATCCATCATCATTCCTTAGCTCACTCCACCACCCCAGTTCAGACATGGCCATATGCAAATCAGTCTGACCCTGTGCCTCATGGGAAAAGTCCAGCCCGAACTGCCAAGCCATGTCTTCCCTGGACCAAAAACAAGCATCCTGGGACCGGTTTCGGGTTCAAAACCCTCATCAGCCAGGCTATCTTGAATCCAGTGGCAAAGTGAGCAAGGGACCCACGTCTGGGCATTCCCTGCCAACTTAGGGCGAACAAAGCGATACCAAAGGGGATGATGGACGGAGCGTTAGAGCAAATCAAACACTCACCCCCAGTCAACTGATCTGGGTTTAATCCATCATCATTCCTTAGCTCACTCCACCACCCCAGTTCAGACATGGCCATATGCAAATCAGTCTGACCCTGTGCCTCATGGGAACAGTCCAGCCCGAACTGCCAAGCCATATCTTCCCTGGACCAGAAACAAGCATCCTGGGACCGGTTTCGGGTTCAAAACCCTCATCAGCCAGGCTATCTTGAATCCAGTGGCAAAGTGAGCAAGGGACCCACGTCTGGGCATACCCTGCCAATTTAGGGCGAACAAAGCGATACCAAAGGGGATGATGGACGGAGCGTTTGAGCAAATCAAACACTCACCCCCAGTCAACTGATCTGGGTTTAATCCATCATCATTCCTTAGCTCACTCCACCACCCCAGTTCAGACATGGCCATATGCAAATCAGTCTGACCCTGTGCCTCATGGGAACAGTCCAGCCCGAACTGCCAAGCCATGTCTTCCCTGGACCAGAAACAAGCATCCTGGGACTGGTTTCGGGTTCAAAACCCTCATCAGCCAGGCTATCTTGAATCCAGTGGCAAAGTGAGCAAGGGACCCACGTCTGGGCATACCCTGCCAACTTAGGGCGAACAAAGCAATACCAAAGGGGATGATGGACGGAGCGTTAGAGCAAATCAAACACTCACCCCCAGTCAACTGATCTGGGTTTAATCCATCATCATTCCTTAGCTCACTCCACCACCCCAGTTCAGACATGGCCATATGCAAATCAGTCTGACCCTGTGCCTCATGGGAACAGTCCAGCCCGAACTGCCAAGCCATGTCTTCCCTGGACCAGAAACAAGCATCCTGGGACTGGTTTCGGGTTCAAAACCCTCATCAGCCAGGCTATCTTGAATCCAGTGGCAAAGTGAGCAAGGGACCCACGTCTGGGCATACCCTGCCAACTTAGGGCGAACAAAGCGATACCAAAGGGGATGATGGACGGAGCGTTAGAGCAAATCAAACACTCACCCCCAGTCAACTGATCTGGGTTTAATCCATCATCATTCCTTAGCTCACTCCACCACCCCAGTTCAGACATGGCCATATGCAAATCAGTCTGACCCTGTGCCTCATGGGAGGGTATGCCCAGACGTTGGTCCCTTGCTCACTTTGCCACTGGATTCAAGCTAGCCTGGCTGATGACGGCTGAATAGCCAGAAACCGGTCCCAGGATGCTTGTTTCCGGTCCAGGGAAGACATGGCTTGGCATTTCGGGCTGGACTGTTCCCATGAGGCACAGGGTCAGACTGATTTGCATATGGCCATGTCTGAACTTGGGTGGTGGAGTGAGCTAAAGAATGATGATGGATTAAACCCAGATCAGTTGACTGGGGGTGAGTGTTTGATTAGCTCAAACGCTCCGTCCATCATCCCCTTTGGTATCCCCTTATTTAAAAAGCAGTCACAAACATGGTGATCCTTGCAGGCCACCATCCCAGTGAGTGCTGGCCATTCCCAATGGGTCGCAAATTGCTACCTTCCTCATGAACATTAACGAGGCAGGTCCCTTGCGACCCATTTGGGAATCGCAAACAGTGTCTGAGACACTGTTGTCCAATTTATTTTGCAACTCAATAATTGCGAGTCGCAAAAAAATTTGCGACTTGGAAGTCGCAAAATGAAATGGTCGTATATATGGCCCATGGTGTTTAGGTGTTTTCCACGATATAGGAGATTGCATGCATTTGTGATTGCCACAGTGTGCCTTAATATCAGGAAAATCAACTGTAAAACCTACCCAACAGACCATAAAACAGGCCACAACATTGACCTGTCAGACCAGCCCTTCCGGCACTGCCAGATTGTCTTATATGCCAGTCTGATCCTGGTCAGGAGTACTACAAGAGTAAGCCACAGCAGACTCTATGTGAATAGGGCACTAGGTGTCCTGTGCTGTGCTGTATGTACATCATCTGTGTTAAAAAGAGGAAGATCTTCGCAATAAAAACGTTCTAACGCAAGCAGAGTTGATTCTTATTTGTATTTCGCTTCGTCTAATATCATCCAAAGAGTTCTTCGGAAACAGCAAGCCAAAAGCAAAAAGTGCGCCCAGCAGTAATGCCAGCCCAGTGATTGGCTGTGCATGTGGCAGCAGAGGAGCCATCTGTTTCCATCGCCTTGAAGTCCCTCTTGCCTGCTCTTCCCGCAGCAGCATTCATTGACCCACTTTTCAAGCACACTCTTTATTCCATGTGGTCATGGGAAAAGGAGGCGAGCGCAAGTTCATTACAATGTACATTTTATATGAGGAACTGTGGTGCACAGTTCGTACACAAACAGGCCAGGACATGAATTTGATTAGTAACATGAAGTACCTAGAAGTGTGACCTTAAAATGTCAGTAGCGGAGAATGTTGTTTATTCCTCACGGTTTATGGGGCATATTCTGAACAGGCATCGCTCGAATGTGTAGCCAATTGAAGCCTGTAATCTCAAACCAACTACTTCATCATTACTCACAAATAGGTGTTTCAAGTGTAACTATTGTTATTGTCTTTAGTACGTTTTGTTTAATGTCAATATTAAAAGTAGATTTCATTTTTCAGCCGAATCTCAAAAACTCCTGTGAAGGCGCAAAGTGGACTCTGATTTTTTAGTTTCAGAAATCATGCTAATGATTTCATATCTAAAAGTGTGGTTACAGGTACCCTTGCGCTCAGCTGGAAGAGAAGGACGCCTGTGAGACTGGCATTTAGATGTAATAGTGTCCTTGAAAAGCCTCTCTAATAAAAAATGTACGCCTTGTCCCCACTTCCGATGAAAGACTGCAGCCAGTCACAAATGATAGAGCAGCCATAGTTTCGGCTTGCCAAACGTGCTGAGAAGTTTCTGAACACTAGTTGAATTTATTTGTTTTTTATTCTCAAACTTTTTCTTCTGTTTTGTTGCAGGTGTCTTTTTTCCTCTTCATTATTTTCGTGGTATACACAATGCTGCCATTCAACATGAGAGACGCAATAATAGCCAGTGTCCTAACGTCTTCGTCCCACACGATTGTGCTGAGTGTCTATCTCTCCTCTTCGACAGCCAGGAAGGAGCACCTGGTCTGGCAGGTAAGGACTGACCTTCGAGCAATCAACAGCTTCTTATTGCACTTCTTGTTATGTGCTGTCGCCACGCAATGACAAAAGGGTGTGAGTGGAAACCGCGCTGTCAAGTGCCACGCATCGCGCGTTAGGCTAAAGCATTTTATTACATATTCCCGCATCACCGCACTGGCATGAAACATCATGCATTTTTGCTTAGACTATAGTTATATGATGCTGAGTAGTATGGTTATAAAACCACGTGTGATAGTGATATGTTTCATCAAGATGGCCACCGTGTTTATAACTGGATTTGTGCTGACACGTGCACTTAGCAAGAGCCAAGTTGAATGTAGTCCCTCGTTTATCACTAATGGGTATGGGGTATAATAGAGAACTCAAGATGGTGCTGTTATTGTACATGCTGGTTTGGAGGCTCAGTGCGGTTCTTTTCAGATCTGTTGGTTTTAGTTCTGGAGTATGCGAAGTGATCACTTAGAAATGTTGTGGGGCCTGAAGTATGAGCAATGTTTCAAATGCATTTATTGCTGAAGATACCTGCCTGTTTTTCACAGTATTTTCTGACCCGTAACTATCGTGATTCGTGACTTGAGGGATGGGCTCGGCGGAGAGCGGACATGCCTGTTTTGGATATTATAATGAAACCCTGAGTGAGACATGGGCAGCGCACACATGTGCCATCCGATGATAAGCCTGTTCCTATGTCGGGGCACAGACCCGGCTCTGGACTGTCATCCACACAGACCAGCATGTCCCAAGGCTCGCAGAGATGAGAGCTCTGCCTGCTTAAATGAGCGCTGTTACTTGTACAGGTGGGCGAACCGCTGTCAAATAAACATGTAATGCAGTCTGTATTAGTTATGAAGCACTCCCTTTTCCCTAGCAAGGCTCCACTGTTTCAACTGCAGAAAAGTAAACGTGAAATGTAGTCTGTGGCAGCTATGTTTAACCTTGGACAATTTCGAGCAGTAAGCATCCAAAAATATGCATTCTGCCTGTCACTTATGCACTAATTTCAAACGCCAATGAGATTAAAGCGAAAGCATTCAACTTTGACGTAAGGAAGTGACTGCTTGGACAGTGCGAAACAAGAGAAACCGGGATAGTTCAAGGCTTTCCTGCTTGACCAAATTGTTTTATTCCGCTGAGCCGCCTTTTTTGTTCATGATCATGTATGAGAGCACCTTCAAACACGTGACTTCAGATGCGCGCTGTACAAAATGCTCTCTTGTGTTTGATTGGATAGCCTACACTGTTGCCCCATTTATATAATGAGATTTTAGGTCATATGTACGGTGCAAATGACAACTGACTTGGTGTAATAAGGTGAAATGTTTCAGCATGCATCTACAAGAAGTACACTTTTTAGAATTGTTAAGACTGTTTTTTCAAATGTTTAAAAGATGCTTGTAGGTTGATTTACATGCCAAAAATGTCAGGGCTCAGCACATACACAGGCACTTGACCCAGAGCTGAACCCTGGCTCAGCTCAGCTGCCCCTCTTATTTTCTGGGCTCACCCACCTCTGCTGACATGAGAGCACAGCACCACTGACTGTTGGGGTAGTCCAGTCCCTCTGCCCCGCAGGGAGCCGCATACAGGTATGTCTGGAAATCAGTGATGACTGCCTGCCATCTTTCCTAGATAAACATAATAGCCATTTCTGCCTTTTCTGAGATTATAGTTCAAGGGGTATTAAATATTGAATTCTATTATTATTTTACTTGTAATGACCTGAGAATACCAGCCACGTGGTAACCTTAGTGACTGGGTGGTATATCTGTCACTTTCCCTCTTTCTGTGTACCTGATGGGAGGTTTGACTAGTACACTGTAGTAAATGCAGAACACATTTTCTCCTGAAAGGGATTAGGTAGTATTCATGGCAGTTATCATACAGAGTTAATAATCTTCCATTTCAGGCATTTTGCAGCAGTTTCAAGATCTTTTTAGAGTTTGTAATTACAGAAAAGAGTGTAATTATATATCTCTTTCTATATATCTCTTTCTATGCACGGCATTGCTTCGTTTTACTTGCGGATAAGTGTCACTTTAGGTGTCACCAGTGGCGTCACTAGGGGGGTGCGGGGGGTGCGGACCGCACCGGGTGGCACCATCACATGGGGTGACACCTTTCCCAAATGAGACTATTTAGTAAATAGTCTCATTTGGGAAAGGTGTCACCCCATGTGATGGTGTCATGGGGTAAGTTGTGAGGAGTTACCGCACTGGGTGACACCAACCCTAGTGACGCCGCTGGGTGTCACGCATTTTGTTGTTGAATGTCAGTCATGAGTACACTGCAACCATGGTAATGTCATACATAAGCATTTTGAAAACTTGGCAGCTATGAACGGTATAATCTCCTAGTTGCACCTGCTATGCTATGTCATAAAATGTGCTTTTTAGGCTAGTGCACAGTCATGAATGATCAGATCAATGAGATCATCTTCTGAGCAGCTGCAGTGCCTGCCTACCCTCTTGTTACTGAGGACTGCAGCCACACAATCTGTCTCCTGTCATTGTTCTTCCATTTCTGGTGCTTTACAGCAGTTTTGAGTTCTTAGTGTTTCTGGTTCATTGCTTGATTTTGCTCGTGAGTAAGTGTCACTCATAGTAGTTGAAATATTACTCATAATTACACTGTAATTATGAAAATGTCACACATGGCAATCCGAAACCTTGGCAGCTATGGAAGCAGTAGGTTCCGGCTTTGTGTAACCCAGGGATCTTTGTCTACACTAATGCCATGGGGGTGAGGCAAAATGGATGCATTACAAGTATACAATTATCTTATACTGTAGATCACTGTAGATTACTGATGTTCAGTGTACTGCCCTGGGAACACATGCACCCAAAAGACAATGTTTGAGGCACTTCAGCACTTTTCACTAGCTCCCGTGCTGCTATTGCTGTCAGCTGGACTTCAGTGAAACCGTCTGCTTTTCGTTGCAGAGCCCAGTCTGCGTTTGTGAAGAATTACTTAAAACAAAAAAACAATTCTGAAAGCAGGTAAGCATTTAAAACAGTTCCTTCCTCATGTTTAAAAAAGTAATTCATATTTTATTGTAGGACTACTTTAAATTTGACAATGTAATGCCAGGTTACTTACCAGTAATATTCAGTAGTCTGAGTCCATGTCTTCTTCATCACAGTCCTTACGTATGAGTTATCTCCATTCATGCAGAACCTATTTACCAAAGTTGACTTTTCCTTCCCAATTCTAGATGGCCCCCCTTACCCCTAAGTATAGATACATCACATCCTGGGAAGGACTTCCTAAAATAATCAAGAACAGACAGAAATCAGTGTAACAAAAAGGGAGAGGTGGGTGGGAACTCAGGACTGTGACAAGGAAGATATGGACTTGGAATATTGAATATTACCAGTTAAGTAACCGGGCATTACCTCCTCATCCGTCTTCCTCTCACAGTCCTTACGTATGAGCATATACCCAAGCCAAACATTGATTTCGAAACAAACCACACCAGGAGTAAACAAAACAGGCAAATTTAATGAAGAAACAAAGGACACAAAAGACCCAAAAGCTCACACTGCAGCAGAAACCACAGAACTCAGGACAGCACTACCAAAATCTGAAGATATATCCCCACCCAACTGCAAATGGTAATGGGTCATGAACATGTGGGGCAGAGCCCAAGCGGCAGCAAAATAAATGTCTTGAATCTAAGCCCCTTTAAACGCCACCAGGAGGCAGAAACACCCCTAATAGACCGCCCTAGGAAAGACAGATTCACCAGCCAAGGAATAGGAATGAGAAATGGCCAGCTTAATCCAATGGGACATGGTAGTGAGAGAAGGTTTGAAATCCCTCTTCACCAGACCTAGACCATGGGAGACAAACCAGGCATCTGACTTGTGAAACTCCACAATGCGTTGCAAATAAATAGAAAGAGCATGATGTGCATCCAGGGAATGCAAACACACCTTTCCGTCAGACACATGAGAAGGATAAAAGTTAGGCAAAACAATGTCAGAATCAAAATGAAAAAAAGACACCACCTTAGGGAGAAAGGCCGGACTTGACAAAGCACCACTTTGTCCGGAAAAAAAGAAAGGGAGGATAACATGGCCCCAATCTCCCCAGCCCGTCTCCCAGAGAAAATGGCCACCAGAAAGAACAACCGTGGCAGAAAGAAACTTATAGTCTACAGACTGCAAAGGCTCAAATGGTGCACCGTGCAAACCCTGCAAAACCAGAAGCAAGTCCCAAAGTGGGACCAGGGAATGCACAACAGGATTCCGAAGAGAAGGACTCCATAGCAAACACACTGCCAGAGGGGCCACAGACAAAACACCAGCCCCACAAAAGGCCTGAACAGCCGCCTACTGACTATGGAGGGTAGAGACAGCCAATCCCAGCTGTAAACCATCCCGAAGGAACTCCAACACAGCCATAGGATAACAAGAGGAAGAAGACAACCCCTTATCCTGACACCAGACAGAAAAAATTACTCCATTGATCTGGATCAGCGCAGCAACATCTGCAGAACACCCCTGTTCTAAGAGGGACTGCCTCTCATGTGCCAGACAGCAAGCTTCAATCTGCGAAGACTGTCCAGTGAAAGCAGCGGGTGATGCAGTTGGGATGGATGGATTGTCAACACCCAATGGGGCCTGACAGACAAACGGAGAAGACAAGGGAACCAAGGGTGCCTCGTCCAAGCTGGGGCAATCCACAAAATTTCCGCCTGGTCCTGCACCACCTTCTGAACCACCCGAGGGAGAAGAGGGATGGGCGGAAAACAATAAAGGAGACCCCTGGGCCAGGGAACAGCCAGAGCATCTACTGCCTATGCCCTTGAGGATGGAACCAGACAACAAAAGTGGGACAGAAGGGCATTCTCCTCCGTGGCAAACAAATCCTGCCATGGGCAACCAAACTGACAAAGAATGGACCGAAAGATCACCAGATCCAGACACATCATCACAGAGGACGGAAACCTCAGAGCATCGGCAGGCCCATTCGCCCTCCCCCGAATGTAGACTGCTGAAAGAGACAGGAGATAAGATTGGGCCCAAAGGCAAATCCTCCAGGAAAGGAGAAGCAGAGTAGGACACATGTACTTTGCCGGTTCAGATATGAGTGAACTATCTGATTGTCCGTCTGCACACACATTGAAGCGCCAAACCACAGGGGCCGGAAAAACAGAAAGACCTTCAGGACAGTCTCCAGCTCCTTCCAATTCAAAGACTGAAGGGCCTCGGTCTTATTCTATCTCCCTTGAGCAGCGGAATCCCTGAGAGCGGCCCCCTAGTCCCTCCCACTGGCAACGGTAATGAGAACCAAAACAGGCAGAGGAACCAAAGAAAAACCCTTGCTCAGATGAGCGGGGTCCAACCACCACTGGAGATCCCTGCGGATCTGAGGAGTCACTGGAACCAGTGTCTAGTACACCAAGACAACGGGTTCCAATACCGCAGGAGATAGTGAACAAGGGGATACAGGTGCAAACTCCCCCAAGGAACCAGTACCAATGTAAAGGACAGCTACCCCTGACTGAGAACCCATGTGCTTGCAGATGGGTGAAGAAGGAGAGATAACTAATGGGAGCGGAAACTAACACAACACTCTTCTGACACTACAACCTCTACTATGTCCATCTTGAAGCATGCCCCGATGAAGAGGAGATCTTCGGAAGGCTGGACCTGGGACTTCTACCAGTTGATTAAGAAGCTGTAGTCCTGCAACAGTGTGGTCAGCCTGCGAACCACCGCCTGGGCCTTGGAAAAAGAACAAGAGGCAATCATCCTGTTATCCAGATATGGAAAAAGCTGGATACCTTTTAAATGGAAAATAGCCACCAAAGGAGCCAAGAGCTTGGTGAAGACCCTTGGTGACGAAGCCAGCCCGAAGGGCTTCTTCCGGAACTAGTAGTGATGGCCGTGGATAGCTAACCGGAGGAACTGCTGCTGAGACCAATGCACCGGGACATTGAGGTAGGCATCCAGGAGATCAATGGAAGTCAGGAACTCGCCCTTCCTCGAGAGGCTGAATCAGCTGAAGAGACTCCATTTTGAAGGCTTCATGAGGGATGTACTGATTGACCCCCATTAGGTCCAGCACAGGGCAGAACTCCCCTGACACCTTCTGCACTGGGAAAAGTAGGGAATAATAACCATGGAACAACTCTCTTGTGGAGCAGCAACCGAATCCCCTGGAGCAGAGCAGGCAACTTTGCAGGAGAACAAGGATCAGGATCCTTGAGAAAATGGCGAGGAGGAGTGTAGCTGAAATTTATTCTGTATCCTTCTCAGATCACTACGATGGCCCAGGCAGCTGAAATGGTACGAGTCCAAATGTTTCAAAAGTCCTGAAGATGACCTCCCATTGGATGGAACCTGGAGCAGTTATGCCTTGGGAGGGGCAGGAGAGGAAGCGGCAGCAGAGTACCATGATTTGTCAGCATGAAGGGCGCCCCCACCACGACCCCTGCCTCAAAAGGGCTGGTGTTGCGGAGCTTAACCTCCAGGGGAAAACCCCTTTTGAATCCAAAACCCCTGCCCTTGTTGACTCTGCAAACTGAAGTAAATAGTTTCCTGTTCTCCACCGATTTTTTTATCATCTCTTCCACGTCACTGCGAAAAACCTTTGACCCCTTAAAAGGCAGTTTCAGAAGGACTGCCTTCTGAGCAGCATTGGCCTTCCAAGAATGCATCCAGATGTTGCGATGAGCCGCAATAGTTGCACTAGAAGCTGCTGCAGATGCACAGAGATTGTCAAAAGTGACATCCGAGAGAAACTGCAACTGCTGTTCCTTCAAAGCCAAAAAGCTGAAAAATCCACACCGTCCTGCTACTTTACAGCCAAAGAATGAAAGTCCTTCAGGAGGGACTGAATAGCGTAAGTGGAGAAGGCATTCGCACGGACAGCAAAGTTTGAAACCGCATAGGCACATTTCACAGCCCCTCCACCTTTTTGTCCACAGTAGCAGAAGGCAAAGCATCCTCTGACACCACTGCCCCTTGAGAGGATAGTCCAGCCATAATGTCATCAATCTTCACTGAGGACGGAAACTCATCCCCAAAGTTATCCAACGATTAAAGTTTCAGTAAAGAAGTGGGGGAACAACCTCTTCTCAACATCCTACCATTCATTAGTAAGCACACGCCAAATAGAGTTGGCAAAGGCAAAGCGTCTGGCTCAGACCTCTGATACTGCGAAAATAAGTCATCCTCAGCTGGAACGGGAGCAGCATCTGTAAAGTCCAAATTATTCTGCACATGCTGTAGAATTTCTGCCAGATCTGTGCCCTACACAAAATAGCCCATAACTTCATCCTCATCCCCCTTGACTGAAGGATCCATCCAAGGAACCTTAGCTGTAGGAGTCCCTTCCCGTGCACGAAATGCAGCTTCCACAGCTGCAGCGATGATTGCTTGAAGATCAGGAGACACAACAACCAACCCCCGAAGATGGCTTAGTCATCACAGGGTTCTCCTCCAAATCACTCATAATAGGGCAAGAGGTACAGCAAAAGGAACAGGCATGAGATGGCAAACCAGACTCCAGTCACACTGAAGCCAGCAATGAATAAATGGCACAACCCCAGTGAGGCGACTCCAAACACAGGATTAAGACCGGCACAAGAAGAAACTTTCCCGATAAGCCAGCTGGTATCTCAGGCAGTGCCGCCCTCGCTGCAGCGCGTTCCCCGCCCTACACGAAGGGCCAGGCAAAAGCACTAGGATGCTCCGGGCCGATCCCGGGAGGCGCCATCTTGGAATCAGGCAGACGCCTACCGCTTCCAATAAAAAACAGCTTGTCCCAACACCGCAAGAGTGCCACACACCCCTGTACAGCAGTGGCAGACAAAAGAGCAATAATGGGGAACAAAAGATTTGGCAATAAGAAATAAATATAAAAGGCTCACCGATATCCCGAGGCTGCCAAAGGCTGCCCAGCACACCACAGACGTCCTCCTTGATCCCATATGCCCAGCAAACGGGCGTGAACACAAAAAGAACATGTCA
Organism: Calotriton arnoldi; assembly: GCA_963921515.1. NCBI lineage: Eukaryota > Metazoa > Chordata > Amphibia > Caudata > Salamandridae > Calotriton > Calotriton arnoldi. Next base: position 926,388 of record CAWUFW010000934.1, read on the forward strand.
TAAACCGCTAAAGAAGGTCTGATAGAAAATTTAGAAATTAAACAATAAAATACACATACCTAAAGCCAAGGTGATAATCAGCTGCAGAAAAAAGAAATAGGAAGTCCTTGCCAGGATGTGATGTATTTGCACTTAGGGGTAGGGGGGCCATCTTGGCTTGGGAAGGAAAAGTCAAGTTTGGTAATTAGGTTCTGCATGAACGGCGATAACTCATACGCAAGGACTGTGAGAGGAAGACGGGCAAGGAGGTAATGTCAATCAATTAATCAATCAGGGAATTGTAAGCGCGCTACTCACCCGTGAGAGTCTCAAGGCACTGAGGGGGGGGGGTCCGCAGATCTGTTTAGCTGAAGAGCCAGGTCTTGAGGGTCTTCCTGAAGGTGTTCAGGGAGGGGGCGCGTCTGATGTCTGCCAGTAGCTCATTCCAGGTCTTGGCTGCAATGTGAGAGAAGGATCCTGGAGCCTGCTCTGGCTCTGTGGATGCGCGGGGTTTCGGCCAGTGCGAGGTTGGAAGATCGGAGGTTTCTTTTGGGTACGTGGAAGTTGATTCTGTCGTTGAGGTATTTGGGTCCGTTGTTTTCTTTGCTTTCTTCCTTTTCATTTAATCGAATTTCCTTAAATAGTTTTCTCTGCTTTTGTGAGTAGATGATGAAAGAAAGGGTGCCACAGGGGAAAAAGGGAAACTCAGGCATGTAACGTAGGCCCCTCAGGGCCTGCAGGGCAGGGGGGTCCCAACCCTCCACTGGGCCCTTGACCCTTCAAAGGAGCCCCCTATTCAGCCAGAGGTCGATTAATATCTCTAAGATATAAGTGACTCAGTGACCTTTCATCACATTCTGCAGGGGGGCCCATAATGTACGCCACTGGGGAAACTAAGAAGAAGCTGGAACTCAGGTTTAAGAGACGGTGACAAATCAGATATTTAAATCATGCTGGACTATGAATAAGAGATAATGTTGCCACCATTCTTCCCATCTTCAATTTTTTACTAAATAAAATAACTGATTGCTTTCCCAGTTAAATGCATCCAAATTTAAAATTGTTTAATTATTTTCTTAGGTAGCTACAAAGCTGACTAAAGCACGATGTCCTGTATGACTTCATTAGTAACTCTTTTTTCATCCAGTGGCACTTTGCAATCTGGAAGTTGTGATTATACTTTTTCCAGCATTAGCATAATTTCAAAATAGCATGCAAAGTGCGATTTTGTAAAAATCCAGAATTGGCTGAATGGGTCACACAAGAAATGGGGTCACTTGGCAGTCATGTGCACTTAGTGCTCTAGGCCACAACTTTTTTGCAGTGATCCTGAAAGAAAGGCAAAATTAGCCACTCTTATGAAAATTGTTCCACAGCACATGTGCATTGTCTGGAGGGGAGAACAATGGCTTCTATAATTCCCGCAAACCCCTGGACATGTTTCATTTGTCATATCTATGCTTATGCACATTGGGTTGTGCAGTGTTTCTTGTGGCAGAGCTAAATCAGTTGTCAGCTAGATCACTGTCCACAGGCGGGAACAGCATCGGAAGGGTAACTTAATTATCAATATCCGGGCCTAACTTTCTCCTACAGGAAATGATTGGCAATTATTTACAGTTGAGTGCACTGTGGATAGGAGAACTCCGGGACGTCCAAAGACAGCTTCATGCTTTATAAATGGCATATTCATTCGTTCATACACAAGGTCACTATGTAATCTTCCTTGGCACAGAACAGGAACATCTTTCGAAGAAGGTGTGCATGATTCTAAACTCCCCAACGGAGGTCACTTTGAAACTTACCCACTTTCGAATTAAGTAGTATGCAACATTTACCTTTGTGAGTAAATCATCACAAAAACTTTTCTTCTTGGGACAGTTTTTGGAAATCACCATTGAAATTGGCTACCAAGCCATCCACTTTGAGATAATGGGCAGGGGCTCTTGTACTGTTGTGTAGTTCCTATAGTACCCATGCAGGACCTGCGCGTTTGGATAACATAAACTGTGGGCTTGGTGGCAGACTGATTCTGTACACCCCCACCGAGAAATGTTAGCCTGTTTTCATTAGCTAGCTCACAGTGCCACTAGTGTCTGCTCTTATCGGGAGAGATTAGTTTCTGGCAACCTCAGAACATGACAACCTTGATCCCTCAAGATCGTGGAAACAATGTACTACTTTTCGCTCAGTCACTCGTGCTCATTTAGTTTATCTCAGAAGTACACAGAATAAACAGTCTGGGCGTTTCAATAAGGATTTATTGAACAGTTGTTATTCTCGTGTAAAGTATATGAGCTGAAACAACCATTAGACAGTAGCAGAGATATATGATTAGCAGTATTATGAATATAAATGGATAGTACAGTTCTATCACCTTGCAATAAGCATGAATAAATACATGAATATAAAATGCATTGATAAAAGAGAGTGCGTACTCCTATGATGCCTATCTAGATGTACCTAAGTGTACCTAGCATGTGAGTAGGTGTGAAGCCAAGAATCCCTCTAGGATTTAGTTGAACCCCATTACCTGAAGTGTGAATGTAGGAGCCCTTCTTGGTCTCAAGTTGGACACCCCGCAAGGGATGTTCAGACCACTGTCAGCTGGAGCGTCTGCATGCAGGAGCCTCAGCGTCCATGGTCAGTGTGTCGGCCTGGAAGTCTCGGTGCCCTCTAAAACTGCGTGCAAGAGGTGCTATATTTATACAGAAAAGTATATAGAGTCCCTTTGTCCCTTGTTCTTGTGTTAGCCATTGTTGGGTATGAGGATAACGTATGGGATGAACCATGTGCGTAGATATTAGGAAGGTGGTGTATAGCCCCTGCCTGGTTTCCAAGTAGCTTCATGAATATTTTATTCATGCAGTGTCAGTCTAAAGATGAAGTCATTGAACACTATTGTTCGGGAAAAACCCCCCTTCTGTACCCAGGCCTAGAACTAGGTAAAAGGTTCAGTCCATAAAAGCCGTTCAATCCTTAAAAGGCTCGTTAGTGTGTAATGTAGGGGAGGTGATGTAGGTGAAAGGGTATGATGTTACCCGGGCCTATATTAGGGTACCTATGTGGAACATAACAGTCCTTTACAGAATGCAACTAACAAACATAGTAACATTTTTCTTAAGAAAACCCTTCCATTTAAGCACTTTATTTTACTTTAATTATGTTTCAGAAGAGAACACTTGTGTTATGCTTTCAGTCTTACTTTAATATTTGTTTAAGCCAGGAAACTTCCAATATTTTTGCAACTTTAACGAGGTCCTTCAACAGATCCCAAAATATAATTTGTACCCCCTTCGGAAATGTTTGTAAGTAATCTCTGCTGTAGATGCATTTGTTTGGTTCTAGTTTCTTTAAAACCACCTTGCAACACAGCCCAGCTAAAAACAATATTGAAAAAGTTGAAACTAAACACTTTCTCACCCATAACAGTCCTATTGGGTCCAAGAGGTACAGCATTGATGGATTCTACTGTGAGACTCTCTGTAACTTTATTTACATTTTTTTGCTTCAACATTGAGAGCTGTTTGCATCTCATCATAACAAAATGGTTCTTTTTTAAATTGGGCAACTTTACATGAGCATGATTCATTTAGAAATATTCAGGAATTAACATTCAGATTGTTTTGCCTTGTTCCAGTATTCTTTGTTATTTTAAATATAAATATCTATTGGAGCTCTCTTTTGGGTCAATTGACTTGGAGGTGCAATTTTTGAAAGGAGACACTATCTGCTTCAAAATAAGGGTTATATTACCTTGTACATATTATGTAATACTATTCCTTACGAAATGATCCTGACGTTGATGCACAAACATAAAAGGCAACACTCTCAAAGTTTTTAAGTTTTTCAGTAATTGTTGAAACTGCCATTCTGCAGGCACCTTTACTCACTCTAATATTTTCATGCAGACCAGTAATTTTCAGTTGAGTTCCATATGCCTTTCTTGTCAACATAAAAGTTGTTTGTTATATTTTCACTGCGTTCTCTTTTCATTCGCAATGAGAGTGTGTGAATGATTAGTGCTACTTTGGTAACCTCCTTTTTTCTCTTATATCAGCTCTTAATAGCAGAGACATTCTAGTAATCTGTACTCCTCAATTCTGTTTTCTCTACAGCTTAGGCGGCCTTTTCAGTGGGGAGTAGCATTCATCTTTTAAGTATTTTTAAGCTTACAGTGGAAAATCTTCATTTGAGGTATTTCTTAATATTTCTTCATAACGTGGCTAAGCTAGCTGACCCATCCTATTATACCCAGAGTTGGATTTTGTGCTGCCTACATTCAAAGTAGAGATTGCTCAGGTGTTCTATAAGTGATTCAGAATCAAATGTCTGCTGAACTCAAACAAAATACATGATTGTTTTGAGTTGTCTTTTATGGATAACATGCATATTTCCATGTAACTCACACACAGGTTCTCTAATTAAATTCTAACAGAGTCTATAATAACATCTGTAAGTGTTAGAAATGGGATTTCTGGTTGGCTAGGGCAAGCGCCTAAGCCAGACATAAGCCACCACTCTAGTCAGGGCAAGGGAGTTACACACCGAAGATAACCCCTGCTCACCCCCTTGGTAGCTTGGCACGAGCAGTCAGGCTTATCCCAGAGGCAATGTGTAAAGCATTTGTGCAACACACACACACAGCAGCGACACACTAGGCACACCACAAAAAAAACTCCACACAAGGTTATGTAAAAATAGCCTTTGTATTACTCATAAAACACATCAGAGCACAATCACAAATGTACACTGTGCCACCTGGCACTAGGTAATAATTTACAGGGGATTATATACAGGACCGGGCTAATCGGGCCACTGTCATAACCATTAGAACTCATAGTTGGTAAAGCCACTAGTAACTACTGGTAAAGGCACTTAGCATAAACACATTGTGCATAAATCATAGTCATCAATGCGTTATTCTCAAACACATCATGCCCCTCTTAGGCATAAACATTATTGCTGCACATTACACTGGTGGAGTGCACACATTAGGCATAACCCTTCATCAGCAGTATACTAAAGTACCCACTTATAGCTGGGCACACATGAGGCAATAACCCCGTACAGGATAGCATCAATACCAACGGAAAAGCATGTAACAAACATTATCAGTGGGCACATGTCATACATTCCTCCTGCCTGCCTTAGGCAACTGCTGTAACAAACATTATTAGTGGGCACATGTCATACATTACTCCAGCCCACCTTAGGCAACTGCCTCACTCCTAGGCACCTGTCCTGTACCCCAATCTTAGGGCACAAATACAGCCGGTCGAGGGGGAGGGTAATCACGTGCCTCCCTTGCGGCTGCCACCGAATCTCTCCACCGCCCCTGTGTCACCAGAAAGGGGGGGCGTGCAGCTCACCCCGGTCTCTTCCAATGGGGGATGTCCCCCCGGTGCTGGAGACGAGTATGCAGTTGCCCGCGACCATGCGGTGCAACTGCGATAAGGCAAAAGCGTGTCACTAGGGTTTCCCCACAGGCCCTACTCACCGGGGCCTTTCCAGACTTTTCCGGTCTCCTGCGATCTCCGGTGGTGCGGCCGGACCGGACATCTCCCTTTCCAGCGCGGTCCTTAGGTCTCGTCTGCCTCTCCCGGGGACGGTCTCACGAACCTGCGAGGGACCGGCTCTTCCCTGTCGCCAGGCCCCACCTGCAGCCAGGCTTTCACTGCCTGACTTCAGGCCCTTGCATGGGCCGTCCGCATATGGAGAAAAGGCTCCTTCTGCTTGGCTCCTTCCCGCTTCTGGGATTTAGGACCCACCCGCAACCAGGCTTTCACTGCTTGACTTCCGGTCCCATGGCCTCCTTCCTCCGCTGATGGGAACCACATGGGGCTCTCCCTCTGACACTCTTTACGGCCCGGCGGCGCCCTTCGCTGTACAGCTGGAGCCTACCTTAGGCTCAGGGGGAGATAATAGACGAAGCGCTCTCCACACACTGTGCTGTGCCGGTGCCCACACCTTCGGGCAGATCCATTTTCAGGACGTCCAAAACGCCCTGGGTTCAGAGATACAAATCCAGCACTCCGCCTGCTCTCAGCTCCAGGGCTCTTCACCAGGGGAATATTCCACCAGCGTCAAGAGCGCTGCCCCCCAGGTTGGGGGTAGAGTCTCCTCTCAGCTTAATCAGCCCAGGCAGGCCAGCACATCGGGCTCAGTAGGGCAGTAGCTTCACTCCCACAAGTAGGGAGCCCCAGATGGCGGTTCCTCCTGGCAGTCCAGCAGCCTGCCGGCCACCAGTTCCAAGTCAGCACACAGCTCTCTGACATGGGGTCACAGCCCCAATATTTATACCGCAATTGTCTTTGTTTTTCCTCCTGGCACAGGGCTCTCTGCCCGGTCCAAACCAGTTCTGGGGGCACTCACACCTTCCTCTAAAGGTGCACGACCACCTCCTTTGTCAGTGTAGGCTCTGACCCCAGACACACCACAGGGGGGTGGAGCCAGCATTGTGGAAGAGAGGCAGAGTCCCATTCAGTCCCAGGTGCTACTCCTTCCACTACTCCAAATGCAGATGGGCCTATTCAGCCTAGCGCTGACTCACCCAGCCCCTCTGGAGCCACTGCACCTCCCCAGCCCCTGTCACTCCAGAGCCAGACATGCAATACACAACAGGCAGGCACAAAGACACATAGCACACAGAAATGCCAACTTCTAAAAGTGGCATTTCTAAAATAGTGATAATAAATCTGCGCACACCATTACGCAGCATTTATTACCACTTTTCCAAACATACCAAACTTGATCCCACTACTCCTCTCAGATCAGGAATTACCACTGAAACACTTATCAGGGAATCCCCAATGCATTCTTATAAGAGGGCAGCCTCACAGCAGTGAGAAACCAAAATGGCTGTTTGTCACTACCAGGACATGCCACACAGTTAAGGCACATGTCCTACCTTTTACCTACAATGCACCCTGCCCATAAGGCTAGCTAGGGACTACCTTAGGGGTGACTGATATGTAGAAAAAGGGGAGTCACAGACGTGGCACCCATTTTATGTGCCACGTCACAGTGGCAGTAAATTGTGCGCACAGGCCCTGCAATGGCAGAGGCCTGACACAGGTTTGAAAGGCTACTTTGGTGGGTGGCGCAATCAGCGCTGCAAGCCCACCAGTAGCATTTAACTTACTGGCCCAAGGTATATGAGATACCACATTACTGGGGACTGATAGGTAAATTAACTTAGCCAAACAGGTGTAGACCAATCTTACCACGTTTTACCATAAAGAGCACATTTACTTTACACTGGACAGCAGTGATAAAGTGCCCAGAGTCCTAAAACCACCAACACCAGGTCAGAAAGAATACTAGGAGGAAGGCAAAAAGTTCAGGGATGACCCTGCAAAAAGGGCCAAGTCCAACAGTAAGCAATAGAGGCTGAGTAAGAAATTTAAGCACATTGAAAATGCGTTACCCATTCTGTAAAATAGTTCCCAACTCAATTGTTCAAAGTTTATTTTTCATTAAATGTTTTTTATTGTTCCCTTAGGGATCATTTAAATATTCATGATGAACCTTCCCCATATGGTAATTTGTATATTCCGGCTCCTTGATTACACAAGTGAGGTATATGTGGAGATTAATTGCCTTGAGGTAAAATAAGACATCTTTAAAAAAATGTTTATTATAGAACAGAGCTGGATGATGTATCTGTCCGTGTGATGTTTCCAAGCAGCCATGTCTAAGGAACCAAAGTGATAAACCAATTATCACTCATTCACTGTATTGGATTTTGCAATTGTGGCAGCTTGTTCTGATGACCAGACTTTCTTCATTTGTGCCCAATGCATAAAGTTAAGTACTATTTTGATGCACTTGTATTTTGTCTCTTAGACATTTTTAAATTACTGATATAATACTTTTGTATGTAGTAATACAATCTACATTCCCTCTGTACACTCTAAATACATCAAAGTCCCCCTTTTGCTCTTGGGCTCACGTGATTAAGTAATATATTGGCAAATCTAGGCTCAGAGATCCTAGCACACTCAGCCAAAATTAAAAGTATAAACTAGAATTGTAAAATATTTCACTTTGGCAGTTTCAGGTTTCCCTAGGGGTATGGGTTGCCTCTTGAGTATCACACTCCTGAACAACTCAAATCATATCTTAATTCCCATGAGCAGCAGTTAGGACCCTGCCAATGGTATGGTTGGCACAGGAGATTACTAGTGCTTTGTGGATTATTAAAAACAACATGTTGCTTATCAAAGACATTGGAGTATTGTCAACTTGGTTGTTTTGGGTTCTCCTGAAGCCTTTGACATGGTTGACCATCTAGTATTGATCAATTAGCTTGAACCATTAGATGGGGTATCTAGGTAGGCTAGATACTGATTTGAATCATTTTTTCCAAGTGGATGGCCACAATCCACCTGTGTGATTAGGCTATAATGCCTAACATTGAAGGTTATTTAGTACATAGGTCTCCCACTCACTCTCCTCACCATGACATACCCATTAGATCTTTATCTTATCTTGTCAGCGGTCTCACCCTTCAATATCAAGTTTATACAAATGAAAAATAGCTGGTAGTAAAGATGAAGCATCTGATCAGTACAACAAACTCAGTGCTTCTTTTTGAACTGTTGGGAAGTGGATACCAAAAGGGGGCTACTACCTAATGAAACCAAAAATGAAATTACTATGTTTAGTTCCAACAGAATGCTGAATTGAGGAGTGCTTTCTGGTTTCCTTAATCAATTTATAGCCATGGGTAAAAGTTAAATGGTACTTTATGTGAATCCTACCTTTACAAGCATGTATTTCCATATATCTAGCTTCTTGGTTGATGATCCACTTCATTCATATTCACTTAAAATACGTGCCTATAGGAGCCACTTTGAATTGCATTATTATAAGAGATATTTCAACAACTGTCATTTGAAAGTACATGTGATGCTCATAGACACATAAGTCACTTCAGTAGCTGAGGGAAGAATGCCTAACTACATTTCACTGTTTCTCCATAGTGCACAAATCTCATTTAGGACAGGCAACTAGGTGTCTTCAACATAAACTTATTCCACTCAATACTTTCAATCTGTCAAACTCATGCATTCTCTCAAAATTAATCTGCTTTTACCCGCCTAAATTTCTAGTTCAGATCTCAGTGAGAAGAAAATCTCCCCACTTGCTCCAAAACACTGGAAAACGTTCTACTATTTCATACAAGCAGAAACTATCATTAGACATTCAATAGGTATTTGAAACCCATGTTTGATCAACCACTCATATAGCATTATAGCCCGTTGCCAAGGGGTACCAGTTGTTAAAGTCCCTGAACCCGAGTTATAAGCCAGAGACACAGATGAGGGCCTATGTCAAAGGACATGTTTATAATGAGGGAAAGGTGCTTTAACAACTGTTGTAGCCCGAGGCAGAAAGGCTATAAGGCTATTGGAACATTCCACTGAGGGTGGAATGTTATAAATTAAAAGGAAAGAAAGAGAAAGGCATACATTGGAATGTTGGAGCAGAAGGTTTATAACGCCCATTTTTCGCTCTGAGCCTCTTCATTGTCTTCAATGGATCTCCCAACATTCCAATGATCTAATAACTTATTCTGACTTTGCACATGACACATTGCACTCCAGCATCAAGAGAGGTTTTCTATTAGCTGTATTATCTACGGGGAGAAGCTCATTCACTGATTCATTCAGTCAGAGTTTTATTCACCTATCTATAATGTCCGATGCTGTGATTGGAATGACAGGAGCAATGATCCTCAGTACATGTACACAAATAAAGCTGAAAATTCCTGTCGCCCTCCATGACTTCTACATTTCATTTGTTATATAAAGTTTGATGAGGTTTTGGATTACTGGTATATCTCTTTTTTATATTTTTGGAAAAAAATATTCTTCAAAGTGTCTGTTGACTTAAGAAGCTTGTCACCCTGTGCACCAGATTCAAGTTTATTCTTTCTAGCAACGTGATTCACAAAGATGTGCATTAGGATAAGCGTGTTGCATCTCCTATTTACAATAGTCTTCTTAGTCCTTTTTCAAATATATTTGCACAGGGGCATATAGAGCAGCTTTGTGGTTCTATCTAGTAGGTCTAGTTGCACCTGGGCGTTTCAAAGATGCACATTCATCTCCAGATGTGATTCAGTGCACAATTTAGTGAATATGTGTAGTGTGTGAGTAGAATGTTGCTTGTGGAATATGGAATGTGGAATGGGGAGATGGATGGTTGAGAGAGGAGCAGAGTGGTGAGCAAGCTGATCTGGTGAAATTGTACTAAATGAAGAAATTATTATATGTATTGTGTAGTGTGGTCCCTGCACAATTGTGGCAATGAGGACGTGGCTGGACCCTGGGAAACTACGTGTGCACAGTTCTGATGGTGGCCTGCATGTCATACTACTGATGTCACTTTCCAGGCACGTGGTGGCAAATGCTGCATTTTGCCTCGTATATATTCGTAATTTGTGTGAGGTTCATTTTGGTGCTGTTGGTTCCACTGCAAGACCTCATTGCGAGCCTCTGGAGCACAACACCACTGGCTCGTGCAACGTCACTCGGAAGAGAGCATTCCAGCACTTAAGCAAATGTGACCTACTGACGCGCCTTGCAAGTGTGCAGGTCGCAAGGGTCATGCAAGGTCTATGCCATCTTGGATGGAGCATCAATGTGATTGTCCATGCATGCACTGTGCCTATTAAGGATCGAGATGCAGTTTATTGTTCCTCATAACGCTGAGTTTTCATGAAGAAGTCCCTCAGTATACTAAGATTAATCTGCAAATTTAAGGTATTGCTCATACTATTGAAGTTGAGACTTTACTCAACCCGATAAATGTTGCTGTTCTGCTTTTACATTTGTACTGCATCCTGCATGACTCGTAGTTGCAAGACATACCAGAACGTTTTATTTTTACAAATACTCTGTACATTACAATCTTGTGCAGATAATTTTACAGTGGTGAAGAAGGGATACGAGTTTTCCATCTACCTTAGGCCTAATCTACTGTCGCCATGGCAAACACAACGGTAACTGTCAATCATTTAAAGGAATTTATGTGTGTCCCTGGTGACTCCCCTTTGCCTTGGTTACAACAGAATGAGCATTTCCTAAATTACATTTCTACCATTTACTTTAGTGGGACTTTATTGCCAGAAAGGAAAAAGGTTTATTGTTACACTCATTGAGTCCAGAGAGTTTACAACTATACAATCAGTAAACTAAGGGAGGGGTGTTAGGGGATTGAAATGGATTTACAGAAGCATTGAAACAACACGATAATTGTTTTTCATCTAAACTATGCATTTGGCATTATAGGATATAGGTACTTTCACAGAATTCAAGAAAAAAATGAAGCAGTTGATGAATATGTCACAGCTTTAAGGATATTAGCATAAGATTGCAGGTTTGATGCTCTGCAAGAAGAGTTGTTCCAAGATCAAGTCATCATGCACATGCGTAATCCTCTAATTCAGGAACAGTTATGGCTAAATGGTGATGCCGATCTAAAAGATGTGAAGGTCATTGTAATGAAGACAGAGTTATCAGAAAGGTGTGCTAAGCCTGTAAAGAAAGCAGAGGAACTCTGGAATAGGAGGTGATGGCTTAAGTAAACTCTGATTATTGCCCCACAAACAATAATGAGAAAGAGTAATCAGAGAAACAACCAAGGGGGAAATATAAGGATTCTTTGTGTTGTTATCATTGTGATGTCACAAACCATCTGGTATCTAGCAAAAGTTGTTCAGCTTTAAAACAAGATTGCACTGTTTGTGGTAAGGTAGGACATTTTGCACTCGTGTGTAAAATGAAAGTGAAGACATCTGGAAAAGTCAGGTTTAAGAACATGAGATTCTTTAGGCAAGTTGTGCATTACAAGGAAGGGTCCTTCAGTCGTAGGATGGTTTAATGAGAGGAATTTACACATAGTTCCCAATAGTAAGGAAATAGTCCTAATTTTACATGATTCTGAAACTACTGGAAAATGTATGTTAGATACATTTCCTGGGGTAGTTAATGGAGAAGTAGGATTGCTTAATAATTTTGAGCACAAGAATGTGTTAAAAGAAAATACTGTTACCAAAGTTCAAAAGGTTAGGAATGCATCTATGCTACTTAGGAATGAAGTATCCAAAGAATTGTTACGGTTGGTGGAAGCAGAAATAATTGAGCCAATAGAGTCACCTGAATAGTTGGCTCTCTTGGTCATAGTGCGCAAATCTAATGGCGAAATCAGTCTTTGCACCGATCTCTGTGACCTGAATAATAACACCCTTATCAACCTGTTTCCACTGCCCAAGCTAAATGAGATGCTGCGTATGTCAAAAGGGGTGAAGTTGTAGTTGAAGTTGTGTTGTATTGTTGTTTGTAGTCTAGGATGACATTCTTTTCATGGGCATAAATAGGACTGAACACAACAGTAAACTGGAAAAATAACTTAGTATTGGACCATAGATTAACTGTAGAGTATTCAAAATGCACATTTTCATCATCTCAATTCCTGTGCTTAATTGGTTGCCGGTGGGGGTCACCAGCATTTATTTTTGGGGACAGGCACTTATTTTTCCGCTTCAGACATTCCCTAACAGCAAGAGAGGTAAAAACAAACAAAGCAGACGGAGGAAGACAAAGAAGGAAAAACCACCACAAAGGGAGAAAGTTGGAGCCCAAAAGAGTTAGATAAAGGGGCAATGTCACAGGTGGTGTCTGGTAGGGGATTAAAGAAACCTTGGGTGAATTCAAGGTTAGGCAGCCTTAGTATTCATTGCACCAACATTTAATTACACCGGCTGCGGCTTCTGAGCTGATTTTTGGACACTGGCACTCTTTCTTTTACAAATAAAGCACTGCTCATGTCACATATTTAGGGCATGAGATCAGTGAACGGGGGATCAGACCAAAAAGCACTTTGTTGAGCACTATGAAGGAAGCACCTGCAGCTCAGAACAAGGAATACCTTAGGTCTTTTCTTATGTTCAGTAGAGTTCTACACAAAGTTTGTTAAGAATATTTTCAAAGAAAGCTTTTGCAATAAGGAATTTGTCAGAAGTCCAAGGTTGCATTTGTATGGTTGGTGGAGTGTGAAAGAGAATTTTCTGTGATTAAGCTTGCCATTGTTCCTGGGCATGCCCTGCAAGGTGCTGACCCCAATGTACCAGCTATATTACTATTGACGTAAGTAGGTTGGGTCTTGGGGCTGTTTTGTCACAATATAATGAAGAGGGAATTGAGGTTGTGGCAGTTGCAGAGCTTTATCACTTGTGGAAGAGAAGTATGCTGTTGCTGAGGGGGAGGCGTTAGAGTGTGCTTTGGCAATGGAGTATTTATGTTTATTTGCATGGGGCAAGGAAGTGATGTTAAGATGTGACCACAAGCCATTAATCAAAGTATTACGTTTTGATGGATTGTCAAAAGCTTCTCCATGGTGGGCTCGCATTTATAGGCAGTTGTTAGATTTTGTGTATACAGTCATTTACATTCCAGGGAAGAAAAATGTTGAGACAGATTACCTATCTAGAATGTCTACTGCTTTAACCAAAAATCAAGATGAGCTTCAGAAGGATGTAAAGATTGCATTGATTTGGAAAGGGTTAAACAGTGCTTTGATAAGAAGTCATGGTTGGAGGAATGTAGTATAGACAGTCTACTACAAAGAGTTCTTGCTGTGTTGAGGTTGGTTGCCCAAACAAGAAGGATTTAGAGGACTTGACACAGTATTTGGGAAGTTTGCAGTGATTTGTCTGGGAATGGGTTATCTCTGTCTAGGGGTGTACACCTTGAAAACGTTTTTGTACTGTGAAAGAATTGCTATGAAAGGTTTCTATGTAACTATTATCATTCCTTTAGCATTATTAATGATTTTTGGCTACTTGCCACTTACTTGAATGCTATTTATGTCTACAAATAAAAACTAGCAGAATGAAAAACTCTGAGGCGTGTACAAAAGCATTGTGCATACTGTCTGATTTAATTGAGATAAGATCAAGACCCATCAAAAGATACGTGAATTCCTGCAAGCCTCATGCCTGCTCAGTTTAAGACTGTGGAGACCTGTTACATTTCTTTCCTGCTTGCCAGAAAATTAAAACCTTTATAAATCCTGCTAATGAAGTGAAAAAGACTGTGTCAATCTATCCAGCAAATATGGTGACCTCTCCCTGAGTATCTGTGACCCAGAGGCACTTCCCACTACATGGAGCAATTATAACTTCTTTATATTTTGCCACAATTTTGCAGAAAATGGTGCCTGAGCTCATGAAACACTTGTCAGGTGAAGCCTGTGGACCAATTTCACCTCTGTTCCAAGAATGACACAATTCCAAAAGTAATTTTATTCACTGAGCCTAACACATAACAATATCTGGCCACATGCACTCTTTACTTGGGTTGATTTTGACCCTAGTTCCATGGTAATGCATTAAAAAATCAATAATCACATTTAGACTAGTGGTTCTTAACCTTTCGAATTTTATGGACCCCAGCTGAATCACTTCCAGATGCCAGGGACACAAAAATACAGAAACAACTATACATTAAACAAACATACAAATCATATTTTATTTATTTCACAAAATAAACATGCAAAAATCTCAATTTAAATTTTAATGAGAAGGCTGGAGCTTTTGAAAAGCTGTTTTATTTCAAAAAGACAAAACGATGTACTAGACCCCACCATATCATTTTGTCTTTTTTGCCCTTAATACATGTTTTCTTTTGTTGCCACAATCCAGTGCTTCAGTTGAGGCTACCAATCATTCAAATGCCATCAAATTTTCAAGATAAGGATACCAACTTAGGGCCAGCTTTAGAGTTTGGCAGAGATTAAGCAGTAACTGTATTTTCTTCCATCACATGATCACAAATAAGCTTTAACAGGATTTTGATACATCAGTTGCATAGACTCTTTTAATCACCATGATTTAAAAATGGATAAGTAAAAGAAATGTCACCCTGTCAACTTTCTCATCTTAATATTAATAATAACATGACAGCACTATTACACAACGGATGGAAGTCAGTTTACTGACCTCAAAAGCATGAAAGTTTCAGCCATCCTTACCTAGATTTAAACTTGTGATTGCCAGACAATCATTTGTCAGCACCAAGTGCCATATTTATGACTCGGTTTGCGTTGCTCTTACACCACACAATGTGGTGCAAGAGCCACACAAACCTTAAGTCAGATTTTTTGAAGTGATGCAAAGACACTTTGGGGCCGATTCCGATCTCGGCCGGTAGGGCTCCGAATCGGATTCGGCTTAACCGGATCCGATTCGGAGCCCTATTTCCCGACCGATTCGAACGCGCGTCCGGGCGAGCGAGTACGATGCGAATTCGCCGACCGACTCGTCCGGGCGTCCCGACCGCTCCGACCGACTCGTTCCCGGGTCGAACCGCACCGACCGACTCGCTCGGACTCGACTCGCACCGCGCAATGGAGACGTTCCCCGGCCGGGTAAGTACGATGCGCGCGCCGCGAGCAGATCCGACCGAGCCGCGCACTCCGGCTCCGAAAGAGCAGTCGGAGCCGTACTTTGGGGGTCCGTGTCGGACCCCCTGTACGCGTAGCCGCGTGAGTCGCACACAGGGGACCCATGGGTCCCCTACCTGTGTTCGTGCACGGCGCGAGTCGCTTCGCCGCGTACACGGAGTAGGGGCGCCCTTGTCCGCCTCGCACCCATTGAGTCAATGGGAGCCCGCGTACGCATTGTACGACAGGCTCCCATTGACTTCAATGGGAGTCCGACCGACTCGAGTCCGATGGCATACGTGCGCATCGTACTCGTTTGGTCGGGCTGCACGGGTCCGAATCGGTCGGAAATCTTTCCGGGTCCGGCTCGGTCGGAGAGATTTCCGGCCCGAATCGGAATTGGCCCCTTTGCTTGACTCTGAGTCACTCAACGCAGCGCAAGTCGCAGTATTGCGTTACTCAGCCCTGGTGTGGCATTGCATTGCGTAGGTGTTCCCGCACAACACCCATGGTTTTGACACATTCCCAGATTTACAAGACCATGTTCACTTGGGAATGCACCAAAAGGACACGCCTCCCTAGGAGAGGCGTAACAAGGAGATATATCTTAATTTCTCCTTGCTACCTCCTCTTTCTATGTGTGCTGCCTCTCAGGATTGTTTCTGTGAAGGAAGGTGTCCCTTCATGCACAAAAACAACCCTGCATGCAACGCAGACACCCTTGCACCACGGTGCAAGGGTGCCTCCGTTGGTGCTAGGCAGCCCATTGTGCACCAGAGCAGGGGGAAAAATCAGGAATGTGCCTTATGCCTGAAATACAGCGTATTCCTGTCCTTTGCCAGAGTCGCAGCGCAGCAGGGTAACTGCACATTTCATAAATATGCCCCCTAGTGTTTAATGCATAGAATCATTCTTTCACCTATGTCTAGGAAGATTTCAGTATGAAGCACCAGGCACTAGTTCATCACCTGTTCGCAATCAAATAAACATTTTTTGTTGGCACTGTTAGTTAATTTCACCCACTTAAGGATTATATGGGATTTAATAGTGGATTTATTCCTTAAAGTGCATACTGAATGGTGGAGTGCTACATTATTTCATTCATTCGTCAGTTCAGTCCAATGTTATTAAAGTGTTGTGAAATATTTGGATATTTTGTAAAGCTTTATTAATCTTTAATTATAAGAAACATCTATTTAGAGGTTATACCCGGAATCCTGAAACCTTGACAACAGGATATCATTACTCTCTTCAAACTACATTTTATAGTAAATTGGTTCCTAGCTTTTTGTGGTCTAATGAATCAACTAACCATTGATGCTGCAATTCTTAAGACAGTCACAAATTGTCAAAATCACATCAACTGTTCAATTGCAACATAGCCAACATTTTACTTGTGCATTAACTTGAGAACAGCAGGGGATTTTGGAGTAAATGAAAAGTGCAGCTCCTCAGACAAATTCTCACTGACTAGTGTTTCATAGGAAATGTGGTGCCAGATTTGCATAAGCAGCTAGAAATTGTACAGCAAGGCGTTAGACAAGTGATAGGTTGAAAAGGTTCACTGCAGAGCAGACATGTGGACAAGTAAACTGGAAACTACAGGGCTGTCACTACTCATTTTGAATCTATCTCTGTTGGCGGAAACATTAGTAGCAGGAGTAGAAATAACAATTGCTGGCCCAGTTCTTTAAACATCTTATCACTGCTGGAAGCTCCTCTTGCAGAGATCTGAAAAAAGAATACAAGGCGTTTGATGTACTGGATACATTACATGATGTGATTAGTTGCTGGATTGTGCCCTGCTTTTGAGAGGCTTACTTGGTGTCCTCATGTGTTGGCTCAAATGACATATTGGTTAGCATTACAAGAATATTTTATTTACTAATGATAGCGCTATACAAACCTCATAAGTATTGTTGCAATCAATAAAAGAGCCTTTGTAGGCAGGTCACGTAGGTTTTATGATGAAGTTTATTTTAGAAGATAAGTCTTGGTTGCAGGTTACAGATGTAATATAAATGTAATATCAATGCCCCACCAGGAGCAGCCTCCTGCTGTTCAGTCCGCTCTCTCCAACTGATCTCTCAAGCATAAATAAACATTCTATGACATCACACAAACAGAGGCTGAGCAGCAGGTATCATGTTAACTATATTATACCTAATTCATGATATAACACATTTCCCACCTTAGAAATAATAAACATACATATTGGGTATCATTCAACCATAGTCCAAAAAGTAAACAACAGGTATCTTTCAACCCACAACCATCCCAACCCAGGACATCTTGTGACATAGAATGCAAAGTAAAGGTGTCTCTCAACCCACACTCATCCCCGAAAAAAATGGCATCTTGTGACCAAATGAAAAGGGTCTCTTTCATCCCACACTCATCCCCAAAACTAAGGGCATCTTGTGTACTAAGGTAGCAATTTATAAAAAGGTCTCTTTCAACCTGGTAGCAAATCATAAAAGGCTCTCTTTCAACCACACTCATGCATAACAACAGTTGGCAAAGAGTATCGTTCAACCCTCACTCATCCTTGCACAGGACACTACATAAATCCAAAGAAAATTAGTCTCTTTCAACCCTCACTACAGCAGTACACACACCCTCTCCTGCATACCTTACAGGACCAAGGACACTACATAAATTTAAAACCACTCATCCCAAAATAAAGTACCTTCTCATTATCCACAATATACCACGCTGGACCAGGGACACTACATGTACACACATCCTCTCCTGAATGTACAAATTCAACATGGCATCAATTAAAACATACAACGGTAGCCAATTCAGAAAACATCAAAAATATCCTCGGGCAACCCCTTCAGCATGAAATTACATAAGAACATAACATAGCAAGTAATACAATAGTCCCCTCACCGGTGAGCGACCTCTCACTCAAACCTGTATAGAATAGTCACATGCCATAGTTCCTAAATATTCAGCATCGCATTAATAAAATACACTTGACATTCACAATTTTAACAACATTTCCTGCAAATAAAGTCAAGTCCCCCACACCGGTAAGCAATATCTCACACGAACACATCAACATCGCACACTGGCTGCAGATGCAAAATAACACAGTACCATTCCATTTCTTGCTCTGAGTGAGGCCAAAATAGACACACCTCACTTAAATGTTCACATTTCCTAGGCCAGTGCTGAAATCCAAAATTAAACATGCTTTGTATCTTCCACCGCTGTGCTCTCTCACCATCATGGACAGCGCGATTCAGCATTTAACAAGTAGGTAGCTAATCATGCACCTTCCAATCAGCACATCCAATCACTTTGCTGCTAGTATTCCCAGTTCCACATGCCAAAGGAATACGTCACAGCTGCCCTCGCTCAACACTGCAATCTGATCGAGCTGGCTTTGCAGATGAAACATCACAAAGCGAAAGCTCTGGCCAGGAAAGATCACTAGGAAAGTACGTGCACACACTCTGCCCACAGTAAAATTTAAAGAATGCTCGCATTACTTGCCAACGGTGCGCGCTCTCTGCAAAGAGACTCTGAATGCGAGTCAATTTAAAAAATGCCACCTCATTGCAGCACGGACCTCCTGGCATGTAAGAAGGCACTTGTTTACAATTCTGAGATGCACCCAAATGGCCAGCATTTTGGCAGGGTTCTGAGGCACGTGCCATCACCCCTCAGATGACAGCACGTCGCATGGGCCCCATTAAAAGATAATTCAGTGGCTCAAAAGTCCCGCACTCTCAACGCCTGCCCAACAGTTACTGCAGCAAAATTTAGGAAAACTCGCCCTTCACCCTTGCCTGCACACACTGCTGATTCACTCTCAAACTACTAGGATCCTCCATTAGCATTAATTTGTAAACATAAGCAGTTCCAATGCCCTTACTTTTCAGTTGACTGCAGGCTCACTCACCACGAAGCTGTATAACGCAGACAATCCAACTCCAACCTTTTTGGCACCAGAATCACTATACTGAGTCAGCATACATTTGAAAGTCCAAAACGCCCCTCACAATTTGAGTAGACCCCAGGCTATCTGCTGTAAAAGACACTGGTGGGGCATCCAGGGTGTTACCTTTTCTACAGGCTTCAATTTCACTTCTCTTAGGGGGTCATTACGATGACTGGCGGATCGCCACTGCCCGTATGGCGGTGGCGATCCACCCGCCATTCCCCTCCGCCCGCATGCCATTTCCCCCCGCCACATTACGATGGCGGGGGAGCCCGGCGGACGGAAAGACCGTCCGCCGGCTTCCGCCGGTCACACAGGTGACCGGGCGGAAAGGGGCAGTAATATGGTGGCGGTGTCTGCAAGACACCGCCATCCATATTAGGATGACTGCGGAGATGTGCCTTTTCATGGCGGCAACCCCGCCATGGAAAGGCATTCGGTCTTTTACAATGGGGGCCTGTTGCAAGCCCCCGGGGGAGGGGTGGGGGGTGTACATGGGGGTACCTATGGTACCCCCCTGAATTGGCATGGACAAGGTGGCAGGCACCACGCGGTGCCTGTCACCTTGTGCATGTCAATGCACGACATGCATTCCCAGCATTGTGGCGGGCGGTGCTGTGAACACCGCCCGCCACAATGTTGGGAACAGGGAATACCACCGCCACCGTGGCGGTGGCATCCTAATACTCGCGGCTGGACCGCCGCTCCTATGGCGGACGGTCCCATTCACCGCTACAGTGGCGGGCGGACAAAGTCCGCCCGTCATCGTAATGACCTCCTTAGTTTCTTTAAAAGGTTCATTATATCTTCATGTAAACTTGAGTTTCCAATTCAAACTTGTTCATGCGTAGGTTAGTTCTCCAATCATCGCCAATGTTGCAATCATAGAATGATCCTTTGAAGGCAGGCCACATTGGTTTTATGATTTTAGAAGATCATAGTCTTAGTTACACGTTACAGATGTAATATCAAGGCCCCACCAGGAGCAGCCTCCGGCTGCTCAGCCCGCTCTCTCAAACTGATCTCTCAAGCAAACATTAACATTCTACGACATCACACACACAGAGGCTGAGCAGCAGGTATCATGGAAACTAGGGAGAGAGTGTGCTGTACCTAATTCAGGATATAACAAGTATACTCAAATTACATACAAATAGACTAAATGAAAGATAACAGGTGAGTGCAGCAAGGTATCTTAATGAAGAGCACTATACAGTGCCCGTATTCAAAGATTGTGTGACTTATAGGATAGTGCAATACCCCAAAACAGTCTTGTCAATTTTTTTTTGTTACAAGCATTTTTTTAAGTCAAAATGCACTTGTAATGTGAAAATCATGCCCATATTAATTTAGTACATGTGACCAGTGGTGTCATAAAAGTCTCCCTGCCCACACTGGTACAGAGCACATGCTTTTGTTCAGCGATTGTGAGAAAAAATGTTGGGCTGGCACCCAAGTGTTCCATTTAGTGGAAAAATAAGAACTCCCCTGGTAATGGTGGTTTGTCAAAATGGCCAGGCTAATAATATCAATCTGCACTTATTTTGACTCCAGAATATTGACTAGCAACATATCGTCAAGCTAAGCATTCGAAGGAAAGTAGATATTTATTTTTCTGAAATCCACAATCACTTACCTTGATGATATAGTGGTATTGAATATAGTGTAGTTGATGTAAATGAGGATCAACATAAAAAAATCAGGGGCAAATTTATCAAACAATAACACAGTGCAGCTGCACTGTGTGTAAGGGAATGGGCAGGAATGCACCGTATCTAACATTATAAAGGTGCATTTCTTTCCTTTTCTTGTGCTAGTGCCCTTTTGACAGCCTAGCGCCAATGCCTGCACCCTTGTGCCATGGTGCAAGGGTGCCTGCATTACAGACAGGATTGTTTTGTGCTGGAAGAGGTACCTTCCTCCACAAAAACAATCCTCTGAGGCAATTTTTTCTTCTTATGTGTGGTGCAGAATGCAGCACACATATAAAGAGGAAAAAATGAGGAGAACTAAAGATATTTTGCAGCATTACACCTCACCTGGGGAGGCATAGCATTTTGAAGCATTCCCAGGTCTACCAGTAATAGCAGATCTGGGAATGCACCAAAATCCATGGGTGGATGCATGGGAACACCCACACTCCACCCAAGGAATGCCTCCTTGGGGCAGAGTAATGCAATGCAGTGTTTTGTGCTGCGTTGTGTTACTCTAGATTTATCAAGCCATTCAGGACCACGCAAGCTGGCCTTGGTGGCTTGATAAATCTGACTTAGCAGTTATGTTGCCCTTGTGCCCCATTGCGTGGCACAATGGCAATACAACTGAATGATAAATATGCCCCTCAATGTTTCGGTACTAACAACCTGCACAAACATCACTTAGCATACCCCTAGATGGTTTGAGGCTTTAGACGGTAACCTCATTGAAGTCAATACAGCTGAAAAATGTTTTGGAAAGTGTGGAAGACTTTTGGGGACAGTGGAGTCCATTCTCCCATTTAAGTCTATAAGAGCCAAGCGCCATGTTTGGAGAGTGGACATGTGCCCACAGAGTGTGACTCCATACAAATAAGGGTGAGTCAAAGGTACGCCTCGGGCATCTGCCCCTAATGTCTCCTCCCAAACTGAGAGGTGTATGAGGTAGGCTCCCACTATGAGAGATACTCATTTCTGAGCATGAAGGCAGGACAAGATCATGTCTTTTGCAATGCCTTAATTATTCTTCCTGACACAGAAGGAAGCTCAGTTCTGAGGAAAAAAAGAAAGCATAAATCAAGCAATCAAGAGTGGAAAAGAGCTAGGAAGTGATATAGAGCAAAAAAGTGAAACAAAGAATGATATTATATACCTATATCTCTCTATGTGTATATATATATATATATTTATTCAGTGCAAACAATGCGTTTCAGCCGAAACGGCCTTTGTCAAGTTTACAAGCTCAACTCCAGACGCCATTACATATACGTGACATCATCATAGACATAAAAAAATCTTTAGAAGAAATATTCCGAAAACATTTGTTCCGTAAGTAAGTCTATCGGAATTAGAATATATCCGGTGGGAATATATATTGGCATTGTTAAACAGCAAACTTCCTCGGAGCAGTTGCTCCTTCAATGCAATACAATATCATGAATAAATTCATAAAAACGGAACATGTAAACAATATCTTTGATTAATTTAAATACCCTTGGATATGATATGTAGTCGTCATATTCTCATTAGCTAAATATAAGTTTCGAAAAGGCTGGCTCTGCAATAATGATGTTAAATGAAAATGGCTCAGGAATGGGTAAAAAAATTAGATTCGTAAGTGTATCATAAGTGAGAATTATTTTAACATGTAAACCATGGGTGTGTGCCATGCAAAGATAGTATTAGATGCTCCTGTATGGGTAATAATATTGGTCCCCATCTGGAATATAAGCATAGACCATTCCCTCTATCATATTTATGGACGGTCAGACCCTCGACTGACCTGGTGTGATCCATATAAAATATATATTTGGATCGGAAGACAGAATCATGGGCAAGTGCCCTAATTCTTCCAATAATTCTATAAATGAAGCAGACGGAGATTTTGTTCAGCAAGAGAAAAACTAAAACATTTATTGAACAACAACCTACCAACATTCCCAGAATGATTACTGGATACAATGCTAGATCTCATAGTCTCAAACAAATCATGATGAGACATTGGGGTGTCATCAAAGCAGACCCCGTAATAGGCCACAGTGTAGGGGATTCCCCCACAGTGACCTATAGGAGGCCAAGATCCCTTAAGGACAAATTAGTCCAAAGCTTCCTACAAACCAAACCCTCTGCCAATTGGTTACAAACAAGGAAAGGATTCCATAAATGCAACTCATGCAAAGCCTGTAAACACAGTCAGAGCTGCAAAAATGTTATGAGTTTTTTCTCATGACAGCCATACAATTTTGTGGAAAAACGTAAAAAGAAAAAAAGATTGCAATATACTAACTTTGATTGACTTCATCCATGTATGTTTCTCTTTATTTCTGTACATTTATTGATGGAACTGTAAAGAAATTGTTCACCCGACAGACCCAGTTGTAGTAAGTTAACTATTGGCCCACCATACACTTGTGATACAGTTAAATTTCATCATCCTCAGTGCAAGAAAGATAATGGCTCAAGTGGAATGACACAAGCACCATGTTGCATAGTGTGATGGGCAGAATCAAATCCAGTTATCTTATATGTATGTACATATACTTTTACTTGTGATACTTTTCCCAGATAAACCAGTTCCCTAGGCCAGATGTAAAAAAGGTAAACTTATTTTTAAGAAACGAAAAATGGAACACAGTCTAGAGGCAAGAGGTCACCAATGGATGCTATAGTGATAACTATGTGTTGGAAAACCTTATGTTTGTTCCGATCGACCTGTAGATTGATCTATATCATGAATATGTTGGCTTATCAAGATAGGAAGTACTTATTAATTTGTGAACTCTTTGCATATTTCATGACTAAGAAAGGAATTGATGCAAGTAATGGGCACAATTTCATCAGTGTAGTTCTGTTTTGCATTAGATCTAAAATGTCTAAAGCAAAACCTGCATATAACAATGTACATAGACATTGTAAGAAATTGGTTTATTATTTGTGGTGGGCGACTGGCCACCTCAAGGAATAATCACAACCCTTGTCAGGGTGAAACCTTAAAGTCACTAAATAAACCTGACCTCAACCCCTGATAGCTATGGCATAGGGCAGACAGACTTAATATATGGCAATGTGTAAAGCTTTTATTCAGTACCAAAACAGTAATGAAGTCAAAACATTAAGCAATATAAATTCCAAACTAAATTAGAGAGAAAAAATTAATGAACAAAATGACACCAAAACGACAAAAATCTGATTAGAGGAACCAGAGACATGAATTTATATGGATTTAAATGAAAATAGCACCAAAAAGCACTAAATGCCTATGGTTGTCAATGGTTGCGATAGACTGGGACCTACATGCGATATGAGGCTGACCATAAAGCAGCCCTTGTTGAGTAGACCAAGTGAATTGGTCCAAGTGAAAATCTGGAAGTCAAAAATTGTGAAAACGTTTCAAAGTTCTAATCCAAGAAGACCACTTGTCATTTTTTGATGGAAAAGCAGTCTTCCCCATGGGATACATCTGAAATGGTAGCCATCACTGTGAAACTGCCGTTGGTCCTGCTAAGGGTCTAAAGGTTTTGAGGTTTTTACTGCCAAAAGTTTTTAAGTCCGAAAACAGAAAGGGGCTTTGACATATTTTTCTGAAATGCTGAGCACTTTAGGGGAGGAATCTGAACTTCAATCCGATGCAGTGGAATTGTCAATCTTGTAGTTTACACAGTAGGTCCCCTTGACTCTGGAGCTCCAGAGCTTATGTTTTTACAAGTTTCCAAACATTTTTCTGGTGACCAAGTAAACACAGGAGTAGATTTCTAAGCCCCTCAGGACCTCAATGGCTTGCACCTAGAGACGCTACAGTTGCCATGCAGAGGCCAGCAGCAAAGTCCAGTCCGATTTCCAATTGCTACTGGTCAGGTGGGAATTGGAGGGAAAATGCATATGCAAATTTGTGTGTCCCTGTAGCCACACTGGAGGTCAGCCAACTGACCTTTGGGGTCCACTTTTTTGCCTTGGGCACAATGGGGAGCAGATCGAATTCTCTGGTGCTTCTCACAGGTCACAGATAGAAAATCAAGTTTTCTTCTATTCTTCTGCAGGTCCACAAAGTATTATGTGGTAGTGCCTTGGTGTGCCACATTTATGCCTGGCATCAGCTAGAGGATGGGGGTGACCCTGTGCATTCCCTAACTAATAGGGCAAATGTTCCTGGGGGAATCTTACCTTGTTTTTATCAGTTCTTGTTTGCACTAGTGCAGACAATCCCACAGTGCTCTTTACTTCCCAAATCCAACATGGGGAAAACCTTCTACCCTTGTGCAGATCCTGTGTGACCACACAAAAGGGTAGCTAGAGTAACGATCAGTGATTACTCAAAACCGGTTCAGGAGGTATCTTTTCCCCCAGTGGTTTTGGTGCCAGCTTGGCTAGGGAGACAAAAGCTTGGGCCTTTCCAGGTGTCACCTTACATTGACTTGTGACTGGGAAGGCCCCTTTGAAGTAAATTAATTTCCTTTGCCTTCCCCAGCTGATCTTCCTGCCATGGAAGAAAACACCTCCCCACTCCCAAACCATTGTCTCTGCTCTGGGAGCAGTTTTCACACCTCTCTCACACCTAATTCAGACCCAGCAGAGCCTGGGCAGTTGCTGGAGAGCTTATTGAAATTAGCCTCCAGCAGCTGCAAGCAAGGTAAAGGTAACTTTCTAAAAATTGCATTTTCCATAGATTTAATAAAAATCAAACTATACCATTAGATTGAATTTTTACCACATATAAAAAATAAGCCTTGGAATGGAGTCTGTAGCTGGTACAGTTCAGAAGTTATAGATTAAAATTTGTCATCTATATTTTGACATTTCAGGGTGCCAGTTATGGCCTAACCAGTGATAATGTAATTTCAGGCTCAGTCACTGGGGAACATGCCTTTTTAATGTCACACATGTCCAATCTTACATATTATGCATGCTATCTGTGAGCAGCAAGGTACGTCTGGAAGTGATTTATTAAATATTTAAATACATCTTTTCTTATGTGTTAAAATGGTTATTTTGATAGGTCTGGGCAGCAGTATTCAAGCTGCTGTCATCAGGCTACACAGGGTAAGCCCGAAACCATATATTCACTACCACTGTAGTGGATGGTACAATAGGTGCTGCAGTTCGCAAGTGGCATTTAAGTTTCCAGGCTATGGGTGTATTACTGCATCATATAATATAACCTTATAGGACAGTTTAATGCACCAATCAGGGTTAATAAGATTTAATCATGTTTAAAGGGGGAGCACATTCACTATTCTCCTGGTTAGGAGGGGTAAAGTGCTAAGAGTTCTAAAACCAGCAAAGCAAATATGGCAAAAATAGTTGGGAGGACATCACGCAAAAGATAATAATTTCCTACAGACATTGACCAAAAAAGCAGTGAAGCATTTTTTTTTCAACATGAACTCACACACACAGAGGAGGCACTGTCTCATTTTCACTGTGTATGAATGTGTGAAACAAGTAGAATAGAATGAGTTGAGTTTAACGCGCTGAGGAATTAAGTGGGTCAACTTGTTCCCGACGAACAAATGATAGATCTATGTATAATGCAAAACACCTGAATTGCAACCTCGGTTTAACTCGGAGTCAATCAGTGCTCTGAAAATCAAAGCACTGAAAATCAGATTTCTGTGATACACAATTTAAAGCTGTTAAACATTTTGGTATGCCCAAAGAAGAAGGCATTATCGCACTTGAAGGAAAAATTTAAGATACCAATCTCTATCTTTTCCCAATTGAAAGTTACACTTGTAAGATGTTACAAGGCAGGTTCAGTGATAACCTAAGGGAGAGATAGTCCTTGCAATAGTGAAAAACTAAATTGGCAGTATTTCACTATTAGGACATATAAACACACCAGTACATGTCCTACCTTTCACATACACTGCACCCTGCCCATGGGGCTACCTTGGGCCTCCCTTAGGGGTGCCTTACATCTAGAAAAAGGGAAGGTTTGGGCCTGGCAAGTGGGTGCACTGATCAGGTTGATATGGCAGTTTAAAACTGCACTTACAGACACTGCAATGGCAGGTCAGAGACAAACTTACAGGGTTACTCATGTGGGTGGCACAACCAGTGCTGCAGGCCCACTAGCAGCATTTGATTTGCAGGCACTGAGCATACACAGTGCAATTTACTAGGGACTTACCAGCAAATCAAATATGCCAATCATGGATAACCGATCCTAATCACAATTTGCACAGGGAGCACTTGCACTTTAGCACTGATTAGCAGTGGAAAAGTGCTCAGAGTACACAAACCAGCAAAACGAAGTCGAGCAAACAGTTAAAAATACAGGAGGTAGAGGCAAAAAGACTGGGTAAATCATGCCAAGGATACCAGGTCTAACACCTACCATCCAGGATTCTGGGAAGGTGGGGACTCCTTTACTCCCTATAATCTGTGGGACTTTGGAATGCTAGGCAGTAGAATAGTCCTAAAATATAGGAACACATGCAGTTTGCATACGCCGAAAAACTCACTGTGTCAGACATTGTCTTTACTAGGCTTGGTCTACAATTGGCTTACTTAGCCCATAATGAGAAAACAGCATTGTGCTTGGGCCCACATGTACTGAAGCAGTTTTCCATATGGCCTTAGAGAATAGCACCAAACCTTATACCAACTCATTCGTACACGTAAATGCATTTTGATGGGTGTTTCACTCTCATTGACCTCAAATGAGCATAGACCAGTACAAGAGAGATCACATTTTTCAGAAGTATTGTGTTTCCGGGTTTCTAACAGTTAACTGTCTTTCTATAACACTTTATTTTGATTGTATTATACTCCATTTAAAATCCATCCATGGTTCATCAATGCCACCCAAATTGTCCTAGGTGAAAATGGAACATCATGAAAGCGTTTTTGGGGGGTTTGCTCAACCCTGCAGAACTTCTGTATTCAGATTCAGACCCAATTGATGGATCACAGCGTAGAAAATGTGGCTATCAATGTCAAGGCAGCTCTCATCAGACTTCAGCTAGTTTTTATTTTTAGGCGATCCTTTGCTGATAATGTGCTGCATTTCCCAACTTTGGATGCTCAAAGACTATTTAATAAAAACGTGAAAAGAACAAAAGTCTCCAATATTTAATGAATGGAGAGCTGAAATGAAAGTGATAGTGGTTGAGAAAGATGCTATTGTGTAAGAATTGGGATATCAACCAAAATGGATAAACTATGGGGTCCTTGGGCAATTCAGACAGTGGAATATTCTGGAGTGACCTGCTCTATATTTTCGCTTAATAATAAATATTGGTATTTTGCAAATATCTGAGTATAATCCTCGTCCTCTTTAGCATTTTCACTGTATTCGAGGGTTAGGGATCAACTATCAGTTTAGTTGCGCGGACCCGAGCCAAATTTTATTGTGATAGGTTATTCCCTCATGATTGCATTGCTAAAAGTTGGTGATTCCATAAAATACATTTTATGCAACAATCCTTATCTATTTTACTTAAATGTGAATAGATGTTTCTAATATAGTTATCGTCCACCGCGCTCTGTATGCCACAGGGCCAGGTTATCTTCAGAAACGGTTCTCCTTCTATACCCCCGCGAGACACCTGCGTTCCTCCTCCCAACTCCTGTCTCAAGTCCCGCGTTTCTGCTTGCAAAGGATGGGCGGCAGTTCTCTGGCTGTGAAGGCCGCTTTGGCTTGGAACGATCTGCCCTTCGCGCTCCGATGCACTCAGGACCCGAGTCTTTTCAAAAAGAAGTTGAAAACTCACCTATTCCCCTAAATTTGGCTCCTCTTCATTCTCTCAAGGTTTGCGCCGGGACACTCTTGTAGTATCTGTGCGTTAGAAATTAAAAAAATAACATAACATATATGTATTTATGCAGACGTTTCTATGTCACTCAATAATAATTTTATTGAAAAAAAACAGAAGCATTGCATGCCAAATTATGCAAAAACAGGAGAGCCCAGGGTAAATTCCCATCACATAATGAGCTGCAAGAATATGTACTCAGGAGGTGCATAAGCAATACATTGCACGACACATTGCGCATACTTACCCAGCGCACCAGTCTGCATAATAATGCTTTTTTACCTAAGAACAAGTGAAAATTGCGATATCGGGGTCATTAGCGAATTGGGCAGTAGTTGAAAACCGGAATGAGTTTTTTATTTAAAAGTCGCCTTTTCATGAAAAAGAAAGATCTGTGTAGCTTTTGTTTGCAGCTTAATTTAAGTGAAAACTGTCTGACCTTTACCATTTTCACACGCAGGTCTGATCTTTGCTGTTTCCGCCCCACAACCTAACGACAATAGCAGGAACACAATTAGCGATGTTCCTGGCACAGCATCACTTACTCGGTTTATTCCTTATAGTGTTTGTACTGCTAGAGATCATTAGCAGTGGGGTGCTTGTGTAGAAAAATTACAGCGTCGGGGAACAAAAGATATACATCCTTAACTGACGCCTTATATGTTGGAAGAACATTGGCATTTTCTGTTTGAAGGTACCTGTTTGTTAGTTTCCTATGATGGTAGTGTATTAAATGTGTGCTTTCCTTGATCATCTGCTCTCGCACAGCACCATGCTACCCTTTGTGCTGTGAGTCAACCTCCACAGAAACACAGGTTGCAGTACAGCAATTGTGCACCCAACGTGGCGCAGTTTTACCTTTCTTCATTCCAAGCAAGAGTTTAAAGGCAAGGTTACTTCAAATAAGACCTCTCTCGTGCGAAAATTCAGCTCTCTTAAAGATATTCCACTGTCTCGGGTGTTTCACCATGCTTGTCACATTGTTGTACTTGACATACCTGAAAGGAAATTACTCTGAGGAGAGCAAATATCTGCAGCCCATACAGTTCTGGGAATACCTTGGTCAAAGGATTGTAAAATAATAAAATCATGCAGCAAATAAACTGCGGCTGACTATTGTTTCCAATACGAACATGCGCTTTTTAAAATGTTTCAACTTCAAAAAGTGATAATGTGTGTAAGGGGATAGGAGTTCTGGCCTGTACGGCCAAACAATTTGATTTTTCTGAACCCTGATCTTGGACTCGTCTGAGAAGTGTTATCTGCTTCTATGTAACACCTATATGTGAAGTAAAGTGAATGAATAGTGGCCTAGGTCAAACCTGCTTCTGTTGACATGAAGGCTTTTAAAAAAAAAAAAAAAATAAGACGCACCGTTGTCGAAAGTCTGGCATATTGGTGCCACATATTCTGTTCAACTGAATGTCACTCCTAATGTAATATAGATGGAATGACCATTTTCTCTGTGTAAATGCACATAGGTAATGGGTGGCTTGCTTGCAAAACTACCACCGCTTGCCATTTCGACACCGCATTCCAGTCCAACGTCAGGGACCACTCTATGCAAATCCGACTTTTGGCTGCTTCAGTAAGAGCACTCAGGCTGAACTGCCAACTCTCCTCATTCGATGTTTTATCTTTTGCACATTGGACATTTAAAGTCCCAGCAATAAAGCAGAACATTTTGGAGAATAAATTCTATGATTCACAAAGCGTACTCAATGAACTTTTCTATTCCCCAAATTACATGATTTATGCCACTTCTTTGAAAATAATACTTCTGATATTTATGTCGATATCCATTTCCCTGTTTCAGAGTGTAATTGTCTTTGTTCCCTGAAAAATGTTCACATGTGTTTTGAACAACACACAGCTTGGTGTGCCTCCCTATGCTCTGGATATGACCGAGGTATCCACTCACAGTACCAGATGGTACCCGAGAATTAAGAGGTCAGGAGTTCCTATTTTTTTTAATCTATTTATGTGGTTTTATATAGTGCAAACATTGCCCAAAGGCAAAGCTCTACACTATATTACTTCACAATAGAACAGAACATAAATTTTAACATGTATTCAGCAAGACAGGGGCTTCTCAACCAGCATAATTCCAATAGGAACTCACAGCCAGTATCTTTGAAAGAGGACAAGTTTCAGCTCAGATATGATTTTGTCCAGAGTGGAAGTGGGTCATAGATATGGACAGGAAGGAATTCCAAATGTTTGGTTGTACTCTCAGTGAGTAAGTAGGGAGTTCTAAAGGTAGCTTTCCAGTTCTGTGCAAGGATTTGGACCCACGAGACCTTTTCAATTTGGCTACAAGGCAACATGACCTGGTTGTGAGTGGCACCTTGTGGCTGATGCCTGCTGTCTTGTAGATGGCGCTAACTTCGATAGGTTATCATTAAAGAGTTAGTAGTACTAGTGTGATGGGTTAAGATCTCTTAGTTCCGATGAGAAACTGTGCCCTGGCATGATGCACAGCCTTCTTGGGAATACGCGATATTTTGGGAAGCCTAGTCAGGAGAGAGCTGCATGGCTGATCCTTGACAGAAAGAGAGATTCACAGGAGTCTTAAACCCAGCCCAGGGATGGACTGGCAGTTGCCCCACAGAGGATGCAGCTGGAAGTGTGCACACTTTGCTACAGTGTTGACTTGTAGGTTGAGTCTGTAATCAAGAATATCCTCCAGTGATTTAACATTGCCAATGATAAACAGCTTGCATTCAAGAATCCCACAAGCATCAATCCAGGATTGGATGGATAGGGTCAATTGTTTGGGTAAGATGAGTATCAATGAATCTTTATTGTACAGTTAACTAGAACTTACATTTAAAAAACCCGTTGTAATAAAAAAAATAGGAAGCTTAAAGTCATTTAGCAAACATTGATCCCCGTTTAAAACCAGTGCAATTAGAGTAGCATTATTGCTGAATTAATGCTCAGTCATAGGAATAGTGCTGAGTGCATTTAGCAGTAAAAAAAATGGGCGCATGGGCTAGAGCACTTAGAGAACATGCGCGGTACATGTGTTAAATGGGTGCTGAGCCACAGGCTGGGCAGCTGGTTATAGAATAGAATTCAGAGAGGGCGGAAGTGCTTGGTGTATATTTTAAAAGCAAGGGATAAACGCATACCAGTGTACGTGCCGTTAGACAATAGCTGCCAATGGGTAGTAGGGTTAAAGATAAGTAATAGAAATTGCTGGCTGAGGTAGTATTTGGGAGAAGGAAAGAGCTGCACCACCAGACATAAAACCCTACAGCCGTTTTATGGACGGAATGCTGCAGAAGTGGACCTTATTAAGCAACCGTGCTCTGTGGTGCCAGCTCGGAGAGTTTTAATTCGGCAATGGTCATACATTTCAGGGATTTCCAACAGAAGATTAAATCCACTCCTTGTAGGCAGGCTGTCATTGCTTGCCTGCATGTGCGAGTTCTCACCCTTATGGAGTGCTGTTTCAACAGTCCTCTCCGCTCTGGCAATAAGGCTGGGCAGGTGCAGACGATGTGACAAATGTCTTCCTTTGGGTAGTGGCAGAGCCGGCAAGCGGTCTCAATAGCTTTTCTTCTCCAGACCGGGAGGTTGCAACATGTGGAGAAGCTGCCTAACCAATAGTTCAGCAGACGGAGTTTTGCCTTTGGACCAAACAGTTCCCCAGGTTACGGTTGAGGATTTAAGAGACTGTAAGAGCCTATGTACATCCAGACATGTGACCTTTTTGACAGCAGCGCTTTATCGTTAATGGAGGAGAGCTTTTTCGCTGTTGAATTTATGGCTCCATTGGAAGTTGGCTGGGTGAGAGTTAAGGCCCAAAGAGCCTCTGCCTGAAATGTCATTAAGAGCCCGATTTAAATAGCCATGTGCCTGAGTGTTTCCTGGGTCAGAGATGGCTTTTCACACAATGCTGCTGAGTGTGGATCTCGGCTCATTTTTCAGCTTGTGGTAGGTTTTTACAAATGCACCAAGACTGTTTACATCATGTCTCCGGAGGCCAAACTCCAGGAGTGTTTGAGCTGGTGAGGCATGACTGAGAGATTAAACACCCTTCAATAAGGGCCATTTATGGCATTGTCTATTATTTTATCAACCCTCACTCAAAGAGCCTTCGCACCATATGCTATAGAAGGAACATGTTTAGCAGCCATGATTTGTAGAAGTGTTTGAAGGGACAGGCCTTTTAGAGAGTTCATTAAGGAACAGAAGGCAGATTAAATGGAGTTGTTTTTCCTTTGTATCAAGCTGCACTGCTTGTTAAAAATGCCACTTGAATCGAAGATTTCACCTAAGTACTTGTATTCTGTCACGTGTTCCAGGGCTGAGCTGTCCAGATAAAACGTGGGCAGTAAGGTTCTTCTTGTTTTGACTAACATGGTCTTAGTTCTGCTGAGGTTGACTTGGAGCCCGTGCTTTGCTGCATATGTGGCTATTGCATTGATGAGTCGTTGCAGGCTGACCTTTGTGTGACTGATCAAGACAACATCATTGACGTACAGCATGTGAGAGGCTCTAAAACCAGACAGTTTGGGAGGATGGGTAGAAGACAGCTCCGCCAGATACAGATTGAAAAAGAACGGTGCTAAGATGCATCCTTGTTTGGGGCCATTTCATGTGAAGATTTTTCTTGAAACTGATGCATCTGAACCCAACTTCACCCTAGTCCATGTGTTAGTATAGAGTAGTTGAATGGCACTGAGGAGTGATGGGGAAATTCCCCAGTTTAGTAGTTTGGACCTGTTGGAAATGGCTCTTTTTGCAGGGTTATCCCCAAACTTTTTCCTTCTTCCTCCTATTTTTTCCTGACCTGCTGTTGTTGGCTATAGATTTTGGGCACTTTACCACTGCTGATCAGTGCTAAAGTGCATATGCTCTCTGTGTAAATTAGTTATGTGATTGGTTACCCATGATTGGCATATTTGTTTTACCAGTAGGTCCCTAGTAAAGTGCACTGAGTGTGCCAGGGCTGGTAAATCAAATGCTACTAGTGGACCTACAGCAACTGATTGTGCCACCTACATGAGTAGCCCTGAAAACATGTTTCAGGCCTGCCACCATGGTGCCTGCGCGCAGTTTGTTAACTGCCATGTCGACTTGGCAAGTGCACCCACTTGCCAGGCCCTAACCTTCCCTTTTCTTACATATAGGGCACCCCTATGGTGGGCCAAGGAACCCCCTGGGCAGGGTGCAGTGTATGTGAAAGGTTGGACATGTACTAGTGTCTGTAACATGTCCTGATAGTGAAATACTGCCAATTTCGTTTTTCACTATTGAAAGGCTATTCTGCCTCATAGGACAGAATGGGGAATGCTTTGTAACATTTTACAAGCATATCTTCCCATAGGGATAAGATGGAAAAAGGAGTTTGGTATCCCTGAACTCATGGTTTAATAACACATCTTTAGTAAAGATGGTTTTTAAATTGTGTGTTTGAAAATACCACTTTTAGAAAGTGGCTATTTTCTTGTTCAACCATCCTGTGTGCCTCTGCCTGTTTGTGGATTGCCTGTCTGGCTTGGGAGTGACAGGGGCTGAGGAGGTGCAGTGGCTCCAGGAGTCTGGATGAGTCAGCACTAGGCTGAATAGGCCTGATCTGCATTTGGAGTGGTGGGAGGAGTAGCACCTGTACCTGAATAGGGCTGTGCCTGCCTTCCACAATGGTGTGTCTGGGGACAAGGCTCACACTGACAATGGATGTTGTTGTGCACTTTGCAGAGTGCCCCCCAGAACGGGTTTGAACTGGGCTCAGAGCCCCTTGCACAAAGAGAACAAAGACATTTTGGGGTGTAAGTATTAGACTTAAAACCCCTGAACTGTAGATCATTCCTGGAATTCAAGAGGAACCTTTGACAAGGAGAAGAGGTGGAGAGACTGAGGAGAAGTACTGCCCTGCTGTGTGTCTGGGGTTGGCCTGCAGTTGCTGTTTCTGCTAAGAAAGGAGAAGGAATTTGCTGTGTGCTGTGTCCCCTGCTTGAAGGAGATCTCCAAGGGACTGCAGTGAGCTGGCCTCCTGTTCAGAAGTCTCAGGGACACAAGGACTTCACCCCCAGCTCCCCTGAACTCTGCTGTTGTGAGTTCTGACCTCCCTTGAGGTGACTGTGCCAGTTTTGGGCCTCTGGAGGTTGTTGCTGCTGTTTGGGAGCTGGAAGAGAGAAGAAACTCAAAGAACTACAGAAATTGATGCATCACTCTTCTTGCGGCTGTTTTTCGGAATTTCCAAGCATCGTACCTGTGCGGCAAGTTCTTCCGACGCATTACCTCCGGGCTGGAACCGGCACGAAGAATCGACGCAACACTCCCCATACAGACCGGAATCGACGCAACCCTTCCTCTGCGTGCAGCGGGACTGTCGCATCGCCTCCTCAGGGTCTCAGGAGTGTCGCATCTCTTTGTTTTCTGATGGTGGGGCTGTTTGGCTTGGTGAACTTCGACGCAACTACAGGTACTTTGGTGAAAAGTTACGCATCCATAGTTTTCTATGGTACATGTTCTTGAAACCTTTTGAAAGTCATATTTTTGAACTGTGTATATTGGATTTGTGTCGCTTGGTCTTGTTTAGTTTAGATAAAGATATTTTATTTTTCTAACCTGGTGTGGTGTCCTTTGTGGTGTTTTCACTGTGTTACTGTGAGTGTTGGTACAAATACTTTACACATTGCCTTTGGGATAAGCCTTTCTGCTCGTGCTAAGCTACCACAAGGGGGTGAGCAGGGGTTATCTAAAGTGTGCATCCCCCTTACCCTGACTAGAAGCAAGGGTCCCTATTTGGACAAAGGTACCTAACTAGGGACCCTCATTTCTAACAGGACCACAAGACAAGCTTGACTGTATCAAAAGCAGAACGGAAGTCCACAAAGCACAGATGTAAATTTGCAGAGCAACGTCCGGCTAAGTCTATTAGCAGGATCATCATTAAGATATTGGTTATTTTGCCTGTGTTCTTGACGAACCCTGTTTGGTTCAGCAGAATCAGTAAGTCTACCTCAGCCCAAGGTATTAGATTGGCCAGCAGAAGCTTGGTGAAATATTTTGCCTCCTCGTCTAGGAGAGTGATCAGCAGGTAATTTGAAGGTGTTGTTTTCTTACCAGCTTTGTAGATCTGGACTATAATTGACTCCTGGGATGTCCTGGTCAAGAAGGACGTGGTTATACAAGGAGCACAGTTGTTTAGCCCAATACTGGGGATTCTCTTTAAAACTGGCTTGAGGGAGGACCGTTGGGGCCTGGTGTGCTGTTGCGATGCCTGGAGATGATTATTTTTTCCACATCTTCCGGGAGAATTGGATTGCGGGGGAGATCAGCCGCCGAAGTTGGTAACTTGATTTTGTGCGACCCCTGACTTGTTTTGGAGCCCCATACATCTTCTGTATATATGACGACCAGCAGGCTTCTGAGATGTTTGAGGACGGGGGGGCGGCCGAGGGCCTGAGGTGAGATTCACCAGTCCTTTAGGTGGCTACAAGAATTTTTTGGCAGTTCCGTTGTGACTCTGATTTAGTTGACTCCCTTGTGGCTTTTTTATATAAGATTCTCAATTTAGGCAGAACCACCCTCCATAAAGTTGGGTTTGAACTGCTTTACAGGAGCTGCAGGGCATGGTTCAACTTCTTTTTAGCTCTGATGAGTTGGACAAAAGGCCTCCCGGGATATGTCAGTGCTGGAGCCTTTGGCTTGCCATGGGGGAGGCGGTGTTCGGCCAGAAGACGTTTTGGAAACTGGGCCCATTGTTCTAATACATCAGAGGTAATTTTGCGAGAAAGTGCAAATTTGCTCCTTGCATTGGCCTCAACCTGCGCATTGGATCCTGTTGTCTAGTGCAGCCTCCTGTAGATTGTGGAGAAAAAGATTTCACCAGGACTCAGATTTGAAAGTCAGTGCTGGATCAGTACATGCACCAGAATTGTAAACACTGTGCTTTAGGGTACTCCCGTGTGTCAGTAGTGGTGCAGTGAGCACACTATGGGCCGATTTGCGATTGGGCCGAAATCCTCCGACCGAACCGGGACCCGAGAGATTTCCGACCGACCGGACCCGTGCAGCCTCGGACCGAACGAGTACGATGCGTCCGTGATGCTATCGCACTAGAGTCAGGTCGGACTCCCATTGAAGTCAATGGGGCCGGGTCGCATAACCGCGAGGCGGGCTCCCATTGCCTCAATGGGTGCGAGGCGAGCAAGTGGCGCCCTCACAGCGTGGTACGCCGGCGGCGCCGATCCTCGCGCCGCGACACGCACAGGTAGGGGGACCCATGGGTCCCCTGTGTGCGACTCGCGGCTGCCACGCGACAGGGGGTCCGACACGGACCCTCGAGTACGGGCTCCGACTGCTCTTCGAGCCAGACGGCGCAGTGTCGGTCGGACTGTCTCCGCGGCGCGCATCGTGACTTACCTCGGCCGGGGAACGCTTCCATTGCGCTGGTGCGAGTCGTGTCCGAGCGTAGTCGGTCGGTGCGGCTTGGACCCGGGAACGAGTCGGTCGGAGCGGTTGGGACGCCCAAACGAGCCTGTCGGGCGATTTCCGCATCGCACTCGGCCGTCCGGATGCACGTACGCAATCGGTCGGGAAATAGGGCTCCGAATCGGATCCGCGTTGCTTCGAATCCGATTCGAGCCCTACCGCCGAGATCGGAATCGCCCCTAGTGTGTTTTTATTTGTACGCTGAATTGTGTATTATATATGCAATTAGAATTTTTCTCTGAATAGAGGATTTTTAATGGTTTTTTTTATGTAGAAAGGAATTATAAGATATTTTTTTAATTAAAACTTTTGATGTGGAAATTCTTCCTTGGTGGCATTTGTGCTTCTATAAGAGAGTTTGTGTGGATGTTATTGAGTTAGGTGAATTGAGTGGTTGGTATATTTATTAGAAAATATTTATGGACAGAAGGGGAAGTTTTATTTCTCTACTGTATCATAGTGCCCTGTTCCCTTGGTGTGAAGGGCCTCCTCTCTCTTTTTGTAAGTTGATTGCGGAGTCTGTGCCATTGACCAACTGGACCTGATCGTAAATAGGGCAGTGTAGATTTAACTCAATCCTGTGGGATTGATGGTCGCTTTCCAGACAAGATCCCATTTCGTAGAGTCTGACCCTAGGAAACAGGTCTAGGGACACAAAGGTGTAGTCGATGACATAGTTAGTGTCTACTGAATGGAATGAAGGTTGCGCTGGAATATCAGGATGAATGCGAATGTTTAGAGATCTCAACCCCAGGTGCTCCACCTCGTTGGTGAAGGTTCGACCCCTACTATCCTTCCTCAAGGGTCACGACTGAAACAAAGGAACATGCCAGATCTGATTGTGAGTTTAGAGGATTTGGTCATGTGTTACTGGCTGCAGCAGGTTGTTGTTGAAATCACCTGTCATCAGGATAAGCTGAGTAGGGTTTAGAGGTTTTTGATCAGAGATGAAGGCCAGTATGATGTCGATGGTTTCCTGTTTCTTGGCAGGCACGGGGGGATATAAACATTAATATTCAGCAAAGGTTGTGCGCTGACTAGGAAGCATCCCAAGAGCTTTACGGCTTTCAAACTTGGGTGGTCAATGAAAATCTCTTTACATTTAACATTGATTTCAGCTGATAGGTAGATGGAGAGACCCCCGGCAGGTAGACGTAAAGTGTGATTTGACTGCCAGTTTGCTAAAGCCAAGTAATGCTGGTAAATCTAAAGCCTTGAGGGCCCAGGTTTCCTGGAATATTGCCAGATGAAAGGGCTTAATGTAGTCTAAAAAATGTGCATCTTCAATTTTGGTTTGGAGACCCTCGATGTTCCATGAGCAGACTGCAAAACAATCTCTAGATAGTCCGTCGGCTGGGTGGTCATTTTGTCAGGAATTCCTGTGCCTGTTGGTGTTTGATTGCAGCTTACCTGGGAGCCATGCCCATTCAGAAGGCGCCTGTTGTGTTTGGCTTTGTAGGTGTTTGACCTAATTATTTCTGTTTAATTGGGTATCGGGGCAAGCTGTTGTGGATATCAAGTGGCTCCATGCACCTCTAAGAACTGACGTGGCCTGGAGTTGCTTGTTTAGATGAGCGGATGTTTCTTGCTTGCCCCAGCATCTTGACTGGGTTGTAAAGAGCACACTATGGTCGGACCAGATGGAGTTTAGAATTGCGGGCAAGCTTCAGCCTAATGGCAGGAGATCTTGACACCTCACTGAGCAAAAACAGTTTTTTCCGCTCTCACCTGCTCAGCCAACAGGGGCCTGGACCAGGTAATAGCTGTAGAGTCCTCCATGCTGAAGCTTGATGACCTTAAAAAGATGACTGTGTGTATTTCCGATGACTTGATGTGCCGTAGTGAAGGAATTTCTTGAGCCATCCGAAGCATTGAGCCTCTGTTGATGATGTCAAATTGCCCCGTGATTTGTATTTTAGGGTAAAGGTCAACTTGCAGGGGCTTCCAGTAACACTGCCAGTCTCTATGACTAGTTGCAGTCTTTATGACTAGTTGCTTGCCGGAAGATGTGCTGGTGACTGTTAATGACTGGAGCTTCAAGGAGGCCAAGGGAATAGGCCTAATGTCAGGTTTTGGTGTGGGGAGAAGCCTTGCGGGACTGAATTGGGTGGCAGGTTGAACAACAGGTTAAACGGCAGATTATACGGGAGAGATTCCCTCTGTTCAGCACAGGGCTGGTTGCTGTTCTCAGTGAAATCCATAAGGAGTGAAAGACCTGCTTGTCCAGCTTGAGCTCCTTGCATATTTTGTTCAGGTGCCACAGGACTGGCTACCTCACCAGGACTTGATTTATGGGCTATCACGAAACTGAAGATGAACAACCCACTGTAGTACCTTGCTCCCCTATGGACACTGTAACTGACATACTGCCATTCCACACGCAGGCATGGGAGGAGCCCTTTAAAAGTTTACTCAGCGCCCACGAGGAGGAGCCCCGTGGGGCGTGCCCGATGACGCTGGCCATGTCGGCCCTATCGGAGGAGACCTGTGGGTGGAGATGCGTGCTGCACGCGTTGAAGAGGGAGGAAGTGGAGTCGAAGAGCTCGGAAGAAGAGCAGGAGATGCCCACGCCGGTTCGGGAAGCAAGACCCCGGGAGTCCCCGAGGGAAGACGGAGCCAGGAACCTCGTCCTAGATGACACCAACACGCCAGGAGGCCAACGGGACAGCGCATCACCCCCGTCACTCTCCAGGAGGAGGGTGGCTAGACAAGGCACGGTCCAGACCACGGGGCTTCTCCGGGCACTGGGCGGGGAAGGGAACGTTGTAGAAGGAGGGCACCGTACCTCGGTAACAGCAAAACACATGGTGTTGGAAACGGGTGATATTCCCTCACGTCCCATACCCTGAGTCTAAGGAGGACTTCCAGTCCTTCCTACTCACCATGGCCTTGTTTTGTTTTGTTTTCCCTTTCCTACTTCTCGGGAGAACGGTGGAAGCCAGTGATCTCAGCCTATCTCTTGGGAATCCTCAGTGAATTCGGGAGTGCTCCGCTAACCAGGACTCAACAGTTGCCCCAACTGGATATTGTTCCATCGTATGCCCACAATAAAAGACGTACAGAGAAACATAGAAATCGGTCTCTATTGCATCCTTTTGCCTTCGCATTGTATCTACTCGGGGTGGCTCCATGACATGGGCTTAACTTGATGGGAGAGCCAGCTCAGGAAATGGCTTGTTGTGAGTGGAAGAAAAGTTTGTTTGCACTAGAGATTACACTTTTGGGGGGTCAAGGTTGATGGAGGTTAAGTCTCTTGTAAAGCCTCTTCCACTGATAGTTCATTGACAATGGCTGAGCTCCTTAAGGTAGACCTGGAGATGGAATAAATTTGGTCAAGCTGCATAGGAGGGGCGCCTTTTGCGTGTAGTTTGTTATGAGTCTTTCTGAGCCTTTTGCGCTGTCTTTTCATCTGTAGTGTGGTTCTTGCTGGAAGGCTATGAGCAGTCAATTTGATGGAAGGTTGAGGCATTATGGTGCGCTGTTGAATGGTTTTATTTGAAGCCCCTGTTTGTTGTAACCTGGTAGGAGTACTAACGTCAGCACTTTTGAGAGTTACCTGGCAGGCAGCTGCAGGTTGTATGTTTATGCTTCTCTGTTGGCCAACATTAAGGACTGGGTTTAGTTGAAGCTTCATTTCTGTTAGCACCGAGGTTAAAATGGCTGGAAGGCCAACCAGCTTGTCTAGCATAAGGCCGCAAGAACAGGAAGGAGCCAGTCGGGTCGTCAGATTGTGCATGTTGTACCAACTAATTTAATGTTCCGATTTTTGAGTCAATAGCTGTGACATAGATTGCCATGTAGTTGAGAAGATCAACCTGCAGATCTAACTTATTTGAGTGGTATGTTAAAGGGTTGACAACTAGTTGGAATGACCGGAGCAGAGCGTCCTAGGTGTCAGCTGACCCGTTTTTTTGTTGGGTTATCATCTAGACAGGGTCTTGGCTCATTAAAATCAGGACTGGACGATCAGTGTGTTGCCTGCTGAGAGCCTCTTAGAGCCTGGAGCTGCCTGACACATGGCTTGAAGTTGAGGAGACACCTCGTAGAACAGGGGAGCAGGTACTTTGAAGGAAGAAATTCTGCTTCTTGGTTGTGTTCAGCTGGCTTTATGGCTGAAGGCAGAAGGCCATGAACTGAGGAGATTTTGCTGGGGCAGACTCAACATATCCCTGATTGTCTGAGGAAGAACTCCGAGGGACCGTTTGGGCCTTCCTTCCTTTGGGAAGTTTAACTTGGTCCAGCATGCTGCTGAGGCCCTTTGAATCAGAGGGGACTTAAACCGATGCCCCCATGACATTTAACGCGGTGGCCGGCTGAGAGTTGGGGGCCATAAAGGCCTCTGCAATGGAACTGACACCCACTTCTGAGTTACCTAATGCCATGGATAGCCTTTTATCCCTCGCTTCCAAGTTCTTTTTTGCTCATTCCTCACAGTGGAAGGAACCCTTTCTCTTTGGCACTCTGGGCTTTTTCACACGGCTATCATGGACGTCTATCAGTGGCGGTTCAGCTGTAGGGGAAATGTGCAGTTGTATGGGTGCATGCGTCCATTGGGTCATTTAAAAACCTAAATCTGTTCAGCGAATTTGAAAAGTTTGACCTCAGAGCTTGGAGCTGGGCAGCCTACCCAGAGGCTAGATGATGAGGCTCCGAGTCTTGCTCAGTTTGGCTTAGGGTTAGCAGGGAGGACTCAAGAATGGCGATGTATTTAGGGGTGTTGGAGTACCTAGGTTTGCACCTTGAGCTTTTCGGTGGTGCCATGCTCTTGCCTGAGTGCATGTTGCTGTCCTGCTTCCTCTAGCTTCCTTTGCTGGACAAGAATTTTCTCTACGGGATGAAAACCAATGGCAAAGGGTACTTAGACCCACAAGTAGTGCTGGAATTAAACCGGGCGAGGGAGCACACACAGGGCCGGACTGGCCATAGCAGGCACCGGGCGTTTCCCCAGTGGGCCGCTAGAGTGGAGGCCGGTTTTGGGCCCCTGGGGGGCCATTTTTCTAACCGGGGGCTGGCAATATCGGCCCCCTGTAACAAAATCGGCCGAAACCGGCGCTCGCAAACTGCTCGGCTGCCAGTCCGGCCCTGAGCACACAGCAAAGGGCAAGCTGTGTCACGGACCTGGCCGGGCCGCTTCCGCTAACGTGGGACCTGATTTTGCCGATGCCTCATCCCAGTTTATCTGGTGCCATGTTAGACAAAGTAATTTATGTTTACGACTGTACCATCACAGATGCAGCCTCTGATGGGTATTTACCCCATGTAAATCTTAAGCAGCTCACTTTCAGAAGGCATGCTCAGGCTCATAAACAAACAATTTTCCTCGTGGGCAAATTATGCTAGATAATCCTGCACCCTGGCACTGGGCGGACAATGGTGGAACCAGGGTTATATCTCATGTTGCATAGTTTCGCTTCTAGCTTCAGTCTTCTGTCTTCTTCTGTGAACCTCTTGATTTTTTTTATTTTTATGAGTAGTGAAGTCCCTGAGCCTGCAAGGGTTGAGGTCACCTCTCTTAGTCATTTTTAACACACTTGGTGTGTGTGTGTGTGTGTGTGTGTGTGTGTGTATGTGTGTATGTACACAATCATATGTGCATCTGGGAAAAGGGTTCTGCCTAACACACTGTCTCACACACAAAAAAAACACATACGCAAACACTAATATATTTCTAGAATACTTTTGAGTATCCTCATTTATACCCTGTGTAATGGGAGAGGCAAAAAGTTAAATAAGACCATATCATCTTCAAATTGGAAAGTCAACTCACTTCAACAGAGATAAAGCCCACTCAGGATAAGCAGGAACTAGACATTTATCACAGCGTTTATTTTTTTGCACAGTTTAGGAAATTATAGGAAAGATAGAATTGATCTGCATGTTTCTACACATTCTGATCTACAGCATTTTTTTTTTAAAATGTGACTTGTATTAAACTGATGCTAATATCTTTTTGCAACACATACTGAACTGCTCTATGGTGTGTTTAAATTTCCATTATAGATTTTCCCTAAAAATTCTTTGTGTTTGCAAACATCCGATCTCTTTCATATGAAAGGGCAACATTCAAAGCATTTAAGCGATTTGTGGGAAGGTTGATGGTGTAACCATGTATTATAAGGAATAAAGTACCCAATGCCATACATTATAAAAATATAGAAGAGTTCCGTGATCATATAAAGGAACGAGGCCGTGTTCCTCCTTATAATGTATGACTGAGGAACTTAATCCCAAATATATTGCATATATACTGTTTATTGAGTAGGCCTTATTTCAAGTGATTCAAATGTCTTTTGTTTTGGCCTGCAGGAAGCATGAATTTGAAAATATGTATATATCTATGAGTGTGTCCGTTAACACACATTGATGCCCCCCCCACTCAGAAGTGGTACTTATATCCTTCTGTTTGTGCATGCATGGGGAGGCTGAAGTGTGTGTATCTGACACAAATACACTAGGAAACATCGAGCCTACAAACACATCCTGAAGTATACATCTATTACTCTAATCTGCAGGGCCATTTCTACCATTAGGCAGGACTAGGCGGCCGCCTAGGGCAGCAAAAGGAGGAGGGCGGCAAAAAACATGAGGTTGGGATCGCCTGTCACTTTCTTGCAACAGCTTAGGGATGCAGTGGAGGAGAAAGTTAAACGCAGCCCGTCTTGTCACCGCAAAGATGTTTCTAAAGGGAGAGCAACAATCCATTTGTGTTGCTGTTGTTTATCTTTGGCGGATCGGAAATTATGGGCAGGCTCATCACAGCTCTGACACTCCGAATAAACGCTGCTATTTGGGGGCGGTCGGCTCCAGTGGAGGGAATCGGAAAAAAATAACAGTGTTCCCAGGAGGGAACTAAAGGTGCCGTATCAAGACGACGTCGGATTCGATAAAGATAATGGCTTCAAATTCTATTTGCAGGGCCCTAGGGAGGTGCCAACTCAGTCCTACGCGTTCCGCTTTAATTAAATTAAGGCTAAGGAGCCGTGGCCTTCTTTAATAAACACCCAGCGCCTCGACGACCTCCCTACTAACCTCTGCATAAAATATTAATCAGACCTGGCATATGTTGGCTCAGCAGCAGGTGAGCAATAAGCGGCAACTTATGGTCTGAAGAGCAAAATTAAATCCCTGGTCAATAAAATAACAAAAATGCTAAAGGAGGTACTAGTCTGTTTGAGTTATTATACATATTCCAACAGATCTGTAATTATAACAAGGATGTGGCTATCATATACCCAGGGGCATATATAATTTTCCAGATGACCGTGCTATGCTGTCCAATTACAGCC
Source organism: Calotriton arnoldi (assembly GCA_963921515.1). Classification (NCBI taxonomy): domain Eukaryota; kingdom Metazoa; phylum Chordata; class Amphibia; order Caudata; family Salamandridae; genus Calotriton; species Calotriton arnoldi. Next base: position 970,957 of record CAWUFW010000934.1, read on the forward strand.
CCAATGTCCAGTTACTGCCTCAATACCAGCCACAGCACCACATAAAAAGGCACAAATATGTACGAAAGTCACAGCGATCAGGAACAGCATTGATGGTAGCAGTGCAGGTTCCAATGATATTCATAGATTTCTGCTATAAGGGCTCAGTGAGATTCTCCACTGGGAAAGTTTTGAATGATATGGGGTCACATTTTACACTGATTGGCTCAAAAGCCATTGGTGTGCCAAGCCAGGGCAGCCTGACGCTCCCCAGGTGTGGACCCCATTTATTCAAAATGTGCAGTGGATACACTGTGTATGTCAATTGGTGCACCTAATATGAATTGGGTGTATTCCCTTATGTTAACAATTACATCTAGTATGCCAGTGCCAGAATTTTGCCAAGAATTACTTTACATATGCCATTGCCAGAAATGTGCCATTTCCACTCACAAACACACGTGCTCACATGTTCACACAGACACATTCTCTCTCTCTCTCTCTCTCTGTCTCTCACACATACACACAATCACACACACACACAAACACACACACAAACGCACACACATGCACTCACTGTCTCTCTCACACATAGACAGTTTTTTTTCCAACTTTCCTGGCTTCAGCTGCCAGCATCAGTCCACTACTGCTCCTCAGCTGCTGTTGCTTGGACCCTCATGCAGGCATGCAGTTACTTCCAGGCTCAGGCTCTGAGGCAGGTAATTGAAAGCTGACATCTGTCTGTCCTCACTGCGCAGAGTTCAGTTTTTCACTTCTAGATTTTTCTCTGTACCCTCTCCCATCATGCCACAGGATCGAGTGAGGTCAGAGAGGCTCCTGAGCTCACCCTTTGATGAGATGGAAGATGATGAGATGACAGCCTGGTATAGGGATGGGCCCGTCACCAAGGCCAGTCTACTCTGCAGCAAAACTAGCAGAGCGGCCACTGTAACTGGCAGTTGAAGTTCTCAAAGAGTGCTAAACGATTGCTGAAGAATAACTAACACCCTAAAGGCAATCCATGACACTGACGCAGCGCCTGTTTACATTTCACACGTTTTACTCTATATTGCATTCCTGAAGACTGTGATGTTTCTGTAGATTTTAACAACGCACCGACACGGTGGGCTTATGGGCCATTTCAGAGAGATGTTGGAAGACAAATAAAGAAAGTGTGTAGACAGTGAGAAACTGCAGAGGACAGTTAGCCTGGATAACAGGGGGAGAGAGTGATGGTAGTAAAAGGGAGGGGGCGGCATTTTTCAATTCTCGCCTAGGGCGGCAAAACACCTAGACACTGTGCGGTATTGTGCGTTCAATGTTTTATTGTTATTTTATTTTTATTGTGTCCACTAGGGCAGATAATCAGTACTCTGTAAACACCAGCTGCTAGAATTAGGATGAAAAAATAAGGGCTGGTTTTTTCGTCTTTAGATAAGAAAAAATCTTATAATTAGCTTCTCTCCCATTTATCTTTTTCTCAGCTCTAGCTCTGTGTTCTAGAAAAGGTTGAATAATTAGAATTTAGCACTTGATTTACAATCTCTCACTGACTCGCCTATTACGTGACAATCTATTGGTTTTGTAACTAGGTCCATTGTTTGTTGTCTTGTAGCCCATGGGAAATGAGTATACAGAAGATGCAAGAGAGCACACGGTAAAGCAACATTATTTGAACAACAGATTCGCAAATTATGGGCTGATGCAATATTTATGAGAGCTTGCTATGAACATAAAAAGGAAAACAAATGCATGCAATAAAAACTCCTGTGACAAGAACAAATTGAAATCCAGGACAGCGAATAACGGTTTAGAAGCGGGCAAAAACATCAAATAGCTGCATCGTGTGAGCCGTGGGACGATTTTTGAAATAAAAAAGGCAACCATTACACATTATTCCAATTTTAAAATCTTCTAAAAATGGACAACTGTTGAACTTACTTATTTGTTGGCAAATATGTTTCGTACTGATGACTGCTTCACGCAGGCCAACTGCTGGGCCTTTCTCTATATATCATACAAGAAGAAAACATGTTTTCGGTTCACAACTTTACAACTTTCATTGTGTTCTTCTAAATCGGGACACTGTCTTTTGAGCAAAACAATTTCCCGTCATGAATTCACCGCATGAGTAGTCCCATGTCATGGGACAGACGGAGGGAGAAGAGCAGTCTGCCGGTGCTTAATTTGAGCTGATGTTTAGTGGTGGGGGATGGGGGGCACCGGCACTCATTTTTGTGGACCCGCATCAATTCTTCCATCATCAGAATTTGACCCAGAGTAAAACAGAGAAAAACATAATCGGGAAAAGAAGAAGAAAACGACGGGAAAACAATGACAAGGAAAGAAGCAGGGATGAAAATGAACCTGCTAAAGTGAGATAAAGAGGCAGGGAGTGTCTAGCGAAGGATGAAAGAGGCATGAGGTACATTCAAGACTAATCAGCCTCCGAATTTGGCACCCCCGACATTCAATATTGCCAACTGTGTGCTCCTGAGCAAAACTTTGGGCCACCGCACAGAGTCTGTCCAGCTAGGACTATCCCTTTGTTTCAGAGCATGGACTCTGGGGTACAAGTGGAACTGATGAGCAGGCCTTGAAAGAGAAAATAGAGAATGTCAGTAGTCTGTCTTTTCTGCTTATTATTGAGCTATCCAAGATGCGTGGCACTGATGTCTGTGTCTAAAAATGCACATTGAAAAAACACTAACTCCCACTAATTCATGCTCGGTGCTAATCTTTAAAGGGGTTCTGGTTTTGACTCGGTAGGATGAACTAACTGGAGGGTTTGTGGATATGTATTTCTTCCCTTTGCCTACTGCAGATTTCCCATCTCAATAAAAGTGCATTGTTTCTCTGTTCACTTAAGGACACATAGATCAAGATGGGAAGCAACGTTACCAATGACTATGTACATTCCTGGAACCCTCCGCATATACATGCTTAAATATCAGTTGTGAAAAATCACAATTTCACTTCCCCCAGTATTTTTTGGGACCAGCACTAGCAAATAAAGATACATTATAAAGAGGAAGGCCTTTTTTGCATCATTAGCACTAGAGACACCTGTATATGCTGCTGCCGGAATACTGCTCTCACAAGTCTTGTGTTTGCTACAAGATATAAAGTTTGTTTTCAGTGAAATGGAACTGTGGTTATCCTGATCTCAGGACAGAGGCAAACTGTGACTGAACTGATTATGCTTTAATCAGTGGCGCTGATGAACTTTGAAACTTGTAGTCCCTAAGACCATACCATGAACTGCCCGAGAAAGCAAGTTTCTGTGAGCAGGAATGTTCTAATGGGGATTCAGGGAGGTTCGCCCACCGTTATTTATTTTTACAAATGGGATATTGTGGGTTTACCGACTCTTCCTTGATGGAAAGTACATGGGTGTGAACGACACCGGATCCGTTCTTTTTTTGCGAGGAGTCATTGGCTTAGCCAATGGGTAAAGGAAAGCTTGCTCACTTCATATGTATCAGGGATGGCTAATTTTATTATTTTCATATTCCTTAATTCACAAGCAGAGTTTGGATATTTGATATTAAAATGAAGCATTGTTTGATCACAATGTAACTACCGAGGCACTTTTCAGGGGCATCTAATACAGAATTATTGCTTCAGTTTTTAATCCAGTGACAACTTGAATCATGTTTATATTTTTTAAATATTCTTAGCTTGTTCTCAAGTTCAGCAGATGTTTGTGATAAACAGTTGCTTTCTGTGTTAAATGACAGTGAGCACACATGACACTGTGGTAAGCTCTGTCGGTACTCTTTCACTTATATTTACACACACCGCTTCATCTCTAGGCCCACGAAGCAGAGCTTTGAGTGACACTAGGCATAAAAGAAGAGCAACGACTCTAGAAATTATGTGAGAGAAGTTCTCAGTGGACTCAAAAAATGTATAAGACACAACTTCTATTGTGGCTGGAACATGCATAAGCTCATGCCTCCTCATGATGTGCATCATTACTTAACCCCTTCGATGCTCATGACGAGCTCAGCTCGTCATGCTGCGCGGTTGGCGTGTGCGCATGACGAGCTGAGCTCGTCACGACCACACCCGCGATCGGAATGTCCAGCACCTGGGCGGAATTCCGATCGCGGCGAAGCGGTTAAGTCAAGCTGTCACTTCTCCAGTTTCATCAGTTTTGTATGGTTTGAGTTTGAGCACGTTTCTCGTGTTTGATTTGTCAACTTCTTCCTCTATTTAGTGATTGCTAAAGAATGCTGCTTACAACCTTCTGGGACTCCCATGATGCACACATTGTAGAATCTGCTTCTGTCTTCTGACTCTACCAACTTTTTCTGGATATTCCACGCATCGTGTTGTCAGTCCGGGCACCTACATATACAGTCTAAGTGGGTCTTCACTGCTTCCAACTGTTGTTCGGCTGTGTCCAGACATAATGGGAATCTGGACAATTCTGCCCTCATTGACTTCACTTCAGGTGCAACCTAGAAGGTGTTGTGCATCTCTTTTCCATTTGAGGATTTAATGGATGTGAGTTAACACATCAGGGTGTCCTGTGTAATTTCCATTATTTCTGTAGATTTTTTGGCTCCTCCCTGAACCGCCCCCGAAAATAGTAACTGCATCTATGATTTGGGTTTAGCTTTTGGAGGCATTATTCCTTACTGCAGACTGTAAGTTTCTGATAAAAGTGTCTCCTTCGGTGATTAGTTCTATTCTCCCTCATTTAGAGCTGTATCCCTTTTTTCTTTTTTCTTTTTTTCCAGTATGTTTGGTAGCACTTTATGGACCCTGCTCTTCCTTTCAGGCATTTGACTTAATGGAGAGTAAAAATTAATGTTGGCATTCAGTTCCAGGTATCGTTCCCTCATTCACCTCTCCTGCAGTTCCCAGCTAAATGGCACTCTCTTATTGTTATAGAAGAGATCTTTCATGTGCCTTCTATGTGGGGTCCAAACCGTGTTCTTTTTTTGTGCTCCCATTTGGTTAAGTTTCTCTCTTATAGTGGTCCACCTCCCATGGGGCCCTGCAGAGTGCATATATCTTGTATGGGACCTCCCCCAGCTCTATGCCTACACTTCAGTCCCCAGTTTACACAAAGTTAATTGCATTTATGCTGCATTTAGTTCCTTTCTGCCATAGCTCACGTTCTCTCTTTGACATAGACCACCCGCCAGGCCTTCAGTGCTATCTTTCTGTCACTCCATATGCTGAGCTCCATTGGGCTTGAAAATAGTCAAGTAATAATCAGGGCCTATGTCAGAGCTGTGCATTCTTGGCCTTCGCCCTTCGTTCATCTCAAATCATTGTTACTGAACCCTCTTCCAGTAGCCATTGGCACAGCTGGGATTTCCATTAATCTACGGGGCCGCTTTCTTCCATCTTCCCACAGTGTTACCTCTGATACTTGTCCATACAACTGCTTAACAGCAAGGTCTCCTCATCCTTGCGGCATGTTCCTGGCTCTCACATTCATGCAACTTGGAACTGCCATGGGTCACAACTTTGTGTCATAGCTCAGGCTTGTCAAAGGGAATAGCACCTCCGAATGCTGATTTTACCCTTTCCCATGCTCATAACAGGCATCATTCCTGGGCGTATCATCCTTTGCGCTGTTCCACCACACGGTTCAGGATCTCTCCCTCCTCGTCTGCTCTTTAGAGTGGTTTGCCCAGCAGAGCTGAAGGAGCTCTTCAGAGCAAATCCATCACAAGAGCAACGAAGTCCCATCTCTTCCACATAATTATATTATAAAAAGCAAACAATTTACAAATTATTGGCTACTGGTATCGTATTGATACATTTATTGTATTTCAGTTAAAAAAAGAAGCACACAAATTAAAGCCCATTCTGTCCCACACCTGGCCTCATACCTGGGTCAGGGGATTATTATGCCCTCCAAAGGGAAAAGAGAAGGCATAGGAAAAGGGGTGACAGGTCAGGAAAAAGGACGTTTGAAATGTATATTTGTGTCAGAATAAGAACTCACAAGCAAGCTCTAAATGACAGTTAGGTTCACATGATTAAAGACCATGGTCCTGTTCTTAGATATGTCTGCATTGGACAAATAATTCCAAAGTAAGTGAAGCATGTATTTGCTAGTGAGCTGTGAAACTTGGTGCAGTGTGCTAAAACGGTGTCTTGTATGTGAATAAAAAGCTCTAAGGATGCTGAGCACAGTACGATACTCCAAAACTAATATAGAAAATGTTTGGCAATGTGTTGTCGTTGCTTGGGGTAGGTTTGTACAAGTGTTCTGCTTAAGTCCTATTAATGGGTAATTAGCTTCTGCTGACTGTCGTGCCGTTGGTGAACCTTTCTGGCTGCTATTCATCTTGTAGAGCATGGTTTCAGATGAGTTGTGGCTGAAGTTGAATATTGCAAAGGCTTTGGAAGGTACCTTAAGAATTATAGTGTGCTCAAGGATAATTTGGCTGGAGGTGGCCAGTCAACCAAATATAAGGTAAAAGAAGCCCAGTGAGACTCTCAACTCTTATGCAGTCCAAATGTATGTTAAATTCCCTGAGGTAAAAAGACTGATATTTTTGTCAAATAGCATTCTTTTAGATTTCGTTCAGCTGTAGCTGGGCAAAACACATTCCAAATATTGGTCTGATAATGTTTCTTCCTACCAAGAACGAGGGACCTGACCTACAGAGAGCTTTTGTGTTTCAGGTTTTATAATTTGTCAATTTTTTCAAAATATCTAATATTAAAATTCCATGCCTGTTTATTTATTTATTGTACTTATTAGAGTGTTTTGTTACAAATATTGTGTGACTTTTTGTGGTCTGTGTTGTTCAAAAACCTTATACCAGCAGTCAGAAATGAGATCGATGTCAATTGTACCAATTTTTGGGTCAGAGCAAGACCATTGGGGGTGGAATTGTGAAGGGAGACTTTAGGAAAAAAACAAGACAGTGTGTGATGACCACCCACCTCAGTACCTCAACCAATACTGGAGGACTCCTGTCAAGGGCCTTGCTTGATGGAGAGTGTGCACAGAGTAGCTTAATTGGAAGTGCCAAAAGTGGAGCCAAAAAAAAGAATAGTGTATGCAGGACAGAGCTGAGGGTTAGAAACTTCCAGATGACCATTGGTGTGTGTGACAAGAGAGAGTCGGTTACATAGCTAATAGGTCCAGAGTCCAGAACTCTTCCATCGACTGCAATGACGGTTTCAGGCTTGTTTTTCTTAAGTAATCCTACTCCCAGTTTTTAGGCTACTGCATCATCCATGAATGTGCCTGTGGCCCCAGAATCCAACAATGCCTGTGCTTCTTGCCTTATTACCTTGGCGGAGTTCCAACAGGTCTCGATCCGCTGACAGGGTGTGGGCTCTTCTATTGAATATATTCTCGAACTCCACCCTAAATGCAGTCCAATCGTAAAGTAACGGGTCATGTCTCTGTACCAACTGAACCACCCATTGAGCTGAGTACCCTGCCAAATATGATATAAGGAAGGCTATTCTTTCCTGATTTGTTATGAATACCTTGTTTTTACAAGCAAAATGCAACAATATCTGTGTAATAAAAACCTGAACTTTGTTTGCATCTCTGTAATATCTTTCTGGGCATGCTAAAGGCATGGGCGAGGGTATTTCTACTGTAATGGGAGGCATATGCAAAGGTGAACTGCTCCCTACATCAAAGGGGTTTCTCTGGATATGCTCCACCTTAGCCTGTAATGCCACGGTCTCTATTCTAGAAGCTGCTAACTCTTGTTGGACCATATGTAAGGCGGCCAACACATCCTCTAAAGTAGCCACATCAAAGCATGGAAACCGATCAAGAGGAGTATAAAACGTGGGCCGATTATTCTGTCGGGTTCACCACTCCTCCGGGTCGGAACGATGCTCAAAAATGGTCCACCTCTTGATAGCACCACGTCTGCTTGCTATAATAGCAGAGATCATTGAAGCGATCAAGGGAGGGAAGGGAAGGAAAGGGTGGGGATAGTGGGGAAGGAGACCTAGAAGACACAAAAAATGCAATAAGACAACCATTCAATACGCAAAAAAAAGACAAACTCTCTAATGATAATAGGTATTTTAACTACTTGTAAAGGAAAATAACATCATAACAGTGTACACCAAGAACACTTAGTATCATCTGAAACAATGTGTACTGACACCTTTAATCGTGGGTGCCACTTAATGATAAGAAGTGCTGCAGGGACAAAAAAAACAACAAGAAGGAAGTTTATATTCCTAGATATTCCTATAGGTACTACTGGCCCATGTATTATGTAATACGATGCACTAAATAGTATGGCTACCTACCCCATAAAAACCTGAGCCTTGCTTCACAGGGAATGTAAGAGACTGACTTTAACCGCTCTACCACAGTTCCCTGTTAGAATAAATGCAAAAAATAAAACAAAGCCATGTTATCTCAATGTTCTGATTAGAAGGGTGATATTCCCACATAACACCACCTCCTAATGTATCAAGGAGAACCACCAGTTATTCTCTTTTACAGATGTTTTGCAGCTTTATATTGCGGCATGTATTTTCCCACAATCCGAATGGTATTCAGATCTGACCATTAGAATCAAGTACGTATTTCTTTAGAGAACAGTTTCAGAAACCGAATATTCGTAACATAGTTTTTATAAACCAGATTTTTCAAAATATAGATGCCAAGAATAACATCCTTTTCCCACAAGCCTTAACTATTAGATGGTTGAAGTACATTAAAGATTTTATGGGGGACTTAGGTCAGTTAGAATTTTTTGAAGATCCATTAAAGATGACTAATATCTCTAGGAAGATTTTAAAAAACAATGTATGTCACACTTGGAAGAACTTAGATATGAAAGCGAAGCCTACAAACCGACAGTTCTCCAAAACCAGATGATTCTCGTTTCCACTGAAATGCAACCGTATTTGACCTACTATGGAACTGGGTACGACAGATTCGTGCTTGCACGTTTTAGATTAGATTCCTTTCATCGTTTAGTATCGTTCCCTACAATAAACGATTGGTCAAAAAATTTAGAAGCTTGCCCCTGTGATGGTGATGCGTCCCAATCGACAATTCATATTGTTTTATTTTGTAAATATTATAGGGAATACAGAAAAAGGTGGATCCTCCCTATTTTAAAAACTTGGGGTTTGAGGCAATGTCGCCCCACCTATTTTGCATTGCAACTATTGGATAGTGAATGTTGTACTAGAAATATTGCAATATTTTAAAAGCGGTAATCAAGTGTAGGAAACAATTGTAAAATTTTAATGCATTGGTCTTATCTGTATAAATTGTTTTAATGAACCTAGCCTGATATGGACAGTCGCTTTTTATTTGAAAAATTGAACAAAGAAGTACTATTATTATGTGGTGGTTTGTACTCCTTTAACAATGATTTTAAATTGAATGTTTAAAATGTATAAATGTATAAATCTGTATTCGTGTATTGTGCTTTTAAGATTCTTCTTATCCTAAAATGAAAATCGAATAAAGCGAATTTGAATTTGAGTTGGTACGCAACTCACCAACGGGAAAAGAATCAAACGAGACTGAGCAATCTCCAAAAGGGTGCCTGTGTCTCTTCTACCCGCATGAGACTGCAAACGTGCGTCTCGCCAACGGGGAGGAACACAGCACTATAGCAATAAGCAAAAATATCTTCCCTGAACGAAATACCTTCAGGGCGGCTTGCCGAAGGACTCTCCTCCTGCACGGAGAGAGCCGGAATGCCCAAATGGACTCCGGGATGCCCAGAGACTAAGCACAGCTGAAATAAGATTGTCTGAACTAGTGGTGCAACAGCACCCTTACCAGACCCATGCAGGGCGGCTCTGTAGAATCCAGACCTCCAGTGCACTGATCCAAAATAATTGCCCACATTAGGGAAGTGGAAGTGCTTTTATCCGATCTTCTGCTCTCCCGCGACATCGACGTGCCTCCGCTAAGATCCCTGGGACGTGTAGTCCTTTAATCCCATTCCGCAACTGGAGCCCTACCGAAGACATAACAGTGTTCAACAGGGGACCAGGTAACGATTCTCACACCCCCCTTGTAGCTGTCTACAGTGAATGCACATCCCCAGCCCCTGTCACTCCAAAACCAGACAGTCAATACACAAACCAGCAGAGGCACACAGAATGGTTAAACAAGAAAATGCATGCTTTCTAAAAGTTATACCAAAAGAAAGGGGTTGGGCTCTTGTAGTCAGTCAGGCTGAGACACCTTAAATCTGCACAAACAAACTTTCTAAAAGTGACATTTTCAAACACACAATTTAAAAACCACCTTTACTAAAAGATGTGTTATTAAATTCTGAGTTCAGAGAGCCTAAACTCCATTTCTCTATCTTGTCCCAATGGAAAGTTATACTTACAAGATGTTACAAAGTAACTCCCATGTTAGCCTATGAGACAGATAGCCTTTCATTAGTGAAAAAAATGAAACACACAGTATTTCACTATCAGGACATGTCACACATACCAGTACATGTCCTATCTTTTACATACACTGCACCCTGCCCATGGGGGTACCTTGGGCCTACCTGAGGGATGTCCTACATGTAAGAAAAGGGAAGGTTATGGCCTGGCAAGTGGGTGCACTTGCCTGGTCGACCTGGCAGTTTAAAACTGTGCGCGCAGACACTACAGTGGTAGGTCTGAGACACATTTACAGGCCTACTCATGTGGGTGGCACAACCAGTGCTGCATACCCACTAGTAGCATTTGATTTACAAGCCCTTATCACATTCAGGGGCCGATTCTGATTCAGGCCGGAAATCTCCCCGACCGAGCCGGACCCGGAGAGATTTCCGACCGAACCGGACCCTAGCAGTCCGACCGAACGAGTACGATGCGCACGTATGCTATTGGATTCGATTCGGTCGGACTCCCATTGAAGTCAATGGGAGCCAGTCGTACGACGCGTACACGGGCTCCCATTGACTCAATGGGCACGACGCGAACAAGGGCGCCCCCTACAGCGTGTTCGCGTCGATGCGGGTCGCACCGTACATGCACGTGTAGGGGGACCCATGGGTCCCCCCTGTGTGCGACTCGCACGCCTACGCTTCCAGGGGGTCCGACACGGACCCCAAAGTGCGGCTCCGACAGCTCCTTGGAGCCGGGCTGCGCGAGTCGGTCGGAGCGGTCGAGGTGCGCATCGTACTTACCCGGCCGGGGAACGTCTCCATTGCAAGGTGCGCGTCGTCCCCGTGTGAGTCGGTCGGAGCGGTCGGGTCCTGCGAACGAGTCGGTCGGAGATTTCGCGAGCGCACGCATCGTACTCGCTCGCCCGGACGCACGTACGACTCGGTCGGGAAATATGGCTCCGAATCGGATCCGGTTAAGCCGAATCCGATTCGGTGCCCTACCGGCCGAGATCGGAATCGGCCCCTCAGTGTACTTTATTAGGGGCTTACCAGCAAATCAAATATGCCAATCATAGATAACCAGTTATAATCATAATTTACAGAGAGAGCATATGCACTTTAGCACTGATCAGCAGTGGTAAAGTACCCAGAGTCCTATAGCCAACAAAAACAGGTCAAGAAAAATAGGAGGAAGAAGCAAAACGTTGGGGATAACATTGCAACAAGGGCCATTTCCAACAGTAGCCAGCATCATCAACAACAAAAAGGATAGAGCGTTGAAGCAAAGAACGCTTAAGACAAGGCAGTTTGGGAAAAGCAGGGAGATCTGATCTGGGGCCATGGAAGAGGAGCAGGAAAATAGATTTCCACTCTCAAAGTCCACCTAGTGGGAGGACCAAGGCGGTAGGACTGTGATAGTCTTTTCTCCACTGACCTGCCAACATCTAAATCAAGCGGGCGGACCGCTAAGGCAGTGGGCAGGAAGACCACAGAAAAAGCAACGGCGGGACCAGTCCCACAAAGATCTAAATCAGACCCTAAGTGACAACTAGGAAGCGATAACAGTATAGACATGTAGCTATAATTATAGTTTAGGAAATGGTAGGTTTCTACACTTTGAGTGATCATGGTGTGATTGTAACCAGTTTTTGCAGACTGCACACAGATTTATGTTGCTGGTGTATAAAACACTGAGTAACCTTACTGGGCCTTTGTGAGAAAACACATTTAATAAACAAATCATTCGTTTCCATTGAGAATGTTGTATGTGTAATCTTATAAACTCATTTTTTGAATAACATTAATGGACCATATACACAACTGGCACTTCAAACCAGACTGTCTCTTGACAAAGTTGTGAAAGTTTAAAACAATGGTACTATTTTCATCCAACATGCTAATATTGTAACCAGTGACCTAGAAGTATCTTTGAGACATCCGAGGGAAGAAGTACATTAATATTGTGCTGACATACTGTGAGAAACATTACTGGCCTGAAAAGCCCACCTAGTAATTTATATGACAGGTTTTGCCAAATTCAGGTTTTGAACCAATGACTATCACATGAGGATCCAAAAAGGTATATATGTTGGGAGAACCTAGTATTGGGATGGGAAATATTCTCAATAGGAATTAGAAGAGAGGTGCTGCAGTAGTTGGGGTTTTCTTTCACCTGTTGGACATTAGACTTTGATGAAGTTTAGCTTAAACTTCAGAGAAAATATAATTTAAAATAAATTAGTAGAATTTGAAAGTCTGTTTTAGTTCAGTTCAGTACATAAGCTTTATTTGGTTCCTTTATCAAAACCATAACAGCAAAATCAGCACTATACGTCTTCATAAAAAGTATAATACCATTACATATAAAAATATTTCATATGTACCCAGTTATAAATAGCTACATACAATTCCTTCAATAAATAAATCAATGACCCTCGAATTTCTTAGGTATAAAAACAGCATACCATAATAATGTAGAGACTGCTAGGCAGATATCTAAGTAATCCTTATGAAATTTAGAAAAAAGTAAAATGTTCATTGTGCATTGACACTTGTCAAGTACAGTAGACCAATCATTCTCCCTTGGTAATGACACAACAAGATGGATAATATTGCATCTAAACCAAGTTAACACAGATCGATGTTGAGTATTATGCACATGCTGCAAATAAAATTGAATGCTCTCGTTAATTAACAACATTTTATCAGATAAGATACTGGCCTTTCCGCATTCCTTATTAAATTGTCTGTTCTCGAGCGGCTTCATTGATATGGTTTTAATTTTCACCTTACTCACTCTGCATAAAGATACAGGATCACTAAAAAAATCTGCTCTACACAACCTATTACAAAAAGCCTTAATATAATTAATCCATGGAATTGTTTTGGCTAAATTCAAAGATAAACAATCACTGGTTATCATTCTGTTCAAAAGTTCCTCTGCCTGCATCCAAATCCTGTTCCTTAGTAAGATCGGTGGATCCTAATAAAAGTTTCTATAGAAGGGGGAACCCAGCTCCTTATGAGAGACATAAGTTGAAACGGTCTGAAAAACTGAAAGCAATTTTCTTAAGCAGGCATTTTCTGCCAACTATAAATTTTTAAGTTTGGCATAACCCCAAACACCTGCCCTATATGTGGCCAAAGAGGCACATTTAGCCCATTAGATAACACCCACTTCTTTCAGCCGTTTAATTCCCAATTTTGCAGAGAAATTAATCATCGCAGTTACAGATTTGTCAAATTTAAATTTTTTAGTTGTGACTAGCTGTGACCAAGTCCCCCATACTTATAAGAGACACAAATAAGAGAATGAGGCAACCTGAACTAAGTTTACTTCCCCCACTTTAAATTGGAAAGCTTTGTCAATGCGCGGGCCACATTTGATAATAAAGGTCTTAGCAAGATGGACCCCTAAGTCCAGGTCAGCCATATCATCCACAAAAACTTAATTATAGATTGTATGCCCTTAGGTGCTCAGACCATAAGTACAGCGTTATTCATATACAGAAGGGTGGGAACTTAGCAATTCAGAATCTGGGAAGAGTCTCTGCTCTGGCCCTCTAACACTACCCAAATTATTATTGCAGAGAGTGAAAAGGACTGGAGCAAAGACACAGCCCTACCTCACCACTCTGCCAATCTCAAAGCTTTGAGTACATTCCACATTTATACCATACCTCACCATGACATTTGCCCCTGAATAAGTTTCTCTGAGGAAATTAACTATCGGGATCTTTATGCCTATTTCGCTTATCATGCGCCATAGTTTGCTATGAGTGATGCAGTCAAAAGCGGTTGACAGATCCATGAATGCCATATAGGTGGGTCCTTTCTTAGCCAGGGTGTATATTCCAAAACATAGACTTAAGTTAAGACATTGTTCTACTGTTCCTACCTCCTAGATTTTGCATCCTAAAGTGCTTCGTTTTATTTAGCCCTGTTCTCCAGTCTTCAATGTAATATCCTACATGCCACATTCAGCAATGAGTCAGGAAGTGAGATCAACCAATAACATTTGTGATCAACCCGATCTCCTTTCTTGTAAATAGGCACAATTAAGGAGGTGGATAAACCCTCTTCCCATTTTCACCCCTGTAGAAGGGAGGTGCTTCTTTTAATTGGGAGGAAGTTAGAGAAGCTATTTTGTCTCTACCATCCGGGAAAGCTCCAGGCCCGGATGGAGTTCCTGGCGATCTCTATTAATCCCATGTGGATCTCTGGGCCCCTATTATCACTCAACATTGAAATTCAGCAGCTCGCAGTCAAATTCCTCTATCCTGGCAAAAATCAGTAACTGTCCCGATTTATAAAAAAGGGAGTGGAGCCAATCCAGCTTGCTATAGGCCCATCTCTTTAGTGGATGTGGAAGTAAAAAAATATTGGCTATGCCCTGCTGAATCGGTTGACAGCGTGGGCAGAGGAGCACAACATACTGTCAGATATTCAATATGGCTTTAGACCAGGATGGGGGATGATTGAGCAAAATTTGAATCAGCATCTTTTGATTAATAAGTAGACTACAGTTAAGAAAGGTACCATCCATCTGACCTTCATGGACCTCAGCCTGGCCTTTGACACAATCAATAGATCAAAGCTCTAGACTGTGCTGAAGCCCATGGGGTGAGATAATGCATTCGTCACTTTCCTGCACGACTTGCACATGGGGCTTAAGACCTCTGTAAGAATTGCCCAATGGGAAGTGCACTCTGCGCTTTAAGTTGGACAGGGGAGTTCATCAGGGCTGCATATTAGCACCTTTGCTTTTCATTTTATATATTAACCAGTTAGAGTATTTTTTATTGGAACAGTGCAAGGATGTCCCCAAGACTTGTTACATATTCGTTCAAGTCTTGTTATATGCGGACGATACTGTCCTTATAGCGCGTACAGACAATGGCTTTCAGCACCTGTTAGATCGATTTACCGTATTCATGGATAGCTTGGGCATGAAAAACAATTTTTCCAAATCATATACCATGGTCTTTGGCCTGTTGAAATCTAAATTTAAAAGCTATTTGATTAAAGGCCATCAAATAGGCAGACTCAACAAATTTTGCTACCTTGGCATGTTACTAGATACTAAATTGAACTGGCAATTGCTGTTTAATGCCCATGTACAGTCTTTTAACAGAGTAGCCTATAGTATTGAGGAGCTTCCTAGGCAGCTTGGCCGTTTTTCATATTATGAAAATTATTGACCTTTATAAAGCTAAATGTATCCCCACAGCAAGTTTTGGCTGTGAGATTTGGGAATAAGTTATGCGATTCAGATGGCTGAAAATAAATTCCTGAGAACGGTTTTGAGGTTTCCCCAAAATGTTCCATCTGAGATTGTTTATGAGGAATTGGGTGTAGGTTATATTTCAGATTACATGCAAGTGAGCCCATTGTTACTGTGATTTTCAGTCTGGCTCAAGAGGGAACTCACTTTTAACAGATGGATTTTAAGAGACTGCCTGGTCCTGTTTCATGGGCTCCATATTCCATTGTTGAACTACATTAAATGTATCTTGAGTGACCTTGGCAGACCTGATCTCTTTTCTGACCCAGACATTATCACTAAAGCAGAAATTCTATGGGTTAAACATGCATTTTATTGTAAAGCCCAGGAAAAAAGGGCAGTGAGTGCGATGTCCAAAAGTTCCCTCGCACATTATTTTTTGATTAAATCTCCGAACCTCATTGATGTATACCTGACAATTGACATGGCTGTCCACTGTAGACAACTTTTGACTTACTTTCATCTGAACCTATTTCCCCAGCTCTTGGTTGGTTGGCATAAGTCCTCTGAGCCTCCACTTTGCACTTGTCATCCTGCTACTATATTTGATACCTTGCACATTATTTTTACCTGTCCTAAATTTTTTAGGCTGTGTTTTAAGTTTATTCGTCTTCTTTTATTCTCATTGGATTTTACACAAGTAAGACCTGCTGTATTGTATCTTCAATATTTAGATTCACCTACTGTTTGTTTTTATGAATCAAGTGTTTTTTGCTGGGTTGTTTCATTCTTATACATGAGATGTTTTGATGGACTACTTGTATTCTTATTTGTCTTATGATTTGTCTAATTCAAATTGAATAAAGTGATTACTGACTGACTGACTAAGTCTTTATAATGCCTAACCTACAGAAAACTTTTAAAACATAGGTCAGGAGTGGGCCCCAAATCTGTATATTTGTTTTAAAAAGGTCAATTGGCACACTGTCTGGCCCAGGCTCCTTCCCAATGTCACTGCTGTTAATGGCTGCTATCATTTCCTCCAGTGAGAAAACAAGGGGGGACTTCCTTCTGTAGTATCCAACCTCATCTGCTCCAATGGCACATATTCAGGGATTGCATAGATATTACTGAAGTGTGCCACCCAATCATCTGGTGGGATACCAACCTCAATCGTAGAGTCAGTTTAATTTTTAAAATAGGAGTTAACAATTATTCACCAAAAAGCGGCACTATCCTCAAGATTGCTAACAGTAATTAACGCTGACCATGCCTCATCTTGTATTGCTTATCTCCTGTCAGCCATCGCAGCCCTATATGCCCGGCTACAGGCTTTAATTCTAACAGGTCTATTAGATGTCTTGTTCAATTCACTAAGGTCTTTAGTGCGTGTAGGGACAGATTTATCAACATTAGAAATTGTGATTTCTAAATTGCGATTCTTACCGGATCACAATTTGAAAATCGCAACTCCTAATGCATAACAATTTTATTTTTAAATAGTGATTTAGAGTGGGTCGCAAATCAACCTACCTAATAAATATTAATAATGTAGGTCACAATTTGTGACCCACTAGGATTAACAGCCATCACACGATGGTGCCTGCTGGAGTTAGCAGACCACCATGTCTGTGATTGCTTTTTAATAGAGCATCTTTTGTCCTAAATGCATCCCATTTTCCTAAAAGGAAAATGGGACGAGTTTTTAAAAAAAAAGAAACAGTGAAGTTTCAGCTTTTTAAGAGTAGGCAGTGGTCTGTGGGACAACTGTTTGCTCATACAAAATAGTTTGTTTAACATTCTCTGAGGGTAAGGGGTCCCATTGGGACTCCTCATTTGCAATTGGGTTACCACCAATTTTGAATTGGTGGTAAAGTATTACTATTTTTTGACCGGTTGCAAAACGTTAATATATACCACTGTGATTCGGTATTTGAAAAGGACACATTAAACATGTCCCTTCCAAATAGCGAATTGGATTTGGCTAACAAACACTTATTGCGATTAGGTAACAATCGCAATTTGCCTTTGTACATTGAAAAAGCTTTTTTGCGGTCGCGAACACCCCGATTTTGCAAATCGGGCCATTGGTGAATGCAAAAAAGCTTTGTACATCTGGCCCTCCAAGTCAAACCAGCCACTGGATTTATTAATACTATGAGGGAATGGAATCGACAGCCGCTCTTTTACATTCCTAGCGATTTCCTGAAATGCATTCTAAATAGCCTCATCCTTAGCTTTCTCATCTACACAGACACTAAAATTCATATTATTGCCCGATACAAGATTTGATAGAAAACCCTCAGGGTAGACTGCGTTCCGTCTCAGGGTAATACCAATAAATCTGGATACTTTTATAATATTCACACATTCTACTCCTCTAGCTTTCACCATGCTGTAAGGGCAGTTGATATCTACACTCTAGGCATTATGATCACTTAACCAGTTGGGAAACATTTTAAAATTACACCTCCGAGAGCTCAAATTTTTTGTCGTCAAAATAAAATCAATTATGGTTCTAGTCCCACTTCCTGTGAAAGTATATTCAAATGCTACATACGGAAGGAAGATTGGTCTCTTTCGCAAAAACAAAATTATATTTAAAAAAGAAGATCATTAAGCTTTTCACCATACCTATCATGACTAAAGTTTAAATCTGAGTCTGTAGTATCCACATATCCTTAAATTTCTCAAGCAGGTAGTGGGCAAAGATGAGAATTAAAACTGAATTCACATATCACATAGTTTTCCACACCTGTGGAAAACAAAAGGTTTTCAAATGTCTATTAAGGAGTTGATCAAACTTACTCTTACATATATATGAAGAAGAGTAGCCATCAACATTTTAAAATGAATAAACTGATAATATGGGGAATCCAGCATTTTATTAGCCACTGCCCCAGAAACAAATGTGACACATAAATAACTAATCCACCCACAGATCTCCCTGCAGTGGAAGGTATCTTCGTCATATGGTATGTAGTATATCCATTAATATCTGGACAGTCAGTAGTCCACGTCTCCTGGAAGCAATAAATCTGAAACTTTGTAACAAAGGATAGCCAGTTTTGGTTTTTGTACTTTACTCTTCAGACCCGCTACATTCCAAAAGAGTAAACTAAAATTGTGGGCATCAACGGGAGTAGTGTCATTTGTACTTAGTGGAATGACCCTGGAATTCATGGGCTGGTTATTAAGTGGTTCTTTATTCTTCATCAGTGATGCTCCTGCAGTAGCCATTTTATCAAAAGAAGAATGGGAGATCACTACATTACTATGGTGAGATCATCCCAGAACGTTAACAGCAGGAACTAGAGACCATGCCTGTGCTCACATTATTTTGTCCAATCACGCATTCTCAGATTGTACTGGGCCCCCCAAATTCTGCAGGCATGTAGAAATAGCCCAGTGTAACAGCAGTAATCTGCATTTGGAAAGCCGCTGACAACCTAAATCTAGACAGAATCAGCTCTACCAATTTTGGAGACCTAAAATTCATTATAATACAATTACCTGGAACAGTCTTAATGCTTCTAACCAACCAGCTTACTCTGTGAACCATGTTGACATCTTTGAAAAGGTCATTGGTTAGGAATACTTTCTTCCCATCTCAGTGTATTGATTTGTTCTTTAGATTCTTCCAGTTCTCTCTCTGGTTGTGCTCTAGCAGAGGAACATTCTTCAATACAATTATATCTGGCATGGCCTGAGGAGGAAGGTCTAGAAAATGTTGGTAACAGGGAGGTTTGTGCTTGGCATGGGTAGAATTACTGGGAGGATTATAATTGGTGTCTTAGAGCCTCATTAGTCCTTCCTTGGTTATCACAATCTGACATAACCCTTAGAAGCCAGGGTTGGAACACTAGTTAGAGTGTCTACATGTGAGATAGCTGCCATATTTAGAGAAGGCCTCACTGAATTTTAACTCTTTCACTAGCTCAAAACATTTAGTGGCAATGTTTTCAACCACCTTTAACCTAGATAACATTGAGTCCAGTGAACCTTTTACTGTTGCTTCTATTCCCCTTAAGTTGGAAAAAGTTTTGTCAGTATCTGAGCCAGAAATACTTTGAGCAGAATGACGTTTTTCTTTATCCAATCGACAATACAAATTCCTATCTTACTGTATGTCCCTCCCCTCCCTAGATTTTTTTAGGCCTTTACATGGAGCATTAGGTGCTGTTTTTCTTGTTGGCAAAGGTGAGGACTCTGGGACAATGTCTAAAATACTCTTGATCACGAACGGGTTCAGAGAAATACTTGGGTTCGAGTTCGCATTGCTCTTTGTCCCTATCAATTCCCACAAGGTCATCACTATCTTTTATTAAAGAATTCCCAGTTATGTCATTAACAGTTCAATGTGCAGTAACCAGCCTATCTTGTGTTGCCTGTCTCTCTTTTAATGTCTCCCAGAGCACTAGTTACACATTCTGTTATAGATCTTGGTGCTTTATCAGAGTTCCTTTCAGGATGGGTGTTTAGCTTCCTGTTCCACATTTTCAGAGGAGCAGCTGAAAGCATCAGATACCATGATCCAGGGGTCAAAAAGGGTGACCTAGCCCAGCCCTGTCTTCTCTGGATGGGTGCAGATGGGCCTGCTCTTGGCCTGGTCTTCGATTAGGTAGGTCCCTGTACGCGTCCCTCTAGCTTTAATAGCGCTAATGAGGGAGTCGCCGAACCTCCTGTAGCGGATTATGGGTAGTTAAGTCCTTTGCTCAGGATTCCAGCAATTTGGGTCCTGCACTGTGGGCTCCAAGCACGCTTTAATAGCGCTGATGAGGGAGTCCCCCACCTACTCCAGCAGTAGGATTATGGATAATGAAGTCCTTTGCTCAGAATACCAGCAATGTGCATGATAAGTCATAGTGGACGAGTAATGGGAAACCATGACCGCGATCTCCACAAGCAGCCCAAAATGACGAAGAAAGACTGAGAAACTCCTCCGGAATCCAGCAGACCCTTTGGAAAACCTGGCTCCTCATAGTATACTTGCGGGAACGTTGCAGATCCATCCATACCAGTTTTACTACAGTTCCGTAACTGCAAAAAAAATTATTATTTTAGAATGGCTCGTGTCATGATGGAAAACCAGGGAAAGGACTACACTTTTATTTTTTTTCTTTCGTTTTCAAGATGAGTTTAATATTCAAGCAAAGGAGCCCACATCCTGCATATCCTGTCTCCACAGAGTCCAGGCTACAACTTCTAGGGTTGCAGTTGGATGTAATGGAGAAGGAATGCTGAGCATGAGAGCTATCAAAAGTAAACACTTACAATCATAAACACAGAGCAAGGCAAAGAATGAAATGAATGCAGAATGCAGTTAAGTGCAAGGACATAAACAAAGGAATAATGTCCATGTCTATTACTACATCATCCTCCCCCTTATAAAACAAAACAATTGAAAAAGTAAAAATAATTCAGAACACATACAAATCTTTGTACTTTGCAAGCATAGATACATTGGGAGAAGAAGATCTAACACGCCTGTCAGGTTCTGCTGCATTGGTACGTTGAGAAAAGACTAAGGCCAACACATTCAGCTGAATTACCTATTGAACTCTACTCAGTGAGAACCGAATCTGTGCATAATTCAGACGTGTTAGACACAGGAGGGATAGAAGACCGGCCCCCACTTGAGTGAAAATTGGTATCTTTCAAAACAGACCAGCCATCAGAGTCTTGACATCCTTCCACACCTTTGTGTGTGAGAATTCTACCAGCTTGTTTAGGGGTAATTTTCATGAGAGCCCTTTTGCTCCACCAACCGTTTAAATTCAGTAAAACTGAGTCTCTGGAAACTTTAATAATCTGCACAGGCTCTGAGAAAATTGACTCCCCCGTCCTTTTTTTTTTAACACTTTATTTTCCATTTTTCAAATACAAAGATATTATACATATGAAGTCGTTCACCAACATTTCAGTATACATTGTCAACCACATTTCTGTCAGTGATTATCCTAATTGGCAATCCTCAAGATAAATACCAGGCAATATTAAACTACAACATTCACAGTTTGACGTGCAAAGATAAGGAGAACAATAGAAGGATCCCGGTGGAAAACCTATTCCCAATCAGGAACAGCCGTACTCATGGTCCGCACCTGTTAGGTAAATGTACATAGTAATGTCACACAATATCAATAAGGCATTATAACAGAACCATTTGTGAATCATCTCTATCCCACACCTTCTGGGACAAAGCCTTTTTCCACTTGCGAATTTGAGTCTTGGCGCTGCTTCTCAATGTATAATCGATACGGGCCCCATATATCTTTGGGGCGGGATGTGCTGGGCATAACACTTGCGTACACTTCACTATTGACATTACAGTACGCCAGACTATGCAGCCAGCTCTGGACAGTTGGGGCTGTCCTGCGCCCCCAATGGATGGCCACTTCTCGCTTTGCCAACAAAAGGCCCAGTGATGCAAATCGCCGAATCTTTTTAGGGAAGTTTACTGTATAACCCAGCAAGGCTACTTCGGGGGTTGGAATCAGAGAAAGATTAGTCATTTTCCCTAGCGTGTAATGTATGCCTTCCCAATAGCGTTGCAGTTTCGGACACGTCCAGGTAAGATGTGCAAAATCGGCATGGGGGGCCGAGCATTTGCGACAGTTGTGTGGTTTGGAGGGGTCTATCTTATGTGCCAATGTCGGGGTGAAATACGTACGGCGTAAGAGTTTAAAGTGTATGAGTTTGTGTCTGCTGTTGAGTGAGATGTCACGTGTAACCGAACAACAGTCAGCCCATTGCTTATCCGTAATTGTCGTGCCCAAGTCCACTTCCCATGCCCTACGGATCTTACTGTCATCAACCGGTTTCAGTGCCGCACATGCTTTGTATAGTTTTGAAGTGATATGTATGTTGTCTGCGTTTTCTATCACCATAGTGAGGGGGGGGAAGGAGGTGGGCTCAACTGGAAAAGTTGAGAAAGTAGAGCGTAGGGCGGAGCGGATGCGGCCCATGACGAACCTATCCATTATGGTACTTGTTTGGAACCGGACGTCTTCCATTAGGGAAAATATGTGGCCATCTGGATAGAGGTCTCCTATCCATGAGATTTCAAATTTGGCTAGTGTGCGCTGGACCAATCGTTCCTCTGTGATTGGAATCAAGCGGGGGTTCACGATGGGCAGGGCCGACGAGTAAAGTATGGCTGTACCCATGGCCCAGCAGAGTTTCTTCCATGCCCAGCTCGCTGAGGAAACAGTTTGGATATCCACTGGGTCTCTAGAGAACCCCACTGGTGGATGGCCGAAAGCTGGCCAGGCAAAACGAGATCGGACTCCGGCCGTAAATATAGGATTCGAGCGTCAGGGTGATACCATGAATAGGCATAGCTACATTGGGCAACCAAATAGTACAATTGGAAATCTGGAACATTATATCCCCCTCTTTCATAAGGTAGCGTGAGGACAGCCCATCGGACTCGCGCGGGTTTCCCACCCCAAATCAATCTAGATAATAGAGTACGCACTGTTTGAAAAAAGCCATTAGTAAGAGGAATGGGTATATTATTAAAAAGATACAAGAATCTGGGGAGCACTACCATTTTTAGAATCGACACTCGACCCGCAAGTGATAAAGGGAGTCTCAGCCATCTTTCTATTTGAGTTGTGAGCGCATTGACTGCTCGTCCATAATTCAGACGTAGGATTTGGGCGGTGTCTAAGTGAATATGGATTCCTAAATATTTAACTGAGTCTGTGCACCATTCTAAAGGAAATTCACAATCCCATTTTTGAGTAGAGGCTGTCAGCGGAAATATGATGGATTTATGCCAATTTATGCCCAGTCCCGAGAAGCGACCGAAGCGGAGGATTTCTCTGATTAGTTCATGCAAATTAGTGTGAGGGTGTCTAACATAGAGGATCGTGTCGTCGGCATACAAGGAAACCAGGAGGGGGCCAGTGTTGAATTGTAGGCCCCTGTGTAAGTGACGCTCCTGAAAGTGACGTATCAAGGGGTCCATAGCCAGAATGAATAATAATGGGGACAGTGGGCAGCCCTGTCTGGTTCCACGGGATAAAGAGAAAGGATTCGAGAGTGTACCGTTGAGACGCAGCCGAGCGGTTGGTTTGTTATATAATAGTGTGGTCGTAGCAATGAAACCCAAGGGCATACCCATGCGCTTCATCACAGATAGAAAGAAAGGCCATTCTAAGGAATCGAAGGCCTTCTCCGTGTCGAGAAGAATGGCGGCTGCTGGAGTGTTTGGGTTTATCCGATGGATGACCGAAAAAGTGTTCTAAGGTTCAGCGAGGTGGAGCGATGTGGTACAAAACCGGATTGAGCCGGTGAGATGATGAATTCCATCAGTTGGGACAATCGATTGGAGATAACTTTAGCTAGGATTTTGTAATCTAAGTTGAGGAGGGACAGCGGTCGGTATGAACCGCAGTGTGCGGGGTCCTTACCGGGTTTGGGAAGGAGAATTATGACTGCCTCTCTAAAGGTGGGGGGTAGAATTTGTGACTCCAATGCCTCTGCATATACCTCTATGTGCTTCGGAGCTAATAGCTCTTTGTATTCTTTGTAAAAATTGCCGGAAAATCCGTCGAGCCCAGATGCCGATGAGCCACGAATGGTCTCAATGGCCAACAAGACATCCGCAACCGAGATGGGCTCCGCCAAAAAATCCTGCATGTGTTTCTCAAGGTACACTAAGGCTATCTCATCTAGATAACCTTCTTGGGCTGTATAGTCGCTCCCTATAGTGGTGGAGTATAGAGCAGAGAAATATTCCAAAAATGTGTTCCGAATGTCTACAGTGGAGGTGTATGTGCGCGCGTCCGGAGAATGTATTTCAGTGATGTAGGTTTTGTGATATGGGGGGAGGAGTAGCTGGGCCAGAACCCTGCCAGGTCTCTCACCCTCGCCATAACGTCGGGCCATCTGATACTTCCCTAAGTATAGAATTTCCCGGTCTGCTGTTTCCCTATAGTCTTCCAGTACCACCAGTCTCCTACCCTCATAGGTGGATTGTGTGTGATCTGTGGAGGCTTCATCTAAAGCCTTAAGGTCACGCTCTAGGCGTGAGAGTGTATTACGCAGATCTTTAAGAACACCTGCGTGTTTAGCTATGCATGTACCCCTGATGACTGCCTTAAAACCCTCCCACAAAACCGCCCATGTGTCCACCGAACCAGTGTTGAGAGCAAAATATTCCTCTATGGAGTCCCGTATTTCTTCTTTGAACACCTCGTCATGTAAGGCACGACTAGGGAAACGCCACTGACGTTCAAAGCCCTCTGGACGTGGTAACCTAAGATGTAGCGTCACTGGGGAGTGGTCTGAATAAGTCCTAGGGAGGGTCCCCACTGATGTGCACCAACCATAAATGTCGGGGGAGAGTAGCCAATAATCAATCCTCGTCCAGGTGTTGTGCTGGCCTGAATAGTGGGTATATTCTGTGGTGCTTGGATTGTGTTTGCGCCAAATATCCAACAACGCGAACCGATCACACAGCTCATGAAGTGCTCTGCGGGCGCGCGGTTTGGTGTCTGCCGACTTGGAGGTACAATTTATGTCAGGGTTGAGTAATAGGTTAAAATCTCCACCTACGATCAGCGTCTGCGACTGCAGCTGAATGAGGCGTGTGTGGAGGGAATGAAAAAAGTCGGGGGCATCTGTGTTGGGGGCATAGACACAAAGCAGCGTAACATTCCGGCCCAGCAGAGTCCCGGAAACCACTAGGTATCGTCCCTCTTCATCACTAAGCATGGAGCCAAAACGGAAGGGGACTCTTTTGTGTATTAAAATGGCAGTTCCCCTCGCGTAGTTACTGTAATTAGCAAAGTATCTATGTGCCCCCCAGCTGGAGCCGAAGTGTGCCTTGTCTGTTTTGGGAAGGTGAGTCTCTTGTAAATAAGCGACATCGACATTGTGTCGTAACAGATAATGGAGCACTTGTCTACGCTTTCTGTTATCATTAAGGGCACGTACATTCCATGAGATTAGGGAGAGGTCCGAGGGACCCTCTATGTTACCAATTCTGGCCATACATCCGGGAGAGCAATTCCAACTGCACGATGTGGTGACAATTAACAAGTAGCAATAACAGTGAACGACCAAACATGTCCCTTGAGACAAGACGTTTGAAGTTAAGCACCCCCCCACCCAGCCGCACCCCGTCCGAGACGCGGCCAATCCCAGCAAAAAGAATAACGTGAAGTACCAAATTATTGCACAACAAAATGCAGATCCCAAATAACAGTACCCCAGAGTTAACCAAACCATTCTCAAAGGATACACCATGAGGGGCGGCAACGCCCCGGTGAGCAACCAGCTAAATGCAATGCCAATATAAGGAGATCAGGGAACATATTCCTAGAATCACATTGAAATTAGTCCCATGAGAGTAGATGCAGAGTCAACCTGTGCCCGCACTCGAAAACAGTTCGGCGCTTGCTTCAGACCCGCTGTGTGGGGGGGAAGGGCCTGATCTCGCCCTGTTAGAGGGAAGATTGTTCTGTTTATAGACACGGCAAAACTCCTGCGCGTCTGTCGGGTTTTCGAAGATCCGAGCTCTGCCATCCACATCGACCTTTAATCTTGCAGGGTACAACATGCCATACCGTAGTCCCAGGTTTCGTAGAGCAGCCTTGACTCCATTGAATTTACGCCGTGCGTCCTGTACCATGGCCGTGAAATCTGGGTAGAAGGACAGTTTTGCGCCCTGCCAGGCGATGTCCCCTTTGTCTCTAGCCAAGCGGAGCGCCGTGTCCCGGTCCCGAAAGTTCATTACTCGTGCCACAATAGGCCTGGGAGGAAGGCCTGGGTTGGGGCGAGGGCCCAAAGACCTGTGCGCTCTCTCTATGACAAAACCAGCGGTGAAGGAATCCTTGCCAAATAACTCAATTAACAAGGTCTCCACAAAGAGATCCATATGGCCAACGGGGGTCGTCTCCGGAACGCCAAGAATGCGTAGATTGTTGCGGCGGCTGCGGGCTTCGAGGTCCTCATTTTTGATGGCCACGTCCTTCAAAATACGCTCGACCCTTTATAGGCGCTTGGCGGATTGCGCAGTCCCATCCTCAATGTCGGAGATGCGTGCTTCAGCCACATCAAGCCGTCTGTCGTGTGCTTGGATCTTGGCACCCAGATTCGAAATGGTTTTGTCCAGTAAATCAAAGCGAGTGTCTAATGCCTTAAAGCCTGCGTGCATCTCTCGGAGCAGGGAAGCTGCCGTGTCCGATAAGGTATCTTCTTGCCCCGCTGTTTGTGCAGATTCCGCCATGGTAGGGTCCTGTTGTGGAGCTGTTGCACCCAGTTTCTCAAATGGCAAAGTCCTTTGCTTCGAGTTTTTACGGCCCATGCCGTGCCGGAGAGTCTTTGCCTTGACCACCCAAGCCTTGGCAGGTGTATCACGTATCGGTAGCCCCCCCCTTGGTGCTATGTAATGAAGCACTCAAGAAGAAGATGTACTGTAAAGAAGGACCCCAGAGCCGCTGAGCGGGATGTGATGCAGGCAGGAGAGTTGTCTAGTCTTATGGGGGAACAGCAGGCATCGCGGGCAATAGCCTTGAGGGCAATAATTATCTGAAGAGGGGCTCCCTGATGGCGTGGGGCCACACGCATGAAGCTAGCCGCCAGACACGGCGCACCAGTGCAGAGCAAGGACAGATTACGTTACAATGAAGAGGGGACTGCCCTCGTGGAGGCAGCAGACCCGATGATGGCGTAGGTTACCCTCCTAT
The DNA here is from genome assembly GCA_963921515.1 of Calotriton arnoldi. Taxonomy (NCBI): domain Eukaryota; kingdom Metazoa; phylum Chordata; class Amphibia; order Caudata; family Salamandridae; genus Calotriton; species Calotriton arnoldi. Next base: position 998,181 of record CAWUFW010000934.1, read on the forward strand.
TTGCCTCAATACTTGGGGGCACAGCACTTTTCAGGACTCTCCAGCAGTGTCCTCAGGCCGATGCGGTACAGAAGGCGGGCCGTGGGAGTCTCGCTGCAGCAGGAAGAGTGGTATGAAGCCCAGCGCGCCGTGGCCTGGACCCCCGATATGCAATGTAGCGCATCTCGGCCGGCTCTCCAGACTCGGGCCAGGCCACGGCAGATGGCGCTTCTCAGAGGGAGGCAGTCATCGATCGGGGCGGAGCGCAGGTCTCGGCAGGGGTGAAGCGCCTCTCACCTTGTCCGCGGCCGACGCGAGCCACAGGCCCCAACAGCATCCCCGGCCTCAGGTAGTCTCTGTGCGGCACCCGTCCGGAGGGAGGCCGGTCCAGCAGTCGCCCCACGTCGCTGCTCCCGAATGCGGGCACCCAACGGGACCGAAGTCAGCTCAGGGGATGCAGCATATCTTCCGCCGCAGCGTGCAGCAAGATTTTGGGCTCATTGATGGCATTGAGTGTAGGAATATGCCAGTGGGCCGGAAAGCTCAACGGAGCTTCAGAGCCAGGCGGCCATGTTCGTCTCCGGCTTGGCCACGCCCCCCGGGAAAGGACTACACTTACTGTATTTCTTCCCATCCTCTTGGTCTTTTTTTACACATGGACTAGAAAGGCACTGAAATATTGGTCGTGGGCACGCTGCATGAAGCACAGGCTATTTTAAATGTGTACTAACTTCAGTGCAAAAAGATGACTCAATTGGACTATGGCCCCTTCCTTGTCAGCATCACATTTGTGTCATATTGCAAGTGTAAACAAAAAAACAATAAAATGAGAGAGTATTACTTAAATGGGAGTTTTCAGGTATCCCTCGATAAGTGCAGCCATCACTGACGTACTAAAAAGGCCCTTTTACTAAAAAGTGTAGCAAATATGTATGACAAAACACTTGGGGGCTTATTTACAAGCCTCTTGCGCCGCGGGTGCGCCACTTTTAATATGGAAACATTGACGTACCGGCGGCGCAAGAGGCTTGTAAATAAGCCCCTTGAAGTTGTTTTTAAATATAAGATATAAGAGCACAGACTGATATTTGTCATTTTCATGATGGTGTTGTGTGGAATCCTAATCCTTCACCTCCACGTCCTTGACGGGACTGAAAATCAAAACATAAAGTTGGCTTCTCCGTTATTTTCTGTTGTGGGTTTAATGTCAGCTGTATCTTCGACAGTGTATATGTTTTCTCATTCCGTTTGAAATTGGCAGCTAATCAGATTGTTGAGCGAGCAAGATGTATGCTTTCCTTTGATTAAATTCTACAGCTTCTCTTCCTTTCTTTTATTTTACATGTGGCCCGACTGTTTTAAACTTGAGCTCTCTTCTCCTCTGCTGCATTGCCAGTCATCTGCCCTGGAGAGTTGTAAATGAATCTGCTTTGCCTATGACCCAAATAAATAAAAAGCAAGTGTTAATTCAGTTGTGTTCTGCCATTTACATTTTCATCCATAGTCTGCCGTTCATTTGCATTTCATCTGGCTCTGTGTGCAAAAAGAGTTACTGCAAGTGTGCTCATGTTTGCCGGGTTTTCAGTAATGTATGGCATACAGGATAGACTTAATGTCTATCTCAAATATTCACAGGTGTGCAATATATTGTTCAGAGCATGATTTCAGATTCAGGGTACCTGCACTCCTCTTTTTTCGCTTCAAGCACTGTCTCATATTCCTGTAAGTTGACACTCATTGTTTGAGAGCTGCAGACAGGCCAATTGGGATTGCCAGTCAAGCTCTCTCAATATTTTCTACTGATGACGGGACCATATGCCTTCTTTGTAGGGTGACCAGATTTTAAGAAGGAAAAACCGGGGCAGGTCAGACATAAAAGAAGGACTAAAACCTTTAGTCTCACTTTTATATCTGATCTGTCCCCTTTTTTTGCATAGCTTTGTAAATGTGTGTGTGTGTGTGCGTATACATGCTAGGCTTGTAAATAAATAAATAAATATATATATATATATATATATATATATATATATATATATAGCTAGATAGATAGATATAGATATATAGCTAGATAGATAGATATAGATAGATAGATAGATAGATAGATATAAGACACATATTCACAGACGGGCTGTTGCCTCTCTTCCTGAGGCCACCCAATGCCCTAGCATGAGGCTAATGGCCAACCGGAGGAGCTGGCGAGACACTCAGCAGTTTCTGGAGGGACCGGCTGCAAGTGTGAGTGGAGGATATCTTTAGGGACAGAACTAATGGAAGCAGTACAGTCAAGCTGATTATAGTTTAAAAGTAAGGGAGCAACATATGATTAAATAAATCAATAAAGAGACAAGTCATTCTGGATTAGCAGAGAGTACTAACCCTAGTAAGCTCCACGTGACTCTTGGGTGAGCCCAGGATGTTGTTACATACGTCCACTTCTCAGTCTGTACCCCAGCTCAACTTACATAAAGAAAATTTAGCAAAGCTAATTCAATGACCATTTGTTCTGGGGACAAATTAGCCCCAATCAAGTCAAAGAAATGATGATGTTTTGCAACCAAGGATCCCAATGTGCAGTTACAATGAGAGCGCTGAACGTTTGGTAGTCAGTGCCCTTGTTCAAAAGAGACTAGTTATGGATTAGACTTTGGTATTTATAGAGTGCACTATGCCAAAGCTTCTTGGTTCTAGCAAACAATCTAACCTAGCAATACAGAAAGTGCTACAAATTGTAGAGATGGGTTTTTAAAAGTTTCCTAAACTGCAAGATATTGGTTTCAACATCAAGATGGACTAGCAAGGATTCCCTAGTCTTCTCTGATCCCACTGAAACGCCCCATCTCCAAACCTGACTGTTCGGATCCAGTACTGTTACAACTGACTGACGATCTAAGTAAAGTGCCTAAGTGGCTTATCATCAAGAAATGTTCTTGCCAGAAAATCTGGGTAATGATGTGAAGTGCTCACAATTGATTAAAAAATATCCTGGTTCTTGATGGGACATTAGTGAAGCTGATGCAACATATGTGAAATGTTTGTGCTTCTGGAAGTGTTAGTAATGAGGCCTACCCCAGCTTTCTGCACCAGCTGCAGTTGGTGAAAGATTTATTCTGGTGAGAATAGTAATACAGCATTATTATAATCCAGCCTCTACTGGATAAGAGAGTTTACCACCAGAATGTGAAATGCCTTCTTAATTAAATGGAAAACATAACTCAAAGGGCCTCATTTACTATTTTTTGACACATGGCAGCACAGCAAGCCTTCCTGCTGCCCTGCCGTGCGTCAAAATAAAAGGGCCGGAATGTGCCATATCTACAAGATACGGTACATTCCTGTCCTTCTCCCCTGCACTGGCGCACAAACGCAGACATCCTTCCGCCATGGTGCATGGGGGCCTGTATTGCAGGGATGATTGTTTATGTGCAGGAAGGGACACCTTCCTGCACATACACAATCTCTAAAGGTGATTTGCTCCTTCTATGTGTGCTGCAGAATGCAGCACACATAGAAAAACTAAAATCCAAGGCGCAATAGATGTATTTCTCCTCATTGTGCCACTCCTAGGCCTCCCCTGGGGAGGCGTAAGATTCTGACGCATTCCCAGATTTATGACAATTTGTAAATCTGGGAATGTGTCAGATTCTATGGGTGTTGTGTGTGAACACCCACAGCAACACCGATGGAATGCCCCTTTCACGCAGAGTAATAGGTGAAAGGAGCCCATATTTGCAAGGCCATGAAAAGTCACACAGGGTGACTTTACGTGGCCTTGTAAATATGGGCAGGCACACTGTGCCGCCGGTGCATCTAAAAAAGTGACGCACCGGTGGAGCAAAGGGCTTGTTATTGAGGCCTAAAGTCTTTAGCTGCCACAAACAGAGCATGGCTGTTGTTACAGCCTGGACTTGCAATGATAAAGTTGTTAATATGAAAGATGAGATTCCGAGCAGTTTTTGTGGGCACTGCACAAGGAACCATAATTGGAGGCCAGTCAAGATGCTCCAGAATCCTTGGTTCATAGGATGTCAGGAGGAATTCCATTTTAAAATGATTAAAATTCTGAATTATTTTGCCATCCAGCATCTAGTAATTGGTAAACACTCCTTCCTGAAGGTGGTAGACGGCTTAGGCTGATGATTATCCCTACTTAGACAAAAGAGAAGCTGCCTTTATTTAGCACACATATAAAAGTGCAGCCCTGCCTGATGGAACAAAGTGGGCAGGGGCACATGTAGATATTAAATAGAAGGAGAGCGGGTATGGATCCTCGCTGAAAACCACGTCTCAGGGTTCTACAGTCAGAGCAAAAAGGAGGAAGAACCACAGATATTTTCTGTCCTTCAGTCTTTTAGTTAGGAACCAAAGGGGCCGGAGTTAGGCAAGGGTCAGCCCCCACCATGAAGTCCTCCAGGAATAACAATGTTCAGGGGCATATAGTGCGGAAAGACATGGCCATGGCTACACTTTTACACTGGTGGCGGAACCTATAAGACCAAAAGGCTTTTTCAGTCCAATTTGAAAATTGTACTTTTGGGTTAGGATCTAACAATGGATTGAAAACTGCAATAACTGTGCTCTTACAACCTTCATATGTTCACACCCGTTCTCATTTTGAGTGCAACAAAGAATCGCGGTAATGTGGACAGAGAGAAAGGCCTTTCATGTATATTTAAATGTATTCTATGTGATAGAAATATGTATGCACTAAAGGAGTGACAAATGCAATCAAACGCGCCATTGGTTTTTATTTTTAGTGTCATTAATGGCAAAAAGCTCTCTAGTGGTTGTCTAACAGCGCCCTTTAAACTGCCATTCATCCTCTTTCAAGGAACAAATAACACTGAAGTTATCTGATGCACAATTAGCATTTCCTCTCTTTGAGATCAGAATGCGACAACGACTTGGTTATTTCAACCGAGGGGCTTGTTAATAGAAGACAAGAGCAGTTTCCTGAAACTGGCAGCAGATTCATTCAAATGAAATACTCCTTTTGTGCTGCTAATTGATCCACATGGCACTCCTGGGCTGGATGAGAGAAATGGAATGTTAGTTTAGGAACCTATACGTCTATTCTTTTAAGAAATATGCCTTTTGTGTACATTTATGCAATTTCAAAACCAATAAGTAAGCATTGGAAATCCATACCAATCACACGTATCTAGACGTAATCATGGTCTACTATGCACCTGTGATGTTAGGGAAGCCATTCAAGCATACATTGTGGAGATTAGCAATGCTTCCTTTCTAAAATGTTACTTATCCATTGAAAAAATAGCTTCCCTGTGAATACAGCACATCCTTCATATGCCTTTGAAATATGGGAAGTGTGACCGTTCCTACCACCCTGGAAAAGGGCTTACTGCTGCCCTTGCCCAGTAACTTTCCAGAGAGGGAAAGGTCTTTCAAAACCTATGTGGCGATTCTGAAACATATGAGCTTGTTCGTGCTCACCAACCTTTTATGACAACCATCCAGAGGTGCCCTATGCCGCTGATCAGAGATTTACTACTATGGACAGGGCTACAAACCTGACAAATCTCTCACAGGATTAAACCCAATCTGTGGACATTCATTTCTGATTGCAAGGGGGGAAAGTTTTTTTTCTTTTTGTTCATAGTTTGAGGGCAATTCACCGCAAGTGAATAAAAAAAAGTGGCAATGCTGTGGAAGCTGAGGCACTAATTTATAACTAACAGTTTGTTGTCGGTTTTCATTCAACACGTGAAAAGTTCTTTTCCATATCACCAGGAGGCATTTTATTCGTAGCTGCACAATAAACACAGGGACATCCATAAAAGTATTACTGTTCCCATAGCTGCTCCTGCGCAGCAGGTAATTGACCTCAGAGCTCTTGTGTCGGGTCACCATCCACTCCGAGAGTACACGTTCTGGCTTTATATGATTGAGGATCACGCTGAAGGTCCATCACAGTGGTAGGCAAAGTAAATCAGTCAAAGCAGGAAAATAGGCTTCAGATCGATGGCGCTATCCAACAAACATTTGAATGTAAAATTCGTTGAAATTTAGGTAGACTTGTGGTGGCTTTCATAAAGCTCTGCTTGACAGTGTGTGGATGCCAATCTCATACACAATATTAATAACCAGCTTTATATAGTTCTTACTTTGAGTCTCTTTCTCGGAAGTAGTGGGCAGTCATGGGCTTCATTACAAGTCTGGCAGTCCTCGGACTGCCAGACTCGTGGTAGGGCGGCGGTGGCGGTCTTATGACCTCCACATTACGACCCTAGTGGACCGCCGACACTGCCAGGGAAATGCAGTTCCCTGGCGGTGACATACCGGTCCAGAGGCATCCATATGCTTGGTGGGACAGCCGTGGTCTCGCCAAGCATATTAGGAGTATCCTCTCCACCAGGGTTCTCATGGCAGTTCCTTCTCCATGTAAACCCTGGCAGAGAGGAAACAACGGAGGCCCTACAGGACCCCCCTGTGTGCATGCACAGAAGTTCCAGCACGGCATGGAATTTTCAGTCCATGCCATGCTGGAACTATTTTTGACATTTGACTATTTTATAAGTATCGCCAAAAGAATTGCCCACCAATGACTAAAAATGTCATTACACGGTGGATGGTTCTAATGCGGGTTTGGCGGTGCGGCGGTGGGATGGTCCTCACCGTAAAAATTGTTTGGGATAACTAGGTATAAAGCATAAAATAGGCCCCTGGGTCTCAGTATAGAAGAAAGAGTGCTGGGGTGTCCCTTTTACAGGACGGTTTCCCTCATCCACTCAAATGTAGCATGCTTCATCATAGGGTAAACTCCTCACATTGCGTACCTAGTCGCAATGCGGGCTACAACCCCCTTTCTGAGAGGGAGGAGCTCAGGGATGTTTTAGTTGTAAGAAAAGAGGTATCCTAAAACATGTAGAAGAGCCGGGTGCAGTGAAGGGAAGAAAAGGAAAGAGTGTATGTGAGCTAAAACTAACTCTAAAGTACGCCAAAAACTTTATTGGGGCATCGAAAGGTTAGGATTTAAAAAATGCCTATAACAGGGGGTTATTCAACCTGTCATAGGACAGTGGGGTTGACATGTTTCAGCCTCATACCCTCCGTAGAGGTGTGAAGGCTTTCTTCAGGACCGACGTGAAAAGAGAGATATGGGGTAAGATTTACCCACACAAAGTCAAAACAATAAGTGGTGAATATACAGAACCAAGGGTTGGAGTGGATCGCCACTCTAGCTTGAAATCGACTGGTCGGTGTATTACCCATATTTTCAGGTAATCAAATGGCACCTTAACCTCGGCGCAAAAACTCAAGGTGGCATCTGAGTCCAGGTGACTCAGTTGCAGCGGGCGCAGATTTGCGCCTCGGAAGATACTCTCTTCGGTCAGTTGACTCTCAATGTGTAGCAAAGTCAGCTAGTTAGGGCCTAATTGAGGATGTTGTGAGGATTAGTAACTAAACACAGCATAACTCTGTAAGTAACACTCAATAAACTCAATGTCCAGTCCGTGCTATAACTTTCAAAAGGGATATAACCTTATTTAAAAGATAAGTAAAAAAAGAAAAGTTTAAATTGTGTTAATGGAAAAAGAGAAAGTGCTTACACTTTTTGGGACCAGGCTATGACTCCAAAAATGTTTTAGGGCGGTTAAGCACTAGATTTGTAAATTTTAAGCCTAAAGAATTTTTTTTTCCAACAGAGGGTGCATGTGAGCTCTTTGTTATCTTAAAGACTCATCAAGTTCACTCCAGTATTTACAAACAAAGTCACTGCCAAATAGCCAGAGGTGTCAGAAAAGACATCTAATGTAGGAAAGCTGCTTCAATGATCATTCTCTGTGGGTCGAAATAATGCAGCCCAGAACCCTGAAGCCACAAATTAATTTTGTTAAAAATGGTGATAAGTCCTTTTGCCCAAAACAGAACAAAACATATATGAAACACAAACAAAAAGAGCCCTTTCCAAAGAATTTTAGGCCCTTATTATGAGTCTGGTGGTCTTCCGACCGCCCTATTATGACTAGGGCGATCGGGCCACCCTGGGGCCACCGCAACCATCGCAACCGCCATTCCCTGGTGGCAGTGCGGCAGTCCTAAAGCTGCAGTTTGCTTGGCAGGCAGGCCACGGTCCGGCCAAGCAGATGAAGAATTTTTTCTCCGCCACGGTTTTCATGGCGGTGAGCCCACCATGAAAACCATGGCAGAGAGGAAACAAAGGGGGCCCTAAAGGGCGCCCTGATGCCTCATGCCATGCGAATGCACACAGGGTGGCTTATGCATGAACCCCAGTACCTGCACGGCATGGACTGCAGCAGTCTAGGAACATCAAAGAACTGCCCGCCAGACCAGGACTCCTGATCTGGCGGGTGGCTCCTACATGGGTTTGGTGGTGAGGGAGTGGGGCAGTCAAGCTCCCGCACAGCCAAACTCATAATAAGGACTTTAGTGTACAGTTTCAATTGGGGTTTCTGGTAGTCAATGCACCTGTTCAAAATAGACCAGGTAAGGACCCAACTGGAGTCCATGTTTTCAGAGTTTTTATCAAAAGGGGTCAAATGTAGATGAAATCCGGTGCCCTTTCGCAAATCCTCTGGAGAGAACCCGATATAAAAGGCAAGGTCATGTTCACAAACCTCCACTGCTGAGGACATCAACAGGGCCAACAGTCATAATTGGTCCAGTCTAGAAACTGGACCTTCACAGGATCATAAATGGGGTACAAACTCCAATAACCCTTGACCAATAGCTGCCTAGGACATTGTTTAAACAGTTTTGGGATCAGCATGAGTGGCTGCAGGCAAAGGAACTCAGCCCCATCCAAAGGGAACATTTCGAAGATAGAGAACTTGTGGGCTCTTTTGAGGAGTTTGACACAGATTAAGACACCTAAAGGGCATAAGCCAGTCTAGAGATATTACAGTTTACCACCAGTCATGAGACAGTAGAGGGTTGCCACTGCTGAAGCAGTAAAGCATCTCTGCGGCTTTGTATATTACAGCCAGCTGCACTGCTGGGACTTGTTGACTCTTTATCATCTCCATCCATGGAAGTGTACTACACACACCTTCATTAGTCAGTTTGTCCTTCTGCAGGTTTTCAAGGTGGTCAGGGGCTAGCCCCCTCCATAAAGGGGATTCGAGCTCCTCTTCTTCAACTCTGGTAACAGCAGTAAAGTGTACCAGAAATCTGTGCTTGCGCTCTACCCCGGCATTATTGACTTCAGCAAAACTCTTGCCCTAATAAATAACTTTCCAGCTCTGAGGTGATGTGTCTACTTGAAGTCACGATAATACATACATTATTGGCTCAATGGTGCTTGTAGTTAACCACTGTTGGGTCATAAATGGCAATCATTGAACAATCAAAGATTTGCTTTCTTGAAATTTTTTAATTGAACCTTAATCAGGAACAAGGACATCTTCTCTATTTCTTCCTGTTCTCAAATGCTTTTGGTGCAGGTACTCATAGGTTAGACCAGTTAAAACTGGTCAAGTTCAGGATGTACACTGAGCCCAGACAGGTGCAGCCATCATCACTAGGTACTAGGGTGCTGATTAGGATGGCCGGCGGTGGACATCCGCCCGCGATCCAGCCCAGAAAACCGTCGGTCAGATTAGGATGGCTGTGGTGACCGCGGCGGTGGGAAATTCTGACCGCCGCTTTTCCGCCGGTTGCCATCCGCACTCCTGCCTGGCGGACGGAGCAGGACCGGGATAATGGTGGCGGTGCCGAGCAGGCTCCGCCGGCACGATTATGATGCCGGCAGTAGCCAGCCTTTCCGCAGCGGTCAAACCGCCATGGAAAGGCTGGCGGAGATTGTCTTCCGGGGGCCCGTTGTGGGCCACCAATGTGTTGGGGGGGTGTGGGTGCACTGGGGGGGTACCCATGGTCCCCCCTACATTTCCCTGTACCAGGTGGCAGGCACTGTGCAGTGCCTGCCACGCAGTGCAGGGAAATGCAGGACATGTTCCTTTCGACATCACGGCGGTGCTGCGGGCAGCAGCAACCACCGCAATGTTAAAGCCCGCGATCGTACCGCCACGGTCGGATTTCGACCGCGGACCATCGTAATTCGACTGGCAGTTATGTTGCGGTCCATGCGGGCGGTCTTTTCCCGCTACCATGGCGGTCGGGGAGGTTTTCCGACCGCCATCCTAATCAGCCCCTAGGTACCAGACACAAATACAGGAATAAGAAGAGAAGAGTTCCGCTGCTCAGGGAAAAACTACACTTGATGATGAACAGAAAAACCTCCCCCCAGACAGGTTGAGTTCAGTGTCAGTGAGTGAGCTTTAAAAACAAAAAAAGGCAACATGCAAGCTGTCATGCCCACTATAAACTAAGAGGCAGATTTACTAGGATTTTGCATTAGGGTTGCTTAATTTTTGAGGCACATCCTCGATGTAAAATCCTTCTTGCATTTACGAAGCCATGCAAAGCCACTTTGTGTGGCTTTCCGTGGTTTAGTATATATAAAGTAACATAAGGCAGCGCAAAGCACTGCCTTGCATTACCTTACATTGGAAAGGTGTTCCATGGGTGGAGCATGGTCATTCTCATGCATCCGCCTATGGATTTTGGTGTATTACTAGATTTACTAAAGCTAATAAACCTGGGAATGAGTCACAATGCTACGCCTGCCAGAGTGAAGCGTAACAGGGAGATGTGCATTTATTTTTCCTCATTATTTCCTCTTTCTATGTAAGTTGTATTCTGCAGCACACATAGACAAAGGAATGTGCCTCTAAGGATTGTTTTGGTGCAGGAAGGTATTCCTTCCTGCACAAAAAATCCTGCCCATAAAGCATCGTGCCTGTGTCGGCACTAGGTAGTCTCACATGCCAGTTCAGGGAGAGAGCTGAAGAGTGCCATATCTTAATAGATAGGGTTATTTCTAGCTCTGTCCCATTCACATAACCCAAATTGACTAGCTGTACTGTGTTGCATTATATTCCACGTAAATCCGCCCCTAAAAGCATAGCCTACAGGGAAAACTATTAGCTTGTGCAGCCATGCATGCAATGATCAAAGGACACGTTCCAAGCAGGTCGTACAGTGAAGTAGACACACACACCCATACGAATGCACACACATACTCTCACACACACACACACACACACACACACACAGGACCCCAGTTATCTGTGACTGCACAGGACTTTACAAAGAGCAACTGGCAAGCAGTATCCCCAAAGAGGTGAATTAAAAAGGCCTGCAGGCCCAGGATGTAATGCTCCTTCCACTTTCATCACTCACCTCAAACCATGGTGTGAGAAGAAAGAATGACTATCATAACAAGCATTTGCAATACAATAAGTCTCGCATTTACAAGAGTTTGAGTTATTGCCATTGTAAATGACAATGCCTTTTATTTATGTGTTGTTTTTCAAACAGATATATAAAAGGCATTGTCATTTACAATGCCAATAGCTTAAACTCTCACAAATGCAAGACTTATCGCTCTGCAAATGCGTTTGGCGCCCGTGCTATAAAATTGTTTTAAAAAGCGTTAGGAGAGAGCTTTTCCTGCCAGCAGGCAGGACAAAGCTATTTGAGAAAATAGTGCTCGGAGGCTGTAATTAAAGCCTACCATGTAACAACACATGTAACACGGGGTGTCGCCATGGGAGGTTACAAAAAGAGACAAAGCGGTATTAAGGAGGGACTACTAAGCCTATTGACCAATGAACAGCCACAGTTTACAGTGGACAATGACACAAGCCAATGAAAAATATGTCCGGAGAGTGGGCGGAGCTGCAAGTCCCTACCTGAATACAGCATGCCTCGCAGAGCAGCGCATGCGCTGCCCAGGCTCAACCTAAAAAGGGCCAAAGAGATGAAAAAACAAAAACACCAACTTGTTACACTGCAAATGCAAGTTTTTTTAATAGCATTCAACTTTGCCAAAATCTACTAGATAAAATGTTATACGTGGGCTTTTCATTCTACTCTAGCTAGACTGGTGTAGCCGTTAACTAAGATGAGGACCTACAAGCAGGGTTGGCCTTTGCTTCGCTGGCGGCTGGCATGGCTCCACCTACCATTCATTAGTATATTTGTCCACCCTTTACCTGCTTGAAATGCGAGTTTGACATACCACTTGCTTACTCCCATGGAAATCTCAGACACAAACGCACATTACCAACTACCAAAAAAACTAAAGTCAACCTACAAGTGATAAATAAAAATGTAACATTAAAGTTGCACATCATAATCAACTAAACAGATAGTTTTTTTAAACGGTTGTGGGGAAAAAAAATGTAAAGAAGTTTGCACATAAGCTATTTAAAAAGCGAAAAACAGGGCTGCACGTGGTTTCCATCCTTTTCCTGCAGCACATCTCATCTTAAAGACATGATGCCATTAATAATGACAAGAGGCTAAACAAGGATATATAAATTGGGAAATAAAATAAATACCAATTTCAAAAAGATGCTAATAGCCCTCCCCACAGCCCCACGCACTCATAATGTTAAGCACCCACCTCGCCACCGCTGGAATACACCTCCATTTTGGGCCAGGGATCCTCCAGCCCAGCAATTGCCATTCCAGGGCTGGCCAGGCATTGCTACTGCTTCTCCCTGCTGCAGCAGCCTCCTCCAGTCCATGAAGCAGCAGCCGTACAGCACAAACAATTAACCACAGCTGCAGTGGCCTGGGAGAGCCGCCTCCTTCAGCCAGGGTTACACAGCTCTCTGAAGAAGCTGAATATGGCCGCGGCACATTTAAAAAAATATATAAATAATGGGGGTAAAGCGTTATCCTCGATACAGGAAGACAAAATAACGCACAACTTAGAAAAAAGCGGCCGCCTTGCTAACACATATAGGTATCACTGACATAATATCGACGACAACAATATCGACCTACCAGAATATCGTGTCAAGAATATCGATGGACAAAATATCGACATCCTATCTCTACAAAGGTAAGTACAAAAATATCGAAACCAAAATATCGTTGTTTAAAATATCATTGTTCAAAATATCGTTTTTTTAAAATGTCTTAAAAATAATATAAAATAAAATAAATAATAAATATAATTAATAAAAACATAGTTAGAATTATTTAAAAATGTAAAAAATAATAAATAATAAATGTAATATAAAAATAAATTAAACATACATATATAACAATTTGTATATATATATTTACTTAATAATATTAATAAATAATTATTTTATTAAATTATAAAAGGTTACAAACATAATAAAAATTATAAATACATATATATATATATATATATATATATATATATATACATAAACCTGTAAGATAAATATAAAAATAAATTATATATATAATAAAATAAAATATTAAAATAAATATTTATCTTTAAAACAACATTTTACACTACATTAACTAAAACAGTAGGGAAAATATTTGATAGCGTAGGGCATAAAATTACTATTCCCACTCCAAGGACTGCAACAGTAGGGAAAGTGTTGGATAGCGGAGAGGAATAATTTACTATTCCCACTCCAGCAAGTGCTACAGTAGGGAAAGTGTTGGATAGCGGAGGGGAATAATTTACTATTCCCACTCCACGGAGTGCAACAGTAGGAAAAGTGTTGGATAGCGGAGGAGATAAAATTACTATTCCCACTCCAGCAAGTGCAACAGTAGGGAAAGTGTTGGATAGCGGAGGTGAAAAATTTACTATTCCCACTCCAGCAAGTGCAACAGTAGGGAAAGTGTTGGATAGCGGATGGGAATAATTTACTATTCCCACTCCAGTGAGTGCAACAGTAGGGAAAGTGTTTGATAGCAGAAGGGAATAATTTACTATTCCCACTCCAGCAACTGCAACAGTAGGGAAAGTGTTGGATAGCGGAGGGGAATAATTTACTATTCCCACTCCAGCAAGTGCAACAGTAGGGAAAGTGTTGAATAGCGGATGGGAATAATTTACTATTCCCACTCCAGGGAATGCAACAGTAGGGAAAGTGTTGGATAGCAGAGGGGAATAATGTACTATTCCCACTCCAGCAACTGCAACAGTAGGGAAATTGTTGGATAGCGGAGGGGATAAAATTACTATTCCCACTTCAACTAATGCAACAGTAGGGAAACTGTTGGATAGCGGAGGGGATAAAATTACTATTTCCACTCCAGCAAGTGCAACAGTAGGGAAAGTGTTGTATAGCGGAGGGGAATAATTTACTACTCCAACTCCAGGGAGTGCATCAGTAGGGAAAGTATTGGATAGCGGAGGGGATAAAATTTCTATTCCTACTCCAACAATTGCAACAGTAGGAAAAGTGTTGGATAGCGGAGGGGAATAATCTACTATTCCCACTCCAGCAAGTGCAACAGTAGGGAAAGTGTTGGATAGCGTAGGAGAATAATTTACTATTCCCACTCCACAAAGTGCAACAGTAAGGAAAGTGTTGGATAGTGTAGGGGATAAAATTACTATTCCCACTCCGAGTGCAACAGTAGGGAAAGTATTGGATAGCGGAGGGGATAAAATTACTATTCCCACTCCAACAATTGCAACAGTAGGAAAAGTGTTGGATAGCGGAGGGGAATAATTTACTATTCCCACTCCAGCAAGTGCAACAGTAGGGAAAATGTTGGATAGCGGAGGGGAATAATATACTATTCCCACTCCACAGAGTGCAACAGTAGGGAAAGTGTTGGATAGCGCAGGGGATAAAATTACTATTCCCACTCCAACGAATGCAACAGTAGGGAAAGTGTTGGATAGCGGAGGGGAATAATTTACTATTCCCACTCCAGCAAGTGCAACAGAAGTGTTGGATAGCGGAGGGGAATAATTTACTATTCCCACTCCACAGAGTGCAACAGTAGGGAAAGTGAGGATAGTGGAGGGGATAAAAATACTATTCCCACTCCAACAAATGCAACAGTAGGGAAAGTGTTGGATAGCGGAGGGGAATAATTTACTATTCCCACTCCAGCAAAATAATAAACCTTAATTAACAAATACTTAAATATTAAAAAATAATTAACCTCTCACCAAATACCCCTATAAATAACACCATCACTATTGTAAAACATGACACAATTAACATAATTGCTTAACAATTAATTAATTAACTAATAACAATGAACAATAACATTAAAAACAATGAGTAATAAATTAATTCATACTAAGACTATAAAATAACAATAAATAAATATTATCTGAAAAAATTATATTAATTTTTAATTACTTGCCACACTACTCCCCTCTAAATACACAACTCGCTCATAAAAAATTGACAGAATTTACATATTCACCAATTAATTATTAATAATTAATAACCAATTAATAATTAATAAATAACAAATTATTTAACACAATTAACAATGTGAAATATTAAATACACAAATATTCATTAATAAAAATTATTAATTCATGAATCATAATTAAATTACTTCCCACCCTCCTCCCCTATAAACCCACAACCCGCTCTTAAAAAAAATAACACAATTAACATATTTACCAATTAATTATTAATAATTAATTACCAATTAATAACTAATTAATAACAAATGAATGAACACAATTAACAATATAAATTATTAAATACACAAATATGAATTAATTAACATTATTAATTAATTAATTTTAATTAAATTACTTCCCACCCTATTCCCCTATAAACCCACAACCCGCTACGGAACTAAAACGCAATATTTAATTTCTTTAAAAAAAAAAAAATTCTTAAAATTTATTAATAAATATATTATAATTAAATTACTTCCCACCCTATTCCCCTATAAACCCACAACCCGCTACGGAACTAAAATACGCAAAAATTACTTAACATAAAATTAATTACTTCTAAAAATTTCAAACATACATTAGAAAAATAAACTATACTTTTAACACATATACTAAAATACAGAACACTAAAATAAATTTCGATATTATTAACAACGATATTTTGACTAACGATATTACTAACTTCGATATTAACAAAAACGATATTTCTTACCTGCATGTCGATATTCTGGTCGACGATATTCTTGCAGGTCGATATTGTGTCACATCGATATTTAAACATCGATATTATGGCATATCGATATTTAAACATCGATATTATGACTCTATGCCCAGATATAGCGTGGCGCTCGTGCCTATTAAAGTTATGCGTATGGCGGCCCGTGAAGGGCGCCATGCTGATAAAGCAGTGACTAAGAAAATTTCTTAATGTATTTTGATCAAAAACAGACAAAGTAAAAGAGACACATTCACCTGATGAAACAACAGTTTTAGAATCAATTTTAAAACAAATTATTTTCTTACTTTACGTTAACATCGTTCTCCCCATTCTAAAATACATCTTTCCTTACTGTTGCCAGCGTTAATACGGGTGCGGGTTACCATTCGAATGCATCTTCTAATGCTCTTGTGTGAAGGTAGCCCTATTCTAAGATGGCGCAGACATATCCGTGTCTGAATGAATTGCCTGCTCCCGTTTGCGGATGGACTTTTTTTCTGCAAAACCTGACAGTAATGAGACTGAAGTGTCAATGTGTTTATTTTAACCCGAACGTCTTCTGTTTAACGAGTACGTTGTATTGAAAGAGAACGAAACTACAGTAAGGAACATTTGAGGAGGTAATGCCGTGGATTTTTTACGGTTCTGCATATTTTTATTTCGGAGTGGGAGAGGAGCCATTTTCAGCAGAGGCAAATTCTCCACACGGAAACATGTGAGCGGAGAGCAGCGCAGAAATATCGAGAGTGGTGAGGATTTCACTTACGTGACGGGCGAAAAGTAAAGTGGCTGCAGCTGAAGTCATGATGCTCCGGAAACAGGAAAAAAGAGTACTCCGGAACAAGAGAGGAAGAATGAAAGTGGAAGGTAAGCTGTAGTCGGTCGGTGCTGCTCTTAGAAAAACGGAAGTGAGGTATCGCTGCTTTAACCATTTAGCAAGCAGCAAAGAAGAGCAACTGATGGATTGAACCAATGGGAAGGCAGCAGGCGGGACAAAAGTCCTTATCAAGTCCTTTTCCCCTACTACAGGTCATCCTGACAACGCATGCGTTGTCTAGGCTCGACCTAAAAATGGGGAGGGGGGGTGGGCATGCAGAGGACTTGCAGATTGAGTCTGCTTGGGTAAAACATAGGGCAGGTCAGAGAAAATGTACAGGGTAAGGCAGCACATCTTCACAAAATCATATATATGACTAATATAGCAACTTCTATTGCAACTTCAATTGCAACAGCTGTTGCAGAGTTGTGCTCGCTCATATTGCGGTGACTAACAGGCGATGGAAGGATGAAGGGCTGAGTCCCCTTTGCTGTGATTAAATCTGTGACCTCCAGATCTGTCAGTCCCTGGAGAGCAAGTGCTAGGGAGCAAGCACTTAATTCACTGAGCCATCTTACTAGCTTAGCTTCAGACATTCACATCCATTCTCAATTTTAGTCCAACCAGAAAATATTGTAAAGGTGAACAAAGAAATGTGCCAATCACTTATTTTAAGTTGAAAGAAATACTTTTTGCAATGTCTGTACTAAGATAGTGGCACGTGCAATCAAATGCACCAACGGTTTTCAAGTTGAAAGTCTTTAGGGCAACAAGCTCTCTGGTGGATGTCTAACAGAGTCCTTTGGACTGCCATTCTGCTTTTGTGAAGCAACAAATTACTTTGTAGATATCTGGGAATCAATTACCGTTTTCTTTCTCTGATTGCAGAGCGTGACAATGACTTGGTTACTTCATCTTTGGGGCTCATTAACCGAAAACAGTAGAATGTTCTTGAAACTGGCGGCAGTTTCATTAAAATGAAGTCATATTTTTGTGCTGCTAATTTATGTACATTGCTCTCTTGGACTGAATAACAGAAATGAAACATTAATCTCCAGGAAAACTCTGTACAGTAAAACGTGGAATTCTGTACAGAAAAGATGTATGCCCTGTTTTCATACATTTACATGCATGTATGCACTGTTTGCATACATTTATCCATCTTCACAGAATATTTTAACAAAAATCCCATTTAACAAGCCATAGAAACCAATACCAATCACAACATCTTTGCGTAATCATGGTTCACTGTGTGTACTCCATGTTAGACAAGCAATTGCAGCACACATGGCAGAAATTTGCAACAGTACCTTATTTATCCATGAAGGGAGCACTTTTCCTACAAAATAAACCCATCCTCGACATACCTTTTAAATGGAAGGGTTAGGCCTGGCATCCCTGGTGTGGTTTTCCCCCTAATGTTTTGCCTTCAGACCTCCTGTTTGCTGACTTTGTTTTTGCTCGATTTAGAACTCTGCACACTTTACCACTGCTAACTAGGGGGTGAAAGTGTTTGTGCTCTCTCCTTGAAACAAGGTAGAATTGGCTTATACCCAATTGGCATATTTAATGTACATGTAAGTCCCTAGTAAAATGGCCGTACCTGAATCCAGGGCTTGAAAATTAAATACTACTAGTGGGCCCACAGCACTGATTGTGCCACCCACTTACAATTTTCCCTCCTTCAAACCTTACATTATAATTTTTGTTGAATATGCCACAGTGTTCAATGCAAGTTATGTATTATTTTATTTGAAATTAATTAAAAAAACAAAATTATAATATAGTTTATGTGTACATTTGTTAGACCTGGCATCCTTGGCGTGATTTTCCTGACTTTTTGCCTCTACCTCCTGTGTTTTTGATGCTGTGCTGAATTTCGTTTTTGCTGGCTTAGATGCTTTGGGCACTTTGCCACTGCTGATCAGTGTCAAAGTGCAAGTGCTCCCTGTGTAAATTGATATTGTGATTGGTTCTCCCCGATTGGCATATTTGTTGTACCAGTAGGTCCCTAGTAAAGTGCACTAAGTGTGCCAGGGCGGGTAAATCAAATGCTACTAGTGGGCTTGCAGCACTGATTGTGCCACCCACATGAGTAGCCCTGAAAAGATGTCTCAGGCCTGCCACTGCAGTGCCTGCGCGCAGTTTGTTAACTGCCATGTCGACCTGGCCAGTGCACCCATTTGCCAGGCCTTACCCTTCCCTTTTCTTACACATAGGACACCCCTACGGTAGGCCCAAGGTACCCCCCTGGGCAGGGTGCAGTGTATGTGAAAGGTAGGACATGTACTGGTGTGTGTACCATGTCCTGATAGTGAAATACTGCCAATTTTGTTTTTCACTATTGAAAGGCTATCTTGCCCATAGGACAGAATGGGGAATGCTTTGTGACATTTTACAAGCATATCTTCCCATAGGGATAAGATAGAAAAATGGAGTTTGGTACCCCTGAACTCAGAATTAAATAACACATCTTTTAGAAAAGATGGTTTTTAAATTGTGTGTTTCAAAATACCACTTTTAGAAAGTGGCTATTTTCCTGTTCAACCTTCCTGTGTGCCTCTGCCTGGTTGTGGATTGACTGTCTGGCTTTGGAGTGACAGGGGCTGGGGTGGCTCCAGGAGTCTGGGTGAGTCAGCACTAGGCTGAATAGGCCTGGACTGCATTTGGAGTGGTGGGAGGAGTAGCACCTGTGCCTGAATAGGGCTGTGCCTGCCTTCCACAATGCTGGCTCCGCCCCCCTGCTGTGTGTCTGGATTCAAGGCTCACACTAACAAAGGATGTTGTAGTGCACTGGCAGAGTGCCCCCAGAACTGGTTTGAACTGGGCTCAGAGCCCCTTGCACAAAGAGAACAAAAACCTTTTGGGGTATAAGTATCAGACCTAAAACCCCTGAACTTTAGATCATTCCTGGAATTCAAGAGGAACTTTTGCCAAGGAGAAGAGCTGGAGAGACTGAGGAGAAGTACTGTCCTTGCTGTGTGTCTGGGGTTGGCCTGCAGTTGCTGTTTCTGCCAAGGAAAGGAGAAGGACTTTGCTGTGTGCTATGTCCCCTGCTTGAAGGAGATCTCCAAGGGCCTGAAGTGAGCTGGCCTCCTGTTCAGAAGTCTCAGGGACACAAAAACTTCACCCCCAGCTCCCCTGAACTCTGCTGTTGCGAGTTCTGACCTGCCTTGAGGTGCCTGTGCCAGTTTTGGGCCTCTGGAGGTTGTTGCTGCTGTTTGGGAGCTGGAAGAGAGAAGAAACTCAAAGAAGTACAAAAATCGACGCATCGCTCTTCTTGCTGCTGTTTTTCCGACGCATCTTCGCGGCGCGAGAAGAATTTCCACGCATCGCCGTGCCACTGCGAAAACCGTCGCAGCGCCTGTCGTCGCAGCAAGAATCGACGCACCGAGGGATCACGGCTGAAGAGGACCGGCGCAACACCGCGCAACGCCGCTGCATCGATCGCAGATGCATCCCGAAGATCCACGCATCGTACATGTGCGACACGCTTCCCCGATGCATCACCTGCGGACGGGAACCGGCACGAAGAATCGACACATCACTCCCCCTACAGACCGGAATCAGGGCAACCCTTCCTCTGCGTGCAGCGGGACTGTCGCATCGCCTCCTCAGGGTCTCAGTAGTGACGCATCTCTTTGTTTTCCAACGCTGCGGCTGTTTGGCTTGGTAAACTTTAACGCAACTACAGGTACTTTGGTGAAAAGTCACGCATCCATAGATTTCTATGGTACAAGTTCTTGAAACCTTTTGAAAGTCATATTTTTAACTGTGTATGTTGGATCTTTGTCGTTTTGGTCTTGTTTAGTTTAGATAAAGATACTTTATTTTTCTAAACTGGTGTGGTGTCCTTTTGTGGTGTTTTCACTGTATTACTGTGAGTGTTGGTACAACTACTTTACACATTGCCTTTGGGATAAGCCTGTCTGCTTGTGCCAAGCTACCAATGGGGTGAGCAGGGGTTATCTAAAGTGTGTATCCCCCTTACCCTGACTAGAAGCAAGGGTCCCTATTTGGACAGAGGTACCTACCTCTGCCAACTAGAGACCTCCATTTCTAACAACATTAAAATTATTTTTACATATTCAGCAAAAAAGTTAAAAACTATTTAAATATGGCATCGGTTCGATTTTTCTGCAGCTCTCCTTTAAATGGTACAGAACTAGGAGAACTCTTCAATCCATGTTTGCCCAGAAACTGGAGATCAACAGATTTAGACTCTCAAACTGGGGGGGAAGAAGCTTTGTTACAGCAACAACTTAAGAGTGGAATTCACTTCCTCTCAAAATCAGAGCCATTTCAAATCTGCTGTCATTCAGGAAGGTTCTTAAAAACCTGGCTATTTGCCAATTAAGGAATCCATTACATACCATATCAGTTTCACCATGAGCTATTGCCTTGATACCTATGGGTATTTGTAGTTCTTTATCAGCATTTATAACATAGCATAACAAATAAAGTTTAATTTAAGTTATTTGATATGCTTCCTCATGTGTTAGTGTTATCCCGTGCCTCCATTGATTTCTAGGAAACTATGTTGCGAAAACAGTGGTTGACCAAACTGGTCCTGGGTTGCTTGTGTTCCAGTTCCGGGAGGACTTTGCTTGGCAGTTTGGGATGTACTGTTCCGACTGGACCAGGGTCGAGACCAATTTGCATATTAGCTGGGTCCACACTGAGGTGGCATGGTGTGCAAAATAACAATGGATTGGGATGCGGACCGAGTAATTACCAGCGGCTGATAGAAATTCAAGCATTCCATACATCACTTTTTTGTATACTTTAGTATAAAAGAGATCAGCACATTTCCTGCCTCATAATGCTTGGCTGTTAACCCTGAACACTTGGTTTCATGGTATTAGCATCTTTTTTCCATCTCTGAAGATTCTCCGAAGATTCATAGTGTTAGTAATCAGTTAGCAATTGCAAATATTGCTCAAAAAGTTACAGTGTTTTGAAAGACGTTTTTGATTTTCCATGTTCTCTTTTGTCTAAAACAGAAGCGTTCATGATCAGTATCATAGTCCTTAATATATTTCTGAAATTGTAATTGTTTGGTTACCAGTCTTACTGTATATGTATTTATACATCAGAAATATTATGAAAAGGTTGTTTATACAAAATTGCAACTATGGTTGGATATTCCACTAGGCTGTGAATGCTGGAACACCATGTCAGAAGAGTAAAGAGCCTTGGGAGGTCAACTTTCTTCTCACAGAACCTGTAAACAATGCCTTGTTAAATGCGAATGATTGCAGTCTCAACTCAGCTATCGCTAGATTGCTTCTGAGACTGCAATAATTGAGGAAAAACCTGACACTTTTTATAAATCAGAACATCTGCACTAACAAATCATTATTTGTCCTCTTAAGATAGTCATGCACGCCGTACAAAGTCTGTTTTTATAAGGCAGTAGCTGGTTACCTGTTTCTCTCCTGGTCTACTGCTCCGTGGCAGTGTTTTTTTAGTCCTGGTACAATTACAAAAAAAGGTTTCACCTTTGACTTTCTTCTACCTGGGACAGACAAAGACGTGATCTGATTAGGAACTTACAATGTGTGATCGAATATAATGACTGGCCTAATTGTGAAAAAAAAGGTAAGAGGCACAAGTCACACTTTATTTGTGATTAATGTGTGCTGTTACCAACAGGCAATGCTTTAAATGGGCTGGTACTCACCGGTACCGAGTACCGGCCCTTCTGAATGTTTTGCCCCAGAACCGAAACTTCTCTTTGGCCAAAGAGAGTACCGGTACTCGTGAGGCAACAAGGCAAGCTTAGTGGGATGGATATATACAGTAGCGTAGTTGCTGCTCACTAGCTGACAACGAATTAGTCTGTCCATTTTCATGCTGATCTCTGACAATTGAGTGCCGATCTACCATTGTCCTGTGCTGCTGCTAACTAATTCAGCAGCAGCTTCTTTGAATTTATTCTGAGCTGCCCGGGAGTTTGGAATGGGCCTGCGTTCCACGGTGATTAATGGCACTGGGTCCAATAAGGCCATGTGGAGTCAATCACACGTAGTAGTGTGACGGGGCCTGCTGACTGCCACATCTCATGACTCATATCAAATGTATGTGAAGACTACCTGACTGTGTAGCAGAGTAAGCCAGCGCCTGATTTGAGTCAGGATGAGGTGGAATGGAGCGAGAATGAGGCGACAGTGAGGTACGGCGGATAGCACTCAAGGTACTTCAATGCAAACATTAACGAAGCTAAGCATTTGTAAAAACAAATGTATTGAATGCTGTGTGTGCATGCCTGAGTGCTTGTATGTTGCTGTGTGTGCTTGCATGCAAGAGTGTTGTGTGTAGTGTCCATTTTACTGATGTTTAACAGATTTGTGTTAAATAGAGTGCTATCATGCTGTTTAATTTAAAGGTTTGTTTTTAAAGAACCCACACTATTTGCTATTGTGCATAATGGAAAAGCATGAAACGTCTGGATTCCATTAAATGTGTATCCCCTAGCCCCGCCCCTAAGCATCATCACTAGCCCCGCCTGAAGCCCAGCCCCCAAACCCCACCCATACTCTGCAACTCAGTTTGGAGAGTACCTGCACTTATTTTTTCCCCATCTAAATCACGCCCAACAGGTATTTTCATGGGCTTATGAGTTTAACTTCCCTCACACTGTTTAATGTCCATGTATAACACATTTCCGTATTCAAGCAAAGAGGAAATAAGGTCTAGGTAGTTTGATGCTTTCTTTGAATAGTGTGAAAAGGCAGGTCATTTCACAATACTGTGGGCTCGATTCGCAAAGGTAAACTTACACCTTAAGTCGAAGTTTACACCTGAAGCCTAAGTTTGGACCTGAAGTCTAAGGACCCGATCCACAAAGGTAAACTTAGACTTCAGGACTGAAGACAAAGTTTACCTTTGTGAGTCGACCTCTTAGACTTCAGATCTAAACTTAGACTTTATGTTCAGGTCTCAGTTTACCTTTGTGAATTGGGCCTTAAGTGAAAGAAGAAACATATGTAGGAAGGCAGAGTGAAGGTATTAAACTAATGGATAATTCCAATTCATTTATAAGAAACCATTATTTTCTGTCAACAGGAGTATGGAAAGGCATGCTTCATAGTCAGGGACTCATATGTCAGGAACAGTAGCGGCTGCTACCAAACGGGGGTAAGGGGGGGGATGCGCAGGGAGGGAGCAGAGGGAATTTAAAAAACAATCACTTACCTTAATACAGCAGGCCGGCCGGCCAGCTGCCTCCTCTCCTCCATCCTCTTCTCTTCTCCCGGGTAACAGGAAGCACACAGCCTCCCAGACTCCTGTGACCAATCACAACGCTGCCTTACAGCAGCATTGTGATTGGTCTGAGCTCCATGGTTCAGCGCTCAGACAGGGACTGGGAGGCTGTGCCTGTTTTCCACCCAGGCTGTAATGCAGCCTGGGTGGAGAACATGAAAAGTGAGCATTACTGTTTGGCCGGCCCAAGAGGGCAGGCCAAAATGTCATGCACACTTACCAAGTGTCTACCACTCCCCCCCCAGCTCTAAACAGCCAGCCCTGCCCCACACCCCAACCAACTGAGCCAGTACGGTTAAATAAAATGATAATAATGTTGCGTTATTATCATTTTATTTTTCCGTTTTGAATTGCTCAGTGGGGCGACGCTCCTCCACGTTAGCAGAGGAGCCGCCACTGGTCAGGAATCCTAAGGTAGTTCTGGTCCCAAAGTACAACTATTATTGTTTTACTAGTATTAACTTTGCGACATTTTTTTCTTTCACATAATAATAACTATAATACATGGTCTTCATGAATCTTGAGCTGGATCTTAATTGCTGTCTACCCTGAAAAGGGCCTTCTAATGAAAGTAAAACCAAAATGATGGAAACAGACCACCAATGGACTGACAAAGGTTGAACAGAGTTGGCAGCAAGATAGTGCGAAACCCTCTGATTACAAATATCTGATCTACATGCTGCGAGACAAATGGAGACAAAGTCTGTATAGGACATAGAAATTAAGAGAAGTGAGCCATATCTGCATTGTTCACATAAATCTGAGACATCCCAGGAAGTTCAAAATCATAGGGTGAACAACTTTGATGTATGTTGTGAACAATATTTTGGCACAATTACATGACATGATTAGCACCAACAGACAGATCATCTGCTTGAGATGCATGCATATAATCTGTGCCCCTATTCTTAGGCCTTCACACCTGAAAAAGATGATCAATTCAGGCAGTCTCAATAAAGAATTGTTCCTGGTGAGTAAAAACACTTTCCAGCATTTTAAAGGCATGGGCTAAGTAGGAGAAGAGGCACAAGTGAGACCGTTCAAATGAAGACCATTAGAATGACTTTTCATTGTTGTCAGTTGTTTATCTTAGAGCAGAGAACCACTCAAGGCATGCCAGAAGCTTTTAAGGGCCCTATCTTTGGCTTCTGATCCAAGGAGTTGCTTGAAAATAAGGCAATCTGTATGCTGTGTAAAGAGAAAGCACAGTATTTGGTGCCTCCACGTGATGGTGCTGTGTTAGCTGGATCGGATGGAACAAGCCAGGCCTGCTTTTCGTTATTTAAATTCGTGTTGTAACAGAAGCACAAGGATCCAAAATGTGCAAATCCCAGGATGAACAGCCCAAGCGGAGGCTTGCCATGACCCTGAGCCACTCAAAGAGGTCAGTCAAGTGAGGAGAGTAGCTTTGAGCAGCAATGTTGGTTATATCTTTCAGAGTTTGAGTCAAAAGACATGAACCCTTTAAAAACAGAGTAGCATCTGCCTAAATCAAATATTGCATTTCAGGCAATGCATGATATTCAATTTGAACCTTTCAACATTTTGGAGGAACACTATAAGAGTGTCACAATGTGTTGTGTGGTTGTACTGATGGCAAAGGAATGTGGTTTGGAGATTCCCATGAAAACATAGAGTAGCCCATGTGGTGTACGCCATAAGGGTTGTTCACATGATACTCTTGGCCTGAAGGTGGTTAAACTTTTGTTCAGAATTGTGGTTCATCTTTAATGAAGTGACCAAGTCAGATCAGAATAACTTGATTAAAATGTTAGTGTAATGAAAAGCGTGAGGTTTGAGAATACTAGTGAAATTTAGGATGAGACTCATTCAATTATAAATGATGCCAGGAAGCATCAGAGACCATATCCAGGGATCTGCATAGCAAGTGAAGTTTAGACCTGTTTATACTACATAGGGAGTCAAGATTGTGAACAGAACCACATAGCTAAATGTGAAAATGGCTTGGATGGCATGATGTGAAATTGCAAAGAAAATGCTGTAGTTATGATGAGGTCATATCTGCTTCTAGAAGAGGAGGCCATGGATAGGTAGTCTATACGCAAAGGAGGGACTATGGGGCTTTTTTCTCTCTCAGCATAGAGGGAGGTCTAGCATATGTGCCCCTGTTGAAGTCTTGAGAAAGAAGGTTATGCTGTTCCTCAGTGAACGATGTCAGGACAAGGGAAAATGACACCAACCTGACCGCTTTGGTTCAGAGTTGGGAGTCCATATATTGGATTGTAATGCCCTCACACACCCAGTTGGGTGTCATGCTTCATCATCTGGGCTGCTCCTCGTTGGGTCGGCGGTGCAATACCCAACTGGCTCCCTATAGTAGGGGCACTTTAGCGGAGATCTTCTTCCAATAGCCGTATGGTGAAGTGGGGGTAAGGGGCCAGAGGTGTGTAGATGTATGGAATGAGTGTGTGATTTTAAAATAGGGCTTGGAGTGCCTGTGAGAACAAACTTTAATCAATAGGTCTCCTACCCTAAGTAAAAACAAACAATTAGGCGCTCGGCTAAGTATTATGTCTTAGGTCTCAGCGTCCCTATTGGTGAAAAGAGGTCAACATGTTTCTCGCTCAATGTAAAGTCTACATGCGATTCTTCAGGACCAATACTGTGAAGACTATCTACACTCTAGGGTGGTGACATTGAATCATACTCACATCAACCAAACTACTACCTATTAGTGTACCTGTCATACCTGGAACTACATGTGTGGGGAGAGAAAGTGTGACATCGGTCATCTTATTATGGTACACATTTTTATACAGTATCATTTCCCTTGTGAGTCTGACTTAGCTTTGTTATCAGTGAATAGTGAAAACAAAATTATTGAGAATAATAGAAGGTTTAAAAACAGTGCCACACGGTGAGTGCCCACAGTGAGCTAGTGTGAACTACAGCCCTTGTGGCAAATATGCAATGCAGCAGGTATATTTCAATGGGAACTCACCCAAAGCTGTAAGCTAACCAGGCATCAGCAGTACCCGGTAGGTAAAACACGAGGAGTTTCTCATGTACTGGACACAATCAATGGTTCTCTCCCATTCTGGCCCCTTACCCCCACTTCACCATACGGCTATTGGAAGAAGATCTCCGCTAAAGTGCCCCTACTATAGGGAGCCCGTTGGGTATTGCACCGCCGACCCAACGAGGAGCAGGCCAGATGATGAAGCATGACACCCAACTGGGTGTGTGAGGACATTACAATCCAATATATGGACTCCCAACTCTGAACCAAAGCGGTCAGGTTGGTGTCATTTTCCCTTGTCCTGACATCGTTCACTGAGGAACAGCATAACCTTCTTTCTCATGGATAGGTAGTGTCATAGCCTCACTTGTGATAAATATTGATAAATGTAAAAACTAATCCGAATATAAGTTTGGATCACTGCTTAGGGTCACATTCCCTATATGCCAGAAATACCTTGCTTTCACTTTAAATCACATCACACAAATTGACTAACAACTGATCACAATTTAGGTCAGTATATTATTTCAGTATATTTATCAAGCAGAATCCAAGGAAAATTAAATGAATTACCCTGTCTTAGACCTTCTGTCCGCTTTCAATAAAACAAACTTAGGCTATCAGAACAGACATTCAATAGGATGATCGATCTTCTGTCTTCAGTGTTTAATCATTAGGCTTCTTTCTCGACTGAACAACTTGAAAATGAGCTTATTAGTAAATCCATCCACGAAGAACAAATACATAAGCATGTTTGCACGGTCTGAATAATTGTAGCACAGACTTAAGAGTATGAAGGTTTCTTTATAGCAATGTACATAATAACCCACACAAGTCCACATATGCCTCACCATTGAAGGTGGTGTTGCAATGGGTAACGCTCACATTGCCAGTGAACGCCACAAAAGACCACTCTATTCCAGCTCTTGTGGTGCTGTCCTGGATCCTATTAGAAGTCTGGTCCATTTTTATTTGAGTCTGCACGATTTACAAGGCAGACCACGTGGCGTACCTTAGCAGTCTTCCCAAAAAGATGATTGTGCCACCCATTTCCTAAGCTATAACATCTTACTATGGGACTTAGAGTTTGGCAGATGAGATTCTCCATCAAAATCTGACAGATATTCCATCCGCCATATTACAACTGTCATGGGCTATAATAGACTTGTAATATGGCAGACTAGACAACTGTCCCATTTGTAGAAAGTGGTAACTGTGTTGAAATGAATTGCTTCAGGAAGTGGAAGGGGAGAAGGAAAAGGGGAATTCAGGTCAATGCAGCAAGGGCATGGGAAGTTTTCAACCATTGTGCCCCTTAGTTCAAGAAGTACAGAGGCATAGCACCAAAGTAAGAAATGCAAAATCATAGTCACTGGTGGAGGGTGGCACAAGAAGCGGAGAATTGCAAAATGACAGATGTGTGTGAAAGCCCTGTCATGCTACCAATAGGGAACTGTGTGTCATTTGATGTGCTGGCAGGTCTTCAAGAACCTTTGTTGCATTCTCCTTCTCACAGTTGCTCAAGTTAATGTGGTGCTGTACTAAATAGTAAGGACTGTAAGTCCCAGAATCCATTTGTTTCCTACCACTTCTGCCTACCTTTATCCCCCACCATTAACTGCAGGTAGGAGAGGGGTTATAACTTTAAAGAGTAAGGCACTCCGAACACAAAGCCAAAGCACTGTGGGCTTGATGCACCAGCTGTGCCAGTCACAGTTAGGAGAATACACAGCCCTGCCCATTTTGTCCCATTTTTGTCAATCTGAATTCCTCTACTCTGCCAATCACTAAATGCAATCATTCCTGGTCTGCTTCTGCAGATTTGAAGACAGTCTGCAGCCTAGTCATTATATTGTTCTTATTGAGCTGGGAGTCAAGACATAGGGCCTAATTTAGATCTTGGCAATATTATAGCGGTCCCAAGTACTCAGTCGAGCTGACAGTGGTCGGCCCGCTGTATTTAGATATTGCGGCTATAGACAGAAGACCACCGTGGTGGCACTCTTATGTGCTGGCTAACAGTACTGCACTGCAGCCAGTCCAGCATGTTTACGCCGAACTGTTCCCTTTGAGCTGGCGGTGTCCTGGCGACAAAGTCCTGTTGAAGTGAGGTTCATGGGGGTGTGGAGACTGGTAAGTACACCTTATTTATATGTCAATACACGTGTCATGTTTGCATGAAATACATATGTATGCAATGTGTTATGTCCCTTTGTGTTACATATTGCATGCCACTCACACAACATAGACACACTTTTTTTGTTTTTTTTTTAAGTATTTATTTAAATTTTCATTTGTGAAAGTTACATTTAACATTCATAAAACACAATTGAAAGTTCATTATTCATGGCGGATATGCAGCAACAACACACATATGTGAGAAGACTTATTGCAGATGTACATATAGGCTCTTATGAGCCAGATACAATTAGGCATCGAAACAATCATATAACCTGGGCCCAAGACCACTTATTCTTTACCACAGTTTGCGATATCTAAGGGGTGTCATGGGGGCCCCATATATTGTTACTAGATCTCAGTGTTGCACAGTGTTCATATATGTGAGCATAGCATCTCTCTGCGTGTTGAGCACCCTATTCCAACATGAACAATGGTATTAGGTCTCTCCTGTCTCTGCAGACGAGTGGTCTAGCAGGTATGACTGCAGCGGACCCCAGATGTCGCGAGGACGTGAGGAGCAAGGAAGAAGCTCAGCATATATATTGATTTGGTCTTGCCATATGATCATGTCCCCCAACCATTCTTTGAATTTAGGAGCTCTCCCTCGTCCCCATCTACAGGCCACTCGGCATTTAGCCAATACCAAGCTAAAGGACAGGAATTTACGCTGTCGGGTTGGAGTTTGTGCAGTGTATCCTAGCAAAGCTACCAGGGGTGTCCTCAACGTGGGCGAGCCGAGCATGAGGTCAAGCGCATCTAGAACTTGACTCCAGAATGTCTGTACCTCAGGACATTCCCAGGCCAGATGCAGAAAATCCGGAGCTGGTGTACTGCATCTGTCACAGCTGTTTGTGTCTCTCAGCCAAACCTGTGTAGCCTGAGCGGGGTGTGATAGCTTCGGTGTAAGAATTTGTAATGAATAACCCTTAGTCGGCTGTTAGCAGATATCTGTTCAGTCTGACTGCAACAGTACTGCCATTGTGCATCAGTTATCTCCAATCCAATTTCCGTACTCCATTTTTCACGGGCTGGACAGGACGGGTATGTAATGTCAGTGTACAGTGCGTGATACAGCGTGGAGACTAAGTGCGAGGCAGAGGATGCGCGCAACACTTGATGCAATGGGGCCATCGTCAGTGGCTCTGAGGGGTAGGCAGGGGTACAGGTCTGTAGCCCGTGTCGCAGGCGGATATATAAAAAGGTCTCCATAGTGGAGGGCGGGGGTTCGGAGCATAGCTGTTGGAGGGTGCGAAACTTCCCACCAAGGTATAGGTCTCCCCAGCAGCTGATTTTACGTGTGTGTGTGAATTTCCTAAATATTCCCTCTTGTAACAGTGAGATCGCTGGATGATAGGATAGCGGAAGCAATGGAGAATATAGGCATGGTGTCTGCGTTCGCCTGAGTAGTCGTTCCCATGCTTTGAGTGTACACTCTACAGAGTTTAGGGCGCTAGATTGTGACTCAATCTTGGACAGTAGTACCCCGTCCAGTGGTATAGGGTCCGCTAGCCAGTGTTCAGTGGCTACATGTGGTGTGTATCGTGGGGGGTGAAACCAAAAGAAGGCGTAGTGCGCTTGGGAACATAGATAGTATAGCTCAAAGTCTGGTATATTGAAGCCCCCTTGTGAGAATGGACGCACCAGTATTTCCCAACGTATACGCGGCTGTTTTCCGCCCCATACCAGTCGAATCAGTTCTGAGCGGAGAGAGGAGAAAAAATGGCGTCCCGGATCATAAGGTATATTAAGAAATAGGTATAAAAATTTAGGAAGTAGCACCATCTTGATGAGGGAGATGCGACCAGCCATGGTCAAGGGTAGGGCGATCCATCGATCAATGCAGCTCGTTACATGGGTCATAGTGCATCCATAGTTCAGCCTCATCAATGCGTCCCGATCGGCCGAAATGCGGATCCCTAAATATTTGACCTCTTCTCCACACCACACGATGGGGATATCAGTGTCAAAGGGAACTGTAGATGTGGTCAACGGGAAAATCTGGGATTTAGCCCAATTAATATGTATCCCCGATTGGCCGCCAAATTTGACAAATTCGCGCAGTAAGGGATTGAGGTTGTGACGCGGGTCTTTAATATATAAAGTAACGTCATCGGCATAGAGAGAGATGAGTATGGGACGTAAGAAACAGCGGAGGCCAACATGTTGGTAGTGTTTCCTGATCTTGGCGGCTAGAGGCTCCATAGCTAGGGCAAAAAGTCGGGGCGATAGTGGGCACCCCTGACGCGTGCCTCTGGAAAGGGGGATCGAGGATGATGTATGCCCATTTATCAGAACTTTCGCCCTGGGTGCAGTGTATAGAAGCCTGATCCAGGAGAGGAATCCCATGGGGAGTCCCATGTTTTGAAGAACCGTAAAGAGGTAGTCCCATTCCACTGAATCAAAGGCCTTGGTGGCATCTAAGAATACCGCCGCCAGTGGCAACTGAGGGTCTACAGTCTGTAGAATAGAAAATAGTGTCCTCAGATTGTGGGAAGTTGCTCTTCCAGGGATAAATCCCGCCTGATCGGGAAGGACAAGATCTCCCATCAGGAGGCTGAGTCTATTTGCTAAGAGTTTCGCCAGAATTTTCGCATCTGAGTTGATGAGCGAAAGCGGTCTATAGGATTCGCATCTATCACTAGGTTTGCCTGACTTGAGCAATGATATGATAAGCGCCTCCCTCATGGTGGGTGGAAGCGTCTGTGCTTCATGTGCCTCCAGAAAGACCTCTTTCAGTATAGGAAGGAGTTGATCTATATACGTTTTATAGAAATCGATGGGCAGCCCATCCGATCCTGGCGCTTTCCCAGATTTTATTTGCATGATGGCTGCCCGCAGCTCATCGTCCTCAAAGGGTGCCGCTAAAAACTCCCGCTGATGGTCTCCCAACCATCCAAGAGCTATGTCCTTAAAATATGAAGCTAGATCAGGCGGTGTAGTACGATGCATTCCGTATAGGTCCGCATAGTAGTTAGTGAATGTTTCCAGGATATCTAGGCTATCCCGGTGTCGTATCCCGGCATCATCAATTACCTCCACTATAAAGTTAGAAAATCGAGGCTGTCGAATGTCATTGGCTAGTGCACGGCCTGGCCTCTCTCCCTCTCCATAGCGGCGGGCCACAAAGTACTTCCCCCGAAACTTCACTTCACGGTCGGCCGCGTTAGTGTAGTCTGAGATTTTCTCTCGAAGTGTCGCGTTATGGGCGCCTGTGTTTGTTGTCCACATATCTGCCTCGAGTTGTTTAATTTCTACCTCCAGATGCATCAGGTGTCTTCTGATGTCCCGTAGTACCCCAAAGCTCTTGGACATACAAGACCCTCTTATGGTAGTCTTGAAGGCCTCCCAGATTGTCCCCACGTGCACAACGGACCCCTTGTTCCTGGCAAAGAAATCAGTAATTTCCTCCCCTATTTCGGTCTTAAAAACTGTATCTAAGAGCGCTTCAGGCACCAATCTCCAGCAGCGTGGCGAAGCTACGGAGTTGGGTATAGCAATCTCCAAGTACACTGGAGCATGGTCGGAATATGTGCGTGCCAGGTGTCTCACCATTTTTATCCAGGAGGCTACAGCTCGTGAGCACACCCAGTAATCAAGGCGTGACCAATTGGAATGTCCTGCTGTGTAATATGTGCCCTCGCGATTAGTTGGGTAAACGTGTCGCCATGCGTCTATGAGGCCATGTTCTACCATTAGATCAGAGAGGGTTTCTCGGGTGCGGGTATAGTGCTGCGGTAGTGGATTGGATCTGTCCATGACTGGGCATAAGGCAACATTAAAATCTCCACCCCATATGACGTGTGTGGAGCCTACTTGGAGTACCCGTCCCCACAGTGTAGTGAAATGGGCAGGGTCATCAATGTTAGGACCATAACTACAAACTAAGGTAAGCGATTGTGTGCCCAATGTACCCCAGAGCATGCAGCTACGGCCAGTCGGATCGCTGTACGTACCTCATGGTGTATTACGTTTAATAAAAATAAGCGTGCCTCTGGAGTAGGTGGAATAAGAGGAGAATGCCCGATGAGAGGCCCATCTAGTGCCATAACAGGCGGGTCGTCTGGGATCCAGGTGTGTTTCCTGCAGCATAGCAATTTGCACCTGGTGTCTGTCTAGGTATGCCAAGATTTGTCACCGCTTTCGCGGATCACGGAGCACCCGAACGTTCCAAGTAACTAGTTTAATATGCAATTCCGTAGTGGGTGGTGTCATGTTAGCCAGGCATTAAGAGAATGAAGAGATTGTTTCGAGATGATAGTGTGCCACTGCCTATTATAGGTGAGTTGTGTGTGTGTTATTTTCTGCCATTTCGTAAGGAGGGAGAAAATATTGCCCTCCCGCAGTACTTCTCTAGCGCTGAACTTTAGTAAGTATCGAATAAAACAGACATGTATGGATAATCCCACCCCCTCCCACAACAGCACCCCATTTGTGCCGGGATTTAGACACCCACCCCACCCCACCCAACAGTGAAGTCGCTGTACAGTACTCCGATGCGACCACATAAATTAAGAGAACAGAAACAGTGCAGAAACCCATGAACAGAGGGTGCCTTGGGGGATCTCCCATAAGGGGGGCACCAGAGGGTTGCATCGCCTTCCCATAACCCATCCTCCTCCTGCGTGAAAGCCCCCAGCTTGTACTGCAAAGGGGGGAGGAGCAACAGGGGGGGGAAGGTGCTTGACGATACATTTTCAAACTCAACAGCTAACAGATTACCAATATTCACAGATGTCTCCTCAGACCTTTCGATGGGCACCAGGCCCCAGTAATACCTATCTGACAGTATGCAGTCCGCTGATAGAAAGATGTCAGCCAGAGGGGGTCGTCATGGCAATAACGAACAAGGAACAGGCAAACAGCAGAGCGAACTCACAAAAAAAGTCTCACATAACTGAGGTGCCAAGGGTCCCAAGGGTCCACGGTGGCCGGCGGCAGTGTATGCGACTAGCACTTCTCATTCCGGAGATGGAGAAGAGTTCCCAGTGGCCAGCTCCCTCTGCGGTGAATGCCTCATAGTTGTCTTTAGGAAGTCCTCCACTTGCTGCGGGTTTGTGCAGAAGGTCTGCTTGCCATTGTGTGTAATCCGGAGGCGTGCGGGGTAGAGGAGAGCATATTCTATCTGTGCCTTACGGAGTTTCTGCTTTACGGCAAGAAATTTCCGGCGTGCCTCCTGCACCGCCAGGGTGAAATCTGGGTAGATGGTGAAGGTGTTACCGTCGAATTGAAGTGACTTCTTCTCGTGGGCTTTTTTTAGTGCAACATCGCGGTCTCGGTAATTGAGTATGCGTGCGATAATGGGCCTTGGCGTGTCTCCCGGAGGGGGCCTCGGTCCCAGGGAGCGATGTGCACGCTCCACCACCAGGTGAGGGGAAAAAGAATTGGCACCAAAGGAGTCTCTGAGGAGGCGTTCTATATATAGTTCCATGCGCCCCGTGTTTGTGCTTTCCGGGATACCTAGTATACGGATATTATTGCGACGGCTCCTGGCCTCGATGTCTTCATTCTTGGCCGCGATGATTTTCAGTAATTTATCCATCCGTGTCACTTGAGATTGTATTTGGGAAGTAGTGTCTTCATTGTCCGATATACGGCGTTCGGCCTCTTTCAGTTGCCCATCGTGCTTGTCAACTTTTTGTACTAAGAAGTCGAGTCTGGTATTCATCATATCCATCTTCCCGGAAAGGTCAGTGAGGCTATGTTGAACGGCAAGTAGCAGAGTCTTAACCTCATCATCAGCGGATTGTGAGGCCCTCGTTGTCGACTCCATGCTTGCCTGCTCGGGATCAGCAGATGCGGATCGCGTCGTCGTTTTCTTCGTTTCGAAGTTCAGTCGGGGTTGGCGGCCATCAAGCTTCCCCATTGCCCCCTCCGGCGTATCTCAACAACACCATATTAGCGGTGGAGCTCTGCGTACGTATACCAAATCTTTTAGCAAGGCGGAATTCGTTATGTCCAGCACCTCGACTGTCGCGACACCTCAACGGTTAGCGCCAGCAATCAAGGAGAGCAGTGCGGCTCCACCCCAGTTCCAGCCGGAGCAAGTCGTTAGTAGTTGAGCAGAGGAGTCGCGTAGGTATGGAGGTGCGACCACAATTCATAGGGGCAGTATCCAATATGTAGCGCCTCGAGCACTCAGGACGCGGCAGACCTGAGCCTGGACTCCAGTCACCCACTCACCAGCAGTCATGTGCCATTGACGAGTCGCCACTCACCGATGGCTGGGGTTGTCTGTCAGTGACTGCGGATTCACCTTAGCAATGGCGTCACATAGCGCTTATCCTGAAGCCAGTTAGCAGTGGCAAGGCGCGGGAATATTATCTATGTAGCAGTCAATATAAGAAAGGGAGTATCTGTGGCAATCCCGCTTCTGCTTACCGCCAGCCGCGGTCCTCAGGTGGTGTCCTCGCCTCAGTGTTTGTGTGGGAGCATCCTGTCCGCCCCCGCCGCCCAGCATCGAGCGCCCAGAAGCTCGTATCCCGCAACCCGAGGCGTCTGCACCGGGAGCCGCCCGCTGTCGGGAGCCCCCCCGCGACCGCTAGAGATCGGCGGTGCAGTCTGAGAGTCAGTTCGCTAGGATCCTGCAGTGTCCGCAAGACGGCCGGTATCCTGCGAGCCCCGCGTCTCCAGCGTGGACGTAGGCCCCCCCGCGACGGGCGGCCCGCCAAAGCCACAATTTATAGTTCGCTTACTGGCACCGCAGTCTCACAGGCACCGAGTCCCAGCCCAGATGAAGCGGCAGTGTAGAATCGGGTCAGGGGCCCGAAGCCGCTGTAGCAGGAAGATGCGAGTCAGTCTCTCCGCAAGGTGGGCCCAGTACCTTGTGTGCAGCACCTGGGTCGATTTGCGCGGTGTAGCCTGTCAGGCCTCCAGGCGGCAAAACAGCGGGAACCCGCCGCAGCAGGCCACCTCCCTTATTCGCTCCCAGATGTTTCAATCATTCTAGTTTTCCCACCGGAGCACTTGGTCTGTGTTGCGGAGCATTAGATCTCTTACATATGCGGTTTAGGTCAGCCGTGAGCAGGATAAAAGACGGATTTTTCTCATCAAGCAGCCAGAGCCTCACAGGTGTGCGGCCATCTTGTCGTGCGCCCCCTAGCGCCCCCACATAGACACACTATTGAATGCACATCCACAGGCACCACTAGCATAACACCCCAAGCACCACAACAACAAATATTGTTTTTTAAATGTCAATGCAGGTGTGTTTAATTTACCTTGATAAGTAGGAAAATGAACACTACTGCATTACACATCAAAAGTATTTTGCATGTAAGAGCAAAGCAGTGATACACAAGGCAACAGCAAATGTCTTCACACGCTACATAGGACAATAGTACAAGTACCTTACCTTAGATCTCAGTGACAATGGAGTCGTTTGGCGTTGTGGTGGTGTCAGGGCAGCAAAGGAGGGACCTGGACGATGAAGTAGAAGATGGAAACTTTAGAGGAAAACAGGTAAAAAGGTATGTTTTTACCTCATTTCCTTCGATTCCGCTAATTAGATGTTGGAGGTATTCCTGCCACAGTTTCCATGGCGTAAAATCAAATCATAATCAGCTCCGTGGGACTCTTGGCTGGGGTCCCGCTGCCAGCCTCTTCTGGTTGTGGCACCATTGATGCAGGAGAAGATTCCTGGTGGAGGCAGCAGGACTGTGCCGTTCTTTTGTCTATGGACCTGCCAACATCCAAATCGGGCGGCTACCCACGTCAGCGGGCGGGAAGACCATAAAAAAAAGAGGGCAGGACCTGATCCAACGAGATCTAAATGAGGCCCTTAGACTCTGTATTGCATTTGAGCTAGCTGGAAATCCTTCCTCCAAGCCTTTACTTTCTCAAGTTCGTTAATTATCGGAATTGCAGTTGGATAACTGCAGTTCTCCAGAACATTACATAAAACAACTTTAGATCCTTATGTTGTGTTTAAATATTGTGCACTATTGAATTTTAGATATGTCTCAAATTGAAATAAGTCTTTTCAATTATTAGTATTTTAAGTTTGCTGCAACACACAGCTTTCAAAGTACTTTTTAAAAATGATGTGTTTTCACACTGCCAGTTTTACTCTGGTTCTGTGTTATCGATAAAATGAGGAAAGGAAAGCTCTTCCTGCACACAGTCAGTTACGTGGCAAACAATTTCAAAATATCCAATGACAATCAGCGGGTTATGGGGCTGTGGAAGGTGATGATGACTGTGGAGTGTCAGAAGGCCTTTGAGGACCTGGAGGCACTATATAATGCACGTGTGGTGAAGGCGCCTGTCTATTGACTTGATTGTACAGATTGATGCCTCATTTAAAGAAGTTAGAGCCAGACTGTCTCACCTTGATGACAAAGTTAGAAGCATTCAGTGGTCTTTCTTAGGTGCACACTGCTTCCTAGGGAACAGACCTGGACAGTCGTTGAAAAAAAATGTTTTGTGATAGTTAGCGCTTTGAGGTGTTTCCGGCCTTATGTGTTGGGTATCAAGATTGGGGTACTAACTGATCACAAACCACTCACATAGTTGATGCAAATGAAGGGTGAGAATCCCATATTTCTGAGATGGTCTATCTCATTACAAAGCCTACATTTAACAGTGGAGCACAAAGAAGGAATGCATCATGGGAATGCAGATGAACTTTCTGGTTAGTTTTGGTGATTTATAGACCAGAGTTCTCCAAGGGTGGAGTAAGGCTTTGGGTAGTCAGAACTGAAAGGGCCAATGAGTGAAGGAGAATGTAAAGGGTAAAGGGGCATGTACCCCTCCCTAAGTGACCAACTGTATGTGAAACTGATATCCTGACTTTTATTTTGGCCATTGCAGGACAATGCAAGTTTCAGTACATACCCTGTGACCTGAAATGGCACATCAAGTATGCACTCCGAGTAAAAAGAAGACAACTGTCTTTGTCCTGGATGTATCACTTAATGTAGTGGTGGAAGAGTACAGTGTTTGTGATTTATAGTGTGACTCATCCTTTTCTATGTGTCAATGAGAGGGCAGTCTACTGACCTATCACTAGTAAAATGTCACTGTTATGTGAAACCTAGAACCTGGTATTGGCATTTATTATGTATTTTTAGTGTGTGTGTGTGCGTGTGTGTCCAGATAGTGTGTGACATGCGTGGTAGCAAGGCCCCCTGTGTGTGTTTGTGTAGGTGTGTGTGTCTGTGTGTATGTATAAGAGAGAGAGAGAGAGAGAGAGAGAGAGAGAGAGAGAGAGAGAGAGAGAGAGAGAGAGAGAGAGAGAGAGTCTGAGTACTGAAGCTGAAGCTGAAAGATGCATTTTAGATACTCATGGGCTTAGCTTGGCACATGACGGAGTGTAAGGATAGTTTTCCTAAGCAGTGGAAGCATTTTGCTTGCATTTCAGTGGCTGGAAGGGGGACCCAGAAACTGAAGTGAAGAGGATTGGCGACAGGGCTCTTTTTAGAAATTCCACAAAGACATTGTTAACAAAGAGTTGTTGATTCGTTCTTCCTCAGCACTGACATTTGGTGAATAGTATGGATGAGGTGTGGGACTGCAGGTTCGGTAATTCAAGGTGAGGAAGGTTTTTATCCAGGCCTGCCCTTTTATCTGTCTACAGTTTCAAGGAGGCAGATGAGAGCCATGCGCAGAGAACTCACATTTCATTATGTCCATATTTTGGAAACTCCTGCATGGAGCCAGCTTCAGGGCTACCTGTGAGAATCATCACTTTACACAAAGGCTGTGTCCGAGGAGCAGCCTTGAAATGACATTTGAAAGGAAACATCCCATAGTGGTTATAAAGCATGAGGCAGTAGATTCACATATTTAGTCTGGAAAATGTGCATATGTGTGATCCAAACAATACTACATTGTTCCAGTTCCAAGTTCTTCTAGACCAGGGAAGGGAGTGATCCACAGAGTACTCAAATACCCGCTGTGCAACTAGGACCTGCCTGACAGCCAGGCTCCCAGAGGTGAGGAGAGACCACCTCTGGGAAGAAGTCAACACTTTATTCGGAGTATCTGAGCGTCTGCCTAACGAGAATAAAAAGCTAGCCTGGCTGCTGAGAGAAGGAAGGAGTGTGCCTGGCCCTGTAACAGGAGAGACTGTCCAATAGGAGGAGCTGAGCATGCTACTGGCATGAAGAGCCCCAGAGGAGGCTGATGACCAAGGAGAGCAATTCAGGAGTGAACTGTGCCAGAAAGGGGATCCCCTGGTCTCTGCACAGTTCAGGAGTGAAGTGCAGCAAGACTGTATCAGAGTGTATAACCCCACAGTCAGCTGTGAGTTCGAGAGATGGATACTGACATTGCAGACAAGAAGGTGCTCATGGTATCACAGCCACAATGGAGAATTCTGTTTGTCTCAGAGGTTACAACTGCTCTCACAGTCATCACAAGAAGAAACTCAGCATGGAGGCCACAAGTGCTATTACTGAGCACCAGATTGCAGTCCTCCATGGAGGGCTTCACTGCCGAAGTCAGATGTTGCTGTGCGCTACCCCCTCACCCCTCCAACCTCCCCGAGACAGACCTGCAAAAATTATCCCTCGCTGGCCTTGCTTCAGGAAGCAAAGAAACACAAATCAACATAACAACATAAGTAAAACACAACAGGGCCAATGCAACACAACATTCTAAACAGAATGCAATGCAACAACCACAAGACAAAACACTGCAATAAAACAGCGTCAAAACACAGCAGCACACAATACAATAAAACACATCACTGTCACACCAAAGTGGCAACAGCAAATATTCACAAACATTCTTGTCACACATTACCAGCTTCTGGTACCTACTGTCATAATCAGGGCCGGCGCTAAGCATGGGCAGTGTGGGCAGCTGCCCAGGGCCTCGCGCTCGGCTAAAACACAGGGGGCCCCGCTTCAATATGAAAGGCCACAGTTAGCCACCTGCTCCCCCAGGGCCCCCTGCCCCATACAATCGCATTTATGCAAGATGTCTTGACCTTGCTGGTCATGGCGTGGTGGCATTCCTGGGGGTGCAGGGGTGGGAGGAAGGAACAAACAGAATGGGGCCGGCACAGTCAGGGGCTGGGCAGCGCCTCTGTTAAGTACCCGGCCATTCTAGGCGCCCTTTCAGCATTTTGTTGCTAGGTGACAAAAGGCCCCTTTGTTTCCAGGACCAGCTGGACACAGGTAAGGAGAGGTGGGTGAGGGGTGGAGGGAGCAGCCAGATCAACTGGCTTTAGTTCATCTTTGCATCACCCATAGCAAAGATTTTTTTATGTGAATGTGCATTATAAATGCACGTAGAACTGCCAGTGGTAGGGCAGTGTTTTGC
The DNA here is from genome assembly GCA_963921515.1 of Calotriton arnoldi. NCBI lineage: Eukaryota > Metazoa > Chordata > Amphibia > Caudata > Salamandridae > Calotriton > Calotriton arnoldi. The sequence goes on from CAWUFW010000934.1 coordinate 1,038,586, forward strand.
TAAATGCCTCGTTACTGCTTCGAGGCCCAGGGGACTTCCCTGGGCCTCGAAGCACTGGAGCAAGCAGCAAGGTCCAGGTGTGGGGGGCCCCTTCCCTGGGCCTTGTAGCCATTACTCCCTCTTTCCTCTCCTTTCGTTTATTTGTTCCTCGGTGAGATGTATCCAAGAAAGAAAATCACTTTTGCTGGAAATTTCTTTTTTGGACATTTTTCTATTTCAAAGTGCAGCCTCGGGACAGAGAGAAATAAATGGTTCAAAATGTGAAAAATAACTAAATAAAGCAAGACTGGGTCGCAAAGTGGCCAGATTGATTTTATTCACAACCAGAACACATTAGCGCCACTTTACAGAGTTTGTCAGTGAAGCGCTACTTTTGTTTTCTCGTATTTCTTTGAACAACATTGTTTTCCCCGGGTGGGGAAGTGCACCATTCCTGGATGTACTGCAATACCTGGTTGATAGGTGGATTGGAAAATAAAATGCGTACCGCGGCTCTGTGTTCACGGATGTGGTCTTTTTAAACCATACTGCTTACGTTTTGTAAGGATATAAGTAATGGACATTGAAACAGGTCCCTTCTTGGCCCTGTAGTCATGTCTTTAACTTTTCAGGCAAAAGCACTCACTGATTTCTGAATAAGTGCAAAAGCGTTAAAGTAACCATGTTGTTCCTTCTAGCATTTCACATGTGCTACTTAATCTTGCATTCCCTGGAGTGTTTGCTTTTTCCAGGATGTTACTATTTTTTTTTGCGGCAGCATATTACTCTTGTCTAGTGCGTAATTTGAACTGAGTCGCATCCAGGTGTTTATAGCGGGGCACACTTGGGTTTTAGTTGAAGGCAGTGCGAGTTTCTCTCAGTAGGATGTGGCACTATCGTCAGAGCTGACGAATTTGGTACTGGGGAACCAGGTTCAGCCTCATGAACAGTTCACCAGACCACTCTCTTGAGGGAGCACATTCCCGTGCTAGACCTTAGAAGGCCCCGCAAGACTTTAGAAGCCCTGGTGTCTTAGCACCAGCAGGTGGACCCTAGCGGTTGCAAGTGTGGGTTAACCTTGAAGGCCTGTCCACTACAATCCATACTGAAGTTCATCTCCAGTCTTGCGGGCAGGCCTACTAAGCAGCAAACCTTAGAGCAACAGTGACTCCGTCACTGAGGTCACAGGACCCTTGAGAAGGGCCAGCTCTAGGGCGGTGCGACCGGTGAGATCGCACAGAGCGCTGACTTCGGGTGGGGGCGTTATGTTTGCAAGTATATTATGTTTTTAAAAGCACTTGCTGCCTCCTTCCTGGCTTCCAGCAATTTTCGGCAACAATAAAAATGTCATTATAACTCCGGTGATTAATGTTCTTCCTAGAGAGAGATGGAGTTTTGTTAGGTGGAAGTTTTGACTTGTGAAAAGGTAGCGCAGAGGGTTAATGTGCCTGCTGCAAAGGACATGTACTATGCAGATCACAAAGTGCACATAATGTAAATAGGTCAGTGGGTTACTGATTTTGTCAGTGAGATCCTTTTGTTACTTGCAGTGTATAAGTCAAAATCCTAACATAGAACAGTGAGCTATTAACAGTCATCTTAGAGCTGCATGCAAACTGCAAGGTATAAATTAGAACATTATGTTTTTTTCCCCAGTCTTTAATTATCCTAAAGTTGCAAAAAGGGTTCATTTGGACAGAAGTCAATTCTGGTTATTAAAGAGAACCCCCAACCATGGTATTACGTTCTAAATTCAGAGCTTGTGTTTCTCCAGACCAATCACTATTAAACTATACTGCCGACTAGTATGATTGTCATGTGACTCCTACACACTGTAGTCTTGTCTTATGTAACATTTCCTATACAGTGATTTACACACGTATGATTGATTGTCTCTGTGTAATGTGTGTGATATAAAGTGCTCTGACACCCTACACTGGTATCAGTGGCCTTTTAAATCAAATTAAATGCATCTGAGCGAGAATGTGGTTATGGAGACTTGAGGGCACTGTTAAAGGGTGGTAGTGAGGGAATCTGTGGCAGAGGGAGTCATTGGGGGCACTATCAAACATTGTCGCACAGGGCTCCACCTGCGCTAAAGCCGGCCACTACCACTTCCTACAGTTCTAACACCAAAGCAAAAACGTTGATTTGAAAACCCCTTGAATCTGCAGCATACCTTCAAGTCAATGTATGATTTAGTAGTGGTCTCGGTTGTTCTAAGTTTTTTTTAATTTATGTACAATCTTTATTTGTTTGCAATGGTGTCTTGTATTTCTGTATTATATGTGTTGTGTTTTTGCACTTAACATAATTCTGGCGAGTAAAGAGCCCACACACAAAAAGATTGTCCTACGAGTCTTAGCCTGTGCGTGTGGGATACTGGTGAGGGGATTTACGTTAAAACAAATTACTAAGTATCAATGTCATCCAAAGGTGCACAATAATGGCACGGAAAGATAACAGAGCCTTTTGAAATTTGCTATTATATCCATGGTGTCAGGGGTTTTCTCTTGTTTAATTTTATATTTTGAATGATCCCGCCCTCATTACCTCAACAGGATCTCTCCCCTTTATGAGACAGAACTGGAATTTTTATCATGCACTCATCTGGAAACAATCAGTTAACATGGAGTATAAAATATCCATCTTTTTGAGACCTGCACCTAGCTTTTCCAACCAATGTGACAAATGTAATCCATTTAATACAGTTTTAAAATATATGGACTTATTTCATTTGTATATTTATCTTTTTGTCCTTGTTACTGATATCCACGTTAGGTCTCTTCAGTGATGCCAAATAAGATCAATAGTCCTGCGATGTCACTTTCTGTGATGTCACTTCTTGTGATGTTACATGCAAATTAGAGGGGCCTCACATCTTCCCTCTCGCCCGGGGCCCCAGAAATTCTAGGACCGGCCCTGGTCATAATACGGTGTTAAATGGTGTGTGCACAAACACTGCTTTACTTACCAATAAGGACATAAAATAGCATCAGTCAAAAATGTTCGTGATCTGGCTCTAAGAGTAGGAAACTGCAGCAGCCCCATGAATATGCCAACACTAATCACAGAAGAATGTACATCCACAGAGTAGTGCAGTATATCTATTATTATTATATGAAGAGATAAAAATGTCAAGAAAAGTGTTACTATCACTTCTTAACCTGGCTTGCAGCTAATGCTTGATACAAAACCATGTTTAAAAAGTCAGATTTCTTTGAGGACAGCCTGTGTCCTTCGCAGGATGGTTGCAAGGATATAGACTTCGAGAACAGACTCGTTATTGCAAATTGTCTAACCCTCAAAGGCTTTTTGAAGCAGTCACACTTGACAAGAGACATCGAATGGGCTCTGTTTGATAGAGGCAGGGAAATAATTTTGTCATGCACTGGAAGATGCGGCGCTGCTTTGCCAGACATCCCCAATAGTTTCTTCAGCAGAACAAGGACGAGAACAAAGGGGGAATTTTTTGCAATTTTAAATTAAAATGATTAGTGGTGTTAGGTTTTGCAGAAATGCCTCCTGGAAAAGATTCGTGGAAAATAATAATGAACTAGCGGTGCAGGCTATTGAGATGATAAATATTGAGAGCTTTAAATATTCGAGCAATTGCTTGGGTGTGCTTTACTTAAACGAGCTCAAACTTGGGTCCCTTGCTCACTTTGCCACTGGACTCAAGCTAGCCTGGCTGATGAGGGCTGTTAGCCCGAAACCGGTCCCAGGATGCTTGTTTCCAGTCCAGGGAAGACATGGCTTGGCAGTTCGGGCTGGACTGTTCCCATGAGGCACAGGGTCAGACTGATTTGCATATAGCTGTGTCTGAACTGGGGTGGCGAAGTGAGCTAAAGAACGATGATGGATTCAATCCAGATCTGTGACTGGGGGTGAGTGTCTGAAAAGTTTCAGCACTCCGTCCATCATCTCCTTGTGTTTGCTTTACTTAAATGAGCAGCACATTTCTTTTGGTACACTTTGGCCTGTCAGCTGTCAGTGACTTGTGACTCCAGTAGAAAGTTATTTTGATGTCAGCGAGGCCACCTAGGGCAAAGGTAGGCAGAGATCAAACATTTTAATTAAAATACAATCTGTGATTAATTTGTGCCGCTGGTTGTCAGTAGTCGACACTGACGATTAAAGAAAGTAATGCTACGTGGCTGTGCCTGTTCTGTCCCTTTCCTCTCCACCCAGGCCCTGCTGTTGTTTGCAGCGATAGGCGACATAGGCAGCTTCCTGGTCTACATAGTGTGACATCATGCCACTAATTCTGACAGTATGTTGTTTAAAGCAGTGTGGACTGGGCATTCCGGCCCCATGGGCTACCCCTAGATCGGAATACCTTAGACTGAGTACTGCTCCACTGAGCCAAACCCACACATTGTCCTCCTCATCCAAGGATGAGGTAAGCTTCTTACTTGGGAAAATGTGCCTATGCTGTGACTTCCTTGGTGGAATTTGTTTAATTAAGCAGTTCAAAATAGTAAATTGGACATATAGAACACAGGCTGTTCTTCCATCTCCCTCCTAGGCAGTTATTCACTTCAACTATTTAAATATATAATATATTTGATTTTTAGCAGGAGATCAATATTCTGATATTGAAGATATTTGCTGGTGCAAATAATGTTTCATGTTCCTTGTCCAAGTACTTTTTTGTTTGTTTCATATATATGATTTTTTGCGAACACGTCAGTTTAATATATAATTTGTAAGCAATTTCCCCTAGACTTCAGTATTCTTCGATCACTCTATATAAATTGATATTTTATGGACCTTCCATAATGTTCCGATCGCTCTGAACCTTCTCATCAATAGTATGATGGAGACTTTTCATTTGGAGCAACACACAGTGTTGCAAGCTGAAAGTATTATGTGGTATGGCAGGGGTGCCTTCCCATGTAATACTTGCCCAATTTACAAAGTTGGACCCTGGGTACTCTTCATACACATTCTCTCAATCAAGCATTTGTATAGCGCGCTACTCACCCGGAGGGTCTCAAGGCGCTAGGGGGAGGGGGGTCCGCTACTGTTCGAACAGCCAGGTCTTGAGTTGCTTCCTGAAGGAGAGGTGGTCTTGGGTCAGGCGGAGGTGGATGGGTAGGGAGTTCCACGTCTTGGCAGCCAGGTAGGAGAAGGATCTTCCTCCCGTTGTGGCTCTTCGGATGCGGGGGACGGCGGCGAGGGCGTGGTTGGTCGATCGTAGCTGGCGGGTGGGAGTGTAGAAGGTCAGACGGTCGTTGAGGTATCTGGGGCCTTGGTTGTGGAGAGCTTTGTGTGCGTGGGTGAGGAGTCGGAACGTGATTCTCTTGCTGACGGGGAGCCAGTGCAGGTCTCTCAGGTGTCCGGCGATGTGGCTGTGTCGGGGGATGTCCAGGATGAGTCGAGCTGAGGCGTTCTGGATGCGTTGGAGTCTTTTCTGAAGTTTGGCTGTGGTTCCGGCGTAGAGGGAGTTGCCGTAGTCCAGTCGGCTGGTGACGAGGGCCTGGGTGACCGTCTTCCTGGTTTCGGTGGGGATCCACCGGAAGATCTTCCGCAGCATGCGTAGGATGTTGAAGCAAGACGAGGAGACGGCGTTGACTTGTCTGGTCAATCAATCAATCAATCAATCAATCAATCAATCAAGCATTTGTATAGCGCGCTACTCACCCGGAGGGTCTCAAGGCGCTTGGGGGAGGGGGGTCCGCTACTGTTCGAACAGCCAGGTCTTGAGTTGCTTCCTGAAGGAGAGGTGGTCTTGGGTAAGGCGGAGGTGGATGGGTAGGGAGTTCCACGTCTTGGCAGCCAGGTAGGAGAAGGATCTTCCTCCCGTTGTGGCTCTTCGGATGCGGGGGACGGCGGCGAGGGCGTGGTTGGTCGATCGTAGCTGGCGGGTGGGAGTGTAGAAGGTCAGACGGTCGTTGAGGTATCTGGGGCCTTGGTTGTGGAGAGCTTTGTGTGCGTGGGTGAGGAGTCGGAACGTGATTCTCTTGCTGACGGGGAGCCAGTGCAGGTCTCTCAGGTGTCCGGCGATGTGGCTGTGTCGGGGGATGTCCAGGATGAGTCGAGCTGAGGCGTTCTGGATGCGTTGGAGTCTTTTTGAAGTTTGGCTGTGGTTCCGGCGTAGAGGGAGTTGCCGTAGTCCAGTCGGCTGGTGACGAGGGCCTGGGTGACCGTCTTCCTGGTTTCGGTGGGGATCCACCGGAAGATCTTGCGCAGCATGCGTAGGATGTTGAAGCAAGACGAGGAGACGGCGTTGATTTGTCGGGTCATTGAGAGGGAGGAGTCCAGGATGAAGCCCAGGTTGCGTGCGTGGTCCGTTGGTTTGGGTGCGTTGCCCAGGGCAGGGGGCCACCAGGAGTCGTCCCAGGCGGAGGGTGATGATCCTAGGATGAGGACTTCCGTTTTATCTGAGTTCAGTTTCAGGCGGCTGTTCCTCATCCACTCGGCTACGTCCTTCATCCCTTCATGTAGGTTGGTTCTGGCGGTTGTGGGGTCGTTGGTGAGGGAGAGGATCAGCTGGGTGTCGTCGGCATAGGAGATGATGTTGAGGTTGTGTTGGCGTGCGATGGCTGCGAGGGGGCTCATGTAGACGTTGAAGAGGGTGGGGCTGAGTGATGATCCTTGTGGTACGCCGCAGATGACTTCGGTGGCCTCGGAACTGAACGGGGGAGGCGGACTCTCTGGGTTCTTCCGGCGAGGAAGGAGATGATCCACTCCAGTGCCTTCTCTTGGATTCCGCCGTTGTTCAGGCGTTGCACTAGGGTGCGGTGGCAGACTGTGTCGAACGCTGCGGAGAGGTCCAGGAGGATGAGGGCCGCTGTTTCCCGTTGTCGAGCAGGGCTCGGATGTCGTCGGTAGCTGCGATGAGGGCGGTCTCGGTGCTGTGGTTGGCCCGGAAGCCGGACTGCGAGTGGTCGAGGGATCCATTCGTCTCGAGGAAGGCGGCCAGTTGTCTGTTGACGGTCTTCTCGATGACTTTGGCAGGAAAAGGAAGGAGCGAGATGGGGCGGTAGTTTTGAGGTCGGTGGGGTCTGCTGACGGTTTCTTCAGTAGGGCGCTGAGTTCGGCGTCCTTCCAGCTCTCTGGGAAGGTGGCGGTGACGAAGGAGGTGTTGATGATGTCCCGGAGGTGGGGTGCGATGACGGCGTCGGCCTTGTTGAAGACGTGGTGAGGGCAGGGGTCGGTTGGTGATCCGGAGTGGATGGAGTTCATCGTGCGGATAGTGTCTTCGGTGTTGATCGGGGTCCAGGCTCGGAGGGTGGAGGTGGGGGACGTTGGAACGGTTGTAGGGTACGTCGGCTGTGTGCTGAAACTGTTGTGTATGTCTGCGATCTTGCTGTGGAAGAACGAGGCGAGCGAGTTGCAGAGGTCTTGCGAGGGGGTGATGTCGTTGTTTCCGGCGCTGGGGTTCGAGAGCTCTTTGATGATGATGAAGAGTTCCTTGCTGTTGTGGGCGTTGTTGTCCAGTCGTTCCTTGAATGCGGTTTTCTTGGTGGTGTGGATCAGCTGGTGGTGTTTTCGGGTGGCGTGTTTGAGGGTGGTCATGTTGTCTGCAGTCGGGTCTCTGCGCCATGCTTTCTCGAGGGCCCGGCAGTTCTTCTTGGATTTCTTGAGTTCGTCGGTGAACCAGGGTGCTTTCTTGTTGCCGGGTCTGATTGGGGGGTCTTCAATGGGGCGAGGATGTCAGCGCAGTTGGTGATCCATCTTGTGAGGTTGCTGGCGGCTTGGTTGGGGTTCGTTGAGCTGGCGGGAGGGTTCTGGCTCAGGGATGTGGTGAGTTGGTCGGTGGTGATCTTGTTCCAGCTTCTGCGCGGGAGCTGTTGCGGGTGGTGGTGCGTGGTGGTCCTGCTGAAGCTGAAGTGGACGCAGCTGTGGTCTGTCCAGTGGAGTCCGGTGGTGTGGCTGAAGGAGATGTCCTTGCTGGAGGAGAAGACGGGGTCAAGCGTGTGGCCGGCGTGGTGTGTGGGGGTGGTCACCAGTTGCTTGAGTCCGAGGTTGGCGAGGTTGTCCAGCAGGGTGGTGGTGTTGCGATCGTTGTTGTTCTCTAGGTGGAAGTTGAGGTCCCCAAGGAGGATGTAGTCGGCCGAGAGGAGGGCGTGCGGGCTGATGAGGTCGGCGATGTCTTCGCTGAATTGTGTGCGTGGTCCTGGGGGTCTGTAGATGAGGGTGCCTCTGAGGGTGGTCTTGGGGTCGGTGTGTATCTGGAAGTGCAGGTGTTCGCCGGCTGTGAAGGTGTCGTCGGAGTTGGTCGTAATGCGGATGATGTTCTTGTGGACGATGGCGATGCCTCCTCCGGTCTGGCTGGCGCGGTCCTTTCGGGTGATCTTGTATCCGTCCGGGATGGCGATGGCGATGTCGGGCGCTGAGGAGGCGTTCATCCATGTTTCCGTGAGGAAAGCGACGTCTGGTGATGTGGAGTCGAGCAGGTTCCAAAGTTCCACGGCGTGTCTGTGGACGGAGCGGGTGTTGAGCAGGATGCACTTCAGGTGGTTGCTGCTGGTGCTCGGCGTGGCGGGTGCGGTGCAGGTCCGGAGGCAGGAGAACTTGCAAGATTGGCAGGCGAAGGGTCCGTGGGTGCGTCCTGGGGTGGCACGGTGGCAGCCGGGGATTCGGCCGGTGTTGAGTGCGTTGAGGGTGGCGGTGTCGTAGGTCCGGTGGGTGGGTTGGCTGCTGCGGGGGCCAGGGGTTCTGGCGCTGGGCGCGGTCCAGTCGCGGACGGGCGCAGACGGGCTTGCCTTAGGCGCGCCTTGGCGCGCCAGCGGCGGCGACGCGCAGCGGCCGCCATTTATGGGGAGGTGGGAGGGAGGAGCAGCTGGGAGGCGGGAGGCAGGGGCAGCGAATGGGCAGTCAGGGGGCGGGGCCGCAGGGACGCAGCGGCGGGAATGGCGAGAGGCAACGGGGGTACAGAAGGAAAAAGGGGCAAGAAAACAGACAAATGCGGGCACAGTACAAATGGGGCAACGGGGGTACAGAAGGAAAAAAAGGGGCGAGAAAACAGACAAATGCGGGCACAGTACAAATGGGGCAACGGGGGTACAGAAGGAAAAAAAGGGGCGAGAAAGCAGACAAATGCGGGCACAGTACAAATGGGGCAACGGGGGTACAGAAGGAAAAAAAGGGGCGAGAAAACAGACAAATGCGGGCACAGTACAAATGGGGCAACGGGGGTACAGAAGGAAAAAAGGGGTGAGAAAACAGAAAAATGCGGGCACAGTACAAAAGGGGCAACGGGGGTACAGAAGGAAAAAAAGGGGCGAGAAAACAGACAAATGCGGGCACAGTACAAATGGGGCAACGGGGGTACAGAAGGAAAAAAAGGGGCGAGAAAACAGACAAATGCGGGCACAGTACAAATGGGGCAACGGGGGTACAGAAGGAAAAAAAGAGGCGAGAAAGCAGACAAATGCGGGCACAGTACAAATGGGGCAACGGGGGTACAGAAGGAAAAAAAGGGGCGAGAAAACAGACAAATGCGGGCACAGTACAAATGGGGCAACGGGGGTACAGAAGGAAAAAAAGGGGCGAGAAAACAGACAAATGCGGGCACAGTACAAAAGGGGCAACGGGGTACAGAAGGAAAAAAAGGGGCGAGAAAACAGACAAATGCGGGCACAGTACAAATGGGGCAACGGGGGTACAGAAGGAAAAAAGGGGCGAGAAAACAGACAAATGCGGGCACAGTACAAATGGGGCAACGGGGGTACAGAAGGAAAAAGGGAAGGGCGTTCTTACCAGCAGCAGCGGGCGGAGCTGTGTGGCGGGGGGAGCGACCTACCTGGCAAGGTCAAGGGTCGCTCTCCTCACCGCGCAGCGGCCGCCATTTATGGGGAGGTGGGAGGGAGGAGCAGCTGGGAGGCGGGAGGCAGGGGCAGCGAATGGGCAGTCAGGGGGCGGGGCCGCAGGGGACGCAGCGGCGGGAATGGCGAGAGGCAACGGGGGTACAGAAGGAAAAAAAGGGGCGAGAAAACAGACAAATGCGGGCACAGTACAAAAGGGGCAACGGGGGTACAGAAGGAAAAAAAGGGGCGAGAAAACAGACAAATGCGGGCACAGTACAAATGGGGCAACGGGGTACAGAAGGAAAAAAGGGGCGAGAAAACAGACAAATGCGGGCACAGTACAAATGGGGCAACGGGGTACAGAAGGAAAAAAAGGGGCGAGAAAACAGACAAATGCGGGCACAGTACAAATGGGGCAACGGGGGTACAGAAGGAAAAAAAGGGGCGAGAAAGCAGACAAATGCGGGCACAGTACAAATGGGGCAACGGGGGTACAGAAGGAAAAAAAGGGGCGAGAAAACAGACAAATGCGGGCACAGTACAAATGGGGCAACGGGGGTACAGAAGGAAAAAAGGGGCGAGAAAACAGACAAATGCGGGCACAGTACAAAAGGGGCAACGGGGGTACAGAAGGAAAAAAAGGGGCGAGAAAACAGACAAATGCGGGCACAGTACAAATGGGGCAACGGGGGTACAGAAGGAAAAAAAGGGGCGAGAAAACAGACAAATGCGGGCACAGTACAAATGGGGCAACGGGGGTACAGAAGGAAAAAGGGAAGGGCGTTCTTACCAGCAGCAGCGGGCGGACAACACAGGCGGAGCTGTGTGGCGGGGGGAGCGACCTACCTGGCAAGGTCAAGGGTCTCAGAACTAGAAGAGTGGCAAAGAGCAGACAGGCTAGTTAGAGGAACTTGTGTTAAGCATTTTGCATCACCAACATGGACGATAAGTAATTGACATGACTCGAGAGAAATCCAACACTAATTTATAAAATAGAGCAGATTTTTTATATATTTTTAGACACCAAAATGAAGTCAATACATACAGGATAACCGGAGTTATCAATTTGAAGCATTAAATAAATCAGTACTTGGCAGTGTAAAACATTAGCTTTGTGGTAAACGGGAAAAACACATATGTGCAATCGGTTACTTAGAGAGTGAGTTCAACGGAACCCACTCGGTGTTAAGGTGCCGTGAGTCCCTAGACCAGTCCATGACAGCTAGCACAATTTTACCTGGCTCAGGGGGGAGGGGTACAGAGGTGCACTTTAGCTGTCAAACGGAGCTGTTATTCAGGCTCGTGGTCTTTAAATGGCTACCTTAGCAAAAAGGTACTTGCGGGGCGAGTTGAGCAAAACCCCTTTGAACTTAACAAGGAGCTGGCCTCGGACCAGGAGTCTCCAGGCAGATCGGATCTACCTGGCTCAGAGATGCTTACTGCTGCTGGTAGGTATGCCAAGAGAGGGTGAAAACAAATGCAGGATCTTTACGATGGAACCACAGCAGTGGTTGGTCATTCATGCAGCCGGATCCCTTCTCCTGAAGAGTCAAATAAAGCAGGTAGTAGTTGGACTGACCACCAACAAACCTTGGTACCTGCAAGCACTTTGGTTGAGGAAATCTTCTTCCAGAGGACCAGGGGAACGTTGTAGAAAGCTGAGCCTTGCTGAAGGTTGGGACTACAGTTCCCAGAAGCTGTTTGCCCAATGACTTTCGAGCAGCCATGCCAGACGGCTCGTTGGAAAATACTTCGAGGTCGTGTATTTAGCTGTTTGTGCCTGCCGACTGCAGGGGAGTAGTTCCTCTAGCCCAAGTAAGATCTTGTGAAGTCTGGAGTTTGCAGAGGGGTTCACCTTCCTTTTGGAACAGGTCTCTTACCATGATTGAGTCGAAATCCAGCGGGTGCAGGGTGGCTGCTACAGGTGCAGAGCTTAGCGCCTCTCTTCATGCAGTCCTGTGTTAGTGGGTGTGAGGACTAGTAGCCAATGGGCATCTAGTCCTGCGGCTAATTCACCCCAGTAGTTACCACATCTGGTGGGTGTACATCACTAAACCAGTCAGAACCTACTTTTTAGACTAAATTCAAAATGGCCAAAACCATCCTCGACTGTACACTTTAGCTGCAGCACCCTAGAGGTTTGGTCAGCCTTGTGGAAGTGTACGCCTCCTGAATAGCTCATTTTTCTGCCTGCCCATGAAAAACAGTGCCTGGGGCAGTGGAGGCTTTGTCCTCGAGTAGGGGACAAGTTCCTTTGCCCGGCAGCCCCGGTGATGCCATTGAGGCTCACCGCTGTGATGGTTCCTGTTGGAAATGGCCCTTTTTGCAGGGTTATCCCTAAACTTTTTGCTTCTTCCTCCTTTGTTTTTCCTGACCTGTGGTTGTTGGCTATAGAACCCTGGGCATTTTACCACTGCTGATCAGTGCTAAAGTGCATATGCTCTCTGTGTAAATTGTTATTGTGATTGGTTATCCATGATTGGCATATTTGTTTTACCAGTAGGTCCCTAGAAAAGTGCACTAAGTGTGCCAGGGCTGATTCCAGGGAGCTTGCGTTGGAAGCAGACCTCTTGGTGGATCCCAGAAGGTCTAAAGAGGCATTTGGGAGTGATCCTAAAAGAAGTGGCTCAGGTATCTTCCAGACCTGTGTGGTGGGAGAGGTTCAGAGTAGCCCAGCTAGGTCCCGGTGTAGTGGGAGGGGTGTAGGGGCTCACGTCCTGTCTCAGTGGAGAAGGAGTGAGAGTGGGCTGTGTCCCAAGGTGCCCGAAACCCAGTCTCAGGGCCTGGAGGTTTCCCTAAGGGAACGCCAGGTTGGGGGCCTAGGCTGTACCAGTAGGCCATTTGAAGGGGATCTCCTAGTGTCAGGAGAACCTGGGGCGTCTGTAAATGGAGCTCCAGTGGTTCTGGTGTCTGGCGGTGCCGCTCCTAAGTGGAGGGCGCAGAAGTCCAGATTGAGGGGTGAGAGGGGGATGTGTTCCCCAGTGGGAGAACCAGTGGGCCAGGGGCCAGCCAGAAGGGCTGAGCCTCCTAGGAGTGACCATGGTGACACCACTTCTGTCCTGGGTGATTTTCACGCACTGTCAGATGGACAGGGGTCAGGAGATCTGCGCCAGGCAGACTGCCACACAACACATGAGTCATGTGTTACCCTCAGGGGAATGCTGTGTGCGTCCCCATAAGTCCTGGCATGCCAGGCAAGTGCTCAGCCGCGGGGTTCAGCCCCAAGGTTGGGAGGCCAGGTTTAGGTTCTGCCTGACCTGGGGGGAAGGATGACTGTAAGCAGTGTCCTGACCGGTTTGTCTTCCAGGGGCCACTCCAGGTGGGAGGGTGCAGAACTCTGGAAGGGGGTACAGAGGGAGGAAGTCCTCGCCTCTGACCCCGGTTCAACCTGAGGGTTTAGATTCTAGGTTGGGAGACCAGTTGCAGGAGAGAGGTCCTGAACTGGTGGAAGAGTTGTGTCCTGAGGGTGCAGACCCTGGACTGGTGGGCCAGTGTCAGGATGCCATACCTGACTCGGCAGGAGGGAAAGTGGAGAAAAGGTGCCAGGCACCTGGGGCTACTGCCCCCCACTTTCTGATACCACGGAGGTTAGAGAGGCCTGACAGGCATGAGGCCTGGCTCTCATCACTGACAGCTGTCAGTGGCCACTGTGGCTGGTTGTCCTGGTGGACAGAGTTGCCCCTGGGAGGGGGGATGGAGTCACACCCTGGGGGTGGACTGGGCCACACCGCTGTGTTGGCCAGATGGGTACTGTCTACCAGCGCGGACACATCTGTGAGCAAAGTAAGCTTAGGCGCTGCACTGGTAGGATCCCAGGTGAGGAGAAGGGTCCCCGATGGTTTAGCTTCGTGGGCCCTGAGAGTATGGATAGAGGGATCCAACTGGGTTCAGGAAGGCGTAGAACAGGAATAGACCCCTGCTATTCGGGCCAGGTTCCATGTTCTGTCGCCCCAAGCAGGGAATCCCATTGAGGTATCGATTGGTCTACCCTGGCTTTAGGCTGGAAGGGGGTTGTGTTGGAAATGGCCCTTTTTGCAGGGTTATCCCTAAACTTTTTGCTTCTTCCTCCTTTGTTTTTCCTGACCTGTGTTGTTGGCTATAGAACTTTGGGCATTTTACCACTGCTGATCAGTGCTAAAGTGCATATGCTCTCTGTGTAAATTGTTATTGTGATTGGTTATCCATGATTGGCATATTTGTTTTACCAGTAGGTCCCTAGTAAAGTGCACTAAGTGTGCGAGGGCTGGTAATTCAAATGCTACTAATAGGCTTGCAGCACTGATTGTGCCACCCACCTAAGTAGCCCTGAAAAGAGGTCTCAGGCCTGCCACTGCAGTGCCTGTGCACAGTTTGTCAACTGCCATATCGACCTAGCTAGTGTACCCACTTGCCAGGCTGTACCCTTCCCTTTTCTTACACCTAGGAAACCCTTATGGTAGGCCCAAGGTACCTTCCTGGGCAGAGTGCAGTGTATGTGAAAGGTAGGACATGTACTAGTGTGTGTAACATGTCCTGATAGTGAAATACTGCCAATTTCGTTTTTCACTATTAAAAGGCTATCTTGCCCATAGGACAGAATGGGGAATGCTGTGTAACATGTTTACCTGCATATCTTCCCATAGGAGTGAGATAGAAACTTGGAGTCTGGTATCCCTGAACTCAGAATTTAATAACACATCTTTTAGGAAGGATGGTTTTTAAATTCTGTGTTTGAAAATAGCACTTTTAGAACGTGGCTATTTTCTTGTTCAACCTTTCTGTGTTCCTCTGCCTGTTTGTGGATTGACTGTCTGGTTTGAGAGTGACAGGGGCTGGGGTGGCTCCAGGAGTCTGGGTGAGTCAGCACTAGGCTGAATAGACCGTACTGCATTTGGAGTGGTGGGAGGAGTAGCACCTAGGCCTGAATAGGGCTGTGCCTGCCTTCCACAATGCTGGCTCCACCTCCTGCGGCGCATCTGGAGACCCTGGCCCACATTCACAAAAGAAGAAGTTGTGCACTGGCAGAGTGCACCCAGAACTGGTTTGTACTGGGTCCAGGACCCCCTCACACATAGAGAACAAAGACTTTTGGGGTATAAATGTAAGAGCTGAAACCCCTGAAAATTAGACTACTTCGTGATCAAGAGGAACCTCTGCCAAAGAAGAACAGCTGAAGAGACTGAGGAGAAGTGCTGCCCTTGCTGTGTGTCTGGGGCTGGCCTGCAGTTTGCTGATTCAACTAAGGAGAGGACAAGGGACTTTGCTGTGTGCTGTGCCTGTGTCCCCCCTGCTTGCAAATGGACTTTGCTGTGTGCTGTGTCCTGAAGAGAAAGTCTCCAAGGGCCTGAGAAGAGCTGGTCTCCTGTTGTGGGAACTCAGGAACATCAAAGTTCCCCTGCCGTCTCAGCGACGCTGTGTGCGTGTGCTTTCTGCAGCCTGAGACCTTCGTGGGACCTGTACTGTGACTGTGTGTCTAGAAACAGTCTTGTGCCCTTCTACGATCAGCAGCGTGACCAACGAAGTGCTGCGATCATCACCGGGCCGTCATCGACAAGGAGCTGCGAGTATTCACCGCCGCCGGCACGAGCCTTTTATTGCCAAAGAGATATCTGCTAGTTCATCTGCCCAAGATCAAGGAGCTGCGCTGGGAGCCGATCAGCTGCGAGGCGTCACCTAGCAACCCGACTCCGCCTGCGAGGAACAGCCGCCGTCAACAAGAAGCCGCCCAGCGGGACGCCAAGCCGCGAGGAGAGGATAGAGAGACTGCACCCCCCAGGTAACACTCGGACCAAGTCCAGTGAGCGTGCGTGTGTCGCCGCCCGGGGCGGGGTGCGTATTATGAGAGACTCTGTCGGCCTCTTCCCCCTTGGCAGCGCGAGCCTCCGCTCGAGCAATCACCGTGGCCCGTACCTGCCACAAGAGGAGCGGGGGTACCAGGGCCGGAGTTTGAGCTTCTTTTTCACTTTAAAAGCATTTGGGGCATATTTTGGCAATCACTGACCGCGAGTCAGCCGCACATAGCGAGGAGCCCGTAACAAGCACCGTGAACCGGTGTTGAACTGTACTCTTGATCGTTTATTAAGTAATTACACAGAGTAACAAGAACCTACAAGTGATTTCCGTACCATCTTGAAAAGTCAATTACAAGTATATGCATATGTTGGATTTCTGTCGTTTTGGTCTTGCCTAAATTTAGATAAAAATAACTTTATTTTTATAAACAACTTGTGTGGTGTCCATTTGTGGTGTTTCACTATGTTACTGTGGGTGTTGGTGCAAATACTTTACTCATTGCCTTGGGGATAAGCCTGTCTGCTCGTGCCAAGCTACCAAGGGGGTGAGCAGGGGTTATCTACAGTTTGTTTCCCCCTTACCCTGACTAGAAGCAAGGGTCCTTATTTGGTCAAAGGTACCTACCTCTGCCAACTAGAGACCCCCATTTCTAACAGTTCCATTCACCAGGCATTCTGTGTGGTCAGAGATGTCACCTCCTGCACATGCAGGTCTTTGTTTCTGACCGCTGGGAGCAGCACATAATCCCCAGCATGAGATCATTTCTCTGTCTTGGCAGGAAACCCTTGAAAAAGCCCTCCAGGGCATGAGAACACTGCTTTAAGTTGGTGGGCACTGGCTAAAGTGTCACCTAGGTCCATGCTGGTTAAACCTTGCCACCACCACCAAACACGAACGAAATTGACCATTCCATAATACATGATGGAAATTGACTGTTCCATAATGGAGCTGGACATCTAGGGATGTCCAGGTCCAGCCCATGCTATCCGATGGATGGTCAGCCACTTGCAGTAGGATTACGTTTAGAATGCTACCACAGGTATGCTTGCACATATATTCCCAAACATCTAACATAAAGCACCCTGCCTCCTCGGCTATAGGAGGCCTACCTTAGTGGTGATTGACATATGTTAAATGCAGCGAGGTGACCCTTTCACACATGATGTGAGCAGGGTCGAACTCGAGCAGGCAAGCTGCTCATGCTGGGCTGACATGGCAGACTTGCAACCTTTGGTTTCACTCGGGTCACTCAGAGTAGCACAATAAGTGCTGCAGCCCTGGTGCCCCTTTTACATCCTTGCCCTCAGAACCACCGGTACCAAATACTAGGGCCTTACCGAGGTGTATAAGTACTTGCCAATTAGGTGTACCAATTCACATTTACAGTTTGAGGGATGGAGCACTGGTGCTGGGGCCTGGTTAGCAAGGCCTAGCACACTTCCAGATCGATTACCACAGCACGTAGCAGCAAAACATGGGGGGTGACCATCCAAAAAGGACACTTTACAACACACAGGAATAATATAAATCACTACATTCTCACATAACCTGAACAGAGCATAGGCCAATGCCCCCAACCCTTCCAATTTGGGCTATAGACTACCACTATAGACTACAGCAAATGACAGTGATCTACAGCCTACCTCTAAATCTTTGTTTTCTACTGAAGATAGAGTGGTATATATTGTCCTCAGTCAATTGGATATGTCTATTATTGCTATAGAGACATACATTTACTGGTACAAAGTAGACAAATCATATGTCTTTATTTCTTTTCTGAAGGATGATTGGTCCTCTCATGACCTATTAGAAGAGCATTATCTCACCAGCATTGCATGCTCACTTGTATCTTGTGCTTGTAGCTTCTTGTATCTCTACTAGCACTTAAAAGGAGCTCAATTTCCTCATAGCAGAGTTCTTCTCCTTTGCAAGGCATAAGTAGCTGTATATTGGGAAAGATCCTTTGGATGGGGCTGCTTAATTTCAGCCCTTGCTATTGCCCTTGGTATCAGCTGTGTAGGTATAATAACAAAGTTGCTGATAATCAGTGCCAGGTTTAGGTAAGCACTCCTCTGGTCATAGTGCCAGTACCTTGGACTAGTAAGTGATGTAGCTGAAAGCAGACCACGAAAAAGTTATGAAATCAATATTAGGTATACTCTCAACTGTCCTTTTCATTCTCACCTTGTATCTAATGGTAAGGACAGACACAGCAGAGGGGCCTGTCAGAGAGCGAGTATGGGGGCCCCTAGCAGGGCCCCCTTGCCTCTGCGGCCTCCGGTTGGGGGCAGAGGGGGCACCTGTTAATCCCTGTACCCTGTGGCAGGCACCTTGAGGTGCCTGCCACGGGGTGCAGGGACAAGGTGCCTGCCACGGGGTGCAGGGATTAAACCACCTCCCATTTCCCTATGGGAGCACATACTATGGCTGATTTACAGCCGTAACACATGCTTCCATAGGGAAATGTCAGAATGTGACCGAACAGTGTTCGGTCGCATCCTAATCAGGAGATCGGAACCCCCGACCAGAAGTTGGCCGGTCCCATTTCCAAAATGGTGTTGGGCAGATGCAAGTCTGCTCGACATCATAATAGGCCCCATAGTATCAAGTGTCAAAATATAGATACAATAAATTCAGACTTTCAAAAACTACAAGCACTCTATAAAAAAAATCTAAAATATTGACAGCTATAGATAGATAAACAGAGAGACAGACAGACAGAGAGATGGATAGAACGTTTTCATGAACATTAAACAAACATTAGTGTTTGGCATTAATGGAAGAGCTTCCGTCCAAAAAAAGAAAAACAACAAACAAACTGCAAAAGCAAACATATTCAAAGGATCTAAAGGTAAGAAATAGGAAAGCAGTAACACTCATTCAAATAATATATATAGGGGATCTGCAAAACAATCAATGTGCCGACACAGCAACAAAAGTGGACAGAAACCTTGTTTGCAGGCAGTTGACATTTTATACTTCATCACAGTAAGTGCCCATTTTTAAAACTACAAAAATTACTAAATGTAAAAATGTTTAATTCCACACCATTTACTTACTAATCCAAAATAAATTTTATGTCTCATATTTCAAATACAAGAACAAAAAAAGCCACATGGCTAGATTACCTGGAGAACAGATTGTTTGGACATCTGTGCACATCAGGACACAGATGTCAAATCAGATTAAACATAGAATTGCACACTGAAAAAGGAAAAAGAGACAAATAATGCTAGTGAAAGGTGGTACAATTCCTTTTAAGAAACAATAAGAACACATCTCCCAAGACTATATCAATTATTAGAAATCCTTAAAAAAAAACACAGCTATTAAGACTTGAGAATAAAGCAATCCCTTTCACAAACATCAACAACTCAACTCAACATAAGCATAATACACTAAGTGACAAAGTGCAACGATAAAAATGACAAAGTGACCTCTATTTTCTACATTTGTTATTGCATAATTGTTTAAAACATTTAAAAACTCAAAATGCAATAAAAAAAGATATCCAAATGAAACAACCAGTACCATTTTCTAAAATAAATTACCAAATCCGTAATTTAAAAATGAAAGCATACCACAGAACAAACAAACTATATCAGAACTAAGCCAACAACAGACAAAAAAGAACTCATAAAAGTAAAAACACAGGGGCATATTAGCAAGACCCACGTTAAAATTATCGCCGTTTTAGCGGCAGGAAACTGCCGCTAAAGCGGCGATAATGAGCTTGCTAATATGCGTAATAGAATTCCAATAGAAGCCCAGGTTAGATGTGCAGGACATCTAACCTGGGCTTCTATTGGAATTCCATAGCGCATATTATCAAGCCCATTATCGCCGTTTTAGCGGCAGTTTCCTGCCGCTAAACGGCGATAATTTTAACGTGGGTCTTGCTAATATGCCCCACAATTTCCAAAAACAAAAAAGTACTGCTTTAGAGTAAATCCAATTGTTACTCCATGTGTCTCTTAAAAACTGCAAATATTGTTTATGAAAAGCTGTAAACCAAATAATAAAGTGGAAATATTTAGAAAATGGTAGAAAATAAATATCCAACACAATGTCCTTAAAAAATAAAAATTCCAAAAAGTAAAATCAGGATTCACTTAAAAAACAAATACATTAGTACAATTCTCAAAACAAATATTAACTATATATTACAAAATAAAAAGGCACTCGTAAACACTCAAGACACAACTTTCATAGCCGCTCCACACTATAATAACATGACCTAACCAGTACAAGACAGACAGATACAACACATTAAAAACATTAAACATAAGTTTAATTTACAATTAGAAATAGTCTTACCTTATCTAAAAACTGAGATCCTGCTTTTGTTTTCCTCGCTGACCACAGAACAAAATTATGGAAACAAAATACTTTAGGAAGTTCTGAATGATAAACAAAAATGGTAGCAAAATGGAAATAAACAAAGAATAAATGCATGTTACTGTAAATTATTTATTTTTGCAAATAAATGTTTATTAATTATTACTTTACAGTTAAAAAGAGAATCAAAATAATATATAATCATCAAAATGTAATTACAGAATGTTGCCCTTCTAAAAATGTTTTTAATGTATACAAATGTTATACTTTTATTAAAATATTAAAACAATATTTGCATATTATTATTTATGGAACATCAAATTTATTATTACACTAAAGTATTTGCTATGTGAAAAAAAAGTTGGATATTATATTTCTTGAAAGAATAACCACAACGGGTGAAATATGTCTTCTTTTGTAAACAAATATTTATTCATAGTATATCTTGTAATTATGTTTTAAAATATAAATTCAAAGTAGTAATGTTTTCAATTCATGTAAATACATTTCAGAAAATACATGATTTTCATTTTAGTTTTCTTTAGTGAATACATTTTTTAAATCCTAAATTTAGTATTCCTATTTCCTTATATTCTATTTAAAATGTTTTATTTTTTTAAATGTTGAAAATACAGATTTATAAAATAACAATTCTTCTACTTTTAAATACATCATATAAATTTAAGTATGCTAAGAACATCAAAAATATTTTAGAGTGCCAACATTTTATCTGGTAAATTGACTGTACTAACTCACTTCACACAAAAATCTGAAAATCTGAATCTGTATTTCAGAAGATAACATTTAAAAAATCTAACTGCAATTCTCACTCTAGCACACATTGCGGAAAGTGTATACTTTTGGAGGGACAGGTTTACTGTTCTAATTCCAGTTCTGCAAACATTGGGGCAAGTGCATATATTTGCGGAGGTGAGATTTACTCTTCTAACTCTAGTCCCTCAAACAATTGGGAAATTGCATAACATTGGTGGTGTATTGCAATTTTACAAGCTTTGGTAAAACTTTATCTATTTGGAGGGCTTAGATTTATTAATCTAATTCTCATCCAACAAAATTGATAATAAAATAGATATTTGAGAAAGCCAGATTTACAATTCCAACCCTTAGTTCAGTCCTACAACGATTAGGGAATGTGAAAATAATTGGGAGGCAGATCAAATTTACTATTCTAACTCCAATCCCACAAACTCTGTGGAAAATGCATGCATGACATCAGGGGTGACTACTGTCTTGCACTTGCTTCCTGGAAATGCGCCCTCCGCTACACCAATTTGCCCTCTAATTATGTCTGAGTATTACCATGAGGGGATTACAAACCTCTCTGGGTACATTTACGGTGGCTAGAGTGTCATCCTGGGACAGTGCCGGGACCAAGATGGCTGGTAACCTTTCCAGGGATAACATTCTAATGACACATTAATAATTTACGCAGCTCCATGGTAAACAAGAGAAACGTTTTTTGACACACGCTAGCATTATCAGATATGTCGGCAAACATTGGCCCCATTGGTCTCAGAATCCACTACAGATGCCCTTATCCATGCAGTTCACATCATGGGTCATGGTAGTCGGTTTATTAAATGGTTATATCGAGGTTTACGTACACATTTAAATGCACCCCTGGAGACCCTGTGGGTTAAATGGGAAGAAGACTTGGCCCAGATTCTACATGATCTATTCTTGAATACTCAAGTAGGATCTCTCATAATTCGCGCTTTAAATGTTAAAAAAAATCAAATCCTACACAGAGCATACCTCACACTGCAGAACTTCCTTTAATATTCTCAACTGCCTCACCCAGCTTCCCCAATGTCACGTAGAGATTGCGTACCTACTATCCATATTGTGGGTGTGTCCTTCATTGACCTTTTACTGGTCAGACATACAAACTGCGATGACCACACTAATGGGATATACGCACTCGGATAGTGTCAAACACGGCCTATTGGGCTTATATCCCAGACCCAAACATTTTAAGGTTGCAACACGATTTGTGGATTTGGCACTTCTTTTAGCAAAGCAACTCAGAACAAGATGCTGGAAGTCCTCTTAGGCGACCCTTGTGTCTCGATGGCAAGAGGAGGTTATACACTGGGACACGGCGGAGAGCTCTGCCTTGCACAGAGAGGTATGCCGCGCTCTGTGTAAACACCCCATTGCCATGATGTGGCATGATATGTTCGAAACCTTTAAATCCCAAGAGGAGAATGCATAGCAGACACCTTCTCAATAACTCAACACAACCCCCCCACTTTAGGAAGACTGCAGTTTAGGTTTGCCTCTTCTCTGTGTTGGGGACAACTTGTTCATGGCCTCATGTCCCACTGACGAGCAAGGCATTTTTCCACTGTGCATTCTTGACCTTAGAGGGCTGATTTGAAGCACCATCTAATCTGAGGTAGTGTTATCCTCATAGTCATGTACGAGAGGTACCTACACACGAACTTCTCTATTAGGGCATCATTAAGATGCCTGACAGTCAGATCACCGCCAGATATTGCAGCTGTCAGGAGACTGTCCGACAAGTAAGTTGCGTTCTGACCACCGCATTTGGATGTGACCACGGTGGTTTTTGTCTGAAAGTGCTCCATACCAAGGAGGCTTGTGCTGCGGCCAAGTAAAAGGGTGGCAGCACAAGTCGCCATGGTATGTAGCGCATCCTGCACATCCATGGACCATGTGCCATGCACCACATAGGGCATGGCACACAGTGCATGGAGGCATGTGAGGACACTTTATTGCCCCAAGGGCTACTTGAAAGTGGGCCATGACAGTAGGGGGCCCTGTTTGGGGCCCCCAAAATTCCCTTAGAACGCTTTTCCATGGCAGTGTTCCCGCCATGAAAAGGCTGTCAGAAAAGGATATACAAATCCCAACGGTGGTGCTTGGCTCAGCACCGCCCCCATGGAAGGCCGTAACACCGACTGCCACCCCATCGAAGTCTGAGATCCTGGCGGAGATGGCGGTGTGGACTCCGACCTCTGTCGGTCCAACCACTGGAATTGAAATCCAGCGGTCGGACCGAAGGGCTGTCGGTCGGTCGGACCTCCACAGGTGGCATGTCGGTGGTTGTCCGACCAGCATCGTAATGATGCTCTTACATACAACATAGATTTTAGAGGCAGAGTGTTGAGCTGACAGCTTTGGGTTGTAGGAGAGGGGTTTGGGGTTCATCAGGGGATCCTTGTTTCCTTTCCTTTTATTCCATTTGTTATTGGTAAAAAGTTTATATATTGTAAGCACCCAATCAGTGCAATATATACACCTGTTAATAACACATTTGCAAGTGATTTGATAAATGTGGTAAGATAAATATGTTGTATGCTAGGAAGTATCTATGCCACAATGTCATTACCACCTCGTCCTTGTATATTTTTTTCCATATTTGTTTTAAATAAAAAATCATCAGGGGTGACTAATTTACTATTCTGACACCAGTCCCACAAGCACTGTGGAGAAAACATACATCTGGGGGTGTTTCATTTACTATTCTACTTCCAGTCCCATAAATACTAAGAAAAGTGCATATATTTGGGGTGTCTAATTGATTTTTCTAAATTCAATAACACAAATATTGTGTAAAGTGGCTATATCTGTGTGGTCAGATTTACTATACTAACTACAGTCCCACAAGCACTCTGGAGAAAGCATACATTTGTCACATTTAATTTACTAATCTACTTCAGGTCCACAAACTTTGGGGAAGTGCATATATTTGAGGGTGTCTAATTTACTATTCTAACTCCAGTTCCAGAAAAACTGGGGAAAGTGTGCATATTTATGTGGGTCAGATTCAGTACAAAACATAAAGATATATGTGGTCTATGAGTAGGATAGCCAGTGCCACTAATCGAATCATTAATGTCACTGTCTTTGTTCCTCTTGGTGCATTCCTATGCTGAGGACAAAACCCATACCCACACTTAGGTGACATGCTTAATCATAGAGTTCCTCCTCACACCACTTACAGAGGCTCGTGGTGTGGGCTATAACCTTGCCCTTGGGGGATGGCCCAGAGGGGCCTCTGTATGAGCTGGAGGTGTGAGTGCATTGTGCAGAGTGCATATGTAAAGCGATTATAATTAAAACTACCTCTTGGTGAACAAAAGAGCAACTTTATTCTGTGTTCCCAAGGGATAGGATTAAAACTAAGAGGGAGGAAAACATTCGACCAAATCATTGGTAAGGGGTCAACATGTGCTTCCCTGTTTGTTACCTTTATGAAGGTTTGAGACATTCTTCAGGACCAAAGCTATCGTCACTCTGCCAATAAAAGATGTATAAAATGTGAACTAGAAAAGAAGTAAAACTGAAAAGTGTACAACCAGTGTTCCAGGAACTGGAAGGGAATCCACTATTGTCTCTACCGCTAATTGTTGGATGTGTGTGTAACGTCCACAGGAACTCCTCGGAATCCGGGCGATGCTCAAAGGGGTCCACCTCTTGACATCCCCATCTCTGACCCACAACGCACAGAGTATTGAGGCGATCAAGTGAGGGAAAGGAATAGGGTAGGAACAGCGGGGGGAAATGAGATGCCTGCAAACAGAAAACACAGAGATTAGTACAGGTCTACCTCTCTCTAACTACTCTCATATGGTCTCACTAATGTGATTAGTACCTGCCAAAAACAAGTTCCGCCTGCCGCGGTGTTCCTCTCTCTTTCTCTCTACCCAGTAGTGATACAGCTCGCAAACCGGAGGAGAATATACCTATAACAAAAAGCACACTGGTTAACACCGCATTCACCCCAACACCTTTGTTAGTAAGAAACCTTCCTTATACATACATACCCTTTCTGTCGCATTCCCATCAAAAATTCCACACAAAAAAAATCATGAGTAAAGAAAATAGGTGAAGTGTCACATCTCTAGTATTTAGTTCTGAGGAGCAGAAGTGCAATCTCCAGAATCCTTGCTCCGTTGAGGTAAGTATAATAGCAAAGCGCCAGGAAATCTTTAGGCAGAGAGCAAATAGAAATGCAGCCATCAAAGAGTCAACGAAGAAGTCCAGACTCCTAAACTAAAGTCATTAGAAAAACCAATAGACTCCTTGCTTAAACTAAACCAAAAAGAAAACACACAGGTGTCTTAAGATTCAAACCCCGTATGCCAAGACTCATAGCATAGGCTTGGAAGCGCCCGCAAACAGAGGAAAGTACCTTCACGGGCCGCTTCTCGCCGGTGTGTCTTTTCTTGCACAAAGTCGCCCCATACAAGAGGCCACTCGAGCCCGAGCAGCACCTGGACACCAGCAGCCACTGGATCCTCCTCAATGCCGTAGACGGAACTGCTCCGATAATCAGAAACGCCTACAACGAGAGCGGTTTGATTACCAACCGCGAGCCGGCACGTAAACCACAACGGCTCTCCCAGCGCGAACCAGCAGGCAGCCGTATGCTCACTCCAATCCGCTATAACCTCTCCATGTTCCAGAACGGAGAATCCGAACCATGCAGCAGCCTAGTGAACACACAGCCAGAATTACGCACGCTGTCTGACGTGCAAGGTCGCCTAATGTACCAGGAAGCCCCTCCCTCTAAAAGCCTTCTGGGACTTGTAGTTCAGGCAGTATTTCTCTCCCTAACAGAACATATGGCAGGCGCGATGGAGTCAGACCCTGACAGTGTGCCTCAACTCGAGCCACTCAGGCAGGGACATACAGGGCTACTACTTCGTAGTCCACTGTGGACACTGGATCCCACCTGGCCATATTTACTATTCTAACTATAGTCACACATAAATTGTGGAAAGTGTGTAATATTGGGGATTAACATTGCTTACCTTATACCCAATCCCACATAAAAACTTACATTTGCTTTTGTTCTAGCTTTACAGTAGAAAATATTTATAAATATTTTTCAGGACCGCATTTTTATTAAACTATTCATATATTTTTTGTTGAATAAATGTGTTTTTACTTAATTGGAATTAATCCTATTGGAATTGTTTAACTAAATTATTTAATCACCCAATAGTTTTTCAAATAAATATTCATTTTCATAAAGAAAAATCTAAATAATTCCAGATACAAACATGTAAACTTTATTGAAAATGATGTTAAAGTTTTAAGAATTGGCCCCCAAATTGTAATTATAAATATTTTAAAATATAATGGATCACAAAAATCAAGAACATATTTATTCAATGTATTTATTGTATTTAATGTATTAATAATTATTATTTATTTATTTTAACATTAGTACCCACATTTAACCCCTAATAAAACCAACATCCCAGAAAAATAAATTGCAATTTTTTAACATAACTAAAGCTAAATTAAGCATAACCAAAAAAATTGTAATTTGTATAATAGATCAATTTAAAAAATATAACAGAAAGCTATATACCCAATTTCCAAATAAATCTGAAAATTGAAAGAAATGTACAAGACCAAAAATAAAAAACAACTAATTAAGATGAAAAAATATGTTACAATAAGGCTTTAAAAAATTTGCTACTTACGACACATAAAACAATATTATCTACCATATCATTTTAGTAAACACTGGGGCCAGTTCATGAAACAGTATGGGAAGTAATACTAAAGAAGTACTCTTTAACATACTCTTTCATGCCTTTCTGAATCAGCACAAAATGTCCAGCTCACTATTATGAAAACTGCAAAGAGAGCACCTTAATTTCTATATAATTCCCATATTAGATGTTTTGCTACTAATGCATAAAGGCATTCAAGAGTACATAAAAGAGTAATAAAGGAATACTACTTT
Organism: Calotriton arnoldi; assembly: GCA_963921515.1. Lineage (NCBI taxonomy): Eukaryota > Metazoa > Chordata > Amphibia > Caudata > Salamandridae > Calotriton > Calotriton arnoldi. Next base: position 1,065,184 of record CAWUFW010000934.1, read on the forward strand.
AACTACTCTGAACTGGTTCTTTAAATAGGCCCCAAAATGTTTAACATTAAGGACATCATTGCGGTCCCACCGACAGACAGCCCTTCAGGCTGACCACCGCATTAAGATGCAGGCGGTCAGACCATTGACTGTCGGGGGACAGACCGCCTCTTCTGACAGGATCTACTGATCCCGACAGGGCAGCGGTATGAATCTTGATCCTGAATGGAGGCGGTGTCTGCTCAGGCACCGCCATCAGGATTATGATGTCCCTTTCCGACTGCCTGTTCATAGTGTTCCCACTGCTATGAAAAGGTAGCCAGAAAAGGAATTTAGGTGCCCCAAGAAGGGCCCCCATCCTCCGTGGGTGACTTTAATGTGGCTACGGGGGCACATATAGTGCCCCCATGCACATTCATGCACTGTGTGCCAGGCACCACATGAATGTGCACAAAGTGCTCAATAACACTGCAGCTCGTGCTGTGACCCTTTTCCAGGGCCACAGCAGAAGTCGCAGTGTTATTGAGCAATTGTCTGCCCACCAGCCCAGTGGGCACATTGTAATTCGGCAGTGGTACCACCGATGTCTTGTCCCCTAAGACACTTATTTTTTTAAAATGATGAACGCACCCTCAATATTTACTTCCTGTATTTCTGTACTCATAATATGTTAGCCACAATATTAAGGTCAATTAATATTTTGGAGTTGATATTCAGAAAGCCCAGCCTTGTCATTAGATTCTTGTTCTCTGTTTTAAGAATAGTTACTGCTTTGCTTCCGGTTCAGCTGTGGCTATTGTTTAGGTTGTTAGGCATTTTAAATTCTTTTCTTAGAGCATTAATGGGTAACCATTAAAAGAAATATCTGGGGGCACAGTGCTTTCTACTTATGTCTTTGTATGTTTTTTGTTATTTGCTTTTTAACTAGGCCTGGGCAGTGAACTCCGCTCCGTTTGCGGAGTTTTCTGCACTCCGCGGAGCTCGCGGAGTGCTGAAAACTCCACTTCACGTAGTGCAGCGGAGTTTTTTTCCCCGCTCGTGAATGGTAAGTTCGCGAGCGCAAGCTGCCGCTCGGGTAGAATTTCTACCCGAGTGGCAGGAAGACCAGCGCAAACAGCAGTTCGCACTCCACTACGCCAGTTGCGGAACTTCGCAGAGTTTTTTGTCACTTCGCGGAGTTCCGCGTAGCTAAACTCCGCGAACTACGCCCAGGCCTGTTTTTAACTTCAGTTGCCAAATTTTACTAGTGTTGAGAATTGTCTCTGTAAGTTAAACATTTGTCAATGCCATCTCATGAACAGAAATGCTGGCACGGCCAACTCAGCCTTCCAAAGTCACTACTTTAAACAGGGTATTAACAGTAACTGTTGTTTACAGGCCTTGGAAGAGGTATAAAGTGCTGCAATACAAAAAGATCACATCATTGTTTTGGATGTACAGCTCTTCTATCTTAGTACAGATCTTCTATGTGAGTAACAATGTGTGTGCACCACTCAGCAGATTATCTTTCAGCCAGTGTCCCAAGACATTAGTAGAAGTGAACTTTAAGGACCACAGTCACAAAGATAAGTTTCCAGGTGGAAATCTCCACAGTTGGTGATCCCCCTCTAGACCTAAGTAGAGATCTCCTTATGGAGAGAATTTGCCATTTCCACATAGATTGAGACTTATGATTTTTCACCCCCTAAAATAAGTTGGTGGAGACTCCTACAAGCAAATTTACGACTGTGAAGTTACTATTAATAATTATCCATATGTCTGTGGAGATCTTTGTCACTGGGGTGCATATCTTCATATAGGAATTAATAGGGAATATATATATATATATATATATATATATATATATATATATATATATATATATATATATATATATATATATATCCAGCCCCTAAATCTTCGTGACTGGGAGCCCCAGACCCTGGTAGGGCGGGTCGATGTAAGGGGCACAAAGAACCCACTTTTAAATCCAACACAATCTTCTTACACAAGAATACGCCGACAACCAAATTGGAGGAAAAGGGTGCTTTAATTCTTACACGGAGTATGCAGCAGTTGCCATATTCATCCCTTACGCATTTCAACTCACTCTGGAGCCTTGATCACAGGTGTGCTTTTCCTTTCCAAACTGACCATGTGATAATGCGTCATCAAACCACCTTTTTATTCAGTAGGTATGGATCGTATTGTTTGTATGGAATGTGCACTGCAAAGTTTTAAACGTCATTATTTCATCCAGCAGCTTATTTCATGGCATTTCAGTTCGTTTCTTTCAGCTGCCAATATTGTTAATAGTTTTGCAATGCAGTGCACATAAAAACAGCTTCATAATAAATGCTCCTGCTTTGTTTCTACTTCTCCTTTTCTGCACACAAAAGCCTTCAAATTTGCAAACAGGGAATGAGTGCTCCTGTTTACTCCCTTGTCCTTCTCCAGTAAGATTTTTTCGTAGGAAAATCCTCTCTTCTTTCATTTGTGGAGGAGGACGGGTCAGGCTTCCCTTGAAAACATCCAGCCCGTAAATCTTCGTGACTGGGAGCCCGAGACCCTGGCAGGGCGGGTCGGCGTAAGGGGCACGAATAACCCACTTTTAAATCCAACACAATCTTCTTACACAAGAAGACGCCAACAACCAAATTGGAGGAAAAGGGTGCTTTAATTCTTACATGTAGTATGCAGCAGTTGCCATATTCATCCTTCACGCATTTCAACTCACTCTGGAGCCTTGATCACAGGTGTGCTTTTCCTTTCCAAACTGACCACGTGATAATGCCATTTCCACATAGATTGAAACTTATGATTTTTCACCCCTAAAATAAGTTGGTGGAGACTTCTACAAGCAAATTTACGACTGTGAAGTTACTATTTATAATTATCCATATGTCTCGTGTCTGTGGAGATCTTTGTCACTGGGGTGCATATCCTCATATAAGAATTAATAGGGAATATATATATATATATATATATCCAAATGAACTGCCCAACAACTTGAGGCGCCACACACAACCGTGTTTAAACCTTCTTTAATGGCAGGTTGCAGTGAAAACAGAATCTCTTCAAACAGTCAGCGGTTCACCAAACATGTTTCGGGCTGCATAGCACTTGTTCACTGGAGTATTGGGGGCACAGCTGCATCTCGTTTCACGCCGCACTCGCAGCGATACATTATAGTCCCGCCCAGTGGGCGTGCCTCACGGCTGCATTCTGGTCATCGTAGTATGGTAAGTTCTAATCCATAGTGGAATTCAGCAAAGCCTTCCCATATATGTTCCTATAGTAGGTTGTTGTTATGAGAGACGCCGGGTCCCTGCTCATATTCCTTGCCACAGCGGTCACGTTGTTCCAAAGACGCTGTCGTTTTCTCAGCGTGCAGGAGCTGCTTTTCAGTAGCGGGGCACCTCGCGACCCTTGGGCTGGGCCGCTACATATCCAAATGAACTGCCCAACAACTTGAGGCGCCACACACAACCGTGTTTAAACCTTCTTTAATGGCAGGTTGCAGGGAAAACAGCATCTCTTCAAACAGTCAGCGGTTCACCAAACATGTTTCGGGCTGCATAGCCCTTGTTCACTGGAGTCCATTGGGGGCACAGCTGCATCTCGTTTCACGCCGCACTCGCAGCGATACATTATAGTCCCGCCCAGTGGGCGTGCCTCACGGCTGCATTCTGGTCATCGTAGTATGGTAAGTTCTAATCCATAGTGGAATTCAGCAAAGCCTTCCCATATATGTTCCTATAGTAGGCTGCTGTTATGAGAGACGCCGGGTCCCTGCTCATATTCCTTGCCACAGCGGTCACATTGTTCCAAAGACGCTGTCGTTTTCTCAGCGTGCAGGAGCTGCTTTTCAGTAGCGGGGCACCTCGCGACCCTTGGGCTGGGCCGCTACATATCCAAATGAACTGCCCAACAACTTGAGGCGCCACACACAACCGTGTTTAAACCTTCTTTAATGGCAGGTTGCAGGGAAAACAGCATCTCTTCAAACAGTCAGCGGTTCACCAAACATGTTTCGGGCTGCATAGCCCTTGTTCACTGGAGTCCATTGGGGGCACAGCTGCATCTCGTTTCACGCCGCACTCGCAGCGATAAATTAGTCAGTCATGTTACACCCCTTCCGAGACATAGGTATTGTACTTTCTTTTTCTTTGTTATCATACTGAACTGTGTCACAATTACTAGTGGGTAACTCTTACTATTGGTAGATGCAATAGTGAGTTGGAAATTGGTTATGTATGTTACACTGTTCATCTGCAAACCATGAATCACATGAGCTGTTTGAGAAATTTGTTATGCTTAACTGATGGAATCCATGAGGAGCCAGTTAATCTGAAAATTCAATAACGAAATTGACACTCACAATGCCCATTGAGGAGCAGGACCTTAAGTTTTCAGGCAGCATCACAATGTTACTGGCAGTGCCATTGTTTTAATGAGTGCACCCTTAGTGCATCAGCCATTACTGTGTCTAGTAGCAGCAATTGAACATCAGCACTCTAATGGTATTTGCAGTACCCTTATGGCACTGCTGGCACTGAATGTCCATTAACACCATGAAATATTTGTGAGAACCCATTTAAAATTGTCACTCTGTATTCACTAACAGCACCTGGATTTTGCTGACAGCACGCTTACCAACAACATCCCCTAAGTTACGTTGTGATTTTATGTACGTCTATACAGCTCACTGCTTGGAAAGATCAACCAGTGCCAATGGGCATGCTAGGTTATTTAAGCTAAGAATTTTAACATGCTTGTAACCCTGAGATATCACCAGAAATTACTGTATTTACTCTATAGAGATTGCCTATCCAGTGTGATTTGAGGCAATGTGTTTGTTTTAGTGTGGTATTCAAGTTGTCTTAAATAAGGTCATATCATTTTAGAAAAATTTCTGCTTATTTGACATACACACTTCCTGCGATGTGGTTGATTGAAAAGGTCATGTGGAGTCACTTCCAATTAGGTCATTAGATATACTTTTAATCTTTCGCCACTGCTGCCTAACGTTTTTTAGCCAAGGTTGGGGACCCTGGCTTAGACCCTGATTATGAACTGTAGGTTAAATTTCCATTCCTGTAGTTACAGGAGTTTGAGCAGGGTTCAGAATTCTGAGCTGTGCAATAATGATTGGACACCCATTGTTCCCCTAACAAATTATGACTGGTCAAACCGGTCAAATTTTATTGGAGAAAAAGGAATGAATAAAGGAAAGGTGTCGAAGTTTTTGCTCGAATACTGATTCCATCTGTTATGCCTCATTACCAAGTGAAAACTTGGTAAAGGAGAATTATACTTCAGTTTGGGGTAACAGTACTGTTGGACCTGGTAATTTCTGCAGGGTCACCCTAGTTTTTTGCCTTCCTTTGCTGAACCAGTTTGTGTTGCCTTTTAGGGGGCGGATTACGATGTTGTTTGGAAACTGTTCTGAACGAATCGGTCTCGGAATAGTTTCCCAAATAATTGGGTCCTGCGAGTCCAAGCGACCGATTACGATGCTTCCCAACATCGTTCGGTCGGACTCGCATTGACTTCAATGGGAGCCTGTGTTCCGAACGAGAACACAGGTTCCCATTGAAAAAAGGGGTGGCTGGAGAAAACCTTGCACCCCATGGTGCCTGCCACACTGTGCATGGTTGGGAAGAGGTGTCCCTTGGGTACGCTCACGGGCCCCAATTGGATGCCTTTGGGTAAAGGGGGCCCCCAACGGGCCCCGAAAGACAGATTCTGACAGACGTTTCATGTCGGGCAGACTGAATCAGAACAGCTGTCCGAATCGGTCATCGTAATCGCTCTTTCGGAAACTGTGTCCATAGAGCTGTACGATTCGGCTCCGAAAGACTCAGGCTGTCCGAATGCCTTTTGGAACCGATTCGGACTGCCCGAACAGTTTCTGGGCATCATAATCGGTCATTGGGAAATGTGTACGCTTCGTTCCGAAACAAGGGTTCCGAATCGGATTCTGTAATACCGAATCCCATTCGGAAAGTTTCCGAACGACATCGTAATCAGCCCCTAGGACTTTCTGCACTTTATTCCAGCTAACCAGTGGTAAGTGCTATCACTCTTCCTTCTAAGCATGGTAAAATTGGCATACACCTAATTGGTCTATTTAGTTTACTTATAAGCCCCTAGTATACAGTACTACTTGTACCCAGGATCTGCAAATTAAAGGCTACTAGTGGGCTGCCGCATTCATTGTATCGCCCACTGAAGTAGCACTGTAAAAAATGTCTCAGGCCTGCCATTGCAGCTTTACAAATGGTAGTAGTGGACATTTTGGGGACTTTAATAAAAAGCAGATTTGTTTCACTTCATCTTCTACGGATGATTGTTTATATATACTTACATCATTACTACTGGATTTTAATTTGGTGTGTTCCAGGCAATTTCCTACTGCCATTGCAGCCTCTAGTACAGTTTTAAAGTGCCATTTCGTCCTGGCAAAAGAACACTTTTGCCAGGCCTAAACCTTCCTTTCTAATGACTATAAGTCACCTCTAAGAAAGGCTCTAAAAACTCAAAGGGCAGGGCGTAGGGTATTTGAAAAGTAAGACGTGCACTTAAATGTTGCATGTCCCTGCAGTGAAAAACTCCCAAAGCAGTTTTTCACTGTAGCAAGGCTAACTCTCCAATAGACTAACTCTGGGTTACCTTATTACCCTTAATAAGTGAGAGATTCATTTTGGGAGCAGATAGTGAAATATTTTTTCCACTCATTTGAACTGTAACTTAAAATTGTCTTTAATGATAAAGTCGGATTTTAAATTACTATTCTGAAAATGTCACTTTTAGAAAGTTGGCCTTTTTCTCCCTAAACAAAATGTGCCTTTGTGCCAATGTCTAGGGTCACATGACTGTTAATGTCTTCTCCTGTGGTGTAACTTGGGTGTAGAGGGAGTGAGTCTTCCTGACAGGGTGGCTGAGGAGGAGTTGTGCCATACCCTGAATACACTTCAAAGGAACTTGCCTACAGCGCACACAAAGGAGCCTGATATACTGTCTGCCCTTGCCTATATACAACCAGCTAGGTTGTTGCCAAACCTAGGGATGAAAGAAGAACTGGCCAGAACTAGTTATAGAGTAGGCTATGGATTGCCCCCCACTCACTGGTTGCCACTGGATATAAAAGTTGCACTCTCAGAACCTCTAATCAGAACACTCCTGGACCTGTGGAAGATTCAGAAAAAAGGCTGCCCTGCTGTCTGAAGAAGGAAGACTTGCCCTGCTTGACTGTAACCCAATATCTCAGAAGTTATTTCAAGGGTCAGTTGGCTGACCTCCTGTTTGAGCTACATAGAAATGACAAGCTTCCAGAGGCCCCTCCTGCCTCCCTGCTGGACCTGACCTGGTTCCTTCTGCTGGCCTCTGTGGGAGTTTGTCAAAAAGAGGAGAGAGAGGGGTCCTACTCACCAAAGGTACAGGACACCAACGGACACCAAGTCAAAAACAAATTCCCTTTGGGATTTCTCAATAGTATACCATACTTTTCACTACCACTTTCACACTCTCAATCATTCATCAGAAAAAAGGTTAAAGCCAAAAAATTACCAATATACAAATGTTTATTAATTAGATCCGTTCAATGTATTAAAAAAGTTTTTTTGTTGTTAAAAATATACAGTCTTTCTTGTGGCTAATAAAAACAACAATCTATATAAATTCATTGCATATCATACATAGATTTGAAAACAAACAACACAATCTTCATTAACACATAATTATAGCAATTCCAACCACTGTTAATGTCAGGTTCACCAACTCATAGATTTTTGTTCACGGGAACCCTTAAATAGTGGTGGGGCAACAAAGGACCAGAAAGCAACGCGTTTCGGTGGTATCAAGGGTCGAACCACCTTCTTCAGGCTTAATAAATGATGTGTCCCAGCCGTCTTATCTAATTCAAGAAATGTATATATAAACATATATATTACAAACAAACCACAATGAAGATCATAGTATCATATTTAAAAAAACTATGCTTAAATTCATTCTAATTGCTGAACATTGAACCATAGTTTTATTATCGTAAAACAAGCTTAAAAATGAACACAGATTTAAAAACAAACCCTGATTGCATATTTAGGTCTTTTTGGCTCCAACCTGATAATCAAACCCATGGATTCACAACTTACAATTCAGACCTCATGTATCATTTAAACAAGATTTTCGAATATACATAACTACACACTCTCATCCATCCAAACAGGTTCATGCTATCCAGACTCATCAAAATATAGCCAGGAGGTAATACCCACCAAAAAGCTAGGATTGTCTGATTTCAAGGTGGGGAGCTTGTTCCTCCACTCAATTTGTCTCCAGGCTCCTCTCAATACTTTGAGGATCAAGACTGACATATATTTCTGATGTCGCCCTTCTATTTCTAAAAAAAGGGGCATTATAGATTGTATATATTTATAAACTTTCCGTATGATTGTTTGTAAATATTTGCTATAAATATAGCTTATAAAAATGTGTGCTACACACCTTAAATGTTTAGAGGTGACGATCTATCTCTAGAGGGTACTATAGTATCCCATAAATCTCCAAAATCTTCAATATCCAACTCCTGTTGTCCCTACTATCCGGACTGGCATCAAATAATCGCCATAAAATAAAATCCTGAAAATGCATGAAGCGAATATATGTATATAAAAAAACACATTTATAAGATTAAATTCTCAATTTCTTATTTGCTGTTTATTATTCCGTACCTGAATTAACAGGAAATACAGTTGAAGCTTTTAACTAGTTCGCCTCAAATAAATATAGCTGAATTGCAGAGTCTCTCGATCGAATTCAATCATGAGGGGCAGCGATTGGATTCGATCGAGAGACTCTGCAATTCAGCTATATTGATTTGAGGCGAACTAGTTAAAAGCTTCAACTGTATTTCCTGTTAATTCAGGTACGGAATAATAAACAGCAAATAAGAAATTGAGAATTTAATCTTATAAATGTGGTTTTTATATACATATATTCAGCTTCATGCATTTTCAGGATTTTATTTTATGGCGATTATTTGATGCCAGTCCGGATATTAGGACAACAGGAGTTGGATATTGAAGATTTTGGAGATTTATGGGATACTATAGTACCCTCTAGAGATAGATCGTCACTTCTAAACATTTAAGGTGTGTAGCAAACATTTTTATAAGCTATATTTATAGCAGATATTTACAAACAATCATGCGGAAAGTTTATAAATATATACAATCTATATTCCCCTTTTTTAGAAATAGAAGGGCGACATCAGAAATATATGTCAGTCTTGATCCTCAAAGTATTGAGAGGAGCCTGAGACAAATTGAGTGGAGGAACAAGCTCCCCACCTGAAATCAGACAATCCTAGCTATTGGTGGGTATTACCTCCTGGCTATATTTTGATGAGTCTGGATAGCATGAACCTGTTTGGATGGATGAGATGTGTAGTTATGTATATTCGAAAATCTTGTTTAAATGATACATGAGGTCTGAATTGTAAGTTGTGAATCCATGGGTTTGATTATCAGATTGGAGCCAAAGAGACCTAAATATGCAATCAGGGTTTGTTTTTAAATCTGTGTTAATCTTTAAGCTTGTTTTACGATAATAAAACTATGGTTCAATGTTCAGCAATTAGAATGAATTTAAGCATAGTTTTTTAAATATGATACTATGATCTTCATTGTGGTTTGTTTGTAATATATATGTTTATATATACATTTCTTGAATTAGATAAGACGGCAGGACACATCATTTATTAAGCCTGAAGAAGGTGGTTGAACCCTTGATACCACAGAAACGCGTTGCTTCTGGTCCCTTGTTGCCCCACCACTATTTAAGGGTTCCGTGAACAAAATCTATGAGTTAGTGAACCTGACATTAACAGTGGTTGGAATTGCTATAATTATGTGTTAATGAAGATTGTGTTGTTTGTTTTCAAATCTATGTATGATATGCAATGAATTTATATAGATTGTTGTTTTTATTAGCCACAAGAAAGACTGTATATTTTAACAAAAAAACTTTTTTAATACATTGAACGGATCTATTTAATAAACATTTGTATATTGGTAATTTTTTGGCTTTAACCTTTTTTCTGATGAATGATTGAGAGTGTGAAAGTGGTAGTGAAAAGTATGGTATACTATTGAAAAATCCCAATTTGTTTTTGACTCTGTGGGAGTTTGTCCAGACCCTCCAAGTGCTGTCCATCAGGTCCTGGATCCTTGGCTGGAGTCCTCCTTGCTCAACTGAAGGTTTCACAGGAACCAATGCAGCACGGAGCAGACCGACGCAAGACCTGCATCAAAGCACATCAAGGCTCCTGATCAGCAGCTTCACCGGATCCTGCACAGGACGACACAGGACGATGCAAGGGTCTCGCACTACAGCTCTGCGCAGCTCCTGATTGATGGACCCAATGCAGCATGACACAAAGCTTCCCACTGCAGCACCACGCATCCTTTGCACCAAGGACAAAAGGTACAACTAGCAATGGGATGCACTTGGTCCTGTATCCAGCCTGCTTCCATCACGGTTGACCAGAACTTGTGACATTGACCAGGTCCGGTGTGACCAGATACCCACAGTTGGCGCTTCATGCCTTCTGGAGCTAGTTTTAGCTTAAGCTTTAGAAACTCATAACTTTGGTCTACTGGTTAAATTTTTATTGTTATGGTGTCAATTTATTTATTTAAATGTACTCTACTTTTCTAAAGTGATTTGGGGTTTTTCTTGTGAAGTATTTATACTTTATTACTGTTTGAGTGCTGCCTGAGTACTTCACACATTGCCTCTATGTTAAGCCTGATTGCTTTTGGGCAAAGCTACGAAAGGGTTAAGTATAGGTTTATTTAGTGACTTTTTTGGTCCAACCTGACACATATTGTGTTAGTATTTGATTGGGCCTCTCACCCCTCTCAGTAATAGCGATTTCCGAATTGCAATTTCCTGCAAATCGCAATTAGGAAATCACTATTCTTTATGTATGAAACTCATTGAAATTCATTTAGCAATTCAGAGTTGGTTGCAAATAGACCTACCTGATGCATATTAATGAGGTAGGTCACAATTTGCAACCCACCACGATTTGCTGCCATCACAGGGATGGTGGCCTGCTGTCATGTCTGTGATTGCTTTTAAATAAATCAATTTTTTTTTAAAAATGCAATCCATTTTCATTAAAGCAAAATGGGAGGTGTTTGTAAAGAAAAAAATGAAATTTTGAAGTTTTATTTTCAAGAGTAGGCTGCCCTTAAAAAATATTTTGCCAACCATTCTCAAAGGGGAAGGGTTCCTTTGGAGACCCCTTCACATTTGCGTTACCATCATTTTTTCGAATTGTGGTAAATTGCAAATGTTTCGACCGACATGCGGTCATAAAACATTTGTATATACCATTTCAATTCGGTATTAGGAAGGGACGCCCTCAGCACGCCCCTTTCAAATACCAAATCGAAAAATCCAAACTGCAATTCAGTAACAAATTATCGAATAGCAATTTGGTCTTTGTACATCCCAAAAAGCATTTTTTGCGGTTGCAAACTTGCCGGATTCTGTGAATCGGGTTCTTTGTAACCACAAGAATGCTTCGTACATCTAGCCCCCAATGTCTTACAGGTGCTTGCTATGTCAGGTAAATACCAAACCACTATCTGGCCTGTCTTTAGTTGGAAGTCTTGAATATTGAAAGCAGCAAGAAGCCTAATTCAATTGTCATTTACACTCAGTAGGATATCTCTTTGTCCAGCTGCGACCACCCAACAGTATCTTGGCTTCATGAAGTAGGATTTGAAAAACGCTGTCTATGGCACTGCCGTCAGCACGGTTTATACTTAAGGGATGAATCAGCAGTTTAGATGGGAATCAAGCATACTGGTATAAAAGCACAACCTGCAACTAATCTTTGTAAAATTCAGTTCTCTTTTACGGCAGTTCTTCAGTCGAGTAACAGTCAATTTAAATTTCTTCTCCTGGCCCTGGCACTTTCACTGTCACTCTACAATACAGAGAAAGCAGGAAGCAGTTTCTAAATGAGAACACACATATGATCCTGCATGTGTTAAGTCAGTATTAAGTTAAAAGGTAAACGTTTCCTATTTACACCTCTAGAGTTCAGGCAAACATTTAATACATTTGGATTCTATTTTTCGGCTTTTAAATTGGAACAGAATTATATTGTTAAAATGTAACTTTTAAACAATTTTCTCAGGGATTTTTTTTGCTGTATTTACGTTTAAAACTTTTAAAATCCTTCGTAACTCTTTTCGCCATCTCCATATTAACTATGTTGGGATTCCTGCTGGATATCAGTCTCCTCCTTCACATCACAAAAATGTAACGTGGCAAGCTAGTGTAAAATCGCAGACCTGTCTTGGAAGCAGTTGTTTAGGGCCAGATGTATGAGGACCCTGTTTTGCGATTTCCTAATTGCGAATCCTTGCAATTCGCAATTAGGAAATCGCAAAATGGCATGCATGAAAGTGTGTTGAACACTTTCTGCGATTTCTAGGGGATCGCAAATGACCTACCTCTTGAATATTAATGAGGTAGGTCGCAATTTGCGACCCCCTAGGAATCGCAAACATCACAGGGATGGTGGCCTGCTGGGGTCAGCAGACCACCATGTCCGTGATTGCTTTTAAATAAAGCAATCTATTTTTTGTAAAGCAGCCCGTTTTTCTTAAAGGAAAACGGGATGCTTTACAAAAAGAAAAATGAAGTTTTCCTTTCATTTTTTAAAAGCAGGCAGTGGTCCGTGGGACCACTGCCTGCTCTTAAAAAATGCTTTTACAAACATTCACAAAGGGGAAGGGGTCCCTTGGGGATCCTTCCCATTTGCGAATGGATTACCACCTACTTGGAGTAGGTGGCAAAATGCGAATGTTTTGCGACCGCATTTCGGTGGCAAAATATCCATACATACCGATGCGATTCGGTATTAGGAAGGGACTCCCTAAACACTCCCCTTCCTAATACCGAATCGCAAACCTAAATTGCGATTCGGTAATATGTTACGGAATAGCAATTTGGGTTTGATTCATGTGAAAACCCTTTTTTGCATTTGCAAACGGGCCGATTCTGCGAATGTCCCGTTTGCGAACACAAAAATTGTTGATACATGTGGACCTTAGTCCCTTCTTCTTCTTTACATTTCGTGTCAGGGGGTGGACCAATATGAGACATCCAAGTAATTCCGAAAGGTTTGTCTCACGCTGCCCAGAAGCAGATGCCGTCCATTTTCAAGCTTCATTTTTAAACCTTTCATCAGCTTAACAAAAGAAGTCCTGGGTAAGTCTTATTTTACATTACTACCTTTAAAAAAGAAAAACAGACCTCGGTAAAGGTCTGATCTAGATAGCCCTCTGTTCTCTGAGAGCCTTTGGTGTGTGAAAATTGTTGCCAGAGTAACTTTAAAGAAGTAATACTAAGTAACAAGTACATTTTTTGTGTCTTACTTAGCTCCTGATCCTTCCATTTCTAGTATTCATCAATGTCGTCTTATGTTTTGTCTATATTGTTCTCCATTTCTGTGTTGATGTATTCATTGGAATAATGTGCAAGCACCAAGCACATGGTTTATTTATGTGTGTGTCGTATACTGCTCTCCAGATTTCAGTTTGGTGCAAAGTGTTATCTGCAAAGTGATGGCCAGCGGTCCTGCCCAGGTTCTACATTTTATTGGGAGTGGAGACACTTTCAAAAACGTAAAATACACTTGTTTGTTACTGGCTGAAACAGATGTAAGAGCGAGTGTAGTCCATTTCATAGGGTACTGATAGCTCCACCAACCTCCTTAATCTCCACCTCTCGATATGTGGCCTGAGTGAGCAAACATTACCAGTCACTGCTTTTTAAATGCCTATTTGTGTCCTGTGTGTCTACGGAACCTTCTTTATCGGTCGCTGATACTTTGTTGTTTTTACTCTATTAGGTTCCATGGATGTTTCTTCTTCGTTTTGACCACCATTTGTATATCCCTTTATCTTAATTGTTTCCCATTACTATGTAAAGCCTTTTCGTGCCCCTCATGTGACTGTAGCATAATTCTAACACTAAAACAACAACTATCCCCAAAATAACTTTGTTCAGTTGATGAAATTTGTTTGGAAAGAAATAGAACTCAGCATTAGTAAGTGTATCCTGTCTAAAAGATAGATAGATAGATAGATAGATAGATAGATAGATAGATAGATAGATAGATAGATAGATAGTCTAAACAGAAGCCCAAGATTAGTAGCTTAGGAAACAGGTTCTCAGTTGTGGCAAGGACAGGTAGGGCCCTGCGTTAAATTGTCACCGGCAAGCACCCTGCCTGTGTCTGTGCTCCTCCATTAACAGGCTTCATTATCAGAAACCCAGTACTGCTCCATCTGTCAGAATGCTGAGCCCATCATATTTACGTTATAATCTTTTTATTACGTTTTTTAAATTTTAATAATGCTTTATTGAACGATGTTAATAAACAGTACAGCATAAGAAACATCTATTTTTTGAGAAAGGAGTGCAATAGAACTGAATGCAATAATAGATATAATCTTATCTGTAATAAAGTGTTGCATTATTAAAGTATAGACCAATAATATAAGGCATAGTAAAAGAAAAAATAAAGGGAAGGAGAAAAGAACAGAGATGATAAGACAGTACAAAAATCCTTAGTACATATGAATATGATAAACATTGTTAGATTATATTGAAGTGCATGCAACAATCAAGTGGAATGAAGTCAATGGCGGTTTAAATACAGCATTCCTATTCTTATTATGGATAGAATTGATAGTAATCTATGTTGTAAGTAGTGACCAAAAAACGTCTTTCTGAATATGCTCTTGCATAGAGGTAGCATACGCTCTGTCGAGTTTATGATGGTGACAGAGAAGATTCCACCAACCTGTAAATGCAATAATAGATATAGTCTTATCTGTAGTAAACAAGTGCTGCATTATTAAACTATAGACCAGTAATATAAGGCATAGTAAAGGGTATCATTTATGCTAGCATTTTATATTTTGGAGTAGGGAAAAAGAGAGAAGAAGGAGGCGATAAAAGAAAAGGAAGAAAAAGAAAGGAAGAGAGAAAAGAACAAGGATTATAAGACCGTACAAAACTCCTTAGTACATATGAAATTCTGTGAATATGATAAACATTTTTAGATTATATTGAAGTTCATGCAACAATCAAGTGGAATGAAGTCTATGGTGGTTTAAATACAACATTCCTATTCTTACTATGGATAGAATTGTTAGAAATATATGTTGTAAGTAGTGACCCAAAAATGTCTTTCTGAATAAGCTGTTGCGTAGAGGTAACATACGCTCTGTCTAGTCTATGATGGTGAGAGAGAAGATTCCACCAACCTGTGAATGTAACTTTGGTAGCATCCTTCCAGTTAGATGTAATGAATTGAAATGCAATGGCAATAAGTATGGCCACAAATTTGCCTTGCTTACGCATACCAATCCAGATAGAAGAAACACTTACCATAAAAAGAGATTTCATCTCAAAAGGAAAGGTAATAGAACACATTAATGAAATAATTGTAAAAAATTTTATCCAAAAGGATTTGATAGGTGGGCATAGAAAAAAACATATGCATATATGTGCCTGGTTGGTCCTTGCAAGTCCAACATGTGTTTGGTATGGTTGAATTATATTTACTGAGAGTGTCAGGTGTTAAAAACAACATGTTATCAAAATAGTATATCGTTTGTGTTGTGCTGGCATTACATGAGGTATGGTGAATTATTGACCAAATTAGATTCCATAATTGTAAGGAAAGGGAGTATTGTAATTCTGATTCCCAAATATGTTCTATCTAGACTTGGAGTGAATTGGAGATATATAATGAGAACATTTATAATGTAGGAGGCTTTGAAAGGTGAGACGGTGTCTAGTAACAAAGGAGGAATGAGTGGGGGCTCATCTAACAGAGTGCATATATGTTGTGTAAGAGTATTTTTTAAAGATTCATATTTAAGAGTGGAAGTAGAGGGAAGATCATATTCACATTGAATTTCAGATGAGGAAAGAAACTGACCCTATCCAGTAGATGTTTAACCTGAGTAATTCCTTTGACCACCCGCTCTCTCCAATAAAGCGTACAATTGGATATTTTAATTTGTTTAATATACCATAATGAGGAGTGCCTGAACGTCTGTATTGGTGATAAAGATTGGGTAAGTGTCGGAAATATCAATGATATGGAAAATGTTATGATTGGGGACGTAAAAGATTTTGGAGGATGTGGAAAATTGGTCAAAAACTGAAAAGAGAAAGGTGCAATCAAGAAATCTTCCGATTTGCGCAAAACAGTTAGAGATGGTTCCATATGAGTATGAAAATGGGGTCAAATTTGTTTGATCACAAAAGAGGACAGTATATTGCTGGAAATTGGGAAAATTAACCCCACCCAAATGTTTAGGGTTACACAAAGAGGATAAAGATATACGTGCCTTCCGTCCATTCCATACAAATTTTCTCAATGTGCTATTTACAAATTTAAAACATTTTACAGGGAATTTCAATGGCAAAATGGATAAGTAAAAACTGATAACCAGCAACATCATCATTTTAACAGTATCTAACTTGCCCCAGCAGGATAGCTACCGACATTTGAAGAATTCAGTGACAAGTGCCATCCAGATTTATCTGAATAGTTTTTGCAATGGAAGAGGAATATTTAATCCAGAGACACTTAATAAAGTTAGAAATTCATTTGAACCTAGTGTCTCCAAACATTTCTTTCACACACTATTTTTAAATGGGAGGATTTCAGATTTAGCAAAATTGTATCTGTAGCCAGACAGATTAGAATAAGTGGTTACAAGCTCTGTAAAAGTAGGTATAGATACTTGCGGATCAGAAACATAGAGAACGTCTTCGGTGTATGCCATAAATTTGAGTTCTGTGTCTTTATATTTGAAGCCATGAAATCAGGGCGAGTGATGTATTGCATGAAAAAAAGGTTCTAAAGACAAAATAAACAGTAGCAGTGATAGGGGACAGCCCTGTCAAGGAAATCTTGAACGGGGAAAATAAGAAGATTGATTGCCGTTAGGATAGATTGAGGTTGTTCGAGAGGAATAAAGTATGTTAACGTGTTTTAATATACCAGGACAAAAGCCATACCATTTGAGAGCATGCATCTTATATCTCCAATGTACACAATCAAATGCTTTTTCTGCTTCTAAAGTGATCGCTGCTATAGCTGATGGTCTTTTGGATGCAAGATGGAAAATATCCCAATAAGCTCTTGAACTGCCAGACATGTATCTTCCCTTAACAAACCCTGTTTGTTCAAAACATATTAAATGCAGAATAAACTCATTGAGTCAAAGGGCATACACTTTTGCAAAACTTTTACAATCCAAATTTATGAGAGAAAAGGGCCTATAATTAGCACAGGAGGAAAGATCTTTGTCTTTTTTGTAATTAA
This sequence comes from Calotriton arnoldi, assembly GCA_963921515.1. NCBI lineage: Eukaryota > Metazoa > Chordata > Amphibia > Caudata > Salamandridae > Calotriton > Calotriton arnoldi. Next base: position 1,082,582 of record CAWUFW010000934.1, read on the forward strand.
GCACAAGATTGCTTCAGAAAGCGTATCTTGGGAATCATTATTATATAGAAAGTATTGGTATAAAGAAAGTAAATGGCAGGCAAATGAGACTGTTGTGGTAAGCCTCCACCGAACCGAATTCAGCAGTGCATTGTTTTATTTAAAATAATATTCAGCTCAGAAGTTTTTCAGACAACGTGAGCAAGCAGTGGACCAGCATACAAGCAAAAAGAGCCTTTATACTGGAGCTGCAGCAAGGTAAACAGTATTTTAATTATGGGGATTTCATTGCCAGTGAGCGGGCAGCGTGGGGAGAGTCAGAGCTCCAACGCGCGTTTCAGGCACCTAATGGCAGCCGCGCTTGCTGAGCATGAGGGGAGCGAAGCGGGGGCAAAAAATAGGCTCAGAATGAGCCAAGAAGCTAAAATACCTGATGCCCCCGTGTTCACATTCTAGGACCATTAGGCCTTAGACTAGACTGGTTAGACACAGGATTTCTATGTGTTTCATGTGTTGCTCTGATATATATGCTGCTAAAAATGAATGTTGCTAACTTCATTATCTGTTGTGCATGACTTTTTAATCTTTTAAAAACCTTCCGTACCTTTTTTTCAGACGGCATTGCTTTGCCCTGATTTGCTGGCTTAGACCAATCAGAGGTGAGCCCAAGAGGAGCCAGTTGAGCCCCCAGAGTACTTCATGCAGGCTGTACTGCGGATACGCTTGCCTTAGACTAGACTGGTTAGACACAGGATTTCTATGTGTCTTATTTGTTGCTCTGATATATATGTTGCTAAAAACGAATGTTGCTAACTTCATTATCTTTTGTGCCTGACTTTTTAATCTTTTAAAAACTTTGTTACCTTTTTTTCTGACGGCATTGCTTTGCGCTGATTGGCTGGTTTAGACCAATCAGAGGTGAACCAGGGAGGAGCCATTTAAGCTCCCCCAGTTCTTCATGCAGGCCGTAGCACGGACGCGCTTGCCTTAGACTAGACTGGTTAGACACAGGATTTCTAAGTGTTTTATGTATTGCTCTGATATATATGCTGCTAAAAACGAATGTTGCTAAATTCATTATCTGTTGTGCCTGACCTTTTAATCTTTTAAAAACCTTTGTTACCTTTTTTTTTGGATGGAATTGCTTCACACTGATTGGCTGGTTTAGACCAATCAGAGGGGAGCCCGGGAGGAGCCAGTTGAGCCCCCCGGGTACTTCATGCAGGCCGTAGCGCTGATTCGCTTGCCTTAGACTAGACTGGTTAAACACAGGATTACTATGTGTTATATGAGTTGCTCTGATATATATATGCTGCTAAAATGGAATGCTCCTAACTTCATTATCTGTTGTGCCTGACTTTTTAATGTTTTTAAAACCTTTGTTACCTATTTTTCGACAGCATTGCTTCAAGCTGATTGGCTGGTTTAGACCAATCAGAGGCGAGCCTAGGAGGAGCCAGTTGAGCCCCCCCCGGGGACTTCATGCAGGTTGTTTTTGTGGACGTGCCACTGGCGCGCCTTTGCGTGCGAAAGGTAAGCCCACCTGCGCCCATCCGTGCCTGGATGTCACCAGAAGCCAGGTACTCTGTCCCTTCGAACACCCACAGGTTAATCTATTCGCAGGAGGAGCTTTTATCTCTCAGACTGTGCATTACCTCCTGTAATGAGCTTGGATCTTTACAGGAGGTAATGCCCAGTGGGGCAATCCCTCCACTGCAAAATGTGCATTATCAAAACCAGCGTTGCTGGTTCCAACATGGAGTCTCCCCCCCCAACACAGCATACAAATTCCTTAGTCTTAACTGCCGCTCCTTGGTCAAACACCATGCTGAAGTGTTTGACCAGCTACAAGATAAGGATCCAGATATTCTGTTCTTAACAGAGACCTGGCTCACTCAAGACACCTTAGCTCTACCTGGTTTGGACCTCCCCCTGGCTACGCTATGAAGAATTTTAACAGAGTGAGCGGTAAAGGAGGGGCATTGCAGTTATTTTTAAAGAGCCCTACACATGTAGCGTTATACTCAGGACTATTTCCGACTGCGAAAACGCTCTTTTTAAAATTGCGCTGAACAGCAATTTCACCTTCTCGGGGCTGTTTACTGTCCTCCTGGCCCATCTATTACATTCAGAGAAGCACTTATTGGTTTGGTCGCTAATTTGGCAATCAAGGCAGCTAACTTTAATATTGTGGGCGATCTCAACCTTCACCTGGATGCTTATCAAGAGGCTGATATTACTAATTTCCTAGATTGCCTTGCAGCATTCCAGGTGCCACACATTCTGCTGGGCATCTTCTTGGCCCCGTCTTCTCCAACATTTCTTTGTTAAAGGTCGATCCCCCACTCCCTCTGCATTGGTCCGACCATTTTTTAATTTCTATGTCATTGCACTCTGAAGGTGCTAACTGCCAGTCTACCACAACCCTAATTTTAGGCGCCCATGGTCCAAGCTTAACTTTGGGAATATCTGCGACCTCCTTCGTATGCAGAGTAATCAACTAACCACCAACATGGACGTAGCTAATAGTCTCTTCCATGACAGGCTCACGCATGCCCTCAATAGGTGCATCCAGGCTAAACCGTTCTACAATAAGAGAACTCAGGCCAGTCCTTGGTTCAGCGAGGCTTTGACCTTGGCTAAAAAGAACTGCAACGTTCTTGAACATGCCTGGAGATGCTCCTATGAACTCTCCGCTAAAACAAGATATAGAGCTGCCATTAAGGCATATCACAAACTTATTAGGAAATCTAGGGTCTCTAGAAGTGCCTATGAGTAAGCCTGGGCAGAGCTGGCGTAGTGCCTCTACGCGTAGCTCCACGGAGTTTGAAAAAAACTCAGTGGAGCTACGCGTAGCTCCGCTCTGCTCCCTCCCCACTCCCTTCCCACTCCCAAATGCTTTAAAAAGATATAAAGAAGGCACTTACCTGTGTTTCTGCCTCGATGTCCTTCTTCATAAAAAAAACACTATGTTGTAAGTCTTGCGCGTGCGCTTGCGCACTTGCACGACGTACAACGTAGTGTTTTTTTTTTTTATGAAGAACGACGAGGATGCAAGAGGAGCAGGAAGGAGAGCGGCCAGGTAGGGGAGGCAGCAGAAACACAGGTAAGTGCCTTCTTTATATCTTTATAAAGCATTTGGGAGGGGGGAGGGAGAGGCTAACTCCGCTCCGCCACGGAGGCAGAGTTTTTGCCTATTCCCCGTTTGCCACGGAGCGCGGAGTAGGCAAATCTCCGCAAACTCAGCTGGTGGAGCGGAGTTACCCGCCCAGGGTTACGTATGAGTTGCCCCCCGCCTCAGCTATGCTCTTTTTCCCTGCTGTCTCTTGGGGAGCTCCAAACTCTCTGTAATAAAGTCCAATCAGGCTCCCCTGCTGATACCCTTAAGCCAGAACTGTTTCTTAAGTGTCAGGACTGTCTCCTCCCAGTGTGTCTTGAATTGATAAATCTCTCTCTATCATTGGCATCGGTACATACTGCATGGAAACATGGTAAAGTTGCCCCTCTTCTGAAAACAACAGCGCTGGATGCCTCCAAACAAGAAAACGTCCGTCTCATCTCCCTTCTACCCTATCTTGCCAAAGTTACAGAGTCTCACATTAATGATATTCTAACCAACTTTTTAGAGTCCAACTCTATCTTGGACTCTTCTCAAAATGCCTTTAGACAACAACATAGCCCTGAGTCTGTGCTGCTGGCTGTCACCGAGCATCTACGGGGCTCTTTAGATCAGGGAAGTTCCGCTGCTCTGATTTTGCTTGATTTATGCGCCGCCTTTGACACTGTATCTCATAGTATTCTGCTGCAATGCTTACAGGGGATAGGCATTGGTGGAATGGCATTAACCTGGTTCATGTCCTTTTTATCTGAAATATCTTTTCAGGTCGTCTCTCTGTACTACAACTCCGAAGTACACACTCTGCGACATGGGGTCCCCTAGGGCTTTGCACTGAGCCCTGCACTATTTAATATCTATATCCAATCCCTAGCTCAGGTTGCTAAGGCTCGGGGATCAAGCTGATATCTGATGCAGATGATACTCAGCTTGTGATCTCCTTTTCCAACGAGTCTACTCAGAATCTGGTCAAATTCCAAGATGATATGGTGGCCATTGCTGAGTGGATGACTGCCAACTGCCTAAAGTTAAACTCAGGCAAATCTGAAATTCTTCTCCTAGGGCATGATATCTAACAATGGGACAACCATTAGTGGCCTTCCACTTTAGGGCCTCCCCCCCAGCCCAAAGGAGTGGTAAGAAATGTGGGCGTCTGGATTGACGGCGGTCTTACTTTTGAAGCGCAGGCAAAATCAGTGGCAGGGGTATGTTTTGGACTCCTACAAGGGCTATTACCCATCTTGGGATTTTTTTATTCCCAGATTCGCCAGGTTATTATCCAGTCGACCATACTCTGTAGGCTGGAATACTGCAATGCGCTGTATTTAGGATCCAACAAGACATCAACCAAAAGACTACAGATGGCCCAAAATGCTGCAGCACGAATACTATTTGCCATCCCTAAGTTTTGCTTGGTTTCCAGCTTTATCCACAGGCTGCACTTGCTCCCTGTGGACAATAGAATCCTTTTTAAGGTTCTATGTATGGCTCACAAAATTCTGAACTCTCAGGGGCCTTCTATTCTTTCCAAGCTGCTCCGCCCATGTGTTCCTGTGCGAGCCCTGTGCTCAGCCAACCTGCATTTGGCCTGTGTCCTGCGTGTAAAAAGAGCGTGTACCAGAGGGCGCTCTTTCTGTGCCAGAGCCCTTACCCTTTGGAACGCACTACCTCTGTCCATCAGGAGCACTCAGAATCACTGGGCTTTCAGAAAAGCCTTGAAGACCTGGCTATTCTCCACCTAATTCCTCTGTCTTTCTCTTGCCAACCTTTGTAAGACTAGAGCTGGGATGCCCCGTTGCTGGGGCAGCCGTGAGCTTTACAAATATCCTAACATTTCCTAACATAACATTTACTGCATTCCCAATATGCGACAAACTATGGTCTTGTAACGGAAAATGTCTCTGTAGCGACGAGGAGACTCAAATGTCTGCAGCCATCTCGCAGACATTCGGCCACGTCCCTCCCTTTTTCATTAAATTTTAATGAGACTAGCATGACAACAATCAGTTGTGACATAGTTTAAAGACACAGAGAAAAACAACAAATAATTGCGAGTGCATATATCACTACCTATGCGCAACATGATAAATGATTTTACTTGGCAAATATGGATTAATAGATAGTACATAAATTATAAACATAATCAACCATGGTTCTTTGTCCTTTGCCAGTACTGGTGCCAGCGAATCAAGTCATCCTGGAGACCGGCCAAGTTTCCGCCACAATATACATCAAGATGCAGGGCCAAGCCCAGACCTGGGCAATGTGGAACTTGTGGCCGGCGACCCAGCATCACTCAGATGAGTCCCAGCTTTCTGTGCTCTACTCAAATGGCTGTTAATGCAAAATGTCTTAACAGTAAAGAACACTAGTAGTGACATTAGGTGGAAGTCTTCTAAGAAAAACTGGGCACTGGCTCTTACTTTTTTTTCTCAAGTTCGGCACTGATAATATTTGTCAATGAGCTCGTTTCAAATGGCTTTGCTAAGTGTCTAAGGGCCTAATTACGAGTTTGCTGGTGCGGTGGGGGTTTGCCCTGCCGCTGGACCGCCAAACCCGTGGTCGGGCTGTCCACCAGATTATGAGTGTTTATTGTGTCTGGTGGGCTGATTTTTGACATTACCTTTGCGGTGCCTCAGAAAATGGGCACCGCCATGGGAACGCCAAAAACAGTTCCTGCATGACATGGACTGTAAAGTCCATGCCGTGCAGGAACTGAGGTGCATGCACACAGGGGGGCCCATACTGTGCCCCACTGCATGGGCCATAGGCAACAGGGGCCCTGTGGAGCCCTCTTTGTTTCCTCTGTGCCACGGTAATCATAGAGGAAGAACCGCCATGAAAACCGCGGCATAGAGGCAAATTGTAATATGCTTGGCAGGACCACTGCGGTCCCGCCAAGCATATTGCTGCCTCTACACCGCCGCACCACCACCAGGGAACGGCGGTTCCCTGGCGGCTTCGGCTGGAGCAATGGTGGTCCAATCACCCTAATTTTAATAGGGTTGTTGGAAGACCCACCACCGCTGCCCCCCCGAGTCTGGCAGTCAGTGGATGATACTCGTAATCGAGTCCTAAATGTAATGCCAATGAACAAGGCTTTACTAAAATCCGAAAGGAGACCAGGAAAAAACTTTTTAAACCCGTTTTTCAACAAAGCAAGTAATTGTACTGAGGATTCCAAGAGCTAATAGTGGTGACAAGGCTAATCCCTCCTTTCACATTGTGACACTGCATCGCCGTGCCAGCCCATTGCAACCTGAAGCACCAGACGATCCTTCAGCCAGGCTGGGAAAGTCTGGGGTAGGACTAGTGGAATAGTGGACCATGAACTTGTCAGTATTTAACCCCCCCACACACTTGTCACCAACGTTCAATTGTTCTCGTTCGAATGTGCCTTAGCAGGCCGGGGGTTGTGCACCATCACTGAGCCTGCTCCCTTGAGGACCTGGGGAGGTTGGACGTGTGGCAAGGCATGTTCGTCTGCCTCACCTGGTGGTGGTAGTTGAGGCAGAGTTGACACTGTGAGGTGCGTAGAGTCAGCACCTGTGCTGGGCAGGACTCACCTTTTGAGTCTATACGGATCAATAAGTCAACAAGGAACACTCAAGGATTTCACGAGCTGGGTGGAGTTGGCACCAGGAGGGAGGAGACAAGTGTGTTTTATACTTTTTTCTTGAGCCCAGCCAAGATGTAAAGTGGAAAGGTTCTGAGAACGAGGATCTCTAGTGACGCCAGTAAGAGCCTTGCCCTAGTAAACCCCTTTAAGTACTCTTAAGTACCCTTAAGTACCAAAGGGGAGTCAATGTGGTTTACCAAGGAGGCTTGCGGGGGACTTCCTGTCCCATAATTCAGCTGCTGGGGCAGAAAAGTCCCTCCCCTACATTTGGTCCTTGTGACTGTGTTAATAACTATGACAACTGTGATAATATCCACTGCCTACTAATCAGACTAATACAAGCTTTCATTTCTCACAGGACATGTAGTTAAGGCATGAGTGACATGTAGGTTGCAGACAGATCTCTGGAGAGGGTGCTTAAATCACTGAGAGGAATGGATAGGTGAATGAATGACTCAATTTGTGTGTGATTTTCCACATCAGCATCCTGAATGTCGTGGTAATGTCACTCGAAGACCCACAGTTTGTGTTGATTCTTTGGAAACACACAGTCACTGGTCACTGGATGATGTCATCAGTGATGTCATCAGTGATGTCATTTGAGATGTCATCAGTGATGTCATCAGTGATGTCACTGACCATGTCATGAGTGATGTAATATGTGACGTCATCAGCAGTGCATTGCGGGGGCGCGAGTTATAGTTAGCTGAACTAACTATAACGGGGGAATTTCTATGGTTTTGTACGAGTGAAATGTCCAACTAACTATAACTGTCCATAAAACCTATGGTTTTTTCAGTGAATTTCAAAGGTTTTTAAATGCTAATTTCTAACTATAACGTGTCTGAAACCTATGGTTTTTTCAGTGAATTTCAAAGGTTTTTAAATGCTAGTTTCTAACTATGCCTACAGAGGTAGGACATGTGAAGAAAGAAGAAAAACGCACAGAAAGAAGCAAAAGAAATGCAGAAAGAAGCAACAGAAGTCCACAAAGACGAAGAAAAGAGCAGGAAGAAACAAGACATGTGCAGAAAGAACCAACAGAGGAGCAGAAAGAGGCCTTGTTGCAAAATCATCCTGTGCCCACAACTTCTTCCGACGGGTACTGGTGGTAACTGACTCTGACTAACCAGAGCCAGTGCTATGCTAAAAGACACTTAGAATACAGTGAAAACACCTACATACACTAGGGAACACTATGCGTTGGGGTACCCCTGTGATTAGCCTGACCTCCTCTGTAAGTCCCTAGTACATAATAGGGCAGGGGGATTAAAACTACCTCTTAAATCGCGCTCTTAAATCGTGCTACGGTTTGCACAGTGGTGAAGGGAGGGGGGGCCTGAGGTGACATGTGTGCAAACGCGCCCCGTGGCGCGTTTTAAGTTGCGGGATTAAGTCCCCTTGAATCCTGAGGGTCCCTGGGGCCCAACTAGCCCCCCAGGTAACTACAGTTAGCACCACAGAGCTGAGTTGCAGAGAGGTGTTCAGAGGCCACGCCCCTTTTTACAACACTCTGCAACGCAGCTCCGTGGCACTTACTGGAGATACCTGGTGGGCTAGTTGGCCCCCAGGGACCCTCAGGATTAAAGAGGTATTAATTCCTCAACTTAAAACGCGCCACAGGGTGTGTTTGCACACATGTCACCTCAGGCCCCGCCTCCCTTCACCACTGTGCAACGCGCCCTGTGGCGCATTTTAAGTTGGGGATTAACTCCCTTGAATCCTGAGGGTCCCTGGGGTGCAACTAGCCCACCAGCTACCTCCATTAAGCGCCACAGAGCTGCGTTGCAGAGAGGTGTAAAGGGGCGTGGCCTCAGAACACCTCTCTGCAACACAGCCCCTGGCGCATACTGGAGGTTCCTGGTGGGCTAGTTGGCCCCAGGGACCCCAGTATTCAAGGGGAATTCGTTCCCCATCTGAAAACGCGCCAGGGGACGCGTTTGCAGAGTGCTGCAAGGAGGGGGCGTGGCCTCCGGCGCGATGCAGGTCTTTTATTTAAATTTTTTTTTTTTAAGAAGGGGGGCAGTGTGGCCCCCCTTCTTTTTCTAATTTATTGGCCCTGGGGACCCCATCCCCCAGGGCCTGCCCCTAATATATTTTTTTAATTTGGAAGGGGGCCGCGTGGCCCCCTCCCGAGGCCTTGATCGGCCCCGGGGACCCCATCCCCGGGGCATGGCCTTTTTTTTTTTTTAAATGTTTTGGAGGGGGCTGAGTTGCCCCCTCCTCAGGCCACTTATGGCCCCGGGACCCCATCCCCCGGGGCCGGCCTTTTTTTTGTAATAATTATTTTTTTTCTATCAATTTTGGGGAAGGGGGCCGCGTGGCCCCATCCCGGGCCACTTGTAGCCCCAGGGACCCCATCCCCCGGGGCTGGCCCTCTCCATTGGGGACCGTGGGGGGGTCCCCAATCCCCCCACGGTCCCGCTGGCTCCCCGCGTCCCTCGGGAGCCGGCATTGCTTTTCCACATGGGGAGCTGCTAAGATGCAGCTCCCCGTGTGAAAAGCAATTGTCTTTGGTTTTTGGAAGAGAGAGCAGGTTTCCTGCTCTTTCTTCCAAAACCAAAGCAGTTTGCTATGGCAGGGCGGGAGCCGCGAGGCTCCCGCCCTGTCATAGCAAACAGCAGTGTCCCGGGGGTGGGCACCCTGGGACATTGCAGGAGCCAGCACTGGGGGGTGGTGGTCCCCAGGGCCATCACAGGCTCCAGGAGGGGGGCCGCGTGGCCCCCCTCCCAACATGTGCAAAGTTCCGGGGAGGTGGTGGTCCCCGGGGATCGGGGATCCGAAACGGACCCCCACATTCAAATTCTTAGTGCCCCGGGAGGTGGCGGTCCCGGGCGTGTGGGGGCTCGAGCCCCCACACAGGTAATTTTATTTTTTAAAAGAAGCCCCGGGGGTGGCGGTCCCCGGGGCTGCGGGAGGGCCGAGTGCCCTCCCGCACCATTTTTAATTCAAAGCCCCAGGGGGTGGTGGTCCCTAGGGCTTGGGGGGGCCTTAGAGGCCCCCACCACATTTTTTAGATTAACCCCCGCATGCCCCCGGGACTTGGCCCAACCGGCGGGATCCGCGCATCCTAAGCGCACCCCGCCGATTTTTTTAAAGAAAAAAGGCTTTTTTTGGCCCTGGGGGTCCTTGTGGGACCCCCTGAGCAGGCCTAGGGGGTCAGGGTGTTTCTACCCTGCCCCCTTTTGCGTTTTTCGCGATTGTTTTCTGATTTCTTGTGCCTCGGTTCTACCGAGGCACTAAGATGGCTGCCAACACTTCCTGGTTTGGAGTGTTGACAGCCAATTAGCATACAGCTCGTGATCGGGAGGGTGCGCGGATCCTCCGCGACCATAGATATATATGTGTTTTTACTTTTGATTTTCTCAGCAACTACTGAACGGATTTACACCATTTAACAAAAAGGGTTCTTTCTGAACCAAGAACTACCTCTTTGCCAAATTTGGTGTAATTCCGTTCAGCAGTTCAGGCTGTAGCCGTGTCTAAAGTTTCCTATGGAAAATTGCATGGGGAAAACACATTTTGGGACCCCCTTTTTTCTCGGCCCCCGCTTGCCGAATCACCCCGAAACTTTCAAGATAGGAGCGGACCAGAGCGCCCCACGAGTTTTGAAAATTTCGCGAAGATTCATCAACCAGCGCCAAAGTTATTGGAAATAGAATGTTGTGAATTTCCTATGGAAAATAGGTCCTAACTATAACTATCTACTGGCGACCGCCAGTAGATAATATATATATATATATATATATATATATATATATATATATATACACATACAGTGTCTACTGAAATCACTCAGATATAACAGAAAACAGTAAGACAACCATTATACAGTACAATTTTTAGGTTTTTACTTTATCTTGATGAGAATGCTCCTTGTTGACAGCAAGCCACAAGGAAAAGAAGAAACAAGTAGCCTGTTGCCAAAGATGTTTGCAGTAGAGTCCACGAGAAGAGAGCATCGAACACTATCCTAACACTATCCCCAATTTTCAATCCTCTCTAAATCACACGTCAAATGCTGGCAGTGACCTAGCATACATCACTGCTGGATTTTATTATTTTCGAGCCAAGTAACAAAAAATCTGAAAATATCACTGTTGCTATCTTTAAAGTTTATAGTAAGGTACACAAATTAACCGGCATCCTTTGCACAAGTGATTTTGTTTATTCAAATTGCTAAAACGCCAACAAAGCATAGCCCTCAAGTAACATTGAAACCATCCAATCGAACCCAAAGTTCTCGTAAGTGATTTGGTTAGAGCGCGCGACTCGCTGCTGCAAATTCATTGAAATAAAAGCATCTCTTCCGCCCGAGGTGAAGTCGCTAGGCCCCCAGAGGAACACTTCTATCCGGCAGTGCAGAAAGGGTGACCTGAATGTGCTCGTCAGGGGAGAACGGCGGCAGCGTCAGAGCAGCCTGTACAAGACAATGCCTCATCAGAGAGAAGCGCGGCGCGCGGCGCCAGAGGGCGGATTGCAATTCCTCAGAGCCCGGATCTTCGCAGTGCGTGCAGAAGCCCTCATCACATCGCACAGGAAATTAAGGGTTTTCCAAGCAAGGAGATGTTCACGACAAATCAGCAAAATGGAATGCAACATCATTTGGAACAAAAACAAGGCGAAAAACTACCGAAAGAGGAAAAGCAGCGAAACAAACAATGCAGGACAGGCAAATTGGATGCAATTCAGAAATGCAAATATATTCTCAGTAAACAACCTGCTATGAATATTAAATTTAAGGCTCATCGCCAAATCTGAGACTGCGCTGTGTACACACAAAAAAGCAAATACCAGCCAACAACGTGAACCGCCTTTCATTAGAAAGTCCACCCTAATTCAAAATGTGGCAAATGCACTGTGAACCTGACCAACATTTTCAATCAAGCCCCTTGCATCGCCGGTGCGTCACCTTTTTATATGGGACAAAGCTACGTACTGTTGGTACAAGGGGCTTGTAAATAAGCCCTGTTGTATATTTTTATGTGCGGAGTTCTCTGCTCTGACTGGGGAGTATCTGTACTGGTAAACTTACTATTAAAATGCATTTTGTGAATTTCAAACAAAACATAACCTTCTACAAAAGTGTGTGTTTGTTACCTTTGTGAACCAGGCCCAATGTGAACATCCATGATTAAAGATGCAAATTAGAAACGCACTGAATTGCTGTTAATCTTTTGAATTTTTTTTATTTTTTACTACAATGCCGATTTGCAAAGTGGGAGGTCTACACGAACTAGGCACTCACCTAACTGCACAAGTTTGGGTCAATAGTGCCGTGGTGTATTTCACTTTTGTAGTGCATCTGGAGAAAGTGACTATTGTTATTGGAAGTTATTCTGGCCTGTTAAAATGAGCGTGGTGGTATCAGGCAGGTAACTTCCCTGCCACTTCCATGCTTCCTTACAATCAGTCATAACTTAGCCACGTTCACAATAGCCCCCAAGAGAACTAACCCCACCTGGGAGCACTAAAGGCGCAGAAAAATATTATCAACGCAATGGAAATTCCCTTCGGTGGAACTGAGCAAATAGCCAGAATATCGAAATATTATGGGGCAGATTTACAAGAAAGTGACGCATCTGTAGAGATGCGTCACTTTCCCTGCGCCACCCTGAGAAACCCTTGCGCCACCATGGATGCGCTGTATGTACAATACGGCGCACCATGGCGCAAGGATTGACAGATGCATCAGAAATTCTGACGCATCTGTTGGCGCAAAAGTCACACATTGCTGGAGTCGTGTCGCAAGCACGACGCAACTCCAGCAATGCATGTTGAGGCCTATCCTCTTAGTGCTGCGTCACTCCTTAGGCCTGCTTCAAGCAGGTGTAAGGTTTTGACGCAGTAGCGTCCTAGAAGTGGCTGCATTTTTATGTCGCCGCTGCGTCACAAAAAGTGACGCAATGGCGGCGCAAAAATGACGCAAGGGCCTTGTAAATCTGCCCCTATGTGTTTTTTGTGTGGTTTTGTTTTGCAAAAATCGCATCAACAAAAGGTTTATTGTGCTAAGATCACCATCTTCTCAGATTTCAGAATCAAGCAGGGTTGTAAAAGAATTATTTTACCAGAATTTTTCTTTTTTTCTTAGTAGTGGTCGATTTTCATAATTTTTGTGTTTTCTACCTTTTTGAGGTTTGTGGTGGACACAGGTGTGAAACTCATTGGTGAACCTGGAAAGCTATGCATTTCGGAATACTAGACAGATTCTGAATCAGCAAGTGGCAATTTGAGCAGCTCACTCATGGTGTTTGTGAAAAAATTAACAATTTCATTAAACAAATCATGAAACAAGTCAGAAAAAATAGAACTAGGTGACAACTTTTTATCTGCAATCTTTTGCCCTAATGGCTGATTTACAAAAATAATATACCATTACATCCATCAGACCCTTCTGGTCACAGGGATATATAGCCTTGTTGGATGTTCAAAAATACACGATACCCTGAGCTGCAACATCTGGCAATTTTTCACTGTTACCGACTATGCTTCAATTCATATGGTAAATGAAAAACAGGTATGAAGGAAACCTATATATTTTTGACAAGTGTCTAAGAAGATAGTGTTGAAATAGTGGTTATTTGTATAAATTTCTTTTGAGGTTATCCATACGGTGATCTGATTAGGATGACATTTTACAAAATGTTCTCTTTCCTGCACACTGGCTTATGTATGGAAACTAGAAAAAGGAGAGAAATTCAAGTATAATAATAAATGTTCTACTATTGTGTATTTCCATACTTCTACCAATAAAACTGAACCCAGTTGTATGCCTGGGCCAACAGACCATGATAGAAAAGGCATCAATTTGCAACACAGAGAGATATGAAAAATTCCCTATTTTGATGATGTGGGTAGCTATGAAATTTAAGCCTGCGCTCAGCTGTCATCAAGAGAAACCTACCAAACCCAGGCATTTCTGAAAGAAAATTAAACACCCAGGGGAGTCCAGGGTGGTATGACTTGCATGGGTCCCACTATCTTTTCTTATGCTGAATACCCTGCAAATCTCGGTCTTTGGGGAGGATATCGATGTCAGACGGACCTGAGTCCATCTGACATCAGTCTGGAACTGGGACCGACCGACCTCCTGTCGGCAGTCCCAAATCAGCAAGTAGGATGCGACCGAACACTGTTCGGTCGCACTCCTATTCTTTACAATGGGAGCATGCATTCCGACCGGAATGCATGCTCTCATTGTAAAGAGCTGAGGTGCAGTTCATCCCTGCACCCGGTGGCAGGCACCTCAAGGTGCCTGCCACCGGGTGCAGGGATAAACAGGGGGGCACCATAGGTGACCCTTCTGCCTCTATCCGGAGGCCTTGCACCTATGGGGGCCCTGCTGGGGGCCCCCAAAGTCGACTTCCCACAGCCTTTCTGTGTCAGAAAGGCCGGCACAGAAAGGCTGTCGGACTCCGACATTGTAATCCCTCGGGCGGAAAAAGCCACCCTTTGGATTACCGGAGGCTTTCCGAATGGCAGACGGGCTCTCCGAGCCCGTCGGAAGCCATTCAGAAATCCTGTTTGGATTCATTTCTGACTGACTCCATCAAAATGGGTCGGTCGGGAATGAATCCCAACAGGAGATTACGATGCCGTAGGAACGGCTCTGACCGAGGGTCGGAGCCGTTTCCTACGGCATTGAAATGTTTCCCTTTGTGGAAAATCACCCGATTTCCTCAAATTTCTGAGAGATAAAGTTCCATAATCTGTAGGGATCCACGAAATTCCTACCACTCAGTGATCCCACACTTTTCTTGTTAAAAAGGGTATCCCACTTGTGAAGCTCTGTCTGTCACCAGAGATAGGAAAGGCCCTAAAATGCAATGTGAACACATCACATTTTCACCATGAAAAAGGAATAATTTTGTTGATGTGTGTAGCCGCAGAATTTGGTCCAGTGCTTTGCCACAACCCAGACATCTCTACCAAACCCAGACATCTCGGCAGCACCCAGGGGAGTTCATGATAATGTAAGTTGTGTGGATCACATGCCTTTTTCTTACCCATAATGCCCTGCAAAACTCAAACTTTGGTCAAAATTAAATGTTGTCCTCATTTTTCTAGGAAAGCAAGTTCTGGAAACTGTGGGGATCTACAAAATTCCTACCACTTAGCATTTTTGCACTTCTCCCTATAAAAGCGGTACCCTACTTTTTATGGGTGGGTCAAGCACCCATGACAGGAATGGATGAAAACTCTGACCATATGAAGTCAATGTGGTCTTCACTTGGCCCCTTGTTTGTTCAGTTCATGTCCCCTTACAGAAATGTGAGAAAAGGCATGATTTTGCCCCAAGTTTGGCATTTGTACACCACCCTGGATTCATCAATGTCTCTAGGCTTCAAAACTACCTCGGGTTCATAGGGTCTCTTGGTTGTCAGCTGATCCACAACCCAAATAGTGTATAAATTCACCATGGCAAGTGAGATGACTTTGGGATTTATATCTTCTCTGCTAGCCCATATGTCTAGACTACAACCACAAGAATCGAAATTTCCTCTCAGTAAGCAGAAAGACTGTTGGGGATTTAGCGATGAAGGTGAGGCCGTTTACCTGGACAGGCTGCCCTCATCTAATTTTTTTTCCTAAAAAAATATTCCTGGTGTCTTGTGGGCTTTCTAACCTCCCCGGGGGGTTGAGGCAGAAAGACTGTTTAGCCCTTTACGGGTAGGGTTTCGGTCTGATGCCCTGGTGAGCCTTGCCCTCCTAAATATTCGTAAAAAAACTCCTGTCTTGTAACCTATCACACACATCCGTTGCCCACCCGGGTTCAGAAAGACTGCTGAGTCCAGTCTGGGAAGGGGGCACAGTCTGATGCCTGGATGGACCACACCTCCCCTTCTTTATTCTAATACCCTGCAGTCTAGTGGGTCTACTGCCATCTGGGGGAACGATTGGCATAAATCCTCCCACTTGACCATCCAAGGGAGTAGAAAGACTGTTCCATTCTTAACATTGGGGGAGCACTTGTGGGCACTTGTTCATGTGTGCATGCTCCCTCCCCTGCTTGGGGTCTATTGGTGGATCTCTGCTATGAGGATCAGGGTCAAGTGGCAATCTCCAAACAGGGATCCAGAAGGGAGAAGTATTTCTAGAAATGAGACATGGGCCCCACACTGATCAGTGGTCAGAGGTAGAGTTATGTCCCCTGAGCACCAATCAGACTTAAAGCAGTCGGCGTGTAATGGCACCGACTGCTATAAGTTTTAACTATGGGATGCTAGTGTGCTGCTTGCACTGTCTGTGAGTCATATGTACCAAAAAAAAACAAATTTGGGACGTGGGGGAAGCTTTTTGCTCTCTTCCCGACTTTCGTTATTTTAAAAGAAAATGGTTTTGGTGTGACCATCAGAAAGATTTTCTCTCTGAATCTGGATGACAGGTGCGGCTGACGCAGATAAGAATGGTGGGGCAGTGGGGCGGGCGGGGAGGGCTGGAGTAAGTTGACAGACGATGGAATAAGGAAACAAAATAAAAATAAAAAAAAAAACACTTACCTTGCGCTCGCCGCATCGCCGAGTTGGCAAGGTAAGTGGTTTTCTTTATGTTTTTATTTTGTTTCCCGATTCTGCCATCTGTCGACTTACTCGCCACCCTCCCCGCCCTGCCCCCGCCCCGCACCGCCGCTCTTACCTGGCCGGCTGCGCCTGCCCGATGATATATTGTTCTCTGCATTCAAGCTGTTAATATAACAAAATTGTTCAAGCAAATCACAAATTTATTAACAAATCTAAATGATGGTATGTAGAGTTATACATGAGTGAGTACATAGAAGGTAAAACTATTTAGAGTATCCATAATGTGCTATTGTAAGGGGCAATAATGACTGAACTTTTCTTTTATGCACACATTTTTTTAACACATCAGAAGCGAGAAAATTGTTGAGAGCATCCTCGGTCCCCAGAATAACACTTGTATATAGACAACAAACAGTGAAGTGACCCCAAACATTGTCTAATAGACTATTCTTTCCAGTGCAATGTTTTCTGATGCTGCTTGACTTCCCCACTTTACAAACACAGGTCCATATTTCTCCTGAGCCATAATTATCCCACACAGTACTGATGGGCTCCACCCTCGCCTCCTGCTCATCTATATAAATGTTGAACCACTAAGGTATGTGCTGAGGGATCCCCTTTCTACGGAAACAGCGTTTACAACGCTGCTGTTACCACGCAGGTAGGTAGCAATGTGGTCATTACAACAACCGCGCTGTTACCACGCGTGGCTTTACATCGCAAGTCGTTTCTACGACTTGCGCTAGATGGCGTGCAACACCAGGGAATGTGCTGGATTTTAAATCCAACACATTCCCTGCTGTTGCGCTAACTGGAGTAGGAATAGTAATTTATACTATTCCTAAGTCCAGCGCGCCATCTAGCGCAAGTCGTACAAACGACTGGCGATGTAAAGCCACGCGTGGTAACAACGCGGTCGTTGTAACGACCGCATTGTAACCTACCGCGGTAATAGTACGCGTAGTAACATCATACATTCCCTTTCTACAATACGTGGATGACATTTGTGAGAAATGTGGTTCAGGAGGTGCCAAGGCAATCAGGAGTTGTGTCCCCTGAGCTTTTTTACTTCTGGTGTTGTGGGGCCCTTTTAGAGTGAACCCTCAAGCTGTGGACCAATTGCCTATTGTAGCCTTCAACACTCTGGGGAGCAGGGGAGCAGTTTAAGGCTGACTCTGCGAGGTGCGGTGGGCTAGAAACTCAGAACTCAGCAACCCATGTAATAACACTCAATAAATCATTGTTCCTAAAAGTACATTAACATACACAACTAAATACTAGGGACAAAATTAGTATTTCCAGACTGGCAGGTGAAAAAATACCAATTAGAACTCCTCTGAATGTTGTGTTGCAGACAACGCAGTGAGTAGTCTTTTTCCTCATAAAAAGGTGACAATGGGGAACTAACCTCCCCTAAATGCAGACTAGCCCCCATAGTCCTATTGCACCTGAACCATCTGTGCACCAGCCAACCCTAAAACACCAATACTGACTATATGTGACTATAGAAGAGCATTTAAGAATATGCAATTATTTAACATGACACCTACTGGCTTTGTCGAGGGTAGTCATTATGTTAAAAGTAGGCCATAGCATTTGGCAATCAATTGAACATTTTAAACCATAGGCTTATTGGCTTTACCACAAAATGTATAACAGCAGTAATTCATTATCATAAAGCCTGGCCTATTGGTTTTGACACAATTGGTTTTTCAACAATATTGAACATTTCTGCAAAAAGGCATATTTCTTCTTTTACACCAGATTACCATGCAACCATTCAAAACCCACAACACATGGGTCCAAAATTCTATAGGCAACACATAGGTTCAGTCCCAGGAGTCACTTAACACAGACATCCAGCTTCTACTGGGTGTGCTAATTCTCCCCCCACCAAGCGACTTAGGCCAGCACTTTTCTCCAACTGCAGGAGGTTGGAGGAGAAACATCTTCAGGTTCATCCTGAGTCCAGGTGGCTACATAAACTAATAAAAACACTTTGTGGTGCCACTTCAAATGTTTAAGGCTCATGGGCTTAAGCGGCTCTTGCTCCATTGTGAGACCGTATTTTCTGAACCCTTTGATGTTGCTACACAGAGCCTAGGAAATATTTAGTTTTCTTAGATGTCTTTGTTCCTATTTTGATGAAACCAGCCTTGGTTGCTCTTGCGATCCTTGGGTATCCACACACATACTCTCACTGACAAGCTTCATGTGCCATAAAGTCACGCCAACTCCTCCGCACAACCAACACCAGTCCTTCAATGCCAGGTAGTGGAACCAGCTGTTTCTCTTTCAACTCCCTAGCACATACTGATCTTCTTTTGGACACAAGGGGAGGAGAGAAGTACCAGAATGGCTCTTTGTTTTCAGGGAGCTCACCTCTTTGCAGGAATACCCCCTTCTAATGATACATGATTTTGAATTAGCGCTGGAGCATTCCCGGTGGCTCGGGGGGACCCAACTCATCACATGCTCCCCAGGGGAAATTACTTATCCTGCTTTGGATTTCTACTGTTTCCATCTCCTAATCAGAAGGTTGGCTACAGGCTCTGTTCAGCTGTGGAGTCTACTGAACATAGGACTTCTTAACAACAGCACCCAAGATCCTCCACGGCAAATCGCCCGAAATCACATCACATCTCATCCCTGAGCCAAGCTCTACCCACCTAGAGTTGGTTTCTTCCCTCTCAAATTAAAAAAAGGAACCTCCTTGATTGGAGCCAGAGGGCTACGTTTCCTCCCTTAAAGAAACCCAGATATTTCTAAATGGACCACATATTATAGTTTTGGGACTATATATTTGTGCACAAGGCAGCTATTCAGATCACTCTGCCCAAAAACTAACCTGGAGCTAAATGTAAAGCACAATTTGCACCTAGAGTGTACAGTAAAAAATATTATACTCTTAACCATATAAAAAATGGGAAGATGTCTTCCACATCTGTATTTAATCAAAATCATATGCAGTCTTAACCCCATATGCCACAGTGCTACCTGTGTGCCAGGCAGGGTCTGACAATACTATTCCTCAGTCAGCCTGAACAGGTGTGCACACATATGTGCACACATGCACACATATTTATGCTCACCTTGCACAGAGCTACTTACCCCAGCTGCACAGGAGATGACTGTTAGAAATAGTGCTTCTGGTTCGCTAAGGTATACACCCTGGTCAGTCAGAACTCACCACTCTAGTCAGAGTAAGCTAGATACCCAACTGAGATAACCTGTGCTAACCCACTGGTAGCCTGGCGCAGAGCAGGCAGGCTTATCAAAAGAGGCAATGTGTAAAGTATTTGTGCAACATACACACACAGTAACACAAAGAATACATCACAAAAAAGACTCCACACAGGTTTATAAAAATAGCTTAGTATTTTATAAACAAAATAAGAACACAACGATAAAGATCCAATAAATACTTTGCAAGACATGATCTTTTTTGTCACATTTACCTCTATTGGGTGCTTTACGTATGCTTCGTATGAATACAACAGTACCTGTCGGGGATTGGAAAAGGGCTTTCTAAAAGTTGGAACAGGAAAAACAGTGCTCCTGAAGTCTTTGGGATAAGTGTCCCATTGTCAAATAGATGAGACTCAGCACCCGCTAGTCGCTGGAATGAGAGTCCTCACTCAGACCCTCACGATCACGCATGTGAAAAGTCGCTGCCTGTGAGGGAGCGCATGGCAGCTGAAGGGACCACATGGGTCTAATGGTTCACAATACCGTTTCAGCTGGTGTCACAGGGAGAGATCCTTGGGCAGGCAGGAGGCAAGGCGGTGGCCCTGCTGATTCAGCTGTTGTGGGAGGGCCAAGCTGATGCGTCAACACTTGCGGGAACTCTCGTTACCAAGTTGATATGGCTGGGCTGTGTTGAGAGGACTTTCCTGGGTGCTGCAGCGTCTCCACAGAGTTGGAGATGGCGATTTCAGGTGGCACACTGGAAATTGCGTCGGTATGTAGAAAATAGCTCAGGGATAAAGTGTTGCCCTTTGTGCAGCAAAGCACAGAGCGCAGAGCTTGTTCTGCAGCTCGTGGGTCAGCGCTTGTCTTCAGTGGAAAATGCTGATCTGTTCAGGCATCAGCTGCCATGTAGATGAAAGATAAAATCTTTGATGGCCCTGAGACTTTGTGAACAGGGGGCAAGTCAGCAAGCTCTTGGGAAGCACTCTCAGTTCAGCACAGCACAGAGGTAACAGGCAGCGGGCCAGCACAACAAGGCAGGTAGCAAAGTGGCAGTTCCTCCTGCAGCTCAACAGCAGCAGGCCAACACAGCAGAGCAGTTAGCAGAGTGTGTAGTGTAGTTCCTATTTCCCTAATAGGCTCTGCGCATTGGAATAATATAACCTATAGGCTTGACATAGGACTAAGGTCGGTATGTCCCTATCGAGTATATTAAACTTAATTACTTGTGCCAGCTAGCTCAGAGGCCACTAGAAACTCCTTGAGCACAAGAAGGGAGTAGTTTCTGGCAACCGAAAAACATGACAACTTTGTTTCCCTTTAGAATCGGAACACGTCTCAGAATCATGGAAACAATAGATAACAGTTTCACTCAGTCAATCGTGCATGCTTAGTTTCTACAGAGTTACACAGAAAGGAAAGACGGGCGTTTCAATAAAAGGGTTTTATTGAACAGTCTTGTTTCTCGTGTAAGAGATATGTGCTGTTATGATCACAAGACAGTATGCAAGATAAATAATGTACAGCGTAAGCAGTAGAAATAAATAATACTGCGCTAGCATTATCTTTTAGCATATATTCACGTACATAAATAACATGAGCTAAAAATGCGAGTACTCATACGATGCGTCCCTAAACTAGTTCTACCCCAATGTACCTAACCTGGTCTAGGTGTAGGGAAAGGTAGAAGTAGGCGGAGTATTCTCTCGTCTGGTATACTAAGAGTATGTTAAGTCTAGTATGCCAAGTATGATATGCCAAGAGTCCCTCTAGGTTCTAGTCAGCTCCATACCTTGAGAATGAGAGAGGTGGGAATCTCTAGCCGGATCTGGAACTCTAACACCCCGCGAAGGGAGTCAGAACACTGGAAGCTGGATTCATCTGCGTGCAGGAATGACAGCGTCTTCTCAGTGCGTCAGGTCGGGATACGGGCTCCTCTGAAGTCGAGGTCTCCTCTAACTTGCTTTGGCAAGGGAAGGTATATTTATACCTGGTAGGTGTCTTGGAATGTTAGCATTGACGTGAAGTCGGACAGAGGAAGACGTCAGGAATGAACCCTTAAGGTATAACGGTTCATACATAATAGATGAGTTCTTGGAGAAATCAATAGTCCTGTGCTAGGGGAACTCCCGAAGCGTAAGGGTCTGGTTTCTAAGAACTCGTTGTGACGTTAGGGTGGACGGATGTCGGTGACCATGCCTGTATTTGGAGTGCACAGTTAATGCCTAAATAAGGACAGGGATTCTATGCCTATATAAGGGCAATGCGAATTGTGCATATAAGGACATGATTCAGGAAAACCTATATACGGACCCCTAAAGCGGAATACAACACCCACTCCATCTTCGATTGAACGATAATACTAAATGCTAAACATTTAAATGCTAAACATAAAATTGAGTACCACATATTGCTAAAAACATTTCTAAAAGCTTTGTAAAAGAAGCTCAAAACTGTTGAAATGCAATAGGTACTGTACATTTAAAGCATCGTTTCCATTCTAAGCATATAACGGAAGTAAAATGCAACGTGAATGAAAACAGAAATATATACATATGATGAAATGGTCGATAAGTTCTCAAAATCAAAGCCATTGCATATCACAGAATTAAATGAAATGTTAGACAAGTAAGGTGACAATGTGTCCCTGGAAGTATTCAAAGAAGTCCGTTTTATAAGACTAGTTCTACTGTAAGCAGATTGCTCATTTGCCATGTTTTCTGGGAATAGTACCAAGTTTTGAAAATATGAAGGCCAAATTTCAATGGTGCCCTTGTACACTGTGAGCCGAATCAAAGTCAGTGTATGGGTCTGGCGTAAACATTAGATCATCTATTTCCGTAGCCAAAATATCGTCCACCGAATTTGGTGACATTTGGAACACCTCATTCAGAAGGTTAACTGTACAGAGATGAGAAACATCGCCTTCAGCAGAAGATGCAATGTTCGCGTCCGTCGTTACCTGTGTGCCTGTTGATCCATCTCGTACCTCAGCAGCAGCCGGAAGCGTCTGTGAGATCTCAATGAATGCCGTCATCGGGATTGGTAGCGTCTGGGGACAATACACAGCATGGGCCGTTATCGGGTCCAGCAGAGTATCGATATCTGTTGGCATGACTGATGGAAGTGTTAGACAGGTGTCTAGCACGCATTCTTCACCGCAAAACAGGCAACGTAGAACAGGTAAGATGCAATCTTGCCAGATTGGTCTGAATGACACGAACCACGTTGTATTAAGTTCCCGTAGACGAGGCATGCCCAAAAGCTGTACTATTCGCTCACGGCATTTCCGTTCAAGGAGGGCTCTCTCCACATCGCTCAGAGTGATGTTGGCGAAGAGGCTTGCCATAGCGTAGTAGGAGGAATAGAAACAGAATTCCTGCAACAAGTGCTAGAATTAACGGCACACCTCCAAACACCGAATGTGCGAAGTTTGGGATGATTCCGAGGACAGCCTGGAAAGGTGCTAATAGTCCGGAACAGATGGTCTTAAATACATGTACAATTCCGCTTGTATCTGACATGTTAAAGATACGTCCTATCATTTCTACGAAATGTATAGGGCAGTTTGTACGAATTAAATTCTGTATCTCAGCCGAAGTGGTTGCAACTTGTAGATCATAGGTTTCTTTGGCCGAGGTCAAAGGCACTGATTGTTGTATAAGCATGGCTTTCATTCTGCTTAAAGTATCAAATCGTATAAAAGAGACATTCAACGAAGGCCATAAAGGCGACTCCCTGACTGTGTCTATTGGGGCAAACAATACTTGCATACAGCAAGTGACCCTGGAGTTGACCGTTACTAGATATGGGATGCCTGGCAACATGCCACAGCAACTCTGATCATTCAACATGAGGTACCTCCCATTAGACAGTTGGCCAAACGTTGGATTAATCACAGCAGCTGGTGTACCCTGCTGGTGGCAGGACAAATTCGCCACAGAACCATTACAAGCCCCGTGTAAAGATATGTCCTGACAAATCAGTGAACCGCTTAGAAACACTTCACGATCCCCACTCCAACACCTATATGTGTATGGTAAATTCCAGGATGTCTTAATGTATTCTTTACCCAACCTTTCATATTTGCCTGCTTGCATCTGTCTACGGCAATACTGAAATTGGAAAGTAGTCACAGGTAGACTAATTTTGCTATGAATAAGCCATTCTGTAGCTGGTTTTTCTGCCACTGTGAATGGTAATTTTTCAAGTTTTTCAATGCTCAGTACTGTATACTTTGCTCCCCTTTGTGCCAGTTCGATCTGTTTATCAGTTAGATTGTATTCTGCAAACAGAGCCGTTGTGTTGATAAAACGCCAAGGCACATAGCCCGCACGCAAAGATTGCAGCGTCCAGCTTAATAACATAATAGAACGTAATTGAGATTGGCCTTGCTGTAACATGGCTAAATCTTGTTCCAGTATGTCGATAGCAGAGGATACAATACTGTCCAATGAATAAATTCTGGAGGACAAGGTTGTTAACCCATTGTCGACCACAGAGAGAGTTTTCTCTAAGTTAATACGATCAAGTTCACGTATTCGTTCTGCGGCCTCCATCTGTGACACCTTCCATGCTTCATTATAAGCAGCATAAATGCCGGCATATATGAAACGTTTTTGATGCGGTTTTCTTGGTCCAAGCAAGAATTCCCTAAGGTCTGCGTCTTCTTTAAGTAAAGAAAAGTGTTGTTTCACATCCATAAGTGTAGATTTTTGCAGCCAAACGAGGCATAATTTTCCTACACTGTATGTCGTTACTACCCCCGTATGCTGTCTTTGGACGTATCGTGGGTCTGGCCTATGAATAGTAAACCCCTGTGTTTTATTCAGGAATCTCTCTTGACAGTTGTTTGTGTCTGTGGGCCAGATCAACCATTTTCTCCAATCAGGATTTGTTCTGTTGAGTTGTAGTATGGTGTCAACTGTAACCGCTGCCTGTGTATTATTTTCACTTGCAGGTGTAGATACAGAAGGTGTTTTCATGTCTTTAATCTTGGCTAACCCAAGGCAAGACGTTTGTTGCACAGTGTCATTCAAAAACATTATTTGTTGAGGGACGATACAGGCTCTAAACAAAGCTTCCATCCCCTGTACTTGCCAATCTTTAGTACCCCCAACCAGATTTTGTGTCTATTGTCTCTTTCCACAAGTCGAAACCATGTCTAGACAGTTGGGCAATACATTTTGCAGAGTAAATCTGTTTTGTATTAGTTAACATAATTTTCAGTCCTGTTTTGTTTACACTTCTATAGTAAAATGTTCCTGGATCAGATGTATTGTATCCTGAAAAATATGGAAACTTTTTAGCAAATGTTTTTGAACTACCTTTTGGTGGTGTAGGACAATGTTCCCATGGTTAAACATAAACACATTTCTAGGTGTTGCAGATTTATGCAAAAAATGATGACCATAGTGGTTATAGCAATACAGCTGTTCATAGTCTGATGTACCCTCTAACTATTCATTATTAGAAAATGCAGCAGATTTTTCTAGGTCAAACATCATGTTATTTACAGTTTCAAAGTCCCAATCATCAGAGTAGGTACTGGATGAAACAAAATCACTTAGTGAGATCTTAAATAAATGTGGAATGTTCAAATGTTCCGTCGGGCCAAAAATATCGAAATCTGTTTTGTCCCACACTATACCATCCTGTATAGGAACGGCTGTGATGTTCACTGCAGACAAGTCTCTTGTTTCACGATGGGATGATTTGTGAGGTTTTAAAAGTATGTTCACTTCTTTTCTTTCAGTGTCCAAATTGATGTATCTGCCACTTATAAGCACGCTCATAGTCATAACCAAAGCTAGCCAAAGCAGGAAGAAAAATATTCCAGAAATAACCCAAAGTTCAATCCATGGTGAAACCAGATAAGTCTTTTTCAAAAAATGTAAAAAGTCTTGTACTTTCTGTTTAAAAGTTTTTGATGCTGGCGACGTCTCGGGCTCACTCAGATCCTCAGAAAACGTATCAAAGTTAATGAAATAGCCAGAAGCAGTTCTTCAATTGTTGGAATTGCATCAGGTTCTGTAGAAATCGCTGGAACCAGTTGATCACTTGTTACATTGGTGTAGACAGGTGTATTTGGACGAACTGTTACTTGAGTTTCAAGAGGGATGAGTTCCATAGCATCGTTGCTCAGTCCTTCATCTGTTACTGCTGAATTCTCGATGGTTATCAGTCTTTCAGTCTGAACCTCTTGGATAGTAGCGAGAGGAGTGCGTCTGCTACTAGGTCGGAGTCCACGAGGCCTACTATTTAGTATTGGCCACATACTGTGGTTTGATCAGGTCGATGGACACAAATCTTTTCTCCTTTTTTCCAGCAAGGGGCGGCAGAAGTACTGTTCTTGTTCCGTGTATGGCTAGGACAGGTACTGGTTGTCTGTAAGAAGGTCCAAATTCCTTCTTGTCCGCAATTTTTTCTCTGACTAGATCCCCAACTTTTGGAATCCAGACAGGCCTTGCTGGGACCGCCGGTTTTTCCCCAGTGGTGGTTGGCTGCAGGAATACGTTGCTTTGTTTCGATCTTAGTTCATTTAGATCCTGTAAAACAGCCAAACGATCTTTGATATCAAAGGGTTTATTTTCCACCACTGTGCCACTACATTCTAGAACGGGCACCCACATTCTTGTCCCAAATAGGACCTCATATGGAGAGACCCCCCCTAGAGAACTTCTTGGCAAATTGTTTAATGAGCGTTGGACCCCATAAAGATGTTTGACCCACCCATCACCCGAACCTAATACCCTAGGTGTTATAGACTGCTTTATGTCCCGGTTTTTCCTTTCCACAACAGAATTTCCCTCAGGATGAAACGGAGAGGAGTACCGCAATGCAACGCCCAGACTGGCCATGGCTTCTTTGTAAGCTCGAGAGCTAAACGCAGGGCCCTGGTCAGAATGTAGCGTGCCTATTGTGTATGTGCCGATAAAGACTCGCAAATCTTTTATAACAGTTCGAGCGTCAGCCGAGCGCTGAGGCCATATCCATAGGAACCTTGACTTAGTATTTGTGGGATTGCAGTTGTCCACAAGGACGCCTGTGCATAGATAGTCTAATGCTGTCTAACAATGGTGTCTGTCCCTGGCAGGCTACTTCGTAGCATGGTGTCTGGTGGCGTACTGCATCTCGCTGTACCTTACAGTCTATGCAGTCATTGATGAAGATGTGAATTTGTGTATTCATTCCCGGCCACCAGTACATCTCTTTTAATGTCAATATTGTTTTAGAGATCCCTTGATGTGACAGACCCTCCCCCAGATGTGTTTAATAAATCAAAGCTGCTCTACGTTCCATGTTTGGAATTACCCTATCCCCCACTCCAGGGATTCGAGCAAAAGGAACGTTGTTCGCATCAATTACATAAGAGTACTTGAGTGGCAACTTTTTTGGTAACGCTGCACCACTGCCTTTGCTCGTAGCATTGACAGCCAACATTATCTCACTGTCTATTCTCGTTTTTTAACGAGTGATCGCAGCTACGGAAGCCGTCTGAACAGCCCCCTTTGCGGCTTCGTCAGCCAATGGATTCCCTGCAACGTGAACGCCATCACGTTGATGACTCAGTGTATGGATCACGTGAGCCTTTGGTAGTTCGTTTTTTAACTGAACTACTTGTTCCCAAAGCGTTTTATGCTTTATTGTGCCACCTTTTGCATCCTTGAACCCGTTTTCAAGCCAAGCCAATATTCATTATACGACTGTACACAGTAGAAAGAATCGCACACTATTAGTGTGGGGAATTCTCGATCTGTACTTTCAAGTGCCAGTTTGAATGCTTGTAGTTCAGCTCGCTGAGCTGTGCAATCTCCTAGAGATTGAGTTTTAGTGACCATAGGTCTGAAGTTGCCATCGCGCATGCAACCTTTAACGATTGCGCACGCTGCACTGTAAGCTTGCTTACTCACTGTTGCGGGTTGTGCGGATCCGTCAGTGTAAATTATGAATTCGTACTGATCGAGAGGCAGAATCTCAGTGGGCAGAGGACATTCATGTTCATATTGCAGGAACGCTTGTGTTTTTAGATCAGGATCAAAAACATATTCAACATCTGTTGCAGCAAGAGAATTAACCCATTGTATCCATCTCGGATGTAATGCTTTAGCATTTGGAATGCTCGCTTTAGTTACCGCCTCTAAGGCCGGAACTGGGGTTACGACAATAATGCGTTTCCCTTGGGCTAGAGCTCTTTCTTTTGCTACTGCAGTTTGAACTGCTGTCAGTATTTTTCAGTTGAAGTGAAGCGCATTTCTGCTTGTGTATACAAATGTGATTTGTATGCAATTGGTACTTTTTCACCCTCATTAAATGTTAAGTAGGTGAATCCGCATTGACCCGAAATTATTCAGGTCACTAAATTGCGTTGACTTACGCGTGTTTGTAAGTGATTTGTTGCTAACATGTTAGCTTGGAGTGAACGCAAGATTTCTGTGTGTTCCTGTGTCCAATGTTTGATTGAAAAATCAGGTTTGATTAATGCGTAGAGAGGTTTAACCCTTTCTGCGTAATTTAGAATGTATGTTCTGGGCCCAAAGTACCTCAACGACCGCATGACCTTCTACACGCCCACACGCCAGCTACGATCAACCAGCCACGCCCTCGCCACCGAACCACGCATCCGCAGAACCACCGCCGGAGGAAGATCCTTCTCCTACCTGGCAGCCAAGACCTGGAACTCCCTCCCCACTCACCTTCGGCGAACCCAGGACCATCTCTCCTTCAGGAAGCAGATCAAGACCTGGCTGTTCGAGCAGTAACTTACCCCCTCCCCCAGCGCCTTGAGACCCTCCCGGGTGAGTAGCGCGCTCTATAAATGCCGTGATTGATTGATTGATTGATTGTTCTTCCAAAATTTAGGAAACCCAGGATGGATTGTAAATTTTTCAGCGTTTTTGGAGTTTGGAGCAGCGCACCCCTTTCTAAAAAGTTGGCTGCCAAGCTCTTGCCTTCACTTGAAAGCTCATATCCTAGAAAAAGGACATTGAGATGGGGAATTCTGGACTTTTTGAAGTTGAATTTGTAACCCTCAGAGGCGAAGCCCAGTATAATGGTGCTCACCCTGTTCAAGTGCCTATCCAGGTCATCGTCTGTCAGATAGATGTCATCGACATATGACAATGCCTCATTATCATAAATTTGTAGTAACTCCGTTACTCTCGCTGAGAATAACCCCGGGCTGTTCTTGAACCCTTGTGGGAGTCGACAAAATAGACGCTGGGTCCCAATTATTGAGAAAGCTGTTAAGTACCTGCTTCCAGGTGCTATGTTTTGACAAAAGAAACCATTTGAGATATCCAATGTGGTTTTATATTTTTTACGCACAATGTTATTCATTAATGCTGTACGGTGTGTATTTTGCACTGCAAATGTTTTAGAACAAGTGTTTAAATGTCTGTAATCCAAAACTAGACGATAGGTGTTGTCTGGTTTGAGACAGGAAACAAAGGATTGTTCATTGAAGAGGTGCATGTTTCAATCACCCCTTGGTATTCAAGTTGATCTAAGATCTCCCTGACCTGTTTTTTAGCTTCTTGCTTTATTGGGTACTGCCTTTGGGCAGTAGGTTCATTTTTTAGATGTATTTTATGGTGAGGTGAGTCCTCATCCCATCCTACATGATTTTTGTATAATGCTGGGGCCTGGGCAACTGCCCATTTCCTGGCATAAGTATATTTTAGATGAATTGGAATATGGTTGGAGAAGGCAGGCATAATGATGTCCTCACCATGTGGGCACTCCCTGACAAATTGTGGTGGCCAGTCTTTTTCTGCTAGAAGTATGTCATAGCCCCTTGAAAGTTTTTCCCAAAAGAGTGCTTTCACCTGTCTAGGTATGTCTCCCTCCATCCGGAGTGTTATTTCATATAACTTTTGTGGAGTACTAATCCTGGTGTCTACAGTCTCAACTGTAATGTACTCATTCAAGTCCACTATCTCCAGAAGTTCCTTCAGGTTCTGGCGAGCTATTGTGACTTCTGCTGCACTGTCCAGCATTGTCTGAGCCCATTCTCCGTTCCTGAGTTGTGTTCTCAGTATCCTCGGCATGTCTGACCTTCAGACCTGCTACCTTCTTCTTTGAGAATTGAGGTTTGGATTTATTTTTTGGAACGTGTTTGTCGTCTTTCGATTTCACGCGTTCTTCTCTATGTTCTGACCGTCCTCTTCTTTCCGATGTCTGTGACGAGATCTGAAAGGTACGAGAGGAACGTGTATCAGTATCTTGATACCTGTCAGGCTTTTTCAAATTATCTCTATTCCTGAGGGTATACCTCCTTTCAGAGGGCTCCTTTTGAGGAGACCTACCTCGGGATTGAGAACGTTTCTCGTTTGAATTATGTTTATTAGTTTCCCACTTCTTTTTAGAAGATGTAGGAGTTTGTTTAATAGGGTCCTTCTCAGGACTTTCAGATAGTTTTGGCTTTAATGGTCTTCCACCCAAACTATCTCTGCCTAATTCTGCATAAGATTGTTCTATTATTCTGGGTAGTACTGTTTGATGTTCTGTAACATCGAATTCCCTTAATCGTTGGCGGATCGCCACTGCTGCTGCCTCCCCTTTAATATTAGATAATATTATTGTTGAGACCTGGTCGAAATTTTTCTGTAATTTCATACCTAAATTCAGAGCAGGCTCTGCCCCGTATTCGTTTTGAATTTGTTTCAGGACATCAGGTATTACTGCAATTGACGGAATACAATGTGTTTTAGTATAGATGGCAGCAAAGACTGAGCCCCAAGTGGTGCAGTCTTCCAGTTGTGGTGTGATCCCCATTGGTAAACAGATTGTTAGGATTCTGTGTTTCTCATAAGGGCTAGTATTAGGAAATACTGCTTCTATTTGAGTAATTTTTTGAGCTATCCAGAATGGAATTTGCTCACGTTTTGTGGGCATTTTATCCATGACTGCGTATAGAGTCTGTGGTGTAATTTTTAGTGTATTCCCCTGTTGAGGAGTTTGATTTGGAATGGTTAATGGTGGTTGGACTGTGAAAGTCCGCATGACATATTGGACTAATTGTCTGTAGATTTTTATTAACTCTGTAAGTTGAGTAAGTAATTCCTCCTCTGACATTATTTCGATGTCAGGATGAGGTGTGTAGCCGGCTAGAATCGGCCATGTTGCTCCTGGTCTAACTAGTGGACGAGCCTGGTAATGTTTTTGTGATGTTTTAGGGCGCCTTTAAACCAGAGCTGATGCTCCTGGTATGTTAGTGGAATTTCCATATCCTCGAAAGGAATATATTCCTCTGGTTGTTCATCTTCTTTGTAGAAGTGAAACAGTCTTGTTACTGAATTTGATTCAGGAAATATTACCCATGAATTGAATACCTCTGTCTGAAAGGATTCGTGTGCCTCTATCACGAAAACTGCTCTACCGCCTCTTGGTGGTAGGCCATGTTTTATAAGTTTTAGAGTGATGGCTCTTCTTAAGTTTGGATTGATGTCTATAACACCCTCCTCAGGTTCATTTAAACCTGTAAAGTTAAACACTGTTGCTATGGCTGGGTCAGCCGCAGCTCCACCGTTCCCGGTGTTATTGTCCCCGTTGGTGGACATTTTGTTTTTTGAAAAATGTAGAACAAGTTTCAAGGAAACAAAAAGATAAGGTGCACAATATTTTGGAACACTGTATCCTTCAACGTTGAGCAAACCAAACAACTAATATATAGGGTGCTTCCCTATTTTAGTTATGGCGGATATTTAACCCTACCCACTCCAGATGTCTTATGGAGTATGTGAGTAGGGGTCTCTGAGAAAAGCACGACTGAATAACTCAGTATCTAGCGTTAAATTACTGCCTTACCAAACGTTTGGGCGCCATGTAGTGTAGTTCCTATTTCCCTAATAGGCTCTGCGCATTGGAATAATATAACCTATAGGCTTGACATAGGACTAAGGTCGCTATGTCCCTATCGAGTATATTAAACTTAATTACTTGTGCCAGCTAGCTCAGAGGCCACTAGAAACTCCTTGAGAACAAGAAGGGAGTAGTTTCTGGCAACCGAAAAACATGACAACTTTGTTTCCCTTTAGAATCGGAACACGTCTCAGAATCGTGGAGACAATAGATAACAGTTTCACTCAGTCAATCGTGCATGCTTAGTTTCTACAGAGTTACACAGAAAGGAAAGACGGGCGTTTCAATAAAAAGGGTTTTATTGAACAGTCTTGTTTCTCGTGTAAGAGATATGTGCTGTTATGATCACAAGACAGTATGCAAGATAAATAATGTACAGCGTAAGCAGTAGAAATAAATAATACTGGGCTAGCATTATCTTTTAGCATATATTCACGTACATAAATAACATGAGCTAAAAATGCGAGTACTCATACGATGCGTCCCTAAACTAGTTCTACCCCAATGTACCTAACCTGGTCTAGGTGTAGGGAAAGGTAGAAGTAGGCGGAGTATTCTCTCATCTGGTATACTAAGAGTATGTTAAGTCTAGTATGCCAAGTATGATATGCCAAGAGTCCCTCTAGGTTCTAGTCAGCTCCATACCTTGAGAATGAGAGAGGTGGGAATCTCTTGCCGGATCTGGAACTCTAACATCCCGCGAAGGGAGTCAGAACACTGGAAGCTGGATTCGTCTGCGTGCAGGAATGACAGCATCTTCTCAGTGCGTCAGGCCGGGATACGGGCTCCTCTGAAGTCGAGGTCTCCTCTAACTTGCTTTGGCAAGGGAAGGTATATTTATACCTGGTAGGTGTCTTGGAATGTTAGCATTGACGTGAAGTCGGACAGAGGAAGACGTCAGGAATGAACCCTTAAGGTATAACGGTTCATACATAATAGATGAGTTCTTGGAGAAATCAATAGTCCTGTGCTAGGGGAACTCCCGAAGCTTAAGGGTCTGGTTTCTAAGAACTCGTTGTGACGTTAGGGTGGACGGATGTCGGTGACCATGCCTGTATTTGGAGTGCATGGTTAATGCCTAAATAAGGACAGGGATTCTATGCCTATATAAGGGCAATGCGAATTGTGCCTATATAAGGACATGATTCAGGAAAACCTATATACGGACCCCTAAAGCGGAATACAACAAGTGGTAGTCCCTCTTGGCAGCACAGTAGTCTTCTGGCAATGTGCAGATGTAGAGCTAGCAGTGTCTGGTTATAGGTCCAAAGAATGTCTGATTAAATCGGGTCAGAGACTCAGTACTTACACCCAAAAGTGTCTTTGTTTGGGGTGACTTCAAAATAACTCTCTGAAGTGCAGAGGTCCCTTTTCAGCTCAGTCCTCTCTGCCAGCTTAGCTATGGGGGTAAATCAGCCTTTTGTGTGGAGACAGGATACTACCTATTCACAGGAAGTGTTACCTCTTCTGCTCCCTCCTGCCCAGTATGGCCCATCGGTATGCATATGATTGCAGATGCAGTTGAGTGTCCTGTGTTGTGGTTGTCTAGATGGAATTAACAAATGTAGCTGTCACCCAGCCCAGCCCAGACGTGTATTGGAGACAGGCTGTCAGGCACACAGAGCAGTAAGTGCAGAGAAATATCCACTTTCTAAAAGTGGCATTTCTAAAATAGTAAAGTTAAATCCAACCTCATCAGTAAATAGGGTTTAGCAATACCATTTCAAACATATGAAACATCAAAAAGCTACTTGTTGTATCTTACCAGACGTAGCCGAGTTGAGTTTTGTAAGTTTCTTTATTAACTTCTTAGTTGCAGGATGTTAATATATATATCTGTCTATAAGTCTGGATATCCTTATACTCCAGCCTTTTCAGCTCTTACACCAGCCCCACCAGGAGCAGCCTGCCTGCTGCTCAGCCCATCTCCAACTGTCACCACTCATCCACACAGGCACCCAAGCATTCCATGCATCACAGTCACACCAACATTCCAATACCAACTCTCACTCTGGCTGAGCAACAGGGAGACAGCTAGGCTGGGAAACATATACTAATACAATCAGGATATAACACTACTCCTCTATGACTAGGAATTACATCATAAAAGATAATTAAGGGCAAGATGGCTGCCGACTGACCTTGATGAGAGTTACTGCGGCTTCTCTCCCTCTGCGTTTTCTTAGGATGCTGCGATAAGAGGACGCTAAAATCACCCCGTCTTTGTTGCACCTACCTTTGCAATGATATGAGGCTGTTGGGTATCGGGTGCCATCTGAAAGCCAGGTCGTTTGCCAATATTTTCTATTTGCTGCCTCGAAATTCCCGGCGCTTTCCTGGCGTGCTCTGGGAGTGTTGCTGGTACTCCGAGCGGATTATGGCCCCGAAAATGGAGAAGGCGGAAAGGGCGGCTAAAGCCACAAACAAAGACTCCTTGAACGCATCCTTCGGCACAGGGGGGGCCGTCGGAGCTCCAGGTGCCCCCAATTCCAAAGCTCCTGTGTCCTCGCGGGGGCCGAACCCAGCGCGGCGAGGTGGTCTGGAGAAAAAGGCTGATGGCAGTGGGAAGGACGTCAGTGCTGCTGGTGGGACCCGGCTACGTGCGGCGGCGGCCGCGGAGGGAACACTGCGACAGCCGACGGTGGTTGAAGCCTTCTCCATGTCCTCGCATTCGGCCCCCGACGCCCCGGCTAAAAACGCAAAGGAGAGCGCTCCCCGCTTGACCGAGACAGGACCAGCAGAGACAGGGGAAGCCATTCAGCCCTACGTGGGAACTGTGCTGCATGAACAACCCGGACCGGAACAGGGCTTACAGGGGGATTTGGCTCAGCAAGCAGAACACACAGAACACACAGAACCTTCACCATCACTTCTCTTAGCGACTACGGGTGAGCGGGCTGACAATGCTGAGACTGCAACAGAGGGTGGAAACTCAACGGAATCTGTGGGTTCATTGGGAATTGGTGCTAAGAACGGGGGTGAGACTGAAAAAATAAGTAGCAATGGCATTATCTGCACTATCAGCACTGCTGTAAAGGAAGGGGTATGCCTCACTGTACTCGCTGATAATGCCGCAGATCATAATTCAAAACAAACCCCACAGCGCCACGAGATGACGCATGGATCTCCCGACGGGGACAAGTTCTACTCGCTCAATGATGACTCTGAGTCCCCGGCACTTAGTGACTTTAATACCTCTGAAGAAACCAACTCAGGGGAATCCTCCACCGTGCAAAAAGGGTGCCGTAGCAAGTCAATGCTGCAGAAGCGCAGAGTAAGGGCTAGAGCAAGTCCTGGTATAACTGACTTGGCAACGGCACGTAAATTGGAGTGGGATTACTCGGCTACTAGCATGATTTATGAGAATGATGGGCAAGCGGGATCTGCTGGTCCAGCTATGCCTCCTGGTCCCTCTGTTCCGCCCTCACTGTACTTAGTGTACTCTACCCTAAAACAAATGCAGGGGGAGGCCAGATTGGAAAGTAGGAGGTCGCTTCAAGCAACTAAAAGATTGCAGGCCTCCATCCGCAAAGTAAATAAATTATGCACTGAAATGGCCGAAAGGGTCACCCATGTGGAGGACAGAACTGTTGCTTTAGAGAAAGAGGTCGATAAACTACAGGGATTTAAGGAGCAGCAGGAAAAGCAAGCAATGGACATGTGCTGGAAACTCGAGGATTTCGAGAATTGGCAACGGAGAAACAATGTCCGATTATTAGGGATTGCCGAAAATGCTGAAGGGGGAAATATAATGCCCTTTGTTGTATCCTTGCTAAAAGGAGCCTTTCCGGATCAGGGCCAATGGAATTGGGATATGGAGGTTCAGCGGGTCCATCGCTTCCCTATGGTGCAGCGGAGGAGTAACCCAGCCAGGCAAGAGGAGCGCCCTAGAGCTATCCTGATTTATATCGGGAACTTTCTGCTTCGACAAGCCATAATTAATAAGGCAAGACCAGACGCCAAGCGGACCTATGACGGACACACCTTTTTCACGCACCCAGACTTTTGTCACGCCACGGTGGAGCGCAGATGGAGACTCCGCCAGCTGATAACTGCGTTTCAGGGGCTGGGTTGTGAGGCGTACTTGTTATTTCCTGCTCGCCTTAAGGTTATTGATAATGGGCGGATTCGAATGTTTTCCTCTGAAGTTAAAGCACAAGAATTTATGACAGAGTTGAAGGAGGCAAGAGGGAGGGGAGAAGCAGCCCGCTAGCCGTAAGGGGGCTTGATGGCTGAATGACTGATCTTTGATCATTGCTTTTGTATTTCATCTGTTAAACTGCTTGGGGGTTCCTTTTTGGTGGTGGTATCTGTTTTGGGGAATTTCTTAAAAAAAAAGAGAGGGGAAAAAAAAAAAGGCTGATACAGCTCTTACTCGTTATAAAAAGCTTATCAATGGCTATCATGCGGTGTGGGTGGGGTGATAGCGTTACTTAGGGGCAGAGGGGGAGAAGCGACAGCGGTAACTCGAAATAAGAGATCGGTTGCCACACATAGGTCATGATTGACCTATTTGCCTGTACGGGTTGTAGGGGGGGGTGGTCTGGTTCAGGGGGGGGCTTGGGGATCCGGGGGGGGTAGGTCACAGCACTTCACAGCACAACGTATGAGGAAACACGGGGTTAAAGGTCTCAGAAAGTGTAGAGAATGGTTTTCTTTTGAAAGGGGAGTGGAGGATACGGTGGTATTAAAGGGAAGGGGGAAAAATATATATATATTTCTACGGTGAAGGAAAGCTACCCAAAATTGCTTTATGAATCTTAGAGTCGTCTCAATCAATATTTGTGGGCTTAACGATCAAGCCAAGCGGCTAAGGGCGGCAATTATCTTGAAGACAATGCGAGCTGATATCCTATGTGTTCAAGAGACCCACATAGAGGGTACCAGAGGAGGAATTCTTGAACAACTTGGGTTTAGGCTATTGATGGCTACTAAGCAAGGCACTAAAACCAGAGGGGTCGCTATTCTTACCCGAAGGAAAGATATAATTGTTCAAAGGAAACTTTCAGATAGGTGGGGACGGTGGGTATTAGTGGAATGTGTGTTTGCTGGGGAGCCATTCACTTTGTGTTCGGTGTATGGCTCAACCGCAGATGACCCAGAGGTATTGGAGTTCTTGGATGATGAGTTAGCCAAATGGCCTACCCCACTAATAATATGTGGTGATTTCAACATTAATGGGCTTGGAGGACTTTGGGGAAATGCTGGTGATATATATTCTGGGCGTAAGAGAAAAGTCTTTAAGGCACTTACTAATATGGTAAGCAATCACGGACTTATAGACCTATGGCATCATCTAAACATAAAAGATCCCGGTAGAACGTTTTTTTCTGCCCCTCACAAGGCGGTTTATTGACTTGATTATTTCTTTGTCTCACAATGTTTAGTGCATCGGGTTAGAATAGAGAAACACCCTAGGATATTATCGGATCATAATCCTCTAGTCCTTACAGTGGCTTTCTCAAATGGGGAGAAAGGTGAGCGGATATGGACTTTTGAAAGGGGGCTCCTAATAGACTCTGAATATGTTCTCTATATGAAGGGGTGGATTAAGGCGTTCTGGGATATAAATAGACACAGTGCTAGTGCTGGTGTAGTGTGGGACGCTTTTAAGGCGGGGGTCAGAGGGGAGACACTCAGTTTTAGCCTACATCGCGAGAAGAGGGAGGCGCAACGTGAGGAAACGCTCTATAAAAACCTAGCTTGGATTGAAGAGGAGCTGGCAACTGCAGTGAACGCAGGTCTATTAATTGATGATACTCTGCTTCAGCTAGCCTGGGCCAAGGCAGAAATCGGAGATCGGGCCGCCGCTAAGGCAGCGGAATGTTTCTTAGCTAAAAGAGAGCATTGCCACGAATTTAGTGAGCGGGTTGGGCACACGTTGGCAGTTAGACTCAGACAAAGGAGTGCTGCGAGTGAGATAAATGAGATCACAGATGACCGTGGAAACCTAGTTATAGATCCACCTGGGATTCAGGAAGTGTTTCGACAATTTTACCAACGACTATATGGCGAGGAACATCAGGTGCGGCAGAACTTAATTCAGGGGTATCTTAATAGCACTCCATTGCAGAGTATTGATTCTGAGGATAGTGAGATGCTGGAGGCTATATTGACACAGGATGAGATTTATGGTGCATTGAGGAATCTTCCCTCAGGCAAGGCTGCTGGACCTGACCAGATTCCCCTGGAGTTTTATAAAACCTTCCTGGATGTAATTGGACCCGACCTGGTTGATACGATCTGTCGCGCACAAACCAGGAGCTCGGTTCCCGATTCTTGGGCAGGAGCCGATATTATAATATTTCTAAAAAAGGGCAAGCCGCCTCGGGAACCTGGATCATATCGGCCAATTACGCTCATAAACTCTGACGCTAAGATTCTGTCCAAAGCTCTCGTGACCAGATTAAACACCATCATAGGGAAAGCAATCCACCCAGGCCAGCATGGGTTTATACCAGGGAGGGGGACTACCCAGCATATACGTCGGGTAATAACCCTGTTCGATGCAGCTGAAGTCTCAGGGGACCCTATGGCTTTGCTGATTTTGGATGCAGAGAAAGCCTTTGATAGGGTCTCCTGGGATTATCTATGGGAGGCAATGAAATGGTTTGGTATCGGGCAGGGGTTTATTAAAGCCATTCGCGCTATGTATAGAGCACCAACTGCTCGGTTGAGAATAAATGGGAAATACACTGTGCCTTTTGTGATCAAACGGGGCACCAGGCAGGGTTGCCCGTGTTCACCCCTTTTATTTGCTATATATATAGATCCTTTAATCCGGCGGCTGGATGCCTCCCGGGAAACTGAGCCTATTATTTACCATGGGTTAGCAACAAAAGTCCTTGCGTATGCGGACAATGTCGCTTTAGTCACCCCCAACCCACTAGCAGCACTAGCTGCAGTCGAGGAGACAGCTCAAGCATTTGGTGGGATTTCCGGATATGCCCTAAACAGTCAGAAGACCCAGATAGTTATGAACAGGGGGATCAGCCTCTCTGACCCGCGGGTGACAGATTCAGCGGTTTACTTGGGTATTGATATAACCTCTGAATTGAGTGATCTGGTGGCTATAAATATTGATCCTGTAATCTGGAAAGGCTAAAAAAGACTTTGATAAATTTCACAATTTGCATCTGTCACTGGTGGGCCGCTGCAATGTGGTTAAAATGGTATTCTTACCAAAAATACTCTACTTCAGGCCAATACCCCTAGAATATTGGAAGCAATGGTTTACTGCACTGGAGAACCTGGTAAACCGGTTTATCTGGGCACACGGTAAAACTAGGAGGGCCTTACGGTATATGACACTGCCCCAGGAAAGAGGTGGTTGGGCGGTTCTGGATTTTAAACTCTATTATTGGGCTGCGGCTCTTCAATATATGTGTGGGTTGTTTGGGGGGCGATCTGAAGATCCAAGCTCTGAAGATCGATTGCCAGATTTATATAGGTTACTGGTGGGGGAGGACGCAGTGAACTGCTTTATGAAATTCAGTGAGCCTAGCTATTTTAAAAGAACAAGGTTCAAAACTATGCAGGCAGCCTTTAAAATCTGGGCTGCCCTTAAGAAGAAGACGGGACTTGGCAGAGTGAACTTTTATATCCAGTTGTTTGGAAACCCCACGCTGCCAGAAATCTTCTCTGATCAAATCATGGCGGAGTGGGCGGGGCGGGGTCTTCTGAAAGTCGGGGACTTAATGGGTTCTGAGGGAATCTATCAATTTAAGGATATTCAGGATAAGTTTGGTATTGGTACTAGGAACTTCTTTAAATATCTCCAGCTTAGAAGTTTCTTGAGCAAAAGATGGGCGGGCTTAATGGCTTTGGTAAAGTTAAAACCATAGACGCTATAAGAAGCAGTGAGGGCTGCACCATTAAAAGAATTTATTTTGAACTTACATCACTCAAGCAGGACGATCTAGAAAAGCACGGCGAAAAATGGAAAGATAGGCTGGGCATCGATTCGGATAACTTTCTTGAGTCTTTAGAGCTGGGGCAGACCGTTTTATGCTCTGCTGGGCTTCAGGCTCAGCACTACAAGACAATTTTCTCGCTTTACTACACCCCGGCTAGGATAGCACAGTGGGGCGGGCAGGAGGGAACCAGGTGTTCCCGGTGTGATTTTCCAAGCGCAGATTTAGTTCATATGTTCTCCACCTGGCCGCGTCTTGATATGCTAAAATGCTCAATTAGGACATTTTGTGAACATACTCTGGACCTTAAAGTTAAGTTAACCCCAGCCTTAATGCTCCTTGGGGTTGATAACAGCCAGGGGCAAGCTATGTCTCACTGTTTTCTTTTTCTTGCTATGGCAGTTTTGCGAATCTGTGTTGCTTCAGCCTGGCTTGATCAAGCAGCTCCAACCTTCCAGCATTGGCTTGCCAGGCTACTCGCTGTATTTAATCTGGAGAGGGGAATTTACGAAAGGAAGGGCAGAGAGGGAAAACTCTAGGCAGACATATATGGGCACCTATTTATAGCTGGAAGGAATCGCAGTTCTATAATGGGCCCTAGATATTTGAATAAGACCGGTATGTTACCATTGCCGTGATATATCCCCTCTGTTTATTTTTTGCAGGAATTTTATACTATAGAATCACTGTTAGAGCTTCCTTTCAGCAGTGGACAACTCTCAGCTTACTTATTTTTTTTCTCTTCCCAATTAGAGCTAATTTAAAAAGTGTGTAAAAGAAAGTGTTTATTTTGAAAATGTCATATATAAAAGAAGGAATGATTAATCCTCATACGTTAACGAAATGTATGTACATAATTGGTGCTGTTTAAAAAAAAAAAAAAGATTAAAAAAAATAAAATAAAAGATAATTAAGG
Source organism: Calotriton arnoldi (assembly GCA_963921515.1). NCBI lineage: Eukaryota > Metazoa > Chordata > Amphibia > Caudata > Salamandridae > Calotriton > Calotriton arnoldi. The sequence goes on from CAWUFW010000934.1 coordinate 1,122,696, forward strand.
AATTCCCTATGAGAGGGGTAGGCCTAAGAGTAGTGAAAAATGAAATAGGCTATTTGTCACTACCAGGACATGCAAAAAAACATAAAGGTACATGTCCTGCCTTTTACTTACTTAGCACCCTGCCCTTAGGACTACATAGGACCTACCTTAGGGGTGACGTATTTGCAATAAAATAAGAGTTTAATGCTTGGCAAATAGGTTTTAAATGCCAAGTCAAAGTGGCAGTAAACTGCACACACAGGCATTGCAGGAGCAGGCCTGAGGCAGGTTTGAAATACTACTTCTGTGGATGGCACAATCACTCCTGCAGCCCCTCTAGTAGCATTTAATTTACAGGCCTTGGGTTTATGGCATACCACTTTACAAGGGACTTATAAGTAAATCAAATATGCCAAGCAGGTGTAAACCAATTATACCATGTTTAGAGGAGAGAACACATGCACTTTAGCACTGGTTAGCTGTGGTAAAGTGATCAGAGTCCTAAGGCCAGCAAAAAGAACATCTAAAGGAGGAAGGCACAACGTTTTGGGGGACCCTTCAGAGAGGGCCATTTTCCAACAATGACTTTATTATGAATAATGAGCTCTGAAGGTTAAAGCTCAAAACTATTTTATCATAGAATTCACAGTAGGTGAGACTAAATTAGGTCATGCCAAATGCAGTATAGTTCCAAAAACCATAAGTCTTAAAGCAAAAAGGGTATTCTCATATGTGAAAACCTACTTTCTTACACTACTTTAATATATTTTAAAATTGAGTGTTCAAACAACCTTAAGGCTCTCACCTTCTTCTTGAAGATTAAAAAAAGCATGACAAACAAGAACATAAAGTTAAACCCATAGCAGACTCAATTTCTCCTTCCCTTACCAAACAAAGGACAGGAAATTTCTGCTGAGTGGCATGCCAACTCAAAAAACATTGTCCATATGCCAAAAAGTATCTCCTCAGCAAAATCTTTAGGCTTCAAACCTGACACGCTATTCCACCTTACCCATCAAAGAGATGGGCCGGAAGGCCAGATTTCAATTAAAACTTCTCTACAATCTCAAACCTTTTCTCCTTAATTAAGATTAGGGGCGGGCGGAACTTTCGTAATTACATGAAAACGCAGCGAGATTCTGTGGAGTTCTGCCAACGGGTGGAATTAGGCATGTTGCACTGCTCGCGCTTTGATTTAGCGCTGGGAGCGCCTTCCATGCTGAAAAATCAGTCTGAGCACCACCACGTGGTGCACCAGAGGACACAGATGCTCAAGCTGATTTTGCTGCCATTCTAATAGATTTTCTACTCGAGAGGCAGTCTTCTGACCGCGAACGGTCACGACCGACCGCATTATGAAAATCTCGCCGGATGTCCTCCTAGCAACTGGAAATCATGCTAGGGCATGCCAAATCTTGCTCGCACTCGCCAACATACTGTTTTTGAGCCCCCGTGAGAAACATTTCCACCATGTAGCAATTGCCGGAATTTGGCCGTAAATCCGCGTTACAAGAGTAACACCAAAATTCTGCTTAATCCATGGGTGAAACGTAATATCTCCCTCACATCTAATGAAGACCTTCATTTGACTGTCCAAGACATTATTCTCTATTATCTGGACTATGGAAATATAGCACTGACTCTCCTGCCCAAATCTTGCCTATCTCTCCTCAAAGCAGTCCTCCACTCTGCAGCTCATCTGAACTCCACGATGAAAGGATATCAGCGCATCACACATTTTCTTACGTCACTAGGTTGGCTCCCCATGAGTTACTGCTCAGTGTATAAGACTGCAAGCATTATCTACCTGGTTAGGCACATGAACAAACCTGATTTCCTATCAAAACAGATTCATCTGACAGGCAGAAACAAAAAGCTAAGGAGTCAAGCTCTTCTCAAGTTGGAGATACCCACCTTCAGTGAGTTGCCCACACTCAAGCAATCATACACTGACAATGCGTCAAGGCAAGGGGTTTGAAAGTTCTCCCAGGGTATATATTGTAGGGTCTTCTCCAGCCTGGGTAGCCACCAATGACTATGCCACACACAAAGCTTAGTATCACGTCTTTATTTTTCAGCATGTAACTGTGAAGTCAACTTTCTAAAACAGCCTTCATTGCATTCAGCTCTAACACCTACATCACAGCTCTACAGAGTCCATCGGGAGCCAAAAGGGTACCATCATTGCTAACTCAAAAGACACTACATCTCCTCCTTTGGTAAATGAAAAAATTAAAAAATGTTACCAAAAATAATATACATATATACATTTAAATCTCTTCAATCAATCTGTTTGGCACATTAATTGCTCGACCTGACTTTGTAACTGGATACTGTCAACATCAATGTCCAGGATCTGCGTTGATGGTGGAGAGGCAACAGCAATCACTGATGCGTCAGGCCCAGTCTCTCCTTCAACATGTAGATCTGATGAATGAGGAGTTAAATACTGAAAGTGAGAAGATTCTCTGGTAAAAGACTTCCCAGGGCACTGGACACTCACCATGTGTCCCTTGGTAGACACCACTTGAAAAGGTTCTGCATCAAACAGCATCAGATTTTCTTTCCTGCATCTGGCGTGCAAGCACTCTATCTCCTCTCCTAAAGACTATGTTCTTCACATGTCGTCTTTTGTCAGCATACGCTTTCATCTTTAGTTTCTGAACCAAGTCCTTCTCACAATTTGGTTTCTCTCTGATTGGTGCACTGAGGTATCTTGGTTGTCATTGCTCTGCCAAACATCAATGTCACAGGACTTTCACCTGTGGTCGGGTGAAATGTTGAACTAAAAGATATTATGGTAGAATTTAACACAGTTTTTAAATCAAGCTTTTCAACAGTAGCACGCTGCACTGCTTTCTTTAGCATAATCATAAAACGCTCAACTAGTCCGTTGGCCTGCAGCCACAGAGGTGTGCTCTTCTGATGCTTTATTCTCAGTTACTCTAAGAAATCTTTAAAATCACGACTGTTAAATGGCGGGCCATTGTCAGATTTCAATGTGGCAGGAACACCCCATGTCGCAAATATGCCATCTAGTCTCTCAATGACTTGGTCCTGAGTGGTAGATGAGAAATCCTCAATTAAGGGAAAGTGTGAGTATTGGTTCACAATCACCATCAGGTAATGTCCATTGTCAAGTGGACAGAAAAAGTCAATGGTTACTCTCTCCCAGGCATGCTTCAGGTGTTCTGACATGTTTAAGGTGTGTTGAGTAACTTTAGTAGAAAGGAATTTGCACAGATGACAGGCCTTTAATTCTTTCTCAACCCACATCAAAATGCGGAAACCAGACTCAGTCTTGGAGAGATCGTTTTGTGGCAATGATTCCACGATGTCCTTCGTGGGCCACGTCAATCATCTTTTGCCTCAGACTCTCCAGAATCAGGATTATCGACCCTCGCAATATAACTCCTTCTTTCGACATGGACAGTTCATTTTTGAAACTTTTGTATTTTTGACATTCACCCTCACTGGTGAGAGGTCGAAGGTGTTGGTTCCATGACTGTTGTGTGATTATAGCTTTCAACTTTAGCATGCCACTATCATAGCTTGTGGCAGTGATAATCTAGACTAACAAAATGGCAGTGGGTGTGTTTGACTTTACAATGAAATTGATATAGGTTTCAGCCGTCTTGGATGCAGTACCATGATCTTGTATAGGTACTCTGGAAAAGTAGGCAGCAGGGTTCTGATCCTTCACTGGACGATGCACAATGTAATAATTGTACACTTGTAGTCATAGTTCCCATAGTTCAATTTGAGGATGCATCTTGGCGTTTGAATTGCCAAATATAGTTAATAAAGCTTGATGATCAGTTACCAGCGCAAAAAGGCTTTCGGTATAGACATACATGGAAATGTTCACAAGCCCATACCAATGCTAAACTTTATTTTTCAGGTTGTGAATGAGCAAGTTCTCTTTGGGACAAAGTCCTACTTACATATGCCACAATATACCTTCAAGCATTTGGATGTCCGATGAGCTGTGCAAGGATGGCGCCTAATCCGATTAGGCTAGCCTCGACAACAACCTCTGTATGTAGTTTTGGATTGAAATATGCCATTTCAGTAGCATTCTCAATGGCTTGTTTGATTTTCTTAAAACCTATCTCACATTCATGTCACCAATGAAAGGAAGCATTAATTTTCATCAACTCTGTCAAGGGCGCACTTACAGTGGCAAAGTCTCGTTTATATCAGGAACAGTAGCTGGCCATGCCAAGAAATGAACGCACCATAGAAACATCTTGTGGAGGATCAGCATTTGACAGTGCTTCTATATTAGCAGGATTAGGTGTCATACCCCCATCAGAAAAGATATGACCAAAGAATTTTAACTTTGTTTTGTGGAACTCACAAGTATCTGCATTCAAATTCAAACCTGCATCCACAAGTAAGCAACATACTTGTGTGAGAGCTTTCTCGTGATCTTTTTTGTATAGCTCCTAAAACCAATAAGTCATTGCTATAATTGAACGCATTCATGACAGGATATATGATACGTCGAATGATGTCTTGAAAAAGTTCAGCAACTGATGACACACCAAATCTTAGTATTTTGTTTCGAAACAGACCAACTTGTGTAGAAAAGATTGTAATGTACCTGCAACTTTCTTTGAGTTCCAACTGAGGATAACCTTCATTCAAATCAAGGCGAGAGAAGACCTTTGCAACAAATAATTTCGTTATCATGTCAGCAATGTGTGGACCTGGATGTTGATCTCATTCAATTGCTTTGTTTGCCTGATGCATGTCAACACGTGTGTAGAGCTCCTTCACTGTCCTTTTTGGGCACTACCACTAAGGCAGAAACCCATGGAGTGGGACCAGTAGACCGCTCAATGATATCATGCATAAGTAGCGATTCAAGTTCTTTCTCAACAGCTTCTTGAAAAATAAAAGCAATTCATCTATGTCTTGAGCAACAGGAAGGACATCCTCATGAATATGCACCTTTACTTTCATAGTCTTAAGCTTTCTTAAACCATGAAACAATGAAGGGAATTGAATTACGATTTCATGGTGAGCATTCATGTTGTAGTTTATGGAAATCATTCTGATTTCAGCAGCTGTGCTGAAACTGAGCAGACAGGCACTTGACGCGGTACCTTGAAGCACGTGGATAGGTGCTTGCACCTTCGTTTTCTTGAGTTTCATCGTCACTACAAATTAACCTTGCCTTTTTAAGGGCATTGATGCAGCCCATGTATACACTTTGGTTTTTGATGGCATAAGTTGTGATAATGGAGATAATTCATTATATTTCTCCTCAGGCATAATGTTTATCGAAGCACCACTGTCGATGATGAAAGGTATCGAACAACCATTTTTTTCAGTGTAATCTTTGGACATGTTTGAATGACTTTGGTGCTTTAGTATGTCGACTTTTCTTTGACTGACTATTTTCTTCACATGCGGCCAGTCCAACATGTGCACACTTTTCTGAGGTAAACATCAACATGGCACAACCATCTTCTTTACTTTCACTTGATACTGATCTAGAAGAACCGCTTGACAATGATTTAGCTGACAATTAACTTAATTCAGTGTCGATTTGTATTAACTGATGTCAGTTCTTTGCCTTGTGGGTGCACGTTAAACATTGCTTCTGGAACGTTCCGGCAGCCATTTTGTCCTTGAGCTGTGACAAATTGGCTTTTTCTTTTGCTTTGCAAACCATCACAAAATAGTTCTCCTTCTCACAGCCGATACATATCTGCCCTCTGGTGGTACATTTACCTTTGTGTGGAAATAAAAATCCTCATCTAAAACACAACTTATTTTTTCGTGTAGACATCTCTAGTGTCTTTCAGGCTGGGGCTTTGGTTTACTTTTCACATTCATGACTGATTCATTCTGGGCACCGCTAGCCACCATTTCAGCAGCTTGTCTATTGGCACTCGCTTCAGCTTAGGCAGCTATTAACACTTGCTCCAGACTAGAGTTTCTCTCAGCATTCTTAGTCTCAATGAATCTGACAAGCATCCTTCAATAACTCTAAGACATATAGCTTCTTCATCATTAAATTCATTGACCTTACATGCTTGATGAGTGTTTTGAGTCTCTCCACAAATTCATCTATGGTTTCACCAACTTTCTGTCCTTCTTGACTGAAAATGTATCTTTCTTAATCTATATTGGTCATTGGATTGAACTTGTGATTCAAAGTTTCTTTAATCTGACGATATGTCATTTCGTCTTCAGTTACCAGCATCTTCCTTATAACTTCTTTTACACCATCACAGCTAGATTTTTGTAGTATTTGATAATCTTTTTGTTATCAGTCTCTTCAAGTGCATCAATGAAATCATCAAATGTCTCTATCCACACAATTCATCTATCACCAATGTTTTGCTTTTTGGAAGTATCAAAAGGTGTTGGTGGTTTCAGAAAGGCAGTGGCAATGTAGCTATTTATGGGAGTGGTTGACATTGAGGGTGGAGCTCTGTCAGAGTTTGTCGGCTGTCCACTAGGACCTGCGTCATCTGTACCATCTCTGAAACCCTGCAATAGATCAGCATCCGGATCGTCCTGGTCAGTCAGTAGCACCATAACCTCCTTCTTCGTCTCCATTGGAGGTCTGCACTTTCTGGAGAACTCTGGAGTTGTTCTGTGCTACCACCTGGCAGCTTCGGTGGTGTGCCACTTCAGGTATTGTACAGCTCAGTAAGCACAACCCTCGTGCTTCTTCGTGGGCCTCTTCACCCAGTGCTGATGTCATAGAGCTCCACTTTTCAAGGCTCTGTTAAGTGCAATGACACTATGCTTTCTAGTCAATTGTTTCATCAGCCAACACTTTATGTATTTGACTACTGCTATTCTTTAGCACTTCTTTTCTGCATCTGTATGTATCTGCCTTTGACGGCAGTGCTCTGTATAATGTATGACTTTATCTGGCATAGCAGTGCGGTACCTTTATGTATGGTCTGACCAGCAGGTTCTCGGCCAACGGCGTATAGATTCTTTGCAATGCCATGTTTTCCTCAACTGCTTCACAGTGGCTGGGGTTGTGTTTTGACTCAACATGCATTAAGCTTTGATTCCGTACTTCAACGATGGCACACGTGGCACACACAAGCAGCTTGCTTGGGCCATGGCTAACTCTCTGGGAGAGCACTGTCGAACTTCGGGTTACTTATTCCCCATCTCGTTGCCATTTGTTCCGGCCAAGGACTAAGCCACACACAGAGCTTATTATTACACATCTTTATTCTTCAGCACGTAACTGCGAAGTCAATAGTCTAAATTATCCTTTATTGCATTCAGCTGTAACACCTACGTCACAGCTCTACGGAGTCCATCAGGAGCTAAAAGGCTCTCGCAAGACACTACATACATGGCAGGCAACAACGATGTCTGCCTTTAAAGCGATGTTAAGCAACATTTTCTGAAAGACCTCTCTTAATCTGCACCCACCACTCGTACCTGGTCTCCCCAAATCTATACTAAAACAATGTCACTTGCTCCCTAAAGCCCTTCATTCATTTTTCATGTTTTGTTTTTTAATGTGCATTGTTGCATTATAATATGCTGTAAAGCATTATTCAACCCACTGTTCAAGGAATTGACATGCTGTATCAAAAATCTAAAATAAAGCATAATATAACATACTATGTGGTTTTGAACTTACAATTCACATCAAAAGGATCTGTTTCTTGTCTGATTTTGATGCCTGGATTCATGAGAGCAGGTGCCAGGAGTTTGGTCTATGCTGCATTTTGTCAATGATTGTGCAAGTCCGCATTAGACCACAGTGCCTTCACACTTCTTTTGTCACTGGTCTTCATTGCTAATTTGAGGATGTGGGGTTCACCGCATAGATGAAAGCTCTGCTAATGACCCTGAAAGTGAACAGCAGTAAAAAAAAGTGTGACCATTGACTAAGGGCAGTCATAATCACCCCAATCCCCTCACATGAAAGGTAACTTTGGGAATTTGGGAAGACTACTTGGTGCAAAGGGAATCATGACCTAAAGTATTTGCAAAAATGGTGTTTATGCAGCTCCCATATCAGGGAACCAGTGACTAGAACATGGGTTTTCTCAAGCAAAGGAGAGGTGGTGGCCAATGAGAATGTTGGAAAATCCTCAAAGTCATAACTCTGTGGATACACATCAATATTGCTACTACTTTTCACACCCGATTTTCAGAATTAACATTAATACCAAAAAAGATTGAAGGAAGTTTTCAAACTGTGTGTTAAAACATCCATAACCACTTTGTGCTTTTCTCAGGTTTAAGAAAATCGTTGGAGCAGCCTGCTCCTCAGAATTTGTAGGAGGATCTTTAACATGTCTGTACTTAGCGAACTACTTTCCACCTCCACCTGCAGCCTCCATGATTCAGCTAGCATTGGGCCAGTGGTACTATGAATACCATCCTCTTTTATGAGACTGAAGACAACTCGCGATTCCGGCCTCCCCGATTACTAACCAATTGTCAAAGTGGGCCCTGACAGAATGCAAGATCTGTCCAAATCCAGGCAGAAAGATTGGATCCACCAACCCAGAACCAGACACAATGAAAATAACAGTGGCAGAACACTAAACACAGCCCTGTACTAGAGGTGCTGAAAGGTCCACTCTGGGACGGTGACATGGTCCTGTTGAGTTGCCAAAGAGTGTCTCACTTTAAAAGGTAAAAAATGACTTCTCTTGCATGCAATACTGGAAACAAAGGGAGTGTTAGAAATGGGGGTCTCTAGTTGACAGGTTGTTACCCTGTCCAAGTAGGGACCCTTCTTCATTGTTAGAATAAGGGGTATACACTACTGAAATAACCCCCGCTCACCCCTTTGGTAGCTTGGCACGAGCAGTCAGGCTTATCTCAGAAGCAGTGTGTGAAGCATTTGCACATAAGCAACAGTAATACAGTGAAAACACCACAAAAGGACACCACACCAGTTTTAGAAAAATAACCAATATTTATCTGTGTAAAACAAGACCAAAATGATAAAAATCCAACATACAATAATCAAAATATGCACTTTGTAAGAATAACCTTAAAAATGCAGTTCCTTGATGTTCGGTGCTACCGCGGTGCTGAAATCCAACAGTTTCGGTCAACCGCCTCGGTGCGGACCGGCATCGGTGTCGGAAGTCTTGTAAACCGTACCTTTTGTTTTGGCCCACCGCAGCTGTTTGGGCCGGCGGCGGTGCTCGTCGAGGCTGCAGTGTGAAGTGGAGTGGTGTGGCGTGTGGTGCCCTCAGGTTGCGGTGCAGGCAGTGGCTTGGTGGCAGTCATCCAGAGGTGTCGGTGAGACCAGGGCTGTGGTGCGAAGCGGGGCAGTGCTTGGCGCAGTGCTGATGGTCACGGGGCAAGCTGCGGCATCTGTCGAAGATTAGCAGTCGATGGAGCTGGTGTCAGTGGACCACGTCTGCGGTGTGGGACGGGTCAGTGCTTCCTGTGGCTTACGAGTGGTGCCCGTAGACCACGGTGCAGACCATGGTGGTGATGTCATCTGGCAACGGTGTCATCGGTGAGACCAAGGCGGCGGAGTGAAGCGAGGCGGTGTGGAGTGCGGTGCCCACAGGTCTCGATGCAAGCAGCGGCGGCGGTTGTCGTGGTCGGTGAGACCAGGGTTGCGGTGCCCTCTACAGTGCCTTCAGGTCATGGAATCGCCAGTGGTCTTGTGGTATATTCCATATAAGTACCCCAATAAAGGGCCGGGTAACATCCCAACCTTTCACCTATATTCGTCCCTACTTTACATACATAACAGGCTGCTAGGTCTAACCCTGTACCTAATTACGTTACTGCTTACAGAATGTGGGGTTTTCCCTGAACAATAGCCTCATACATTATGCATGAGTATTCTTGGAACACTCAGCAGGACTACCATCTTCTGCATAATAACTATGTACAAGGTGCATTCCCGACGTCATCCTAAGTCCGACAATGGCACAGCAAGGTAGAACCCCTGGGAATACCTTTCGGTTTATAAACACCACATCTTTCTGAGATAGTCAGAGGAGATCAGGACTTCCCTGCTGACACACTGACGCGAGACGCTGAGATTCCTGCATGCAGGTACTCCAGCTCGCAGTGGTCTAACATCCCTTGCGGGGTGTCCAACTCGAGACCAAGACGGGTTCCCACAGTCTCTCACTTCAGGTAATGGGGTTGACTTTATCCTAGAGGGATTCTTGGCTTAACACCTACACACATGCTAGGTACACTTAGGTACATCTAGTTAGGATTACATCGTAGGAGTACGCATTTTATTGTCATGTTTTTTATGTACTTGCCTGTATTTATGGTTATAGCAAAATGGTAGAGATCTACCATCCTTTTACTTTCTTAGTGCTTCTAATCATATATATCTGTTACTGTCTAGTGGTTGTTTCAGAACACCTATTTTACACTAGAATAACAACTGTTCAATAAATGCTTATTGAAAAACCTCCATACCGTTTATTCTGTGTGTCTCTCTGAAACTAAGTGAGCATGAGTAACTGAGCGAAAAGTAGTACACTGTTTCCACGGTCCTGAGGGATCAGGGTTGTCATGTTCGATAGTTGACAAGAACAACTCCCTCCTTGGTAAGAGGAGTTTCTAGTGAAACTGTGAGCTAGTTGGTATACAGGCCAACATACCCGGTGGGGGTGTCTAGAATCAGTCTTAAACCAATGCTACAGTGTATGTTATCTAAACGCGCAGATCCTATATAGGTTTTTAGGAACTACACGACATGGCGCTGCCAACGTTGTTGGGTACTTATTTCACAGTCAAATCTGAGTAGTTCAATTGTGCTATTCTCAGAGACCCCTACTCACATTTCCCCAGAGATGTCTGGAGTGGGAGGGTACAAAAATTTGCCGCAGCTGAGTAGGCAAAAATCCTATGTATTGGCTGTTGGTTAATCAAGCTTGAAGGACACATTGTTCCTATTGTGCATAACATCTTATATCAGTTCCCTTGAAAAAGTCTTCTTACAAAAAACAATGACTGAGCAGGATGAAATAGTGTGTGAACTAAATCTCTCAGCTGAAGAAGAAGATGGAGATGCTATACATCTTTCAGAAACTGTTAGAAATGCCATCACCATAAAACTAGCTTCATATGGTTTAACAGCTAGGGGTGGGCCAGTAACCTTCGTGATTGAGGGACATGAAACATTTAGAACAGAGGTATTCTGTTCATGGGTTAAATTCCCAGCGGCAAATGCACGAACAAAGACATTTCATTACTACACAGAAGATGAAATACCAAACTAATATTGTCCATACGAGGACATTCAGATTCCGCTCACTTACCAGGAGAATTTATACTGGTTTAAAGGTGCCCTCCCCCATACAAGAAATAAAGTAAGACTCAGTCAGCTCGGAAGAGAGATGGAGCAACATGGCCGGTACTAGCGGCCTACACACCACATCCTGACATTGAAAAAATGCCAGCAGGAGACTTACTACCACTTCATAAAGAACTAATAAGACTTTACAGAAACATGACACAGTTCGTGATGAGAACACTCACAGTTCAGCCAACAAGGGCTACACCAACAAGTCTGACTCAAACATCAACAACTAAAATTACACCACAAAGATTACACGCAGTGATGGGTAAAATGCCCACTAAACGTGAACAAATGCCATTCTGGGTGGCTCAAAAAATAACACAGATAGAGGAGGTATTTCAAAACACCAGCCCACATGAAAAACACAGAATGTTAACAATTTGCTTGCCCATGGGGATAACACCCCAGATAGAGGATTGTACCTCTTGGGGTACAGTTTTCGCTGCCATATATACCAGGACTCATGTTATCCCGTCATTAGCAGTAATAACAAATGTATTAAGACAAATACAGAACGAGTATGGAGCAGAACCTGCTCTGAACTTAGGGATGAAATTACTAGGTAGTTTTGCCCAGGTATCAGCTATAATATTAGCAAATATTAAAGGAGAGGCAGCATCGGTGGCAATACGCCAACGCCTAAGGGAGTTTACTCCTCTACAACAGGATCATGAATTACCTAAAATAATTGAAACTGCTTATGCAGAATTAGGCAGAGACAGCTTGGGGGCTAGAGCAATAAAACCTCAACTGATGGGTAGTCCCGAAAAGGATACCTTTAAGCAAGCACCTGCTTCTTCAAAGAAGAAATGGGATAATAACAGACAACAAAAGAATAAAGAGAACAGATCTCAATCCAGAGGTAGGTCTCCTCAACAGGAGCCCTCCGAAAGGAGGTATAACCTTAAGAATAGGGATAACATTAGAAAACCTGACAGGTATCAGGACACTGATACACGTTCCTCTCGTTCCTTTCAGGGTTCATCGAAACACTCGGAGAGGGAAGGATGGTCAGAACACAGACAAGAAGACCGTACAATGTCCAGAGACACACAACGCACTTCAGACTACGCTTCCAAAAAAGAAGAAAAGCCTAAAGCAAAACCTCAATTCAAAAAGAAGAAAGAAGCAGGTCTCAAAGTTAGACATGCCCAGAATTCTGAGGACTCAACTACTGAACGGGGAATGGGCTCTGACGATGCTAGACAGCGCAGCAGAAGTAACAATAGCTTGCCAGAACCTGATGGAATGTCTGGTGACAGCGGAGTTGAGTGAACATATCACGGTGGAAATGCCTGATATCTGGGTAAGTGTCCCACATAGGTTACATGAAATAACACTCCAGATGGAAGGGGACAAGCCCAGAAAAATTAAAGGTCTCTTTTAGGAGAACCTAACTTTTGGCTACAACATTCTTTTAGCTGAAAGAGATTGGCTGCCTACTATTGTTATGGATTGCCCAAAGGGGGAAACGGTAATTATGCTAGCTTTCTCCGACCTCGTTCCCCAATATCTAAAACATACATACGCGCGGGAGTGGGCAGTGGCCCTTACTCCTGCACTATCCCGCAACCACGTTGGGTGGGATGAAGATTCAACCCACCACGTGATACCATTAAAATCTACTCCAACTCCACAGAGACAGTATCCAATTAAGCAAGAAGCTAAAAAAACAGGTCAGGGAGATCTTAGATCAACTTGAATACCAGGGGGTGATTGAAACTTGCACCTCTTCGATGAATAATCCTTTGTTTCCTGTAATGAAACCCGACAATTCATATTGTCTAGTTTTAGACTATAGACATCTGAACTCATGCACAAAAACATTTCCAGTACAGAACGCACACAGTGCTGCATTGATGAATAACATTGTGCGGAAAAAATATAAAACAACACTTGAAATCTTGAACGGAATTTTATGCCAAAATATAGCACCTAAGAGCAGATATTTGACAGCCTTCTCAGCGCTGGGGGACCAGCGTCAATTTTGTCGACTCCCCCAGGGGTATAAGAACAGCCCGGGGTTGTTTTCCGCCAGAGTAACTGAGTTACTTCAGAATCTGGATGAAGGGGCATTGTCCTATGTAGATGATATTTATCTGACGGATGATGACCTGGAGGAATACTTGACCAGGCTGAGCACCATAATCTTGGGATTTGCCTCTGATGGCTACAAATTCAACTTCAAAAAAACAAAAATAGCCCACCTCAATGTCCTTTTTTTTGGATATGAGCTTTCAAGTGAAGGCAAGAGCTTGGCAGCTAACTTTTTAGAAAAGTGTGCGCTGCTCCAACCTCCAAAATCATAAAAAATTTACAATCCATACTGGGATTGCTGAATTTTGGTAGAACATATATTTTGGATTACGCAGAAAGGGTTAAACCTTTCTACAACTTAATAAGACCTGATTTTTCAGTTAGGCAATGGACACAGGAACACACAGATATCCTTCGTTCCCTACAAGCTGACATGATAGCTTCAAAACACTTGCAGACTCGCGTAAACGTACGCAATCTGGTGATCCGCGTTATAGCGGGTCAATCTGGGTACACTTATCCAACCTTCAATGAAGGCGAAACGGTACCCATAGCATACAAGTCACATTTGTACACAAACGCTGAAATGCATTTTGCATCCAGAGAGAAAATCCTTACAGCAGTACAGACTGCTGTAGTGAGAGAAAGAGCACTGGAACAGGGGAAACGAATAATTGTCGTGACTCCAGTACCAGCCTTAGAAGCTGCTACAAAGGCAAGCATTCCTAATGCTAAAGCCTTACATTCAAGAAGGATACAATGGCTAATTCTCTCACTGCACCAGACGTAGAATACAGATACGACCCAAGTCTGAAAACACAAGCATTTTCGCAATATGAACAAGAATATCCTCTGCCTAATGAAATAATGCCTTTAGATCAGTATGAATACATAATTTACACTGACGGATCTGCTCAGCCGGTCATTGGAAGTAAACAGCAATACAGCACTGCATGTTCGATCGTAAAAGGACGTATGCAGGATGGAAAGTTCTATCCAAGCTGTACAAAAACACAGTCTCTAGGAGACTGCACGGCTCAGCTGGCAGAATTAAAAGCACTATTACTGGCACTGATAAATACGGATCGAGAATTCCCCACACTAATTGTGTGTGATTCTTTTTACTGTGTCCAGTCATACAATGAATATCTTCAGTATTGGAGACAAAATGGGTTTAAAGACTCAAAAGGTGGCACAATTAAGCACAAAATGCTATGGGAACAGGTAGCGGAGTTGAAAAACGAATTACCAAGAGCTTACGTGATACACGCGATGAGTCATCAACGTGATGGTGTTCACGTTGAAGGGAATTCATTGGCTGATGAAGCCGCGAAGGGGGCAGTACGAACTGCGTCCGTAGCTGCAATCACTCGTTCCAAAACGAGAATAGACGGACAGATAATAGTAGCTGTCATTGCTTCACGCAAAGACAATAAGGCATTGCCGAAAGGTTTTCCACTCAAGTACTCCTACAAGTTAGATGCAAATAACGTTCCTTTTGCTCAGATTCCCGGAGTGGGGGATAGAGTAATACCAAACATGGATTGCAGATTAGGCTTAATATTAGCTGCACACGAGGGTCTGGGTTCTGCACACGCAGGAGTTACGGCGACAGTTTATTTATTGAAACAACGCTATTGGTGGCCAGGGTTAAAAAAGCAGACCAAAGATTATGTCTTAAAGTGCAACATCTGTCAACAGATGAAGGGCTCCACCATAACACTTCCAGCACAGACACCATTGCTAAAACAAGACAGACTACTCACGTGTGTCTATTTGGACCCCTGCAATCTGATGGGGCTTACAAATATATCATGGTTGCAGTTGATTCCTGCTCAAGATTCCTATGGGTATGGCCTCAGCGCTCGGCTGACACTCGAACTTTTATCAAAGATTTGCGAGTCTTTATAGGGACATACGCAGTTGGCACATTACATTCTGACCGTGGCCCCGCGTTTAGCTCTAGGGCTTACAAGGAAGCCATGGGAAGTTTGGGTGTTGCACTGCGGTACTCCTCTCTGTACCATCCCTAGGGAAATGTGGATGTGGAGAGGAAAAACCGGGACTTAAAGCAATCATTAACAGCTAGAGTATTAGGTGCGGGTGGTAGTTGAGTCAGTCACTTATATGGGGTACAGAGGGCCTTGAACAACATGCCAAGAAGGTCTCTAGGGGGTGTCACTCCTTACGAGGTCCTTTTTAGAATAAGAATGTGGGTACCTGATCTCGATTGTGAAGGCACAGTGGGGGATGAAAAACCTTTTGACATCAATAAACGTTTGGCTGTTTTACAGGATCTGAGTGAATCCAGGGCACTACAAAGCAATGTGCAGGTAAAGCGGACAGCCATTGGGGAAGTCAAGTCAGTCACTGCAAGACCTGTCTGGGTCCCTGAAGTTGGGAATCTGGTCAGAGAAAAGATAGTGGACAAAAATGAATTTGGGCCATCATACAGAAAGCCTGTACCTGTCCTGGCCGTTGAAGGGACAAGAACTTTCCTTCTGCCGCCTCTTGCCGGGAAAAAACAGAAGAGATTTGTCTCCATTGATCTGATAAAACCACACTATGTGGCTGATACTGAATGGTAGGCCTCGTGGACACCTGAATAGCCGACGCCCTCCTCTCGCTACCATACAGGAAGTTCAGACGGAAAGACTCATCACATTTGAAGAGTCTCCTATACGGAATGATGGTTTATGCAACAATGCCATGGAACTAGTTCCTCTTGAAACAGAAATTCAAAATCAAAATGAAAGACAAATTTCAATTCGACCTAACACTGATGTCTACATAAACATGCCTCAACAAGAGCCATCTGCAAGTTCAACAAAACCTGCTGAGCTACCAAAAATAGATCGAACTGCATCTGGCTATTTCATTGACTTCGATACCTTTTCCTTGGATCCAAGTGAACCTGAAACAATGCCAGCCCCAACATCTCGTCAACAACAAGTCAAAGACTTCTTCATTTTTCTTAAAAAGACTTACCATGTGTCACCTTGGCTAGAACTTTGGATAATCACCGGGATACTTTTCTTTCTTTTCTGGATAGGCTTAGTAACTGTCTTCAGCTTACTTGTTAATGGAACTTACCTTCGCCAAAGCTCTGCAGCATCAAAAGTGAACTTGATCCTGAAACCTCATGTTTCATCACATGGTGAACAAAGAGACTTGTCATCAGTGAACATTACAGCAGTTCCTATACCTGATGGTATAGTATGGCACAAGGTTGATTATAATATATTTGGTCCGACCGAACTTTTAAAAATGCCTCATTTATTTAAAATTTCCTTGAATGATGTCATTACCTCCAGTACATTTTCCGATGATTGGGATTTTGAAACTGTAAACAATATGTTGTCTGATTTAGAACAATCTGCCGCATTTTCTAGTAATGAAATGTTAGAAGACACATGTTATGTTATGTTATTGGCATTTGTATCGCGCACGGCTACTCAAGAGTGTCCCGGCGCGGAGGCCATCTGAAAAGCAGCAAAACTGAGAGTGACGCAGCTTAACTAAAAAACAGAGGGGCATATTAGCAAGACCCACGTTAAAATTATCGCCGTTTTAGCGGCCGGAAACTGCCGCTAAAACGGCGATAATGGGCTTGCTAATATGCGTTATAGAATTCCAATAGAAGCCCATGTTAGATGTGCAGGACATCTAACCTGGGCTTCTATTGGAATTCCATAACGCATATTAGCAAGCCCATTATCGCCGTTTTAGCGGCAGTTTCCTGCCGCTAAAACGGCGATAATTTTAACGTGGGTCTTGCTAATATGCCCCAAAGTCTTTAGTTGCTTCTTAAACAACCTGAGGTCTTGGATGTTCCATAATTCATCAGACTTTAACACCATGTATTGTTACCAACATTATGGTCATCATTTTCTACACAAATATTTCTGACCCTACCTCATATTACTATAAGGTTGCACCTACATCTGCACAGAAAAATATGCTGACTAACACCAAACAGATTTACTCTGCTTCCTTTATTACCCAACTGTCTGAACAGGGTTTCGACTTATGGAAAGACACTATAGACTTAAAATCAGTCTGGGGTTCTAGAGACTGGCAAGTCCAGGGAACAGAAGTGCTATTTAGAGCATGCCTCATTCCCCAGCAGATGATATTTCTGAATGATACTGTGCAACAGACTTCCTGCCGTGGAATAGCCAAGAACAAGGATTTGAACACGCCTCGGATTCCAGCACCATCACAGGCAGAGGGTAATTTTACATCACTGAAAGGGGCTACAATAGATGACATTTTACAATACAATAGATCAGACCCCAATTGGAAGGGATGGTTGGTTTGGCCCACAGACACTAATAGATGTCAGGAAAGATTATGGGGCACCACCTAAGAGTTAGGTACTCATAGGCCAGACCCACGCTATGTACAAAGAGAACATCCCGGGGGTGGTGACATCATACAGTGTTGGGAAGTTATGCCTTTATTGGCTAAAGACCTCAACACTACCACAGGTGAAACAACACTTATCCTTACTTACAGAGGATGTGGACCTATGGGATTTTTTACTTGGTCCCAGAAAGCCATGTCAAAAACGTTTTTATTACGCTGTCTATAATGAAATTTGGAAAATCTCCCAACAAGAAGCAGCGGAGAGACTACGAGAGATAGATAGGATTAACCTAGAAAAGGCGTTAGCCGTAGCTGACGATAGTATAACTACGTTAACATCCAGGATTTATTCACTGGGCAACATTGTATCTTCTATTGACGTACTAGGACAAGATTTTTCCATACTACAGCACGGACAATCGCAATTACGTTTTATTATGTTATTAAGCTGGACGCTGCAATCATTGTGCGCAGGTTATGTACCTTGGCGTTTTATCAACAGTGCGTCACTGTTTTCTGCATACAATCTAACGGAAAAACAGATGAAAATGGCACAGAGGGGAGCAAAATATACAATGCTGCGTATTGAAAAACTGGACAAATTACCTTTTACTGTGGCAGAATCACCGTCCACAGAGTGGTTGGTCCATGGCCATATAACATTACCGGTCACAGCTTTTCAGTTTCAATATTGCCTAGAACAACAACAGGCAGGCAGATATGAAGAAATGGGTAGGGAATTCATCAAGGAATCTTGGGTATTATGCATAGATTTCGATGCAGGAGTGGGGATCTAGAAGTGCTTCTAAGCGGTACAAACTGCGGGAACGCTTTAAGTGGATCTCTCATATGCCAGGATATTATTCTGCACGGGGCCTGCAATGGTTCAGTAGCAAACCAATCCTGTTACTTGAGGGGTACTCCAGCAGCCGTGATTACTCCAGTTTTCAGGCTACTTTCAAATGGGAGTTACTTGATGCTGAACGATCAAGGTTGTTGTGGGATGCTTCCGGGCATCGCATATCTAGTCACAGTGAGCTCCAGGGTTACTTGCTGTATGCAAGTATTGTTTCCACCGACACACACAGTCAGGGAGGCGCCGCTATGGCCTTCGTTGAATATTTCCTTTATACAGTTTGATACTCTGAGCAGAATAAAAGCCAAGCTTCTACAGAAAACTGGGCCCTTAACCTCCGCCCGGGAGACTTTTGATCTCCAGTTCGCAAGGTCCTCTGCTGAGATAAAGGCACTCATATGTACGAACTGCCCCTTCCATTTCACAGAAATGGTGAATTGTTGCTTTAACATGTCTGATACGACGGGTATAGACCACCTATTTAAGACCATAGGTCCGGGACTGTTAAGCACCTTTCAGGCGGTCCTCGGAGTTATACCAAACTTTATACGCTCCGTATTCAGAAGCATTTTTGGAGGACTTCCGTTGATCCTGTTAATAATAGCAGGTGTCCTGATTGTAATTTTTCTGCTATGCAATGAACGTTCCAGTCACCAAGGAGATGGAAACTGTACTCCTGGAACGCAAATACCGTGATCGCATGGTACAACATCTGGGCACACCTCACCTATGGCAACTAAGCACCTCTTGGTTCCTGTCATTTAGACCAGTCTGGATGGACTGCATCCTACCTGTTCTCCGATTCCTGTTCTGCGGACACGAATGCGTGTTGGATCTCTGTCTGACACTTCCATCAGTTGCGCAACCGGACGTTGATGCTTTACTGGACCCGATAAAGGCCCATGTTCTGCAGTGTCCCCAGCGTATTCCTATGTTGATGGCGGCATTCTTAGAGCCTTCACAGGAAGTCTCTGCTCCTGTTGGAATGGATCCCGGCTCCTCCACTAACACTCAGGCCTTGGATGGCGCACAGGCTGCCCAAGTACCGGCTGCAGGCAGTACAGAAGATCATCTGTGTTTAATTGAGGTAATATGCGAGGTGTTATAGGGATCATCGTCTGCGAAGGCAGGCAACAGCGATGCTGTGTCTACCAGCCAGGACACATAAACATTTGGCTCGTCGTGTGCTGGGAAAAACTCGGCCTTTTTAAACAAACTCAAACTGCAACTCCAAAACAATTGACACTTTTTATGACCTGCATGGCTTTCCGATGCTTGTAGTCATTCGAACTATACATACGGACACATTAGAGCTATTGCTTGAGTGACAATTTCTCTCTTTTAGAACATTTTAGAGTTTTTTAAACATTTCTTAGCGAAACTATTGTTTTTACTATAGTCGCTTGCGTACTAGTATCTAGACAGCCTAGTGGTACGTTAGAATTTAATTATGTCGTCCAGTCAGATGAGGAGTGGGTGTTACATTCCATATAGGTACCCCAATATAGGCCCGGGTAACATCCCAACCTTTCACCTATATTCGTCCCTACATTACATACATAACGGGCTGCTAGGACTGACCCTTTACCTAGTTACAGTACTGCTTAAAGAACGTGGGGTTTTCCCTGAACAATAGCCTCATACATTATGCATGAGGATTCTTGGAAACTCAGCAGGACTACCATTTCCTGCATAATAACTATGTACAAGGTTAATTCCCGACGTCATCCTAAGTCTGACAATGGCACAGCAAGGTAGAACTCCTGGGGATACCTTTGGGTATATAAACACCACATCTTGCTGAGATAGTCAGAGGAGATCAGGACTTCCCTGCCGACACACTGACGCGAGATGCTGAAATTCCTGCATGCAGATACTCCAGCTTGCAGTGGTCTATCATCCCTTGCGGGGTGTCCAACTCGAGACCAAGATGGGGTCCCACAGTCTCTCACTTCAGAGAAGGAGGAGGAGCTTCCCTGTTTCCCGCGATTTGCAGTCCGCAGCGCAGCGCAGCTGTCAGAGCAGTTCGGAGCATAGCAGTTCGGAGCAGAGCCGCGGCCGCGACCGGGTGCGGCCAGGTGTGTTCAGCAAGAGCAAGAGCTAGAGCCGGCAAGAACTGGGGCAAGAACCGGGGGGCCAGAGATATAGGGGGCTGATCAGTGCCAAGTCCAGTTGAGCGGTGATGGGTTGAGCGGATTGGAGCAGCGGCCGTTTAAATACCTGCCCGCCCGCTCCTCTCTCCCGTCTCGCTCTTTGCTCCCGGTTCGCTCTTTGCTCCCGGCTCGCTCTTTGCTCTGTATTCCCACGGACCCGGAGGCATTGTAGCTACGGTGGTGTTGCTCTCGCTCACCTGCTACACTGAGCGAGGAGTAGCGCTGGGTCCTGCTGTACAGGGAACCGACCTGAGAGTATTGGTGAGCCCCTCCTGCTGAACTGGGAACTGAGCCAAACTGACCCAATCGGACTAAAACAGATTCAATCCGAGCAGGATTGTGATTGTGCCCTGAGTGAAGGGCATATAATTCAGAGGCCTTGTTCTAACCGCTCAACGGAGGCAGCCGGGAGGCAGGAGGCATGTTGCATGGTGTTCCAAAGCAAGATCAGGGGCTGAGAGCCGTGGAGCTGTGTTATTTACCTGTCCTCTTGCTTGCTTGTTTGTGCTTGAACTTGAACTCGTTAGTATAGCTGATCATTGCTGATGCGAGGATTTCTATACTAAATTAACAAACAAGCAGACACCGGTTCTGCGGCTACAGCACAGAAAACATTCCAACAAGGAAACAGCGCTTATACAAATTGAAAAGCTCCGCTCTTGAAGGAACTTTTGGCATTTTGCAATCTGTAAAGCTTTTAAAGTAGGTTGTTGCAGTGAGATCTCCTTAGTGAAAACTGGTTTTTTGCCTCTGATAGGCATTTTTCTCCTGTATAGAAGGTGGCCTTGCGGTTAGCCCCTTATGAACAGTATTATTTTGGGATACTCTAGTACATTTTGGATGAAGACATCACCGCATTGAATGAACTTGGAACTGTGGTGGTGGTGTCATTATTTGGGGACCTGGACCGTCTGGAATTGGGGCTATCGATCCTATTCTTGGGATACATCTACACAGAGAGAGAGAGAGCCTAGACGGATCATCCATTTGGTAACGCTGCTCAGTGCTCAGCATTTGGAGCCGCAGCGGGAGAGGTGGCGGGAAGAGGAGTCGCTTTCGCTTCCCTGGCCGTGACTGGAGTAGGGGTTGGAGCCAGAGCCAGAGCTAGAGCTAGAGCGGGACTCGCTCGCTCGCTTGCCTCCCCCTTCCCTTGGGGAAAGAGCTCCCGCGCAGAAGAATCTGTTGTCTGGCCTTGAGCGGTGACGGAGCAGGAGTAGGAGCAGGAGACCAGAGATCGGCAAATGAAGATGGGAGGCAAGTGAGGCAGGGGTGACCGGCATTCGGAGTTAGAGCTAGAGCGGGACCTGCCATTGCCACTGCAGGCTAACGCTCGCTCATAAATCTGCTCATCCCTGCATGCTCGTTTGCCCCTTCCCGATCCTTCCTGCCCGCATCAGCTGCATCAGTTACCTGCATCAGCTACCTGCTTCAGCCGCATGCGACCGCTGAGCCGAGTGCCGATTCGCGGCTGACCCGCTGAGAACAGTCAGTCAACAGAGAGCTGCAAAGGGGCAGGTAGCAGACAGTGGGGGAAGAGAAAGAAAAGTGAGAGTGGCCATCCTTAACGGCCCAGCGTGTGCCGGACGCAGTCAGTTAATCAGTAGCGAATCCTGCTCTCATCCCTCCAGCACTCCAGTGTGCCTGGTCCACTCGCAACCTCTACGCTATCTTTACGGACTCTTCGAAGGCCCAAGACAGGGTACCTTGGCTTTTTGCTATAAAACCGGTCAAAGCAAAGGATGCGATCAGGGAAGCAGAGGAGCGCAGTCCCACAAAAGAAAAGGAAACAGAGAGTCAAACTAGAGACATCTACTGTCGACACAGACCGGATACTCGACCTGTCGCCAAGTGCATCCGGAAGTACTACAGTTAGAACCTCCCATTTGCACTCGCAGGAAGCTGGCTTTGTCCATTACAAATCATCTAGCATTCAACCAAAAATAACGTAAAAATTTGCCTTTCTAAAAGATGCAGGGTCAGCTGTCTTCTCGAGTAATACAAAAATCAAGGGACTACCTATTCCTTTGAGCCCCGAAGTGACCATTTCCAAGGGCAGCTCAGGCGGCAACTCTGAGACAGGCAAGTCACAAACCAATAAAGCCATAGACATTAGCAAGTTTGAAGTGCTAGAACCAGTACAGGGGGAAGGTGACCCCAACATAACCATGTTGAGCAGTTTAGGGGTTCCACCTCCAGTCTTGGCTGCTATTGGGAGCACTCATACTACAACCATATTAACATACTTAGAGGCAACGAGTGACTCTGCAGTCAACACCGCAGCCTTCCCCCACGTCAGCTCAGATCTCATTTTTAAGTACATCGATCCACCAACAAAAACGGGCACAAAGGGCAGCACAAGCGATACAACGGAAGGGGGAGCGGTCACTTCTGCTACTACACCATCTGTATCACAAGAGCATCCACCACATTGGGGGGACGGCGGAAGAGACCTTGCCCAGGGCTTACATTATGGGCAGAGCTGGACTAGGCCTTCGCTATGCGAGGAGGACGCTTGTGTAGTGGAGAGGGATCTCTCCTTCTTAGAATCAAAAGAATGGGAAAACATGCTTTCATCATATGGCAAAGATGCTCCCGATCATTCCAGGCCCTCACCGGTCCCTAACGAGAGGAAGAAGGAGGACTTCAAACAGGAGACGGCAGGGGCTACAGCTCTGGACATTTTACAGAGGTCAGCTGATGCCATGACTTACCAAGCCAATAAAATGGACATACAAATCAGCCTTTTGAACACACTGGCGGTGTACGTCGCCAACATAGACGATAAAATTACAAATTTAAATAACTTGATAAGACATGCCCAAGCGGATGCTGACCTCCCGAGACAAAGATGCGATTGCTCACCAATAATTGAGAAACTAAGTACGCTACCAGAGATGATGGCAAAATTGATGGTAGACCTAAAAGAAATTACAAATGTAGAACCTCTCCTCCCAAGTACAAAAGATGGTGTCACAAGCCCTGTCAATAAAGACAAGGCAGCGGCAAACTCAAAGGTTAGGGGGGCCGCAACCAGGGTCATGTCATCATCCCTGGAAATATCGGCCACCGGCAGCACTATGAACAACTTACAAAAACCCTCAGCCGTGGGCAAAGTAGAGCCCATCTCACCATCCCAATTAGATCAGGACATGGAAGATCTCAACGGCAAGGGTAAAGACAAAGAAAGCGGAAAGGTCGCAACAAGATCCGCCGGTCTTAGCAAGATCTGAGTCTCTATCCACTGTTCAACACTTATAGACGAGCAGCCTCAACCAAATGAACAAAGATCATATAAGAACAGATGAGACAACCAAGGAATCAGAGACCCAAACAACCTCACCTGGCAACGTCAAACAAAATCAGATTAGCACCTCACCCCTCAAGAAGGAAAAGGATGTTGCCGGGGTCGACCCTGAGCACACGAGAAAAGGGGTGAAAACAGAGCCAACTATTAACATTCAATTGGCACTCTCGGATCCCAAGTCTTTGCCAAGGGCAGAGGGCCAAAGGTGCACCAGGCTAATAGAGCTGCCTGGTAGCAGCAATTCACCTAATCAGGCCCAAGCCACCTGTTCGTACAAAGATCACTTGGGCAATTTTACTACACTTGCGCAGGGCATGGGAGGTGAAGCGCCAGTTAGCCGAGGCGTAAACCAAAAGAGTCAAAAGAGCCCTAGAGTATTGATCATGTCGACTCCCATACCGGTGCACAAAGCAACGAAGGAGGCAACCCTCGGACCCTTGGCAGGAACTGTCCCAATGGACTGTACGCGAGGGCCGGAGACACTACCTGAGCCTCCTGAGGTCCTCTTTCATGGAGCTAAAACTTTCACGCTCTTTTATCCAGAGTATAAGTCCAAAGGCAGCTGCGACATATTAAACCGTGGAAACATCATGAAATTAATAGAAGCAATTGGCCTGTCGAAAGCTGTAACATCACAAGATATTACTTCGATAGAATTCATAGCACCAGGCCAGGGTCAAACAAATGAAGCCACGAAGGTCTCCTGGAGCTCGATAGAGGCAATGAATAAAATCCTAAGGCACACGGAAACCTTCAAACTGTGGGGCATCACCATACTCCCCGGCAGGGAACCAGGCTACCCACATGTTTCGCAGGAAACCCGAGCCATTAAGCGCCTAAGCGCAGGACAAAGAGCGGTCTATTCGGTCCTGAGGAGCGCCCGGGATAAAACTCCCATCTCCGATTCGAAAGAAAAAATAGCGAGAGTGGGCTAACACACATCAAACAGGGGACTGGAACAGGCCTGCACATGGTCATGGTTGGCGGGATCATTAAACTCAACCCGGCAGCTACGCTGACAAAACAATAGCCAAAAGGCCCAAGAAGCCTGCCCATTAAGGATCTGCTCTTGGAACATAAATGGGCTATCAAACAAACTGGGGGACAATGCCACGACCTCGTACGTATGGTCATTCGATATCATATTGCCACAAGAGACATGGCTCGCGGAGCCACAGCATCTGGAAGGGTTTAAAACTCATCACACTCCAGCTTTGAAAACGAAATTCTCGGGAAGAGGCAGCGGAGGTCTAGCTATCTACATATCAATAAATAATGCAATCACCTCATGGGACCTCGTAAGCTCTTCCCAATCTCTTCAGTCTGTGAGAATTTCTTTTAGTACCTACAAAGGCCAGCCTAGGACCATAATTTTATTGAATGTGTACATCCGTCCAAACTCTGCGTCCAGGCAAACCCTATCAGAGGAGGTGATAGCGACAGTGTTAGGAACGAGATCTGGATCCTTGAACGCAGATATTATACTATCTGGAGACTTTAATATGTGGCTAATGTCCAAGCTACAAATAAATGAGGTAACTAAATCACAGGAAAGTGACTGGGCCATACCACCGCAGGACCACCCCGGATGGACCAAGGAGGACCCGAAGGGCCGCACCTTACAAGGAAACCTGGAAAATCTTGGCCTTAGAGCCCTCAACGGGCGTTTCCTTCCGGATAAGCCACCTGGCCTCTCATTTTTATCAAAAACTGGTGCTTCCTTAATTGACTACATTTCGTCAGTCTTCCCCTCTTGAATCAAATTTCCGGCTTCGGGTTTGGCAACAGACTAGAGAGCAATCACAGCCCTCAAGAAATACTGCTTAGCACTAGGTTGGCACAACATGCTAAGGCAGGGGCACAAGCTTTCGAAAGCTTTACGATCAATTTAAAACGTATTAAATGCTCGGTCAAAAACCTACAGCAGGTAGCAATGGAGGCAAAACACATGATTACGTATACCAGCATAACAACTGTAGATCAAATTGCAAACTGGACAAATTTCGTAAGGAAGTTGTCATCCAAACAAGCAAAACCAATAAAGCATGTAAAAGTGATCGGGACCCAACAGTCGACCTCTTGGGATCCTGTGATACGATCGGCGAAAAGAAATATGAACCAGCTATGGCGGGAACTAAAAATAAAACCAATGGACCAATTAACTTTAACCAAACTGAGAGAATCTCGAAGACATTTAAAGACAGTAAAAAGAGAACTTAGAAGGGCCCATTGGAACTCTTTTTGGGCCAAATTATACAATGACATAAGGTCAAACAACTCTGCGAGGTTCTGGCGTACTATAAATAGTCTTGGAAGCTGTGTCCCGAAAGTTGCCTCGTCAAACATATTGGAGTCCGAGTGGTACTTCTTTCTGTACAGTCATTTTAACGATCGACAAGATCACACCCTCAATCAGGTCGTTGGCATAGAGGGCAGCAACGAAGTAACAGTGGCAAAATCGCCTCCGGAGCACTTTTGCAAAGCACTAATCAGGGAAGAGCATCTCCATAAAGGCCCAATAACGGAAAAGTATAAAGATAGGCAAAACCAAGTCAACAGCATTGAGCACAGGACAGTCCCGGAGGATCAAATTGAAAAGCAGATCAAAAAGGGTCGGAAAGATGGGGCCCCAGGACCCGGAGGCATTCCTCCAGCCTTGTTTAAGGAGGACCCGGCCTTCTGGGCCTCTAAGCTAGCTCCACTTTTCACTTCCATCTTAGAAAAGAATACCATTCCACCCTCTTGGCAAGGATCGATTCTCGCTCCAATCTTTAAAGGAGGAGACAAATAATCTCCAGAAATTTATCGGCTAGTCGCCTTAATAGATAACGAGGCGAAGTACTTTGCAGGGATACTGCTCAATTCACTACGGGCATGGGCCGAGGAACGCTCAGTAATCCCTCCAAACCAAACTGAATTCACAAGAGACACTAACACTACGGTTAATCTTATGGCTCTCTCTTGCTTGATAGATCAGGCAGAGTCTAGTACCAGACCACTCTACATGGGATTTATAGACTACAAATCAGCGTTTGATAAGGTAAATAGGGCCAAGGTGCGGCAGAAGCTCTCCTTACTGAACATACCCAATGGACTACTAAGAGCAGTACAGCTACTGCATCAGGACACATGGGTCAGGATCAAAATTGGTGACGGCTCTAGACTGTCTCGACCAATTTTAACAACGCAAGGTCTCAAACAAGGATGCGTCTTGGCCCCTACACTTTTTAATTTATTTTTATCGGACTTTCCGGAAGCCCTAAACACAGTCAACTCGCACGCTCCCAAATTAGGCAGCCTACAGCTGTCAAACCTATTATATGCCGACGACGTGGTTCTCCTAAGTAATACAAAGATAGGTCTACAAAGGCTCATGGATGCTACTGCCTCATACTCAAACAAGAACGAGCTCCAGATAAACAATAAGAAAACCAAAATCTTGGCGGTTCGTCCGGGAAGGCCCAAGAAGTTGGCATGGGTCTTAAACTCGGAAAGCATCAAGGAAACTAACTGCCAAAAGTACTTGGGAGTACTCTTCAATAACAACGGAAGATACAAAAGTCACTTGGGAGAGCAAAAAAAGAAAGGAACAGCGCTAGCATTTGCACATAGCTCTATCTACAGGAAATTATTCGGTCCAACATTCGCTCCAACACTTCAGGTGGCACAGGCAAAAATCATCCCAACTTTGACATACGGAAGCGAGGTGCTAAAAGGACGGGACAGCGGCCAACTAGATAAAATCATCGCAAAAATCTTTAGAACAGTCTTCCAGCTACCATCAAATACGTCCCCGGCACAAATCAGGTTGGAATTGGGAATCTGCAAACAATCACTGGGCAGAATGATGACTTTTCTAGTGAGCTGCCATAAACTGAGGATGTCAAAGGAAGGTAGCCTAGCGTATCAACTTTGGGCCAACCTGAACACAAAACGATGGCTAGCGGGGCATGTCTATTTGACAAGCGGGTTAAAAACCTTAGGCCTGAGCGATGTATGGTACCTACACGTCAGCCAAAACAAGTTCAAAAGGCTAGCAAAAATAAGCGCAAAAAAGCTCTCCTCTATGGTAGACAAGGCAAGTCTTGCAAGAAGAAGCCACGGTTGGATGACCCTTATCTCATATGATCAGTTGACACCTCAGATCTATTTAACTTCACCATTCAGTGCACACACTAAACTCTGCTTTTTAAAATTAAGATTAGGGGGTGATCCCCTTGTCTTGCCACCTTCCCAAATGGAAAAGAGAACATGCCCAGGAACCATGTCGGCTCTGTGGCCATCATAGGGAAGACATAATTCATGTTTTATGCCTGTGTCCAAGCCTCTTGAAGGAAAGAAGGTCCCTTCTACGGAGGGGCTGGAACAATAAGGAGGTCAGATCGTGTAGAGCTGCAGTATTGGCATGTTTTGATCCACGGAACACAAATTTAAACTGCGCACTGGTAAGGTTTATGGACCATGCAGCAAAAAAACTGGGGGAGGGGATAAGTCGACCGCCACTTCAGGCAGCGACACAGACTTCAGGATCCTTACAATAGCAGGACAAGTTTTCTTGCGGGCATTTAGACATACGAAAATCTGTTGGAAAGCTCTAAACAAAACTGCTACCAAAAAAGGGGTTGGTGGATAGGCTGGCTAAATCTGGGACTTAATATATAATCTCACGACCACAAATGCCCCCAAGGGATTGACATCACTAGCATGTCTGGGCAATGTACCTATAAGAGAGCTCGGACATGTTGGGGGCCGGGCCTTTTTATAGGAATCGGGGTTCAATTTTATAAAATTTAACAAGTGTTTTATTCTATTTTTTACTTTTTGTATTTGCAAAGGTTTTTTAAATCATGCAATAAAGTTATACCAATTTATACCAGTCTCTCACTTCAGGTAATGGGGTTGACTTTATCCTAGAGGGATTCTTGGCTTAACACCTACACACATGCTAGGTACACTTAGGTGCATCTAGTTAGGACTGCATCGTAGGAGTACGCATTTTATTGTCATGTATTTTATATACTTGCCTGTATTCATGGTTATAGCAAAATGGTAGAAATCTACCATCCTTTTACTTTCTTAATGCTTCTAATCATTTATATCTATTACTGTCTAGTGTTGTTTGAGCACACCTATTTTACACTAGAATAACGACTGTTCAATAAATGCTTATTGAAAAACATCCATACCATTTATTCTGTGTGTCTCTCTGAGACCAAGGGCCATATGTAGGTGGGCTAATACCGGTCAGTAACGGCCGAAAATCGGTAAATTTCCCGTTACCGACCGGTATTTAGACCTTTGCGATGTAGGAGGCCGTATTTAAGGAGTCGGTATTTTACCCATTCGTTATTTTAAGGAATCGGTAAATTACCGATTCCTTAAATCCTATGTAGGGAGCACTCAAGTGAGTGCATTTTTGGTTTAAGGATTCGTTATTTACCACCAACTACAAGTTGGTGGTAAATACCAATACCTTTTAAAAAGCAATTTTGTGCTTTTTAAAAGTGCCATGTGGCAGACATACATGCCCTTAGGGCATGTATGTGCGCCACATGTGCACACATGCACGATTCAGGGGTGCAACAGGGTGTCAATTTGACACCCTGCCACCCTTGAATATGCTCCCCTATTACCGATTCGGTATTTACCGAATCGGTAATAGTGAATGGCTTCCCATTCATTCCTATGGGCCTCCAGGCCCATAGGAATGAATGGGAAGGTATTCCTTATTACCGATTCGGTAAATACCGAATCGGTAATAACGAATATTACCGAATCGGTAAAATTTACCGAATGTTTACCTACATTCTATTTACCGATTCTTAAATACCGAATCGGTAAAATTCGGTATTTAGGAATCGGTAAATAGAAATTACCTACATATGGCCCCAAGTGAGCACGAGTAACTGAGCGAAAAGTAGTACACTGTTTCCATGGTCCTGAGGGATCAGGGTTGTCATGTTCGATAGTTGCCAAGAACTATTCTCTCCTTGGGAAGAGGAGTTTCTAGTGGCACTGTGAGCTAGCTGGTATACAGGCCAACATACCCGGTAGGTGTGTCTAGAATCAGTCTTACACCAATCCTGTAGTGTATGTTGTCTAAACGCGCAGATCCTATATAGGTTTATAGAAACTACACTACCCTTGGCGACAGCATTGGGTTGCGGTTTTACTCTGTGGCAACTAAGACACATGGTCCCAGAGGCGGTACCCAGAGGAAGGTGAAGTATTTTCTGTTCCTTGAGCTCTACCTCAAGCCCTTGGAAAAACCCAAACAAAGAAGCTGCAGAAAGTTGAGTCCAGTCTTTTCTCTGTCCAAGACCGAAGCAGCCACTGCAGGCCAACACAGCAAAGCACACAGCAAAGTGGTAGTTCCTTCTCACAGCTTCTCCAGCTCTTCTTCTTGGCAGGTTTCTGAGTCCAAAATAGTTCTAAAATCCTGGGGTCTGGGCCCCAATATTTATACCACATTTCCCTTTGTTCTCTTGTGGCAAAGAGTGTCTGTGCTCATTCCAAACCAGTTCTGTCCTCTCTGTCCCAGCTTCCTGGCAGGAGGTGGAGACAGCATTGTCCAAGGCAGACCAGGCCCTTTCAGGTGAAAGGAAATCTCCTCCCACTACTCTAAATGAAGCCCAGGTCTATTCAGCCCAGCCCTGACTCATCCAAGATGGGCAGGACACACCTTGACCCCCCAGTGGCTGTCTACAGTGAATGCACATCCCCAGTCTCTGTCACTCCAGAGCCAGACAGTCAATCCACAACCTAGCAGAGGCACACAAGATGGTTAAGCAAGAAAATGCCTACTTTCTAAAAGTGGCATTTTCAAACACACAATTTAAAAACCATCTTTACTAAAAGATGTATTTTTAAATTCTGATCTCAAACTCCATTCTCCTATCTTGTCCCAGTGGAGAGTTATGCTTGTAAGATATTACAAAGCAATTCCCATTGATTCCTAGCGGACATATAGCCTTTTCATAGTGAAAAACTAAATGCACAGTATTTCACTATCAGGACATGTCACACACCGGCAGTACATGCCCTACCTTTCACATACACTGCACCCTGCCCATGGGGGTACCCTGGGCCTACCTGAGGGGTGTCTTACATGTAAGAAAAGGGAAGGTAAGGGCCCGGTAAGTGGGTGCACTTGCCAGGTCGACATGGCAGTCACTAACTGCGCGCAGACACTGCAGTGGCAGGTCTGAGATACACTTACATGGCTACTTCTGTGGGTGGCACAACCAGTGCTGCAGGCCCACTTGTAGTATTTGATTTGCAGGCGCTGGGCACACACACTACACTGTAATAGGGACTTAGCAGTAAATCAAATAGCCAATCATGGAAAGACCAATCCATAACACAATTTACATGGAGAGCATATGCACTTTAGCACTGAATAGCAGTGGTAAAGTGCCCAGAGTCTCAAAACCAACAAAAACAGGGTAAAAAAATAGGAGGCCAAAAAGCAAAAAGTCTGGGGGTGAACCCGCTGAAAAAAGCCAAGTCTAACAGGCAGCATAATGATAGCATACCTCCGAAGAAGATAGGATAAAAGAGTAAGTGCTGATGAATAAGGGAAGAAGCTATAGTAATAGATGAAGGAAGAACAATAAGAGATAATAACATTGCCTATATTTGGGGTGAAGGCTTCCCTTCAAGAGTCAGAAATTGGACGAGGGAGCGGATGAGATAGTAAAGGCTAGTGGGTGGTTCTATGCTGTCCTCAATACTTTGGGCCTGATTCACAGAACTAACTTACGTCAAAAACGTAAAGTTAGTACTTTTGGTATTCACAGAATACACTTACTCATTTTGGTATTCACAGAATGAACTTACTCATTTCGGTATTCACAGAAGTTAGTAGTCCTAACTTTAGGACTCCTAAATGCCTTCTGTGAATACCGAAAGTCTTAAAGTTAGGATTTTTCTCAGTTTAGGAGTAGTAAAGTTAGGACTCCTAACTTTTCTGGTCATTAACACAAACAAGAATCACCCTTAAAAAGATGGTGTCCACAGAGTAGAAAACAGTTGTGTGTGCTTCTAAATATGGCCCTCAAACATGCAGAATGTCGACAGAATGGGGGATGGTAAAAGGGATTGGTGTTCAAATTTGAGCACCTTCAGTTCTACCCACTGGGCAGATTTTCTTAAAACTTAACACACTTCGGGCCTGATTACGACTTTGGCGGTGCGGCACCAAGTCTGCCCCACCGCCGCAAAACTAAAGCTGTGGTTAGACCATCCGCCAGATTAGGAGTTTCTTCCTGTCTGGCAGGCTGGTTTTGGCATTGCCACGGCGGTGCCTCAGAAAATGGGCACTGCAATGGTAACGCCAAAAACAGTTCCTGCATGGCATTGACTGAAAAGTCCATGTGGTGCAGGAACTGGGGTGCATGCACTCAGGGGGGCACATTTGTGCTCCCCTGCATGCATCCCCAACAGGTAAGGTCCAGGGGGCCCTGCTTGGCCCCCTTTGTTTCCTCTCTGCCACAGTGTTCATGGAGTAGGAACCTCCATGACACAGTCGGCGGAGAGGAAACTCGTAATATGCTTGGCGGGACTGTGTCAGTCCCGCCAAGCATATTGTGGGCTCCTGACCGCTGTAATACCACCAGGGAATGGCGGTTCCATGGCAGCTGTGGCAGGGCAATGGCGGTCTGACCACCCTAATCATAATAGGGCAGTCAAGAGACCACCACCACCGTACCCCCACGAGTCTGGCGGTCTGTGGACCGCAAGACTCATAATCGGCCCCTTTTTGACGGTAGAAGATTAACAAACGCTTGTTAAAAAGCAGATAAAATTCTGGTGAAATATAGAATTTACATTAGGATAAATAGAAAAATACCTTATGTTGCTGAATAAGTCTGAAAAATATAGGATAATTTAAAAAAAACCTTCAAAAAAAGTATGCAGAACATTTTGTCTACCATAAAGATCCATGAAGTCAACAGACTTTGTATATTCATGAAGCTAGGATTGCTTCAAGCTCACCACAACATTCCAGGCAGCATTTATATTTTTGAACGTCGTAGTACATTTTTTCAGTCTATCTCGTAAGTATTCAAATAAATACATTAATAACCTATTTTATATATATTGTCCATTCTAAACCATTGTTTTCCCATTTCAGGACACTTTCAACTACAGGTTGCTGCCAACCAATTCAATGATACACATTTTATCAATCTTAGAAGAGTGAAGGACTGAGTCAGATTTGCCGACATGTATACCTTTAATTACAGAATTCACACCACTCTACAGTGAGTGCTAAACTTCCTGAACTAACTTGCGAAGTCCTGGAGAGTACAACATAACCATCAGTGAAGTCTGTAACTGAATATCCATTAGGTGATTCCTGACACACTATGAATATTGTTCCCCCACTGTTGGGGAAGGGAACGGAGTTATTCAAAAATTGCCCTTCAGTTGTCAACAGAGGTACAAAGTGTCTTCTGTCATGAACCAGCATTTTCCCTTAAATGTAAATAGAGAAGTAAATAAAAACTTAAATAATGTATTGTAAGTTTTAACTCGTTGAGCCCAAGCCTAATATTAATCATAATTAATATTATTATATGTAAATAAAATCTGACCAGTCACACTTCCACTAAAATATTCAGGTTGGAATTCAAATATTTTGGAAATAATGCAGAGAGTAGGTAAATATTTTCAACTAAGTAATGTTGTATTCCTCTTAGGGTGTCCATACACGGGCTTTCCTGTATCATGTCCTTATATAGGCACAATTCGCCCTGCCCTTATATAGGCATAAAATCCCAGTCCTTATTTAGGCATTAAACCGTGCACTCCAAATACAGGCATGGTCTCCGACATCCGTCCACCCTAACGTCACAACGAGTTCTTGAAGAACAGACCCTTAGGCTTCGGGAGTTTCCCTAGCACAGGACTATTGATTTCTTCAAGGACTCATCTATTATGCATGAACCGTTATACCTTAGGGGTTCATTCATGACGTCTTCCGCTGTCCAACTCACGTCAATGCTAACATTATGAGGTACCTCTCAGGTATAAATATACCTTCCCTAGCCCTTGTAAACTAGAGGAGACCTCGACTTCAGAGGAGCCCGTTTCCCGGCCTGACGCACTGAGAAGACGCTGTCATCCCTGCACGCAGAGAGTCCAGCTTCCAGTGATCTGACTTCCCTTGCGGGGTGTTGGAGTTCGAATCTGGCAAGAGATTCCTACCTCTCTCATTCTTAAGGTATGGAGCTGACTAGAACCTAGAGGGACTCTTGGCATACTAGGCATACTAGACTTAACATACTCTTAGTATACCATAGTAAGGAATACTTCACCTACTTCATACCTCTGCCTACACCTAGGTTAGGTTAGGCACATTGGGAGTAGAACTAGCTTAGAAACGCATCGTATGAGTACTCGCATTTTTAGTCTGTGTTATTTATGTAAATGAATATCTACTAAAGATCATGCTAGCGCAGTATTATTTATTTCTACTGCTTACGCTGTACATTATTTATCTTGCATACTGTCTTGTGATCGTAATGTTGTATTCCTCTTAGGGTGTCCATAAACGGGCTTTCCAGTATCATGTCCTTATATAGGCACAATTCGCCCACCCCTTATATAGGCAAAAATTCCCAGGCCTTATTTAGGCATTAAACCATGCACTCCAAATACAGGCATGGTCTCCGACATCCGTCCACCCTAACGTCACAATGAGTACATGAAGAACAGACCCTTAGGCTGCGGGAGTTTCCCTAGTCCAGGACTATTGATTTCTTCAAGGTCTCATATATTATGTATGAACAGTTATTCCTTAGGGGTTCATTCATGACGTCTTTCGCTGTCCGACTCACGTCAATACTAAACATTCCTAGGTACTCTCAGGTATAAATATACCTTCCCTAGCCCTTGTAAACTAGAGGAGACCTCGACTTCAGAGGAGCCCGTATCCCGGCCTGACGCACTGAGAAGACGCTGTCATCCCTGCACGCAGAGAGTCCAGCTTCCAGTGATCTGACTTCCCTTGCGGGGTGTTGGAGTTCGAGTCTGGCAAAGAGATTCCAACCTCTCTCATTCTTCAGGTATGGAGCTGATTAGAACCTAGAGGGACTCTTGGCATACTAGGCATACTAGGCTTAACATACTCTTAGTATACCATAGTAAGGAATATTTCACCTACTTCATACCTCTCCCTACACCTAAGTTAGGTTAGGCACATTGGGGTAGAACTAGCTTAGCAACGCATCGTATGAGTACTCGCATTTTTAGTCTGTGTTATTTATGTAACAGCTTATGTACTAAAAGATAATGCTATCGCAGTATTATTTATTTCTACAGCTCACACTGTACATTATTTATCTCGCATACTGTCTTGTGATCGTAACAGCACATTTTACTTACACCAGAAACAAGACTGTTCAATAAATCTTTTATTGAAAACGCCCGTCTATTCCTTTCTGTGTAACTTGGAGAAAACTAAGCATGCACGACTGAGCTGAGTGAAATAGTTATCTATTGTTTCCACGACTCTGGGACACGTTCTGATTCTAAAGGGAAACACAGTGGTCATGTTTTACGGCTGCCAGAAACTACTCCCTTCTTGTTGTCAAGGAGTTTCTAGTGGCCTCTGAGCTAGCTGGCACAAGTAATTAAGTTTAATATACTCGATAGGGACATACTGACCTTAGTCCTATGTCAAACCTATAGGATATATTATTCCAATGCGCAGAGCCTATTAGGGAAATAGGAGCTACACTACATAGCGCCCAACATTTGGTAAGGCGGTAATTCAACGTTAGATACTGAGTAACTCAGCCGTGCCCTTTTCTCTCAAGACCCCTACCCATATACTCCAAAAGACGTCTGGAGTGGGCAGGGTTTAGTATCCGCCACGGCTACATAGGGCAGTACCCTATATATTAGCTGTTTGGTTTTCTCAACGTTGAAGGATACAGTGTTCCAAAATATTGTGCACCTTATCTTTGTTTCCTTGAAACTTGTTCTACATTTTTCAAACAACAAAATGCCTGACAATGACAATAACACCGGAAACAGTGGAGCTGCGGCTGATCAAGCCCAAGCAGCAGTTTTTAACAATACAGGTTTAAATGAAACCGAGGAGGGTGTTATAGACATCGCTCCAAACTTAAGAAGAGCCATCACTATAAAACTTATAAAACATGGCCTACCACCAAGAGGCGGTAGAGCAGTTTTCGTGATAGAGGCACATGAATCCTTTCAGACAGAGGTATTCTATTCATGGGTAATATTTCCTGAATCCAATCCAGTAACACACATGTTTCACTTCTACAAAGAAGATGATCCACCAGAGGAATACATTCCTTTCGAGGATATAGAAATTCCATTAACATACCAAGAGCATCAGCTTTGGTTTAAAGGCGCCCTAAAACATCACAAAAACATTACCAGGCTCGGTCCACTAGGTAGACCAGGAGCAACATGGCCGGTTCTAGCCGGCTACACACCTCATCCTGACATTGAAGAGATGTCAGACGAGGAATTACTTACTCAACTCACAGAGTTAATAAAAATCTACAGACAATTGGTCCAATATGTCATGCGGACTTTCACATTCCAGCAACCACTGACACTTCCAAATCCAACTCCCCAACAGGGGAATACACTAAAAATTACACCACAGACTCTCTACGCAGTCATGGGTAAAATGCCCACAAAACGTGAGCAAATTCCATTCTGGATAGCTCAAAAAATTACTCAAATCGAAGCAGTATTTCCGAATACTAGCCCGTATGAGAAACACAGAATCCTAACAATCAGTTTACCGATGGGGATCACACCACAACTGGAAGACTGTACCACTTGGGGCTCAGTCTTTGCTGCCATCTATACTAAAACACATGGTATTCCGTCAATTGCGGTAATCCCAGAGGTCCTGAAACAAATTCAAAATGAATACGGGGCAGAGCCTGCTCTGAATTTAGGTATGAAATTACTGAAGAATTTCGACCAGGTCTCAACAATAATATTATCTAATATTAAAGGGAGGCAGCAGCAGTGGCGATCCGCCAAAAATTAAGGGAATTCGATGTTACAGAACATCAAACTGAACTACCCAGAATAATTGAACAATCTTATGCAGAATTAGGCAGAGATAGTTTGGGTGGAAGACCAGTGAAGCCGAAACTATCTGAAAGTCCTGAGAAGGACTCTATTAAACAAACTCCTACATCTTCTAAAAAGAAGTGGGAGACTAATAAACAAAAGTCAAATGAGAAACGTTCTCAATCCCGGGGTAGGTCTCCTCGAAAGGAGCCCTCTGAAAGGAGGTATAACCTCAGGAATAGGGATAATTTAAGAAAACCTGATAGGTATCAAGATACTGATACACGTTCCTCTCGTCCCTTTCAGATCTCATCACAGACTTCGGAAAGAAGAGGACGATCAGAACATAGAGAAGAACGCGTGAAATCGAAAGAAGATAAACACGCTCCAAAAAACAAAACAAAACCTCAATTCTCCAAAAAGAAAGTAGCAGGTCTGAAGATCAGACATGCCGAGAATACTGAGAACACAACTCAAGAACGGAGAATGGGCTCAGACAATGCTGGACAGTGTAGCAGAAGTCACAATAGTTCGCCAGAACCTGAAGGAACTTCTGGAGATAGTGGACTTGAAGGAGTACATTACAGTTGAGACTGTAGACACCAGGGTTAGTACTCCACAAAAGTTATATGAAATAACACTCCGGATGGAGGGAGACAAGCCAAGACAGGTGAAAGCACTTTTTTGGGAAAGACTATCGAGGGGCTATGTCATACTTCTAGCAGAAAAAGACTGGCCACCACAATTTGTCAGGGAGTGCCCACATGGCGAGGACATTATTATGCCTGCCTTCTCCAACCATATTTCAATTCATCTAAAATATACATATGCCAGGAAATGGTCAGTAGCCCAGGCCCCAGCATTATATAAGAATCATGTAGGATGGGATGAGGACTCACCTCACCATAAAATACATCTGAAACATGAACCAACTGCACAAAGGCAGTACCCGATAAAGCAAGAAGCTAAAAAACAGGTCAGGGAGATCTTACATCAACTTGAATACCAAGGGGTGATTGAAACATGCACCTCCTCAATGAACAATCCTTTGTTTCCTGTCTCCAAACCAGACAATACATATCGTCTAGTTTTGGATTACAGACACTTAAACACTTGTTCTAAAACTTTTGCAGTGCAAAATGCACATAGCACAGCATTAATGAATAACATTGTGCGTAAAAAATACAAAACAACATTAGACATCTCAAATGGTTTCTTTTGTCAAAACATAGCACCTGAAAGCAGGTACTTAACAGCATTCTCCATAATGGGGACCCAGCGCCACTTTTGTCGACTCCCACAAGGGTTCAAGAACAGCCCAGGTTTATTCTCAGCGAGGGTAACGGAGTTACTACAAATTTATGACAATGAGGCATTGTCCTATGTCGATGACATCTATCTGACGGACGATGACCTGGACAAACACTTGAACAGGGTAAGCACCATTATACTGGGCTTCGCCTCTGAGGGCTACAAATTCAACTTTAAAAGTCCCGAATTGCCCATCTCAATGTCCTATTTCTAGGATATGAGCTTTCAAGTGAAGGCAAGAGCTTGGCAGCTAACTTTTAGAAAAGTGTGCGCTGCTCCAACCTCCAAAAACGCTAAAAAACTTACAATCCATCCTGGGTTTCCTAAATTTTGGAAGAACATACATTCTAAATTACGCAGAAAGGGTTAAACCTCTCTACGCATTAATCAAACCTGATTTTTCAATCAAGAATTGGACACAAGAACACACAGAAATCTTGCGTTCACTCCAGGCTAACATGTTAGCAACAAATCACTTACAAACACGCGTAAGTCAACGAAACCTGGTGATCCGAATAATTTCGGGTCAATGCGGATTCCCCTACTTAACCTTCAATGAGGGTGAGAAAATACCAATAGCATACAAATCTCATTTGTACACACAAGCGGAAATGCGCTTCAGTTCAACTGAAAAAATTCTAACAGCAGTTCAAACCGCTGTAGCAAAAGAAAGAGCCTTAGCCCAAGGGAAACGCATTATTGTCGTAACCCCAGTACCAGCTTTAGAAGCGGTCACAAAAGCAAGCATTCCAAATGCTAAAGCATTACATCCAAGATGGATACAATGGGTTAATTCTCTTGCTGCAACAGATGTTGAATATGTTTTTGATCCAGATTTAAAAACACAAGCATTCCTGCAATATGAACAAGAATGTCCTCTGCCTACTAAAATTCTGCCTCTCGATCAGTACGAATTCATAATTTACACTGACGGATCCGCACAGCCCACAACAGGGAGTAAGCAAGCTTACAGTGCAGCGTGTGCAATCGTTAAAGGTCGCATGCGAGATGGCATCTTCAGACCTATGGTCACAAAAACTCAATCTCTAGGGGATTGTACTGCTCAGCGAGCTGAACTACAAGCATTCAAACTGGCACTTGAAAGTACAGATCGAGAATTCCCCACACTGATAGTGTGCGATTCCTTTTACTGTGTTCAGTCGTATAATGAATATATACAAAACTGGCTTGAAAATGGTTTCAAAGATGCGAAAGGTGGCACAATAAAGCACAAAATGCTTTGGGAACAAGTAGTTCAGTTGAAAAACGAACTACCAAAGGCTCACGTGATCCACACACTGAGTCATCAACGTGATGGCGTTCACGTTGCAGGAATTCATTGGCTGACGAAGCCACAAAGGGGGCTGTTCAGACGGCTTCCGTAGCTGCGATCACTCGTTCAAAAACGAAAATAGACGGTGAGATAATGTTGGCTGTCAATGCTTCAAGCAAAGGCAGCAGTGCAGCGTTACCAAAAAGTTTCCACTCAAGTACTCTTATGTAATTGATGCGAACAACGTTCCTTTTGCTCGAATCCCTGGAGTGGGGGATAGGGTAATTCCAAACATGGAACGTAGAGCAGCTTTGATTTATGAAGCACATTTGGGGGAGGGTCTGTCACATCTAGGGATCTCTAAAACAATTTTGACGTTAAAAGAGATGTACTGGTGGCTAGGAATGAATACACATATTCATATCTTCATCAATGACTGCATAGACTGTAAACAGCAGCGAGAAAGCCACCAGACACCATGCTACGAATGTAGCTGCCCAGTACAGACACCATTGTTAGACAGCATTAGACTATCTATGTGCAGGCATCCCTCTGGACAAATGCATTCCCACAAATACTGAATCAAGGTTCCTATGGATATGGCCTCAGCGCTCGGCTGACGCTCGAACTGTTATAAAAGATTTGTGAGTCTTTATCGGCACATACGCAATAGGCACGCTACATTCTGACCAGGGCCCTGCGTTTAGCTCTCGGGCTTACAAAGAAGCCATGGCCAGTCTGGGCGTTGCATTGCGGTACTCCTCTCCATTCCATCCTGAGGGAAATTCGGTTGTAGAAAGGAAAAACCGGGACATAAAGCAGTCTATAACAGCTAGGGTATTAGGTTCGGGTGATGGGTGGGTCAAACATCTTAATGGGGTCCAACGCTCATTGAATAATCTGCCAAGAAGTTCTCTAGGGGGTCACTCCATATGAGGTCCTATTTGGGACAAGAATGTGGGTACCAGATCTCGATGACGTAGGCACAGTGGTGAAAAATAAAACATTTGATATCAAAGATCGTTTGGCTGTTTTACAGGAACTGAATGAGTTAAGAACAAAACAAAGCAACGTATTCCTACAGCCAACCACCACTGAGGAAAAACCGGCGGTCCCAGCAAGGCCTGTCTGGATTCCAAAAGTTGGGGATCTAGTCAGAGAAAAGATTGCGGACAAGAAGGAATTTGGACCTTCTTACAGACAACCAGTACCTGTCCTAGCAGTTCAAGGAACAAGAACAGTACTTCTGCCGCCCCTTGCTGGAAGAAAGGAGAAAATATTTGTGTCCATCGACCTCATCAAACCACAGTATGTGGCCAATACTAAATAGTAGACCACGTGGACTCCGACCTAGTAGCAGACACACTCCTCTCACTACTATCCAAGAGGTTCAGACTGAAAGACTGATAACAATCGAGAATTCAGCTGTAACAGATGGAGGACTAAGCAACAACGCTAAGGAACTCATCCCTCTTGAAAATCAAGTAACAGTTCGTCCAAATACACCTGTCTACACCAATGTAGCAAGTGATCAACTGGTTCCAGCGATTTCCACAAATCCTGATGCAATTCCAACAATTGACAGAACTGCTTCTGGCTATTTAATTAACTTTGATACATTCTCAGAAGATCCGAGTGAACCTGAAACGACGCCAGCATCATTGAAATTCAAGCAGCAAGTACAAGACTTTCTTCACTTTCTGAAAAAGACTTATTTGGTTTCTCCATGGATTGAACTCTGGATTATATCTGGACTTTTTGTTTTCCTGCTCTGGCTAGCTTTGGTTACAACTGTGAGCGTGCTTATAAGTGGCAGATACATCCATGTGAACACTGAAGGAAAAGACGTGAACGTACTTTTGAAACCTCATAAATCTTCCCATCGTGAAGCAAGAGACTTGTCATCAGTGAACATCACAGCTGTTCCTATACAGGATGGTATAGTGTGGGACAAAACAGATTTTGATATATTCGGTCCGACGGAACAATTGAACATTCCACATTTGTTTAAAATGTCACTAAGTGATCTAATTACGTCCAGTACCTATTCAGATGATTGGGACTTTGAGACTGTTAATGACATAATGTTTGACCTAGAAAAATCTGCTGCATTTTCTAAAAATGAATATTTAGAGGGTTCATCAGACTATGAACAACTGTATTGCTATAACCACTATGGTCATCATTATTTGCATAAATCTGCATTTCCTAGAAATGTGTTTATGTTTAACCAATGGGAGCATTGTCCTACACCACCACAAGGTAGTTCAAAAACATTTGCTAACAAGTTTCCATATTTTTCAGGATACAATACATCTAATCCAGAAATGTTTTACTATAAAAATGTAAACAAGACAGGACTGAAAATTATGTTAACTAATACGAAACAGATTTACTCTGCAATATTTATTGCCCAACTGTCTAGACAGGGTTTCGACTTTTGGAAAGACACAATACACACAAAAACTGTCTGGGGTACAAAAGATTGGCAAGGGATAGAAGCTTTATTTAGAGCCTGCATCATCCCTGAACAAATAATGTTTTTGAATGAAACTGTCCAACAAACATCTTGTCTTGGACTAGCCAAGATCAAGGAGATGAACACACCTTCTGTACCAACACCTGCCACTGATAATAATACACAGGCAGTGGTGACAGTTGACAATATACTACAACTCAACAGATCTAATCCTGATTGGAAAAAATGGTTGATCTGGCCCACAGACACGAACAACTGTCAGGAAAGATTCCTGAATAAAACTCAGGGCTTTACTATTCATAGGCCAGACCCAAGATACGTCCAAAGACAGCATCCGGGGTAGTAACAACATACAGTGTAGGAAAATGATGCCTCGATTGGCTTCAGAAATCTACACTACAGGATGTGAAACAACACTTATCCTTACTTACAGAAGACGCAGGCCTTAGGGACTTCTTGCTTGGACCAAGAAAGCCGCGTCAAAAACGTTTCATATATGCCGGCATTTATGCTGCCTATAATGAAGCATGGAAAGTGTCACAGATGGAGGCCGCAGAACGAATACGTGAACTTGATCGTATTAACTTAGAGAAAACTCTCTCTGTGGTCGACAATGGGTTAACAACTTTGTCCTCCAGAATATATTCATTGGATGGCATTGTATCCTCTGCTATCGACATACTAGAACAAGATTTGGCGATGTTACAACAAGGCCAATCTCAATTGCGTTCTATTGTGTTATTAAGCTGGACGCTGCAATCTTTGCGTGCGGGCTATGTGCCTTGGCGTTTCATCAACACGTCAGCTCTGTTTGCAGAATACAATCTAACTGATAAACAGATCGAACTGGCACAAAGAGGAGCAAAGAATACAGTGCTGAACATTGAAAAACTGGAAAAGTTACCATTCACAGTGGCAGAAAAACCAGCTACAGAATGGCTCATTCATGGCAAAATCACATTACCTGTGACTACTTTTCAGTTTCAGTATTGCCTCACACAAATGCAAGCAGGCAAATATGAAAGGTTGGGTAACGAATACATTAAGACATCTTGGGATTTACCGTATACATATAGATGTTGGAGTGGGGATCGTGAAGTGTTTTTGAGCGGTACACACTGTAAACGTGCACAGAGCGGTTCACTTATATGTCGGGACATTTCTTTACACGGGGCTTGTAATGGTTCTGTGGCAAATTTGTCTTGCCATCAGCAGGGTACACCAGCTGCTGTGATTAATCCAACATTTGGACAACTTTCTAATGGGAGTTACCTCATGTTGAATGATCAAAGTTGCTGCGGCATGTCGCCAGGCATCCCATATCTAGTAACGGTCAACTCCAGGGTCACTTGCTGTATGCAAGTATTGTTTGCCCCAATAGACACAGTCAGGGAGTCGCCTCTATGGCCTTCGCTGAACGTCTCTTTTATAAGATTTGATACTTTAAGCAGAATGAAAGCCATGCTTTTACAGCAAACAGTGCCTTTGACCTCGGCCAAAGAAACCTATGATCTACAAGTAGCAAGGACTTCGACTGAGATACAGACTTTAATACGTACAAACTGCCCTATACATTTCGTAGAAATGATAACACGTATCTTCAACATGTCTGATACAAGTGGAATTGTACATGTATTTAAGAGCATCTGTACCGGTCTGTTAGCACCTTTCCAGGCAATACTCGGAATCATCCCGAAATTTGCACATTCGGTGTTTGGTGGCATACCATTAATTCTAGCACTTGTTGCCGGAAATCTATTTCTCTTCCTGCTATTACTCTATGGCCAGCCTATTCGCAGACATCACTCCGAGCGAAATGGAGAAAGCTCTCCTTGGACGAAAGCGCCGTGAGCGAATAGTACAGCTTTTGGGCATGACTCGTCTACGGGAACTTAATACAACGTGGTTCCTGTCATTCAGACCAATCTGGCAAGATTGCATCTTACCTGTTCTACGATGCCTGCTATGCGGTGAAGAATGCGTGTTGGACACTTGTCTAACATTTCCATCAGCAACGCCAATGGATGTCGATACTCTGCTGGTCCCGATAACGGCCCATGCTCTGTGTTGCCCCCAGAGGCTGCCTATCCTGATGTCAGCATTCATTGAGATCTCACAGACGCTTCCGGCTACTGCTGAGGTACGAGAAAGACCTACAGGCACACAGGTAACAACGGACGCGAACATTGCTGCGGCAACCTATGCTGAAAGCGATGCTTCACATCTCTGTGCAATTAATCTACTACACGAGGTGTTCCAACTGACACCAACCTCAGTGGACGATGTTTTGTCTACAGAAATAGATGATCTCATGTTTACACCAGACCCGTACACTGACTCTGATTCAGCCCACAGTGTTCCAGAGATGCAGTAACAATTTGGCCTTCATACTTCAAAAACTTGGAACTTTTTCCCATTTTTCGAACTAAAATGGCACTTCAATCTGCTTCAAGTAGAACTAGCCTTATAGTACAGACTTCGCGGTACTTCCTCAGACACTTTTTTCATAGTGTTAGTCTAAAAAAGTTCATTAATTTCCATGACATGAAATGACTTTTGATTTTGAAAAAACTTATCAATCATTTTGTCACATGTAAATATTTCTGCATATTTCATTCAAATTGCATTTTATTTTAAATATATGCCTGAAATGTAAAGCAATGCTTCAAATGTCCATACCTTTTGCATTCTAATGGGTTTTTAAATGC
The DNA here is from genome assembly GCA_963921515.1 of Calotriton arnoldi. Lineage (NCBI taxonomy): Eukaryota > Metazoa > Chordata > Amphibia > Caudata > Salamandridae > Calotriton > Calotriton arnoldi. The sequence continues at coordinate 1,167,537 of CAWUFW010000934.1, forward strand.
CTTTTTAAACGGTTTTAAGAAATATTTTAGAAATATGCGGTACTCCATTTAATGTTTAGCATTTTAAATGTTTAGCATTTTAGTAATATCGTACACACGAAAGTGGAGTGGGTGTTGTATTCCTCTTAGGGTGTCCATACACGGGCTTTCCTGTATCATGTCCTTATATAGGCACAATTCGCCCTGCCCTTATATAGTCATAAAATCCCAGTCCTTATTTAGGCATTAAACCGTGCACTCCAAATACAGGCATGGTCTCCGACATCCGTCCACCCTAACGTCACAATGAGTTCTTGAAGAACAGACCCTTAGGCTTCGGGAGTTTACCTAGCACAGGACTATTGATTTCTTCAAGGACTCATCTATTATGCATGAACCGTTATACCTTAGGGGTTCATTCATGACGTCTTCCGCTGTCCGATTCACGTCAATGCTAACATTCTGAGGTACCTCTCAGGTATAAATATACCTTCCCTAGCCCCTGTAAATCAGAGGAGACCTCGACTTCAGAGGAGCTTGTTTCCCGGCCTGACGCACTGAGAAGACGCTGTCATCCCTGCACGCAGAGAGTCCAGCTTCCAGTGATCTGACTTCCCTTGCGGGGTGTTTGAGTTCGAATCTGGCAAGAGATTCCTACCTCTCTCATTCTTAAGGTATGGAGCTGACTAGAACCTAGAGGGACTCTTGGCATACTAGGCATACTAGACTTAACATACTCTTAGTATACCATAGTAAGGAATACTTCACCTACTTCATACCTCTCCCTACACCTAGGTTAGGTTAGGCACATTGGGGTAGAACTAGCTTAGGAACGCATCGTATGAGTACTCGCATTTTTAGTCTGTGTTATTTATGTAAATGAATATCTACTAAAGATCATGCTAGCGCAGTATTATTTATTTCTACTGCTTACGCTGTACATTATTTATCTTGCATACTGTCTTGTGATCGTAACAGCACATTTTACTTACACGAGAAACAAGACTGTTCAATAAATCTTTTATTGAAACGCCCGTCTATTTCTTTCTGTGTAACTTTGAGGAAAACTAAGCATGCACGATTGAGCTGAGTGAAATAGTTATCTATTGTTTCTACGACTCTGGGACACGTTCTGATTCTAAAGGGAAACAAAGTTGTCATGTTTTGCGGCTGCCAGAAACTACTCCCTTCTTGTCCTCAAGGAGTTTCTAGTAGCCTCTGAGCTAGCTGGCACAAGTAATTAAGTTTAATATACTCGATAGGGACATACTGACCTTAGTCCTATGTCAAACCTATAGGGGATATTATTCTAATGCGCAGAGCCTATTAGGGAAATAGGAGCTACACTACAGTAATAAAAAGAATGCCACAGAACGTAAACGTTTGACAAATTTATTAGAAGATCTGAAGTTAGGAAATTGAAAGATGGATGTCTCTTTGCTGCTGTGATTTATATTCAAATAATGCATATGTTATACTGGGTATAACAATGGCAACAGAGGCCACATTAGGCAGTCAAAGATAGCTGCTCTGTTTGCCTTGAAATCTGTTGCAAGTAAAATTGTTAACAAAATAGTTTAATTTGTGATGAGGAGGTGAAATGGGAGTTGTGGCTTGTGCTAAGTTTGCATCAGAAAAAAATGTTAGATAGAAACCAAGATGTAAGTGAAGATTAGCAATGATGATAACCACTTCTGTAACTATGATAAGTATGTTAAGAAAGAACAACTTAAATGATTCTTGTGGTTTTTGTTTTACAAAATGAGTCACGGAAAAGAAACATGATAAATGGCAATTAACTACAAATGGTCAACCTTCAGATGTAGGCCAACAGCAGTATGTAGCTCTTCCTCAGACCTTTTGTTGACTGATAGATGATATTCCTTCTTGCATCTCAGTGATTGAAAATCAATTGTATTCTGACTGGTGCACAGCTATTTTCTCAAGTTTGCATCATTTCAGGAGAATTTCACAGAGAGGTCTGGCAGACATGTTCCCTAAATTCATACATTACTGTTCAAATGCACATATGCTTAAATGGGTCTTCGCCATCACTCTGATGTATTCAGCAAGTTGTCTGCAGATGCCTTAGCTGTCCCAGCACACCTTTAATAGTGTTACTAAAATACGCAAGTAAGTAAGTTCTTTATTGCATGATTACTTAAAGCCATTACAAGTGAGCAAACAGCGTAAGATGAGAACATGGTCGATATAAAAACATATTTGAAATAAGTTAATTCATAGCAAAAATAATTAAGAAGATAAAACTTCTCAGTGCGGCAAAAATTTATTTTATTTTATTTTTTAAAATCACTCAGTTCATTCCATGATAACAACAATAAAAACATTTCCATGCAGCAACACAGGGTATTTCAAAGCACAAACATTCTTAAGTGCTTGGATCAGCCAGTGCCCGGAGGCTGATATGGCTGGAGCAAAGTCAATTATAAACTCGACTTGTCCTTGCTACAGGGCAGTGCAATAGCCCAGTGACGGCTCGCAGAGGAAGTGCTGCGGGGCTGCGGGGCGGTGGGGCGGGGGAGGGGCAAGGTGGGGGGTAGTGGAGTCAGACATACGACGGAACGGAGTAAACTAAGTACATAAATAAATAAAACTATTTACTTTGCGCGCGCTGCATCGCCGAGTTGGCGATGCAGCGTGCGCAAGGTAAATAGTTTTATTTATTTATTTACTTACTTTACTCCTGCCCGTCGTATGTCTGAGTCCACTATCCCCCCACCCTGCCCCTCACCCGCCCCGCCCCACCGCCCCGCAGCACTCCTTCTGCGAGCCGCCTCTGCAATAGCCGGCCATTGGACCGGGGCCTCTGGCAGCTTGCCCTTTAACAATAAACGGGGTTGGTATATACGTTTCCTGAGTTTGGCCATCTCTGCCACTGTTTCTCTGGAGGATAACAGGTGTTGAGCATCATTAACCAAGCCGGTGCTGTGCTGAAGAAAAATAGGGCTCAAGAGTGTGTGAAAGGTGATGTGCAGTGCCAGGCAGCAAACTATTATATTAGCCAGTGATTGTCTTCTGCAGTCACACAGTCTGCAACGTGTAATATTTTCAAGTGAGGTCCCGTCCAGGTTCAATTCCTTGATTGGAAGTGGCACCAGTGATGCCATAGTATGCGATTCAAACCACGTTTTCCTAATGCCTGTAAAGGTTTGGTTTGCATGACTAATTTATTTGGGGAGCCATTAAGGAAGAGTGTAGGCACCTCGCTTGTGGCGTTTTAATCTCCATTTCACATGAACAGAGTTGCAGTTGCTTTTTATCGCCGATTTGATAGCTGTGTAGTTGGTCGTATCTGGGGCCCATGCAGTTCTCCACTGTGAAGTGCAGGGATTCCACTGCTGCTTTAAGATTAATGGACCGGGCATTGTTCTTGTTTTAAAAGATTACCTTTATTACGGCCTTCATTGTATTCTCGGGTGAAGCAGTTGTCAGGCAAAAGTGTTTTGCCAAGGCGGCCATGCAGGAGGGAACATTCTAATCTAATCAAAGTGTTTCTTGTGCGGAAGGGCAGTTAAAACACTTTCTTGTATCCCGCACATTGGAGTTTATCAAGTTCAGCAGCCAGCATACCTGGAAGGCTTGTTGCACGTAGTTTATCGATGGCAGAAATGTAGCCCTGAGCACTCTCCTGATGGCCATGGTCGCGGGACTGTCAAGAGTGTTATTAGTTTGCAGAGGGCATGTGTGGCTATCTTTCTTTTGATCTTCATCTTTTGTAGATGGATAGACGGTTTGCCAGCTTCACTCAACCAAACCCCAAGATAGTTGTAGTTTTGTACACAGTCAAGCCTCTGTGACCCCAGCCTCCATTTCATTACCCTTTTTTGTTGTTGTTTTGTTTGCATTGGCTATGAGCTTGTTCTTTATATAATTAATGTTCAGAGCGTTCAAGGCCTTATGTAGCCCCACTTTCATATGGTCTAAAAAGGACGAGGTCATCCTCATATTGCATGAGGGGAATTTTCCTTTCTCCAATCCTTGGGGTGGCTAGGTTGGGGCCCAGATCAGCTGTATATAGGTTAACTAAGATTGGGGCAAGCATGACCCCTGTTTTAGCCCCTGGTGGGTGATGTTTGCTGTTGCTGTATCCCCCAAGAGCTTGACCCTTACCCATGTATTGGTGTAAAGTGACATGATGGTCGACATAATTTGGGACAGATGCTCCACCTCTCTAATTTCTGCCAGAGGATGTGCCAGACTACTCCATCAAAGGCCGCGGAGTAGTCAATGAAATAAGTGAAAACAGGTGAAGTGTTATAAGTGACAGCCTGCTGGGCTAGGTAAGAGAGGGCGATGATGTTGTCCACTTTTGATCCTACCGCTCAAAATCCTGTTTGGGATAAGGGCAACAAGCCAAATGGCAACAAGCCCTCAGCAGAGTCCCAGTGACTAGCTCCTGCAGGAGTATACTAGCTTAGGCTTTCCTCTCTATGTCCAGGAGGGCTATAAGCATGTAGTTTTTGGGGTCTGTGTTGTCACACTTCTTAAAGATGGGCTGCAAGAGGGAGCCCTTCCTTGAGTCCGGGACATCTTTGTGTCGTCTGCATTTGGCATATACTGGGGTAAGCACTGTGGCCCAGAACTGCATGTCTTCTCTAAATAATGACCCCGGGAGGCCATTGGTGCCTGGGGCACTGTTCGTTCTGATCTTTTTCAAGTCCATATTGGCCGCCTGATTATTCAATGCTTGAAGCACCATCGGTAACACTGGAATAGCCGCATCTGTTTCCATTGCTTTAGAGGTGGACAATAGGATGTTTAAGGACGATTTGTCATGGGGTTCTGTGTAAAGGGACGTAACATGTTCAATCCATGTTTCAGCTGGCACAGAGTTTCCCTTTTTCCCTTCCCGTGACATAAGGTGTTGACATACTGCCAGAATTGTACGTGTTTATTGGTTGCGATCAGGTCAAATATTTTGATCCACTCGGCCTCAAGTCTTTTTCTCTTACACTTCCAAATCAGCTGCTTATGCTTCTTTACTGATATAGCTAGCTGCTCCTTCGAAGTGGTGCTTTTTAGTTGTTGTTGGCCTTACTATCGCCCTTAATTTCTGTGTGCTTTTTTTGATCTCTGGCACCAATCCCTTACTGAGATTTGTTGCCCTTTTGATTTTGTTCGAGCTGGTCCATTGCAAGAGCACATACAGCTCCTGGGCCAGGTGTGGACAGCCCTTGATAATATCTGGCTTTTTGTACTTTTTTGCTATGCTCTGCGCTGATTCTGAGTTGTAAGACTGCAAGAAAGTGCTAAATCTCAGAGTTGCCTCGCTGCGTGCCCAGGTGCTTGTTACGTTTTCTTCCAGGTGGTGCATGTTGAAATCCCCCACCAGGATCATTTCCTTGCCCGTGTGGGTACCTATTAATGATTCTAGCTTCCCAATCAAGATTTCTAGTTTTCCAGCGTGTTGGTTCCATGAACGTTAAACTAAACATTGATGATTAATATTGACTGTGATCCACTGAGGCCTTTTATAATGCCTGCTTGAAGCATTTCCGATTTGCTGTTTATTTCCCAGAAGAACAGTCTTACTCAGTGCTTGATATAGATTGATACCCCTCCCGAGGGGCTCCCAAACAAATGAGTCTTTATGGCCAGCTTGTGATGTTCAGTGTACCCGGGAAGCAATGCGGGTGTTTTTGCCCATGTCTCTTGGAGACAGATGATGTCTGCTTTTTCCACAAATGCTAATGCATCCTCTATCTGTAGGATCTTAGTGACTCCTTCCACATTCCAGGTCACTATGTTGAAAACAATTTCCCGGCCGTTCACGCTCCAGGCCTTGCCATGCATTGTGCTAGGAGCATCGCAGATTCCCTTGGGTTAGTCTGCCGGCCACCCAGTCCCAGTTAGTGGGGTCAGATGTATAATCTGGAGTGATATTCTGTGTGGAGATGACTCTTTGGTATCCTTCTGGGCCTTCTGACTGATACTGGATGTTGAGGTTTGTGTAAGATAGATTGCTTTTGGCACTCCTTTTTCCCTTTAGGATCCCTTTATTTGGATTGTGTTTGGAGGGTTGACTTAGAATGTGCAGATATTTTTCTCTCTCGATCGTCTATGCTAAGATCCCCCATTCCGCGAACAGGCCTTTTTAGTTGATCACCTTTTTTGATGTGCTGGCTTCTCTCCATGTTATTGTTGTCGATTCTCTTGATTTGTCTAAACCTGTGGCATCAAACTCTAACCTTGTTATAATTTCGCTTTTAATAAATGACAGGGAGGGGATATGCTGCATGAGTTTTAGTAGGTTTGATCTGTTGAGAGTGTCCGAGTTGCCTCTAGATGTACTCTGCGGGGTGAATATCATTTTTTGGGGACCACCCCCTTCTAGTATGTTGTGACTGGCAGTTGAAAATTGATGGAGGCGGTCTCCTGGTCGGGGCGATTGGGGCGCCTCCTGGCTGGGCATGTCATCGGTAGGCCCTCCCAGGCATGCGGCTCTTGTATTATGGAGTTGCTTCCAATATTGCTCGTTCTGTGTCCCACAGATATGGTGCATGCCTGTCTTCCTTCGGCGTATTGTGTGTGGTACGTGTGGAGGGACCCATAACTTTTTTATTCATACCTACCCCTTGTTGGTCTGTTGGGCTCCCTCCCTTGTTTCATTTGTTGCTTGTTGGCACCTTTCTTCCTGTGTGTGCTGTATCCTTGCTTGAGCTGGGCATCGTTGGGTGTTTCATGGTTGGTTGCATGCCATGTGATACTCCCATATCCTGGAGTCCTGTGTCTGAATGAGGGCTTGCCTTCCTTGAATGACATGGCAGTTCTTCTTGCGGTTGTGCTACAAGCTGCTTGATCTGCCTGTGTGGGCCCGGCATGTCAGTGCTGATGATAGGTTTGTTACTGTCACTGGGCGGGCCCTGCATGACCTAAGCATATGTAGGCTTGTTTGTAATCATGGGATTTGCATTGACCCCCTTAATCTAGACCAAATGTCGCCACCCAATTTGGAGTATTGGATATTAGGGTTTTGTTGAGGCACTGGCAGTCGTCAGTTGTTTTCTTCTTGCTGCAGCTTTGTTGCGGGCTTTCTGGGTGTCTGTTTCCTTAGCTACGCTTTCATACTCTTCTTTGCTCTCCGGGATAGCGGCGAAGTTGTGGAAGGCTTGGCCCTCTCCTCTGCACTCGCCAGGGCTGCATTATGTGTCTTCAGCTGATCTTTTGGTTTGATGCTTGGACCGGATTCCTTGTTTAGATCCGAAGCCACCTCCTCAATCTCTGTTCTCGCTGGTTTGCGAAGTTTTGGATTTGTGTCCATAGGTGGAGGCCAGATGCCCATCTTATGTGGTCCTCTTCCATTGCCCCAGTGTGCCGCACACCAAAGCATACATTGCTAATGGCTTTAAGTTCGGTGACCAGTGTAGTGAGGACTGATGTTATCGTGGATAATTTATTCACGATGTCTGGGCTTAGGCAGTGCTGTGTTGATCACATCCTTTTGTTGGTCTCGTCGATAGTATCAAGTTTCTCTGCCATGCCTGCCATTGTGAGTGCCATTACTTGTAGGGTCTTCATCTGTATTTGAAAAATACAATTTCTTGCTTTTTTCTCCACATTAGACCACAGCACAAGTGGCCAATTGCAGCTGGTGCCTCCTGATTTCGCAGATTAAATTCCACTTGATGATGTCTCTGCACAAGGGCGGTTGTGGTACTATTAGGTTGGTTTGGAACTTGCGTCTTAAAATAAGAACTGAATGCACCTTAAAATTGAATTACCTCGCACAGAAACACCTGATGGCTGTCTGGGAACATTGTCCTAGAAAAACCATTTTAAAAATAAATGTTTTGTTCTTTGCCAGCAGTAGCCTTTGTCTGAAGGGTGGAAGGCATTCACCACACACATAACTTTACAAAGGACTGAAATAACTGATGTGAGCAACATAGTTTTCGCTTTTCCAAAAAGAAACTGTAATGGTGAAATGTACAGAAAGAAAAAAGGTTATTTAGATCTTCAGAACATCATCCAATGTGACCTTGGGCATTGTTGATTTTCTGCTGAGACAAAATTATTGCAGTCAATTGGGCCATTTAAAACACATACCAGGGCTAGGCATTGGATCTCAGTTTTGGTCAACCAGCATTACAAGATATTATGCAGTAGTGATCCTCGGGCAGTATTCATAAAACATTGTGTTCTGACCTGCTGTAGTACAGATCTGTAAAAAAAACACATTTTGTAAATATGCAAATTCACATAACAAATGTGCACAGTTACGAAATGTAATGCAGGTGTGTGTGTACAGTTCACTACACACGCATGTGCATAAAATTTGTACTTGAGGAACGGGGCAGGAAGTGTAATAGATGCAGGCCTGTGTGCATCCCTCTGTCAGATTGAGATATGCCTGCTACACTGCCCTACTCTATGGGAGTCCTGACCTGGTGCAGGACTATCACAAGGGAATAGTGCAGGCTCTCATTCCACCAACGTTCATGCACACAGTGAGTGCTGGGATTAAATTACTACCCATAATTTAGTCGAATGTCCTGAGTTTAGACTTCTCTTCTGTGCCCATCCAGGCAATAAGATGACAGAGTAACTCCTTTTATCCTCCCTCTAACCCTCGTGCTCATGGAAGATTCTAAAATAGGGGATGTTGTCCAACTATCTCACCTTCTGGTGAGCTCAGATGGCCTACATCCCTCGGCCTGGTCTCAAGTGACATAGCTGTCTTCAGAACCGCCGTTCTTTGTCAATGAACAGTACATTTATTCCTGCATATTTCACTGAGAAGTCATACAGTGATCTTTAAAACACAGCTTTGGAATCATGCCAACCAATTTCTGTCCAGTGTTAACCAACCTCTGTTTAATTAACTGTATAAAATCAATACGGATAGGAAGCTTGAGCCTTTTTATATCCTTGTTGCTCCAATGCTTCACTAATGTGTGATCTTTCAGTCACAAGACACCTCCATTTTTAATCTAGCCACACTCCTCTATTTGGTAGTAGAAGGAAACACAACTGATTAACTTTCCAGCTTTCCTTAGGGTGGATTACATCTTGGATTTTCCAATCTTTCATATATTATTTAACCAAGATAAAAATGAAAAATAAGGGCCTTATTAGGACGGTGGTGAGACCGCCACCAACAGGCTGTCGGTGGCGGTCTCACCGCCATCGGAATCATTTTTACCGCCTGCCACATTAGGATGGCGGGCGGAGGGGTGGCGGTTGGAAAGACCGACCACGACGCGTCCGATGGGCTCCCTGAGCCCTCTGGTGTGGTGGAGGGGGATGTAGTCCCTACCATGGTGGCGGTGCCTGCCAGACACCGCCATAGGGATTACAATGTTCCTTTCTGCCGCCCTTTTCATGGCGGTTAACCCGCCATGAAAAGACTGGTGGAAAGGGACTCTGGGGACCCGTAGCGGGGTCCCCTTGCCCCTTGGCCCTCCGATGTGGGCACTGGGGTGCACCCTACATGTCCCTGCACCATGTGGCAGGCACCACATGGTGTCTGCCACATAGTGCAGGGATATAAAAAGTGACCCCTTTTTGTATTGCAGCGTGTGCTGCAGCCAGCAGCACCCGCCGCAATACAAAAGATAGGCATTGCGACTGCCGTGGTGGCGGTCGTATCATAATGCCTCTTAAGGGACCGCCGACAGTCTGTCGGGCGGTCCCGATTTCTGATAGGGTGGTAGGCAGACGTAAGTCCACCAGCCATTGTAATCAGCCCCTAAGTCTTGTATTAGATTGACTGCAATTCTTTTCCAAACATTCTCAATGTCTTGCAGTGTCACTCAAATCAAAGTCATGGTAATGTTATAGGTGCTAACCTCTTTAACTGTGTCTTTTAGCAGTCTGACTTCATTTCCTCAACTCTCAACTATTTGGGTGTTTCTTCTCAGTCTGATGAACAGAAAAAGCCTCAGTTGCCTCGTATTGGCAACCTTGGAATTCGGATGCGTGCTCCTAAAAATATTTTAGGGCCCCCCTAATAATTATAGAGTGATGGCTTTTAAATACATTGGCTACGATATTCTAATATTTCCATTTGAAAAAAAGGGAATAGCTATTTTTTACATGGGGACTATGGGTGAAAAATGGCTACCATATATGCTGGTCTTTAATAAATCCTCTTGACATAATGGGAATAACAATTTTCTGCATGAGGATGGTTGTTAAGTGGCTGTTGTATATACCTGGCACTGTATTGCCATGATTTCTTTGAGGAAGTGGAAATAGATCTCGTTCGCTTAAGGAATTATGGGTGTTAGGTGACTGTTGAATATCATTTTCACTGTATTCTAATCGTTCCTTTTAGAAAATAGGAATAACTATTTTTTACATGGGTGATTATGGATGGTGAATGGTTGTTTTTCTTATTCTTCTTGTGATAATGGGCATAGCAACTTTTTACGTGGGGGATAATGGGTGATTAATAGCAGTTACATATACCTAGCATTGTATTTACATAATTCCTTTAAGGAAATAGCATTTTATCTAATTTTCACAAAGGGGAGTATGGGCTATAAATGACTGTTGATGGCATTTGCAACTATGGTCGAATGTTTCCTCTAGGGAGATTGAGAATACCAAATTTTTACATGGGGGACTGTGGGTGGCAAATGTTTGTTACATATTCCAGGCACATTGTTTTACTTATTCTTCTTGGGATAATGAGCATGGTGTGTTTTTTGTGGGGGTTTTTGGCTGGTAAATGGCTGTTATTTATCCATGGTGTAGCGTTCTGCCGGCTCAGGTACTTGCTAATAACCACACCACACACGGAGAGTAGTTTGCACATGTCTTTATTCCGCTGCGCATAAGTCAGAACTCCACATTCTAAGCCTGCCTTCAACTAATCTTTCCTTTTTTTTTTTTTAGCAGTGCAAACAGCAAAAAACATAACGGTACCAAATACCTCAGCACCCCCCTCATAGTTCAAACGATAAATATATTAGCCACTTAAAAAGGAAAAAAGTTACAAAATAATTCATATACATCATAAGCACAATCATAATTTTTAGGCCACCGCTTATTCCCCAATTTGAAACATGTAAATAAAGTTCAATCCTAAGGTAAGAAAATACAAAAAGTGCGAGTGCTTCAATTATGAGACTATGGTCATAATGCACAGGATGTACAGTAAGTAGCAGTTAAAGTGTCCTGTGCTCACTGTGTAAAATTGTGCAAAATAAGCCAAACAACCCAACCATCCAAAGTTATCATTAGAATAAAAAGACCTTAGCCAATTGCGGCCAGGGAGTAGACAATGCAGAACAAGAAAAACCATAATTCATCATTCTTCAATACCCCAAAGCTTCAATTTTAAGAGGAAGAAAAGCTAAAACCATCCTCATCTCAAAGTTCATATCCATGTTGTAATATCCTACTCTCAAAAACAGACATGTACAGAATAGGTTAATAAAGTGAGTAAAAATGACCAGTATAAATGACCAGTTGAAATTAACATTGACCACGCAGAAAAAAAAAGGAATGTTGACAGATTACGGCCTAACAACAAGAGTTCCAATGGCTAAAAACATTACTCTTGATTACAAACAGTATGTCATTAATCATTAGTTCAGATAAATGGAAATTGAGCTTTAGCTCAGTGGGACCTCCAACCTACGTGCTACGAAAGGTTAGAATAAATCTCGGGGTAGTATTCATAGATAGTTCCCGTTCAAAAAAAACAAAATTCCTTAATCACTAATCTGAGTGAGCCACCTAGATAGGGGCTCCCATATTGTTAAACCCTTCTTTTTGGCCCGTATGCCTTTTTGGAGTAGATGGCTTTCTCAAGATTACAAGTGGCAATAAGACGGGCTAGCCATTGAGAAAATGAGGGAGGGTTTGGGTCTATCCATGCTGACGTGATACATAACCTATAAATTGTCATAGCGACAAATATCAAAGCCCCGCCATTCTTTCTATCTACAATGTCCTGAATACCCAGCAAGATGGTTGCGGGTGATAGCGGAATATCTTGTTTTAGAACCTTTTTAAAAAAATCCTGAATTTGGTTGATCAGAGGCCCCAGTTGTGCGCAAGAGGCGAACATATGTATAGAGTCTGCTCCAGATTCCGCACATCAGGGGCATAGCATTCCCCGGCCTGTCCCCCACTTCGCGATTCTGCTTGGTGTAAGATAAAGGAAAAAACCAGTTTTAAAAAACTGTGCCTGAAGCTTGGCTGAGAGGAGGTCGCTCTGAGCAGCACGTAATGCAAGGCTAAAAACATTTTCAGTAGTGTCTAATTTTTGCTGCCATTTACAAGAGACTCTAGCTAGATCGTCAGGCATAAGGTTATTCAGGGTTAAATAAATATGCCCGATACGAGGCATGGGGGATCCTCATAGTTTGTTAATTAAGTCATTTGGAGCAAACCCCGAGGGCCCGCCGGTCTTACGAGTCAGAAAATCCTTAATTGCTAGATATTTAAAAGCCTCATTATGGCTCAAGTTGTATTGGGTTTTAAGGGCATCGAAGGTCAAAATACCTTCGGTTGAAAAGAAGGCCCCTAGCTTAAGAATGCCCGAATTAAGCCAATTTTGAAAATAAGATCTCCCGAAAATAGTGGGCAGATTAGGGTTGTGGTTGATGGGGGTATAACAATTCAACCTACCTAGGCCTAAAAGTTTCCGAACAGAGGTAAAGACCTTAAATGTACCCATCAAAGACTTAAATCTGACCTTTTTATAATACCCATATTCCACCTGACGCCACAAGCACCCCCAGGCCTCGGGCCCAAGCAATAATTCAAACGGAGACGGGAGTAGCGTTGTTGTGGTCAAAGGTTGTTCTTGTAGCAGTATAGAACAGTTTTGCAAAACTGTAGCCCAATAATATAATTTTATGTTAGGGAGTGCCCAACCCCCTCTGTCTCGAGGAAGGGATAAGAACCTGAACGCTCTTCTGGGTTGGGAGTATGCCCAGATAAATTGAGAATAGAGACGTTCAAATTTCTGCAATAGTACGTTTGAGAACTCCAAGGGAATAGCTCTAAAAAAATAAAGCAACTTTGGAAAGAATATCATTTTTAACACGTTGCAACGTCCGACTATAGTCAGATGCAAGTTGTTCAACCTATTCAATGCTCTTTTTGTTTCTGCGGCCAAGGGGATCAAGTTATCTGAGACAATTGAGTCGGTGTCGGCAGCTATGCTTACACCCAAATATTTCGCCCTGGCGACGACTCTCATGTCAGTCCATTTGATTTTCTCCTTAACAATAATATGGGTTTTGTCTCTGTTTAGGGCATAACCGGATATCTTTCCAAATTCTTGAGCTTCTGATTCGATGGCTATTATGGCTTTTTCCGGATCAGAAGTCACCAGGGCCAAGTCATCGGCATAAGCCATAATTTTTGTTTCTAGGCCGAATCTATTGATAGCCCTGATATCTGGATTGTTTTGGAGCCTTTTTATTAGGGGATCTATATATAAGGCAAAAAGCAACGGGGAGCAGGGACAACCCTGCCGCGTCCCTCTTGAGATTACAATCTGCTCGGTGGATTACCCATTTATCGACAGACTAGCTGTAGGGCTGCAGTAAAGGGCTTTCATTGTTTGAATAGCTTTGGGCCCAAAGTGCATCTTTTCCATGACCCTCCACAAAAACTGCCAGGAGACCCGATCGAATGCTTTTTCAGCATCAAGCAGTATTAACGCGATCGGGTCTCCTGTAGCTTGAGCAACATCGAACAAAGTAATGGTTCGACGAATATGGTCGATAGTGCCTCTCTCAGGGATGAACCCATGTTGCCATTTGGAGACCAGGTGTTCGATGATAGAGGATAATATGGTTGATAAGACCTTAGCATACATTTTAGAATCCCCATTAATGAGAGTGATTGGGCGATAAGAGCCCATTTGTAAGGGTGATTTATCTTTCTTAGGGAAAATAACAATTTTCGCTATTGCCCAAGACGCAGGTGGAAAAGCGCCATTGAAGATTAACTCGATTAGAGTCATAAAAAATCTTTTAATTGTGGAAAAAAGATCTTATAAAATTCCACAAGAATACAATCAGGCCCGGCCGCTTTGCCATCAGGCAACTTAAATAAAGCCATGGTAACTACTTCCGGAGAAGGAGGGCCTTCTGATAAGTCATGATCCTCAGGACTAAGTTGTGTTAAAGATACCGCGTCTAAGTAATTATCCATCTTTTCCCCCAACGGTTCTTGCGGTCCAACTGCTTCTTCGGAATATAATTTCTGGTAGAATTCGTGAAAGGCTAATCGAATTTTATTGAGGTCGCTCGTAGTTTGCCCTGAGGACGTCTGTATTGTCTGTATTTCATTAAGGGTTACTTGTTGCCTTGTTCTAACGGCTAACTGGTGGCCGATAAGCTCGCTACATTCATAAATGTTTTCTCTTGAGGCAGCCCATTTAGCCGCGGCTTTCTCTGCCAATATCGTACCAATTTTAGCCCTTATGCCCGAAGCAGCTAATTGTGCAGATTCTATATCAGCACCCTTTTGGACTGCTTCAGTTAACTTCTTTTCAGCTTTTGCGAGCTCTCCCTGGAGCTCCAAGGTTTGTTTTTTTTCCTGCTTATTTTTCCTTACAGAGAATTGTAGGGTTTCCCCTCTGACACATGCTTTCAATGTGTCCCAGACAACCATTACGGGGGCAGACCCAATATTTTCAGCCAGAAATCTCTCGATCCATCTTCTCATGTAAGTCTGGTACCCATTATCATAAAGAAGCGCTCGCTCAAAGCTCCAAGACAAGACTTCTTTGCGAGAGGCTAACCCTGTTATATTTAAAATAAGTGGGTTGTGATCCGATAAAAAGCGAGGAGCGATATCAATATCACATTTGCCTATCAGAGAAGATGAAACAAAGAAATAATCCAGCCTTGCTAAAGAAAGATGGGGGGCAGAGCAGTAAGTAAAGCCTGGCTGGCTCGGTTTCAGATAGGCCCAAACATCAATGAGCCCATGTGTATCCATTAAATTCCTAATAGCTTGAAATACCTTAGGTTTTCGACCTGTGTATCTCCACTGATTACTCCCCCCTCAGTCACTGGGTAGATTGATATTAAAATCCCCATTTAGGATCACAGGAAGGGGCCAGTGAGCTAGTTCGCTATTAAGCCAGTTAATTACCTCAGGATCATCCACTGTGCACCCATAAACAGAGCATAAGGTGAATGAAGAGCCTGAGGATAGCCGGCATTCAGCCAAAACCCATCTTCCACGAGGATCGGCCTTGGTACGAATGGGCTGTAGTGAAGATCTGCTCTGTGCTAAAATCCCCACCCCTCTCACCCGTGCCCCTTGGGATGTCCCCCCGACTAATTTGTCTCCAAGTGTATCTAAAATATGTAACTGTGAGCGCTCAATGTGCGTTTCCTGGAGGCAGACGACGTCAGCCCCCAGTAGACGCAGCCCCTGGGCCACCTTCTGTCTCTTCCGAGCGTCATTTAAGCCGCAAATATTAACGCTGATACATCTGAAATTAGTTGCCATGGTCAAAAAGAAGTTTTACTCATAAATGAAAAACAGCAGAAACGTCTGATTCCTCAACATATCTGATTTTCTATAGAGAGCTGCATTGATCATCCACAGCTCTTGACTAACTTTGGCATTGTCTACTTTAAAACATTCAACTAGAAATATACTTTCTTGTTTCTTTTTCAAATTTCCATGTTCCTTATTTGCTTTTTTTTTTTTCCTGGCCCCAGTGCCAAGTAAAACAAAAAATATAAGTGGCTAAGTGAAAACTGACGTCCCCTCCCCTCTCGATGTCCCCACCCTCCGCACAGCACCTACCCCCTCCTCCCCCTATCTCAGAACAATCAAGAATAACCTGAGTGATGACTGCTCGTGGTAAATCCCCGCCACCCAACCCCGCCATATTTACACAAACCAGGATTACAAAAAACAGAAGTTTTGGCCCAGAGAGCTGGCAGACAGCCCAAAGAAGTAAAAAAACCTGAGAACTAAACTACGACAAATGCAATTATCAGCCCTAAAAAGCCAATGCCTTCCACACCCAAAATAGGGGTTGTCTTAAAATAAGCCATTTCTAACAAGACCTTCGGCAAGACCCTAGGATTCTGTGCACCCTACTTATGATACTTTTGATCTGTTTTTATTATCATTTTCTAGATTTTATCTCTTCTAGATACTCTTGGGCTTTGATTTCAGAGGTGAAAGTGCGAGTTGACCCATTTACAATAATTTTCAATCTAGCCGGGTTCATTAAAAAAACTTGAGATCCCAGCTGTTGAAAGGGTGCAAAAAGTTGACGAAGACGCCACCAAAAATCGGGCTTCGAAAAAAAAGACACCCCTTCAAAACACTTAAGAGAGTTAGGTCGGGCCTGATCATAGACTAACTGTCTTAATAGAAAGTTTCCAAAAAACACAAGGAAAGCCCTGGGTTTTTCTCCACTGTTATTACTGCCCTCGTATCGTTTTTTAAAGTTGAGAGGGAAGCGATGAGCACGCTGTACTTCATGGTCCCAGTTCCATTCAGGATGACCTGGAAAACTCCCCGGAGTAGCTTCACTATATAGCGCCGCGGATCATCACCTTCTACCCCTTCGGGAATCCCTAGAAGGCGGAGATTGTTCTGGCGCTGGCGGTTCTCCTGATCTTCCAGCTTCCACATCACGTCCGTCATAAGGGTACTTTGAGATGAACCAAGCTCTTTTAGGGCGGCGACCTCTGTTTCCAGGCTTTCCGTGCAGCTTTCGACCAGGGTGACCCGATCCCCTATATCAGAGCAAACTTTATTCAACTTCCTCATGCCCCCCTGTAGCTTCTTGGCAGCCCCCTTAGCTAGCCGACTATCGGATCTAACCTCCTCCTGAAATTGTTTGATTGAGGCTAGTATGACCATCAGTGAGGGTTCTTCGGTGGTACCACCAGTGGGGCATGCAGGAGCTCCTGATTGCTCAGGGTTTATAACGGGCTCTTCACCGAAGGACAGAGCAACATGGGAGTCAGAATAGTCCCATTTAAGCTGGCTGCGCCGTTTCGCATTGCTAAGCCCGCCCTTCAGGCGCTGCACAGTCCCGGTTTCATTAGGAAGGCTTTTACCATTAAAGTCCGAAAGTGCCCCATCAGCTGAGCTGGAAGAGCATTCTTCCTCCGCTGATTCAGAGCCGTCTGAGACTGAGAAAAAATGTTCCCCAATGGAGTCAGGAGAATGGGGGGGTAATGTCACCGGAATGTTATTAAAATCTAAGACAGGAGTTATCAGGCCGGTAGCCCCCCCCTCCGAGTTTTCGAGGGCAAAATCTCCTGTAGTTATAGGTGTGATGGACATTGAGTCATCATTATTATCCCCTGTGAGGGATTGAAAGGGAGCTTCGGAGTTCCGGGAGTCAGTAGCAAAAACTAATCCCTCAGTTCCTAATGGCTGCCCACTAGGGATAATCCCTTGAGTACCTTGTACAGCTTGTACTTCTGGTTGTGTTAGAGTACCAGCGCCTATAGCACAGCATGTTTCCACTACCGAGGTTGTAAGCATGGTTTCACTTTTGGGGGCCGGGAGTTTGGTAGTAGCAAACATTTTGGCAATTGAGGGTTGTGGGTTTAAACTCTCCTTGGGGGCACCGCTTCCTCCTGGTCTCCCCGTATTTTTTTTAGCCGTGCCCATCTCCCTTTTACCTTTCGGGGCCGGCTCCTGTGCTGGTCCTTCCGTGCCTCCGTGTCCGGCGGTGAGAGGAGCGTTGATGCTGCCAGCAGCAGTTTTTGACTTAGCTCCTCGAGCTCCACAAGAGGCCATCTTCAGGTTACGGCGGAGTTGAACTTCAGCAAAACCCGGAACAGCTGTAATTGCAGCCGGCGGTGAAAAGCTCACGATGAAAACGGCCACAGCCAGCAGTCTGAGTGAGTCACAGGCTCTCCGTGTCAATAAACAGGTCAGCGACCAGCACATGGAATTGCAAATAGCGCCAGCCTCGGGGGAACGGTAGCGGCGTCCTCCGGCCGATTTTGTAGCCGTACGAGACTGCACGCGTGATCCAGGCAGCATAGTCAAGGGCCGATTTCCCTTACGGCGTGGGCGGCAGTGTGGCTGAGAGTTACACGAGCGCCATCTTGCCTCAACTAATCTTTCCAACGCTTACGTCACAGGCTTACGGTGTACAGTGGGAACCAAAAGAGTTCCAGCTTTCTTTTATGTACAAGACACTACATCTCCCGCTTTGTAAAATTAAAAGTTATAGCTTTTCAAAATAGAAAAACAAGTAAGTAAATATGTAAAATGACAGATAATCATAGAAATACAGGCAAGTACAATTCTTCAATTAAGCTTAATGGTGCCTGAATCACACCTCCTGATCAGGTCTCTGGAAACCGGGAACTGGCAGTCGAAGTGTCAGTGGTCTGCATTGGTGAGGTGGAATTATCAGCAGACACAGAGCCAGCAACCATATGTCGGGCCCCAGTCTCCTCACTGACATTAGTGTTTGGTGAGTGGTAGACCACATCTCAAAAGTGAGAGGAATCTCTTGTAAGGGACTTCACCGGATGGTGGGCCATCACCATGTGTCCTTTGGTGTTAGTGATGGTAAAGGGTTCATCCTCAAAAGGAGCATCGGACTTTCTTTGATTGTGTTGTCTGACAAGCACTCGATCTCCTCTTGTAAAGGAGACATCTTTTACAAGGCATCGTCTGTCAGCATATATTTTCATCTTCAGTTTGCGACCAAAGTAAGTAGCATGAATATCTTTTTCATTCCGTGTCTAAGGTTGGTCCAATGGGGCAGCTTGGTCATCATGGCTCTTCTAAGATGTTGCTGGACACTGCCATTGAGTGAGGAGTCGTACGGTAAGCTCAAAGAGTAGCGTTAAAAACAACTATGAGGTTGAGCTTCTCCAGTGCAGCATGCTGAACAGCTCTCTTTAGAGTACTCATGAATCGTTCTACCAGACCATTGGCCCGTGACCGAAGAGGATTGCTTTTCTTGATGCTTTCTATTGAGGTGATATAGAAAGACATTTGAAATCTCGACTATTAAAATGGTGAGCCATTGTCAGATTTCAAGATTGTAGGTACACCCATGTCACAAGGATGCCATCTAACCTTTGAATAACCTTTACATGTGTAGTGGATGAAAGGTCTTCTACCAATGGAAAAAAGGAAGTATTTGTCAACAATAACGAGAAGATGATGTCCATTCTCACGATGACCAAAGAAATCAATTGCAATTTTCCCCCAAGCATGATGTGCCAAATCTGACCTGTTCAATGGGTGCTGAATAACTTGAGATCAAAGATAGTTGCATATCTGAGAAGTCCAACTCTTTTTCAACCCTTTCATCGAGATATGGAAACCAGACTCAATCATGGAGAGCTCTCTTACTGGCAACTATTCCTTGATTTCCCTCATGGGCAACATCAATTACTTTTGTCGGAGACTCTCGGCAATAACAATTTGTGTACTCGCAGAATGAGGCCTTCTTGAGTCACTGAAAGTTCATCTCTTACATTTTTGAACTTTGCATACTCACTGGCATTAGTGAGAAGTTTAAAGTGCTGGTTCCACGATTGATAAGCAATACTGTCTTTCAACTTTAACATGTCATTATCTTGGCTTGTGGGTTGTTCTAAAGACATGGCAGCTGGTGTGCTCGATTTCACAATAAAATTGATGTAAGCCTCCGCTGTCGTAGATGAAGTGCCAGGGCATTGTAATGGCACTCTTGAAAAACAATCCGCATGATTTTAGGGGTGGGCGGAATTTGCGTAGTCGCGCTACGCAAAGCTCTGCGAAACAGTAAAAAATCTCCGCGAGCACGCAAAGTTCCGCGAACACGCGGAATTGCTTGTTCCGCCCGTTCGCAATGCTTTTTTCCTGTTCGCGAACGCTGTTTGCGTGCTCGGGAGAAATATCTCGCGAACACGCATTTTAAAGCGCGAACAAGCAAAAATTCCGCGAAGCCGCGGATCGCGGAATTTTTGGTAATTCCGCGTTCTCCGCGGAACGCGAAATTACCCAAATTCCGCAAATTCCGCAAATTCCGCGAGCGGAACGGAATTTACCGCCCAGGCCTAATTCTGATCTTTCCCTGGATGATGAAGAATTGTATAGTTGTATTCTTGTAACCTCAACTCCCAACGTTGAATTCTAGAGGCATTTTGGCATTGGGATTGCTGAAGATCGTCAAACAGTGCTGGATGATCTGTCACCACTTGAAGGGCTTTCCGCACAGAAACACATGAGAATATGTGCAAGCCCAGACCACTGCCAAACTTTCTTTTTCAGGTTGGGAGTAAGCACGTTCCATTTGTGACAGACGCTTACTGGAGTATGTCACAATATGTCTCCGGGCATTGGGCTGTCTGTTGTGCTGTGCAAGGATTGTGCCTAACCTGACAGGGCTAGCATCAACTACTACCTCTGTGTGAAGTTTATGAACAAAGTAGGCCATTTCATTTGCACTCTCAATAGCTTGCTTAATCCTTTGAAAGCTCTTCTCACATTCTCGTGACCAATAAAAGGGCACATTATTTTTCGTTAGTTCTCGTAACGGTGCACTGACGGTAGCAAAGTCTCGTATGTATCTAGAACACCAACTGGCCATTCCAAGAAACAATCGTAAAATAGAAATGTTTTATGGGGATTTGCAGTAGACAATGCTTGCACTTAGCTGGATGAGGTTTCATACCCCATCAGAAAAGACATGGCCATAGAATTTTAAGCTTTTCTTGTGGAATTCAAATTTGTCAGCATTTAGGGGTCGATTCCGATCTCGGCCGGAAGCGCACCTAACAGTATTCGTCTGGAAAAAAAACCAGCCGAATGCGTGTTTCCCGACCGATTCGAACACTCGTCCGAATGAACAAGTACGATGCGCATAACAGCCCAGATTCCGAGCGAGCCGTACTTACCCATTTCATCTCCTGTTCCCAGCCCGAGCCGGATCTGTAAACGCCGATTCGAGTCGCACGGAAGCAAATACACAGCACCTTCCGGCCGGACGAGTACGATGCGCCTTCCGTACGCGCCGAACCCGTCGCTACATCCGGCACGTTTGAGCATCCGGGCGAGCCGTACATAAGCTCCGTTTCGCGCCACAAGACGATCCACGGCTACGAGACGAACAAGCCTGCGACGAGTACGAGTCGAAGACACGAGAAACCCGAAAGACGACCCAACCATGAATCCCATCGCGCAGGTCCTACCAATACTCTACATCTATTACCGGGACCGGCATGGATGGGTACGGCGCAGACGGTAAGTCAAACACCAACAACACTAACAAACGACACGTACCCGAAATATGTCACACACACATAGGGATGCACAAATGACGTACACTAGCAACAGCAGAACCATAGGGGCGGGATGGCCATCACCAATGCCATACACACCCATAGGGGGATGGATGCCTACCACTACCACCACCCCTACTCAGGGGGCCTGGATGCCTGCCACTACCACCACCCCTACTCAGGGGGCCTGGATGCCTACCACTACCACCACCCCTACTAATGGGGGGCTGGATGCCTGTCACTACCACCACCCCTACTAATGGGGGCCTGGATGCCTGTCACTACCACCACCCCTACTCAGGGGGGCCTGGATGCCTACCACTACCACCACCCCATCTCATGTGGGCCTGGATGCCTGTCACTACCACCATCCCCACTCATAGGGGGATGGATGCCTACCACTACCACCACCCCTACTAATGGGGGGCTGGATGCCTGCCACTACCACCAACCCTACTAATGGGGGGCTGGATGCCTGTCACTACCACCACCCCTACTAATGGGGGCCTGGATGCCTGTCACTACCACCACCCCTACTCAGGGATGCCTGGATGCCTACCACTACCACCACCCCTACTCATGTGGGCCTGGATGCCTGTCACTACTACCATCCCCACTCATAGGGGGATGGATGCCTACCACTAACACCACCCCTACTCATGGGAGCCTGGATGCCTACCACTACCACCACCCCTACTCAGGGGAGCCTGGATGCCTACCACTACCACCACCCCTACTAATGTGGGGCTGGATGCCTGCCACTACCACCACCCCTACTCAGGGGGGCCTGGATGCCTGTCACTACCACCACCCCTACTAATGGGGGGCTGGATGCCTGCCACTACCACCACCCCTACTCAGGGGGGCCTGGATGCCTGCCACTACCACCACCCCTACTAATGGGGGCCTGGATGCATGTCACTACCACCACCCCTACTCAGGGGGGCCTGGATGCCTACCACTACCACCACCCCTACTCATGTGGGCCTGGATGCCTGTCACTACCACCATCCCCACTCATAGGGGGATGGATGCCTACCACTACCACCACCCCTACTAATGGGGGCCTGGATGCCTGCCACTACCACCACCCCTACTCAGGGGGGCCTGGATGCCTACCACTACTACCATCCCCACTCATAGGGGGATGGATGCCTACCACTAATACCACACCTACTAATGGGGGGCTGGATGCCTGCCACTACCACCACCCCTACTCATGGGGGCCTGGATGCCTGCCACTACCACCACCCCTACTAATGGGGGCCTGGATGCCTGTCACTACCACCACCCCTAGTCAGGGGGGCCTGGATGCCTGTCACTACCACCACCCCTACTCAGGGGGGCCTGGATGCCTACCACTACCACCACCCCTACTCATGTGGGCCTGGATGCCTGTCACTACCACCATCCCCACTCATAGGGGGATGGATGCCTAGCACTACCACCACCCCTACTCAGGGGGGCCTGGATGCCTGTCACTACCACCACCCCTACTAATGGGGGGCTGGATGCCTGCCACTACCACCACCCCTACTAATGGGGGGCTGGATGCCTGCCACTACCACCACCCCTACTCAGGGGGGCCTGGATGCCTGTCACTACCACCACCACTACTAATGGGGGCCTGGATGCCTGCCACTACCACCACCCCTACTAATGGGGGCCTGGATGCCTGTCACTACCACCATCCCCACTCATATGGGGATGGATGCCTAGCACTACCACCACCCCTACTCATGGGGGCCTGGATGCCTATCACTACTACCATCCCCACTCATAGGGGGATGGATGCCTACCACTAACACCACCCCCACTCATAGGGGGATGGATGCCTACCACCCACACAACCCCCACTCATAGGACGGGTAATGCATGACACAACCAGCATACTCCAACATAAGGAATGCCTGAAAATTACATCCCAACCAACACCATGACAAGCGTGTGTAGTCTGTGTCAAATGCCTACAACACTGAACATGACATTGAACATACAATGTGACCCCCTATCACATGTGTCACACATAAATGTGTGTGGCCTCCACAATGCAAGCCGACCATGACCACTGTGGCAATGGGGTCGAACACCCCATCATCACAGTGACCAAAAGGTAAGTGTGGGTTCCATAGCTGAAGCACATTTTGAACATTGTGGCAATGGGGTCGAACACCCCATCATCACAGTGACCAAAAGGTAAGTGTGGGTTCCATAGCTGAAGCACATTTTGAACATTGTGGCAATGGGGCCTAAACCCCCATCAACACAGTGACCAAAAGGTAAGTGTGGGTTCCATAGCTGAAGCACATTTTGAACATTGTGGCAATGGGGTCGAACACCGCATCATCACAGTGACCATAAGGTAAGTGTGGGTTCCATAGCTGAAGCACATTTTGAACATTGTGGCAATGGGCCTAAACCCCCATCATCACAGTGACCAAAAGGTAAGTGTGGGTTCCATAGCTGAAGCACATTTTGAACATTGTGGCAATGGGGTCTAAAGCCCCATCATCACAGTGACCAAAAGGTAAGTGTGGGGTCCATAGCTGAAGCACATTTTGAACATTGTGGCAATGGGGCCTAAACCCCCATCATCACAGTGACCAAAAGGTAAGTGTGGGTTCCATAGCTGAAGCACATTTTGAACATTGTGGCAATGGGGTCTAAAGCCCCATCACCACAGTGACCAAAATGTAAGTGTAGTCATGGTAAAAGCTGCAAATGCCAAACTGCATGGATGATTCCTGGTCACACAACAACAAACACATCAGTGGCATAGTAGTGCTTGTGTCTCATAGCAACAGAGATTGGGTGAGGCAAACAGTGCAGTGCAAATGAAACATCGCTTTGGCCATGTGCAGACAAACATCACCCATGGGGGCTCACATTGTCAACATTCACAAATAACCCAATGACAGAAGTGACCATCACAATGCAGATCCACATATCTGCACCAATGGACACACAAATGTAGATATCCTGTGGAGACTGTAGATGTCAGGTGAACAAATACCATACCATGGCAGCAATGGGATATACAAACCATGATCATTGTGCTGACTGATGACCTAGGAGGCCCAGGGACAGCAGGGGTAAGCCACCAAACAACATACAGCCAATGGCACACTAAAGATATGCCAATGCAGTGGTGCAAATGCACAAACACAAACAGGCAGACTCACACTGCATATCAAACACCACAGGTGAGAGGGGTGGTGTGCCAGTGACCCCAGGCAAACACACAACACTTGAGGAGGCCTGAATCCCCATTACACAGATGTCAACACAGTGCCACACAAAAGTAACTCATGGATCTGATTCCCCTATGTGGGCAATCAGGCATTGTTAGATGAGGGAGCCCAAATTACAAATGTCACACAAGCTTGTAGGAACAGCAATTAACACAGCAAGAGACAGACCCACCACAGCACTACCCCCAGGGAGCCCACATTGTGGTGACACTGGCCTGCATGATAATCCCACTGTGATGACAAAGGTAGATGTCATACACACTTGAACCACAGTCATGTGTCCTGAGCAACTAACTACCATCACACCTACACAAGCACAAATAAAACAGCACGGCATGTCAGCCAAGGCCAACATGGAGGTAGGGGTCTAGCCGTGCAACAACTCTCATTTGCACACACTCAACACCACACACCTTGATCTCCACCAATGTGCAGCAGTGAAGCTCACATGGACTGGTGACATTGCACATGCACCCATGACAATCCCAGGGGTGGTGGGGGAACTAAGGCGGAGATACCCATCACACATGGCCAGTCAACAAGACTTGTGAATGTCTCACACACTGCACAGTACGCTGTACATGGGCATGACGTCAAATCCACACCAACCAATGGGATCCCGGACACAGTCACACACCAATGAAGATGGCAAGCTCACCCACAAACAACACACATAGACAACTTCCAACATTGCAGCTCTGACCCTGAGGAGTGGCAGCAGTCACACACACAACGTGTCACAATCACTGGAAGCTAACGCAAACTTGACTTGTGTAACCAACAAGTGCCAAGGGGAATCCTGACTGTGTCTCATCTGCGTTTGCCCACAAATTCAGCCCTGACAGCAAACACACCTATGGATGACACCCTGATCACCAGTAATGTGCCATGCACCCACATCACAGAGCACCCAGGGAGAAGATCTGGGGGGAACATTGCTCAACTCAGCAAGCATCACAAACAGGAACATCACTAGGGCCCCCAGCCTGCGTAGCAAAATGGAAGTGAACACACACAGACATGCTCACACAACACACACCTTGGGCTCAGGCAATGTCACGGAATTACACACTGCCATGAGGGGACTCCACTCCTGTGTAAGAAAAGCTGTGCCATACGTTGTCTCTGCAGGGCGCTATCATGTCAGCAGAACACTTGGTCACTCAGTCAACAATTAGCACAAAATGAAGGCTCACGTCACATCAGCCTGGTCATGGCATTGTCACCCAAATCATCTGCACCGATCAAATACACATGTATAGCAAGTTGCACTGATACCACAGATGAGTCCTTCCCCATTGATGCCCAAACATGCATGTCCAGTGGAGATGGTCACACGGTCAGGAAATAGACCAATTGAACAATGGCAAGCACATTTGATGTGCAGGGGTGTAAGCCACAGATGTGATATTGAAAAAACAGGTAGGGAATCCCATTTGCAAATATGGAAAACATGACACCCTCATATTGATACAAAGGATGACATGGCTACACACCAGGATAGGACACATTCCCCCTGGACCACATGGGGTCCTGCACAGTAACACTTCATTTACCTGACATCAAAAATCAACATCACTGCAGCAAGGGCATGGTTAGCATCATCAACATCATGTACATCTGAAGCAAAACCACTAGAGAACTGAAAGTAGCTTTAATCAACATATGTTATATTGAAAATTAAAGTCAAGAAAAACACAAAGGCCAATGTCCAGTCCATGAATCAAGTCCAAACAGGGTGACAGTGGCAGATGTCACCCTCTGCTTGCCTGCACTGATATGGAGCAGGGACATTCCCCTCGGAGGGGTATACGGGGGGGCAGGCCAGGCACCGCAGGGACAGGATCAGGGCTCACCAGAAGGAGGCAGGGAAGGGGTGGGTGGTGCTGGAGAGTCACTGACAACTGCAGTGGAGGTGTCTGACATGGTGTGTGCCGGCACAACTGGGGGGCATGAGTTGGATGGTGTGGTTGCCTGCACAACTCCAGTGGGCTGGCCAGATGGAGAGGACAGGTTCCCCACTGCAGTGCCCAAGTCAGACGGGGTGTTAGTGGACTCCACTGCAGTGCCCATCTCCAGGGGAGTAGAATGGGGTTCAGGTAAGGTGGGCAGGACAGAGGGGAGGACACGGTCTCCACACCAGTGGCACTAACATGTGCAGCGGGGGTGTGGTGCTGGAAGAGCAAGTGGGAGGTGGAGAAGGCCGGATCATTTTGGGGATGGTGTATCTGTGGGTGGGGGAACCTGGGGCAGGGTGTGGTGGGGGAACCTGTGTTGTGGGGGCCTGAGGGATGGAGGAAGGAGACTGTGTGCTTGACTTGCAGGGCGGTGGTGGGGTCTTGCTCTTCCGGGACCGGGGGACTTGCGGGTGGGGGCCCCCGTCTGTCTGCGCCTGGGGGAGGGTGTCCGGGGACGAGGGGCACTCCCCTCTATGTGGGTGGACTTCCTCTTCCCCCTGTATGCTGGATCAGCGGGATCGGAGGGGAAGAGGCCGAGGGCACAGAGGAAGATTTTCTGTGTAGGTGGGGTTGCAGGTGAGGCAAGGGAAGGGGTCTTGGAGGGAGAGGATTTTGAGGACTGTGGAGTGACTGTGGATGCCTGTGTGTGTGTCTGTTCCCCATCCCCTGTGGGTGTGGTATCAGTCCCCTGAGGATGCTTGTGTGCACGTCTTGCCTTTGTTTTGGGTGTTTCTGTGCTGCTCGTGTCTGTGTGTTTGGGTGATCGTGCAGGTGTGCATGTGCTTGGGACAGGTAGGGTGCCAGGAAGTGTGGATGGGGCAGAGGTAGGAGGGGTGAGGGACTGTTGGAGGAGGGACACTGCTGCCGTCAGGGAGGAGTCCATGGACTTATTGCTCCTCTGTAGGGCAGACATACCCGTCGAGATGCCCTCCATGAATGACACCAGCTGTGTCAACAGAGTGGTGTGTGCATGGAGGACACTCAGCATTGCTGTCTGCCCTACATGGAGCTGCCAAAGTAGGTACACAGACTCCTCACTCAGGGCAGCAGGGGACACAGGGGCAGGGGGTGCGGTGCCTGGCACAAAGGAGACACGCTTCCGAACACGGGAGCCTCCACGGACCTCTGGAATGGGAGCCAATGGGAGGGCGGTGGTGGTGGTGGTGGCGGGGCCAGACAGACTAGCTGGGGTGTGGTGGCTGCTGACACCCGCCTCCACAAGGGAGTCATCCTCTGAGCTGCTGTGGTCCTCAGCTGAGGTGGATGGTGCTGAGGACTCCTCGGTGTGGCTCCCCTCGCCCTCCGTGCCACTGGGTCCCTCCAACCACTCGTCGGCTGTTGACCCAGTCTGGCTCTGCAGCTCCTCCTGGTCCATGGAGCTGTCCCCTCCTGTGGCCGTGGATGTATCTGCAAACAATTAGGGAAACAGACACACATCAGTCACCTGCACTGACCGCACACACCACAGTAAGTACAGCACATTACAGAGCAAGCCCTGGCATCCTTAGTTGAACATTGCCAAAAGTCCTCACACAGAATAGGAGAAGCCAATTGTCAGTCTGATGGTCAACCATGGAATTCACACCCCTCCTGCCCTTGCACCCATCGGTCTGGTGCCTGTCTGATGGTAATACCCCAGTGTGGACACATGCACCACCTACACAGTTGTTGGACATTGCAGAGAACACGGTGAAGTATGTGAACATGCACACATCACATCTCTTGCCACTGAGTCAGTACAGGTGTCCTGAAAAGGGATGGCCAGAGTCTAATTAGAAATGCATGTGATGCATACCAGCAGCAGACACCATGATGCACCCATGTCCGGATAGTCAATGCCACAATGGGGTGCATGTTGCACATGTCACTCCCCTGCAGGATCTTACTGCCCGGGCGATGGTCAGCCAGATTTCCTGCTTATGGTGGGCATCAACCTGTGAGGATGACAAAGTGAAAAGGCCATTACTACACATGCAACATATCCGTGCATCACACAGTTGGATATACATGTCTCAATCACAGGGGCATATGATGTACACAGGCAGTGCAACGATGGCTATGAACAGTTTGCCAGCAGTTACTACATGGTATCATTGCATGGGAAGTAAACCTTGTTGGAATGCACTGTTACTGCACTGTACCTGTTCAGTGCATGTGACTACACACTTTGGGGGAGAACTACTCAGTGAGCATGCTAGCCAGTGGTGTGCACACTGTAAGTATTGCTAGTCAGACAACATGCACAATTAGTAAGGCAGTGCACACTCACCTGCTCCCCTGGTGTCCCATACAGCTTGCTGTACTGTGGAAGGAGGCTGTCCAGCAGGGCCTGGTTCTCCTCAAGGCTGAAGGCTGGGGCTCTCTCCACAGTACGTGCCATTGCAGTAGCCAGAGGATGCAGAGACAGCAGCAGTGTTGGTGGCAGATGTCATCCTGGAGCATGTAGTGCAGGCAAGTGAGCCCTCAGGGGAACAGCCAGCATTATATGTGTGCTGCAGAGGCAGATACTGTCCCATGTGTCCAAAGTGATAGGTCCAAGTCGTTTGCATCTTCTGAATCTGGCCAATCCATGGAATTGCACCACTAATACACGCCCACAGCATCCTTCAAAAGTTAAACTTCATGACACCCATGAATTTGCAACATTGTTGTGGCTGGCCAACTGAATTCACTGCATCAGACTCGTTGAGGCTTCGAAAACGCGTCCGTTGCCATGCCAGGCCCCAGCCAATGCGTGCGCACCGATCGATCCATTGCTGTACAACGCGTATTCCGGGATACAATGCGTACCCGCTCACTACCGATGCAATGGGCCGTACGGGCACACCAATCGGTCCATTGCTGTACAACGCGTATTCCGGGATACAACGCGTACCCGCTCACTACCGATGCAATGGGCCGTGCGGGCACACCGATCGGTCCATTGCTGTACAACGCGTACCCGCTCACTACCGATGCAATGGGCTGTGCGGGCACACCGATCGGTCCATTGCTGTACAACGCGTACCCGCTCACAACAGATGCAATGGGCTGTGCGGGCACACCGATCGGTCCATTGCTGTACAACGCGTACCCGCTCACTACCGATGCAATGGGCCGTGCGGGCACACCGATCGGTCCATTGCTGTACAACGCGTATTCCGGGATACAACGCGTACCCGCTCACTACCGATGCAATGGGCCGTGCGGGCACACCGATCGGTCCATTGCTGTACAACGCGTGCCCGCTCACTACCGATGCAATGGGCCGTGCGGGCACAACGATCGGTCCATTGCTGTACAATGCGTACCCGCTCACAACAGATGCAATGGGCCGTGCGGGCACACCGATCGGTCCATTGCTGTACAACGCGTACCCGCTCACTACCGATGCAATGGGCCGTGCGGGCACACCGATCGGTCCATTGCTGTACAACGCGTACCCGCTCACAACAGATGCAATGGGCCGTGCGGGCACACTGATCGGTCCATTGCTGTACAGCGTGTACCCGCTCACTACCGATGCAATGGGCCGTGCGGGCACACCGATCGGTCCATTGCTGTACAACGCGTACCCGCTCACTACCGATGCAATGGGCCGTGCGGGCACACCGATCGGTCCATTGCTGTATAACGCGTACCCGCTCACAACAGATGCAATGGGCCGTGCGGGCACACCGATCGGTCCATTGCTGTACAACGCGTACCCGCTCACTACCGATGCAATGGGCCGTGCGGGCACACCGATCGGTCCATTGCTGTACAACGCATACCTGCTCACTACCGATGCAATGGGCCGTGCGGGCACACCGATCGGTCCATTGCTGTACAACGCATCCCTGTACAGGTCACTCGCATATGTCACCATGCTTGTCACTGGTGAACGTATGCCAGCCACATATACTTGCAAGGGACTATGGGGCACACCTACAACACCACACCCAGTCCACACTGTATCCTAAGGCATGTAAGGCTGCATTACCTTTTCTGTGTATGGGGGTAAACATGTGGTTTTTGGGGTGGCACTTGGGGGCAGCCACACCCAGGCTGTGCACGTGTTCATGGGGACAGGGTCCTTTGTGTGTTGTGCACATGACCACTGTGATGTGCAACTGTTCATTTCGGAGCATGTGGCATGGTCACATTTCCAGGTTGTGTATGTGTATGACATGTCACATACCCCCAGGGTCCCATGGGGGAAGGCATGTACGTCACAGGGTGACCCATTGCCACAATAGTGATGGCCCTCCACAGTCTGTGTGCATGTTGTGTTTCCAATGTCTCTGATTCCATGTGCACAATGGGAGACAGTCTCCACATCAACGTTGTTTGTGCATGGACTTTGATGTTGTGCGTCACTGACGTCCATGTCTGTCCTGCGGAGGCAACAGGGGCCACTACCTGTGGGAGTCATGTTTGTTTTTCTGACGTGTACATGATACGCCATGTCATGCCAGTGTCCATGTGGCAAGACAGGGTCACTGGGAATCTACCTGTCAATGAGCTGTGATGCCTGTGGCGCATCTGTCCAGACATGTCACTGTGGTGTGTGTGTGGAACGTGACAGCAGTAAATGGGTACTGTGACACAGCCTAATGGTTTCCCATAGCACAACCTGGAACCTGTTGTCAACACATGTTGTACTGAGATGTTAGATGATGGCCATGTAGGTGCCAGATATGTCCGAACAGAACGGCACACACATCAAGTACTTGTGTCTCGTAATGATGTATCATGTGAAATTGAGTATGGTGAATGGCACATATGTGGGGTGACTGACAATCTTTCTTTCTTCACCTATGCACTGCAGGGCTCCAGCTGTCCATAGACCATTCCCTGACCTGGCAACGATGGTGGAACGTGACAGCATCCGACGGTACCGCTTCACCAGGCAGCTGATTGAGGATTTGGCAGTGCGCTTGGCACCACATTTGCAACCTGGCCGGCCGTACCCTACAGCGCTGACCCCCAAGGTGAAGGTGATGGCAGCCCTACACTTCTTTGCCACCGGTACCTTTCAACACACTGTGGTGACTGCTGGTGGGATGTCACAGACTATGTTCAGCCGTGTGCTACGCGATGTTTTGGAGGCAATGTTGAGATGCCTGAACCAGTACATCTATTTCCCTACACGTCAACAACTCACTGACGTCAAGAGTGACTTCTATGCCCTGGGGAGGATGCCACATGTCATTGGCTACATGTGGCTTTGGTACCACCGCAGGCATACCGGAACCGGAAACATTACCATTCGATCAATGCTCTGGTGGTATGTCTTGCAGATATGAGCATCACACATGTGTGTGCCCGTTTCCCTGGTTCGGCACATGATGCCTACATGATGAGGAGTAGTCGCATCCCGAGGATGATGTCACAGATGCAGAACCAGCGTGCCTGGCTTGTCGGTGTGTACTGACTTTGTACCATTGTGTGTGTTCTGCTATGTTGTATTCCGCCCACTTTTCCAACTCAGCTAATGTGCAATTGTCTGTCCGTAGGTGACTCCGGATACCCCAACATGCCGTGGTTGCTGACACCCCTCAGGAACCCTGTGACACCAGCCCAGATGCGCTACAATGAGGCACATGGTCGGACCAGGAGAGTGATCGAGCGGACATTTGGTCTCCTGAAGAGCCGCTTCCGCTGCCTGGACAAGACAGGAGGGGCCCTCCCATATGCCCCAGCAAAGGTGTGCAAGATTGTCATCATCTGCTGCATGCTACACAACCTGGCAGTACGGAAGGAGTTGCCTCTCATCCTGGATGACGATGACCAACGTCCGCCACCTGTGGAGGATCCTGGCCTGGGCCACGATGCCAGTGATGATGATGATGGTGATGTCCGCACACAGCTCATCACCAACTTCTTCAGCTGAATGTGAGTATCCAGAGAGTTGTCATGTGAATGATGTGAGTTTGCATGATATGTGTGGGTGGTGCTCTGGTGCTGTTTGAGTGTGGCCATGTGCTACTTGACTGGATGCGTGCAGCGATGTGTCCTTACAGGTAGTCTGTACTCCCCAACAGTGTTGACATGCTAACTTGGTTTTGTGTAGTTATCTTGTGACATGTATTGGGCATGAGTATTGCAGTTCTGTCCTGTTCTTCAGTGGTTTTGACTGTGTGTCATGTCTGTCCTTCACAGGGTGCTTACAGAGTTGTTTGGTCAACTTGGATCCCCCGACACCATGATTCAGCTTTCAGGGTGGCAGCAATCGTTTCCCTACAGGTGATGTGCCACACACCCCTGGACTTTATATCTTCTGCACTTTTTGACTGTGTGGCCACTGCCACGTGGGATTACCTTGCATTTGTAGTGGAACCAACATGTTGCAAATGTGTAATAAACCTGTGCTTCACTTTGGGATGTGCGTTGTCTGTGGTCACACATCTGACTGACATTTGCTTACTGCACCTGTGGGCTAGTTGACACAGACTCTGAATAGGTGTGGTGTCTGTGCATTCCACAGTATTTCCTGGCAACATCAGTGTAGGCGATGAGTCCGATGGCCCTTGTGTCTCTGTGTTGTGTAGCCCTAGTGGTGTGTCTCCCTCATATGTGTCACGTCACCATGACTCACATGACGGTGTTGTACTTGCTGTAGCAGTTAGCATACACAGTGTAATTTAGCTGATCATCATCCCCATGACAGTAACCACGTTGGAATCACAACAGAGGCAAGTATGGTGTATTAGTGATTTTATTTACATACATGTGTAAGTATAGTGCACAGGATGGTGGGTGCTGTACATTGGGATTGTGATCCAAAGTTCCCAGATGAGTTGCAAGTCTTGGTAGCAGAAATGTCCTGAGTGAAGTCCACAGTCATCTGATACATTAGTCCAACCTGAACTCCCATGTCATGTGGGAGAGTTGTGTTGCATTCGACAGGGTGAACAGTTTGCACACAAAGGAGAATTTCCAGAACAGGTGTTGGCTTCCTGGGGGATGTACATGGCCATCGACCTCTCAGTTTTCCTTCCTCGGACGACCCCTCTTCTTTGGGGGGGGACCCTCACGTGCAGGCTGCTGCGGTGCAGGGGACTCTCTGCCAGAGTCCTCCTCCCTCCCTGTGGCAGTTGCAGTTGTTGCAGCACCAGATGTTGTGGGCACACAGGGAGGTGTGGCCATGTTGGTGCTAATCTGTCGGAGGCATGTCAATATGTCCCTATGCACCGCTGTCAGTTCTTCCAATGTGTCCCACTTGGACTCCATGCCAGACATGTGTTTCACCACACGGGACATGTGTGTCTCCACACGGGACATGTGGGAGTCCAAGCGGGCATGATGGGCAGCCTGCTGCTGTTGAATGTCCTTGAGGATCCCCACTACCTGGCTGACCTCTCCGGTGCTATTCTGGTACGCCTCAGCAATGCGTGCCAGTTGTGGGTCATCATGCAGTCCAGACCCCTCTGCAAACAGCGACCTATGTCTACCACCCCTCCCACCACCCCTGGCGACACGTGCGGGACCTGCGGTGTTACACCCAGGTGACCCTAGGCCCCCTTGGGGGTTGTTACTGGGCTCGTTGTCCGTAGCTCGACGTTGGGCCAGGGTCCCTGTGCTGTTGTCATTGGTGGTCCTTGGTCTGTCCGTGTCGGCGGGGGTGGTCTGTGTGTTGGCAGTTGTTGGAGCAGTGGGTGGAGGGGTGCAGATGTTGGTCCTGCTGGTGCTGCATGATGACTCACGCTGGAGGGGCCAGGTAGGTCTTCGTCATCCAAGGAGGGCAGAGGCTGTTCCACACCAGTGGGCTCAGTGTCCCCCGGAGCCTGGGACAGGGACTCCTCCTCACCTGCTGCTGTGTCCCCATCATCATCTGTTTTTGGAAGAGACACACAATGTATGTTATATTTCTACAGGCATCAATGGTTCACACACCTGACAGTTGTGACTGTACCTCTGGATGCGGGCCTGTACATTGCATTGTCCTAAGTTGTCACAGTAAGAGGTTGATATTGGTGTATCACATTGTCCTGCAAACCTGAGGCATTTCAATGTGAATGTTGAGGTGTGTGCATGGCCAGCATTGGTTGTATTTGGTGGACATCCGGCCCTCCTTCTCCACCTAACCCAGTTATCACACCATGAAGCATGCCACCCTTGCAGTGGGTTCAGGTTGACTCTCAGGATGTCATTCAGTGGTGTCCTGCTGTTGGTTGGTGCACAGGTCCCAGCAGGGCCTGGTACTCCACACAACAGAGCACCATTGTCAGACATCTTTGATATGGCTTTTCACTCCCTGTGAGGTGTGCATGGTTCAGTGTGAGCTTGCTGGGCCATGTGGGTGGGGGATGTTGAGCTGTGACTACCACTCCCATCATGCTATTGCCTACACCCCCTTCCCAGCATGCCCATACTTCCTTCCTTTTGACTCTGCTTCCCTGTGGGGTAGTGTGCCTGTGCTGACAGGATGGCTGACAGTGTTGTCCTGGCGTTTGTTTGGCTACAAGTCCCAAGAGTGTCCCTGTGCTTCACACAGCATAACCCAGGGTGGTGGTTCTTTGTGGGATCTTCATTTAGGGTGTGAGGAGACATTCTTCTGCCCGAGTAGGACGCTGCAGTTGTCTCGTGCGCGCTTCTCCGAGTCGTTCCCGCTGTGTTTCAGCTAGGTTTCATGTGCGGCGTACGCGTCGGTCGCGGAGTATTGTGTCGGTTTGGCTGGCTTTTGTATGCGTGTCAGTCGTACGGCTTGAGCTCCGTGCGAATCGGTCTGATTTTGCACGCATTGCATCGTACTGCGCGGGTCGGAGTTCGCGGGTACGTTTCGTTCGGGTTCATTCCTGGTGCGTGTCGGTCGGTTCGATTTGCGTGGTTTCCCGGCCGGATAGCTTGTTTCCGTCCGGGTCGGTCGTTCGGCTTGAGTTCCGTACGAGTCGGTCGTGATTCACATGCATTTCATCGTACTACCCGGTTCGGGCAGCACCGGTACGTGTCGGTCGTTCTTAATTCCCGTACCGAGTCGGTCGGTACGTTTTCCGGCCCGAATCGGAATCGACCCCTTAGAGTTAAACCTGCAACATTCAGCAAATGGCATACTTGCATGAGAGCTTTGTCATGCTCTTTCTGTGTGGACCTGAAAGCCAATATGTCATCACTATAGTTAAATGTGTTTACTACAGGTTGTATCATACGCCAAATGCCATCTTGGCAAAGTTTGGCAGCAGAGGATATACTCAATCGCTAATAGCTAAACAAATCAAGATGCGTAGTAAAGGTTGTAATGTAACTGGATTTTTCTTCAAGCTCCAATTGGTGTTATCCATTATTTAGGTCGAGCCGAGAGAAGAAATTTGCACCATTCAGTTGAGATATCATATCAGCAATGTGTGGACCAGGATGTCTCTCTCGCTCAACTGCCTTGTTGGCCTGACGCATGTCAAAGCACATGTGTACAGCTCCTTCATTGTCTCTTTTAGGCACTATTCCAATGGGGGAAAACCATGGTGTTTGAGCAGTGGAGCATTCAATTATGTCATGTTTAAGCAACAAATGAAGTTCTTTTTCGACAGTTTCTTGCAAGTGAAACGCTACTCATGTGTGTCTTTGAGCAA
The DNA here is from genome assembly GCA_963921515.1 of Calotriton arnoldi. Classification (NCBI taxonomy): domain Eukaryota; kingdom Metazoa; phylum Chordata; class Amphibia; order Caudata; family Salamandridae; genus Calotriton; species Calotriton arnoldi. The sequence continues at coordinate 1,203,470 of CAWUFW010000934.1, forward strand.
CAGGAAGAACATCCTCATTTATGTGTAACTTTACTTTCATTGTTTTGAGTTTTCCTAACCCATGAAATAATTAGGGAAATTGACTTACAATTTCATGATGAGCATTCATATTGTAGTTCACTGATATCAGTCCCATATCAGCAGCAGTGTTAAAACTCACCAGACAGGCATTTGAAGTTGTTCTTTGAAGTAAATGAATAGGCAATTGTACTACAGATTTCTTATGTTTCATCGTGGCTACAAACAAACCTTGTCTCTTTAAGGGCGTTGAGACAGCCCATGCGTATACTTTAGTCTTTGACTTTGTAAGTTGTGGTAACAGAGATAAAACTTGATACTTCTCCTCAGGAATCATATTTATCGACACACCACTATCAATTATGAATGGTATTGAACATCTGTTTATCGTTAGAGTTATCTTTGGACAATGTTTGAATGTTTGTGGTGGTTTTTCAAGGTGATTTTTCTTAGCTTTGGATTTTTCATCACATTTGACTAGTCTCACATGTGCATGCCTTTTTGAAGTAAACATCGATATAGCACAATTGTCTTTGCCATTTTCACTGGAATCTGATACTGTCATATGTCCTGTGCAAGCCCATTGTCGTTTTCCCTTATGTTAGCCTGAGCACGTAATAGCTGCTCTCTGCCTTGCACAAGTTGCTATACAAACGTATCTTGCTTAGTACCATGCTGTACTTTCACACTTTTGCTGTTGTTTTTGCGTTCTGTTCTTTCTTGGGATTTAGTCTGAACATGGTAGACAAGGTCAAATAACAATGCCCTTGTTATTCTGTTCTGGTCAGGCTTTAACACCTAGACACAACACACAAGTGCAGCTGTTGTTTAGGAACACATACTCTTTTGTCATATAGGTATGCACAGACATGAAGGGACACAGACAAAATCACGACTGCACCTGAGATGTAGAACCTTCATCTGTGCATGCTATGATACGGGGTCTGCTGCAAAAACCCAGAGATCTTTTGATATATAATCACTTTGCTTCTGTAGAAGGGGAGGGGAGTTAACCTACCCTATCTTATACAATGACAGCTCCCTTTATGATTTATGGATTACTTACTATGCTGACCGTATTTGTGTTAGGCATCTTCTTACTTATTGTGGCACATATACTGCATACTAGAGCACGATAGTTAAATGAAATATTTTTAACTTTTCTCCTTGCCAAATTACAAATTGTGTCTATTGTTCAGATATGTATAGTTTTCTGGGTTCACCTATGGGTTTCACACATGTTTCTACCATAAACTGCAAATAGGAAGAAACCATGACAAGTAGAAAAAGTAAACTACCAGTTAGGAAAAACCTGTTGTAACATGTTTTGTTTACGACTCTGGATGTCCTTGATAGCTAGAAAGAGGGTGATATTAGCACACCAAACCTTCTGCCATTTTAGAGGAAAAGGTGCTTTCTTGCACAGCATTTTTCCCAATTGTTAAAAAAGTTTTGTTTTGCCTTTTTCTTGGCTTCCATCAAGGGAATCCAAAACCTCTTTTAATCGTTAGAAAAAAGGATGGAGACCTGGCCTTCATACCTTTTGTGGAAAAGGTACATGAAGGCATAAGTGTGAAGTTCCCCAAATTTAAACAAAAGGCTCAGCATTCAGGCAGGGCCGAATCAAAAGCTGTTAAGAGATTATTTTGTCACGTCTTCTGAGTCCTTTCTTATCCACAATAGGCTTGATATATATGTTTTTATTTACTTGGGGATTTTATGGTTGTGATTCAACCATGATTGTTTTAACTGGCATGGCTGCTGAAGAAGCTTTGAGAATGTTCTTGAAGATCCTTGTGACCATGGCTCAGCGGGAGATTAATCAATGATGATGGGTTTTAATCAGTTTATTTATTTCTTTTATGGAGAGTATGTTGAAAGGCTGCTTATTTTTACCAAACAATGACTTTTGCATACAAACACATAACAAGTATATAAATTATATTAAAATAAGTTGATAACAACAGCAATAAAGAAATATTCAACTGTTAATAAAGAAAGCATTAAAACTAATGCATAGCTCAAAACATGTTCTTCCAATCATGCAACCACTATATACAAAAAAAAATTATGAACTATCTATACTTTCTACCTTCTTTAATAAATGACTAAAACATGGAAGAAAATAAAAGCCTCAAAGAACAACAGTAAAAACAACATAAAGTTTATTTAAAAAATCTAAATTAGCATTTACATTAAATAAATGTAATTTGATGTAAAAAGTGATGTGGGATAGGATTTGCAAATATAACTTCAAAGCAACAAACATTGGGGAAAGTGTATGCATTTTAGGGGAGCAGATTTACTATTCTAACTCCAATCCCACCAACATTGGAGAAAGTGCATATATTTGGGATGGGGGTTAGAATAACTAGTCTAAATCCAATCTCAAAATTTTTGATGAAATTACTTATATTTTGGGTAGAGGGCAAATGTACTAACCCCAGACATACCAGCATTGGGGAAAGTATATATAATTAGGGAATATTGAGTAACTATTCTAATTCCAATAAACAAACATTGGAGAAAATGCTGGGGTGGAGGGGATGGTAATGAACGTGGATGAGGTAATGAAGTTTCAACCCAAATGGCTGGTTTCTGCTCAGCTCGAGCTCCTTTAGGACCCTCAAGCCTACAGCAAGCCAAACGAGGCTGAGAAGGAGTGACTAATGGATATGGCGTGAAACTGTTGGGGAGGGACTACAGATTGGAGAGGAAGAAACAGGGCAGGAGAAAGGAAAGGAAAGACAGTAGAGCATGGATAGATGTTAGGAAGAGGCAGGGGAAAGAGGGATACAGACAGCCTGGTGAGGGAGGGAGAAAAAGGGTCAGAAAATCCTCAGGGAGAAAAATAGTCCATTACATTTTGCAGAGAGAGTGGGGAGGAATAGAAAAGGAGAGCAGAGAGAGGAAAGACACACCATGGAAGAGGGATGATGATCAATCAATCAATCAATCATAGCATTTGTAGAGCGCACTACATACCCGTGAGGGTCTCAAGGCGCTGAGGGGGGGGGGGAGTGCAGCCACTGCTCGAAGAGCCAGGTCTTCAGGAGTCTTCTGAAGGTCAGCAGGTCTTGGGTCTGCCGTAGGCGGATGGGGAGGGTGTTCCAGGTTTTGGCGGCGAGGTGGGAGAAGGATCTGCCACCGGAGGTCGCTCTTCGGATGCGGGGTATTGTGGCGAGGGTGAGGTCGGCGGAGCGAAGCTTGCGGGCGGGGGTGTAGAGGCTGAGTCGTCTGTTGAGGTACGCAGGATGATGGTACAGGTTGAAAAAAAAGCAGATAGTGCTTGTAGCAGAGTTAGTAGTGTGACTTGTGACTGAATGCAACTGACAGTAGTAGTGGATTGTCAGGGGCATCAGACTATCACAGCATTCCGATACCCAACAATTGGTCAGTCGCCCCCTCTGCCCCTCAATACCTCTAATCTCCCTTCTCCACTTCGGAATGTCATCTCATGCCGAGGCTTTCGCAGGCTTGTCTTATGATTTGACTCTTAGAGCCAAGCTGGACCAGACCGCAGGCTTGACTCTCACTCAGCTCTTCCCAAAAATCATTAGCTTGCCCACCTCTACTAACACCAGTCTTTGTAAAAGTCTTCCAAATTAACAAACATAATTGACTAATTCTGACCACCAAATATAATTGTTATTTTGATTTGATAAACATATTTATGCAGTATTTAATTTTTAGGTATAAAAAATACAAATTAACATATACATAAGAAATACTTGCACTGAACTGACACGAGCCAGATGAGAGAGTTGAGCGCAGAGTCCGGAGCAAAGCTCGGAGCAAGCCGTGTGCGCTAGTGCGTGGTGCGTAGGGGGCGGAGCCTCAGCAGCAGCAGCGGTGGTAGCGGACCACTCGGCTGGTTGTATCGCCGGCTGGTTGTATCGCCGGCTGGCAGTGTTGGTGGCTTGTGGCAGTGGCCGTGACGCTGCAGGGGGTCCGGAGGACAAAGTGAGGTGTGGAGGCGAGGTGAGGAGGCGGCGGTAGGAAACGCTGCAGGGGCTCCTGTGTTCCTTTTGCGGATTGGCGAGGCTTGCCAAGGTGAGTCTTCCATTCTCTGGGACCCCTAGCAGCCCTAGCAGCTCCCCTCTGTGGGTTCAGCCCCCCGCCGCTCCCCCCGGAGACCTATGGAGACCCATGGTGTCTCAGGTCTCTAACTCCCGCCCACCTGCATAACACCAGCGTAACACCTGTATAACATTTGTATAACAACAGCCTGCAGCGCTGCGCCATTTCTGCCTCGCCGCCTCCCTTGGATCGTGTCACTTATGGTGCCTGGTCCGTGGGCTGCGCTACCTTGCACTGCCCTGAACCGCCCTGCTCTGTCCTGAACTGCAGTTGCCAAACCTGCCAGCCTACCTGGTCTGGCACGGTTGGCTCCGGCCCTGATCACCCCACTTCCGCCCCGTGCAGCTTCAGTGTCTGCTCTGCCCTGCCCGACTCGGACCGGTCTGGTTTCGCTCCCCCCAGCCCTGTCACCCATCCGACATTCCAGCCCACATCTCTATACTGACCTTACTGGCCTCCTGTTGGGACTCTCGTATATCCCCCATACTCGCAATATCATCTCAGTTCTATTTTATAGAACTGACCGAGGTGGTAGGGGGTACAAGGGCCACAGGGGTCGTAAGGCAGGCTAGTGTGGGCAGGGGGAGGAGGGGGTGGAAGAAAGGGGGTGTCAAAGAAGCAGCGCTCGTAGCCACCAGCCAAGCGAGCCCATTGCAAAACCAGTAGAGGTGGAACCAGCTTCTCACCGGTAACGCAGTCAAATCAAATAAGAGTGATGAGATCCGGGAGAACAAGGAAGGTGCTTTCATCACCAAAACAAAAAAACTAAAACAGTTGGCAGCAGCGGTAGAGGGAGCAGCAGCGAATGCCTCTAACCATCTGATGTCCTCGTCCTCATTGGACTTGCTGAATCCGTCCCCTTGTGGACGAGACCCTGTTGGTAATAGAGACTGCATTTCTCCGTTGTGCCACAAGACTATGCAACCTCTCTCAATTTTGGAGTATTTTAAAAAACACCTGGAACAGTTAAGCCCTTTCCCTCTACAAACATTGGTGGCGCCAAGGGCTAGCAATTCCAAACAAACAACCGAGGCAATCATCCATATGTCACCAACTAGTAAAACCATACCATCAATGGCTACCTTTAGCGCTAACCCCAGCATCAGGCTATCTGAGGACGATTCGAAAACGCCCCCTGCGCTTCACATTGCAACTTCTCCGGTCACTCAGCAGTCTTCACCTTGTCAGTCATCTTCACCTCAGGAAAGCTGTATGCCACCTGCCTTAGAAAATCATTCTCGGACTGAAACAATTGAACGAAAACTTAATGCGGTGCTACAACAATCAGATATTCTCACGTCCATGTCAATACAACAACTGTCTTCAAGCCCCTTACTTGCACAAAACAACCAACCTTTAAGCAGTCCTACCGTAGTCCAACGGGAGAGGTCCCCGAAGGAGGATATTACACCGTTTCCGCTGCAAACGTTGTCAAGTGTAGCGGCAGCCACTGCAGCACTCACAGTCACGGCCACGACTACAGCCGCAGCCACAGTTCCCACAAAGTTCGAACAAGGAATTGACACAAAAGATTCAAAAGACCAACTGCTACAGGTTCTATCTTTTTTTCTCAAAGATCCAGATAAATTACCTGACACGAAACAAGAATCCGACTCACAAGCCGTTCCTTTGTCATCCATGTCTAACATTTGGCCACAACTGTTGCAAACTTTTCAATCCACAGTCATGGCATTAAATTATCACTCCGATAAATTGGATATGCAAGTCGACCTTTGAACACCTTAGCTGTGTTCACTGCAGGTATCGACAATAAGTTAGAAAACTTAAACAACTTAATAATAAGGGCTCAATCATCTTCAAACCTGGTCCAGTCAGTCTGCTGTTGTTCACCCATCATTGACAGCCTCTCAGCACTTCCAGCTTTTCTAAACTGTGTTTTAGACGAAGTTAAACAACTATCAGGAGGCAGTGTCAGTAAGGGCCAGGTTCAGGAGCACGCACAGTCTACAGACTTCATCAAAATAAATGACAAGACATTGACACCAGAGGATGACGGGATCCCAGAAAGCAAAGAGGCGAAATTTTCTGCAGCATTTAAGCCGTACCATACAGCCCAAGGGTTGACAAAGCCAGTCAAGTTGATATCACCCTTGTTGTTGAACGCCCAAACTGCGAACGGCCCTATAAAAGCAGTCGATCCTCCCAATGCAGATGCTGATTCTAAGCCATCTACTCTGGTTCCACTCCCCTCTAAGATAATTTCTCAATCGCCTCATCTTCTTAGCAAGAGAGAGAAAAAACGTCAACGCAAACAAAGAAATAAACTAACAACAAAATCTGCGGCAGCATCCTCTAAACTGTTTCCATTGTTTAAGAACCCGGACAACGAACGAGCTTCGAGCCTTATTCCATCAAATCAGGAACAGCTGATCACAACAGCCCCTCCATCGCTAAACTTCCAGCAGTCCACTCCCGCACACCACCAGGCCCAAGCTGATCCTTCCTCCGGCCGAAGAAGCTCCGAACAAATTCTTCATGAAGTTGCGGCCACTGAAAAACCAAAAGAGTTCCTAAATGGCATGGACCAAGTAACTGGTCAACCACAAGTTGTAACCATAAACTTGCCTAGTGAAACGACTATTCAAACTCAACCCACTTTATACTCCCGTATTCAAACTGTTCCATCAAGCACTGGAGGTTATCATCCAAAAGTAATCTTTAAGAACACATTAAAGCCATCTGAGGATTTTCTGACAACTCCGGATGGGCTTCGAGGCACTCCTTTACCAAATCCTGGAACAGTTCGCGACTCTTTGATCAAAAAAAAGATCTTAAACGACAAGGGTCACTGTCAATTAAGTGCCGTTAGTGATTCCCAGTGCTCCAAAATCCTTTTTGTCCCTGAATACAAATCAAAAGGTTATCACGACGTCCTCAATAGAGCAAAGATCATTAAATTATTGGTATCTGATGACATTGAATATATAGAATTTCTTCCGCCAAGAGGGTCGCAACCCTCTGAAGTAACCTTGGTGACATTTAAATCTGCAACTTGGGCACGAGCTCTTCTAGCCTGCAAAGATACCCTTCGGTCATGGGGAATCAAAATCTATCCCCACTCTAACCCAGGCTACCCTATGGTATTAGCCAAGCAATTGACCACTCAGGCAAGCGTGTGTCGGACCTTGATCAGCGATAATAGCAAACCATATTCAATCTTAAAAAATGCAGTAGGAGATGCATCTCTAACAGGAAGTCTACGGTCCGTACCCTCGAACTGCCATGAAATTCAAGACTGGGGGTGGCTATCAGCAGCTTTGTCTCGTAAGAATCTACCTTGACCATTTGGACAATCCTCGCCAAAATCGAACCCCTTGGAGGCTGTTAAACCTAGCACCCCCCAGCCTAAATCCATAAACCTCACAAATCTCCAGCTGCAGCCTCGCCTATCCTTGTGTTCATGGAATATTAGCGGCCTTCATCTCAAAATGTCCTCACTAGAGACCCGAAACTTTACTTTTAGTCATGATCTAATTGCCCTCCAGGAAACATGGGCTACCTGCAATTATCCTATTGATGGATTTATTGAATATTGGAAATCAGCTGTCAGAGACCATAAATACGGCCGCCCTAAGGGAGGATTGTCAATTTACATTTCATGTAGCCTAAAGGGCCCAACAGAGCTAGTAAATTTCGAAGAGGACTGGTTGCTTGGAGTTAAAGTTAGCTCGTGGAGACAACAGCGCCCTCTGTTGCTGCTTAATGTCTATATCAATCCAAGCGTACGGACAAAGAGGGCCCATTTAAACCACCTGTTTAAAATGTTATGCGACCTAGATATGGCCTTTCCTTATGCCGACTGTTTGCTCACTGGGGACTTTAATACTAACTTGTTTCAGGGAAATCCGTCGGATTTGGGAGGTCTTTCCTCATTGTCGTTGTCGGTTTTGAAGTCTCAGTCCAAACCCCCAAATCAATCACACTGTGCTTTGGGAGAGCTCTGTGTGTTGCAATTCTTTAGTGCAGGTTTCATTGTAATGAACGGCAGGTTCACACAGGACACTCCTCCAAACTGGTCATGGACAAATGGCCGAAAGTTCTCTTTTTTAGATTATACCATCTGTAACTTAGCCCTGTTTTCTCACCTGGAAAATTTCAGCATTAAAGCTCGATCAGAGAGCGATCACTGTCCACAAGTCGTCATCATCAACACTAATTCAGCTTTCCACAACTCAGCCTCAATAACCCACAAGGGAGTCCATTCAGAAAATCTAAAACGTTTAAGATGGAACGATGAACTTAGTATCAACATCTTGAAGGAATGTTTGTCTCTTACACTTGGTGGCCCATCCTACACAGCTTCTCACATTGCTGATTGGTCAAATTTTTGCCACCATCTGCTAATCCTGTTTCCATCTCATCCGTACTCCAACTCGACCACCTGCAGTTCCCAGTTTCCTATTTCAAGCCAAACCGTGAAATTAAAGAAGATCAGAAACACCCCCCTGCGGGCAACCAGGAAGCATCCAGAATCCAACGATTGCCTGAACGATTGTAAAATTGTTCAAAAAAACTATAGACAGGCGCACCAAAAAGATAAACAACTCCATCTTGATCAATTTTGGTGCAAACTTCTCTGGGAAAGCAAAAACCACAACTCAAGAACATTTTGGGCACTACTGAACAGACAAATCAATGGAACTTCCAGACAGGGGAGTGCAAACATGGCGGAGGCAGAATGGGTCACATTCTTGACTGATCATTTCAAGGACAATGGAGATGTAGACTCCCTAGCAGTAAACACCTCCGCATTGATTAAAAACGGGTCCTTGGAGCGCCAGGACCGCTCCCACGAGTTTTCGCAGCCCCAATGCGAGACGATCTCTATCACTCAAGTAAGGCTGGCTAAAATATTATCAAAAGCGAGACCAGACGGAGCGCCAGGTCCAAATGGCTTGCCACAGGCCCTGTTCAAAGCAAACATTCCCTTCTGGTCACAACAATTAGCAATCCTTTTTAGATACGCACTGAGTTGCTCAGCCATACCGGACTCATGGCGAGGTGCAGTAATTCACCCAATATATAAGTCCGGTGCCCATTCGTCCCCAAATAACTATAGGTTGATAGCCTTATTGGACAACGAGGCAAAGCATTTTGCAAGTATTTTACTTGAAGAATTGAGTTCCTGGACTGAGCAGAAAGGCCTGATTCCAAAAAATCAAACGGGCTTCACAGCAAACTCGGGCACATCGTCCAATCTATTGGCACTATCAATACTTATTGATAAATCGCTCAATTCATCAAAGGTGGTTTTTTGTTGCTTTGTTGACTTCAAAGCCGCCTTCGATCGGGTCCCCAGGGCAGCACTTTGGGCAAAGTTGACGAAATGGGGAATCCCGGTCAAACTACTGGAGGCCATCGTTCAACTACACACCAACACCTGGATACAAGTTAAGCTTGGCACTGGCACACACCTGTCTCGAAAAATTTTAACAACAAGAGGAGTGAAACAGGGGTGTGTGCTTGCCCCATTGCTCTTTAACTTGTTTATTGCTGACCTTTCAGCAGAACTGGATGAGATAAACAGCCATCCCCCAAAGATTGGTGGTGTGCAGCTAAGTAATCTTCTGTATGCCGATGACCTTGTTCTTTTTAGTCAAACCCGAGTAGGGCTGCAACGATTGTTAAATAAATTACACAGTTACACCGTTACAAACAGCCTAGAGGTTAATCTAAAGAAAACTCAAGTAGTCATATTCGGCAGAAAACATCACGGAGGTGGTGGCTGGACGTACAGCGACTCCAGCCTTGTTGTAGGAAAATCCTATAAATACCTGGGGGTCAATTTTGACTCCAGGGGCACCTTCGCCAAACATCGTAGCAACATTTCAATGAAAGCCACAGCCCTCCGACTGAATTTCTCAAAACTCTCGAAAAAACTGATGGGTCCGAGCCTAACCCCAATGATGGAAGTCATGAAAGCCAAAGTCGGCCCCACGCTGTCATACGGTATCGAAATTTTTAGGGGAAAAATCAGCACAACATTAAATCAATACGTGACCAAGATCTATAAAAGTGTTTTTCACATGCCAAAATCTGCCTCCGCCGCACAGATTCGATTAGAACTGGGCCTTTTAAACTATGAAATCTCCAGTCTAGGTGCCTATTTAAACCTGTGCCACAAGCTAAGGCAGGCTGAAGGCGGGTCCCTTGAGTCAATGTTGTGGTTGGACATTAGCTTTAATAACCTAAGTGGGACTTACAGTAAGCACTTCCGTGATTGTGTATAGCAATTCTCAGTAAGCGACCTTTGGAATCTAAATCCCAGTCAAACGGCCTTTAAAATCAGCATCAAGAAGCACACTCGCATGCTGTCCCACACTACAGACAAAGCTGTTCTCGCCAAACGCAAGCATGCATGGGCAGTAATTAACTCTTACCAGCTGGTTACACCGTCATCATATCTGCCCTGTACATATCCCTTGTATCTAAAACTGCGATTTATGGCACTTAGACTGGGGGAATGGCACCTGCTGAAACATTTACCCTTTTGGCATCGCACGTCAGATAGCCAACAGTGCAGGGGTTGTGGGGACCCGGTGGAATCTATGGAGCATGTTGTATGCCTCTGCCCTGCACTGCTGACTCAGCGCAGATTAAAACTGAGGCCAGAATGGAATAGATTGGGAGTTCGGTCCTGCAGGCAGGCAATTATCGCGGCTTTGAACCCAGAGAACACAGCTCTAAATATAAGTTTCACAATTTTTATTTATTACGTATATCGTAAATTTAATCAGCAAACTGTAGGCCCGGTAGCAACTGTAAAGTGGGCTACAGGTGACTAAAACAAAACTGTAGACCCACAAAGCCCCACCTTAGTCACCTCTGTGTTCTTTGTGTCTGTAACACTAGGGTATGTGAACCTGATGATCTTTCATTGATATTGACACTTGCCACCTGTTTCAATGAAATGGTCACACTCTCTGTGTCCCCTTGTAACCCCCGGTCTTTTTCCCTACCAACCCTTCTAGAAATACTTTGCTGCTATCTAGTTTTAAATTTTGTATTTCTATATCACCTTGGTCATTTTAATCATTTATTCTGTATATGTATGGTATGTATGTCCACCTTTTATGATTATATTTTTAATCAAATAAAGTTTTATGACCATAAGAAATAATTAATTAAAACAATTCAAAATAAAATATACCTAGAAACTAATAAGGAAACCACACAGCTTTCAATCAATTCAAAATAACAAATCCTCGAAGCCCAGAAATTATTTTTGTAAAATATTTCTCTCAATCAATTAATTAGAATAAAAAATAAATTCTAAAGCAAATTCTAAAAGCACCCGAAAAATCAAATGGGATGTGGCCTAACGGCTGGAGCGGTCGACCTTGAAGCTGGGGAACTGGGTTTGAGTCTCGGCCGGGACGCTCAACACCCTGTGATTCAGGGCAAATCCCTTAATCTCACGGTGCCTAACAAAATAAATGTGTCCATCTATAACACAACTGGTGCTCATGTTAAGCACTGTGATACCTTTGGGTCGAGTATGCGCTATATAAAACTAAGAAAAAAAAATGTATAAAATACTTTAGCAGATATACACATAAAATATAAAACATTACTCACCCCATTCCCATGTAATCCACACAAACAGAAAATATTAAAATGAATTAAAAAATAACCATTATCAACAATTAGTAAATTAACAATCTTAAAAATTAATAAATACTAACATATCTTTTAAATACAATACAACAAAACCAATCTACCAATAAACCTTTCAAGTCAAAGAATATATATTTACAAAAATATAGTACAATAAAACATTAACTTAATTATATAAATAAATTATATATAGACACGAAAATAGCAAAATACAAAATTGTAATCATCAATTTTATTGTTAAAAAAGTAAAACTGATATACTAAGGATCAATATATGCTTTCTAGATATTTTTATAGCCATAATATTTGGACCATGATATTATAGTCACACAATATCTTTAAGATAATATTCAAGATCCACATAAATTAAGGTCAACCTACAACCAACACCCTTTAAGTAACCAACCAGTATGTCCATGAACATTGTGCACATTGTAGCACTGTATGGAATTTGTCAGGGTTATGAGGGGCTATATGAATGATTTATATGCAGCAGCCACTTTCTTGACAATCCAGAATGAACTTTTGGCCACATAAGGGGTAGGAAAGCACTATAGATGCCAATAAAACACATTGTGATACTACACTAAAAAAAAATTATATATCACCATCTTTCTAATGGAAACACGTAGAATAAAGTACCAAGGGGCCGATTACGATGACGGAAGGCCCGCCACCGCCAGCCGTGCGGTGGCGGGCCCTCCGCCATCAAATTGCAAGTTTCCCCCGCCATATTACGATGGTGGGGGGAATCGTTGGGGCAGCCTGGCGGTCGCAAAGACCATCCACCACGTTTCCGCCACAGGCAATCGTTCCAATTGCCTGGCAGACCCGGCCAGCATGTGTATAAGTGGTGGTGCTTAGCATGTACCGTCTGCCAAATTACAATGCTGGCTCAAGCCAGCCTTTCCATGGCAGTGAAACCGCCATGGAAAGGCTGTCGGGGATTGGATTCGGCCCGTTGCGGGCCCCCCCTTGTGTTGGGGGGGTGGTGGTGCACTGGGTTCCCTGCACTAAGTGGTAGGCACCGCATGGTGCCTGCCATGTAGTGCAGGGAAATGCACGACATGCTGTTTTAGCATTGCGGCGGGTGCTGCAGCCAGCAGCACCCACCGCTATGTTAATGTAGCAGGATGCGACCGCCACGGTGGCGGTCGCATCATAATCCGGGGTGCGGGACCGCCACCTTACAGGCAGGCGGTCCCAGTCCCCGCTACGGTGGCGGGCGGACTTAAGTCCGCCCGCCATCGTAATCGGCCTCCAAATATCTTAAGTGGCCATTCAACAGCCATATGAGACAGAAAATAGCTATAGTCATTTCTCTAAAAGAAATTAGTCAAATGTAGCACAAAATATGTTCACGGTGCATTTAACACATGTCATCCTTCATGTGAAAAAGTGCTACACCCATTGTCCCTAGAGAAATAAGTAAAACATTTTTCCTGGGACATACTACATCTATTTATCACCCACAATCCCCATTCAAAAATTACTGGTCTCATTTTCCTAACATTAGAGCAGCCCTTTAAAGCTTAAAATCAACCAAGTGTTAAAGAGATAATAATAGTTTATTTGCTGGAATCATGAAAATACAGGTACATGGTACAGCCATTTAACACTCATTATCTCCATGTTGAAAATCTCTATGTACCATTATCTATACTATGTACTTCCTGGATATGTAACAACCATTTACCACCCATAATCCCACATGTAAAAATTAGTTATTCCCATTTTCCCAAGAGAAAATGTTAGAACATAGTCACAAATGTATTTAACAGTCCTTTCAAGCTTTTTATCCCCTTGTGTAAAATAGCTAACAAATTTTTCCTTACAAGAATCATGAAAATAAAGTGCAAGACAGGAGGCATGCACAGTGGGCACACTGCTGTTGCCCCGAAGGTGCGCCAATGGCAAGCCCGTCTGCGCCCGTCCGTGCCTGGACTGCGCCTGGGACCCTGGTTCTCGGACCTTCCACCGCTACAGTGATAGCACCCTCATCGCCCTCAACTCTGGACACCAGGCTTCCTGCCACCTAGCATCACCGAAGGAGATCCATGGACCTTTTGACTGCCGGAACTGCAACCACGCCTTCACCCATACCAACACGCCAGCACCTCTCGCTGCCCAGCCAACCAACAGTGCATCTGACCGGCTCGACTGCATCCTCCTCAACATGCGATCCCTCCACAAACACGCCACAGAAATATGGGACCTCCTCTACGCTGCCTCTCCCGACTTCGGAAATCTGGACCAACCCCAGTTGTGGACTGGACATCGCAATCACAATCTCCATCCCCAATGGCTACAAAATCACCTGCAAGGACCGAACTGACCAACCAGGAGGAGGCATCGTCATCATCCACAAGAAAACCCCCCGACCAACCACGCACTCAAACGACCCAACGACAACCATGGAACATCTCCACTTCCAGATCCAGACCAACCCCAAGACCTACCTCATCTAACAGTCCCCCAGCCCCTGCCCGCCGTTCACCGACTCCATTGTAGACCTCATCGCACCCCAGGCTCTCACATCCACCAAATACATCCTACTCGGGGACCTCAACTTCCACCTAAACAACCCCAGTGACCAGAACAACACCTCCCTACTGGAGAACCTCCCCAACATCAGACAGAAGCAGCTAGTGCCCGCACCAACCCCCACAGCTTGACACACACTCAACCCCGTTTTCTCCGCCAGCAGGAACATCACCTACAGCCACACCACGGAGCTCCTTTGGACCAACCACCACAGCGTGCATCTTGCCTTCGTCACTCCCACTGTACACCACCGCTCTCATCGACCCCCTGTCGCAGCTGCAACAAGGCCACCGAATAATGTCTTGTCGACCTCCTTGGCACGACCTCCCCACCAACACCAACAGACACCAACACCACAGCTTGCAACCTTCACCGATGGATCTTCAATGGCGCCGGCACTCTGGCACTTCTTAAGCAGACACCAGGCAAGCAACACTCCAAGAAAGCCAACTGGTTCACTTCCGCCCTCCACGAGTCCAGACACACCTGCCGATGACTCGAGAAGAGATGGAGGAACAACAAAACCCCGGAAGCCCACGCAACCTTCAAATCCACTGTCACGCACACCACCTTCTCCTCCAAACCACAAAAAAACGGCCTTCTAAGACAGAATAAACGTCAACGCACACAACAGCAAAGAAGTCTTTGCCATCATCAAAGAGTTTGCCAGGCCCAACAGCGAGACCACAGATGTCCCACCCTTCCAAGACCTCTGCAACAAACTCAGCACCTTTTACCCCCAGAAGATCAAGCAGATCTATGATGGCTTCGACACCCAGGACCCCGCCACAACGCCCACCAGCACAGCACACACCCACGCCAAACCCCAACAGATCGTACTCAACTGGACTCCGCTCACCACAGAATACACACTGAAGACCATGAAGAGCATCCACTCAGGAGCCTCATCGGATCCCTGCCCATACCACATCTTCAACAGAGCAGCCACCTCCAGCACCCCACAGCTTTGCCGCACCATCAACTGCTCTATTGAAACTGCCACCTATCCAGACGACTGGAAACATGCCGAGATCAACACCCTGCTGAAAAAACTGTCCGCCAACCCGACAGACCTCAAGAAATTCAGACCCATCTCCATCCTCCCCTTCCAAGCCAAGGTCATCAAGAAGAAGTCCATCAACGCCCAACTCTCTGAGCTCATCAAAGAGAACGACGTCCTGGACACCGCCCAATCGGGCTTCCGAAGCACCCATAGCACCGAGACTGCACTCCTCACCACCACCGACGACATACACTCCCTCCTTGACCGGGGAGAAACTGCAGCCCTCATCCTACTTTACCTCTCAGCCGCATTCAACACCATCTCCCACCACACCCTTATCAAGAGACTCCACAATGCCGGCATCCACAACAAGGCACTGGACTGGATCTACTCCTTCCTGCCCGGCTGAACACAGCGAGTCAGACTACCCCCGTTCTTCTCAGAACCTACAGAGTTCAGCTGCGGAGTGCCCCAGGGCTCCTCCCTGAGCCCCACCCTCTTCATCATCTACATGGCCCCCCTTGAAGCCATCGTAAGAAGCCATGGACTTTACATCGTCTCTTACGCCGAGGACTCCCAGCTGATCATCTCCCTTACCAATGAACTCACAACCACCAGAACCAACTTTCACAACAGAATGAAGGCAGTCGCTACCTGGATGCAAGGCAGCTGCCTCAAGCTCAACTTGGACAAACTGAAGTACTCATCCTGGGACCCACCCCCTCAGCCTAGGGCAACTCCTCGTGGCCCACCGCACTAGGAACCCCTCCCACCCCTACGGACCATGCATGCAGCCTTGGCATCATACTGGACTCCTTGCTCTCAATGAAACGCCAAATCAACGCAGTATCCTCATCTTTTTTCCACACGCTCTACCTACTTCGAAAGACTTTCAGATGGCTCTACACAGAATCCAGAGAGACAGCCACCTATGCACTCATCACCAGTAGACTGGACTATGGCAATGCCCTCTATGCCGGCATCACTGAGAAACAGCTGAGGAAACTACAGAATGTCCAAAACACCGCAACCAGAGTGGTCCTAGACATCCCCGCTGTAACCACATGACACAACACCTCTGACAACTCCACTGGCACCCTATTAACAAGAGAATCACCTTTAAGCTCCTCAGACATGCCTACAAAGCTCTCCATGACGCAGGACCAGAATATCTGAGCCACCGCCTTGCCTTCCACACACGCGCCAGACAACTCCGCTCCGCCCAACTCACCCTGGCCTCCGTCCCACAGATCCACAAGACCAGAACCAGAGTAAGATCCTTCTCCGATCTCGCCACCAAGAACTGGAACACCCTGCCCCTCCACCTCAGGCAATCCACGTCGTTGACACAGTTCAGGAAGGACCCGAGACCTGGCTCTTCGACTGAACCTCCACACCCAGACGGATCAGCAGCCTCCCCCCTCAGTGCTGTGAGACCCTCACGGGTGAGTAGCTGCACTCTACAAACCACTGATTGATTGATTGAGGCATATGCAGCAGCCACTTACCACCCATCATTCCCCATGTAGAAAATTGCTATGCCCATTATGTCAAGAGGAATCGATTAAACACTGTGACAGGGATTTGTGACAGCCATTTACAACCCATAATACCCATGTAAAAATAGTTATTCCCTTCCCTTTTCTCAACAGGAAACATTAGTAGAACAGAGTCACAAATGTATTTCACAGTCCTTTCAAGCCCACAGTCTCCCATGATTAACAAAAGCTAATTACAGTTTCCTTACAGAAATCATGAATGTAGAATGCCAAATATATGTAGAAGACATAGAACACTGCTATGCCCATTATGCCAAGAGGAATCAGTAAAATAGTTAAATACTGTTTCTTTGCAGGAGTTATGAAAATACAGTGCCAGATATATGAAACGCCCATTAAGCACCCGTGTAGAAAATTGCTAAGCCTTATTATCCCAAGAGAATAGGTCAAATCCATGCCCTGTATATATACCAGCCATTTACCATCCATAACCCCATGTGAAAAATTGCTATTCCTATTTTTCCAAAAGGGAACATTAGAACACAGTCACAAATGTATTTAATAGTCCTTTCAAGCCCATAATCCCCCTTGTATAAAATAGCTAACTACTGTTTCCCTACAAGAATCATGAAAATACAGTGCCAGGTTTATGCAACAGCCATTTAACACTCATCATTTACCATGTAGAAAAAGGCTATGTCCTTTATGGCATGAGGAATCAGTAAATAACTGTGCCTGGGATATCTAAGTGCCATTTACCACCCATAATCCACCATCTAAAAATTAGCTATTCCCCTTTTTCAACAGAAAACATTAGAGCATAGTGACAATATGTTCAACAGTCCTTTCAAGCCATTAATCTCCTTTGTGTAAAATAGCTAATTATCATTTCCTTACCAGAATCATTAAAATACAATTCCAGGCATATGGAGCAGCCATTTAACATTCATTATCCGTCATGTAGAAAACTGTGAGACCCATTATGCCAAGAGGAAGAAGCAAACACTATGGTTCGCAAATGTAACAGCCATTTACCACCTATAATCCCCCAAGTAAAAAGTGGCTATTCCAATTATTCTAAAAGTAACCCTTAGAATACACTGGAAATGATATCCGACCGCCCTTTAGCACCCATAATTACTTAAACTGAATTATCTATTGCCATTTCCTTCCAAAAATCATGAAAATACAATAGCAGGGACATGTAATAGCCTTTTACCACCCATCATGACCCATGTAGAAAATTGCTAGTCCCATTATCTAAAGGGTAATAAGGAAAACGCTGGGCCTGTAATATGTAACTGCCATTTGCCACCCATAATTCCCCATGTAAAAATGAGCTATTCCCCTATTCCCACTAGGAAACGTTAGATTATAGTGGCAAACATACCCAATAGTGTTTTGAAGCTCATAATCCCCATGCGTAAAATAGCAAATTAGCATTTCCTTACAGGAATCATGAAAATACAGCACCAGGTATATGTAATAGCCATTTAACACCCTCTACCCAAATGTAGAAATTAGCTATTCCTAACAAGAGCTATTAGAATGCAGCAGCAAATTATTCATCAGCCCATTAACAGCCATAATCGCACATACGCAAAATAGGTATTATCATTCCCAAAAGGAAACATGAAAATACATCTCAAGGTATGATGGTCATTTAGAACACCTAATTCCCCATTAAGAAAATAGTTATGAAAAGTTTTCTAAAAGAAATGTATCACACTGCTAGATATCTTGCAGTCCTTTAACATCCATATTTGCCTTTTAGAAAAGTCGGTTTGAATTGCCTGTTGCATAAATTCTAGAACTGTTTGAATGTAACTGTTGCTAATGTCACATATTTAATTAGTCCTTTGTATTTTCTGATTTGATAAAATAACATTTATTGCTAATTATGTCATTACCATACTTCAACTAATTATTCCTCTTAACTAAAGTACATTAAGGGCTCGATTACGACTCGGTTGCCTCCGATCAACACTGTCGTGGTCTCATGACCGACTAACCTCCAATCGGTGGTCCCGACACCACAATTACAATGCGACCGCACATGGTGCAGTCGCATGCTCCCATTTCTCTATGAGAACTTGTGCTGCAGCTGTAAACCGGCCACAGAACAAGCTCCCATGGAGAAATGGGAGGTTCTGTTCATCCCTGCACCACGTGGCAGGCACCTCAAGGTGCCTGCCACACAGTGCAGGAATTCCCCATGGGTGCTCCAACCGGAGGCCGCAAGGAGAAGGGGGCCCTGCTATGGGCCCCCAAACTCACTTTTTGACAAGCTTTTCATGTTGGAAAGCCCGGCATGGAAAGCCTGTCAGAAACCGAGCATTGTAATCCCTACGGCGGAAACGCTGTCCATAGGGATTACGGGCCGGTCTCCAACTGGCCGACGGCCGGAATGACCGGCCGGTTTCAATTCAGACCGCCTAGATTGTAATTAGGTGGTCGGAATTGAAACCACGATGCGGCTCGGAAAGCCTCCGACCTGCAGTCAGAGGCTCTCCGGGCCTCATCGTAATAAGGCCCTATGTGTCCACTACCACTTACAACTATTCTACTGCAGCTGCCTATGATCCAGCAATGTAAAAGTTAAGCCAGCATATAATCGCCTGGAATGTACAATGGAATACATCATCATAGCATATATGAATTCATACAGAGGTGAAAATGCACACTATGTGACCGTCTACCAGCAAGGTAATGGTTAATGAAAAGAGTGTTTGTGAGAAGTGAACATGTAAGTATACAAATAACATATTTCCCAAGTTTTTTCCTTCAATGCTAAAACATAGCCATTACTTAATTGTGTGACTGTACAACCAGCAATTCAATGGCTAAAAATGTGGGTTTGGCAGACATTTGAAATAAAGCCATGAAAACATCTTGTTAGTTAAACAATACAAATTGCTGAAAACAAAGTGAACCTTCCCTGTGTAAATGTGAGCTTTAAACTGCACTGCCACCAGTGGACATTTAAGAGAATGCAGCCCATCATCCCATTATCCCACCATGTCCAGTAATGCTTTTAGTACGTCCCTTTTCAAAATAGTAAGTTAAAATCCAACTTGACCATCAGGTTGGGTTTTAAACTCCTATTCCATTGACTCCTTCAATCAATTTTCTATCTTGTCCCAAACTGAAGTTATGCATTATAAGGAGTTATGATGTAACCAAATGCCTTTCTATGGAACAGCCAGCCTTCTGAAGTGAAAAACAAATTTGGAGATTTTTCACTGCCAGGACTTGCAAAACTTTCAAAGTGCATGCCCTAATTTTTAAATATCATGCACTCTGAACTATGGCAATTTAGGGCCTGCCTTAGGGAGACTGGTAGCATTAAAAGAAAGTTTTAGGCCTGGCAGAAAGGTTTATTTTGCCAGGTCAAGATAACAATTTAAAACTGCACACACACAGATTGCAGTGTCAGGCCTAGAGACATGATATGTTTTACAAGGCTACTTTAGTGGTTGGCATAATGATTGCTGCATCCCACTAGTAGCTTCTAATTTACAGGCCCATTGTACATGTTGTAAAATATATACTAGGGACTTATCAGTAAAAAAAATTGGCAATTAGGTGTATGCCATTTTTGCCATGCTTAGAAGGGTGAGCACAAGCACTTGACCTCTGGTTGTCAGGATCTGCAAAGTCCTGTGGTCAGCCAAAACGGGCTATGCATCAGAAGGAAAAAATCTGGGGGAATACTATGTAACAGATGTTCCTTTCGAACAGGCAGGCAGTGTCAAATTACAGCTTTAATGCCAGAATCGCTGATAGTAGTGAAATAACCAGTGGCGTAGATAGGATTACTTGGGTCTTATGGTGCCATGTGTCTTTTGTGAAAGTAAGCAATTTACCCCAACAAGCCAACAACTGATCACCACATTAAGCCATCTACCTAATTAATGCTTTGCCTCACCCCTCTTCTTTATAGCTCTCTCATCTTCTTAATCTATTCCCTTCTTCCTGTTTCTTCCTCTGCCTCTCTTCCACCTTGTGTCCTGTCTTTCCCCTTCTTTCTGCCAAACTCACATTTAGGATGGCAAAGCTGCTTTCTCTACATACCAGTAAGGCCAGTCAAAAGTAACGTTTATTTAGACCATAGGTCTTTAAACAACATAAAAACATATCACTCTATGTAAATATTCTAAAATCATTACAAATTCATCAACAAACGCCATAATAGAAGTCTGATTTCCATATGCTTCCTTTCAAATTTGCACAATACTCCATACATAAGTCATAGACACACCTATATATAAACATAAATATTTTAAGAACGATAAAATTCCTATTCTAAAATATATTTCTAAAAGGTATGTATCAGGTAAAAATTATCTAAAATCCATATCCATCATAGCTTCTATCCTACCTTTCAACCATCCATTTCCTTTTCCATAAAAAATCTTTTTAAAGCCTTCATATACTTTGCAATGGCTATTGCTATTTCAAGGTTTGGCATATCTATAAGAAGTTTGATAGCTTGTGCACGCAAAGCTGCACCATATTTTAAAAAGATGGGGCATAAGAACTGTTTCTGCAATGCTAAAAGTTTTGGGCAGTCCAATAAAATATGTAAATTATCACATTTTGTGCTCAACCTCCATGTACATTTACCATCAGGTCGCATCATTTCTGTTTTTATTCTCCCATTAGTCATACAAGGATTAATGCTGATTCTCAATCTTAGTACTTCTGATCTAAGCCATTGATTAGGTAATATATCCAGATAGGGGTACCAAATTTTTTTCTCCCAACTATTCATCATGAAATTCACAGATTCTTTCTTTCTCAGATACCACATGTCTTCCATCCTGGACGTTTCTTTCCGTAGAGTTCTGAGTTCACTCTTTGTCACTTCTATTAGTAGAGTCTGCGGATCAATTCTCACGTTTGTTTTCACAGACAGTAAACCGTTTCTTTCTGACCTCTTTGGCCCATTTTAGGTCACTATGCTGAGTCTCATTCTTACACCATTGTGACACTTTCATGGCTTCACCCGTACCCAATCTTTTCCAGAATCCTAATAGGGCCACTTGCACCTGTACATTCCATGAAGTCATACCCAGCTCTAATCTAATTGCCTGGATCGAAGAAGAGCCCGGTAATGACATTAGGGGTTTTATGCATTTCCCTTCCTCGATATCCCAACTGCTTTTACCACTTAAGCAGAGGATTTCTGCTCCATATTGTTGTTGCGGGGGTATCACAGCATTATAAGCTTTTATCAGTGGTCTGTGGGACATATCCCCATAAATGCAGTTACATTTTTTCAGCCCACACACTGATGTATGGGCTTTGGCTTTCTGGGCCTCCAGATGCGTGTACCACTTTAGAGACTTGTCCAGTAACGAAAAATAAAGGACAGAACAGGTAAATGCTCCTCTACCCACTCTTTCTATGTTGTTAGTCGAGGTAGAATGCTTATGCCTTTAGTATTGGAGTCCCACGCACAAGAGAGGAATGCTGGGGAATCCACCGTGCAGGCTGTCCCAAATATCTATCTTAACTAGCCACAATCTGGGACGGGAGACTTAAGACAATCATATCACTGCCTGCAGCACTATACATGCAATGTTGTTTACCAGCACCAGAAAGCCTAAGCCATGTTCTAATCCACTGCTGTAATTTACCATTTTCTGGGTGCCAGTGTCTACCTCACATGCAGCCACCCAGAAGATGGATACAAGGCTTAAATTGTGGAATGGCCCCACTCCACTTGCTTCTGCTGTCTGCAGCCCTCACAATATCTTCTGAGGCTCAAACCACCCAAGGGTATGCCATCCACTCTCTGGGCCGGGCTGTTTACTTAGCTTCTCCATCCAGACCGCATCATTTTCCTGAGATTTTTCGAGGCCATCGCATAGAGATAGAAATTACATTTTCAAATCTGTCTTGAGTCAGCATCTAGTTCATATGCAATCAGTGTGAAGAAATAGTTAATGGAAGTATACCCAGTAAGAATGCTGTTGTTAAACTCCCCATTTCACTTGCTTAATTAGATTTTTTTTATTTAACTTAAGTGAGAGAGAGTTGCCTGTCTAATTCTAGGAGATCTACCCATGTGCTTCTCCTAAAGTAGAGCTCATGGGCTCTCTGCCTGACAACCTCTAAAATGGCAGTTGTCAACTAGAGCTACTATTTCAAGACATACAAATGAAGCATTTGC
This sequence comes from Calotriton arnoldi, assembly GCA_963921515.1. Lineage (NCBI taxonomy): Eukaryota > Metazoa > Chordata > Amphibia > Caudata > Salamandridae > Calotriton > Calotriton arnoldi. The sequence continues at coordinate 1,226,430 of CAWUFW010000934.1, forward strand.
CAAGGCTGGCTGGCCATATGGCACATATCTGAACATTGGAAATCTGTCCTGTTTTTTTTTTAGGTTTGGCAGAAGTAGAGTTGCTGTTAAACCTGTCAGCCTTAGGGAGGTCTTCCCAAACATTTCGCCTTCTCTCCTACTGTTTTGCTGAATTTGTTTTTGTTAACCTTAGAACTTTGCGCACTTTACCACTGCTAACTAGTGCTAAAGTGCTTGTACTCTCTCCTTTAACCATGGTTAAATTAGATTACACCCAATTGGCACATTTAATTTACTTGTAAGTCCCTAGTAAAGTGGTACTATATGTGCCCAGGTCCTCTAACATAAATGCTACTAGTGATCCTGCAGCATTGATTGTGCCACCCACTTATGCAGCCTGTGTGTGCAGTTTTAAACTGCCCTTTCAACCTGGCAAAATAAACCTTTTGCCAGGCCTAAATCTCAATTTTTAATAGATATAAATCACCCCTGGTGTAGGACCTAAACAGCCCATAGGGTAGAGTGCAGTGTATTTGCAAAGTGTACTTTTAAGTTGTACATGTCCTGGTAGTGAAAACCTCCTAAATTTGTTTTTCACTACTGTGAGTCCTATCTCTTTCAGGGGATAACACTGGGATACCTTACCACATGTAATAAGTGATAAAATTTGATTGGGAGCAGGTAGGAAAGTAATGTTCGATATCTTAGGAATTGCAATTTAAAATCCTCTTTAATGGTAAAGTCGGATTTTAAGTCACAATTCTGAAAAGGCCACTTTTAGAAAGTTGGTATTTTCTTGTTCTGTTTGGTGCCTACAGCCTGTTCCAGGGTCACATGACTAGGTGTAGTTGGCAGTTGGCCTTTGTGTATTCCTCCCAGACAATATCACAAAGGAGGGTCTGGGTGTTGACAGAGTGGGCCATCTCTGACTTGATACGGCGTGGACCTGTCACCTACCACACTTGCTCTTCAAAGGCTGTGGCTCAGTTCACAACCAAAAGACTTCACAATAGCCTATTGTGCCCCCAGACAGACTGGAACCAGGGCAGGGAGCCAGGAAATCCCGGACACCTCTGCAGAAGGGAACTCCAGAAGCTTCTCCGACTTCAAAGCTGGCATCAGGTATAAATACAGGGCCTTCAGACCCAACTCTGCAAAACACCCATCAACCTGTGAATACTACAGCAGGAGGACTCCTTGCTTTCCTGCTGCTTGAGGTGTGCCCTGCTTGCTGAGAAGGAGTACTGGACCTGCACCCTTCATCCCAGGCTGAGGTGACTCCAAGGGTCAGCTGACTGATCTCCTGTTAGTGCTGCAAGGACATAACAAGCCTCAGAGGCCCCCCTGCATTTACCCAACTGACCTGCTGCCTGTACCTGCAAGTAGACCTGCCTAAGCTCTGCTAGGTTCTCCTGGAGTGAGTTCTTGATCCCCAGGCGGTGCCTCCCAGGTCCTGGACCCTTGGCGTGGCATCATTTTAGCTCCTCCTTGAAGAACAGGGGGAAATCCTGAAGTTGTGGGCTCTTTGCAACCACAAACGGGCCTGTTTGTACTAAGATCTTGTCACCTGCTTCAACTGCCTGCACGAAAATCCGGTGAACCCAACTCTTTGCACTACAGTGACCGCCAGAAACGACTGGCAATGCGAGATCTGCACTTCGCGCTACTGCATCAACGGCCTGCGGTGATCACCAATGCGAATCTCCAGCAACTACTGTCCACGACACCCGCCAGGATCTTCGTGATAAAGCGATGACCATCCATGACACCTGGCCTGCTCTTCACGCTACAGCAATGTCCATCTGCAATGCTCTCCCTGCTCCTCGCAGCCTCCTCCACCACTAATGAAACTCCTCACACTAGAATTTAGAAGGTAACCTTTACAGTGGGACTAACCTGGTCTGTGTATTTGGCACACGCTCCATTGCAGTTGGACTGAACTTGTGACTTTCACTCGGTCTCGCACGACGAGATGACCGCGAGTAGCACTTTGTGCTTTTAGGCACTATACTTACCTACAAATCTTTAAAATTGCATATCTCCGGTTCTACTGATTGGATATTTTTCATTTTTGTGTCAACTAATTTATTATATTTTACTATATTTTTCTAAATTGGTGTGGGATTTTTCTTGTGTTGCTTTTTCACTTTATTACTGCTTGTGTGCTGCTTAAATGCTTTACACATTGCCTCTAAGTTAAGCCTGACTGCTAAATTAAGCCTGACTGCTTTTGTGACAAGCTACCTGAGGGTTAAGCACAGGTCCTGCTGCAAGGCGGTAAGCACAACAGACTGTGCACCCTCATCACAGATGACCAGATAACAGGCCTTTAAAAGAACAGCGTTTCTCGATTTACAAATGCGGGCCATTTTTTTATTACCCAATTTGCCAATGGGGCATTTTTATTAATTTGGTGTCTTTTTGCCTGCCCCAGTCCGACCCAGCTCCCCAGTAACACTCACATTAGCATTCTGTTAATCACTTGAAAAACGAAAGTCTTTATTTTGTAGTGCACTTCAGTGTAATTTTCCATTCGTTTAAACCATTTCTTTGCATGTTGTTCAAAAAGCAAAATTCTGTCAAAATGCACAATACATGTTTTAACGTCTTTCAAAACACTATACAAGAGATACCTGTAATAGTCCCTGCAGTGCTGCAGAAGAGTGGAGGCTGGAATCGAATAACTGTGATTCTGCTTGGTCCTGCCCGCTTTCAATCTTGTTGCCTCAAAAGAAGCTCGCTTCCGTTAAATCAGTTAGGTGTGAAAGAAGAGTTCAGAGAGTGAAATTCATTTGAAAACATAACCTCACTGTGAATCCATTTAGTACATACTTGATGTTGGCAGCTGGTCGCTTTCTGTTTCTCTCACTGTGTGGGGGTAAGGAATGCTACTCTGACGAATAGTGCGCGAAGACTATCACATATACATCAAACTCAATCAGCAGAATGTAAACGTAGCAGCAGAAAGGGGGAGAATCTATAGTTATATTCTAGACAGTGATACTGGAACAGTTTTCGGAGAGGGGGGGCTGTCATCAATGTTACATACCTGAAGTCATAGGTTTTGTGAAAAATCCAACCGTCGCATAAAGAACAAAATGAGTCACACCAGTTCAGCAGGAGAGTGGTGAGAGTTTGGCATGTAGCTAGTGGTGCAGTTTGGAGCCCACTGTCTCAAATATATTACTAAAGCATGTTTTGAAATTGCACTGTCAGATGCATATTTCCCATTGAAATGGCCACAAAATCCACACAGACATGCTGTTTTATTGAGAAAACTATTTAGCGCTCAAACGATAATGTGTCGGAATCGGGTTTCAGCAAATATTTAACAGTGGCACATCCAGTGGTGGCCGGCATGGCTTGCGGGTGGCGGGGGTAGGTGTCGCGGGGGGAGTTGCGCGAGTCGCACTGGGGGTTTGGGGTGCGCAATATAAAAACAAGCTTACCTTGCCGCTGGGTCCCACGTCTCTGCTCCTGCTCTCCTCGTCTTGGAACAGGACGCACAGCCATGCCCCACTGACCACTCGTGATTGGTAAGCACCCAGGCTCCCCTGACCAATCCCAATGCTGCAATGTAGCATTGTGATTGGTCTGAGCACCATGACATGGTGCTCAGCCAGGGGCTGGAGGGTGGGCATGTTCTCCATGCAGGCTGTACTGTAACCTGCATGGAGAACAGGGAAAGTGCGCATGACTAGTTTGGGCAGCCCGAGAGGGCTGACCCAACAGTTATTACGCACTTAAGAGTGGGCAAACCACTCCTCCCCTGCCTTGCTCCGAGAGCAGAGCAGCCCCGTTCACCTGCCCGCCCGCAAAGCAGCACGAAGCATAAAATGATAATAACTCAAAGTTATTATCATTTTATGTTTCGTACTTTGCACAGCTTAAAAGCAGTGGGGCAACGCTCCTCCACCATAGTGGAGGAGCCACCACTGGACACATCACCAAGTAAAGTGCCTTGATTTGTTTTGATCATATTAAAATATTTGTTTCAATTGCAATTCAGAATTTTTTAAAAAGGGCTTAATTTCTGCTTTCCTAACTGCTGATAGATTTTTACATTTTTGCACAGTTCATTTGCAGATATTTAAATTTTGTTGTGTGTTAGAAAATAAATTGACATCCTACAGCTTTTCTTTACACTCCAGCAAGATTGTGAGTTAATTCATTTTAGAAAATCGTCTAACTTTGCAGTCAGAGTAGAAAATAAATAAACACCAATCTCCATGTTAAAAAATTAAGCATCAATTAGTCAGAAGACATGGCATGACATTTGTTCTCTTTATTTGAAAGCACAGAAAATGTAATAGCATAAAAGCTAAATTTAAAGCCATTTTTATTGCTCATTCACCTTCTGAACTCCATCATGATTATAGGGCTGCATCCATACTTCCAGCACCTATGATTCTAGAAACACTTGAAGTGATAAACCTGATCACTTTATCTGTCCTGCTGTTTTCGCAGGCTTTTGTTAGGTTACGCAAAAAGACAGTGCCAGGTGCCCCATCAGCCTCATGTTTTCCAAAACATCATAGTAAAAGTGTCTAATATTTATCTATAGAGGAGCTTCTATTGAGTCCTCTTCATTCATTGGTCTGCTCAGGTGTAATTCACAATTTGCTTCGCCCACCACAGCCTGGAGCATAAGACAATGGGCATGGGTCAGCCACTGTCTCGCTTCACTTTGAGTGATGGAACATGTAACTCTCTGCCTAGAAGGTAGTACACTTCAATGCCAGGGCGGGTAGGTCCTTCATTTCTTTCATTTCTGCTATCATTTCTTGTTTATTTATTTATTTTTGTGATGTGTCATTTAACCTACTTGTTTTTGTAAACATATGTCTGCTACTTTTAGACTAAAGCTGTTTTTCTTTTTAATTAATGTTACCCCCGAGCAACTCAATGTCCAAAAAAAGAGTCCATGAGTACAAAGCGTGTCTTTGTTCTTCGTATTTTTAATTTTCTTTTCTTCTTCAGAAAGCATTACGTATCCTTCATACATCCAGTAATCCCTTTATTGATTCATAAGACATAAGTAGCCAACACGTGTTTCGTCATTAGGTGTGTCAACCTCTGACTTCATCAGGGCTACAAAGAATAAATGAACGCCATAAGTAGTAATCGTAATAAAGGAAAAGCCACAAGGTAACCCAGTGCTCATTCATTAGCTACTCGTGAGACAAACAATCACGATCCCATATCAAGGTAATTGCAAGTGAGGTCACCAGTGAGTTAGTAGAAATAGTAGGCATGCGTGGACACTAAAGTTGTAATTAAATTCAGACCAAATCTATACACTGGTATATAAACTTATGAATAAAATAAAGTGAAATTAGACCAATAAAATAAAATAAACTGTACAGCACTGTAAAGGTGGTCAATCCTCTGTCTATATCACAATCAAAATTGTATGCGCCTGTATGGTTGCCAAAAACTAGTGACTCAAGGAGGGTGACAAAATCTGCTTCATGCATCACCATTGTGCTACCTTATATCCCATTGCTATATAGCCGTATTTGGATGTCATCAAATGCACTCACCTGAAACAAATAGCTGGATCTAAAGTAATAGCATTGGGAAAGACCATGGTTCATGTATCTCCATGCATTTAATATAAAAGAGAAAATAGGGAATTCAGTACCACAAACTCAAAGTGGATAAATTAAAATTAAAATTTCGGCCAATTCTAAGTGCCAAGTAAGCACATACTACAATGGGGTCTCACCGGTATTAACCAAGATGTAGTCTTCCTCTCCGTATTCAGTTCAGTTCCTTATGGCCAAGTGTAATATCTGTAACTAAAGCCAATGTAAATTAGAATCAATTATCCAACTCAGGTTTCACATGACTAAGGCCAAACTGACTATTCGTACAAGCCACTATATATTGTGGTTTGTTCTTCAATTCCTCGTTGTCACTGTTATTATATCTTTATGTCATGCTAAACCCAACTATTGATAGTTATTACTATCAGAGTTCCAAAATTTACCATGCCGTGTTCTGATCTCGTGAGCCCCAAATAGCACCTCAAATCAAAAAGCAGGAAGTATAAAATAAGTTGGGAAATAGAAATTGTGTTTACCTGTCTAACCCGCTCGCTTCCGACTGGAGAGTACTCCAACGTCGTGTGTGTGCCGGCGTATTGAATCAGCGCCATGTTGTGTTGGGTTTAAATACCCTGCAGAGTCCACGCTCATCATTCACCATTTACAGACAATAGCGTAATTTATGAAGTTAGAGATAACTATATCCCAACGTAATATATTTACATCGAGCAGTTCCTCGTCTTATCTTATAGACTGGAGGTATATATGATTCTTACCTGATATAAACGTGATTTTTTATTTATTTGTCCATATGCCACTTAATCAACATGGTGACCAAAGTCGCGTCCGACAACTCCTATTCTATGCGGCTGAAAAAATCTCAGCGCCCATCTTTAAATGGTCATATCCAGTTATGAGTTTGTGTAACTGAACCAGCGAAAAGGGGGGCGGGGAATGTCCCCAATGTCCCAAAGTAGGTAAATGTCCAAATATTACTCACAAGGTAGGTAATGTTTTAGAGGCCAAGTAAGTCGATATATTATATCATCCAAATTACGGGTGATTTTCTCTATCATAATTACAGTAACCCATGTGTGCAAAGGTTTTAAGTATCATAAGTGAGAGCCACTGTGAAAGAACATAACCCTATTATAGGCTTGGGGTCAATGAGTTCCTATGTTTGTGCATACTTGTGACTAGATATGGGCAACCATTCAGGGATCACCCGATGCAGGGATGTGTGGTGGCACAAAGTTCTGAAGGGTGTTGCAGTGTGCCATAACCCGCAGTACAGGGTGGCACAAAATTATCCATCAGGCAACCACTTCCTCAGCCCCGCTGCTATGCCTCGGGTTATACCACTAGTTTGATGTGAGGGTATATCTAAGTCATGCAGAGCACAGACCAGTATTTAGGCTGCAAGCAGTGAGCCACTGATTCTTATGCCACTGGGACACTCCTTTACAAGCTCACGCAGTCTCGTTTGGGGGTGCAAAGGTATCACATGAGCCTAATATGTGAATGTTGGAGTGGTTTGATGTGTAGTGCCAAGATGGCCTTTACCCTGCTGGACTGGTGCAGCTTGCTGTAGGAGAGCACTTTTATGCGAGTAGAATCCAGTAAGCTGACAGCTTAATGATTGCGTGGCCGCCATTTTGTGGTGTAACTGTCATTGTTGTGCAATCAACAAGGTGAGCTGGAGGTTGGCTGCAAGGTGATAGCAGAAATCGTCTAATGAGAAATCAGCAGCTGAACGATTTACTTGGTCTGCTTTATTTCGTATATAGCGGGTAGAAGGCTCTCATGTGGTCTTAGGAAGTTGTTGACGATATTAGCGGTCACACCAATTCATATCTACTAAGGTGACCAAGCAAAATTTACATGTCTCAGTATGTGGTGATTGCATTTAACTAATCATCAAGGCAGTACACACATTGCCTTTTGTACTGTGTTCACTTGCAGGACTACGGCGGACGGTATTCACTCGGCTGCCATTTTAATTCTGCTGATCGTTTTGATCTTTAAGCAATCGCACGTAGCAATATTCATTTAGTTGGCCCCGTTAAGCCTCAGAGCTATTCAGGTCATGTGGATGGCAGACTTTACCTTCCGCTATGTTTCAGAAGCTGTATATGCTAGGTAGGTGGAATTTGTTCATTAGGACACATCTGTGATCCTACCTCGGCATTGACAGCAGCGTACGGCTCAGAGATTTATGCCATATTGTGCTATGGCACATGTCATTATGCCGTTTTATTGGTGATTTAGCCCTCTATATTTTTCAGTGCCAGGATGACACTAGATAGTTAGATGGCTAGATGGCCTCTGGTAATTGTGCAGGTTGAGGGATGGCCGCTGCAAGTTGTTTGGTGTATGGCATAGCTATGGAGTCACCATTTTAGTTTCGGCCAGACTTGGGCCTCGCGGCGGTGGGTGGCTTATTTCTATTGGTTTGCGGTGTTTTTTTAGGTGTCACTTTGATGTTGTTTATTGCCCTAACTTGCTTACTTCTTCTTTTGGAAGTCCAGCACTTTTCATAATCTTGATGTTACTTAGCTGCCGTATGATCCGGTGCAACTCCGACCCCTGCGGGATAAGCACGAGGGCCGAAGAGCGACGAGTGGCAGCTGACAGTGATGTCTTAGACGAGGGCTAACGGCAAGCTGAAGGGTATCCTTCTGCTCACCAGCTCATCATCTCCTCAATACTGTCTTTCTTGGTTGGAAACACCATCAGGAGCACTGACTTTCTATCACATTAAGGTCTCCCTGGAGCGGAGCTCCAAGCTCACGCTGCCATCTCCCTTGCTCTCCAAGCCACGCCACAGTATCCCTGCAGGAGAAGAGGGAACAGAAGGCTCCTAGAACCCCTTTTTAGAGAAATGGTTCATAAAGAACACAAATATAATCTTTGAAAAACATCTGGAATTTGATAGGGCACACAGAATTCCAATGAGGAAGATTCCTAACCAATCTCACCCACACCCTATCGTACGTAAGACACTTTGCTACCAACATGTCGAGCAAATCATAGCATTTATGTGGAAGCATAACCACATACAATGGAAAGGCAACAAAATCTTTGTCTCATAGGCCTATTCTAAGTCTACAGTTGAAACCAGAAAGGGCTTTCTTGCCCTACATCCCAGACTGAAAGCGATGAACTGCCAGTTTATGTTCGCAGGCCCGCCAGATGGGGCAGAGAAAGAATATCGAGGAAGAAATATCCAATTGCATAAATATCGTGGTAAAACTATCATGGGTCAGGAATATCGACAGAAAAATCCTCGTGGTCGAGAATATCGATTTTAGGTATGTAATATCGATTTAAAAAATATCGAAGTGTTTAATATTGTTTGTAAAAATATAGGGGCTTATTAGCATGGCGGGCGGATCGCCACCGCACCCGCCAAAACACCCCACCGGACGGCCTTTTACCCCCGCCACATTAGCTTGGCGGGGGTACCGCGGCGGACGGAAAGACCGTCCGCCGCTTTTCCGCCGGTAGGCAATCGTCCCGATTGCCTACCAGGTAGAAAAGGCCCATAGTATGGTGGCGGTGCCTTGTAGGCACCGCCATCCATATTAGCATGTGGCATTTTCAATGCCTTTCCATGGCAGAGACTCCGGCATGGAAAGGCTTGCGGAGTTCACTTTGGGGGCCCGTTGCGGGCCCCCGGTGGGGTGGGGGAATGGGGGGCTGCACTTTACATTGGCATGGACAAGGTGGCAGGCACCGCGCGGTGTCTGTCACGTTGTGCATGCCAATGCACAACATGCATTTTCAACATTGTGGCGGGTGCTGCTTACAGCACCGCCCGCCACAATGTTGAATATGCGGAATGCGACCGCCAGGGTGGCGGTCGCATCCTAATGGGCCCAGCGGGACCACCGCCCCTCTGGCGGTCGGCCCCGTTTACCGGTACGGTGGCGGGCGGACTTTGTCCGCCCGCCATCGAAATGATGCCCAAAGTTGTTAAAAATATCCATTTTTTATTAATGTTATGTATTTTAGTATATATTTTATATGTGTGTGGTGTTTGTTTTTTTGTATAAGAATTGTTTGTATTTTTATTATATGTGTTAAAATTTTAGTAGTTATTAATTTTTTTAAATTAAATTTTCCGTTTTTAGTTCTGTAGTGGGTTGTGGGTTTATAGGGGAATAGGGTGGGAAGTAATTTAATTATATAAAATTTCTTGATTATTTATAGTAGTTATTAATTTTTTTTAGTTGAAATATGCGTTTTTAGTTCCGTAGCGGGTTATGGGTTTATAGGGGAATAGGGTGGGAAGTAATTTAAGCATATAAAATGTATTGAATAATTTTTATTTATTAATATTTGTTTAATTATGATATTATAGTGTTAAATGTGTAAATTAATGTATTAATAATTGTTTAATAATTAGTTAATTAATTTAAAATAATCAATTAGTAATTAATTATGGTAGTTGTGTAATTAATTTTAGGGGTGTGTTATGGTGTTTATAGGTGTAAATGGTGTGAAGGGTGGGGAGTAATTTATTTTTTATTGATGAATTATTAATTAGTTGTTAATTAATTTAAATTAGTTAGTAATTAATGATGTAATTGTGTAATTAATTTTAGGTGTGTGTTGTGGTGTTTATAGGTGTAAATGGTGGTAAGTAATTTATTTTTTATTGATGAATTATTAATTAGTTAATTAATTTAAATTAATTAATTAGTAATTAATGATGGTAACTGTGTAATTAATTTTAGGTGTGTGTTGTGGATATTACAGTGTTAAAGAATGTGTACTCAATGAATGTGTATTATCTTTTTTTATTAATAATATATTTTAAATTCATTGTTAATTATGTTAATTATGAAAATAAATATAGATAAAAATGTTGATGTCTTTTTTTATTTGTGTGGTGTTATAGGGTAGGAAATAAAATAAATACATTTATGTTGTAAATAATTTGTTTGTTAATATTTGCTCCTTTTAAATAAATATTGTTTATAAATGTATTTATTCATTTATTTTATATAATATTTGTACCTTTTTGTTATATGTAATTTACATTATAATGTGTGTTCTTTTTATATGTTTAATATATTCAATTGTATATTTTTTAAATATTGTTTATTTATTTTTAAGATTATTGTTTTTTAATTGTTTAAATGTTATTAGTAATTTTTGTTTCTCTGCTATACAACACTTACTGTTGCACTCACTGGAGTGGTAATAGTAATTTTTACCCCTCCGCTAGCCAATACTTTCCCTACTGTTGCACTCACTGGAGTGGGAATAGTAATTTTTACCCCTCTGCTATCCAAAACTTTCCCTACTGTTGCACTCATTGGAGTGAGAACAGTAATTTTTACCCCTCCGCTATCCAATACTTTCCCTACTGTTGCACTCACTGGAGTGGGAATAGTAATTTTTACCCTTCCGCTATCCAGCACTTTCCCTATTGTTGCACTCACTGGAGTGGGAATAGTAATTTTTACCCCTCCCCTATCCAGCATTTTACCTACTGTTGCACTCACTGGAGTGGGAATAGTAATTTTTACCCCTCTGCTATCCAAGACTTTCCCTACTGTTGCAGTCTTTGTAGTGGGAATAGTACTTAGTTACCCCTTCGCTATCCAGCACTTTCCGTACTGTTGCAATCACTGGAGTGGGAATAGTAATTTTTACCCCTCCGCTATCCAATACTTTCCCTACTGTTGCACTCACTGGAGTGGGAATAGTAATTTTTACCACTCCGCTATCCAACACTTTCTATACTGTTGCACTCTTTGTAGTAGGAATAGTAATTATTACCCCTTTGCTATCCAGCACTTTCCCTACTGTTATAATCACTGGAGTGGGAATAGTAATTTTTACCACTCCGCTATCCAACACTTTCTATACCTTTGCACTCTTTGTAGTGGGAATAGTAATTTTTACCCCTTTGCTATCCAGCACTTTCCCTACTGTTATAATCACTGGAGTGGGAATAGTAATGTTTACCCCTCTGCTATCTAACACTTTCCCTACTGTTGCACTCACTGGAGTGGGAATAGTAATTTTTCCCCTTCGCTGTCCAACACTTTCCCTACTTTTGCACTCACTGGAGTGGGAATAGTAATTTTTACCCCTCCGCTATCCATCATTTTCCCTACTGTTGCACTCATTGCAGTTGGAATAGTAAATTTAATTATTTCGCTATCCAACATTTTCCCTACTGTTGTATTTATTGTATTGGGAAATGTACCTTTTAATTTTGTTTTAATAGTTTAATGTTTTAATTAATTATAGAATGTTTTTTTTTATTTTAAAATATTGATATATGTATATATTTATTTTTATATAATTTAAAAGTTTAAAAATTAAATAAAGATAATAGTTAATAAATTATTTTAAAGTAAATATATGTATATGAATAAATTGTTTGCATGTTTATATTTTTTTAAATTAAGTTTAATTTTTATATTTAGTTAAAATGTATATTAAATGTAATTTATTTTGTTAAAGTTAATATTAATATTTTATATATTTTATAATATTTTATTTTATTTATATTTTTAAATCAATATTTTTTACATCTATATTTTTAACTTCGATATTTTTGTACTTACCTGTTTAAGTATAGGGAGTTGATATTTTTACAATCTATATTTTTTACGATATTTTTACCATCGATGTTTTTACCATCGATATTCTGTGAACCCCGCCAGATATTGGGTAACAATACAAAGCATCTTACACATCTTCAATGGTCATGCTACACTCAGGAAATTCTCGGACGAACAAGATGAAGCCGAAATGGAAACCTCATCACACAAGACTTAGGGGCCGATTCCGATCTGGGTCGGAAAACTCTCCGACCGAGCCGGATCCGGAGAGATTTCCGACCGAGCCGGACTCCTGCAGTCCGACCGAGCGAGTACGATGCGGCCGAATGCTGCCGGACTCGATTCGGTCGGACTCCCATTGAAGTCAATGGGAGCCGGTCGTACGACGCGTACATGGGCTCCCAGTGACTCAATGGGTACGTCGCGAACAAGGGGGCCCCCTACAGTGGGTACGCGTCGGTGCAACTCACACCGTACATGCATGTTTAGGGGGGACCCTTGGGTCCCACCTGTGTTCGACTCATACGGCTACGGGTGCAGGGGGGTCCGACATGGACCCCCCCAAGTCCGCTCCGACTCGATCCGGCTGTCCGACGCGTCCATCGTACTCGCTCGGTCGGAAAACGTCTCCATTGTGTGGTGCGATTCGTGTCCGTACGAGTCGGTCGGAGCGGTTCGGATCCGGAAACGGTTCGGTCGGAACACACGCGTGCATTCGCATCGTACTCGCTTGGTTGGACAGCTGTACGACTCGGTCGGAAACATAGCCTCCGACTCGGATCCGATAAAGCCGAATCCGATTCGGAGCCCTACCGACCAAGATCGGAATCGACCCCTTAATCTACAAGATCTAATTGCTACCTTGATTTGATTTCAGTGTTTCACTGTTCGCATACTTACCCGGTTATAAATTGCGTTACGACTACAGTCTTCTCTTGGGGTGCTAGAATCTGACATAGAAAAGTGCTGACTAAGGGGTCGATTCCGATTCGGGCCGGAAATCTCTCCGACCGAGCCGGACCCGGAGAGATTTCCGACCGAATCGGACCCGTGCAGTCCGACCGAACGAGTCCGATGCATTCGTATGCCACCGGACACGAGTCGGTCGGACTCCCATTGAACTCAATGGGAGCCGGTCGTACAACGCGTACGCGGGCTCCCATTGCCTCAATGGGTGCGAGGCGGACACGGGCGCTCCCTACAGCGAGTACGCCGCGGCGCGTTCGCGGCGTACACGCACAGGTAGGGGGACCCATGGGTCCCCCTGTGTGCGCCTCGCACGGGTGACGCGTGACAGGGGGTCTGACACGGACCCCCAAAGTACGGCTCCGACAGCGAGTTCCGAGTCGGACGGCGCGAGTCGGTCGGAGCGGTCGAGGTGCGCATCGTACTTACCCGGCCGGAAAACGTCTCCATTGCGCGGTGCGAGCCGTGTCCGACCGAGTCGGTCGGAGCGGTACGATCCGGGTACGAGTCGGTCGGAGCGGTCGGGTCGCCCGGACGAGTCGGTCGGCGAGTCCGCATCGTACTTCGCTCGGCCGGACCCGCGTACGGTTCGGTCGGGAAACAGGGCTCCGAATCGGATCCGGTAAAGCCGAATCCGATTCGGAGCCCTACCGGCCGAGATCGGAATCGGCCCCATAATGTATGTATGGGTGTTAAATAATATAGATAGACATCCTACACTGGTTCTCTTCCGGTGAGCAGCTGTCAAAATGTAAGGAATGGGAATCTACGTTTTTCACATATGCATCGTACTATATGGCAAAAACAACAACACCATGTAACTGACCATAAATACCGTCTTACCAATCCTCCTCAGTAGTGATACCTTGCATAGATCTTATGTACGGCTTACAGTTGCATCAAGTAGTCTACTTTGATGATTAAGTACTTTGATGAATGCAGCTCTATAAATCACGTATCAAAAGATGTCTTTATGTACCTATAACCTTAGTTACAATGCTCTGCATAATGTTTGCATATGAAAGATGGTCATTCTAACTAGCATGCTTCTCTGATTATAGTTCCAAACTGTTAAAAACTATTCCCTATGTTGCTTTGAGAGGTCTCCTTACTGAGGAAATGTTTGTAATAACTATTTTTTGATGTTGATGGGTTGTTTCCCTGGAGGAGCAGTTTCTTCATCTAATCACCATGCCCTTTGTGTATCAGGGGAGCGGGGTGGGGGGAGGGTTACAAAAAGGGGGATTGTTGGTTTACGTCACATTATTTGACTGTGTTTTTATTCTATGCCTTTTGGTTTTCTTTTACCCATTTTATTTGCCATCACTAATATGAAATAGAGTTACTGTACTCGAATGGATACTGTCAAACAAATAACTTACACTGTACCCTGGAAATGAATAAACTCCCTGAGAATCACACATTGGAGCTCGGCTAGCCCTACCACAACTTTACCACAACCCTTGCTACATCGTACCGACCTATCGAAGTCGGCCTTAGTCATGCAATATCTAACTCACTACATAGCTTAAGTAACTCACAGATAGGAATCACATGCTTTTACAGACCCTCCATTGACAAGCTCCTCACATAATATTAAAATAGTATCAGTAAATGTGAAAGGAATCAACCATTCGATCAAGAAAAGGAAATCATTGATTATTTATACAAACTTAATCAAGATATTATCCTCCTTCAAGAAACCAAGGTTGATTTTGCACATGTGACATCTCAAAAATAAACAATTTTCTGATGTAGCATGCTCCGCCGCAGTTGGTAAAAAGAGTGGTGTTTTAACGTTGATCAGCGCGAAAATCAAAAATAGACATGATATCATGTTTCTCAGACAAGCAAGGAAGATGGATTATTTCCAAACTCTCTAACTACAATAATGAATTATTTGTGGTCAACGTCTATGCACCTACAAAAGATGCCCCATCGTTCTGGTGTGAACTCTCAACACAACTCAGAATTATACCAGAAGTAGCCACACTCGTCCAAGCAGGTAATCTTAACCTACCACTAGACCCTATGTTAGACAGTAATTCACAATGCCCATTCCACTCTAATACATCACATAAAGCTCTTATGAACCTCTGTGATAAATTCAACTGTGTAGATGCATGGAGAACACAGAATCCAGATGAAAGGGACTATACCTTTTACTCATTCCCCCATAACTTATATGCACGCATTGACTTTCTACAAGTTTCAGGCCACTCCATTAGGAAAGTAGATCAAATGACACCTGAGCCAAGAGTAATATCAGACCATTCCTGTATAACAATGTCCATTATTATTCTCTCACCAGAGCCAAAACAAAAACAATGGTGATTCAACAATGAAATCATAGGACACCAAATTAACAAACAAAGTATCAAAGATGCTTTCCACTTCTTGACTACCACCCAGCAATGTATCATGGGAGATATAGTCAGGCACACAAGATTGAAAAAAATAAATTTCTAGCAGCATAGGCGCAGTTGAGAACCACATGCAAGTGACCAATGACAACACCGTATTTTGGTAGATCAAATCACTTTTCATTGAAGTTCAAAATGTCACAAAGCTGTACACACATAATACTGAAGTAGTTCTGTTACATTCACAGATACCCCTGCACCACAGGGTGATGACACAGCAACAGATGAGCCAGAGGAGACCCAGGAACAGGCAGGGGAAGAAGAGACAGTCACCACAATGCCAACAACACCTGCACCAAGAACACGCAGGTACACTGTGGCTCCACTACAGGAATTGGAGGTAGAAAGCGAAGACACCCAGGAAGGTCTGCAGTTGAGGCCAGATGAGCAGGCACTTGTCTCACTTGCAGCATCACAACGCCAATCACAGGAGACGCAGAGCAAGAGCACACTGTGCTGCTGAGGAAGGAGAGGCCTCCTCTGTCTTTGCTGGGCTGGAGGGCACCATGGTGAAGGTGCACTGCCTGCAATTAAAAAACACGCAAACCCAGCTGGTGTGCCTGAAGAACAACATGGTGGACATTAAGGACAGCATCAGGAAGTTGACCAACTCAGTGGCGGAGGGCCATAGGGCAAATGCAGAAAGCCTCAGGGACATGACAGAAACCATTAGAGACCTCTGCAACACCATGCAGAGGGAGCATAACTCCAAACGCAGACAAAGTCACCACCTATTCAGCCGTTTGGATGGTTACACCAAGGCAATAAACTATCTGAGCAATGCCACAGCTGTCCTGTTCAGATGCACTGTGGCCATGCAGGTGGAAATGGCCCACTGCAGTTCTGATGTAGTCAAGGGATTGGGGCAGGTCACCATTGCTTTAGAACAGTTACAGACAGCTACTATAGCTGGAACAAGTATACTGGGTACAGGGGACAGTAAGGAGGCCTCCAGCCTCAGCAGCAACACTGCCCTCAGTGACTGAAACCAGACGGCAGAGTGCGAGGCAAGGTATGCCATCCAAGGGCTCATCAAAGGAGGCCAGTGTACACACTGACCATTCCAATGCTGTGCGTTCCTGTATAAAGTAGATAGTGATGTGACCGAGGCATGCCAATGGGTATGGTAACCTGTTGCATGTGATGCTCTGTGCAGAATGTTGAGCAAGTTTATTTTAAATCCTATGATGTCCTACAAATTTACACACATGTAAGATGATGACGGTTGTGTGCATACAGTTTACCTGAGATTAAGGTGAATAAAACACAGTAGCAAATAAGTCATTAAGTGCATTGTCTCATCGTTGCTCACTTAAAACATCTCTGTTTGCCATCTGCTGCCCTTGCACCATCTGCTGCTCTGCGAGGTTGACATGGTTCATCCTCTTCATCAGACTCAGAATCTGTCCGGTCCAATGGTATGCCATTGGTTGTCGCAAGGTTATGCAACTTGGCACAAGTGGCCACAATTTTGCAACATATCTCAGGCCTATACTGCAGTGCACCTCCACTTTTGTGTAGACAGGGGAACTTACTCTTCAGTAGGCCAAATGTTCGCTCTATCACATTGCGTGTTGACTAATGCACAGCATTGTATTTCCTTTCACTTTGAGTTGTAGGGTTCTGGTATGGGGTGAGTATGAAGGAGCGCACAGCATATGCGCTGTCACCTACAGGGCAAAAGGCAATAGATTAGTCACTGTACTGTTTCACCATATCCAGAGAGTCAACCAGACTGTGCTACATGCATTTACCTAGCAGGTATCCTTCGCCAAATTCACCTCCAAAGAGACGTGTGTATATACCACTGTGTCTGAAAATGAATAAATTGTGCGGACAGCCAGGGAATTTTGCCACTATGTCAGTTATTATGTGTGAGGCATTACATATGACCTGGATGTTCATTGAACAAAAGGATTTCCCGTTCCTGAACACGTACTCATTACCTGGGTGGGACAAATGGCTACATGTGTACCATCAATGCACCCAATTACATGATGGAATTTGGCTATCTGGTAGAAATCTAATTTGGACTAATGCAATTCCCGTTGTGTAGTGGGGAATCTAATGCAATGGTGTGTCCTCTGGATCATTACATCTAAGAAGGTATTGAAAAAGCGCGAAAGTGCACTTTGGGAGACCCCTCCTGCTGCTGCTATCATCCCCTGGTAGCTCCCTGAAGCTAGTGAGGGCAGTGAACATAGGAACAGTACTTGTGTGGGAATGGCATTGGTCCTGCGAGTCTTATGCTGCAGTAGTGGATGAAGGTCAGCTATCAGGTCTAGGATTGTAGCAGAGTCTAATCTATGGGACAGATTTACAAGGAACTGACGCATCTGCATAGATGCGTCAGTTTCCTTGCGCCAGCGGCAAATGTCTTTGTGTCACCATGGATGCGCTGTATTTACAATACAGTGCTCCATGGCGCTAGTGATTAACAGATGCGTCAGAAATTCAGACGCATCTGTTGGCCCAAAGTGACGCATTGCTGGAGTTGCTCTGAAAGTGACGCAAGTCCAACAATGCACAACAACAGATAGGTGAGTCCCATTCAAAAAGTCCTGCGTCATTCCTTATGCCTGGTCTGAGCAGGCGTAGGGATTTTGACGCAGTGAAGGCATAGCGTGACGCAGTGAAATGTTGTAAATTTCGCTGCGTCAGTTCTACATTGCTTTTTGCGTGGGAACGCCCACCTTACATACATTATACCTGACGCAGGTATAATGTGACGCATGGCTTTACAACGTGACGCATCTCCCTAGATGCGTCACGTTGTAAATTGCCCACATTGTTTGCGCCACCATTGCATCAAAAAAAGTGACGCAATGGCAGCGCAAAGGGCTTGTAAATCTGCCCCTATATTTGTCATGGATTTCTTCCTCTGTCTGCTAAAACAGGGTTAGGCGCACTCTAAAAATGCGTTCTTGTCTCCTCCTCCTTCTCTGTGCTGCTGCTTGAATCCTCATCCTCCTCGCTATGACATACAGCGCTGCCATTGTGAAACATTCTGAGGCCCTCTGAGGCCCTCTGGGCCTGTTTAAATAGTTGGCACCTGGTTACCATCTGATTGGAATAGGTGGTGATTTGCACGTGCAAAATTGCGAATTTTGGATCATTTGCAATTTGCGAATGGTTCATACATTGGTCTGCGATTACCAATTTGCGAATTTGCAATTTGAAATCGCAAAATTGGTATTCGCAAAAGAAGGATTCTCATTTTTTGCAATTACCAATTTGGGAATGCGAACCCTTTCATCATTGGGAAAGGCCATTTTGCATTCACAAACAGCCGATTTTTGCGATTCGTACCATTCGCAAACGCAAAATAGTTTCATACATATGGCCCATTCTCCAGGGGCCAAATGTACGAAATTCTTATTTTGCATTTCCTAAATAGCAATTCCATAGGAATCGCTATTGCTATTTAGGAAATGCAAAATGGAATGTACAAAATTTGCGATGTCCTAATAGCGATTCCTACAAAGTAGGAATCTATATTAGGAAATCGCAAATAGGAAATGCGTTTGCATTTCCTAAATTGCGATTTCCTATTACGAAATCGCAATTTAGGGAATCCAAACCCAAGGGTGCCTCTGGGCTTAAGGCCCCCCTGGAGGCAGACTGAAATTTGTAGTGCACATATGCCTTAGTGGCATATGTGCGCTTCATGTCACATAAAAAAAATGCATTTACAAATGCATTTTTTAATTTTGCACATGGTTACCGTCGACTTTGAGTCATTGGTGATAGCATTTCCTAAATTCTCAATTCGCATTTAGGAAATGCTTTGTACATGTGCTTTAGGAATCGCAAATAGGTATTCCCTATTAGCGTTTCCTAAATCGCGGTTGCAATTTGCGATTTCTACCAGGTAGAAATCGCAAATTGTGATTGGTTTTTGGCCTTTGTACAACGGCTGTTTTGCATTTCTTAACGGGCCGAAATTGCAATTCGGCTTGTTAAGAAATGCAAACACTTTCGCACATCTGGCCCCAGGTTCTTTCTAGTGAACAAGACACCTTCTAGTTAAAAAAGAACTGGCTTATTTTTAAAAAAATTAAGATTCATCAACATTTATTTGGAATGTATGCGGAAGAATTCGTTTATACAGGTTGTTTTTTTGATGAAGTCCAAAATGAATTTTTATAACAATGAAGTTCAGAAAACCATGATACATTTTGATTGAATTTCAACACCTAACGGGATGTTTGCCACGAAGTTTGATAACATGCTCTTTTGCACTTTCCTCTAGTACTGCTAGGAATAGTCACCGAATTCGGACTTGAATAATGACATAGAGTTAAGTGAACTCTGTTCTCGAATCTTCTCGAGTCACTCTACAGCAGACCCTGCTATCGGACAGAGATCAAAAAGATGACCACTGCCGCAAATGTCTGACTTATCACAGCATTTTTAAATGAAACATAATAACAAGGTAACAAAAGTGGTGTTTTACATGTTGTTTATAGAGCGTTCCAATGGTCGCTTTAACTCACAAAGCTATCTGATCAAATGTAATAAAATACTACGCATGGGTGGTCAAAATAAGTCAGTTATCTGCCTAAACCTTGTTATGAAGTGAACTCATGTTAAGGAATTGAAATGGTGCTCACATTGTTTTCAATGTGAGAAAATAAAAGAACAATTCGTGAAATTGCAGTTTTTCTGACGAATAACAAATTTGACAGTAAACAAAGAGCGACCTTAAAAACTTGTGTAGCAAAGTTTCACGAAGAAAGAGTGCTTGAATGAAGCAAATCCTATTCTTGAACCTGCAGAGATCATGCTTTGACCACCCTTCACTGGATCTGGCATCCATCACGAGTGATGTGGAGGGAAAAGAAAAACAGATAAGCAAATTATTCTACCACTAACATCTCTGAAGCTCGCAGAGGCATCAATAGCCCTGCTGTTGACAACACCGCACCGACATTTTTACAGCATCTGACAGCATTAAGTAATCATCTGAGATGGTTTGTGACTTAGAAAGAGTAGATCAATGGAATAAACAGTACATAATGTATTTATTTTTCCATGTGAAAATGGAGACTTCTGAAAGGTTTGCATCTACCCAACAAAGAAGGTCTCACAAACGGAAATGGAATTTTGGGATAATGGAAGTTAAAAAGAAACACTGGATATGAAAATGTTATAGTTTTTAAAAGAAAAGAAGGACTTGAAAGCGGAACTTAATTTACATCATTATTATCTATCAAGCACTGCACACATTAACAAGAAAAGAACAGCATACTTAAACTATGGCATGCATAGTTTATGTTCAATGAACGTGTGAATGCCTTGAGCGCATAAACTGAAACTACTCGTTCTCTAATGAACTTGTGCACATATATGTTATTCTCACACATTAATGACTCACACACATGTTTTTTTCTTGAAACAACATATGCATGCTTAGCACATTCCATTAAGAAGGTGCACGTAAGGTTATGAATATCGTGGAATGCGGCCCTGCAACTTCCTTTTTTTCTGTACTTTAAATATTTGTACTTTGTTTAATGAATTATGCTTCCACCACAAACCCAGTGGAATCTGGATGTTTTGGTGCACTTCCACGGGTGTCTCTGATGGGGGCAGATGTGGCCCAAGCCCCAGCTTGATTTTTCGTGCCCCCACAAGGGGCTCTTCTTCTACATAGTTGTACACTGCATGTACACATATCCAAAATATTACAACTACTATGGCAGTTGTAAAGTCAATCCGATACTTGGATGAGCAGTCAAGGCGGAAATTCTATTCAATTCAGACAAACCGCATACTTACAAATCGCAGGAAGTATCCGCATCAAACATAATATATAGTGTATAAAAGTTCAAATAGTACAGGAGCCACAGAAAAAGTATCAGCTACAGCTACCAATGCTTGATGGAATACTAGATTTGGAATTTTGGAGAAATGTAACACTATTTACTAAATATATTATGATGCAGGTCGTAAAGACACTCTCACAAACTGTCCTTTGTAATGTAGCAGTGTGCTCTAATGCCAATATTCCATTACCTATGAATCTCTATATAGAGAGATACACTGGCTGCTAATATGTCCCAAGTATTCATTTTAAAGCCCTTGTGATTACCAGTAGGGCAGTCTATGCCAGAACACTAGAAAGACATGGCTTCCTGGTAGATGTGGTTCTTTACTCAGTAGTTCACTGTTGTAGATTATTTTAATGTCAATATACGCTTTATAACAAACCTCAATTTAGAAGAATTTGCTGTCATGGCAAAACAAACCTTTTTTTGTGTCTTCTCCTTAGCGTCAAGTCCTAGTCAGTGCCAAGAAGCTGCCGCATTAGTGCACTTAATACACTGAAAGTTTCATAATATTACATATGTTGACCACTGTAGGTCAGGGAGAAGTGTTATGCCAAGGAAAGGCACTGTCTCCTAAAGCTGCAAAATAACATATGTCTACCACTGGATGGCTCCATCCCCAAATAGCAAAGCAGACCTATCCAGAAAGAAAAGTCCAAGGCCCATTGAACTTCCTGGATACTATATATGGGTACAATTTGAGCTTCACCTCTAGCTTTCCTTCTCACAAAGCTATTGCGACAAATAATCACTAAATCAGAAAGGCATGCCACACTAACAAGGAAAACAAGGAAAACACTTGCTTTAATTCGGCACTTAACCCTTGACAGGTGATTGTTAACTTTAGCACAGATATGAGCCTGAGCTAAAATTCTGCACACATGCATTCCAGTCATTTAAGTAATGCATGGCACCTGTGGCATTGACTATAGCTTACTAGAAGGGTAAGATGGCATCACATCCAAATGCAGGCATATCAGGGATATCCAATTGAAGCATGCAGATAAACAAACTCATGTAAAACCTTCAGGTCTCCAGCGCTAATAGTGATTTCAGCAGCCATTAGTCAACGCTGAGATCCCAGGATTGTACTCCTTAAAAGTTTGTGTGATACAATATTTAATACAAGAATATTGTGGTAGAAAAATATTGTGACAAAAACATTGATGACCATAATATCAATTTTCTTAAACCCATATGTTAATATAAAAAATATCTACTGCAAAAATGCCATCAATCAAAACCTCGCAATGTCAACAATTTCGAAATAGAGGGGCCGATTCCGATCTCGGTCGGAGGCGCACCCAACACCATTCGGTCGGGAAAAAAGCCATGCGAAAGCCTGTTTCCCGACCGATCCGTACAGCACACCGAACGAGCAAGTACGATGCGCACAACAGCAAAGAATCCGGCCGAGCCGTACTCACCCAAACCAGGTCCTGTTCTCCGACCGAGGCGAATCCGGAAACGCCGAATCGAGTCGCACGGAAGGAAAAATGCAGCCCCGTCCGGCTGGACAAGTACGATGCGCTTTCCGTACGCGCCGAACCCGTCGCTACGCACGGCACGTCAAAGCATCCGGGAGAGGCGCACATAAGCTCCGATTCGCGCCACAACACGATCCACGGCTACGAGACGAACACGGCAGCGACGAGGATGACGCGAAGCGACGAGGACGAGGCGAAGCGACGAGGACAAGGCGAAGCGACGAGGACGACGCGAAGCAACGAGAAGGACGAACGACACGAACCAACCATGAATCCCTTCGTCCCGATCATACCAATATTCTACATATACTACCGGAACAGGCACGGACACGTACGGCGCAGAAGGTAAGCCAGACACCAACCACAAAACACATACAACACGTACACGACACATCACACACACACAGAGGGATGCAGAATATACTTACACCAGCAACAGCAGCACCATAGGGGCGGGATGACCATCACCAATGCCACATATGCACACAGGGCCTGAATGCGCACCACCACCCCTACCCAGGGGGGGCAGGATGCCTACCACCACTACCACCCTTACCCAGGGGGGGCTGGATGCCTACCACTACTACCACCCTTACCCAGGGGGGGCTGGATGCCTACCACCACTACCACCCTCACCCAGGGGGGGCAGGATGCCTACCACTACTACCACACTCAGCCAGGGGGGCAGGATGCCTACCACTACAACCACCCTCACCCAGGGGGCAGGATGCCTACCACTACTACCACCCTCACCCAGGGGGGCAGGATGCCTACCACTACTACCACCCTCACCCAGGGTGGGCTGGATGCCTACCACTACTACCACCCTCACCCAGGGGTGCTGGATGCCTACCACTACTACCACCCTCACCCAGGGGGCTGGATGCCTACCACTACTACCACCCTCACCCAGGGTGGGCTGGATGCCTACCACTACTACCACCCTCACCCAGGGGGGCAGGATGCCTACCACTACTACCACCCTCACCCAGGGGGGCAGGATGCCTACCACCACCCTTAGCCAGGGGGCTGGATGCCTACCACTACTACCACCCTTAGC
Source organism: Calotriton arnoldi (assembly GCA_963921515.1). Taxonomy (NCBI): domain Eukaryota; kingdom Metazoa; phylum Chordata; class Amphibia; order Caudata; family Salamandridae; genus Calotriton; species Calotriton arnoldi. The sequence continues at coordinate 1,250,309 of CAWUFW010000934.1, forward strand.
CAGGGGGCAGGATGCCTACCACCACTACCACCCTCACCCAGGGGGGCAGGATGCCTACCACTACTACCACCCTCACCCAGGGTGGGCTGGATGCCTACCACTACTACCACCCTCACCCAGGGGGGCAGGATGCCTACCACTACTACCACCCTCAGCCAGGGGGCTGGATGCCTACCACCACTACCACCCTTAGCCAGGGGGGCAGGATGCCTACCACTACTACCACCCTTAGCTAGGGGGCAGGATGCCTACCACTACTACCACCCTCACCCAGGGGGGCAGGATGCCTACCACTACTACCACCCTCACCCAGGGGGCAGGATGCCTACCACTACTACCACCCTCACCCAGGGTGGGCTGGATGCCTACCACTACTACCACCCTCACCCAGGGGGGCAGGATGCCTACCACCACCCTTAGCCAGGGGGGCTGGATGCCTACCACTACTACCACCCTTAGCCAGGGGGGCAGGATGCCTACCACTACTACCACCCTCACCCAGGGGGGCAGGATGCCTACCACTACTACCACCCTCACCCAGGGGGCAGGATGCCTACCACCACCCTTAGCCAGGGGGGGCTGGATGCCTACCACTACTACCACCCTTAGCCAGGGGGGCAGGATGCCTACCACTACTACCACCCTCACCCAGGGGGGCAGGATGCCTACCACCACCCTTAGCCAGGGGGGCTGGATGCCTACCACTACTACCACCCTTAGCCAGGGGGGCAGGATGCCTACCACTACTACCACCCTTAGCCAGGGGGGGAAGGATGCCTACCACCACTACCACCCCCACCCATAGGATGGACAATGCATGACACAACCAGCACACCACAACCTAGGGAATGCAAGAAGAAGACATCCCCCAACACCATGACAAGCGTGTGTAGACTGTGTCAAATGCCTACAACACCGAACATGACTTCGAACATACAATGTGACCCCCTAGCACATGTGCCACACAAATATGTATGTGGCACACACAACGCAAGCAGGCCATGACCATTGTGGCAATGGGGTCCAAACCCCCATCATCACAGTGACCAAAAGGTAAGTGTGGGGTCCATAGGTGCAGCACATTTTGAACATTGTGGCAATGGGGTCCAAACCCCCATCATCACAGTGACCAAAAGGTAAGTGTGGGGTCCATAGCTGCAGCACATTTTGAACATTGTGGCAATGGGGTCCAAACCCCCATCATCACAGTGACCAAAAGGCAAGTGTGGGGTCCATAGCTGCAGCACATTTTGAACATTGTGGCAATGGGGTCCAAACCCCCATCATCACAGTGACCAAAAGGTAAGTGTGGGGTCCATAGCTGCAGCACATTTTGAACATTGTGGCAATGGGGTCCAAACCCCCATCATCACAGTGACCAAAAGGTAAGTGTGGGGTCCATAGCTGCAGCACATTTTGAACATTGTGGCAATGGGGTCCAAACCCCCATCATCACAGTGACCAAAAGGTAAGTGTTGACAAAGTAAGAGGTGCAACTGCCAAACTGCATGGATGATTCCTGGTCACAGAACAACAAACACATCAGTGGCAAAGTAGTGTATGTGTCCCATTGCAACATAAATTGGGGGAGCCAAATCCTGCAGTGCAAATAAGACATAACTTTGGCCATGTGCAGACAAACAACACCCATGGGGGCTGACACCGTCAACAATCATCAATGACACAATGACAGAAGTGACCATCCGAATGCAGACCCACATATTTGCACCAATGGGCACACACATGCAGATACCCTGTGGAGACTGCAGATGTGAGGTGAACAGATACCAGACCATGGCAGCAATGGGACACACAATCAACAATTAGCACCAAATGAGGGCTCCCGTCCCATCAGCCTGGTCATGGAAGTGCCAACGGAATCATCAGCACAGATCCAACACACTTGTATAGCAATGTTGCACTGACAACACAGATGAGTCCTTCCCCATTGATGCCCAAACCTGCGTGTTCACTGGAGATGGCCACACGGTCAGGGAAGTAGACGAATAGAACAATGGCAGGCACAACAGATGTGCAGGGGTGGAAGCCACAGATGTGAAATTGCCAATCTAAGTAGGAAATCCCATTGCCAAATACTGAACACATGACACCCTCAGATGCTGCTATGGATGACATGGATACACCACAGGATAGGACACATTCCCCCTGGACCACATGGGTTCCTGCACAGTAACACTTCATTATCATGAGACCAAATATCACCATCACTGCAGCAAGGGCATGGTTAGCATCATCAACATCATGTACATCAGAAGCAAAAGCACTAGAGAACAGAAAGTTGCTTTATTCAGCATATGTGGCATTAAAAGTAGAAGTCCGGTAGAACATAAACAAAGGCCAATGGCCAGTCCATCAACAAAGTCACAAGTGGGTGACAGTGGCAGATGCCACCCTACACATGCCTGCACAAAACCAGGGACAATCCACTAGGAGGGGCAACCGGGGGTAGGCCAGGCACCGCAGGGACAGGATCAGGGCTCACCAGGAGGAAGCAGGGAAGGGGTGGTGGGTGCTGGAGAGCCACTGACAACTGCAGTGGAGGTGTCTGACATGGTGTGTGCCGGCACAACTGGGGGCATGGCTCAGATGTTGTGGGTGCCGGCACGACTGCAGTGGACCCTGCAGATGGAGTGGACAGGTCCGCCACTGCAGTGCCCAAGTCAGACAGGGTGGTAGTGGACTCCACTGCAGTGCCTACCACCAGGGGAGGAGAATGGGGAACAGGCAAGGTGGGCTGGACAGAGGGGAGGACACCCTCACCACATCAGTGGCACAGACAAGCGCAGCGGGGGGTGTGGTGCCGGGAGAGCAAGTGGCAGGGGGAGAAGGCCGGAGCCTCTTGGGGATGGTATATCTGTGGGTGGGGAACCTGGGGCAGGGTGTGGTGGGGGCACCTGTGGAGTGGGGGCCTGAGGGATGGAGGAAGGAGACCTGGTGCTTGAGCTGCAGGGCGGCGGCGGGGTCTTGCTCTTAGCACTCCGGGGGACTTGCGGGTGGGGGCCTCAGTCTGTCTGCGCCTGGGGGAGGGTGTCCGGGGGCGAGGGGCACTCTGCTCCATGTGGGGGGCTTCCTCTTCCCCCTGGATGCTGGGGCAGCTGGATCGGAGGGGAAGAGGCCGAGGTCACTGAGGAAGAGGCGCTGGGTCTTTGGGGTTGCAGGTGAGGCAAGGGAGGGTGCTTTGGAGGGAGAGGCAACTGAGGACTGCGCAGTGCCCGTGGATGCGTGTGTGTGTGTACCAGGGCCCCATCCCCTGTGAGTCTGGTTTCAGTCCCCTGACTGTGCGTGCATGTGCGTTTAGTTTGTGGCGTGTGTGTCTGTGTGCTGGACGTGTGTGTGCTGGTGTGTGCCTGTGCCGGTGTGTGTGTGCTTGGGACGGGTAAGGTGCTGGGGAGTGTGGATGGAGCAGAGGCAGGAGGGGTGAGGGACTGTCTGAGGAGGGACACTGCTGCCGTCAGGGAGGAGTCCATGGACCTGTTGCCCCTCTGTAGGTCAGACATGCCCGATGAGATGCCCTCCATGAACGACACCAGCTGAGTCAACAGTGCGGTGTGCGCATGGAGGACACTCAGCATGGCTGTCTGCCCTACATGGAGCTGGTGAAGGAGGTACACAGACTCCTCACTCAGGGCAGCAGGGGACACAGGGGCAGGGGGTGCGGTGGCTGGGCCAAAGGAGACACGCTCCCGAACATGGGAGCCTCCACGGACCTGGGGAATGGGAGCCGATGGGAGGGCGGTGGTGGTGCTGGTGGTGGCGGGGACAGCAACACTAGCTGGGGTGTGGTGGCTGCTGACACCCGCCTCCACAAGGGAGTCATCCTCCGAGTTGCTCTGGTCCTCAGCTGAGGTGGATGGTGCTGAGGACTCCTCGGTGTGGCTCCCCTCGCCCTCCGTGCCACTGGGTCCCTCTGACCACTCCTCGGCTGCTGACCCAGTCTGGCTCTCTGGCTCCTCCTGGTCCGTGGAGCTGTCCCCTTCCGTGGCCGTGGATGTATCTGCAAACAATGGGGAAACAGACAGACATCAGTCACCTGCACCAAACGCACACACCACTGTGAGCACAGCACATTACAGAGCAAGCCCTGGCATCATTAGTTGTACATTGCTAAAAGTGCCCTAACTGAACAGGAGAAGCCAATTGTCAGTCTGATGCCAAGCATGGCACTCACATCCCACATGGCCTTGCACCCATCTGTCTGGTGTCTGTTGGATTGCAACACCCCAGTGTGGACACATGCACCAAGTACACAGTAGTTGGACAGTGCAGAGGACACGGTGTGGCATGTGGACATGCACACATCACAGCTCTTGCCACTGAGTCAGTACAGGTTTCCGGATGAAAGGGATGCCCAGAGTCAAATAGGAAATGCATGTGATGCATACCAGCGACAGACACCATGATGCACCCATGTCCTGATAGCCAGCGCCACTATGGTGTGCATATAGCACATGTCACTCCCCTGCAGGACCACCAATAAGTTGACACATGCCATGGCAGAGGCATGACTGCTAAGTCATACATCACTGTCTCAGTGATGTATGACTTGGCAGCCAGACAACAACACTATGCACTGTGTCACAATAGTAGGTCATGGGGAATGCAAGTCCTGGAGCTGCACAAGTGCACATGTACATCCCCCACACAACACATCATCTTAACCCTCATCTGTCCAGGTCACACCTATTGGACATATGGGAGACCTGTGACACTACCCTCTGAACCTGAGCCCCTCACAATTTGCTGTGAATGGGGAACAGCTGCCTGAACTTCACATTCGCATACCCCAGTCTGCACGGGCAGCTGATCAAACACCTATGTGACACACAAGTATCGTCTCCTATGGTCACATCTCCAGGGGCATGCTGAGCCCCTACCAAGAAACACCCCAGCAGTCCTGGCAACTAATCCACAGCACACTGACACAGAGGCAGACACCTGAGGGCTCAAATCACTGTGCACAATGTGTCAGCTGATACACGGGAGTGGGAGTACAGAGTGCATTGCATGGCCTGGAGTAGGCATGACTGTCCTGCTCCACATGAATGAGGGATGTGCCCTGGACAGTGGATAGCTGGCTATGTATGTGTGACACACGTAATCTGCACACTCCTGGGGCCCAAACATTGTTCCCACCCGCTGCATGGGCGTGTGCCACATACCCCAGGCACATGTGGTGGCTCAGCTCGGCAAGTGGACCGCATATCAAAGCAACACGCAGATCACATGTCCAAACACAGGCGTTGTGTGAACAATGGACCCACCCATGATGCCCACAACAGAGTTAGGGAAACAGATGCTGTCCCCCACCTTTAGTGAAGCAAACTGCAAGGACACAGTCCCAAGTGACACAATTCCCTGAATGTAAGGGCCACACCTGGGTATCAGATGAGCAGTGGGCAGTGCACAATAGAGGGACATGGCTCCTGGACAACATGACTGCTGCACTGTGGCAGTTGAACCAGGCCAGAGGAGGGCACAAAGCATGTAATACAGAGTTCACAGTGCAGTCTTTGACTCACCCCCTCCTTGCTGCTGTCTGGCCTTCAGCTGCCCATCCAGGTCTGGAAACACCACTGCCAGGATCTGGAGCATGTGGGGGTCAGGGTCCGTGTTCCGCCCCTCCTGCGAGGAGGCGACAGCTTCAGCTGGACCCGTGCAATCCTCCGGGTCCAGCCCGAAGGTCCTGCCACCTCTTCTGGCAGTTGCGGATCCGGCGCTTGTAGACCCCCACGGACCGGACAGCCCGGACGATGTCCTTCCAGATTTCCTGCTTCCGATGGGCATTAACCTGTCAGGATGACAAAGTGAAAAGGCCATTACCACACATGCAACATATCCGTGCATGACACAGTTGTATATACATGTCTCAATCACAGGGGCACATGATGTACACAGGCAGTGCAAAGCTGACCATGGACAGTTTGCCAGACGTCACTACATGGTATCATTGCATGGGAAGTAAAACCATGTTCAAATGCACTGTCACTGCACCATACCTGTCCAGTGCAAGTCACTACACACTATGGGGGTGACAACTACTCAGTGAGCCTGCTAGCCAGTGGCGTGCAGACGCTCAGCCTTGCTAGTCACACAAAATGCACATTCAGAAAGGCAGTGCACAGAACACTCACCTGCTCCCCTGGTGTCCCATACAGCTTGCTGTACTGTGGAAGTAGGCTGTCCAGCAGGGCCTGGTTCTCTTCAAGGCTGAAGGCTGGGGCTCTCTCCACAGTACGTGCCATTGCAGGTTCCAGAGGGGCAGAGACAGCAGCAGTGCAGTGGCAGATGTCGTCCTGGAGCATGTAGTGCAGGCAAGTGAGCTCTCAGGGGAACAGCCAGCAATATATATGTGCTGGAGAGGCAGATACTGTCCCTTGTGTCCAAAGTGATAGGTCCAAGTCGTTTGCATCTTCTGAATCTGGCCAATCCATGGAATAGCAGCACCAAAACACGCCCACAGCATCCTTCAAATCTTCAACTTCATGACATACATGATTTGGCAACATTCTTGTGGGTGACCAACTGAATTTACAGCAACCGACTCGTTCGAAATTCGAAAACGCGTCCGTTGCCAGGCAAGCCCATTGTCAATGGGTGCGCACCGATCGGTCCATTGCGGTACAACGCGCACAGGGGTACAACGCGTACCCGCACACATTGAATGCACTGGGCCGGCCGGAGGCACAGATCGGTCCATTGCAGTACAACGCGCACAGGGGTACAACGCGTACCCGCACACATTGAATGCAATGGGCCGGCCGGAGGCACCGATCGGTCCATTGCAGTTCAACGCGCACAGGGGTACAACGCGTACCCGCACACATTGAATGCAATGAGCCGGCCGGAGGCACCGATCGGTCCATTGCAGTACAACGCGCACAGGGGTACAACGCGTACCCGCACACATTGAATGCAATGGGCCGGCCGGAGGCACCGATCGGTCCATTGCAGTTCAACGCGCACAGGGGTACAACGCGTACCCGCACACATTGAATGCAATGGGCCGGCCGGAGGCACCGATCGGTCCATTGCAGTACAACGTGCACAGGATTACATCGCGTACCCGCACACATTGAATGCAATGGGCCGGCCGGAGGCACCGATCGGTCCATTGCAGTACAACGCGCACAGGGGTACAACGCGTACCCGCACACATTGAATGCAATGGGCCGGCCGGAGGCACCGATCGGTCCATTGCAGTTCAACGCGCACAGGGGTACAACGCGTACCCGCACACATTGAATGCAATGGGCCGGCCGGAGGCACCGATCGGTCCATTGCAGTACAACGCGCACAGGGGTACAACGCGTACCCGCACACATTGAATGCAATGGGCCGGCCGGAGGCACCGATCGATCCATTGCAGTTCAACGCGCACAGGGGTACAACGCGTACCCGCACACATTGAATGCAATGGGCCGGCCGGAGGCACCGATCGGTCCATTGCAGTACAACGCGCACAGGGGTACAACGCGTACCCGCACACATTGAATGCAATGGGCCAGCCGGAGGCACCGATCGGTCCATTGCAGTACAACGCGCACAGGGGTACAACGCGTACCCGCACACATTGAATGCAATGGGCCGGCCGGAGGCACCGATCGGTCCATTGCAGTACAACGCATCACTGTACATGTGACTGGCATATGTCAGCATGCCTGTCTCAGATGGACATATGCCAGCCACAGATAGCTCCCAGGGAGTGAGGGGCACACCTACATCACAACAGCCTGTCCAAACTTTATCATAAGGCATGTAAGGCTGCATTTCCTATTGTGTGTATGTTAGTGTACATGTTATCCTGTGGGTGTCACCTGTGGGCAGCCACCCCCAGGCTGTGCACGTGTTCATGGGGACAGGATCCTGGGTGTTACGTGTACATGACCACTGTGATGTGCAACTGTTCATATCTGTGCATGTGCCATGGTCACATTTCACAGTGGTGTATGTGTATGTCATGTCACATACCCCGTGAGTCCCATGTGGGATGGTATGTTTGAGCCAGGGTGTCCCAGTGGCACAATAGTGATGGTCCTCCACAGTCTTTGTGCATGTAGTGTTTCCAATGTCTCTGATTTCATGTGCACAATGGGAGACAGTCTCCACATCCACGTTGTGTGTGCATGGACTCTGATGTTGTGCGTGTGTGTCACAGACGTCCATGTCTGTCCTGCCGTGGCAAGTGGGGCCACTACCTGTGGGGGTCATGGTTGTTTTGCTGTGGTGTATACATGATACTCCATGTAATGCCAGTGTCCATGTGGCATTACAGGGTCCCTGGGAATGTACCTGTCATTGAGCTGTGGTGCCTGGGGCACATCTGTCCTCACATGTCACTGTGGGGGTTATTGTGACACGGCAGCAGGAGATGGGAACTGTGACACTGCCTCATGATATCCAATGGGCCAACCTGGGACTAATTGATGCCACCTGTTGGACCGTGTTGACAGATGTTGGCAATGTATGTACCATACATGTCCTTCCGGTACTGCACACTTCATGTAGTTGTGCCTCATAATGATGTATGTTGGGATCTTGAGAGTGTTCAATGCCGCATATGTGGGGTGACTGACAATCTTGCTTACTTCTCCTCTGCACTGCAGGGCTCCTGCTGTCCATCGACCATTCCCAGACCTGGCAACGATGGTGGAACGGGACAGCATCCGACGGTACCGCTTCACCAGGCAGCTGATTGAGGATTTGGCAGTGCAGTTGTCCCCACATTTGCAGCCTGGCCGGCCGTATCCTACAGCGCTGACCCCCAAGGTGAAGGTGATGGCAGCCCTACACTTCTTTGCCACTGGTACCTTCCAACATACTGTGGCGACTGCTGGTGGGATGTCACAGACCATGTTCAGCCGTGTGCTCCGCGATGTTTTGGCGGCAATGTTGCTCTTCCTGAACCGGTACATCTATTTCCCTAGACTGCGACGACTCACTGACGTGAAGAGTGACGTTTATGCCCTGGGGAGGATGTTGCATGTAATTGGCTCCATTGATGGGACACATGTGGCTTTGGTACCACCACAGGCCCAGGAGCAGGCCTACAGGAACCGCAAGCACTACCACTCGGTCAATGCACTGGTGGTGTGTCTTGCAGACATGACCATCACACACGTGTGTGCCCGTTTCCCTGGTTCAGCACACGATGCCTTTGTGATGAGGAGTAGTCGCATCCCCAGGATGATGGCACAGATGCAGAACCAGCGTGCCTGGCTTGTCGGTGTGTACTGACTTTGTGCCATTGTGTGTGATCTGATCTGTAGTATTCCGCCCACTTTTCCAAGTCAGCTAATGTGCACTTGTCTGTCCGTAGGTGACTCGGGATACCCCAACATGCCGTGGTTGCTGACACCCCTCAGGAACCCTGTGACACCAGCACAGATGCGCTACAATGAGGCACATGGTCGGACCAGGAGAGTGATTGAGCGGACCTTTGGTCTCCTGAAGAGCCGCTTCCGCTGCCTGGACAAGACCGGAGGGTCCCTCCCATATGCCCCTGCGAAAGTGTGCAAGATTATCATCGTCTGCTGCATGCTCCACAACCTGGCAGTGCGGAAGGAGTTGCCTCTCATCCAGGATGACAATGACCAACATCCGCCACCTGTGGAGGATCCTGGCCTGGACCACGATGCCAGTGACGATGATGATGATGATGGTGATGTCCGCACACAGCTCATCACCAACTTCTTTAGCTGAATGTGAGTATCCTGAGGTGTCATGTCAATGATGTGAGTTGGCATGATGTGTGGGTGGTGCTCTGGTGCTGTTGGAGTGTGTCCATGGGCTACTTGACTGGATGTGTGTTGCGATGTGTGGTGACAGGTGGGCTGTACTCCCCAACAGTGTTGACATGCTAACTTGGTTCTGGGTGGGTATCTTGTAACATGTATTGTGCATGAGTTTTGCTGTTCTGTCCTGTGCTCCATTGCTTTTGACTGTGTGTCATTTCTGTCCTTCACAGGGTACTTTCAGATTCGTTTGATCAACTGTGTCCACCGACGACGTGATTGCACATCCAGGCTGGTAGCTGTTGTGTCCCTACAGGTGATGTGCGCCACACCCATGGACTTCCTTCCGTCTACAGTTGTTGACTGTGTGCCCGCTGCCAGGTGGGATTACCTTGCATCTGTAGTGGTTACGGCATGTTGCAACTGTGTAATAAACCTGTGCTTCACTTTGTGATGTGCGTTGTCTGTGGTCACACATTTGACTGCCATTTGCTTACTGCACCTGTGGGCTACTTGACTACAACTGGGAATGGGTGTGGTGTCTGTGCATTGCACCGTCTTCCCTGGCAACATCAGTGTAGGCAATGAGTCAGATGGCCTAGGTGTGTATGTGTTGTGTAGCCCTGGTGGTGTGTCTCCCTCATGTGTGTCACGTTGCCTGTACTCACATGCCTGTGTTGTCCTTGCTGTTGCAGTTCGCATACACAGTGTAATTTTGCAGTTCATCATCCCCATAACAGCACCCACGTTGGAATCACGACAGAGGCAAGTATTGTGTATTAGTGTGTTTATTGTGATACATTTGTGTTAATAGTGCATAGGATGGGTAGTGCTGTACATAAATCTTGCAATCCCAAGTTCCTAGGTGAATTGAAAGTCCTGGTAGACAGGATCCCCAGTATCGGGGCCACAGTTGTCTGACACATTGGTCCAACTTGTACTCCCTATGCAATGTGTGGGAGTAGTGTTGCCGTCAACAGGGTGAACAGTCTGTGCACAAAGGCGAACATCCAGAACAGGTTCAGGCTTCCTCGGAGTTGCGCTTGGCCATCGGCCTCTCACTTTTCCCTCCTCGGACGACCCCTCTTCTTGGGAGGGGCCCCTCAAGTACAGGCTGCTGCGGTGCAGGGGACTCTCCGCCAGAGTCCTCCTCCCTCCCTGTGGCAGTTGCAGTTTGTTCGGCACCAGATGTTGTTGGCACACAGGGAGGTGTGGACTGGTTGCTGTTCATCTGGCGGAGGCATTGTAAAATGTCCCTGTGCACCGCCATCATCTCATGCAGTGCATCCCACTTGGACTCCACGCGGGACATGTGTGAGTCCACACAGGACATGTGTGACTCCACGTGGGACATGTGGGAGTCCAAGCGGGCATGATGGGCAGCCTGCTGCTGTTTAATGTCTCTGAGGAGCCCCACTACCTGGCTGAGGTCTCCGGTGCTGGACTGGTACGCATCAGCTATGCGTACCAGTTGTGGGTCATCATGCACACCAGCAACGTCTGCAAGCAGCGACCTCTGTCTCCCACCCTCCCACCACCCTTGCTGACATGTGCAGTGTGTGCAGTGGCACGCACAGATAACCCTGGTCCACCTTGGGGGTTGGTGGTGGTGGTGGTGTCCATGGCCCCAGGTTGGTCCAGGGTCCCTGTGCTGGTGTTGCTCCTTGTTCTGTCCATGTCGGCAGGGATGGTATTCGTGGTGACAGTCGTTGGAGGGGTGGGTGCAGGGGGTGCAGCTGGTGGTCCTGCTGGTGCTGCAGCTGGTGGTCCTGCTGGTGCTGCATGTTGACTTGCACCGGATGTGCCAGGTTGTTCTTCATCGTCCGAGGAGGACAGAGGCTAACGACGCCAGTGAGCTCGGCATCCTCTTGAGCCTGGGACTGGGACTCCTCAGCGTCTGCTGCTGTGTCCCCATCATCACCTGTTTTTGGGAGACACAAACAATGTATGTTATGTTTCTGCAGGCATCAATGGTTGACACACATGACAGTTGTGACTGTGCCTCTGGGTGCGGGCCTGTACATTGCATTGTCCTAAGTCGTCAGTCAGGGGTTGATGTTGGTGTGGCACATTGTCCTGCATTATTTGGGCATTTCTATGTATTTTCTGGGGTGTGAACATGGTCTGCATTGGTTGTGTTTGGTTGACAGCCGGCCCTCCTTCCCACCCACCCAGCCAGTCAGTTATCCCACCATGGAACGTGCTTGCGTTGCAGGGAGTGTAAGTTGTCTCTCAGGATGTCAGTCAGTGGTGTCCTGCTGTTTGTTGGTGCACATTTGCCAGCAGGGCCTTGTGCTCCCCACAGCAGTAGCCAGTGTCAGCCATCTTGTGAGTCCTTCTCCACTTCCTGTGATGTGAGCATGGTTCAGGGTGGTGTTGATGGGACAGTTGTGGGGGTGAGCTATGTCTTTGACTACGACTCCCATCATGCCATTGCCTCCACCCCACTTCCCAGCATTCCCATACTTACTTGCTTTTGTGTGGAGTTCAGTGTGTGTGGATGTGAGAGCAATGGCAAGATGGCTGGCAGTGGTGTCCTGCTGTTGGTTGGTGTGCAGTACCCAGCATGCCCTTGTGCTCCCCACGACACAGCAACAGTGTCAGACATATTTGCTGGGCCTTTCCACTCTCTGTGGGATGTGCATGCGTGAGTGTGAGCTTGCTGGGCCATGTGGTGGGGGATGTAGAGCTGTGACTACGACTCCCATCATGCTATTGCCTCCTCCCCCTTCCCAGCATGCCCATGCTTCCTTCCTTTTGACTTTGCTTCCCTGTGGGGTGGGCTGGCTGTGCTGACAGGATGGCTGGGAGTGTTGTCCTGGCAGTTGTTTGGCTAGAGGTCCCAAGAGTGTCCCTGTGCTTCACACAACATAACCCAGGGTGGTGGTTCTTTGTGGGATCTTGTGTTAGGATGGGGGCATTGCATTCTACCAGGTGGGTTCCGTGGAGTTTGTGTTGGGGGTGTGTGAGGGGAGGTGCTTGTGACTATGGTCAGTGCTGCAAGTCCCCCTTCCCACCCAGCTAGCCAGATATCCCACCATGGAACGTGCTTGCATTGCAGGGAGTGTAAGTTGTCTCTCAGGATGTCAGTCAGTGGTGTCCTGCTGTTTGTTGGTGCACAGTTGCCAGCAGGGCCTTGTGCTCCCCACAGCAGTAGCCAGTGTCAGCCATCTTGTGAGTCCTTCTCCACTCCCTGTGATGTGAGCATGGTTCAGGGTGGTGTTGATGGGACAGTTGTGGGGGTGAGCTATGTCTGTGACTACGACTCCCATAATGCCATTGCCTCCACCCCACTTCCCAGCATTCCCATACTTACTTGCTTTTGTGTGGAGTTCAGTGTGTGTGGGTGTGAGAGCAATGGCAAGATGGCTGACAGTGGTGTCCTGCTGTTGGTTGGTGTGCAGTACCCAGCATGCCCTTGTGCTCCCCACGACACAGCAACAGTGTCAGACATCTTTGATGGGCCTTTCCACTCTCTGTGGGATGTGCATGCGTGAGTGTGAGCTTGCTGGGCCATGTGGTGGGGGATGTAGAGCTGTGACTACGACTCCCATCATGCTATTGCCTCCACCCCCCTTCCCAGCATGCCCATGCTTCCTTCCTTTTGACTCTGCTTCCCTGTGGGGTGGGCTGGCTGTGCTGACAGGATGGCTGGGAGTGTTGTCCTGGCAGTTGTTTGGCTAGAAGTCCCAAGAGTGTCCCTGTGCTTCACACAACATTACCCAGGGTGGTGGTTCTTTGTGGGATCTTGTGTTAGGATGGGGGCATTGCATTCTACCAGGTGGGTTCTGTGGAGTTTGTGTTGGGGGTGTGTGAGGGGAGGTGCTTGTGACTATGGTCAGTGCTGCAAGTCCCCCTTCCCACCCAGCTAGCCAGATATCCCACCATGGAACGTGCTTGCATTGCAGGGAGTGTAAGTTGTCTCTCAGGATGTCAGTCAGTGGTGTCCTGCTGTTTGTTGGTGCACAGTTGCCAGCAGGGCCTTGTGCTCCCCACAGCAGTAGCCAGTGTCAGCCATCTTGTGAGTCCTTCTCCACTCCCTGTGATGTGAGCATGGTTCAGGGTGGTGTTGATGGGACAGTTGTGGGGGTGAGCTATGTCTGTGACTACGACTCCCATCATCCTATTGCCTCCTCCCCCTTCCCAGCATGCCCATGCTTCCTTCCTTTTGACTCTGCTTCCCTGTGGGGTGGGCTGGCTGTGCTGACAGGATGGCTGGGAGTGTTGTCCTGGCAGTTGTTTGGCTAGAGGTCCCAAGAGTGTCCCTGTGCTTCACACAACATAACCCAGGGTGGTGGTTCTTTGTGGGATCTTGTGTTAGGAGGGGGGGCATTGCATTCTACCAGGTGGGTTCTGTGGAGTTTGTGTTGGGGTGTATGTGAGGGGAGGTGCTTGTGACTATGGTCAGTGCTGCAAGTCCCCCTTCCCACCCAGCTAGCCAGATATCCCACCATGGAACGTGCTTGCATTGCAGGGAGTGTAAGTTGTCTCTCAGGATGTCAGTCAGTGGTGTCCTGCTGTTTGTTGGTGCACATTTGCCAGCAGGGCCTTGTGCTCCCCACAGCAGTAGCCAGTGTCAGCCATCTTGTGAGTCCTTCTCCACTTCCTGTGATGTGAGCATGGTTCATGGTGGTGTTGATGGGACAGTTGTGGGGGGGGGCAATATGTGTGACTGCGACTCCCATGATGCTATTGGCTACACTGACTTGGCCAGCATACACAGAATTCCTTCCTTTGAGTGGTCTTCACTGTGTGTTGGTGTTGTTGTGGTGGCTACATATCTGGATGTGTTTGTTAGTTCTATTTGTGCCACTGCCTAGCTGTAGTTGTAGTTGTGTTTGTACATGTGTTGGCACAGTTGGATGTGACTTTTTTGATGGCATGTGTTGTGTTTATCTGACTGACATACACATTTTGGGATGATTCTGTTCTGGTTGCTGTGTAATTGCTATGAGTGCATGGTTTGACTCTCCCCTTGACAGTGATGTGTGTGTTTTGTGGCAGTATATTGTGTACATTTGTTGTGTACTCACCAGGCTCTGGGATGTCCTCTAGTCCATATACGCTCACTGGCGGAAGGATGGCCCGCACCTTCTCCTCCCAGGGCCTGAGGTATATTGGCTTGGCAGGAGGGCCACTGCCGGTGTATTGGCTGTTGATGTAGTCTTTCTTCAGCATGTCCCGTACCCTCCTGCGCACGTCATACCACCTGTTCTGCATGTCGGTCTTTGTGCGCCAACATGGTGATTGGGCGTTCACCCTGTTGATGATCCTCTCCCACATCTTGGTTTTCTGCGACATGGGGGTCTGTTGGACCAGTGTGCCAAACAGCTGTGGCTCCACCCTGAGGATCTCGTCTACCATGACTTCCAATTCACTATCTAGGAACTTGGGATTCTTCTTGGGGGGCATGGTGATGGGTGGTGATGGTGGGTGATGTGTGTGTTGGTGTGCAGGTGAGGGTGTGTGAGTGTGTGTTTTGCTGGGTGTATGTGAGGTAGGTATTTGTTGGTGTGCTGATGGTGTGTGGCTTGTGTGAGGGATGAGCTGTGGGTGTGTGGTTGCTTTCTCTTGGGTGCTGGCAGTGGAATGGCATTTGCAAAGGCTCATGGTTGTGATTTGTGTCCTTTATATAGGTGGAGTTGTGGGTGTGTCTTTGTTCTCTGTCCCCACCCCCAGTATTTATTGGCTTGGTAATTGCTTGTTTGGCCTTTTTTGGGTGATTTTTCCTTTGTGCTGTTTGTGTATGTTGGAAACGTTCTTGTGACCGAGTCGGACCCTGCATTAGTCTCGTACGGTGTTCTCCGTTTCGTTCACGCTGTGTTTGTGCAGTTTTCTATGCTGCGTACGCGTCGGTCGTGGTGTTTTGTGTTGCTTCGGCTCGGTTTTGTATGCGTGTCGGTCGTACGGCTTGTCCTCCGTCCGACTCGCTCGTGGTTTTCGCGCCTTGCATCGTACTTTGCGGTTTGGAGTTCGCGTGTACGTTTCGGTCGGATTTGTTCCGGGTGCGTGTTGGTCGGTTGGATTCGCGTGTTTTTCCGGCCGGATTGCTGTTTTCCGTGGGGCTCGGTCGGTCGACTTGGTTTCGGTACGCGTCGGTCTGATTTTTCGCGCCTTGCATCGTACTTGGCGTGTCGTGCGCCACGGGTACGTGTCGGTCGGTATTATTTCCGGATCCGAGTCGGTCGGTGCTTTTTCCGGCCCGAATCGGAATCGACCCCAGAGTATCTAAATATCAATAACTAACTCAAACAAATGTAAAACAGCAAATATATGGATAACAAGCATATAGAAATTTAACCAGTCAAATCCAATATACATATGTTTATTTTCAATGTTGAAAACCCTTACATATAAAAAATGCAACATTTTATTGTTTTTTAATTTATTAGTTCATTTAAATATAAAATAATGACATTTAGCTTACTTTAAAAAGTCAAGAAATTATTGAAACAAATCAAAAATATAACTTATACCCAATTTTAGTATCATGTACATAAAATAAAAATGTTAGTGAGGGTGGGTTATTTTAATTTTAAAGTATTTTTCAACACAATCAAAAATTCTATCATATATTTAAATGAATGTATAATTTAATGCAAAGTTAACTTTAGAAGGTACTGTGTTGTATCTTTTTTAAATAGTCCTAGGATAATACGTTTGTATAAAAATATTTTAGATTTTTACAAGTATTTTACTTATTTATTATTTTAAATAATAAACTTTATAACATTTCTCTATTTTTTTCTATAAGGAGATCTCCATAGCAATAGCTGAGATCTCCACAAACAGGTGGAAAGTTACTAATAGTTACTTTGCACTCGTAAATTCAGTGGAAGGAGTCTCCACCTCATTTTAGGGGGGGGGCGATCTACATCCAGTGGTAGATTTCTACTTGAAAATGGTGAATAGCAAAAAAGTGGAGATTTACACCAAGGCGTAGGAGTAGATCTGCACATGAGTAGATCTACACTTGCAAACTTACCTTAGTGAACTGTACATCCTACATAACAAAAGTACAATATTATAATTAGAAACTAACAACTTAAAAATACATTACACGAAACACTAAAACACTAGGCCGAAACACACTCATGAATAATGATTTCATTCGTCTTACTAGCCAAACCCCTTTAACTAAACAAGGTAACAAAAACTCACTTTAGTGCCTACCCACCTGACATATTACTATCGATTAAAAGTTGTAAAAGAAATGCAACTGGAAGGCAGAGCTGCATCCTCAGTATCACCATCCATGCCGACCACCACTACATACTAAAGAAGAAAAAAGTTTTAAAAAAAAACACAGGTTGCGGTGAAAAAACAGTGAAACTGAATCAAAAAAGACAACAATTTTTATTAGAAGAAAAATATATAATTTATAAATATTGCGATTTATTTTTGTAAGTAAAATATAAAACATTAACATGTAAATATTTTTATTTACAGTATTTATTAGTATATAAGGGGCCCATTACGATGGCGGGCGGAAGCACTACCGCCGTGCTGGCGGATGCAAAAACCACCAGTTACCGCCGGCACGCAGCAGTCCACACGCCCGCCCAATTACGATGCGAAAAGCAGGCCAAACACCGCCGGCAAGCCAGCAACACCGTCCGCCATCAAAGTGCGCCCGCACACGTAGCGGCGCAGCACAACTGACACACACCGTCCGACGAAACACGTCCCGCCCGGCGCATAAATTACGATGCCGCAAACAAACGGCTCCCACGGCAAAGAGACACCGCACGTGAAAGAGAGGCGGAAACACGGACGCAGAGCACGGACAACGAAGAAGCGGCACCCCGGGCATGAATCCAGCACTGCAGGCCCTTCCCATGCTTCTGCTGATGCACCACCAAGGACGCAACGTACCGCGGAGACGCAGGTAGGCACACACACAACAAGTGCACGCAAACAGCGCACACAGTGCAAGGGCGGAAAAAGCGGACAACCCCCACCAGCGCGTGCACACTACACATCCACCATTGCATCCACATATGACACACAGGCCAAATCCTAACATCGCGGAACACATGTGTACACTCCACCTGGGACTAGGAACCAACCACCCCGTCACGGCCCCAAAGCGCCGATGACGCCGCCACACATGCGCACAACGCAGAGGCCAACCGCAGCGCCATGCATGCGTCGCACACAGACACAGGGACACAACCAAGCAGCACACACACCAGCCCCACCCCGAACGCACATGACACGTGACAGGCCGGCCACAGACATGTCCCCAACGCCCAATTCACGGACAACACCCAACGCCACACAACCGACGCACACATGTCAGTGAAGTCACGCAACAGCAGGACACACCCCAGTGTAACAAACATGGCGAAGCACACAGCGGCGGCAACACCAACTAGGAGAAGCAGGGCCCCTTCGGGAAGAGGAACGCCAGTACCACACTGAAAAACCCATACCACCCTGCACATATGAACAAGACACATGAAACGGAACACCAAAGAGCCCGGGGACCGACAACAGGTGGCCCAAGAATTACATCCACACACAAGGCCCAACGCAGAGCGGAAAGGCAGCCTGCCGCCCACACAAGGGAGAGCAGACAGCACTGAATGACCTTCCATTCCAACACCGAAACCACAGCCCTACGACAGAAGCCGGTGAATACAGCCATTGTCCAAGAATAGACCAACACAGGCATGCCGAGGAGACCGACCACACGGCAGATAGCGCATATCACAGAAGCACACAACGGACGGGGAAGAAAGAAGAAAACACTCCCCCATGTCGGCCACATGCAAGTTAATTGGAAGGAGTCACACAGCACTGACCTTGAACTGTCTGAGAAGCATGTGGGAAGAGGGCCCGTGTCCTCCAAACAAGCCAACAGAACACAAGTCCTGTCTCCCCACGACTACACAGAGCTCACAGCAACCCCGGAGTGTGCACATTGCAGACTGCACACACAGCCGGAGCACGCCACCACAACGCACCGCTGCGAAATGGCAACCGCAACACACCTACCCAACTACGCCGAAGAGCTCAAGCTGTACCAAACCAGCACGATACATACATTGGGATGCGATCTCCTGTCCCTGCTGAACGTAAGTTACCGACTGACTTACCGCATCACATTGTTCAGCTGCGTCATGCCCGTCTTCTACTGTCGGAGGTGTCCCTACCAGCATCCCGTCGAGATATGCCTCTCCAACCCGGCATGTCTGAAGGCGGACCTGCTACCACTACTCCTCCCTCTGGACGCACACGACAGGGCCTGCTCTGCCTATGGGGGCATGGCGTATGTGGCCAACATCGCACGCGCACTGAAATGGAACCACTGTGCCTCCACACGACGGATCATCGAGAACAGCTACATCGAATGTCACCCAGCATGCCCCATCATGGTCCTCCAAGGGACAACCTACGAACAACACCTTGACAGCCACCATCCGCTTCATTGGCTGGCAAACATGTACACCACCAATGACATGGAAGCCCTGCTGGACGGCATCGCATACCTGACAACCTGTAAATACGTCGGACCACAACGCAGGTTCCCCGAGTGACCTATGAAGTCCAACCCCGCACCCATGCTCAGCTTCCGCACGGACTGGCCAGTCACCACCACAACAGCCATACCAAACGACCGGCAACTGTAACCACACCATCAACGACATCGCCATGACATCGGATATGACCGGGACATGCACACTGTTCCCCATCACATCCAGGAACACCGCATGCATCGTGGGAGGCAGTGGCATGGGCTCTGTGCATCGCACCCACATGGACGGAACTGCACGAACAACCAGGACACCACATGGATCCAGCGCACATGGACACACACACCGCTCAGTGGACATGAATAGGTCGCCTGGAGTCTGTGGGTGCTGCACCCCTCCCACCCCCGCCCCGGGAATCCCATACCAGGACCTTTGCATGGACGACAAGTGCATACAACAACAACACGACCCCAGTGACTGTGACATGTCCAGTAACCACCACAGTGCAACAACAAGTGGCACGCCGCTGCATGCACGCAAGCACATGCCCTGATGTCATCTCACATGCACGCGTGCATGAGGAACAACCGCAGCAAACCTGTCACATGGAACTGAGATGGACTGTGCCCATGATGCCGAGCGGTCTGGTAGGCTACATGTATACCGTCTGTGTCAAAGTCCGCAGCTCCGCAGCTATACGTAAATGTACATTAGCACAGCCTTGGCCAAGCAGATGTAACCCCACACCCTATCCCATTTGTAATCATGCTCAGTATATCCTCAATATGTATTCCGCTGCCAGTAGTGTCCACTATACTGCATCACAGAGGACAGAAGACTCAATATAATGTTTGAAACCAGAACTGTCTCCGCTGACTCATTTCACAAGTACGAATGAGAGAGGATGAGAGTATGTGAAGTACACGGCAGTCGTGACATGACCATGTAGTCCACTGGTATTGGATGTCAACGCAAATGAGTAGCACTACTGTGGAAGACACACATGTGTCGTGTGAAGTCGTATGGACGCAGTGCTCAGGTGGGTGGGTGCGACGGGTAGATGCGCACATGCCAAGTTGGAGCACGCCGTGTTGGGAGGGCTCATGAACAGTACACCACCGCTTCCCTGGGCATTGTGAGAGGACACCTGTCGGGGGGAGTGAACACGTGTGTGCACAGCAGCCGGGCACACGTACAAAGCGGTACCAGGCGCACCTCAGCCCACCCTCTGTGGACGAGCTGGATCCTGTTGTGCGCCCGCCATGCCCCTTGACAAGGCACACACAGCCCCAGTCGACCAGGTGTAACCCCAACATAGTCAATCCGCACAGGCGATACAGGGCACGGGATGGCAGTGGAGCATGGTGTGTGAGAGGTCTCCTCGCGCTCCTCCTGGTCATATCACGCAGGCAATAGAACCTCAACGTCCAGCATGGCAAAAAGTCAAATGGAAGTGTAGGGGGACGCACCACAGCACGAGCAGCACTGACGTCACGGGAGGTGGCTCGCACCATCCCATCCATTGCCCATCATACCAACCACGACACATGCCATTGCGACTAAGTGCAAGCGCGTGCGCCACCACCCCTGAGCCCTCCCCAGAGAGGCCAAAGAGTGAATGTGTGGGCCATCAGCCACAGACGGACGCGGCATGGCCGCAAGGGCAGCCACAGCCACTGGGTGTCGCAGGTGGCGGATCCGGAAGGCGAAGACTGTGATGCATAGTCCATGCTGGCCGGGTCTCCATTTGGGGCACCACGCAGGTGGACGGCGTCCCGCCACACATCATACCCTGAGACAGCCCACTCGTGCAACTGGACCCACACATACACTCCTTGCCCTCTCTGGTGCAAGCTTGGGGCTGCCTGTGCAAGCGCTAGCCTCGCAGGTGAGCATGCATATTGGGGGGCGAGGGAGGACATGAGGGCTGGGGCGAAGATGACTGTATCACTGTCAGTTAGTACAAGGGATGACCCAGATGTGGAAAGGAAGAGACGTGTCCCGTGTGTACTGCAACTAGTCGCCAATCCAACTACCCCCCATGTCCGGAATGTAAGCCCGCACCTAGGCCCGCCCATCCGCCACATCGAACATACCACCAGCACGACAACCTTCCCATTCGAAACACTGACTGGGGGTGGCGACCAGTGAACAATCATGTGTAGCCTACCCACGCGTACATGTGGGCCCTCCATGATCCATGTCACCTGCGGCAAAGACATGACATGCGCAATGAGGGAAGTGAGGAGAGCTGTCCGCCCCACGCGCAGAAGGTGCATCAGCTCCACAGACCCAGCAGCGAGTCCAGCAGGGGTCACATGTGCAGGGGCAGCTGTGCCTGGTGTGAAGGCACATGCATATAGACAGCACATCGACCAATGTGTAGTCTGCCCACATCCACAGTCCATCATCATGCGGACATAGGAATTGAACACAGGGCAACACATCTTAGCTGGTGCACCCACCGTGACCAACAATGCGCAATCATCGACGTACCCGCCCTGTGCATGGCCCCCCCAACGGAGGCACATCCAGTGCCACCATCCCACACACACAAGCCTTCCACGGAACATGCTGTGTCCAATGGTCAGTACAGAGTCAGCGCCCATCTGGTGGATCCTGAACAGGAGACACATGCACACACATGCCAGCTCCCACTATGTACGACTGCCACCTGGCATGTGCAATGTAACCTCTCACCTGTGACGTGTGACTGCAAGCACACAGCCGTCTTGGCATGGGGCTGTCAATGTGGACACCAGTCAATGTTTCGGGAGCTGTGATCCGTACAGTGCTGTACATAGGGTGCAGTGCTGACACCTACTACTGTCTCATATCCCCTCGTGCCACAGGTCCCACTTGTATTGGCCGCTCAGCCCATGCCCACATCGTCGTCGTCGTGTGCCATACTCATCCAGCCTCGGAAGCAGTACCATGCTCAGCAGACACTCATGTTGCCGTGGCGTTGCCGCTTGACGAATATGCAGTCAGTCCCCATCAGCACGCCCCGCAAGTCATTGGGGCCTAGATCCCCATGTGCATGCACATGGCAGTGGTATGTCTCACTTGCCATTGCCATTGTTGGGAGACCTGTGTAAGTGTATTGTGGCCGTGCCGTCCCAGCTTGACAGCTGGGCTGTGGCTCATGTGCTTGCTCAGTCATGTCAGTGATGTGTATGCGAAATTGCTATGTGCCGTGTTGCTTTGACATGTGTCCTCTGCCATTTAACCCAGGCGGAGACCGAACATTGACCACCCATACCAATTGCTGGCGGACATGGACGATACAGAGGTAATCAGGAAGTTTCGGCTGGACAGGCCAACTCTGCATCGACTGTGTGCCATGTTAGAGCCCCATCTCCGTCCCCGCAGGGTGTATCCGACTGCTGTCACCCCCACGGCTAAGGTGATGGCCGCCATGCATTTCTTCGCCACTGGGTCATTCCAGCACACAGTGGGCAGTGGAGGAGGGATGTCCCAGCCCATGTTCAGCAAGGTGCTGAGGGATGTACTGGCAGCCATGATGCTGTACCGGAACAGGTACATCAGATTCCCCAGGGCTCGTGAATTGGCGGCAGTGAAGGGTGCATTCTATGCCCTTGGCAGAATCCCACACGTCGTGGGAGCCATTGACTGCACTCATGTTGGCCTTGTTCCACCACAGGCCACTGAGCACCTGTACCGCAACAGGAAGCACACGCACTCCCTGAATGTGCAAGTGGTGTGCCTTGCGGACATGGTGATCACCCACGTGTGTGCAAAGTTTCCAGGCTCGGCCCATGACGCACACATAATGCGCAACAGCATCTTGCCACGACTGATGGCCAATCTGCAACAGGATCGTGGCTGTATTGTCGGTGAGTATGTGGAGTGGTGTAGCGTGCTGGTTGTGCGATGCTGTCCCCTGTCCAGTTGGAATAGCAACGGTTCTCTGTGTCCCTCACACCCAGGTGACTCTGCGTATCCGAATGGGGCATGGCTGCTCAGTCCATTGAGGAATCCTCGCACCCCAGCAGACGATCGATACAATGAGGCACATGGGAGGACCAGACGTGTGGTCGAGCGTACCTTTGGCCTCCTCAAGTCCAGGTTCAGGTGCCTGGACCGCACCGGGGGTGCACTGGCGTACTCCCCACAGAAGGTGTGCCAGATAGTGGTGGCGTGCTGCATGCTGCACAATCTGGCCATTCGGAAGCAGATCCCCCTCATTGTGGATGACGGAGATCAACCAGGGCCCCAGCCCGCAGACCAGGACAGCTCGAGTGAGGTGGACAGCGGAGAGGAGGAAGCTGGGAATGTGCGCCAGCAGCTCATCGCCCGCTACTTCACTTGACGGTGAGTGTCCATGTACGACGGATGATGTGTCTGTATCTATGCAGGTGTGTGTGTGCTGTGTCAGGGTGGCCGTATGTTCACTGCGTGCAGTGTGTCAACGCTCCATGGCCAGGGTAGTATGCCACTGTTGGTGGCTGTGGCATTGTGCCCTATTGCTCTGTGCGATGTGTGTACATTGCTTGTAGTTGTTGACATGTACTGTGTGATGGGTGTGTGACACACTCATTGAATGTGCTCCTGTTCTGTCTCCCACCCCTAGGTCCCTACAGGCCCTCCGGATTCCATTTCCATGCCACGCATCAGGTGCCTTTCCGCCCAAGGTGGCCGTTGTATTCCGTACAATAAAGACACAGGGCACAAACAGCAGTTAGTGAAAAAGGTGCATTTATTACAAACTGTGACATGTGATTGTGTGTAAGGTGATGACAAAAGTGGTGCGTGCAGTGACAATGAGCTGTCGGTCATGGCTGCGTGATGATCAGGGTGTACCCACTGGTTCTATGTCCATAGTCCAACACACACATGCCATCCAGATGGCTGTGTGGAGTGGGATCGTAGAGCAAGTCAATGCAGTGGCTGGTCAAGGAAGGCTGGCGGAAGGCTGGCTGGCTGCCTCACTTGCGACTGGAGCGTGCGAAGTCCTCCCGGGAGATCTGTTTCCTCTTCGGACGGCCCCTTCCACGTTTGGGAGGGGGTGTGTGGTGGCGACCTGCTGGTGGTGGGTGAGGTGTGCTCACTGGCTGTGGACGCAGGGGAAGTGGACACTGCTGCCCGAGCCTGCGCCCTAGCAGGTGGTGGCGGAGGTGGTGTTGCTGGCCTTGCCTGTGACCCCACCGCCACCACCAGCTGGCCCATGAGGTCCACGAGTTGGTCCATACGGGACACGAATTGGCCCATATGGGCGTCCATGGACCTCAGCACCCCCAGCACCTCCCGCGTGTCAGTAGCAGACCTGGCCCATTGTCCTTGGGCCTCTTCATAGGCCCCAAGGACTCTGTCCATTTGAGGCAGGGCATGGCTCCCAGGGGAGGCTGGCGTTTCCCTGACCCTGCTCCTCCTACCAGTCCTGCTGCCACCGGCCTGCCCACTAGCCACATTGCTCACCACGGTCCTCGCTGTGGCTCCCAGGGTGGATCCAGTCGGCCGGGCCACCACCTGCGCTGGGGCTGGTGCCAGCGAAGACGTGGTGGTGGTGGAGGCGGTGGTGGTCGGTGCGGCGATGGTGGCGGTTGCGGCAGTGGTAGTGGCCGCAATGACCGTGGGTGTGGCCGCAACGACAGTGGCAGCAGGGGACTGGGACTGTTCAGCATCCCTGGATGATGGGTTGGTGGGTAGGAGGGGTCCTGGGGAGCGGCTGGGCCCTGCCACGCCAGATGGGCCAGCTTGGTGGTCCGTGTCCGAAGAGGTGGACAGATCCTCCAGATCCGTGTGTCCTCGTTGGGGGCTTGTAGGCTGGCTGTGCTGGCTGCTGTCTCCATCCCCAGCGTCCAGCAGTTCGTCACCTGTGGAGAGAATGAGATTTGTTATTGTGTTGCACCTGGCGAAGTATGTATTAGTCGTCTGACATTGGCAGTTCGTGCAATCTCGTACATGGGTTTCCCGGAGGCGAGTGTGTGGCTGTGGCATCTGTAGGTGTGTGTGCTAGGCAATGGGACTGTGTGCTGTGCACATGTGGCATGGGACGGATTGGCCATGCCGATGGGTGTGTTGCTTTGCCCCTACTCATTGTGACTCTGGTGTATGCGGGCTCCTGGCCCATCCTGGGTCTGGTTTGTACTTTGCTTTTGGAGTTCAAATGGAACGCTTAGGAACGCATATGGCAACATGGGGGCCATGCCCCAGATTCGCATTTGGGAGGGTATATGCTTTTGGGGTACATGCTGTGAGCCATGGGTGCCGAACGTGACATGTGTTGTGGCAGCATGACAGTGCATGGTCTGAGGTGTGTGCATGCCTGACATGCCCTGCATATTTGCTGTCTGTTGTGGTTACTGGACATGGCATTGGACGCATCGTTATGAGTGAGTGATAGTTGTGTGCCAGCCAACGTATTGCAGTTGTCCCATCTCCTTGGTGTGCGTGCTGCCCTGTGCCATGTGCATCACTGCAGTGCTCGGGGGGGTGTGGCCCATGTTGTGTGTTGTTGCTCACAGTGTGTCGTGCGCTTAATTGACTTCTGGCACATGGTTGGTCATGGGCATGTGTCTTAGCGTGACTGCTGTATGTGTGGCAGCTGTGCGGATGACATGCCTTTCATGAGACTGGGGCTGACGGATGGGATGGATGGTATGTTGTATGTGCATGGTGTGTCTGTGTGTTTGATGGGTTCAGTGGTGTTCGTGTGCATTTCTGTTGTTCCGCTCTGTTGCGTCTAGTGTTGTTTGTCTTACATAGGCGTAGTTGTGGGGTGTGTGGTTGACAGGCAGTAGGGGCTACATGGACAGGACTTCAATGGTGTTTCGGTTGTGTGTGATGAGTTGCACAGTGGCTGCCGTGTGGGACTATATTCAGTGTGGCTTGTGCATGCAGACGTGGCTCCTTGGGTGTTGCTATGTCTGTGATGGGTCATGTGGGGTGTGAGTCTGCTGTTCATGTCCGTGTGCACATTGTTCACTTGTTCGTGACGGTGGGCGGTGCTGCGTGTCCGTGTGCTACGTGACATGTCCCATGTGTTGGTGGTGTTATGGTCCTCATGCCTCCAGTAATCCAGCCCTGTCCAGTTTCCCACCTGCAAGTTGTTCGTGCGTGCACTGTACTGGATGCCACATGGCTCTTAGCGGGGGGTGCTCCATGTTGCAGGTCTGTGGGGGTGGGGGGTGTAGTGGGTCGTGGGGGTGGCTGTACACCCACTGACACCGATTGCTGTGGACCGTGATGTCTGCCTTTCGGCTGTCGTTGTGCACTGCGGTGGCTGACACGTGGGTGTGGGGTGTGGGGGATGCTCCTCCTTGCTGTGCTGTGGGACTGGGGCCTGGTGTGTGTTGTACTTGGGCTGTCCACCGTCCCACCCACTGCACTTTGTGTTCCTGCCACTTACCTGTTACTTGTCAGTTGGTGCAGCTGTGCCTGACACATGGGTGTGGGGAGTGCTCCACCTTGCTGGTCTGTGGGAGTGGGGGCCTGGTGGGTGTTGTACTTCAGCTGTCCCCCTCCGACCCACTGCACTTTGTGTTCCTGCCACTTACCTGTTACTTGTCAGTTGGTGCAGCTGTGGCGGACACATGGGTGTGGCGGGTGCTCGTTGTGGCGCTTCTGGCATATTTGTGGACCTGTTGGTGGTTACGTGGCTGGCTTAGTGTACACATGTCCCCACGCATCTTACAGTTGTTCGGTTTGGCCTGTGTGTGGTAGTGTCTGTTGCATGTGCGTGTGATGTGTTGTGTATTGTGTGCTGGACATGGGGGTGTTTGTCCCTGGGAGCTGTGGCATGGTGGTTGCGCATGTGTGTACATAGCGGTGTGCTGGTATACATTAGTTTGTACTTACCAGCCTCCACTCCCCCTGCTAATCCGGCGAGGATCTCCGGATGGATTACGACTCGCACCTTCTCCTCCCACGCTTTGAAGGTCTTAAAGAGCGCGGGATTCCCTCCGCCAGTGACGGCAGCCAGCTCTCTGTTTTTGCCCTCCTTCTTCTTGACCAGGCTCTTTACGTCATTCCAACGTTTGTTTATCTCGGTTCTGTTCCTGGGCAGGGTCCCGACTGCATTGACCTGGTCTACGATCCGGGTCCACATTCTGTTTCTGGTGGCTAGTGGTGTGTGCTGGACCATGTTCCCATAGATTTGTGGGTACACCTTGATGATCTCGTCGACCATGACCGTCAGCTCCATGGGCGTGAACTTGGGCATCCTTTGTGGTGCCATGGTGTTTGTGGTGCTGGTGCGGTGTGTGTTGTGTAATGTGCAGGGGTTTGTGGTGCCGGTGTTTGGTGGTGGTGGTGGTGTGATGTGTGCGTTTCTGTGGTGTGCTGCTGTCCTTGCTGTGTCACTGTGTCCTCTCCTCTCCTCTCTGGTTTGCAATGTAGCAAGGGGTTGTGGTCTGTGGGAGTGCTGCTTTTGTACTCACCTATGTGGGTGTGTCCTCATGGTCTGTTGTTTTCAGGTGTGTTGTGTCTGGGGTTCTGGCCTTTGTATTTTTTGTTTGTCCGGGGGGTGTTTTCGGGATGTGTACTGTGCTTGTGTATTTGTGCGTGCCTTGCTGTGTGGACTTGTTGGCCATGTTGTGTGCTATTGGTTTTGTGTGCGGATGGTTTCTGTGCAGGTACGTGGGCGCCATGGCTTCTGCCGTGTCGATTCTCATCGGCGTTGTTTGCGCTGGCGGGCGGTATTTTTGTTGTTTTTCCGCGCTCATGGCGGTGCGATCGTAATTTCACGTGCGGTGTGTCGGCCGTGAGGGCGGGCGGTTTTGTGTTGTCGTGCGTGTTTCCGTCCGTGGCGGGCGGTTTGACTCCGACTCGGACGATGGCGGGCGGTATTTTGTATGATTTTTCCGCCGATGGCGGTTTTCAGTTTGTGTACTCATAATGGCGTGGTCGGTGTTCAGGCGGTGTGTGCGGGCGGATTTTTGCCGCTTCCATGCCTGGCGGATTTTTTTACGCCGGGTATCGTAATGTGCCCCTAAATAACTTAATTACATTATAAAGTATATTTTTAATGTTTAACTACCATTTACAAAAGTATGCGAAAATAATGTTAGTAATTGTTTTATCTATTTTAATATGTGTGTTAAAGATTACATATGGTTTCCCTAATATATATATGCAAATATGTTTAATTAAAATACACTTAACTAAAATGTGTAAAATGTATTATATGTGTGTAAGAAAATTAGTTAATAGTTGGGGCGGATGGGTACCCTTCCCAAGAAACAAGTCCAAAAACCTGTCAGGTCTAACACACAGGTTCAACAAAATTAACCTAGGCACACCTCCTGATAGGTATGGCACAGAGCACATAGGCTTACCTTAGTGGGAAAAGTGCTTAGCAGTACTAAAATAATTAAGAGTCAATATACAGCACAATAAAAGCCCCACAAACAATTTTAAAAATAGGCAAAAAATGTAATAAGAAAAATGACATCAAACTACTGAAATCCAATATGAGAACCAGAGATATGATTTTTTAAAGTTTTAGGGGAAAAAGCACCAAGAAAAGCAAAGATCCAATTCAAAGTCACTGTTCGTGGTTGACTGGAATATGACACGATTTCAGGAGGACAGCAATTGCAAAAGCAGGTCATCCTGGTCAAAGATTCCAACTTCTGAATTAGTCTCTAAAATGGAACTCAAACTCCTCCAGCTGAGACTATATCCAACGAAGTCCTCTTGAAATCGAACACCATTGCAGAATGCAGCAAAAAGTGGAAATAACGAGGAGAAATAAACATATCTCTGCCCGTTATGCCTCCGTTGGGAAGGTATACCATTTTGATGCAGGTTTACTCTTCTTAGTAAATCTGGGAGTGCCCAAAATCCATCGGTGGATGCATGGGAACACCCATGCTCCTCCCATGGAACACTTTCCCAACCAGAGAAACACAAGGCAGTGACTTGTGCTGCCTTGCATTACTCTGGATTTACTAAGCCACGCAGAGCCACGCAAGGTGGCTTGCATGGCTTAGTAAATCTCTCTGAAGCCCTTGTGTTGCCTTAGGCCTCCTTTCATGACGCAAGGGCAAAGCAAGGGCTTGTTAAATCTGGCCTAAAATATTTTAACCCAAATCTACATCCATTAAATAAAGTATTTAATTTTGGGTTCTGCACATAACTACTGCATCGCCAAACACTGAACCACTATGGAAAGTGTTTGATATTTGGGAATTCAGATTTACTACTCACATTCCAGCACAACCACCAGTGCAGATTTACTATTCTCACTCCAACACAACTACCAATGAGGAAGTGTTCCATTGTGTGGAGTTTGGATACACTATTCTAACTGCAAGCAAGCTATCAGAGGAAAGTGTTTAATTTTGTGGCACCCAGATGTACTATTCTCACTCCAACCCAACTACCATTGAGGAAAGTGTTTGAATTTGTGGAGTTTAAATGTACTATTATAACTTGAATCCATCTTCCACTGAGAAAAGAGGGGAGTTCAGATCTGCTATTCTAACTACAACCTGAATACCATTGAGCAAAGTGTCTAGTTTTTGAGAATGTAAATCTACTAATCTAACTCTAACCCAACTACCTTTGGGAGAAGTTTTGAATTTGGATGTTCAGTTTTAGTGTTTATAACTCCAACTATTGCCCCTGGGTGAGGTGTATTTGGGGAGTCTGTATTTATGATTCTAACTCCAACCCTACCACCACTTGTTTTGTTATTTTTTATTCTTGGGAGTGCAGATTTACTTTTATAAATCCAAGAGAACTACCATTCAGGAAAGTATTTAAATTTGGAAGATGAAGATTGAAGTATTGAATTTTCTGTAGATTTGCTATCTTAAAAACAAACCCACACCTATTGTGAGAATATTTTAACATAGTACTAAATGTTTTTTATTAATCAAATGCCTAAATCTAACCATTTTATTACTAGGTCAATTATATATTTATTTTACAACTTTATAATATTTATTCATTTAAATAGAAAAGTTTAAATACATATAAAACATTATAAAATGTATTGTTAATTCTTTAAATTTATTAATTCTTGAATTGACATAATTCACTTCGGATTTCAATTGAAACACAAGAATCATGATATTGAACTCATAAATTAGTAGTCTTTATAAATATATATTACGTAAGATTACATGACAAAATGATATACATACATACATAATATATATTTCTTTTAAACAAATAGCACTTACAACAGTTAAATTAAAACAGAATTTGATTACTGTCTAAGCTGTGAATAAAATACATAGTTATACTTGAAAATAAACCAGTATACCATATAGCAATAAAATATAATCTATAATAAATTTCCAAATATTGACATATCTAATTAGATATCAGACAAACCATAAACAATCAATGTAAATGAATAATTTAATCATTTACTTTATGAAAGTATTACACAAATGAATATCTTGTTAAACAATTAATAAAATATACATATCACAATTTAAATATTTTAAAAAACTTCCCACAGCAAACCCACCAACTCATATTACATTTTCAAAATTAAAAAAAAATGCCTACTCATTACATGGATTAATTAATTAACTAATCATACAATTAATTATTTTAAACTTTAAAACGCTTTCAGCCCTAGTCTTCTGTAAGCCCAATGGCCCAAAATAATAATGAACAAATACTGCAATGAAAGATGTACATAACAATCATTTTACATAAAACATTGTAACATGACTAAACACTTCAAAATGGTATAAAAAAACAAATATTAATATATTCTAAATGAATCAAAATTATATAAAACATTAAATAAAAAACATATACACATTAAATGCAGCAATATAAAACAAAAAACATGGCATTACCCACAAAAATATTAAAGCAAACAATAATATAAACAGCAATATTTGTATAAAAGTTAAAAAGCACTATTTGAATCTTCAATATTATGTTCCTCAATGTTCTTGACAGCAGGAAATTTTGGGAATGAAAGGTCACCATCCAAAACCACATCTATTACTACCTACTCATACAGAATGATACATTACATTTTGGACAGACTCCAGTACCACACCCACTAGCCACACTTGTTTCACAAGCAGCAACTATTAGGTGACTGTGCCTAAGAGGATCACATAAAAGAGACAGCTGACAGATGATATTAGATTTCACTTTCCCAAAAATGAGATGATCCTCCTTGTACAAAAGATGTGCCCCTTTGTGAAGTTATTCTACAACTCATCCCAAAAAGAAAGAGCCCTCCAGAAAGCTACATGGGATGCCATATGCATGTTTTCTTTACACAAAAACAATATAGTCACAGAGTGGCACAGCTGGAGACCACGTACCATGAAATGAGCCTCTCTGTCTAGAATGGTCTAGTGCAGTGACAGTATTGCGGGCTCACATGAAGAATCTCAACACAAAAGCACTGAAACATGACAAATGGATAGACGGTATTAAGTCCATAGTTGTGAGAAATTGGGTTACTGGTTGACTGGGGTGTGAGCCCTGGTCAAGCAGCAACAACAATCCTAGTCAGGGTAAGGCACAAGCAAACCTCAAATTAACCTGTGCTCAACCCCTTGGTAGCTTGGCACAGATCAGTCAGGCTTAACTAGAGGCAATGTGTAAAGTATTTGTGCAACACTTCTAACAGTAAAACAGTGAAAACACTAAAGGTATCTCACACCAGGTTATAAAATACAGCTTAGTTTAATAAATAAAACAAGACCAAATCCAATTAGAAGAACTGGAGATACTAAATTTAAACGTTTTTAAGGAAAAATAGTGCCAAAAGGTGTAAAGAGCCAACTGTGGATATCTGGTGATGCTGGACCGGGACAAAGTCACAGGTTCAGGCCAACCGCAATGTAGCATGGGCCGGCTACAGGGACCTGGTTAGGCCCGCTGAACAAAGTACCCTAAATTCTGGTTTGCAGAGCATTGCGTGCAGTGCTTAATTTGAGCCAGTGGTTTCCGGTGCTCTGCACTGGCACTTAATTATCGGCACTGACTCTTAATTATCAACACTGGCACTTATGAGAGCTGCCACATGGTGGCCCTGTTTGTGTAATTCTGAGATAGCCAGAACAACAGCTGTTTGTTAATTTAATATACATTAAAAACTATTAAAACCTGCTTCCAAGCCATTCTTATAGCTTGGGGGGATCGAACAGTCTGAATTGTCACACCTGTAGCAGTGTGATGGTGAGTAGTTGTTTAGGTACTATCATTTGTTAAGCTACATGGGGCAATGGGTGGTGCAAGCGGGGATGGCTAATTGTCGAGAGCCCTGGCACTAATCGTTTTACAAATTAAGCACTGGTTGCATGTATCCGCGACAAAGATGCATTGCACAGCCAAGGCGATGCATCGATTCCAAGATGCAGTGAGGCTGCGGTGAAAGGTCCTGTTGCAATGCAGTTGAAGATCCTGTCGATGGGGCTTGCGATGCGAAGTCTGCCAGAGAGGATGCGGTCTTCAGTCGGGACTATGCTTCGGTACCGAAGGGCTGCTAGGGTGAGATGCGGAGTCCGTCGTGTGTGAAGGCCTCAGCTGAGTATGAGTGGCACAGTGGCGGTTGTAAAGGCGATGCAGGCCACGGTGGTGATGCGAGTCATTGCCACAGGTAAAATCCACACAACAGCGGAGATGCGTTGGTTCTGCTTGGGTGTATCCCGCACAGCAGAGGTGATGCATCGGGTCCACTGGATCAACAGAGACTGGCAAAGCACTATAGGCCTACTTCCAGGGTTCCAGGACTGGAGTGGCACCACTTGGTAGGGAAGACTTACTGATAGCAGAGTTTAGGTGCAGATGCAAGGTGGTTGGAAGTCCCTGAGGCTTCAGATCAGGAGGCCTGCCAACTAGCCCTTGGAGTCACTCTGGGCTCTGGGGTCAAGAGATGCAGGTCCAGTCTTTCTCACCCAGGCAAGAGGCCAGCAGGAAGCAGGTCAGCACAGCAGGGCAGCAGGTCCTTCACAGCAGCAGTCCAGCAGAGTGGCAGTCCTTGTAGCAGCACAGCAGTCCTTCTTCCTGGCAGAGTATCCACAGGTCCAGAATTGTACTTAAGTGGTGGTGCCAGAGGTCCGTCTTTTATACTCAGTTGTGCCTTTGAAGCGGGGAGAAGCTGCTAGAAGCAAGTCTTTGAAGTGCACAGCCACCCTGCCTTCCTTGCCTTTGCTGCAGGCTAACTATATGCAGCCATCTGTGTGGAGACAGGATGCAGCCTATTCAGGTACAAAGTGAGGCCAGCCAACCTCCTCCCTCCCATCCTGCCAGTGATGGCCCATAGAGTCATACCTAAGCTCCCATTGTGTGTGGCTGTCTAGGAGGAATACACAAAGCCCAACTACCAACTACACCCAGTCATGTGACCAGAGACAGGCTTCAGGCGCAAACTGGCTAAGGCAAATAAATGCCAACTTTTTAAAATTGTCAATACCGTGAGAAACCCCCTGCATCATAATTGTATTGGCTACGGAATTACTCCAAGCCTACACCTTCAGAAAAACATTTCATAGTCTTCAGAGAATTATTTTGATATTATCACACACCTGTACCAGGAACTAACATGTACTGAAGACATTTATTTGTAAACACAACAAAATGAAGACAGTAAAGACACAAACATTATCAACACCTATAAATAAAAGATAGTACTTGAACTTGTTTTTAGATATATAGCATATGCACATATTACTTTTTGATCACGGAATGGTTATGGTACATTCACCTAAATGTATAACATAGTTGAGAAAATAGAGCAGACATTTAGCATCCAATCATAAAGCTGACATTTATGTTATCCAGATATATCTATATAACAAAAATAAGTGTCCAGCATAAATTACATTAACATAGGAGATACAAATGTGTACTCCTTATGTTGGCCATAAGTCCAAAATGACCTTATGGGGTTGGGTCACAGTATTCCACTCTTGGCTGTTGCTTTAAGAGCCTTCAATTGTCCTAAATCCAGTCCTCTGGCTTCTATTGGCCTTTATGTGGGTGTGCCCTCGACCTCACTGAATTACTCTGATGAATTTCAACCTTCTATGGGCCTAGCAACTAAGTATGAAGGTCTTCCTCAGGGCTCTCAAGGTTTCATGGCCGACACTACATGTAAAACAAAAATTAAAACTATATGTTACATTTCTAAGTCAAACCTTATTGTTATAAACATTTTATTGGGTCGGGGAGACCTAGAACCCTTAGATATTACATACCAGTCTTGATGTGGTGTAGCGCCACTGGTTGCTTATTGTGGTGTGGCAACTGTTTTTTCTGTCCCCAGGATGGTGTATTTGACCTGGAATGATAGTCATGGGTCAACTTAACAATTTATTCCCAGGCACAATGTGTAAATCAAAAAACACATTACTTAATTAGCTTCCTTGTGTCTGAGGTCATCCCTTTGCACTTTTTTGTAGATTATGTATCTCTGCCACTGTATGTCAACAGTCTATAAGGGGTACATAAATACGCTAAATGAGCTGGATGCAATAACCATGCAGGAACGTTAATAACAAGTTTATAGAGCTTGCTACCTCTTCAGCCTACCTTGTAGCTGCCGTATTTTAGCCAGAGTGGCGGTCATGGAATGCAGGCAGAAACTGTGCCTCCTGTTTTGGCTGCTGGGCAGGGGGAAAATAAATCAAGATAATACAAGGTCGCAAGGTACTGTGTCGGGTTCATGCTGTATGAAACAGTGTAGAGCTCGCGGTCATACCTTAGGAGCAGGAGCTGATCCCTCTTTGTCATGGCAAGTACGGCTCCAATAAGATGCATGCATTTGTGCACGCCGGGTGAAGAACCCGAGTGTCTCCATGGATACGCATTTACAGAGGCTGACCAGAAGCGGAAGTGCTTCCATCGTAGTTGTAGCAAAGAATCGTGGGAGATGTCGTTTGAAACTCTCCATGAATCATACAATAGCTGGGTGTATAACACCACTGGCTTGTATTGATATAGGGGAACTTGCTAAAGAAGAAGGGTACCATGTAGAGATTATTTTGAAATTCTGTTATGCAACAGTCCCAAGTGTATCTGTTAAGGCTTAGAGCAGGGCCGGGGTGTATCTTTCGTGTTGCTTAGCACTATGAAAAATGTAGTGCAGGAGTGCCCCTGATCAGTGCAATTAAAGGCCTCATTTCGATGTCGGTCGGAAAGCCTCCGACCTGCGGTCGGAGGCTTTCCGACCGACATCTATGGTTTCACTTCCGACCGCCTAATTACAATGTAGGTGGCTGAAAGTGAAACCTGCCTGCTAGATTCCCCATCGGCCAGTCGGAACCGGCACGTAATCCCTATAGGACGGCGTTTCCTCGATCGGGATTACGATGTCAGTTTCCCACATGCTTACCATGCTGGGCTTTCCGACATGGAAAACCTGTTGGAAAGTGACTTTGGGGGCCCCTAGCAGGGGCCCCTTCTCCCTGTGGCCTCTGGTTAGGGGCTTAGGGGTCACCTATGGTGCCCCACTGTTAATTTCTGCACCGCGTGGCAGGCACCTTGAGGTGCTTGCCACACGGTGCAGGGATTAACAGAATCTCCCATTTCTCCATGGGAACTTGTGCGGTCGCATTGTAATTGCGGTGTCGGGACCGCAGACCGGAGGTTGGGCGGTCCCAAGACCACAAAGGTGTCGGTCGGAGGCAACTCCGACCGACATTGTAATGAGGCCCTAAGTGTCTAAAAATAGCTATATGCATGCATTGCTTTATTCAGGTGACCTAGAGGCAGTGGTGTTTAAAAAAGGGATTTTTTAATGTGCTTGTGTTGTCTCAATAATTTATAGATACAGGTTTATGTGGTAACAAAGATGAGCCTGTTTGGACATTCATTGTCCCTGTGTTGATAGGTACCCAGTTTTCAGGTCACATGATGAAAAAATAGACCTACTTTTCACACATCGTGATAATAATCATGACAGTATTAAATCATACTGAGCTTCTTGTGCAAAGAAATTGCCAATCACTGACAGCTTGTTCAGAAAATTTTCAGTTTTACACATTCTTAATATAATTTGTGCCTCGAGGCGTAATAGTACAGGCTCTGCATTTGCGGTTTTGACCTATCTCAGCACTGTCCATCTCAAGTCTGACAGTGCATGGTTTGTTTCCACATAATGTTGTGCAATAGGACCATGCATTATTTTTCATTGGATGTGTGATTTGTAGCACATTGAACGCGGGTCTCTGCCCCGCTCCCCCTGCCTGGCTCCTAACTCCGGGACTCACCTTCCTGTTCCAGTAATTATGGGGACGCTTTACTTTTGTTATAGTTCCCTCTCTGTTTGTTTTTACTTTTGTCTTAATGAACTTGTTTATTTTGTTAAATTTGCTTGCTTCCTGCTGTCAATTCATTCATTTCTCACTTCTGGCAATTGGTCCCCCTGCCATTGCATCTCAGCTGCCCTCCCCACGCTCCCCTTCCCGCCATGTTTCCCCTGATCTCCCGCCTACCTCTTTTCCCCTCCCACATCCAGGACTACTTATGTAGGCCGCTGCACTTGCCGAAGGTGCGCCAAAGGAAATCCCATCTGCACCCATCAGCGCCTGGTCCACGCTGAGTGCCAGAAACCCTGGACCTCCACACTCCCATCGGTACTACTCTGCCGACCTTCGTGCCCAGGACCCCGGATGCAACAACAACTTCTGCCTTGCTTCACCTCACTCAACAGCCGGACCCCTCTCCTGCCATCACTGCCGTTTCACTGCGATCCCAACATCAATCACCCCCACAGCAACCTGTGCCACACCAGCACAAGAAGACAAGTCTCCACCGGCACAACTCACCTGCCTCCTGCTCAATGCCTGATCACTATGCAAACACGCCACCAAAGTCTGTAACTCCATCTCCACCCTCACCCGCAATGTGATGTTCACCACAGAAACCTGGCTCACTCCTGCAGCCAGCCTGGACATTGCCATGGCTACCCCCAGCGGATACAAAATGAAACACCGCGACTGCACCAACAGACCCGGAGGCGGCTTTGCCATTGTACACAAGGAATCGGTCACTTGCATCATCTCCAACGATGAAATCATGCCAGTCATGGAACACATGGACTTACAGCTGCACACAGATGATAACACCACTTTCAAGGACACCCTCGCATACAGACCTCCAGGACCACAAACCAACCTCAGCGCTGCCATTGCTGACTTCATCACCCCGCTTGCCGTTGAATCCAAACACTACATCTTCCTGAGAGACCTCAATTTCCACCTGGACGACACAGCCGACACCTGTGTCACTGATTTCCTGGAAGGAATTGAAAACATCGGGCTCAAGCAACTAGTTACGGACCCCACACACAAAGCTGGACACATGCTGGACCCCATCTTCCAGCAACAGAATCAAATACCACCACAGCTCGGAACTCACTTGGTTGGACCACTTCATCGTCACTACACCATTGCCAGACCTGCCCATACCCCCCTTACGGACACAGTTCCCCCTTTTGCAGCTGTTCAAATGTCACCCAGCAACAATGGATCAACACCCTCTAATCCACACAACCCAAACACACCACCAACGTTAACCAGGCAGTACAGAACTTCAACAACTGGTTCACCAGCACCACCATCTGATTTGCCCCCACCAGACCAGCCAAAACACACAGACCCTCCAAACAGGCGAGCTGGTACACCCCTGAACTCTGCATGCCAAAATGCAGGTGCCAACAACTTGAAAGAAGATAGTGCACCCGCATGAATCTCACAGTCAGAGCCACCCTCAAATCAGCCCTTAACGACTACCACCGACAGATTAAAGCTGCAATAAAAGAGGCCCTAGCCCACTGGATTGACATGAGCACCAACCAAGCCAAGGGACTCTTCACCATCGTCAAGGAGTTCACTTGCCCATCAGCCACAGATAACGTTATCCCCGCATCCCAGGTACTTAGAGATGCCCTCGCATACCACTTACACAAGAAGATAGCACCCATCTATAAAAACCTTTACCCCAACCCTCCAACCTCTGGAGCCCCTGATCGACCACCTCCACCAACCACCAACTACCTGCATGGGAATAACTCACTACTCTGTACACTACCACTCTGATGAACACCATCCACTCAGGAGCACCCACCAACATCTGCCCCCACTGACTCTTCAACCTCAGAAAAGACAAAATTAGCCAACATCTCACCTCCATCCTAAATGCCTCGATAACCACGGCTACCTTCCCCAACACGTGGAAACACGCCGAGGTCAGACCACTCCTCAAGAAATCTCGCTACTCCTGTTCCCCGCCAAATTTCTGAAGAAGGCCATCAACTTCCAACTCACCGAACACCTGAAGAAACAAACTACTGGACCCCTTACAATCAGGCTTTAGAACCAATCACAGCACCGAGACAGCTCTGATTACTGCAACAGAGGACATCTGCACCCTACTTGACAGAGGACAATCCGCAGCTCTGATCCCACTTGACCACTCTGCAGCCTTCGACACCGTCTCCCACAAAACTGCCTCAAGCTGAACACAGACAAGACGGAATTCCTCATCTTTGGCAAACATACCTCCTACTGAGATGAATCCTGGTGGCCTGCAGATCGGACCCACCCCGAGCCTAAAGACCACGCCCGCAACCTTGGCCATATCCTCAGCAGCGAACAATCCATGAAACGACAAGTCAACATTGTCACCTCAGCCTGCTTCCTCATGCTCTGATTGCTCTGCAAAATCTTCAAGTGGCTACCCATCAGCACCAGGAAGAGTGTAACACAGACCCTTATCACCAGCCGACTAGACTATGGTAACACAGTCTATGCAGACACCACCTCCAACCTCATGCAAAGCCTACAATCAATCCAGAATAGAGCGGCCAGACTGATCCTCAACCTGCCCAAGAGAAACCACATCACCCAACACCTGAAGGACCTCCACTGGCTTACAGTTCCGAAGAGATGCCACTTGAAGCTTCTGATTCACGCCTACAAAGCCCTACACAACCTAGGACCTGCCTACCTGAACCACCGCCTGCATTTCCACCAACCACCTAGAAACCTGCGCTCCGTACACCTCGCCCTCACAGAGATCCCTTGCCAACGCCGCAGCCGCCCAAGGAGGAAGATCTTTCTCCCATTGCGCCGCAAAACCCTGGAACACCATCCTCCTCTACCTCTGCACTGCATTCTCTCTCACTGACTTCAGGAAAGGGCTCAAGACCTGGATCTTCGAATGAACCCAGCAGCAAGCGCCTGGATACCCACACGGGTGACAAGCAGCTCTATACAAATTCTTCTTGATTGATTTGTGCTGAACAGTGCACTTCCTTATTTCTTGGTTGTTCTTTACTAAATAGGCTTTCTCGCAGGGGCATGGTACACAATACTCTACATTTTTTGTATTGCAGTTAGTGAATTCTGCATGCTTAATCTTAAAGCCCCTGTACTTAAATATGTTGCCCTCAATGGTACTATCGCATGTGGAGCAGTTCCCACATCTGTGGTGGCCTCTCCTTTGGGGGAGATTAAGAAAGGAACCTAGAGTTGGGGTCTGGGTTTTCAGTGTTGTGTTAGATCTTACAAGATTGTCTCATAAGTTTTGGTTACATTTCAGTGCAAACATAGGCAGTTCTTTGAAGGGTTGGAGGCCTGTGACAATCTTCCAATTTATTCGGAACAAGTTTTTTATTAAGTTGGTCACTCCTGAGAAGGTTGTGGCACACACCATTTGGTTGGTTTGCTGTATTTTGCCTGGCTGCAACAGATTTTCTCTCTGTGTGAACCATGCCTTGTTTCATGGTTCATTTTCAGCAGTTTCTTCTGCTTTGCTGAAGTAGTCTTCCTTCTTCGTTTTCCATCCTAAAACTTCTTATCCTTATGGAACTATGAATAGTTTCTGATGTAGTATTGTTATCTGATGTTACACTGTAACTGTGCTTATTATATTGAAAGTGCTGTTTTGCAATAGTGGCTATGGCTTTGCTTTATAAATGTAATAAATAAATACATTGATGCACAGCATGGATATACTGAAAGACAATGAGTGAGTAGTCGATTTGGGATTAGTAGTACAAAGTGATGGTTTGAGGTGTTGAAGGAAACCCCTGATGATATACATGTACCAGCAATATATGAGGCACAGGTCACAGGATGTAGAGGTGAGTATGGGACAGGGTCATATCCCCTGGATAACCAAAGTGCATTACAACATAGTCTATTTATGGGTCTGTTCTATCTCCCAAATGCACTATTAGAATGAACCTTTCGAGTGATTGTATGCCAGGAGCAGGGTGCATCAGCTCTTAGTACCACTACCTCACCCACGCACCTGCAGTACTGATTGCTCCTGTTAGCTCATGCAGTGCTTTGCCTATAGCTCATTTCACTGGCCTTCCAGACATACCTATGTAGGCTGACATGAGACTAAGAGAGTCAATTAATGTGTCTGAGGAATCTAAAATTCATATTTGATGCAGCTAAAGTCATACATCTGTTGGCTGACAGCAGAAACTTCAAAAGATTCCCAGTGTCTTTTACAGTGCTGTAAGACATCTTAGGACAAATTTGTAGTGCTTAGCAATGAAGTTCCAGTGCTACTGCCAATTTTCTTTTGCTTGGTGGCAGTTACCAGATGCTACCATAGCAGAGGTTGCATCCTTAACCCTTACCAGAGGGGATGTAGCACTGGTCCTAGCAAAATTCATACATAGGCCTCCAGGCAGTCATCTATCGCTGGGACCATTTTGTGGTAGGTGTGCAACAGCTGTTCTTACTTCAATGAGAGCATTTAGCTCTGGTATATTCCATGATGCCGGGCATATATTGCCTGTTTGAGCCCTCCGATGGCTTGCTCAATTATGCATCATAGCTGTATATTTGCTCTTTCACACTTCTGTTTTTCTCTTGCAGTTGGTTTATGATATGGTGCCGTCAAAGGGATAAAGTGGAGAGTCATAAGTGATTAGAGACCCGTGAAGAGATGCTGTGTCCAGTGTCATTGTGTGCACATTTCACCTAGTAGTAAAGACTTTCAGAATCTGAATCTTTGTATTTATATCAAAACTTTGTTGACATTGAGCTTCACGGTATAATGGCAGCAACCCTACATGTATTTAGAGTATGTGGTAAAACACAGTAGTCCACCACTCACAAACGGTATATTGCAGTTGATATATCATTTGCCTTTGTAGGACATAAAGAAGTGTCTTTTTGGCATAATGAGGGTAAAGTATGTGCAATTGACGCCATCTATGGCTGGCGGAAGCAGCAGATGATGTAGATGTCACTGCTTCAGCCTCTGGGAAAAGGTGACAGGTACAACAAATGGGATACTAAGTGCGCCCATGGCACATCCAAGTGTCTTGCAGATTGAAAGTCATATTAAGTCACTTCTCTGGTAAATCTTGCTCGAGAGAACCCGCACCATATTATCAAAGTTAGCATTACAACTTAATTTTGGCCAACATGAACTAGTGTGCTTTTCTAGGGTGGTGTAGGGGGGCTGACCAGGTGTAGAAGGTTGTTAATTAAGTGCTTGCTCATTACCAGTCATTAATCTCTGTAGCAATTTCGGGTTGCTTTGATGTGGCTCGTTAACCTTGTATGGATCTTCATTCCGGGGCGCTCTCTTACTTCACCTGTTACCTTGCATGGGTATGTACACCAATTGTAGTTGCGTGTCCAGGAGAAAGAGTGTTAGAACTGGGGGTCTCTAGTTGGCAGAGGTAGGTATCTTTGTCCAAATAGGGACCCTTGCTTCTAGTCAGGGTAAGGGGGATACACTACTAAAATAACTCCTGCTCACCCCCTTGGTAGCTTGGCACGAGCAGGCAGGCTTATCTCAGAGGCAGTGTGTAAAGCATTTGTGAACACATACAGTAACCCAGTGACAACACTACAGATGGACACCACACAGGTTGTAGTATAAAAATAAGTATTTTTATATAGACTTAACACAAGACCCAAACGACAAAAATCCACAATACAATACGAAAAATATGACTGTCAAATGGTAGAAAATAGCTCAGTTCAATAAAGATGATAAATGCGACACTTTACTCTCAATGTACCTTTGGATGCGTAACGCAAAACAAACAAAAGGGTCGCAGGGAAGGTGAGGCTTCGATTCCTTACACGCAGAAAGGAGGATGCGTTGGTTTCTTACTGCGGCCCCGTTACGATGCGTCGAGATGGCGCTTCGATGCGATGGCGATCCTGTGCGATGTGATAAAATGGTGTCTTGCTTACGGTGCGACAATGTAGACGGGATGCATGCACGCCCGACGGCCGTGCGGCGACTCAGCGATCTTCTGAGCCGCGACAGGCCCTGCGACACGCTTCTCCGGTGATGCGCCGGCGTCCTCTGTGGCGGCGGCACGTTTCTCTGGTGATGCGAGGCGCTTCGGGGATGCGACTGCGGCAGCGGCGGCACGTTTACTCTGCGATGCGACGACAACTGCTGCGGCGGCACGCTTCTCCGGTGATGTGGGGCGCTTCGGTGATGCGACAGCGGCGGCACGCTTACTCTGCGATGCGATAACAACTGCTGCGGCGGCGACACGCTTCCTCTTCGTTGAGTCGCGCTTCCAGTTCCCAGCGACACGCAGTCTCTCAGAAGGCCCAACAGCAGTAGGCACTTCAATTCCCAGCAAGGGAATTCAGGAGGGGAGCTGGGGGTGAAGTCTTGTATCCCTGAGACTTCAGGCAGGAGGCAAGCTCAATGTTCAAGCCCTTGGAGATCTTCTTCAAGATGATGAAAGCACACTCAGTCCTTTCCTCCTTTCTTTGGCAATAAAGTAACCACTGCAGGCCAACCCCAACAACACGCAGCATAGGGGTAGTCTCCTCCTTCAGCTTCCTGGTTCTTCTCCTCAGCAAAGGTTCGTCTTTATTCCCAGAAGTGAGCTAAAATCTTGGGGTCTGGGCCCCAGTATTTATACTAGCAAATCCTTTGTCCTCCGAAGGCAGAGGGTCCTGTACCTAGTCCAAACCAGTTCTGGGTGCATTCTGCCAGGGCACAACTTCTTCCTTTGTCAGTGAGGGCCAGGGTCATCAGACACACCACAGGAGGTAGAGCCAGCATTGTGGAATGCAGGCACAGCCCTATTCAGGCCCAGGTGCTACTCCTCCCACCACTCCTCATGCAGATTGGTCTATTCAGCCTAGTGCTGACTGACCCTGTCTCCTGGAGTCCCCCAGCCCCTGTCACTCACAAAACCAGACATACAATTAACAACCTAGCAGAGGCAGGCTGGATGGTTAGGCAAGAAAATACCTATTTTCTAAAAGTGGTATTTTCAAACACAGAATGTTAAAACCAACTTCACTAAAAGATGTATTTTATCATTCTGAGTTCAGGCATACTAAATTCGTTGTTCTACCATGTTCCCTGGGTCAGTTAGGATTATAAGATGTTATAATCAAACTGCCCATTCTGGCCTATGGGGACAGGTAGCCTTGCAATAGTGAAAAACTAAATTGGCTGTAATTCACTATCAGGACATGCCACACACATAAGGGCATGTCCTACCTCTTACATACAATGCACCCTGCCCGCAGGCCTACTTTAGGGGTGACTGACATGCAGAAAAGAGAAGGTTTGGGGACTGGTAAGTAGGTGCACTTACCAAGTCGACATGGCAGTACCAGACTGAACATAGGCTCTGCAATGGCAGGCCTGAGACATGCTTTCCAAGCTGCTCCGGTGGCTGGCACAACCAGTGCTGCAAGCCCACCAGCAGCATTTGATTTACAGGCCCTGGGCACACGCGGTGCACTGTACTAGGGTCTAACAGTAAATCAAATAAACCAATCATGGAGTCACTAATCCATACATCAATTTATAACAGAGAGTATATGCACTTTAGCACTGATCAGCAGTGGTAAAGTGCCCAGAGTCATCAAACCAACGAAACAGGTCAGAAAAAGTACATGAGGAAGGCAAAAAGTTCAGGGATGACCCTGCAAAAAGGGCCAAGTCCAACAATCGGTATAATCCATGACGGTTCTTTTTGTGGAAAGGGGTTGGATGGGTGTGATGGACCAGTTATCGGGCCTGCAAGCAAGAGAGAGGGAGTGTGTGTGAGTGATTTATGGTGCAGTGCACGCTTGATTTGTGCCCTTCCTCGTCTGCAAACTTCATTCATGACTTGTGTTCAATTTTGAGTGTGCTCTGATGACATAAAATGCATTCTTTCTCGAAGGATTGTATCTGTTTTCGGTTCCTCGTTCGAATCACGTAGTAGGTGAGGCTTTTATACAGGATGATTTGTAAAATGCTTTTTGTATTTTGTATAATTTCGATTTTGCTGGTGTATTGTTCAAAATATGGTTCCGGAAAGAACGTATGTCTTGTTTTGGCACTCTGTTGCACAGTTGCAAGTGTTCACTTTACTTTCGTGTGTTAATACAAATGTGTGAATCTTCGTGAAACATAGGTCCCCTTTGGCTTGGCAAAGGCTGTGCAATTGACGAGTCCTGACATATGTGCCCAATCTGATGTTCACTTTCCCTGTCTGATCACTGTAGATTGTGTCACTACTGCTGGCACTACAACTCCGTAACCTCAATTTTCGACAGATGCAGCTCGATCGGACCTCATCGTTTTTTTCAGGTGCAAGTCACAGCAATGCCTAGAAAAGCTATTGAACATCAGCACAACCAGTTATTTTTCGGGTAACCCTTGCTTTTCATGGGTCAACAAATACTGCAGAGCTTTAAATACATCTGCACCAGA
Source organism: Calotriton arnoldi (assembly GCA_963921515.1). Classification (NCBI taxonomy): domain Eukaryota; kingdom Metazoa; phylum Chordata; class Amphibia; order Caudata; family Salamandridae; genus Calotriton; species Calotriton arnoldi. The sequence goes on from CAWUFW010000934.1 coordinate 1,295,160, forward strand.
AACGTTATATTGTTATTATTCTTGTAAAAAAACAAAATTTCAAAGTGCAGAGTAAACCAATACTTGTAAAAATTCAACAATTTTCTTTATCATGTGAATTTTTCTAAGAAAAAAAACCCAGAAAGGCAGGCATCACAAGGACTTAAGTAGCTAATTTAAAACAAGCATTTGCAATGCAATAGGTCTCGCATTTGCGAGAGTTCAAGCTATTGGGCATTGTAAATGACAATGTCTTTTTTTATGTTTTAAAAACCAACACATAAATAAAAGGCATTGTCATCTACAATGTAGCTCAAACTCTCACAAATGCGACACCTATTGCAGTCCAAATGATGTCAAACACACAAGCGGACACAGACACACACAGACACACAAACACACACACACAGGCAGACACGCACACAGAAACGACTCATTAATGAGTTAATAAACAAGCCCACGTTAAATGGAAAGGCAAGAAACTTGGTTTCTAGTCGCACGCAGGAAAATGAGTTTGTAAACTGTGCGAGTTTTGTTGTGACGCCAACGTCTTAAGTCTCAGTAACCAGCACGGGTACTCGAAGCTTTCCTCGGGTGCAAGGAATAGAATGCAGTTTAAGAAAACAATTTTAGCTGTGTTATTTCTGTGCAAGCTTCCTTCACGGACCATGATTCAACGTAGCCCCGTCTCGCCTACAGCCAACTTTTAACTGTTTTAGATCGACCTCTTATCAGCCATATACCAGACTTATGGTGAGCGTAGAGCCCAGCAGCTGCTTACCATTGGTTGTCGGTCGCCGTGTTAAAACAAGAAGCATCGTCGGGTACTGTGTTGAAAAACAACACATAATAACAGCAGCACCATGTTAAAAGCGCGTCGGCCGCTGTGTTGAAAAATAATACATAAGGGCAGCGCGGCCGCCTTGTTAAAACATGAAACGTGTCAGGTGCCTTGTTTGAGAACAATTGCCACAAAAGTAAATAATTCTTTAAAAAGACGGGGGCTGTCGCATTTTTTTTCTATTTATTTACTTTTTAGGAATCGCGTCACACCCGCTTTAGATGTTTAAAGCTAAAGAGCGACGTGCAGAGAATACTACAAAAGTAAATAAATGGAAAAGAAATGCGAGCGTCCGCCCGCTTTTTTTTTCCAATTTATTTACTTTTGTAGCAATTTGAGCTTTAAACCTGTGAAGCTAAAGCGCAGCATGACGCGAAAGCTAATAAAGCAAATAAACACAAAAAAAGCGCGTGGGACGGAAGGGGGACAGGAGATGTGCACATCGCATGTCTGTACGTGCGTGTTCACGGGCGCGTTCACAATTGCAGTCCGTCCTGCGCGTGCACATCTCCTGTCTCCCTTCCGAAGCAAGTCGGAAACAATACATCTCGCTAGCGACAGCGCTTTCGCGCTGCGTCGCTAGGCGAGACCTAAAAATATATGAAATTACACTTAAAATGTTTATGTTACAGCATCACAGTTATGTTTGCTCGGAAAGCAAAGTAGGTCAGCCAACGTGACACCGCAGCTGGTTTCCCGTCTAGTCGGAAACACAATCGAACATTAATCATTTCAGTGAACTACATTTGAAGCATGTTCTCCCCAAATTAAAATACAGTCTGTTTTTCGCTCACTGCTAAATTGTTTGTGAACCCCAGCGTTTACTCTCCATTTTGAAGCTGAAACGGACAATGTGGCATTTATCTTGGAATGCCCAATGCTTCCCACTTGAAAATTCTTCCCAAAATACACATGCAGCACAAGTAAAACATAAAGATTTTTTTTTCTTTTTAGGAATAGTTATCGAATTTCACATTTCTGTTGTGCTTTACACACACGCTGAGAGAAATCCTTTAATGAAAGCCAAGCTTGTGTTTTTGTAAAACGTCTCAGTCTCAAGATCCCCAAAACTTACACCTTTCTGTCGGGTTAGTATATTTAGTGATAGAAAACCGTCAGAACTTTAATGATTGATACTACAAGACAGCACTAGAAATCCTCCTTCCACTTCCTCACTTCCTAAATTGGATAGGTCTATTTCTCATCCCACAGGCAGGCCTTTGCAGTGGCAAACAGGGCAGAGTGGGAACCAAAAGTACACCCTGGCAAGTTTTGTCAGACCAGCACCCATACTGCACATAGCGAGCGAGCACAGCAAGCGAGCCTGACCTCTGCCAAGGGGTGGGGGGAGGGTGTGGCTTGGTGGGGTGCCCCACAAGAAATCTTTGAAAAGAAATGTGGATGTGGGTTTTTTTAAACACGTTTTTCATTATCTAACCTTCTCTAATAATTGAATGGCTGGATGGAAACTGAAGGCAGGCTGCATGGCTCAATGAATGAAGATCTAGATGATGATGAGGAGTGGGTGGTTGTATTAATTCAAGAATAGATGGCAATGAAGAGAAACCTTTAGCTATGTGAAGCAAATGGTCTCAATGCACTTACCAAGGAGGAGTGCTGTGATTTTCATTTTAGCTTCTACATTAAAACATCACCATCTACAAACAGTGCTATTACCAATCCCTATGAAACATGCATGCCTGGATGCATTTAACACGGGCACTGATTTAGCACCTCAAAGAATTAAACACAAATCATTAGGGTTTGATATAAAGCGGGAGAGAGAATGAGATAACCATGTAGTGGTTTGATTGAACAAAGCCCTGCATCAATCTCAGTTTCCACTTGACCACATTGTGTGGTCACAGGCAATTAGTATTTTCACAGAGCCTCCTTTTCTTTCAATATCACATGAGAGCACCGTAAAATGCATCAGTTTGGGGTGTGTGATGGCCTGAAGCAAACAACTGCAATGTTACCCAACCAAGGCCAAGTATAAGGGACAAAAGGCTGCCTTTCTCTTGGTTCACTAAACCATTGTTGTCAGGATGGTGGTGGGAGCATGATTAGAATCTGTCACTTCCAACAATTGCTACTCAATGCAATGGTATAATTTAATATACTAAACTGAAATACTTTGCCAAGATTGCATTATAAAGTAACACATTGTTTAAAATTTTGAAGAGTCTTTGTCATATATGTGCAGACATCTCTGAGCCAAGCAATAACTGTCCCATAACCACCCTCCACCCTAAAGCCCTGATGGTCAGCACTGCTAGTGGCAACCCTGCAAGGAGAAGGAACCACCTAAATGCAAAAAATACAAATTGTTTTGAGGCATGCTCTAAAACCATTTGTTTTACATTGTTTATTTATAAACGCTGCAGGCAGGAAATGTGGCTGGCCAGTCCCCGGCAATAAAATCAGCCCCACCAGCAGTGAAACCAAACCCCACTGTGCCGGCCCACTGGATAAATGCCCAGTGTCAGGTAGCGCCAGTCCCAGCCCGGTGACAAACCTATCCTGATGTCAGTTACACACTTGTGCTCTGGGTGCAACGATACAAGATTTACCCACATTTTAAAGGTTTGAAGGGCTTTCAAAGGTGCTGTAGCATGACTGTATGGAATCATATTCAGACCATAGGCCTGTAAAAGAGAACATAAAATGCACCTATATTTTAATGATGAGAATGCATAGTGGTAGAAGCTATAAACGCTAAGAACATTCTGGGGCCGATTCCGATCTCGGCCGGTAGGGCTCCGAATCGGATTCGGCATAACCGGATCCGATTCGGAGCCCTATTTCCCGACCGATTCGTACGTGCGTCCGGATGAGCGAGTACGATTCGAATTCGCCGACCGACTCGTTCGGGCGTCCCAACCGCTCCGACCGACTCGTTCCCGGGTCTAACCGCACCGACCGACTCGCTCGGACATGACTCGCACCGCGCAATGGAGACGTTCCCCAGCCGGGTAATTACGATGCGCGCCGCGAGCAGTCCGACCGACACGCGCCGTCCGGCTCGAAAGAGCAGTCGGAGCCGTACTTCGGGGGTCCGTGTCGGACCCCCCTGTACGCGTAGCCGCGCGAGTCGCACACAGAGGGGACCTATGGGTCCCCCCTACCTGTGTGTGTACGGCGCGAGTCGCTTCGCCGCGTACCCGCTGTAGGGGGCGTCCTTGTTTGCCTCGCACCCATTGAGGCAATGGGAGCCTGCGTACGCGTTGTATGACCGGCTCCCATTGACTTCAATGGGAGTCCGACCGACTCGAGTACGATAGCATACGGTCACATCGTACTCGTTCGGTCGGGCTGCACAGGTCCGATTCGGTCGGAAATCTCTCCGGGTCCGGCTCGGTCTGAGAGATTTCCGGCCCGAATCGGAATCGGCCCCTAAATGTAGAAGTGCCCTGGGAACACAGTGCTTGTTTTGCTCCTCTTTTGCTCATCTCAGGACCTTTGATATTTTAGGCTGGACATATTTGTCCAACCACATTTTTAATACTCATTATATGGGGGGATAGTAATGCTAGGGTAAAGTAAAGTGCATGTTCACTCATTTGCGTGGTGACGCGGTCTGATGAAAGTGTAGGAATGCATTTACTCTTTACCTGCCTCATATTACAGAAGTAGATACACAAGCAAAAAGACACTGTAGATGCAGGTTGTGCACCACTCAGAAAGAGGAAAACAGTGTGCTCCCCAAGGCCTCCTCTGGAATGACAAGGAGAGTCCCACCCTACTGCATATGATAGCAAATGTTAGACTACATTAATAGACGGAGGCCCCTAGCCTTCCTCCAAGGTAGTGCCTCTGCAGGCACACGCACACACACACTCACAAACGTCTTCCACTGAAACAGTTACCGGATGCTATGGATGCCATTGCAACACATATATGCAGAAATTCAGCACCGTATGGCCCTTGTTTACTTCAGGAACATTTATTCCTATGAGCAGCCAGGATATGTCAAGGGGACATCTACAATACATGTAGCTCTCTGAATACTCTTTTAAATAATTATGATCTCTTGCTGTCAAGACAGGATTTTTACACTGATTAAATAGTTATCATCTGTAATTTAATAATCAAACTATGAAAATGTCTATTGCTCTTAGTAGAGCTGAAGTCTCTAGATTTAAAATTTATGCCAAAAGCACAAATAAAAATATAGGCAGTGTGAGAGCTGTACCCATACATAGTAATAAATATAAAAAAATGGAAAGTATTTTTCTACAACAAATTCCTCTCTACCAGTGATTTGATGTATTCACTAATAGTGTAAACAATTAGCTTATATGCAGGGCTACTGCAATTATGTGATTTTGAAGCCATGTTTTCCGCATGTTTATGTATTTGCTGCTTTCGCCACATAATCCATCATCTGCTGCATAATTTACAGATGTTATCAAATAAATGGTCTCTATCTCAAATGGATCAATTGTTCCTAAAAATTTGGTGATGCATGTTGCCGTGCAGTAGAAGACCCTTCACAAAGTTTGACTCGTCACCTTTTCATTGGTTACTGCTTTATTGGTGTGTTACACTGGTACTTATGAGATAAAGCTTTTGCCCAGACAGTAATAACATGTGTAAAAGTGACAAGATAATTAAGAAATATTACCACAAATTGTGCCACGTTACACCTCATGGTTTGCCCTTTCTTGTCAAATAATCTAATCAACGTACCACATAATTTGGTTTTCCCCTGCCACATAATTCCAGTGGCCCTGAATATATGAAATTTTAGGAATAGAGACAGAATATCGAGTTGGAAATGTCGACTTGCACTAATATCGAGTGCAAAATATTGTGATACTGAAATATCGACTGCCAGAATATCGTGGTCAAGAATATCGAGTTCAAGGTAAGAAATATTGTTTTCCAAAATATCGAAGTAATTAATATCGTTTGCCAGAATATAGGGGCCGATTCCGATCTCGGTCGGAGACGCACCTAACACCATTCGGTCGGGAAAAAAGCCATGTGAATGCCTGTTTCCCGACAGATCCGCACATTATTCCGAACGAGCAAGTACGATGCGCACTACAGCATAGATTCCGACCCAGTCGTACTCACCCAATCCAGGACCTGTTCCCCGACCGAGCTGGATCCCGAATCGTAGAATCGAGCCGCACGGAAGCAAAAATGCAGCCCCGTCCGGCCGGACAAGTACGATGTGCATCCCGTACGCGCCGAACCCGTCGCTACGCACGGCACGTCAAAGCATCCGGGCGAGGCTCACATAAGCTCCGATTCGCGCCACAACACGATCCACGGCTACGAGATGAACACGCCAGCGACGAGGACGAGGCGAAGCAAAGAGAAAGACGAACGAGACGAACCAACCATGAATCCCTTCGTACCGATCCTACCAATATTCTACCTCTATTACCGGAACAGGCACGGACGTGTACGGCGCAGAAGGTAAGTCAGACACCAACAACAAAAACAAACTACATGTACCCGACACATCACACACAGAGGGATGCAGAAATACCTACACCAGCAACAGCAGCACCATAGGGGCGGGATGGCCCTCACCAATGCCACACATACACATAGGGGCCTGTATGCCTACCACTACTACCACCCTTACCCAGGGGGTGCCAGATGCCTACCACTACTACCACCTCTACCCATGGGGGCTGGATGCCTGTCACTACTACCACCCTTACCCAGGGGTGCCAGATGCCTACCACTACTACCATCTCTACCCATGGGGTGCCAGATGCCTGTCACTACTACCACCTCTACCCATGGGGTGCCGGATGCCTGTCACTACTACCACTCTTACCCAGGGGTGCCAGATGCCTACCACTACTACCACCTCTACCCATGGGGGCTGGATGCCTGTCACTACTACCACCCTTACCCAGGGGTGCCAGATGCCTACCACTACTACCATCTCTACCCATGGGGTGCCAGATGCCTGTCACTACTACCACCTCTACCCATGGGGTGCCGGATGCCTGTCACTACTACCACTCTTACCCAGGGGGTACCAGATGCCTACCACTACTACCACCTCTACCCAGGGGGTGCCAGATGCCTACCACCACTACCACCTCTACCCATTGGGTGCTGGATGCCTGTCACTACTACCACCTCTACCCATGGGGTGCCAGATGCCTGTCACTACTACCACCTCTACCCATGGGGTGCCGGATGCCTGTCACTACTACCACCCTTACCCAGGGGGTGCCAGATGCCTACCACTACTACCACTTTCACCCATGGGGGGCTGGCTGCCTGTCACTACTACCACCCTTACCCAGGGGGTGCCAGATGCCTGTCACTACTACCACCTCTACCCATGGGAGGCTGGATGCCTACCACTACTACCACCCTTACCCAGGGGGTGCCAGATGCCTACCACTACTACCACCTCTACCCATGGGGGGCTGGATGCCTGTCACTACTACCACCCTTACCCAGGGGGTGCCAGATGCCTACCACTACTACCACCTCTACCCATGGGGTGCCAGATGCCTGTCACTACTACCACCTCTACCCATGGGGTGCCGGATGCCTGTCACTACTACCACCCTTACCCAGGGGGTGCCAGATGCCTACCACTACTACCACCTTCACCCATGGGGGGCTGGATGCCTGTCACTACTACCACCCTTACCCAGGGGTGCCAGATGCCTGTCACTACTACCACCTCTACCCATGGGAGGCTGGATGCCTACCGCTACTACCACCCTTACCCAGGGGGTGCCAGATGCCTACCACTACTACCACCTCTACCCATGGGGGCTGGATGCCTGTCACTACTACCACCCTTACCCAGGGGGTGCCAGATGCCTACCACTACTACCACCTCTACCCATGGGGTGCCAGATGCCTACCACCACTACCACCTCTACCCATGGGGTGCTGGATGCCTGTCACTACTACCACCCTTACCCAGGGGGTGCCAGATGCCTACCACTACTACCACCTTCACCCATGGGGGCTGGATGCCTGTCACTACTACCACCCTTACCCAGGGGTGCCAGATGCCTGTCACTACTACCACCTCTACCCATGGGAGGCTGGATGCCTACCACTACTACCACCCTTACCCAGGGGGTGCCAGATGCCTACCACTACTACCACCTCTACCCATGGGGGGCTGGATGCCTGTCACTACTACCACCCTTACCCAGGGGGTGCCAGATGCCTACCACTACTACCACCTCTACCCATGGGGTGCCAGATGCCTACCACTACTACCACCTCTACCCATGGGGTGCCAGATGCCTGTCACTACTACCACCTCTACCCATGGGGTGCCGGATGCCTGTCACTACTACCACCCTTACCCAGGGGTGCCAGATGCCTACCACTACTACCACCTTCACCCATGGGGGCTGGATGCCTGTCACTACTACCACCCTTACCCAGGGGTGCCAGATGCCTGTCACTACTACCACCTCTACCCATGGGGGCTGGATGCCTGTCACTACTACCACCCTTACCCAGGGGTGCCAGATGCCTACCACTACTACCACCTCTACCCATGGGGTGCCAGATGCCTGTCACTACTACCACCTCTACCCATGGGGTGCCGGATGCCTGTCACTACTACCACCTTTACCCAGGGGGTGCCAGATGCCTACCACTACTACCACCCTTACCCAGGGGGTGCCAGATGCCTACCACTACTACCACCTCTACCCATGGGGGGATGGATGCCTGTCACTACTACCACCCTTACCCAGGGGGTACCAGATGCCTACCACTACTACCACCTCTACCCATGGGGTGCCAGATGCCTACCACTACTACCACCTCTACCCATGGGGGGCTGGATGCCTGTCACTACTACCACCCTTACCCATGGGGTGCCAGATGCCTGTCACTACTACCACCTCTACCCATGGGGTGCCGGATGCCTGTCACTACTACCACCCTTACCCAGGGGGTGCCAGATGCCTACCACTACTACCACCTTCACCCATGGGGGCTGGATGCCTGTCACTACTACCACTCTTACCCAGGGGTGCCAGATGCCTGTCACTACTACCACCTCTACCCATGGGAGGCTGGATGCCTACCACTACTACCACCCTTACCCAGGGGTGCCAGATGCCTACCACTACTACCACCTCTACCCATGGGGGCTGGATGCCTGTCACTACTACCACCCTTACCCAGGGGTACCAGATGCCTACCACTACTACCACCTCTACCCAGGGGGTGCCAGATGCCTACCACCACTACCACCTCTACCCATTGGGTGCTGGATGCCTGTCACTACTACCACCCTTACCCAGGGGGTGCCAGATGCCTACCACTACTACCACCTTCACCCATAGGGGCTGGATGCCTGTCACTACTACCACCCTTACCCAGGGGTGCCAGATGCCTACCACTACTACCACCTCTACCCATGGGGTGCCAGATGCCTGTCACTACTACCACCTCTACCCATGGGAGGCTGGATGCCTACCACTACTACCACCCTTACCCAGGGGGTGCCAGATGCCTACCACTACTACCACCTCTACCCATGGGGGGCTGGATGCCTGTCACTACTGCCACCCTTACCCATGGGGGCTGGATGCCTACCACTACTACCACCTCTACCCATGGGGGGCTGGATGCCTACCACTACTACCACCTCTACCCATGTGGGGGCTTGATGCCTGTCACTACTACCACCCTTACCCGGGGTGCCAGATGCCTACCACTACTACCACCTCTACCCATGGGGTGCTGGATGCCTGTCACTACTACCACCCTTACCCAGGGGTGCCAGATGCCTTCCACTACTACCACCTCTACGCATGGGGGCTGGATGCCAACCACCAACACCACCCCCACTCATAGGATGGACAATGCATGACACAACCAGCACACCACAACCTAGGGAATGCAAGAAAAAGACATCCCCCCAACACCATGACAAGCGTGTGTAGACTGCGTCAAATGGCTACAACACTGAACATGACTTTGAACATACAATGTGACCCCCTATCACATGTGCCACACATATATGTGTGTGTGGCCCCCACAATGCAAGCAGGCCATGACCATTGTGGCAATGGGGTCCAAAACCCCATCATCACAGTGACCAAAATGTTAGTGTGGGGTCCATAGCTGAAGCACATTCAGAACATTGTGGCAATGGGGTCTAAACCCCCATCATCACAGTGACCAAAAGGTAAGTGTGGGGTCCATAGCTGAAGCACATCTTGAACATTGTGGCAATGGGGTCCAAACCCCCATCATCACAGTGACCAAAATGTAAGTGTGGGTGCCCATAGCTGGAGCACATTCAGAACATTGTGGCAATGGGGTCTAAACCCCCATCATCACAGTGACCAAAAGGTAAGTGTGGGGTCCATGGCTGAAGCACATCTTGAACATTGTGGCAATGGGGTCCAAACCCCCATCATCACAGTGACCAAAATGTAAGTGTGGGGGCCCATAGCTGAAGCACATTCAGAACATTGTGGCAATGGGGTCTAAACCCCCATCATCACAGTGACCAAAAGGGAAGTGCGGGTTCCATAGCTGAAGCACAATTTGAACATTGTGGCAATGGGGCCTAAACCCCCATCATCACAGTGACCAAAAGGGAAGTGTGGGTTCCATAGCTGAAGCACATTTTGAACATTGTGGCAATGGGGCCTAAACCCCCATCATCACAGTGACCAAAAGGTAAGTGTGGGGTCCATGGCTGAAGCACATCTTGAACATTGTGGCAATGGGGTCCAAACCCCCATCATCACAGTGACCAAAATGCAAGTGTTGACAAAGAAAAAGCTGCAACTGCCAAACTGCATGGATGATTCCTGGTCACAGAACATAAAACACATCAGTGGCAAAGTAGTGCATGTGTCCCATTGCAACATAGATTGGGGGAGGCAAATACTGCAGTGCAAATAAGACATACCTTTGGCCACGTGCAGACAAACAACACCCATGGGGGCTGACACTGTCAACATTCATCAATGACACAATGACAGAAGTGACCATCAGAATGCAGACCCACAAATTTGCACCAAGGGGCACACAAATGCAGATACCCTGTGGAGACTGTAGATGTGAGGTGAACAGAAACCATACCATGGCAGCAATGGGACACACAAACCATGATCATTGTGCTGACCGATGACCTAGGAGTCCCAGGGACAGCAGGGGAAACCCACCAAACAACATACAGCCAATGGCACACCAAAGATATGCCAATGCAGTGGTGCAGATGCACAAACACAAACAGGCAGACCCACACTGCACATCAAACATAACAGGTGAGGGGGGTGCCAGTGTCCCCAGGCAACCACACAACACATGAGGAGGCCTGAATACCAATTACACAGATGTGCATACAGTGCCACACAAAGGTAACTCATGGCTCCAAATACCCTATGTGGGCAATCAGGCATTGTCAGATGAGAGGGAGCACAAATCACACATGTCACACAAGCATGTAGGAACAGCAACTGACACAGCAAGACACAGACACACCACAGCACTACCCCCAGGGTCCCCACAATGTGGTGACCCTGGGCTGCATTACAATCCCACTGTGATGACAAAGCTAGATGTCGTTCACACTGTGAACCACAGTCATGTGTCCTGAGCAACAAACTACCATCACACCTACACAAGCACAAATCAATCAGCACGGCCAGTAAGCCAAGGCCAACATGGAGGCAGGGGTCTAGCCGGGCAACAACTCTCATCTGCACACACTCAACACCACACACCTCGACCTCCAACAGTGTGCAGCAGTGAAGCACACATGCACTGGTGACATTGCACATGCACCCATGACAATCCCAGGGTGGTGGGTGGGAACCAAGGTGCAGAAACACATCACACATGGCCACTCAACAAGACTCCTGAATGTCTGACACACTGCACACTACGCTGTACATGGACATGACGGCAATACCACACCAACCAATGGGATCCCAGCCACAGTCACACACCAATGAAGAAGCCAAGGACACCCACAAAGAACACACATAGACAACTACCAACATTGCAGCCCGGACCCTGAGGAGTGCCAGCAGTCACACACACAACGTATCACAATCACTGAAAGATAACACAAACTGGAAATCACATGACAGGTGTAAACAACAAGTGCCAAGGGGAATCCTGACTGTGACCCATCTGCGTCTGCACACAAACTCAGCCCTGACAGCAAACACACCTATTGGTGACACCCTGATGACCAGTAATGTGCCATGCACCCACATCACAGAGAATCCAGTGAGAAGACTTGGGGGGTACATAGGTCAACTCAGCAAGCATCACAAACAGGTACAACACTAGGGATCCCAGCATGCACAGCTAAACGGAAGTGAACACACAGACATGCTCATATAACACACACCTTGGCCGCAGGCAATGTCACAGGAGTACACACTGCCATGAGGGGACTCCACTCCTGTGTGAGGAAAGCTGTGCCATATGTTGCCTCAGTAGGGCTCCATCATGTCAGCTGAGCACTTGGTCACACACTCAACAATTAGCACCAAATGAATGCTCCCGTCACATCAGCCTGGTCATGGGAGTGCCAACGAAATCATCAGCACTGATCCAACACACTTGTATAGCAATGTTGCACTGACAACACAGATGAGTCCTTCCCCATTGATGCCCAAACCTGCATGTCCAGTGGAGATGGCCACACGGTCAGGGAAGTAGACGAATTGAACAATGGCAGGCACAACAGATGTGCAGGGGTGGAAGCCACAGATGTGAAATTGCTAATGTAAGTAGGAAATCCCATTGCCAAATATTGAACACATGACACCCTCAGATGCTGCTAAGGATGACATGGATACACCACAGGATAGGACACATTCCCCCTGGACCACATGTGTTCCTGCACAGTAACACTTCATTATAATGAGACCAAATATCACCATCACTGCAGCAAGGGCATGGTTAGCATCATCAACAACATGTACATCAGAAGCAAAAGCACTAGAGAACAGAAAGGTGCTTTATTCGGCATATGTGGGTCTAACAGTTGATGTCCAGCACAAATGTTAACAAAGGCCAATGGCCAGTCCAACTTGAAAGTCAAAACAGGGTGACAGTGGCAGATGTCACCCAACGCATGCCTGCACTGATGAAAGCCAGGGACAATCCCCTCGGAGGGGCATACGCGGGCAGGCCAGGCACCGCAGGGACAGGATCAGGGCTCACCAGAAGGAGGCAGGGAAGGGGTGGTGGGTGCTGGAGAGCCACTGACAACTGCAGTGGAGGTGTCTGACATGGTGTGTGCCGGCACAAGTGGGGGGCATGACTCTGATGGTGTGGGTGCCGGCAAGACTGCAGGGGACCGTGCAGATGGAGTGGACAGGTTCCCCACTGCAGTGCCCAAGTCAGACAGGGTGGTAGTGGACTCCACTGCAGTGCCTACCTCCAGGGGAGGAGAATGGGGATCAGGTAAGGTGGGCAGGACAGAGGGGGAGGACACCGTCTCCACACCAGTGGCACAGACAAGCGCAGCGGGGGTGTGGGGCCGGAAGAGCAAGTGGCAGGGGGAGAAGGCCTGATCCTTTTGGGGATGGTGTATCTGTGGGTGGGGGAACCTGGGGCAGGGTGTGGTGGGGGCACCTGTGGAGTGGGGGCCTGAGGGATGGAGGAAGGAGACTTGGTGCCTGAGCTGCAGGGCGGCGGCGGGGTCTTGCTCTTCCGGGTCCGGGGGGACTTGCGGATGGGTGCGTCAGTCGGTCTGCGCCTGGGGGAGGGTGTCCGGTGGCGAGGGGCACTCCGCTCCATGTGTGTGGGCTTCCTCTTCCCCCTGAATGCTGTATCAGCTGGATCGGAGGGGAAGAGGCCGAGGTCACTGAGGAAGAGCCGCTGGGTCTTTGGGGTTGCAGGTGAGGCAACGGAGGGGGCTTTGGAGGGAGAGGCAACTGTGGACTGCGCAGTGCTCGTGGATGCGTGTGTGTGTGACTGGGCCCCATCCCCTGTGAGTGTGGTTTCAGTCCCCTGACTGTGCGTGCGTGTGCGTCTTGTCTGTGGCGTGTGTGTGTGTGTGCTGCTCGTGTCTGTGCTGGTGTGTGCCTGTGCCGGTGTGTGTGTGCTTGGGACAGGTAAGGTGCTGGGGAGTGTGGATGGGGCAGAGGCAGGAGGGGTGAGGGACTGTTGGAGGAGGGACACTGCTGCCGTCAGGGAGGAGTCCATGGACCTATTGCCCCTCTGTAGGGCAGACATGCCCGATGAGATGCCCTCCATGAACGACACCAGCTGAGTCAACAGAGTGGTGTGGGCATGGAGGACACTCAGCATCGCTGTCTGCCCTACATGGAGCTGGCGAAGGAGGTACACAGACTCCTCACTCAGGGCAGCAGGGGACACAGGGGCAGGGGGTGCGGTGCCTGGCCCGAAGGAGACACGCTCCCGAACATGGGAGCCTCCACGGACCTCGGGAATGGGAGCCGATGGGAGGGCGGTGGTGGTGGTGGTGGCGGGGACAGCAACACTAGCTGGGGTGTGGTGGCTGCTGACACCCGCCTCCATAAGGGAGTCATCCTCCGAGCTGCTGTGGTCCTCAGCTGAGGTGGATGGTGCTGAGGACTCCTCGGTGTGGCTCCCCTCGCCCTCCGTGCCACTGGGTCCCTCCGACCACTCCTCGGCTGTTGACCCAGTCTGGCTCTGCGGCTCCTCCTGGTCCGTGGAGCTGTCCCCTCCTGTGGCCGTGGATGTATCTGCAAACAATAGGGAAACAGACAGACATCAGTCACCTGCACCGAACGCACACACCACAGTAAGTACAGCACAATACAGAGCAAGGCCTGGCATCCTTAGTTGGACATTGCTAAAATTGCCCAAACAGAATAGGAGAAGCCAATTGTCAGTCTGATCATCAACCATGGCACTCACATCCCACCTGGCCTTGCACCCATCTGTCTGGCGTCCGTTGGCTGGCAATACCCCAGTGTGGACACATGCACCACCTACACAGTAGTTGGACGGTGCAGAGAACACGGTGAAGCATGTGAACATGCACACATCACAACTCTTGCCACTGAGTCAGTACAGGTGCCCGGATGAAAGTGATGCCCAGAGTCAGATATATGAAATGCATGTGATGCATACCAGCAACAGACACCACGATGCACACATGTGCTGATAGCCATTGCCACTATGGTGTGCATGTAGCACATGTCACTCCCCTGCAGGATCACCCATAGGAAGTCACATGCCATGGCACAGGCATGCCTGCTAAGTCATACATCACTGTCTCCAGTCACATGGGCAGGGCAGCCACACAACAACAGTCTGCACTGTGTCACAATAGTAGGTCATGGGGAATGCAAGTCCTGGAGCTGAACAAGTGCACATGTACATCCCCCACACACCACATCATCTGAACCCTTATCTGTCCAGGTCATACCGATTGGACATATGGGAGACCTGTAACACAACCCTCTGAACCTGAGCACCTCACAATCTGCTGTGAATGGGAAACAGCTGCATGGACTTCACATTCGCATACCCCAGTCAGCACGGTCAGGTGTTCAAACACCTATGTGTCACACAAGTATCGTCTCCTATGGTCACATCTCCGGTGGCATGCTGAGCCCCAACCGAGAAACACCCCAGCAGTCCTGACAACGAAGCCACAGCACACTGACACAGAGGCAGACACCTGAGGGGACATATCACTGAGCACAACGTGTCAGCTGATACACGGGAGTGGGAGTACAGAGTGTATTGTATGGCCTGGAGTAGGCATGACTGTCCTGCCCCACATGAATGAGGGATGAGCCCTGGACAGTAGGCAGCTGGCTAAGTATGTGTGACACACGTAATATACACACTCCAGGGGCCCAAACATTGTTCCCACCCGCAGCATGGGTGTGTGCCAGATACCCCAGGCACATGTGGTGGATCAGCTCAGCAATTGGACCACATATCAAAGTGACACGCAGATTACATGTCAGAACACAGGCATTGTGTAAGCAATGGACCCACCCATGATGCCCACCACAGAGTTAGGGGGACAGATGCTGTCCCCCACCTTGAGTCAAGCAAACTGCAAGGACACAGTACCCAAGTGACACAATTCCCTGACTGCAAGGGCCACACCTGGGTATCAGATGAGGAGTGGGCAGTGCACAATTGAGGGACATGGGTCCTGGACCACATGACTGATGTACTGTGGAAGTTTAACCAGGCCAGAGGAGGGCACATAGCATGGCAGACAAAGTTCACAATGCAGTCATGGACTCACCCCCTCCTTGCTGCTCTCTGGCCTTCAGCTGCCCATCCAGATCAGGGAAGACCACCGCCAGGATCCTGAGCATGTGGGGGTCAGGGTCCGGTGTCCGCCCCTCCTGCGAGGAGGCGACAGCTTCAGCTGGACCCGTGCGATCCTCCGGGTCCAGCCCCGAAGGTCCTGCCACCTCTTCTGGCAGTTGCGGATCCGGCGCTTGTAGTCCCCCACGGATCTCACTGCCCGGACGATGGTCAGCCATATCTTCTGCTTCTGGTGGGCATCAACCTGTGAGGATGACAAAGTGAGAATGCTATTACTACACATGCAACATATCCGTGCATTACACAGTTGTGTATACATGTCTCAATCACAGGGGCACATGATGTACACAGGCAGTGCAAAGATGGCCATGGACAGTATGCCAGCAGTAACTACATGGTATCATTGCTTGGGAAGTAAAACCTTGTTTAAATGCACTGTCACTGCACTATACCTGTCCAGTGCATGTAACTACACACTATGGGGGGTGACAACTACTCAGTGAGCCTGCTAGCCAGTGGCGTGCAGACTGTTAGCCTTGCTAGTCAGACAACATGCACATTTAGGAAGGCAGTGGACAGAACACTCACCTGCTCCCCTGCTTTCCCATACAGCTTGCTGTACTGTGGAAGGAGGCTGTCCAGCAGGGCCTGGTTCTCCTCAGTGCTGAAGGCTGGGGCTCTCTCCACAGTACGTGCCATTGCAGGGTCCAGAGGGTGCAGATTCAGCAGCAGTGGTGGTGGCAGATGTCGTCCTGGAGCATGTAGTGCAGGCAAGTGAGCTCTCAGGGGAACAGCCAGCATTATATGTGTGCTGCAGAGGCAGTTACTGTCCCATGTGTCCAAAGTGATAGGTCCAAGTAGTTAGCATCTTCTGAATCTGGCCAATCCATGGAATTGCACCACTTACACACGCCCACAGCATCCTTCAAAAGTTCAACTTCATGACACCCATGAATTTGCAACATTGTTGTGGGTGACCAACTGAATTTCCAGCATCAGACTCGTTCAAAATTTGAAAACGCGTCCGTTGCCAGGCCAGGCCATAGCCAATGGGTGCACACCGATCGGTCCATTGCTGTTCAAGGCGTACCCGGGATACAACGCGTACCCGCACACATTGATTGCAATGGGCCGGCCGGGCACACCGATCGGTCCATTGCTGTTCAACGCGTACCCGGGATACAACGCGTACCCGCACACATTGATTGCAATGGGCCGGCCGGGCACACCGATCGGTCCATTGCTGTTCAACGCGTACCCGGGATACAACGCGTACCCGCACACATTGATTGCAATGGGCCGGCCGGGCACACCGATCGGTCCATTGCTGTTCAAGGCGTACCCGGGATACAACGCTGCACCGCACACATTGATTGCAATGGGCCGGCCGGGCACACCGATCGGTCCATTGCTGTTCAAGGCGTACCCGGGATACAACGCGTACCCGCACACATTGATTGCAATGGGCCGGCCGGGCACACCGATCGGTCCATTGCTGTTCAAGGCGTACCCGGGATACAACGCGTACCCGCACACATTGATTGCAATGGGCCGGCCGGGCACACCGATCGGTCCATTGCTGTTCAAGGCGTACCCGGGATACAACGCGTACCCGCACACATTGATTGCAATGGGCCGGCCGGGCACACCGATCGGTCCATTGCTGTTCAACGCGTACCCGGGATACAACGCGTACCCGCACACATTGAATGCAATGGCCAATGTGTGTGCGCACCGATCGGTCCATTGCTGTCCAACGCGTATTGCGAAAACAACGCGTACCAGCACACATTGAATGCAATGGCCAATGTGTGCGCACCGATCGGTCCATTGCTGTCCAACGCGTATTGCGAATACAACGCGTACCAGCACACATTGAATGCAATGGCCAATGTGTGCGCACCGATCGGTCCATTGCTGTCCAACGCGTATTGCGAATACAACGCGTACCAGCACACATTGAATGCAATGGCCAATGTGTGCGCACCGATCGGTCCATTGCTGTCCAACGCATCCCTGTACATGTCACTGGCATATGTCACCATGCCTGTCACAGGTGAACATATGCCAGCCACATATACTTCCCAGGGAGTGAGGGGCACACCTACAACACCACAGCCTGTCCAAACTGTATCCTAAGGCATGTAAGGCTGCATTACCTATTCCGTGTATGGGGGTGAACATGTTGTTCTGTGGGTGTCACTTGGGGCAGCCACCCCCAGGCTGTGCACGTGTTCATGGGGACAGTATCCTTGGTGTTTCGTGTACATGAACACTGTGATGTGCAACTGTTCATATCTGAGCATGTGGCATGGTCACATTTCACGGTGTTGTATGTGTATGTCATGTCACATGCCCCCTGAGTCCCATGTGGGACGGTATGTTTAACCCAGGCTGACCCATTGGCACAATAGTGATGGTCCTCCGCAGTCTGTGTGCATGTTGTGTTTACAATGTCTCTGATTTCATGTGCACAATGGGAGACAGTCTCCACATCCACGTTGTTTGTGCATGGACTTTGATGTTGTGCGTGTGTGTGTCACAGACGTCCATGTCTGTCCTGCCGAGGCAACAGGGACCACTACCTGTGGGGGTCATGGTTGTTTTGCTGTGGTGTATACATGATACGCCATGTCATGCCAGTGTCCATGTGGCAATACAGGGTCCCTGGGAATCTACCTGTCGTTGGGCTGTGATGCCTGGGGCACATCTGTCCTCACATGTCACTGTGGGGTGTGTTTGTAACGTGGCAGCAGGAGATGGGAAATGTGACACGTCCTCATGATACCCAATGGCACAACCTGGGACTTATTGATGCCACTTGTTGAACTGTGATGTTGGATGTTGGCCATGTATGTGCCATACATGTCCTTACGGAACTGCACACATCATGTACTTGTGCCTCATAATGATGTATCATGTGATATTGAGTGTGTTCAATGCCACATATGTGGGGTGACTGACAATCTTTCTTTCTTCACCTATGCACTGCAGGGCACCAGCTGTCCATAGACCATTCCCTGACCTGGCAACGATGGTGGAACGTGACAGCATCCGAAGGTACCGCTTCACCAGGCAGCTGATTGATGATTTGGCAGTGCGCTTGGCACCACACCTGCAACCTGGCCGGCCGTATCCTACAGCGCTGACCCCCAAGGTGAAGGTGATGGCAGCCCTACACTTCTTTGCCACCGGTACCTTTCAACACACTCTGGCGACTGCTGGTGGGATGTCACAGACCATGTTCAGCCGTGTGCTCCGCGATGTATTGGAGGCTATGTTGATATACCTGAACCAGTACATCTATTTCCCTAGACTCCAGCAACTGACTGGCGTGAAGAGTGACTTCTATGCCCTGGGGAGGATGCCGCATGTCATTGGCTCCATTGATGGGACACATGTGGCTTTGGTACCACCACAGGCCCAGGAGCAGGCATACAGGAACCGCAAGCACTACCACTCGGTCAATGCACTGGTGGTCTGTCTTGCAGATATGACCATCACACACGTGTGTGCCCGTTTCCCCGGTTCTGCACACGATGCCTACGTGATGAGGAGTAGTCGCATCCCGAGGATGATGTCACAGATGCGGAACCAGCGTGCCTGGCTTGTTGGTGTGTACTGACTTTGTACCATTGTGTGTGTTCTGCAATGTAGTGTCCCACCCTTTTTTCCAACTCAGCTAATGTGCAATTGTCTGTATGTAGGTGACTCCGGATATCCCAACATGCCGTGGTTGCTGACGCCCCTCAGGAACCCTGTGACACCAGCCCAGATGCGCTACAATGAGGCACATGGTCGGACGAGGAGAGTTATTGAGCGGACATTTGGTCTCCTGAAGAGCCGCTTCCGCTGCCTGGACAAGACAGGAGGGTCCCTCCCATATGCCCCGGCAAAGGTGTGCAAGATTGTCATCGTCTGCTGCATGCTACACAACCTGGCAGTGCGGAAGGAGTTGCCTCTCATCCTGGATGACGATGACCAACGTCCGCCACCTGTGGAGGATCCTGGCCTGGACCACGATGCCAGTGATGATGATGATGATGATGGTGATGTCCGCACACAGCTCATCACCAACTTCTTCAGCTGAATGTAAGTATCCAGAGATGTCATGTAACTGATGTGAGTTTGCATGATATGTGTTGGTGGTGCTCTGGTGCTGTTTGAGTGTGTGCATGTGCTACATGACTGTATGCGTGTAGCGATGTGTCCTTACAGGTAGTCTGTACTCCCCAACAGTGTTGACATGCTAACTTGGTTCTGGGTGGGTATCTTGTGACATGTATTGGGCATGAGTATTGCAGTTCTGTCCTGTTCTTCAGTGCTTTTGACTGTGTGTCATTTCTGTCCTTCACAGGGTACTTTCAGAGTCGTTTGGTCAACTGTGATCCCCGACACCGTGATTCGACTTCCAGGGTGGTAGCTGTCGTGTCCCTACAGGTGATGTGCACCACACCCATGGACTTCCTTCCTTCTACACTTGTTGACTGTGTGCCCGCTGCCAGGTGGGATTACCTTGCATCTGTGGTGGTTACAACATGTTGCAAATGTGTAATAAACCTGTGCTTCACTTTGTGATGTGCGTTGTCTGTGGTCACACATCTGACTGACATTTGCTTACTGCACCAGTGGGCTAGTTAACACAGACTGTGAATAGGTGTTGGGTCTGTGCAATGCAACGTATTTCCTGGCAACATCAGTGTAGGCGATGAGTCAGATGGCCATGGTGTGTATGTGTTGTGTAGCCCTGGTGGTGTGCCTCCCTCATATGTGTGACGTCGCCATGACTCACATGCCGGTGTTGTACTTGCTGTAGCAGTTAGCATGCACAGTGTCATTTCCCAGATCATCATCGCCACTTCAGAGACAACGTAGGAATCACAACAGAGGCAAGTATGGTGTATTAGTGAGTTTATTGACATACATGTGTGAGTATAGTGCACAGGATGGTGGGTGCTGTACATTGTGATTGTAATCCAAAGTTCCTAGATGATTTGGAAGTCCTGGTAGCAGAAATGTCCAGAGTAAAGTCCACAGTCATCTGAGACATTGGTCCAACTTGAGCTCCCCATGTCATGTGGGAGAGTTGTGTTGCAGTCAACAGGGTGAACAGTTTGCGCACAAAGGTGATTATCCAGAACAGGTTTAGGCTTCCTGGGGTTTGCACATGGCCATCGGCCTCTCACTTGCCCCTCCTCGGACGGCCCCTCTTCTTTGGGAGGGACCCTCAAGTGCAGGCTGCTGCGGTGCAGGGGACTCTCCGCCAGAGTCATCCTCCCTCCCTGTGGCAGTTGCAGTTGTTTCAGCAGCAGATGTTGTGGGCACACAGGGAGGTGTTGACTGGTTGCTGCTCATCTGGCGGAGGCATTGTAGTATGTCCCTATGCACCGCCGTCATCTCTTGCAGTGTGTCCCACTTGGACTCCACGCGGGACATGTGTGAGTCCAAGCGGGCATGATGGGCAGCCTGCTGCTGTTTAATGTCCCTGAGGAGCCCCACTACCTGGCTGAGCTCTCCGGTGCTGGACTGGTACGCATCGGCTATGCGTGCCAGTTGTGGGTCATCATGCAGTCCAGACCCCTCTGCGATCAGTGACCTGTGTCTCCCACCCCTCCCACCACCCCTGGCGACAGTGCAGTACCTGAGGTGGCACGCACAGGTGACCCTGGGCCCCCTTGGGGGTTGTTGGTGGTGTTGGTGTCCATGGCCCCACGTTGGTCCAGGGTCCCTGTGCTGGTGGTGGTGGTGCTCCTTGGTCTTTCCATGTCGGCAGGGGTGGTATGTGTGTTGACAGTCGTTGGAGGGGTGGGTGCAGGGGTGCAGCTGGTGGTCCTGCTGGTGCTGCATGATGACTTGCTCCGGAGGTGCCAGGTTGGTCTTCTTCATCCGAGGAGGGCAGTGGCTGTTCCACACCAGTGAGCTCCGTATCCTCTTGAGCCTGGGACGGGGACTCCTCAGCGTCTGCTGCTGTGTCCCCATCATCACCTGTTTTAGGGAGACACACACAATGTATGTTATGTTTCTGCAGGCATCAATGGTTGACACACCTGACAGTTGTGACTGTGCCTCTGGATGCGGGCCTGTACATTGCATTGTCCTAAGTTGTCACAGTCAGGGGTTGATATTGGTGTAGCACATTGTCCTGCATTATTTGGGCATTTCCATGTGAATGTTGGGGTGTGTACATGGTCTGCATTGGTTGTATTGGGTTGACATCCGGCCCTCCTTCCCACCCAGCCAGATATCCCACCATGGAACTTGCTTCCATTGCAGGGAGTGCAATTTGTCTTTCAGGATGTCAGTCAGTGGTGTCCTGCTGTTGGTTGGTGCACAGTTGCCAGCAGGGCCTTGTGCTCCCCACAGCAGTAGCCAGTGTCAGCCATCTTGTCAGTTGTTTTCCACTCCTTGTGATGTGTGCATGGTTCAGGGTGGTGTTGATGGGCCAATTGTGAGGCTGACCAATATCTGTGTCTACCACTCCCATCATGCTATTGCCTCCACCGCCCTTCCCAGCATGCCCATACTTCCTTCCTTTTGAGTGTACTTCACTGTGTGTGGGTGTGACAGCAATGGCAAGATGGCTGACAGTGGTGTCCTGCTGTTGGTTGTTGTCCAGTTCCCAGCATGGCCTTGTGCTCCCCACAACAGAGCACCAGTGTCAGACATCTTTGATGGGGCTTTACACTCTCTGTGAGGTGTGCATGCTTCAGTGTGAGCTTGCTGGGCCATGTGGGTGGGGGATGTTGGGCTGTGACTACCACTCCCATCATGCTATTGCCTCCACCCCCTTCCCAGCATGCCCATGCTTCCTTCCTTTTGACTGCAGCTTCACTGTGTGGGTTGTGTGCCTGTGCTGACAAGATGGCTGACAGTGTTATCCTGGGGTTTGTTGTTGCTACGAATCCCATGCATGTGTCCCTGTGCTTCACACTGCATGAGCACCAGGGTTGTGGTTCTTTGTGGGATATTTGATTGGTGTGTGAGGCAATGCTTTCTCCCAGGTGAGTTGTGTGTAGTTTGTGTTAGGGGTGTGTGGGTGGAGCTGCTGGTGGCTATGGTCAGTGCTGTGAGTCCTCCTTCCCACCCAGCCAGATATCCCACCATGGAACGTGCTTGCATTGCAGAGAGTGCAAGTTGGCTTTCAGGATGTCAGGCAGTGGTGTTGTGCTGTTTGTTGGTGCACAGTTCCCAGCAGGGCCTTGTGCTCCCCACAGCAGTAGCACAGTGTCAGCCATCTTGATCAGTGCTTATCCACTCCCTGTGATATGAGCATGGTTCAGTGTGAGCGTTGATGGGCCAATTGTGAGGGTGAGCAGTTGATCTGTGACTACCACTCCCATCATGCTATTGCCTGCACCCCCTTCCCAGCATGCCCATACTTCCTTCCTTTTGAGTGTACTTCACTGTGTGTGGGTGTGACAGCAATGGCAAGATGGCTGACAGTGGTGTCCTGCTGTTGGTTGTTGTCCAGTTCCCAGCATGGCCTTGTGCTCCCCACAACAGAGCACCAGTGTCAGACATCTTTGATGGGGCTTTACACTCTCTGTGAGGTGTGCATGCTTCAGTGTGAGCTTGCTGGGCCATGGGGGGGATGTTGAGCTGTGACTCCCACTCCCATCATGCTATTGCCTCCACCCCCTTCCCAGCATGCCCATACTTCCTTCCTTTTGAGTGTACTTCACTGTGTGTGGGTGTGACAGCAATGGCAAGATGGCTGACAGTGGTGTCCTGCTGTTGGTTGTTGTCCAGTGCCCAGCATGGTCTTGTGCTCCCCACAACAGAGCACCAGTGTCAGACATCTTTGATGGGGCTTTACACTCTCTGTGAGGTGTGCATGCTTCAGTGTGAGCTTGCTGGGCCATGTGGGTGGGGGATGTTGAGCTGTGACTACCACTCCCATCATGCTTTTGCCTCCACCCCCCTTCCCAGCATGCCCATGCTTCCTTCCTTTTGACTCAGCTTCCCTGTGGGGTTGTGTGCCTGTGCTGACAAGATGGCTGACAGTGTTATCCTGGGGTTTGTTTTGCTACAAGTCCCATGTGTGTCCCTGTGCTTCACACTGCATGACCCAGGGTTGTGGTTCTTTGTGGGATATTTGATTGGTGTGTGAGGCAATGCTTTCTCCCAGGTGAGTTGTGTGTAGTTTGTGTTAGGGGGTGTGTGGGTGGAGCTGCTGGTGACTATGGTCAGTGCTGTGAGTCCTCCTTCCCACCCAGCCAGATATCCCACCATGGAACGTGCTTGCATTGCAGAGAGTGCAAGTTGGCTTTCAGGATGTCAGGCAGTGGTGTTGTGCTGTTTATTGGTGCACAGTTCCCAGCAGGGCCTTGTGCTCCCCACAGCAGTAGCCAGTGTCAGCCATCTTGTCAGTCCTTATCCACTCCCTGTGATATGAGCATGGTTAAGAGTGGTGTTGATGGGCCAATTGTGAGGGTGAGCAGTATCTGTGACTCCAACTCCCATCATGCTATAGCCTACACCCCCCCTTCCCAGCATGCCCCTACTTCCTTCCTTTTGACTCTGCTTCCCTG
Source organism: Calotriton arnoldi (assembly GCA_963921515.1). Lineage (NCBI taxonomy): Eukaryota > Metazoa > Chordata > Amphibia > Caudata > Salamandridae > Calotriton > Calotriton arnoldi. The sequence goes on from CAWUFW010000934.1 coordinate 1,319,742, forward strand.
TGGGGTAGTGTGGCTGTGCTGACAGGAAGGCTGACAGTGTTGTCCTTGCGTTTGTTTGGCTACAAGTCCCAGGTGTGTCCCTGTGCTTCACACAGCATTACCCAGGGTGGTGGTTCTTTGTGGGATCTTCATTTGGTATGTGAGGCATTGCATTCTCCCAGGTGGGTTATGTGGAGTTTGTGTTGAGGGGGTGTGTGAGGTGAGCTGCTTGTAACTATGGTCAGTGCTGTGAGTCCTCCTTCCCACCCAGCCAGATATCCCACCATGCAACGTGCTTGCATTGCAGAGAGTGCAAGTTGGCTTTCAGGATGTCAGGCAGTGGTGTTGTGCTGTTTGTTGGTGCACAGTTGCCAGCAGGGCCTTGTGCTCCCCACAGCAGTAGCCAGTGTCAGCCATCTTGTCAGTTGTTTTGCACTGCCTGTGATGTGTGCATGGTTCATGGTGGTGTTGATGTGCGCATTGTGAGGGTGGGCAATTTCTGTGACTACGACTCCCATGATGCTATTGGCTGCACTGACTTGCCCAGCATACACAGTATTCCTTCCTTTCAGTGAGCTTCCCTGTGAGGTGGTGTTGTGGTGGTGGCTACATGTCTGACTGTGTTTGTTGGTTCTATTTGTGCCACTGCCTAGCTGTATTTGTTGTTAGGTTTGTACATGTCATGACACAGTTACATTTCACTATGAGCTGGCATGTATTGTGTTTATCTGGCTGACATACACATTTTGGGATGATCTGTTTTGGTTGGTGTGTATTTGCTAAGGGTGCATGGTTTGACTCTCCCCTTGACAGTGATGTGTGTGTATTGTGGCACAATATTGTGTACATTAGTTGTGTACTCACCAGGCTCTGGGATGTTTTCTAGTCCATAGACGCTCACTGGTGGTAGGATGGCCCGCACCTTCTCCTCCCAGGGCCTGAGGTATACTGGTTTGGCAGGAGGGCCACTGCCGGTGTGTTGGCTCAAGATGTAGTCCTTCTTCAACAGCTCCTTGACCCTCCTGCGCACGTCATACCACCTGTTCTGGATGTCTACCTTTGTGCGCAAACATGGTGATTGTGCGTTCACCCTGTCGACGATCCTCTCCCACATCTTGGTTTTCTGCGACATGGGTGTCTGTTGGACCAATGTGCCAAACAGCTGTGGCTCTACCCTGAGGATCTCATCTACCAGGACTTCCAATTCACTATCTAGGAACTTGTGATTCTTCTTTGGGGGCATGGTGTTGGGTGGTGCTGGTGTGTGATGTGTGTGTTGGTGTGCAAGTGAGGGTGTGTGAGTGTGTGTTTTGCTGGGTGTATGTGAGGGTGCTATTTGTTGTGGTGCTGCTGGTGTGTGGCTTGTGTGATGGATGAGCTGTGAGTGTGTGTGTGGTTGCTGTCTGTTGGTGTTGAGTGCTGGCAGGTAATTAGAATTTGCAAAGGATCATGGTAGGGATTTGTGTCCTTTATATGGGTGGAGTTGTGGGTGTGTCTTTGTTCCCTGTTTCCCCCAGTATTTATTTGCTTTGTGATAGCTTGTTTGGCCTTTTTTTGTGTCTTTTTTTTCCTTGGTTATTTTTGTGCATGTAGGAGACGTTCTTGTGACCGAGTCGGACCCTCCAGTTGTCTCGTGCGAGCCTCTCCTATTCGTTCACGCTGTGTTTGTGCTGTTTTCTGTGCTGCGTACGCGTCAGTCGCGTGGTTTTGGTTTGCTTCGGCTCGCAGTTTTGAATGCGTGTCGGTCGTGCGGCTTGGGCTCCGTGCGACTCGGTCGTGTTTTCCACGCGTTGCATCGTACTTGGCGGGTAGACGTTCGCGGGTACGTTTCGTTCGGGATTCTTCCTGGTGCGTGTCGGTCGGTTCGTTTCGCGTGCTTTTCCGGCCGGATGGCTGTTTTCCGCGCGGCTCGGTCGGTCGGCTTGTGTTCCGTACGAGTCGGTCGGGTTTAGCACACTTTTCATCGTACTTTGCGGGTCGGGCTGCACCGGTACGTGTCGGTCGGTATTTATTCCGGCTCCGAGTCGGTCGGTACGTTTTCCGGCCCGAATCGGAATCGGCCCCATAGTTGTTAAAAATATCGTTTTTTTAGTTAGTGTTATGTATTTTAGTATGTATTTTAAATGTATGTGCTATATTTATTTTGCCTAAGTATTGCAGTTTTTTTTATTGTATGTGTTACATTTTTAGAAGTTATACATTTTATTTTAATAAAATTTTGCGTTTTAGTTCCGTAGCGGGTTGTGGGTTTAAAGGGGAATAGGGTGGGAAGTAATTTAATTATAATAAATTGAATATTATTTTTTTTTATTATTATTTATTTAATTTTGATTTTATAGTGTTAATTATGGCAATTAATATATTATTAATTAATTAATAATTGGCTGTTAATTTGTATTGATTAATTGGTAAATATGTTAATTGTGTCATTTTTTAGGAGCGGGTTGTGGGTTTATAGGGGAATAGGGTGGGAAGTAATTTAATTATAATTAAATTATTAATATGTTTTCATAATTAATATTTATTAATGTAATATTTTATATTGTTCATTTTGGGAAATAGTTTATTATTTATTAATTATTAATTTGTTATGCATTATCTATTATTTATTAATTGGTAATTATGTTAATTGTGGATTAATTAGGAGTGGGTTGTGGGTTGATAGGGGAGTAGGGTGGGAAGTAATTTAATTTAAATAAATGTTGTAATATTTTTTATATAATATGCATTAATTATTATTTGATAGTGTTAATTGTGTGAATTAATTTATTAATAATTATTTCTATTTTGATTGTTAATTGTTATTAATTAAATAATTAATTGTTAAATAATTATGTTAATTTTTTACGAAATTGTTGGTGGCATTTATAGGGTAATATGGTGGGAGGTAATTTATTTTTAATTAATTAATTCTGTGTTAATTGATGCTAATGAATTAATTACATTTTAATTTTGTCATTAGTTTAATAAATTTGATGTGTGAGTTGTGGTGTATATAATGGTAAATGGTGGGAAGTAAATTTTTAAAATTAATTACTTATTTGTTGTTAATTGATATGAATTTAATAATGTAAAATTAGTTATGGAAATTGTGTAAATATTTTTAGGTGTGTGTTATGGTGTTTATTGGGGTAGATGGTGGAAAGTAATTTAGTTTACATTAATTAATCATTACTTGATCATTATTATTTATTAATTGTTAAAAAAATTGGTAATTGTTTATTTTTTGTTTGTTTGGGGATTTATGTTGTATAGCTGTAATGTTTGGTTACTACAATAATTTAGAACTTTTCATTAAATATGTTTTTTAATTATTAATAATTTTTAAATTGATAATTAATTGTGTTAATTATGGAGGTACACTTTTTTATTTAATTTAGATGTGTGTTGTAAATTGTGTGGTGTTATAGGGTAGGAAAAAATATTACATTTATGTAATAATTATTTTTTACATTACAATTAATTTCTATTATAAAATATTTATTTGTTTGATAATTTCTTGTTAAAATTAACAAAAAAATCTTTTTATGTAAATTTTATATTTTTCTACATTATTATATGTTTCTATGTTTTGTAAAAATTTATAATAGCTATGTTTTGTTTTTGGGTGTTTTATTATATGTTGTACAGTAGTTGGTATTTTGTTTGTTGTTAAATTTGAATTTTCTTAAGTGTGAATAGTAATTTTTACCCCTTTGCTATCCAACACTTTCCCTACTGCTGCATTCGCAGGAGTGGGAATAGTAATTTATACCCCTACACTATCCAACACTTTCCCTACTGTTGCACTCGCTGGAGTGGGAATAGTAATTTTTACCCCTACGCTATCCAACACTTTCCCTACTGTTGCACTCGCTGGAGTGGGAATAGTAATTTTTACCCCTACGCTATCCAACATTTTCCCTACTGTTGCCCTCGCTGGAGTGGGAATAGTAATTTTTACCCCTACGCTATCCAACACTTTCCCTACTGTTGCACTCTTTGGAGTGGGAATAGTAATGTTATCCCCTCCGCGATCCAACACTTTCTCTACTGTTGCACTCGTTGGAGTGGGAATAGTAAATTATTCCCCTCCGCTATCCCACACTTTCCCTACTGTTGCACTTGCCGGAGTGGGAATAGTAAATTATTCCCCTCCGCTATCCAACACTTTCCCTACTGTTGCACTCGCTGGAGTGGGAATAGTAATTTTTACCCCTACTCTATCCAACACTTTCCCTACTGTTGCACTTGCTGGAGTGGGAATAGTAATTTTTATCCCTACGCTATCCAACACTTTCCCTACTGTTGCACTCGCTGGAGTGGGAATAGTACATTATTCCCCTCCGCTATCCAACACTTTTCCTACTGTTGCAGTTATTGGAGTGGGAATAGTAAATTATTCCTCTCCGCTATCCAACACTTTCCCTACTGTTGCACTCGCTGGAGTGGGAATAGTAATTTTTCTCCTCCGCTATCCAACACTTTCCCTACTGTTGCAGTCAATGTAGTGTAAAATGTAGATCTAAAAATATTACATATTTTAATATTTTAATTTATGATATAATTTTTTTATTTTTATTTTTGTTACAGGTGTATGTATATATCTTTATTTATAAATTTTAATATATTTCTAACATTTTATAATTAATTAATTAAAATGATTATTTATTAATTATTTTTAAGTAAATATATATATATATTACATTTTAAATAAGTATGTTTAATTTGTTTTTACATTACATTTATTACTTATAACTGTTACAATATACAAATAAATAAAAATATTTTTTAAGTTAAATGTATTATTTAATTTATTTTACATTATTTTTTATACATATAAAAAAAAACTATATTTTCTACTTCGATATTTTTGACAACGATATTTTTTTTCTCGATATTTTTGTACTTACCATTATGAAGATGAGTTTGATATTTTTGACAACTATATTTTTGTCACGATATTTCTGTAGCTCGATATTTGTGTTGTCGATATTCTGTCAGTGATCCAAAATGTTATACTTTGGGCAACTGCACTTTAAAATACTTTTCCCCGTAGATCAGTAGAACCATATTGACATCGATGAGAGGCGTGATAAGTGTGTTTTCTGTGTACCTCTATTTGTCACATTGCATTTTTGTATGAATACACTGATGTGCGTATCTCTGGAGCAGACTGGAACTCTGTGTAAGTAGATCTATGTATTATTCAGTGAACTAAGTATATTTATGTAGCATTTCATATCGCTGTTGAGCCACCAGAGTATATTTGAGAATGACTAGCATGCCAAACCCTAGGTAATGTTCGGTTGGAAGTGCAGTGTTACCTATGAGGGAATCATGTTGATATATTGCATGATTGAACAGAGTGATGCTCTTACTTCTACATCAGTCAGTGTGTGGTTAGTGAGGTAAAGAGAAGGGAAAGAGAGATTGCATGAACTTTATGTTATTTGTGTCTGTTCTGGTTGGGAGGGGGTCAGTGGGGGCTGGCAGGGAATGCGGTGGCGGGGCCCCTCTGCTTCCCTGCCGACGTCCCAGAACAGATGCAGAAACTGGAAGCACACAAAGGCTCCCTCCCCTAAGCCAATCACAACACTGCAATGCAGTGTTGTGATTGGCCTGAGCACCGTGGTTCAGCGCTCAGATGGGGAATGGGAGCCTGGGCATGTTCCTCACCAGGCTGTGTAATGCAGTCTGGTGGGGAACATGCAAAGTGAGCATGACTGTTTGGTCGGCTCAAGATGGCCGGCCAAACAGTCATGCACACTTTGAGTGTGCCCACCACTGATCCCCCTGTGACCCGAGCCCGCCCCACCCTAAACCAGCCCCACAGCTACCAAAAATAAAATAATAATAACAAAGTTATTATCATTTAATTTTTTATTTTTTCACTGCTTTGAAATCAGTGGGGCGACGCTCCTCCGCCTTAGCGAAGGAGCCGCCCCTGGTGGAGGTAATGGTATCTACTTCTCAAGTTGCTGCAATTGGACAGCTGCATTTATGTCCCAACTAGAAAAAAGTTGTACAACACACATGTGAAAGTTTTTTGTGCCTACCAGTTTTGAGTGGGGCTACATTTCTAGTTATGGCCATCAGAGGCACAGTTAAGAAACCAGGATGTATGCTCTGTAGAGTCTATTCAGAATCCCTACCAATCAGCAGCAAAATGTATGCTCTCTGGAGCTAGCAGGCCCACACCCACTGAAAGCATAGTAAGCAGTGGGAAAGGTGTGGCGCAGCGGGGGCGGCTGATTCCGGAGTTTGGGGCTCACGGTTCGTTCCCCAGTGCCAGAGGCAGATCAGCTCAGCATTGTGTGACTCTGGGCAATAGCTCACTTAATCTCCCCGACGGCCCCCAGCACCTTCAGGCCCTTACAGGTGATTAGTTCGCACTTTACAAATACTGGGTTATGTTATTATAACATCAAGAGTGTATGAACTGCAGAGCCTATCCAGGAGTGGAAGTGCAACAACTGAGAGGACGGCACTGGTAACAGGCAGCTATCCTAAACACTTCTTGGAGTCCTCCCCAAAACAATGGAGGAGCAACTGAGAGAAATGTATAATGTACAATCTATGTAACCACTTCATACTTCTGATGGGACAGTGAGGAGCTTCAGTTTTGCACTGGGTTCCTGGGAGTTATTTTGTATTTCATGATTGGTAGGGTGTTGGTTGTAGCTTTGCTTATGTGGGAGGTGTTGGGTGAAGTTCATCATGTTTTAAGATATGCTCCAAACATAATATTGTGATTTATAACTGGGCTACTGGATGAGGTGTATGTGTGTTCTGCATGCATGTGAATACTTTGAGTATGGAGCTATATACATCTCTGCATCGGTAGTGTGGTATGTGTTTAAATCTCTCTGTGCACATGTATTTTCCTAGTGTTCTATTTATGTGTATTTGTTGATTTACTGTGAATCGGTATGACAATATGTTTGAATGAGATATACGTACAAAACAATGTTTACAACTTACTAACACACAAAAATCAGTTTGTGTGTATTTTTACATGTTTATTAACTATATTTGAGAAGGGCAGGCTCTGAATGTATGTACTTTAAAAGATGGGCACTGACAGCTGCAACTGTTTTGAAAGAGAAGCTTACAGTAGGTGAAACTCCATTAGGGATACTTACTAGCAGCAGAGGTCCTAAGCCTGAGGTACAAAAGCAAAACAACTCAGGAGAAGATGGGGTTAACGGATAAGAATATGCTTCCCTACATTATTATTTGAACTAACACCTTTAACTAATTCTTTACGTCGTCAAAGAGTTTCTTAAATTAAGATGCTCTTAAAATCAACAGTGTTTATCAGAGTGATTCGGAGCATGGGGCCCCCAAAAACTGGAGGGCTTTAAGAAACTTAGGGTCAGGTTGAATAAACTTTTTCCGGAAGTAATAGTTTAGTGCTGTTTGCTCCTACCTTTGACACTCAGGTCAATAGGACTGTGAGTTCTTGCTTTTTCATTATCAAATCCTGAAAAGGATTTTCCCTCTCATACCTGCTCAGAGTAGCAGTGGTTATTGCGTTAATTACATCGCACCTTAACTAATACAATGCTTTATACGTAAAGGTCAATTAGTCCTCGATTCACATACTGCAGGTCATTCAAAATGCAGAAGTGCACCTGGAACTGGATGTACTTAAACATCTTTCAGTCATGGATGGCATGCGCTCCTGTCACTGGCTGCCAGTTAGGAGGGTGTGTGATTTTTAAAGCGCTCTGCATTGTTCATTTGGCCCTTTTCCATCAAGGGCTGATGCCTCTGAGAACAACATTTCATTAGTATACCCTTAAGAGACAGCTTAGATCATCTTCTCTTAGGAAGGTGACCATTCCTAGATTCCAGAAAACCAGGTGGGGCAGTCGCTCCTTTTCAGTAGCAGCAGTCAAATTATGGAATACCTTGCCCACACACATTGAACTCCTATGTAGTTGTCCACAAGCAACTGAAAACATGGCTCTTCTCTCTCCCCTCATTGTAGTGCTCTGGTTTTTTGTGGCTGTTTTCTTCACCGGTGATAGCACTGGACGCCTGTGGGCATAATGTGCTTTGCAAATTAATTTTATTCATTTTTTTCATTTAGTGATAGGGCCTGAAAAAGTCTGCTTTAATTTATATTGGGAACATTTGCACATTGGTTCCTTTTGCAAGAACACTTTCAGAAGATGTGAGTGTTCATTCAAAATTATAATCCCATTCAACCCCAGTATTCCCATGTTCATCATGAAGACAGACAATCTATTGGCCTTTGGAAGTAAAAAAATCACTTTCCTCTTTCACAAGGGCATCCCGTTTCACCTTTCATTTGTCATTTTCTTCTTTCTCTTACCAAGCTCCTTATCTCTTTTCTATGAAAACCCGCAACCCCGTTCTTAACATTGTTTTATGTCTGCATTCTAGAGTGAGGTGTATATTGTTTTTGGCACTAAGGGTGATTTTGCATTTATAATCCTCGGAACATCCCTCATTCAGACGTGGGATGTGAAAAGTTAATAGTTCCAGGCAATAATATTGCCATCCTGCCAGCAACTAGTCCCCCCTTTGTCTCACTATCAGGGACGAACACACAAAGACCTACTGCCAACTGCACACAGTCATGTGACCCAGGACAGTGGCTTCAGGCACCTAATGGTTAGGACAAGAAAGTGCCAATTTTATAGATGGCATTTTCAGAATTGTGGCTTAGAATCTGATTTTACCTTTAAATAGCATTTTAGATTACAATTCTTTTGAGACCAAACATGAGATTTCTACCTGTTCCAAAACAAATGTTATCACATATTAAATATAATAAGTTAACCCAATGTTATACTATGTGTTAAACCCGGCGGTTTTGGGCTGGCTGAGATGCATTGAAGCCAGTCAGAATCCACTGTTCCAAACAGGATGAGTACGATACACTTGTCTACTAACCTGTGCTCACCCTCTTGTAGCTTGGCACTGAGCAGTCAGGCTTATCCTCGAGGCTTAAGTGTAAAATATTGGCACAACGCCTCCTCTTGCAACACACTGCATATGCCACAAATCCACAAATCCACAATTGTCTCTGCATTTGAAGGCCGAAGCCCCAGATTGGCCTTTGAAGATAGATCAGTTCAAAAGGCCACCTTTGAAATGCACAGGCCCTCTCTAAATGTTGTCCTCTCTGCCGTCCTACCCTGGGAGGTTGGATCACAATCTTTAGAGAGGGCCATGACCCTGCCCCTTGGAATGCAGGCAGCAATTCCACCCCATGTAACCATCCCAGTATAGCCCCTCAGAGTCAAAGGACAGCAGTTTCTAGTGAATGCCTAGTTTATGTCCTTCTATCAGGAATGCATAGATGTGGCTGCGCCCCTAGCACCCCGTTGTGAATTAGGAGACAGGACGCCAGGCACACAGAGCCACAAGCATCGAAATGCCCACTTTCCCAAAGTGACATTTACATCACCGTAATGTCGAGCCCTCTCCCACTACAGGAGCAGGTTCACCATTATGAACTGATCAATACCAAACCCTATACTGTAACTATTCTGCCAATAGGAAATAACACTCAATAGCCTTTCCCTACACCCCCCCAGGCCCGATCGTACTGAACACACCATCCGGTGTCATTTACGACTCTCGTAGGTAACACATGCACACACCTGCCCAACCTCTTCCCAACACCGCACCCTGTCACCAGTGAGAACTCTGATATAGCAGGAAACATGCAAAACCTTGGCACATAGCTTTTTAAATGCCAAACCTAGTAAGAGTAACCCGAGCACACAGGCTCCACCAGGGCAAACCTGTGGCACAATTAATGAGCTACCTCCGTGGATGGCACAACCAGTGTGGCAGGCACACGAAGGCGCATTCGAGATACATCCCCCAGGTATAGGTCTTACCCCATGACAAGGGACAGCTAACTCGAATCAGCCAACCATATATATACCGATCCACAGTATGTATATGACGAACACAGTGCTTTGATACTGCACGTCAGTGCCAAATGCGCTCAATCCTAAGCCAGCAAAATAAGGTAAAAATATGAGGATGGCAGCCAAAAAGGTTAGGGGAGACCACGTCAACAGATACCAGGTCTAACACTATGGGAGAGATATGCCTTGCAGTAGTGAAAAACAAGTGTAAGAATTTCTCACTACCAGGACATGTAAAACTTAAAGGTACATGCCCAACACTATAAATACACTGCACCCTGCCTAAAGACTGTCTAGGGCCTGCCTTAGGCATTATATGTATTAACAAGCATTGGTTAATGCATTAGGTTTTGCCTATGTGATTAATAATATATATATATTTTTTGGTAAGTTTTAAGTTGGTGAGCCGTTGTGCAATATAAGTCAAAGAAACTCCGTAAAAGTGTTATGACTTGTTTTTTGAGACAGGCAATATATTGTGCAGTATCTGGTGGTTACATAAAGCAGTCCTGTAACTTGGGTGATGTTGGCGCTATATACAACTGACCCTAAAAAAAATTGTGAAGAACAGATTTGAATGCGGAGGTGATTTGAGGGGTGTAGGGGACCTATGCAACTGTGTCAGTGAATTTGTCTACTGTGTTCTGTTTGAGCAAGGCAAATTATAAGATTTTGAAAGGTGGTGTGTAATAAATATTGTTGGGTGTAAGGTACTTTTTAGTAGCTGATTATGACATACTGAAAGTGTGTTGGATGTGTGAGGTGAAGACTGTCTATTGTACACTAGTTGCGGCGTGAGTTATGGATTTAGGTGATGTTTGTAGCACAGAATCAAGGTAGTGTCCCCCATGTGACACTTTGTTTCCATGCACACCAGACGCTCCCTTATTCACACCTCTACCACACAAAACTAAAGTGCTGAACCCATTTATATGTAATAATATATCATTTTATTGTTTTAGCAGTATAAATTGTTAAAAACAGTGCTAATTAATAAATAAAACATGGCCTGAGAAATTCTGGTACTGATCACAGAGTAATCTCTTGGTGTATATACAGGCACAGCTTATACATCAATGTACATAAATTAAAAACACATTAAATCATCAACATCACATTAAAAAAGCACATAAATATCTAACATGTAACTATCCATATGTACAGGTAAAATAACCAAAACCATAGAGTTGTCGACACAGTGTTTTAGTGGATGAAAGCTCATTAAGACCACCTTCTTCAGGACTTTTAATTACTAAACACCCTCATAATATCAGTTTGAATGAGAAATTTTATTAATGGGTACACGTGAGTTAGAACGATTGTGTAAATAGCAACTGAACTCTTTACATGTAATTGTGTCATTTTTAATTGGTAGTAATTATGTTTTATATCTTTACCAATAGCTTACTGTTGCCATAAAATTTGAGTCCTGAATAAGGTGGTCTTATTGAGCTTTCATCCACCGAAACGCCACGTCTACAACTCTATGGTATTGGTTATTTCACCTGTACATATGGATAGCTACATGCTAGATATTTATGTGCCTTTTTTTGTCAAAATCTATTTATTAAATGTTATTTCACAGATTACAAACAGTGCATAAAACAAAAACCAAAGTGCATTCAGGCTTTCTCTACAAGTGCTCGTACAAGTCCTTAGATATCTAGAATATTCACACAGTTTCACATTACACAGTGAACAGCTCCTGTATCTTAACTCAAAGAGGAGTTTTTGCACTAATGTGAAGAGTAACCCCCACAGCTACCATGTAGTATAAGCACAAACCCCCTGTATAGCTTCCGTCGTAGAAAACGCTTTTGGTGGATGAACGACTAAAACCCAAGTGGGTTAGTAAGGTTGCCTGTAACCAGCAACGTAGAGAGGAAAAGAATGAGAATCACAACAAAAAAGAAAAAGAACCCATCAACAACCTTACCCAGGGAGGTTTGTGAGTCAATGTAATGATCTGAAGGAGGGGGGGGAGCCAGACTTGAGCGGGAACCCCCCGCAGCCAGCACAGGGGGAACCGTAGACGGGGCAACACACCCGCGGTCTTAACCTAGAGAGGAGACGGGTCTTGGCTAAATCAGGAAGAGGTGTAAAGCTCGCAATCTCGGACTGCAAGCAAACAGGGGGAGACACTCTGAAAGGTAACTGACCAGGGGGCTCCAAACATATTCGAAGCCCTTGCGAGAGTCATCCGCTATGTCTGATAGGCGTTCTAGCACCAGTGCGCGCCACAAGCGGGCATGCCACTGGGTGAGCGAAGGAGCCTCAGGCTTCTTCCAAGCTGCGGCCAAAGCCATCTTCGCGGCACCCAAGCATAACCACATGATGGATCTATCCGCGTGTGTCTGGTACTTAAGCAGTGGATCGCGGATACCCAGCAGAACATGCTCCATAGAATCACCAATTGGGTATCCCAGAATGAGCTTGATCTGGGAGAGAATCTCCTTCGAAAAGGTCTGTATGACCGGGCAGTCCCACCAAATGTGTTTGAAATCCCCCAGGAGGCCACATCCTCGCCAACACTGATCAGAAGTGTCAGGGAATATGGAGTGCAGTTTGTGTGGGTGGAGATACCAATGATATAGTGTTTTATAGTGGGCTTCCCTCAAATACATGGACCGGTTAAACTTCGCTATATCTTTGTACAGGGAATCCCATTGTTTGTCCGAGGGTGGTGCTTGCAGCATGTCCTCCCAGAACATTCTGTGATGTTGTGTGCGGTGTGGAGATAGAGTGAGTAGAAGGGTATAAAGAAAAGAGATACACCCTCTCCCCATTGTGCCAGACCAAACACATTTTTCTAGTGGGAGTAATTCCCTTGTGGCCACTTGGCGAAATTGTGGCTGCTGGACCCAATGCACCAACTGCGTGTAATGGTAGAGCTCAGTTTGCGGTAGGTGGAAGCGGGACATGCAGTTGGTGAAGGAGCGTAATGTATCCCCGTGGAAAAGGTCCGATATCATGATGCAGCCGCCCTCTCTCCAGAGGTCGAAAGGCCCTTCTCGAAGAGCCGGAGGAAAGGCCGCGCTAAAATGAATGGGGGTATAAGGGGACGGGAACGTGGTCAGAGGCAGCGTTTTGGCCACCGTATCCCACACTTGGAGGGTTGTGGAAGTTGGAATACTGAGGTAGGCGTTGGCGGACCTATCTGATTTGTGTCTCCAGGGTAAATCCCATATAGTTCTTCCCGTCACCTGTCAATCGATATGGAGCCACAACTTCTCTGATTCTCTAAGTGACCATTCACTCAGTACCCGTAATTGTGCAGCCCTGTAATAAATTAAAAGATTCGGAAGGGCAAGACCCCCTTTAGTGCGCGGCCTCAGCAATAGGTGGTATGAGAGCCGGGCTCTCTGGCCTTGCCAAATGAAATTGAGAAGCATGGTTTTTAATTCATTGAAGAGACCCTTATCAGGCGGGATGGGGAGCCCCTGGAAGAGGTAAAGAAGACGGGGTAACACGTTCATCTTGGTCGTATTAATCCGACCAATCCAGGAGATATAGGCCGCACTCCATTTTTTAAAATCAGCGGCGAGTTGTCTAAGCAGGGGTGGGAAGTTGGCCCTATATAAATCGTTGAGGTTGGGGGTAATTTGGACTCCTAAGTAAGTGATGGCTTTGCGGGCCCACTGGAAGGGAGACAATTCTGCTAGCACTTGCTGAGTCTCCGGAGGCAGGGTAAGATTTAAAATGAAAGATTTGGAGGCATTGACCTTGAAACCGGACACAATTTCGAAGTGCTCCAATTCCTGGCTAATTTCAGAGAGGGAGGTAGTTGGGTTGGTAAGCGGTAGGAGGACATCGTCCGCAAACAGGGCTATTTTGTGATCATCGGTCCCGAATCTGATCCCGCTAATCTTCTGATTTGTCCGCACCCTCACCGCAAAAGGTTTGATGCTGAGGGCAAAGAGCATCGGGTATAGAGGGCAGCCCTGTCTAGTCCCTCTGGCTAAATTAAAAAAATCAGAGGCCACCCCATTGACCACAACCCTAGATCTAGGGGCACTAAAATTTGCTTTGAATCATTCCTAAGAAGGCCTCACAGAACCCGAATCGACGCAGAGAAAGCCTCAGGTAAGCCCAGTAAACCCGGTCAAAGGCCTTCTCCACGTCGAGTGATAATAAGGCGGCCGGGATGCATTTTTTTTGGGCCTTGTCTATAGGGTGAAATATTCTTCGGAGGTTGTCATGGGTCTGGCGCCCTTTAATAAACCCCGACTGATCGGGATGTATGAGGTCAGGGAGGATTAGCTCGAGCCTAGTGGCCAGTATCTTGGAGTAAAGTTTTGCGTCCAAATTGAGGAGGGCGATGGGTCAGTAGGAGGAGCATTTTTGTGGATCTTTCCCCGGCTTCGAGATAATGGAGATCAGGGCTTCTCCCATGGTCGGTGACACCGCCTGGTGAGTCGCAATAGCGTTGAATAAGACAGTGAGGTGGGGGGTCAAATCAGCTGAGAACGTGCGGTAAAACTGCACTGTAAACCCATCGGGGCCTGGTGCTTTATGGCATTTTAGGGAGTCGATAGCAGCCTGCACCCCTTCCGCAGTGATCGCCCCTCCCAAGGTATCGTTGGCGGAGGCTGGGACCTGGGGAGGTCAAGAGTGTCTAAGTATTGTGTTTGATCAGTCTCCCTGAGAGCGTCAGCCTGATATAGCGTGCGATAAATCTCATGAAAGGCCCTTGCTTTCCCCTCTTCACTAACGTGTATTGTGCCATGCCCGTCAGTGATTTGCTTCACAAATTCCTTCTCCTGTTTGACCCGCAGTTGCTTTGCCAGGAGTGTGCCCACCTTGTCCTTCCCCTCATACCCACGGGCTTGAAGCCTCAGGATCGTCTTCTCGGCTCTGTTGGTATAGATAGCGTTGAGTTTCCCCGTAAGAGCCGTGACCTTTCTGAGAGAAGGAGCCGAGGGGGTATCCTTGTGAATCCTTTCCGCCTCTAACAGCTCCTGCTCCAAATCTAGCCGCTCCTTAGTCTGGAGTCGTCGGAGGGAGGTGGCTAGGGAGATGCAGTGACCCCTTATATGCGCCTTAAAGGTGTCCCAATTGTTTGTCGGGGATGTGTCCCCGGGATCTTTGAGAAGGAAGAAGTCCCTGATTGCTTTGCGGAGATCATCTCAGTGTAGTCTATCCCTACATAATACCTCCGGGAAGTACCATCTGGACAGTTTGGATCGTGGGGCCGGCCAGTTTAGGAGACAGGTCAGAGGAGCATGGTCTGAGATAGCCATAGGGAGGAGAAGGGAAGTTGTGACCGAATGCAAAAGCGACTGGCTGAGAAAAATATGATCGATTCTCAAATATGATCTGTGAGCATGAGAGAAGAAAGAGAAGTCCCTCGTGTTAGGGTTGAGGAATCGCCAGATGTCAATTAGGCCCAGTTGTTGTATTGATTGTTTGAGTGTTTTAGTGAACACACCTTCTCCCGCTCTATGTGAGTGCGTTGTGTCCGCGTGCGGATCCCAGATGAGGTTAAAGTCCCCCAAGATAATTATGTCCCCAGATGCAAACCCCGCCAAGGAGTCCAAAAAGTGAGAGACGAAGTCTGCCTGTCCTGCGTTGGGGGCATGTATTGAGACTATTGTGCAGGCCCTGCCCATTAACAGCCCTTTGACCATGAGGAATCTACCCTCCCTATCTTTCTGCGTGGCCTCGTGAAGGAAATGTGCGGAGGAGTGAAACAGAAGGGCCACGCCGTTTTGCTTATTAGGACTAGTGGACTGGTATATTAGGGGGAAATGTCTATGCTTTAGCCTGTGCTCTTCTCCCTTCTTGAGATGGGATTCTTGAATCGCCACTACTTGCGGACCGTGATCTCCTAAGTATTTCCAGAAGCGCTGCCATTTGTTAGGGGAGTTCAGGCCCCTAACATTCCAGGAGAAAAGTTTAACCCCATCTCCACCCTCGCAACCAGCCAAGCGGTAGTTGGGCCCCACACCCCTCAATCCCCCTCATCTCCCCTACGCTGCACTCCCCGGGTAGAACAAGTAAAAACAGAATAAGAACAGTAAAGAACAAGAATTGCATAGAGTGCAACGTAGTCCCTAAGGACTTCATCTTTGAGTAGTTGTCGGGGCAGGACCATTCCCGCACCCAGAGTCCCGCAAGAGTTCCATGAGTGATTGTTTCTCTGGGGGTTCTTGAATTAGAACAAGTTAGTAGGGTCGCCCTTGCTCAACCGTGCGTCCAAGTGATCGCTTCCTAGAAGACCCCGAGAGTCACAAAGTGGGGGGCCATCCCCCCATTGCTTAGCAGGCCGCAGTCCAAGGGGCGTCGGGGCCGCCAGACAGGAGTTCGGGAGACAATAGTTCGTTCAGCGCAGAGCAGCCCTCCAAGGCAGTCAGGAGAATGAGAGCAGCGTTTGCGCAGTCCATTCATGACGTCTTCTTGTTAGACCCAGTGGTCTTCTGCCAGGCTCCAGGGGTGCCCCGGTTCGTCCGCCTCCCCCGGCTTCCTCTTGTGATGTGAGGTTTTTGAGTGGTGATGATCAACCCAGCCCCAATAAGGCTGCCGCCCCCTCGACCTCGGAGGAGTGGTGTTGTTTGTTGTTTAGTGAGAAGGCAAGGCCAAAGGGGTATGTCCATCTGTATTTGATTTGTCGCTCTCGTAATGCGGAGGTAACAAGGCGAAACTGTTGGCACCTCATCAGCGTGGCCTGAGCGACGTCCTGAAAGAGTGCACAGGACGCCCCCTGATAGTCTATCGCGTCTCGTCCTTGGGACTTCACCTCGAGGTCGATGGTACGGGTCCTCACAGAATCCACATCTGCCCGCAGTTCACTCAGTTTGGCGCCCATCTCAGATTTGAAGGCGTCAAAGGAGGCGTTGATGTCTGCCTTGATATCGTCTCCCAACTCTCTTTTGAAGTCCCGAAGCGTCGCCAGCGCCATCCCTCCCGCCTCCTGACCACACTCCGGTTCTGGTCCATCCCCCGCATTGGAGGACCCAAAGTAGCTGGAGACCTTGTTGGGCTGGACTTTTTTGGGAGGCATATGGTCAGCACCAAGCCCTTCCCTTCGCCTGGGCGTGCAAGCTTCACATGGGTAGGAGCGGCCTGGTCGTGTCGCCCTGCGGCTAGCTGGGAGGTCTCCCGGGCGCAGTCTCCCCTCCTCTCTCTGTAAGCGCCTCCTGTTGCTTCGGAACTCCCAGCTAGAGCAGCGCCCAATTAGTTGTGGAGCATCAAGGGAAACAACGTGCTCATCGAGTGGTAGAGGCTAGGGCCCTCAACGCCATCTTAAGATCAGGCATGGGGTCAGGCAGCTCCCTCCCAGGCCCCCAACTCCTCCGGCACATATCGGGGACCGAACAAGGACCCCCCAAGCAGATAATAGTTGATGCGCCCGCTGGGGAGCGACAGCCCCTAAAGAACTGTGCTCGGGCACTATCGCAATGTTGAGGGGGGCAGTCACTCTCACCAGCTCAAACGATGGGCGAGTTGCTCACAGGACACCCCCGTTGTGACCGATGTCGCCGGGGCTCAGCCTCTCCCTCCGCAGGTGCCCCCAGGCTCCTGGTGCACTCCGCTCCCCCGGGGGGCCGCTCAGCCCTGGGCCCACGCTCCGGAGGAATCCGCCATTTTGCACCAGCCGAGGTGCTGCCCGCGTTGTCTCCACGTCGTCGCCTTCTCTGCCCCACTGCGCTCCCACGCTCGGACAAGTCCTCAGGGGCCTGGGGACAAGCCGCCACAGTCTCGCACGTCAGCTGCCAGATACAGGGTCACAATCCGGAGCGGCGCCATCTACACCGGCGCCCGACCGCCATGATGATTGCGCGGCCGTGCACCGGGTCCGTTCTGCCTGTGTCGCTCCGGGCGTGCCCCCAAGTATATCAAGCCACCAGAGTGAGCTCTAAATGATGGGCGTCCAGACTCTCGTCGCTCCCATCATCTGCACGAGCCTGGATGCCGAGGAGAACGCTCGAGCAGGATTCCGATGCGGGAGCCGAGCACGATCACGTCCTCGTGGCCATGATAGTTGGCCACGCCCCCCTTTATGTGCCTTTTTAATGTGATGTTGATGATTTAATGTGTTTTTAATTTATGTACATTGATGTGTAAACTGTGCCTGTATATACACCAAGAGATTACTCTGTGAGCAGTACCAGAATTTGTCAGGCTATGTTTTATTTAATAATTAGTACTGTTTTTAACAATTTATACTGCTAAAACAATAAAATGATATATTATTACATATAAATGGGTTCAGCACTTTAGTTTTGTGTGGTAGAGGTGTGAATAAGGGAGCGCCTGGTGTGCAAGGAAACACAGTGTCATGTGGGGGACACTACCTTGATTCTTTGTTAATTGTCCCAGTCCCCTACGCTGTAAGGGTACCTCTCACGTTTTTGTGGAGATATTTGTAGCACAGCCATAGCCGATTGTAAGTCAAATCATAGGAGTCTGGATCACTGGGCAGGTAGGTGTTTGTATGTGTATGAGTAAGTGTGAGTGATATCTTCTATTTCACAATGTCACAAACTGAACTACTTATGGGATAATATTGTGTTCTATATTATTGCAAGGAACTACTCACAAGTTGAAAAGTGTACAAGGCCATGATTAAAGACACAGCCTTGAGTTACTACTATGGTGACCATGTTGGCTGCTGTTAAACAAGTATAGATCACACACTTGAAATATACAATCCCTTTACTACACTATAGACCGCATCAGTGCTTAATCTGTTAAAAAAAAGTAAGTGCCAGGGCTCTTCTCAAGAGGCTGCTGCCGCTTGCGCCACCCAATTGCCCTTGCATGTGGTGCGGATGACAGTACTAGCTACTAACCATAGCACTCCCACAACTGTGACCATTCTGTGAATATTCCACGCCACCCAAAGATGAGAATTGCATAGGCAGCCGGTATTACTAATTTTAATGTATATTCAAGTACTAAACACTGTTGTTGTGCTCCTCTAAAAAATCAGACAGACATCACCACCATGTGGTGGACTGTCAATAGTGTTGATGTTAAGAATTAAGTGCGGATGCTGAAAACTGAAAACCACCGGCTCAAATTAAGCACATATACCACCCATGTGTACTTGGTAAACCTTTAAGCCTCACTGGGTGAAATGCCTTAACCCACTCGCTCAAATTGTCAAGGAACGTATAGTGCTGTGTACAGACTACTCAAGACTTCTTGGTATGTAACCATTTCCAAGCTGGAGAAACCCTGTTGGATGTTTCAGCAAACCGGGGGGCGTTAAGAAAAGTGGGTGTTAAAGCTGTGCAGGGTGTTAAAAAATTAAGCATGACAGGAGAGGCATGAATGAGGTGTATGTTACAGTAGTAACAAGCAGTAAACTAATTCTGGTTACAAAATATATTTTGTTCTGGTTGTGGTGTTTTCTAGACTGTCCCAATAGCATTTTGCTTGTGTACATATAAAGGTACTTCTTTTACCTCCCAAAAAAAACGTTTTGGTGAAGGAAATACCAGCGTACTCCTCTGTCATGTCAGAAATAAAGATACAATAGGCGCAGAACATACCATCGCCCAATTTAGATACAATCAGTAAATTAGACTTCTGCAACACCGAGGTGGTTCCTTGGCAACATTGAATAAATATATGATGTCGGGAGAAGGAAGTTAACTTCAGCAATAAATTAGTTTCAAGTACTGCAGTATGAGTTTTTCCAATTAAGGCATGTAACAAGCAAGTGGGTATGTTAGTAACATTAAAACGTAAACCAAAACTGACATGGACTTGTGCGGCAATTCTCTAAAAAAGAACTTCCTAGTAAAACAAACTAACATACAACAGTGGAAATCGGGGCAGTTTTTCCAGTTGCGCTGTCTAGTAAACCAGGGGACGTCCTGTGATATTTAGTATTATTTTACAGCGTAACCGTCAACTGCTGGCAGTACAGTACATCATAGCAAGTGAATGGCAACATTTCCGGAATACAACTGAGGAGGAAGCACTGGATGTGGAGGGTTGGAGGGCTGTTTAGTGTAGATTAGAACTGCAGGGGTCAGAT
This sequence comes from Calotriton arnoldi, assembly GCA_963921515.1. Taxonomy (NCBI): domain Eukaryota; kingdom Metazoa; phylum Chordata; class Amphibia; order Caudata; family Salamandridae; genus Calotriton; species Calotriton arnoldi. Next base: position 1,339,605 of record CAWUFW010000934.1, read on the forward strand.
TAGAGAGAAATGTAGCCACCGAGCTGAAACAAACACGTTAAATACCAGCGCAGTGAGAATATTGCCGGTGGAAATACCAACAAGGATGTCATCATGGCAAACGAACAGTAAATCCAATCAGCCTTGTTTAGGAGAGGAGAAAGGATTTTATCACTGCCAGTGACCCCTTCTGTAAACATTTTACAGCTCTCTGCGTGTTTGAGTGACGATAAAGCCCTGGCAACTACACTGTGAATGCATGCAGCCAAACGCTGTAAATGTGTGCAGCCAGATGGTGTAAATGCATGCAGCCACAGCAAGATAACTAAAGGTAAACAGCAAACAGCAAACACTGTGCAGTCTTAATAAAATAAAAAATACGTTCCAGCCACCAAAGTGGAGCAGAGCTGATGAGAATGAATTGAGCTACCAGATACTGATAAGGGAGAACACTTCAACCAATAGAAATGAAGGAAAAGTAAAGTGATAAGCACACAGACAAAACACAAGTGAAGGCGGAATGTAAGCCCCTTTTAAGATATATGCAATACAATAGATTTCACAAGCTCAGCGCAATCGCTATGTAGGCAAAACCTAAAAAGGAAGGTTTAGGTCTGGCAAAGTGGTTATTTTGTCCAATCAAATTGGCAGTTTAAAACTGTACACAGGCAGCAATGGTAGGCCTAAAACATGTTTTAAAAGTCTACTTAAGTGAGTAGCACAATAAGTGCAGCAGGCCCACGAGTAGCATATAATTTACAAGCCCTGGGTTTATGCAGTCCCACTGTATTAGGGACTCATAAGTAAATTAATGTGCCAATTGGGTATAAGCCAATGTTACTATGTTTAGGAGAGAGAGCACAGGCACTTTAGGACTGGTTAGCAGTGGTGAAGTGCACAGAGTTCTAAGGCCAACAAAAGCTAATTTCATCAAACAGGAGGGGAGTTGGCAAAATGTTAGGGGATAGAGCCCCCTAAGGCTGTCAGGTCTAACACAACCATTGCCACATAAGAGTATCAATATGCACATTCATAGTGTTCACTAAAATTGAAAGGAGATGGCATTATTGACTGCACCATATTTAGTTGTTATTGTCAAATGTGCTTCTTTTCAAGTAATCTACATTAAATATCTAGGTATTTGTTGTGACATGCAAAGCACACACTTAGCAAAGCATCAATGTTTATCTCTTGCTCTATTCATTTGTGTTTTTCTTGATTTTCGGCTAGCCAATGTTGTTGCGTTGACTTGCTGAGACGGTTTGTTTTTCAGTCAAGTAGGCTGGTGAGTCATGACTGTATTGCAGATGATGCAAAATGTCTTGAATAAGATGTGGGACTAGAAAGACACTCATTGTAGAAACCTCACAGTAGTAGTGAGGTGATCATATTTGGTATCCTGTTGGTGTGGCGGATTGTGGCGTGCAGGACATTCTTTACTGAGGTCAATGTAGACAAGAATTTCCAGAGGGGGTGGTGTTGTACTGGTTTGGCGATGGTTGCCTGGTGTGCAGGTGCTGATTAGATGAGATGATGTCAAAGTTCAGTGTTTATGGGAATGTGGAGGGAGACACTGTTCTTGCGATGAAATTTGTGTTAAATTTGTGCCTTGTGTTGTTGTCAGTGATGCCTGCAACATTCCATAATGCTGAGTCTCTGCTGAGGGCATGAGTTATAATGTCTGATGCTTTGATGGTTTGTGAGTAGGTTCTGTACGTATGACAGTGCTATGATAATAAGAGTGAATCTACTTCATGTGCTGTTTGCATATGATGGTAAGGAAGCAGTATGTTTCTGGGTACCTGCTAATAAAAAAATGTGAGGTAAAACACAGCATAGACTCAGAAATTTGGCCCTTCCTTATCCGAAGATGGCTTAGCAGAATATGTATTATTATTATTATTATTTATTTATTCGATCAAAAATAAGATCATTTACATCATAAAAGAAACATTTCATAAGCATAAAAACAGTTAAAATTTGACATTACAATGCATCATATAAAATTATGTTTTAAAACAAGCTATCACAGCGACTAGCAATGTTAAAATTTTGAATTAATTCCACCTCTTGCAGGGTAAATTGAAGTAGACTTCTTTTCCCATGTTCCTGAGTAAATTCACTAATAAAATTCATAGTTCTATTCCCTGAGGTCAATTTAATGTACATTTTCATATCAAATTCTCAGAAACATTTTTGATCATTTTTGACCTCTTCCACCAGGCAAAGAGCAGAAATCTCAAAATTCCAAATACGAGCCACCTTGTGTCTGACCTGAAAATACGTAGAGCTTCACTGGGGCGTGTAAAAGATAATAAACGGCAGGCAGGAATTATCCAGAATTTCCGAAGGTCAACATAGGAGGGGCAAAAGAAAAGAAAATGATCAAGGGTCTCGGGAGAAGTGTGACAGGTAGGGCACAGTGGTGTTACAGACACATTTTCCCAGGTGCTTCTTCTTAAATTTAAAGGGAGAGCTCCGTATCTAAATTGGATGTACAGGTCTCTTGCCTGGGGGGGTTCGATGCCATCCAAGAACATTTCGAAACCAAACCATCCTTTAATGTTTAAAAACTAGAGGTTAAAGTGCCATGTGCATTACCTTCTAAACTTTGTAAGTCCATATACTCCCAAAACCTTTTTTTAAGAAGGGGAACCATTGATTTTATTATAGACCCTGGCTCCTCCCAGATACACCCCAACCCTAGTTTTATAAACCAATTCTTGATCATGTTGAACCACTTAATACGACCTGTTTGTTTATGCAAAGCAATTAACTCTTCCAGGGCCTCCTTTACCGGGACCTGTGTGTTACTAGTCCATATCCTTATCCAAAAGAGGAGAGCTCTAAGAATAGCAAAGTGGTTAATAGGTTTAAGACCAAGATCAAGTCTAAGTGGCAGGAGGGGAGTATTCACAGGTAGGTTCAGGGTCGCCCTAATAAATTTATTTTCAGCAAGGGCTAGATCCTTCAAATTTTCCAGCCCCCATAACTCGGCCCAATATAGGGCTGCTCCTAGACCTTTAGCCCTATGAAGTTCCAGAATGGGCGAGAGCGGCCGATATGGAGACGCCCTAGCCCTCCGGACTATTGCACAATCGGCATGTTGGAGGGTCAGAGTGCTCTTTTCAATTTGTGGTGTCCAGACCAGCCTGTCGCTAATGCGTACTCCCAGATAATCAAATGCCTTAACCTGCTCTAAGGTTTGTGTGCCCAGCATTAATTTACCCTTGTGGGATTTATAGGGGTTAAATGTCATATATTTAGTCTTGGAGCAGTTTATTTCTAACCCCCTATCCTTACAGGCTTTGTCAAATTTGTTCAAAAGATTCTGGATCCCCTTAGGTGTTCTGGCAATGAGTAACGTGTCATCTGCAAAGAGCAGACATGGTACTGCACTGCCTGCTAATTTTGGGGGGTCGCCACCACAATTATACAGCTCTCCTATTAACCCATTAATATAGAGGGTAAATAATGTTGGGGCAAGGACACAGCCTTGGCGTACGCCTTTACGAACCGGAATATCTTTTGAAAGACTACCATCAGAGTCCCACCTGACCTTTGCGTAAGTGTCGTGGTGTAGATGGATCAAGATGTTAAGTAAATATGATGAGAGTCCTAGTTCTCTCAAGGCTAGCCAAAGTTGGGTGCGATCTATAGAATCGAAGGCTGTTTTTAGATCCACAAACACAACATACAGGTGGCCTCCTCTAATGGTTACTTCCTTCCATATTAACAGAAGAAATCTAAAAACTTGGTCTGTGGTGCTTGTAGAGGCCCTAAATCCTGCCTGTAAATTTGACAAAACATTATTTTCCTCGATCCAATTCTGGATCCTGGTTAGAATAATTTTACAAAAGATTTTTTGGGAGACATCTATAAGGCTGATAGGCCTGTAGTTTTCGGGAGACCCTTTGTCTCTCTTTTTATAGATAGGGATAATCTCAGGGCCCCTCCAGGTCGCCGGAATTTCGCCACCACCAAAATGGCATTGTAGACCACTTGGAGCAGAGGTCTTCATATTATGGGCTCAGCCTTATACATATCTCCCGGGAGCTTATCTAGGCCCAGGGCTTTCCCGTTCTGTAAAGATTTTATAGCTAAGGTAGTTTCATCTGGGTAATAGCAGTCTCCTCAGTTATTGTGGAGTCTAGCAATATCATTTGTGGGCCTGGGTCATGGGCACCCCGTTGACCTGCATATAACTGCTCAAAATACTCCTCCCACACATGGGGCTGTATATGCAAGTCAGTTTCAGTTTTCAAATTGGGTGACCCTTTTGACAGAAGTTGCCAGAACAATTGGCTATTCTTCTGCTTCGATGCATCTACAAGTAAGCGCCAATTTTCTGTCTCCCAGTCCCTTTTTGCCTTAGCTTGTGCTAGTTTATACAGCTTCCTGCTGTTTTTAATGTCTATAGGAGATTTTGACTTCACCGCCACTATTAGATCGTCCTTGGCTTTTTTGCAGGCCTTATTGAACCATGGAGCAGTTCTCCTTGTGAGTAGATCTTCATTACATTGTTTGTTAAAGAATGATCTTATTGTGGTGGTCAGTTGCAGGAATATGGCCATAGTGTCATCTATACTAGTAGCGGTATTACTCAGGTCGGGGAGAATCTGCTCAACCTCAGAATATATTTTAGGGAGAGTGGTTGGATCAGCCAGTATCAGTGGCCATTTAACTCTTTTGTTATTATTACTAGTGATTACTGGGGCGCTCTTGACCCAGGGCTGTCCATATAATAGCGCTGGGCCAGACAACGTGAGTGCCAGGGCAATATAGTCGCTATCTTCCCGGATTAATACGACCATACCTTTAACACTAAACCAGAGTTCAAGATCGACGAGAATGTAGTCAATCCTGGTCTTAGTTTCCCCCCTCTTAAACGTATGGCATGCTTCTCTGTCAGAACCTGTCCGACCGTTGCAGGCGCGGACCCCATAAGTAATAGTGAATGATAGGACCTGTTGCCCCACCCTAGTACATTTCTTGATGGGTGGTATCTGGAGCTTGGCAATCCCTCTGGCTTTATCTCCATCTGATATTAGCTCCTGTATATAATCAACAGGTTCAAAGGTTATGTTGAAGTCGCCTGCGTCTATAAGTTGGTGATTCCCCTTAGCTATATCAAGATAGTTGGTTAGCATTGTTATTGTGCTAGATAGCTTATGGGGACTACTAAAACGATTATAGATGTTAAATAACCTAACTTGGATATTCCCTTTCAAAGAGGACAGTTCCAACCCAAGTATTTCCTCAGAACCAAGGTGTAAAACCTTAATTTTGCAGGCTAGTGTTTTTTTAACCCAAATTAAAAGACCACCAGCTGGACGGCCGACTGTTGACTGCTTGGCTTCAATGCTGTAAGTGGTGAACCCCATCCTATGAACCCGCCCTACCGCCCAGGTTTCCTGTAGTAGGCATAGATGGAAATCATCCACTAGCTTGCACCAGTCAGGGTCAATTAGTTTGGGCTTTATTACAACAATGCAAAGAGGTATCGAGTAATTACTGATGCACCTATCCTAGACTGTATGGTTTATGTATATCATAAGCTACTCGGGTGCACAGAACCTAAGGCTGAATACCTCTTAAGCCTTTTAGGATAAAAAGATCCTACTCATAAATTGCAAATAACGATTCAGCACTCCTCTTTATAAGAAAAACAATATATTCTAATAAGTACAAACAAGGTGAAAACAGAAAGAAAGAGAACATTCATTCAGCAGGTTCTTGTTTCTTTTTTTGTTCTTTATTGAAATAATTTTTCTTCTTTAAAAAAGCAACTGTAGCTAACGCGTTTCGACTCGAAGGTCTTCTTCAGGGCCTAATCAATAAATGAGATATGTCTCTTGTAAATAAAAGATGACTTTGTTTCTTGCTCTAGATGTGGGACTTTTTTGTAGTATCTCTTAGTTCCTAGGGTTTGCCCACCGAGAGTATAAGTTGCTTCCTTAGTTGATCACAATCACGATGTCCAATTTTCCACGGACATTGGTAAGTTCCCAATGCTCATTTGTTCTGTTGTCGGACCGCTCTCACCGTATGGATTCCCGTCATTATCATGTCCGACAACAGAACAAATGAGCATTGGGAACTTACCAATGCCCGTGGAAAATTGGACATCGTGATTGTGATCAACTAAGGAAGCAACTTATACTCTCGGTGGGCAAACCCTACCCTACCATGTTCCCAATAGAGGTTGCATGTGAGGAACTAGGCCTGGTTATGCTAGGGGGCGAGCTTACATTCCCCAGGTGTCTAGTACACAGGGGCCCTGAGTGCCTTTGTGATACTACACTGGCGACATTTCTAGGGGGACCATTATTCACAGTACAGGTTAGTGGATCGACATCTATTGCTGTGGACCCCTCACCAGAATTTGTACCCCCCCGGTGGTCTGCTCCCCCGTCCAGCACTTTCCTTTTAGCCCCTGCCCCTGATGATATATCAGCAACCAAAATATAAATTGATTCCATAGTTGACTCCAGTTTATCAAGTCTAGCTAGGATAGGTAAAAGGTTTTTGGCAATAGTTTCTTCTAGAAAAGATGTTAGTGCCACAAAGGTTTGCGGGGATAGTTCTTCGTGGTGGTGAGGCAAAATTGAGTTAGAGCCACTTGTAGGGGGTGATCTTTGTAATGTTTCAGCGGGGACTTCTGGGGTTAGGTCCTGGATCTTTTTCATGGATCTAGTCCGTGTTGACCGTGGAGGCTCCAGGTGTGTCGCCTTTTTTTTCCTTTTTACTGAGGTTTCGCGCACTGGTGAAACTAAGGGTGGTGAACAATGGTGCTGGGCGAGAGGTGAGACAAGTAGACTTCTGGTGGATGCATGATTATTTTGACCAGTGTCACTCGTTTGGGCAATGTGTGCATCAGCCACAACAGTTGGGTCAGTAATAGAACCAACCGGGCCCCCTCCCACCGACAACCGACGTTCCGCAACCTGGATCTGCTTATCAATAGCCTTTGCAGCCCGGAGAAGAAAACAATCAAGTGTGGAGTTTGTCAGGGCTTTTGGTGTAGCCACCTTCCCCCCCAAAGATTTCAAATTTGCCGCCATTCCAATGGAATTGAATTACATGAGAAGAGTGTGCTTACTTGAGCAGGAGGAGCAGGAAAGAATTGTTCTTGACGCCCCATGTTGAACGACCAGTAATAGCGCCGGGTGGGTATCCAAGACCAGGAACCAAGAGACCAGGCCCTGCCCCGCCTCTTTCTGCCGCTGACGGGCGCAGACGGTCTGGACCAAGGAACAGGCAAACAGCAAGCTGCCGGTGAGAAGCGGGTCCCGCGCTGCGGGAGCCCGCGGCCGGTAATAAAGTGCCTCCTGGCGCTGCTCTGTGATGCTGGCGGCCGGGCGCCGCAATAGGGCAAGGCAGGCTGGTTAATGTGGTCCCCCTGGACCAAGGAACAGGCAAACAGCAAGCTGCCGGTGAGAAGCCGGTCCCGCGCTGCGGGAGCCCGCGGCCGGTAATAAAGCGCCTTCTGGCGCTGCTCTGTGACGCTGGCGGCCGGGCGCCGCAATAGGGCAAGGCAGGCTGGTCAATGTGGTCCCCCCTGGACCAAGGAACAGGCAAACAGCAAGCTGCCGGTGAGAAGCGGGTCCCACGCTGCGGGAGCCCGCGACCGGTAATAAAGCACCTTCTGGCGCTGCTCTGTGACGCTGGCGGCCGGGCGCCGCAATAGGGCAAGGCAGGCTGGTCAATGTGGTCCCCCCTGGACCAAGGAACAGGCAAACAGCAAGCTGCCGGTGAGAAGCGTTCACTAAAATTGAAAGGAGATGGCATTGTTGACTGCACCATATTTAGTTGTTGTCAAATGTGCTTCTTTTCAAGTAATCTACATTAAATATCTAGGTGTTTGTTGTGACATGCAAAGCACACACTTAGCAAAGCATCAATGTTTATCTCTTGCTCTATTCATTTGTGCTTTTTTTGATTTTCGGCTAGCCAATGTTGTTATGTTATGTTATGTTGTTATGTTAAGATGACTTGTAAAGAGCACAGCTGCCCCAGCAACGGGGCGTCCCGGCGCTGAGCATAGTAGCAACTGACAGCAAGTATCCATCCTGAAAAGAGAGGGCCAGAGGAGACATAGTGGTTAACAAAGGGGGAGAAAACCTAATGAGGGAACAGATGGGTCTTTAGTGCTTTTCGAAAAGCCAGATAATTGTCCATGCTCCGGATATGGGCCGGGAGACCATTCCAGAGCTTAGCAGCCAGAGCGCGAAACGAGCGTCCACCAGCACGGGCCCTCTTCACTCGTGGTATAGAAACCAGCTGTTTGCCTGCAGAGCGCATTTGTCGCGTAGGAGTATAGGTGGAGAGCAAGCCAGATAGTATACCAGAGATGGGGGATTTCAGAATCTTAAAAGCAAAGCAGAGAGATTTAAACTCCACCCGTCTCTCCACTGGCAGCCAGTGTAGCCGCCGAATGGTTCTGGAGGTGGGGCAACATCTAGGCATGGCAAGGAGAGAGCGACGACGTTTTGGACCCTCTGCAGTCTTGAGATCTCAGTCTTATTGACCCCAAGATAGAGCACGCTGGCATAGTCCAGTCTCGATAGCACAGCTGCCTGCACAATGGTCTGCCGGATGGAGGGGTCAAAGAAACCCAACACGGGTCTAAGACTGCGTAGAATGCCAAAACATATCGCCGCCACCCTCTTAGTTTGATCTTGGAAACTCAGCGCCGAGTCAACCCATACGCCCAGATTTTTCACCACCTTTTTAGGCGTGGGAGCGGGTCCCAGGAGGGTGGGCCACCAGTGTCCACTCCATAGCTCAGGATCCTTCCCTACCAGCAGGACCTCAGTCTTGCTGGCGTTGAGCTGTAGACAATTGGCAGTCATCCACTCTGCTACGTCAGCCAAGCCACTTTGAAACTTGGCCGCATCATTTTGACAGTCATTGGAGAGGGCGACTACAAGTTGGGTGTCATCTGCATATGACACGATCGTCAGCCCTCTCCTCTTGGCTAATGCGTTGACTTGCTGAGACGGTTTGTTTTTCAGTCAAGTAGGCTGGTGAGTCATGACGGTATTGCAGATGATGCAAAATGTCTTGAATAAGATGTGGGACTAGAAAGACACTCATTGTAGAAACCTCACAGTAGTAGTGAGGTGATCATATTTGGTATCCTGTTGGTGTGGCGGGTTGTGGCGTGCAGGACATTCTTTACTGAGGTCAATGTAGACAAGAATTTCCAGAGGGGGTGGTGTTGTACTGGTTTGGCGATGGTTGCCTGGTGTGCAGGTGCTGATTAGATGAGATGATGTCAAAGTTCAGTGTTTATGGGAATGTGGAGGGAGACACTGTTCTTGCGATGAAATTTGTGTTACATTTGTGCCTTGTGTTGTTGTCAGTGATGCCTGCAACATTCCATAATGCTGAGTCTCTGCTGAGGGCATGAGTTATAATGTCTGATGCTTTGATGGTTTGTGAGTAGGTTCTGTAAGTATGACATTGCTATGATAATAAGAGTGAATCTACTTCACGTGCTGTTTGCATATGATGGTAAGGAAGCAGTATGTTTCTGGGTACCTGCTAATAAAAATATGTGAGGTTAAACACAGCATAGACTCAGAAATGTGGCCCTTCCAGATCCGAAGATGGCTTAGCAGAATATGTAGAAATGTAGCCTCTGTCTTCTTCCTTCCCTTGCTTTGGACAACAGCATAATGACATCTCTAGTGACTTTGTAGATAATGGAGCCGTGTTGGGGAGGACTGCTTTCCTCTGATTGACTAGTTAGGCTTGTTCCTACTCTAGTTAATTCGGTTTATTAGGTAGCTTTTCCCCAAATGCCTCACATGCTCTGTTGTCTGGCACCAACATATTTTTTGCCGAATTTGAGCACTAATGGTGGAAAGGACTGTCCGCCAGTCTGCCTCATTAGCTGCATCGCCCAGAACATACATTTTAGGTGGGAAGATGGACACTGAAGAAAAAAGAAAGGACAGGAACAAATCTGCAAAAAATATATAATTTCGAGCTAGAGGGTCATGCAAAGAACCTCCTCAATTACGTAGCCACAGAGCAGACCAAGTGCAGCCGGAAAATTAAAATTTTCTTCTCTGATATTTCATTTAACTAATCACAAAAGAGCTGGTGCTCAATAGGCTTTCACAGATTGGATAATGAAATCTCGTAAATTCTTTTTCACCATTGATCGCTTTTTAGCTTCCAGGAAAAACTCAAGAAAGTTTGCTCTAGCGATGCAATTATGCACTCAACATGATGCTTAATGAAAGTCGTTTTTGAGGCAGACTTTAACTTTTAAAGATGTGCATGCATTTGTAAATCCAATTCGTTTTCTAAATCAGCTTGTTCTCTGTTAGACCATGGGAAAATGTCAGTGTCAAGAGAGCCTTTTTAGCTTGATTTCACATTTACGCTCGAGTGAAGCATTGCTAAAACAAACGGTATATACCGCGAGCTACAAACATGGGCCTTTGAACACTGAATTTCAGTCACTGGACCAAGGGTTTCAGACCCTGCAGGCTCATTAGTGCGCTACGGTCGCCGCCGCTGCCTTTGTCAGCTTGACAGGAAATGGAGAACTGTTAGAAGCTCTGCTCACGATTTCAAGCACAACCGTGAAATACCAGGCACAATCTCTTAGACTGCGTTCAAAAGGAACATTATATTGAGTGTGAAGCTGCCTTAGAAGTTTTACAGCGAAGGGGTTATTGGGAAGGCTTCTTGCAATACATGAGAAACAGTTAATTCGAAAAAGTTGATTACAGCTACGTTCCATTAAAAGAACTTTGTAGGGAGTTTTTTTTTGCACTTTTTCTTTGGCTCAGTAACTACTGACAGCGTGTATACAGTTGGAAGAGTAGATAAAACATACCATTCTTTCAATGTTGCATGCTTTCAATAATACATTCAAGCCTTCTCTCTCTCTCTCTCTCGCTTTCTCTCTCTCGAGTTTTGACATATCCCTCTTTTATGAGCGCCCATAATTTGCATTTCAAAGTATTAAGAGAAGAAATGAAATAATCGTTACGGCATGAAAAATATCATCCAGAGTGACAAAAAGGGCATTGCATTTTTTTCGGTTATGATGACAAGCATTGACAAGTCTTTGCTTTGATGTGTTTGTGATCGCACGAGGTGAATCCGAAACTAGTAATCCGTTGAAAACGTAGAAATGATATAGTATTTGGTATTAGTGTGTTACAATTTTTTCTTGCTTTACTTTTTGTCCAGGTTTAGGTTTGTTCTAAAGAGTCATCCTTTGCCAGACTTGAAAGTCTGAAGCCCATTGTCTGTTCAGTCCCCTCAGGATATTGCATCTGTTTTGCCAAATTTTGCAGCATCAAAATACATACATTGGGGCCAAAAAAAGCAAAAATTGCAGTATTTTTGTGACAGACACTATATGTGCCTATCACAAAAATACAGTGAAGTAGATGTGAGGCCAGCAAACCAGCACTACATAGCATGAGACAGCAGTGAACACTAGTATCTGGTGGCAGAGAGAGCGCAGATTTAAATCTGTGCTCTCTCTGTTACCACCCTGCTTTCACGATTGCCAGCATCAAATAAATGGTGCTGGCATAGTCTGTGAGGCATTGTTCAGAGAGATATTTAGCTCATTCACCTTCACTGAATAGGTTTGGCATTGATTTGCCCCTGTTGCCACAGGGCTCTGCAATGACCTTCCAATACTTTCTAGTATCTTTTAGAACAGCATTCTCCCTTCATTCAACCAATTTACGGTCAGACTGAAGCTTTTTAAGTATGATTTCCTACCTAACTCTTCTCCTTTTTAGGAGGCTAAATATTTTTCCTCTCACAGGAGAGTAAAATAAAAATTGCCTTTTCATTAATCTATACATTTTTTTGTTCTGAATGCATTCTATGGGAGAGAGCTTCTTAATAGGCCTATTCTTTTGTGGTACATCTATCTTTCCCAAAAAAAGAGTTCATGTAAGTAAGTAAGTAAGTAAACATTTGTAGAGCGCATGGTTACCCGAAGGCATCCCAGCGCTAGAGGCAACCGCTCATGAACTAGGTGCAAAATTTATGGGAACAGAAACGTTTTTATGCGTTTCCGGAAGACCAAATGATTGGTCTCACATCGAATGTCAAGGGGGAGAAGATTCTACAACTTAGCTGCATTATACGAAAAGAGGCGACCACCTGTACGTGCTTTCCTGATTTTAGGAACAGTCGCCATCTGTTTATTGCCTGACCACAAAGCTCTTTTAGGGTAATAAGGGGAGATGGTGGAGCGAATAATAGGAGGACCATTACCTAGCATTGCCTTATGTGCGATGCAAAGCGCCTTGAACTGCACTCTCTGCTGAATTGGCAGCCAGTGTAGTGTGGCCAGAGCAGTCCTTGCTGACTGTCGGTTAGGAATGTTCAAAAGCAGACGAGCTGCACAGTTCTGTACAGTTTGAAGTTTCCTGATAGTAGTGCTGGGTGCTCCTAAATAAAGGGCATTGGCATAATCGAGCCTGGAGAGTATGAGGGCCTGAACCACCGTTTTCCTGGCAGAGAAAGGCAGCAGGGGAAGAATTTTCCGTATCATCCTCAGCAACCCAAAGCAGCTACCTGCAACCTTCCATGCTTGCTCCCCAAAGTCCAAGTTACGATCCAGCCAGACCCCCAAACTCTTGATCTGTTCTTTGGAGGAAGGGGTAGGGCCAAAGCAACTAGGCCACGGTAAACTTACATTAGGCGAAGGGGGTTTACCTAAAAATATCAGCTCCGTTTTGGACCCGTTGAGTTTCAGGTATGAACCTTCCATCCATGCTGAAACTTTTTCAAGGCACCTGGCCAGATCAGGTCCAGTATTGTTGAGCTGGTTGAAAGAAACAACCAACTGCGTGTCATCGACATATGTGACAATCTGAATGCCGAACGGCTTCACAACACCAGCCAGGGGGCTCATATAAACATTAAAAAGAGTGGGGCTCAGGGACGATCCCTGAGGGACCCCACATCTGAGTGGCATAGGTTCGGAGGTAAATTCTTCTTGGAACACCTGAAATGACCTGTCCTCCAGGAAGGAGTGAAGCCACTTAAGGGCCATATCAGTCACTCCTACTGTGAAAAGCAGCGAGTCTCCTGAGATCCCCAATGCTGCCCGGCGCAAGGTCACCTTTAATCCACTTTGGATTCGCTATCTAAAATAACGAGGCAGGCGCTGGAAGCTGGAAGGCAAGAAAAAGGTTTATTACTCTTAGAGGAGACCACGTCAACTGCTGACACCAGGATGTCTTCAGGGAGGTGTTCTACTGGCAATGCTTTTGGCTCTTCCTTTTATACAGGTTGTAGGAAGGTGGAATCTGACTATATGGTTGCCCCCACTTTTTTTATGGTGTTTTGCTGGTTTATGACTTAGTTGGAATGGGATCCTGCTATTCAGGGCCCCAGTCTATCTGCTTTCTCTGTAAAATGGATTCCATGTGCCTTAGGCACATCTCTGATTGGGATCTGGAGTGCCCTTATAAGTCCCTAGTATATGGTATACTATGTACCAAGGGCATAGGTACCTCAGAGGCCTGCCAGGGGCTGCAGCATGTATTATGCCACCCCTGGAAGGCCATCCAAACTGACACCACAGGTCTGCTACTGCAGCCTGGGTAAGGTGGTGCATGCACCTCTTCCTGTGATATAGGTTACCTATATCACGAAATACATACACACCTAGAAACCTATAAGTCACTCCTAAGGCAGGCCTTATCAATCCTAAAGGCAGAGTGCATGGTTCCTATGTGAGAGGGTGCCCCTGCATGAGCAGGGCCCCTCTGCAGCGTTCGGAGACCATCTCTGATGCTGTTTGTAGTGCAGCCTGACCATATACTCTTAAGCGCATTATATCCTCGCGGTAAAATGCTAACTTTGGAATGGCTGCACCTAAACATGTCGTGTTTGGTGTCAAACATCTTGGAATACTACCCCCCGCCAATCCTGGCGGCGGGGGTAGCATTCCACCCTTCTAGAGGGAAAGACATGTTAACTCTGGCTTACCCGGTAACTTCTTTCTGAAGCCCTGGCATCACAAAATGGATGCTGCTGCCACAGACACAAGTCTGGCCTCCTGCTGCTGGACGAAACTCCGGCAGGGGAGGCCTGGACAATAGGTTTCCTGTTGCAGGGAGGTGTGACCACCTCCCCAGACAGGATAATGTGTATTGGGGCTGGGTGGGTGCACTCTTAGAGTGCTTTGAAGTCCTGCACTGGGGGAGCAAAAGGCTCCTCTGTGCATATGCCAGTTCAAACCAGCTCAGGGGCTACCTGCCCCTGCTCTGGCGTGAAACTGGACAAAGGGAAGTGGGTGTAGCCACCCCTCCCTTGACCCTCCCATAGGTGGGGTCATAGAGTTAGTCCCTCCCTGTTTTACTAGTTAAAATGGGGAACCCTTGCCACAGCAAGATTAGATATCCCTGGACTAAACTTTGAAACTGAATCCTGGACCTTCGACGCTCTACATCACGATTAGAGGACTGAAGAATCTCCCTTGGGGTCAAGGAGTGACTCCCCTGCTTGGCAGGCACCAAAAACGATAACGACGGTCGCAAACTACGCCGCTCCCGCCGGAGTCCGAAGTCCCTGCAGCCCAAGAAGTGGATTTCCTGACTTCTCCAAGGCCATCGTGAGTCCCCAGCGAAGCTGAGGCAAGTGGACCCCACGAGTGACGAGGAACCGCGACCCCTGGGTACCGTGCACTATTGTCGAGTGCAACCCCTTCACAACGTTCTACGAACCTGTGCTTTGGACCACGTGTGGTCCCAACCTCCAGCAGGAATCCCTCCGAAGATCAGAGGCCTACACCGTCCCGAGTGACCGTGGGCCCCTGTTGAGTGATTCCGCCCGAGGTGTCTTTGCGATCCCTTGCCAGCCGGCTCGTGGGTCCCCAGAAGACTTTCTAAAGAAACCAAAGGGCTCCCCTGGTTGCTCCAGGCCTGCCCTGACTTACCCTCGCTGGGTGAGTTCCCCAGACCTTGCTGGTCTGCACCATCGACGATCTTCAGCTACATCGAGACTTGCCGTTGCCAAGGCTTGTTGGGTCCAATCCGGTCGCCGACACCGCAGCACTCGACAGACATCGTGTACCAGCCCGAATCCTGCTCCTGGTCGCCGACAACGCCTCCTGGACCTCGTGGCTGCAGAAACGAGACGACCGTCAACGCACCTGAAGCACTCGACATCGGTGGGCATCTGTCCATCGCCTTCCTGGTCACTGGCTAGTGACCCAGACTCTGTCCCCTCTGCTTTCAGGTTCACCAGAACTCCGATCCACTCTTGGATCCACCCGGACACTTTTCTCTTGGCCGCCAGCAGCACTTTGCAGCAGATCGCCATTCGAAACGACGACGAAACCCGACCCCGAAAGGCACCTATGCACCCGGCTTCCCTGGGTGAGGTAACACGAGTACTCCGGTGCTCCCGTGGGTAGAGACTCTTCAAAGTCCTAGATCTCAAAGGGTTTTGTCCTAGTCCTCTTTAAAGTGTCCCTTTCCTCTATTTTCCCGATCCCGACTTTCTCCATAGAAGTTAACGGCGTATCGCGGTTGTGTATTTACACTGCACGCGTCTCCCGTGGGTCCCCTGTGTCACTACCTTGGGTGGTTCCTTGTGGTCCAAGCACTTCTAGAGGCTCTAGGCCTAGTGTCTAGTTCAGTCGTGGTTCGCATACCACTTTATTGGTATATGGTTTGGTACGCCCCTAGGGCCCAAACGTGTATTTGTGCTATTACTGTGATTTAAGATCTTATAACCTATGTACTTTCGAACTCTAGCCTCATAAAGAGACTAGAGGGGTGTGTTTAGTAATAAATACATATATTTTGAATATATACCTGGTGTGGTGCTCTTTCATTTGGTCACTCAAGAGATTATAGACTGGTAAAACAAGCTGCTTTACATTCCTTCAAGACTTAGCCTGAAGGCTGCTCTCCACAGCTACCACTAGGATAGCTTTCAATAAGGTTGTCTTTAACCTACCTACCATAAGAGTCGATTTGGACTGGTGCAAGGTGCCCACTATAATTAGTGGACAGCATATGCCAGGCCAACTTCTCACATTGGTGTGCAGCGTGTGGGATTCCAGCTTGCTATTGTTTTACCAGATAATCTCAATTGAATTGATCAACTGAAAACCACTAAAGGTACCTAAGGTACATATAATTTAAGCTTAGAATATCAGTAAGTTCTACTGAACTTAGAGTTGTGTGTTAAGGGATAGCACAACCCTTTCTACAACTCAAGAGAGTTTAGTAGGCCACACTAGAGTAGGTAGTGCATACACCACACCACACTAGTAATGTCTTTAAAAGCAGGATCCAAAGATGCCCTGCAGGAAGCCATTGAGCTTCCCCTCCAAGTATGACACACTCCCATTCTTGGAACTGAGAGCTTTGTGTAACGTGAGGAAATTAAGGACAGGCCAAAGTCCCACCACCCAACACCTCCAGGAGTTGTTGGTGGCTTATGATCTTAGTAAGTCCTCAGAGACTGAAGGGGTAGGAGCAGAGGGTGGGCCAGCAGATGAGGAAGGGGCCAGGGGTACTACTACCCCCAGCCCCCTCTGAAACTGACCAGGAGGGTGACAATGACCCTGACCTGGAAAACCCAATCCCTTCTGGGGAAGATGAAGATGAGGATCTAGAGAACCACACCTTTGTCCCCCCAGGAAGGATTATGAGTGTGCTCAGAAAGTCTAGGTCTCCTTCTCAGGAGTCTAACCACTCTGGCACCTCAATAGGGAGCTCTGTTTCTTCTCACAGGAGGGAATCCTCTCATGAGAGAAGAAAGAGACTGGTCCAGTATGAGGAAACTCAACTAGAGATCAGGAAGAAGCAATTGGCTTTAGATAGAGAATCCCTAGATCTCCTTAGAGAGAGAAGAAAGTTGGGACTAGAGTCCCATGGTGGCAGCAATATCCCTAGAGATAGGGACAGGTCTTATGACCATAGAAACCTAAACAAGATTGTCCCTCCCTACCAGAGTGGGGATGACATCCACAAATGGATAACTGCACTGGAGAGGGCCTGTAAAGTTCAGAAGGTCCCCCAGAGGCAGTGGGCAGCAATCTTGTGGCTCTCCTTTGCAGACAAAGGTAGAGACAAGCTCCTCACTGTAAGAGAAGAGGATGCTGACAATTACACAGTCTTGAAGAGTGCTCTGATAGATGGGTTTGGCCTAACCACTGAACAGTATAGGTTGAAGTTCAGAGACACCCAAAAAGCTCAGACTCAAGACTGGGTTGATTTTGTAGATTGTGCTACAAAGGCTCTGGAAGGTTGGATACATGGCAACAAAGTGCATGACTTTTTAGGATTGTACAATTTGATTATGAGGGAGCAGATCCTTAATAATTGTCAAAACCAGCTTTTGCACCAGTATCTGGTGGACTCTGATCTGACCTCTCCCCAAGAATTGGGAAAGAAGGCAGACAAATGGGTCAGAACCAGAGTAAAAACTAGAAATCAGGGTGGTGACCAGAAGAAAGATTCTACTAAGTCCCAAGAGAAAGGTGGGGATAAATCTAAGGATAAGTCCCCTACAGGGCCCCAAAATTCCTCTTCTGGGGGTGGGTCCCAAACTCCTTCCTCTCCTGAAAAGAAACCATATTGCCATGTCTGTAAAAAGCCTGGGCACTGGAAAACTGATCCCAGTTGCCCCAGGATTGGCAATAAAGAAAATGTTCCTCCCACAACTACTACCACCCCTCCTGGTACTACCAGTAGTAATCCTCCAGTTGGGAGTAGTGCACCCAAAAAGTTGGGTGCTTTTGCAAGAGGAACAGAGGTGGGCCCTAGTTTAGACAGGGACCCCTCAACAGACTCCTCTGACTCTGATGGTGGTATAGGATTTGCCACCTTTACCATGGGTCCCATAGCATTGGGCAGGTACAGACTGGAGCCAATGATTAATGGTCAGAAAGCTGTGGCATTTAGGGACACAGGGGCTAGTGTCACCATGGTGGCAGGGAAACTAGTCCCCCTCACCAGCTTTTACCTGAGTTTAAATACCAGGTGACCAACATTGATGGTGTCAGAACAGATCACCCCATGGCCATAGTCAATCTCAGCTGGGAGGGGGTCACAGGCCCAAAAGAGTGGCAGTGTCCCCAACCCTACCTGTAGATTGCCTGATGGGCAATGATTTGGAAATTTCAGCCTGGGCTGAAGTTGAACACCAAACCCATCTTAGGATGTTGGGCGTCCCTGCAAAGGTTAGTGGGGCTGTGATGGCCACAGCCCCAGCCCAAGACTTTGGAGAGATGGAGCCTGAAAGAATGGCCCACTCTCCCCCAAAAGAGAGCAAAAGGGTTGAAGAAAAGTCTTCTTCCCCCAGACAGTAGGTAAGGGTCAGCCTCCTCAGGGAACTGACCCTACCCCTAGTGAAGGAACTGCCACAGAGGTAGTCAGGCCTGGCCTGGCCACACCCCTGATGGCAGAGGACCCTTCCACGGTGGTACCCAGTCTGGAGCAGGTAACCTGCCCCTCTCTACCCTGCCTCAGTCAGCCCAGGGCTGCAGAGGTCAGGGAGGTCAGTGGACCCCCCGGGCCCCCTGTCCAGAGGAAGCCCCCATCAGCAGATTAGGGGCAGCCAGTCTAGTAGCCCTAGCCAGGTGAAAATTCCTCTACACACTGAGGGATCCCCCATACCTTTATGTAGGGACCTCCCCCAGAAGGACTCTGGTAGGCAAGGGCAAACCTGGGACCAGAAGGTTCCAAACCTGCCATGTCCCTCCAGTGTTCCATCCAAAGGGACCCAACCCCCAGCTGTAGGCAGCCAAAGGTTGACCCTTAGAGCAAAGTGCAACTCAGTCATGGAAAGACAGGCATACATGGTGACCAGTGATCTGAGGAAACTGAGGCCAACATTCCTAGGGCCTCACTTCCCTACTCAGACACCTCACCAGCCTTGTACTTTACCTAAGCACACCAGAGGTAGTGATTCCCCATGGTGGAGACCCTCTCATACCCTTAGGGTGAGGGATTGCTTAGTGGACCATAACATAGGGGGCAACCATGCTAGTGCAGGTGCTTCCTTATATGGCCACTTAGTCAATATAGGCTCAACTGGCCAAGGTTAGCCTTATCTCCTTTCGTTTGGGGGGTTATGTAGGAAGGTGGAATCTGACTATATGGTTGCCCCCACTTTTTTTATGGTGTTTTGCTGGTTTATGACTTAGTTGGACTGGGATCCTGCTATTCAGGGCCCCAGTCTATCTGCTTTCTCTGTAAAATGGATTCCATGTGCCTTAGGCACATCTCTGATTGGGATCTGGAGTGCCCTTATAAGTCCCTAGTATATGGTATACTATGTACCAAGGGCATAGGTACCTCAGAGGCCTGCCAGGGGCTGCAGCATGTATTATGCCACCCCTGGAAGGCCATCCAAACTGACACCACAGGTCTGCTACTGCAGCCTGGGTAAGGTGGTGCATGCACCCCTTACTGTGATATAGGTTACCTATATCACGAAATACATACACACCTAGAAACCTATAAGTCACTCCTAAGGCAGGCCTTATCAATCCTAAAGGCAGAGTGCATGGTTCCTATGTGAGAGGGTGCCCCTGCATGAGCAGGGCCCCTCTGCAGCGTTCGGAGACCATCTCTGATGCTGTTTGTAGTGCAGCCTGACCATATACTCTTAAGCGCATTATATCCTCGCGGTAAAATGCTAACTTTGGAATGGCTGCACCTAAACATGTCGTGTTTGGTGTCAAACATCTTGGAATACTACCCCCCGCCAATCCTGGCGGCGGGGGTAGCATTCCACCCTTCTAGAGGGAAAGACATGTTAACTCTGGCTTACCCGGTAACTTCTTTCTGAAGCCCTGGCATCACAAAATGGATGCTGCTGCCACAGACACAAGTCTGGCCTCCTGCTGCTGGACGAAACTCCGGCAGGGGAGGCCTGGACAATAGGTTTCCTGTTGCAGGGAGGTGTGACCACCTCCCCAGACAGGATAATGTGTATTGGGGCTGGGTGGGTGCACTCTTAGAGTGCTTTGAAGTCCTGCACTGGGGGAGCAAAAGGCTCCTCTGTGCATATGCCAGTTCAAACCAGCTCAGGGGCTACCTGCCCCTGCTCTGGCGTGAAACTGGACAAAGGGAAGTAGGTGTAGCCACCCCCTCCCTTGACCCTCCCATAGGTGGGGTCATAGAGTTAGTCCCTCCCTGTTTTACTAGTTAAAATGGGGAACCCTTGCCACAGCAAGATTAGATATCCCTGGACTAAACTTTGAAACTGAATCCTGGACCTTCGACGCTCTACATCACGATTAGAGGACTGAAGAATCTCCCTTGGGGTCAAGGAGTGACTCCCTGCTTGGCAGGCACCAAAAACGATAACGACGGTCGCAAACTACGCCGCTCCCGCCGGAGTCCGAAGTCCCTGCAGCCCAAGAAGTGGATTTCCTGACTTCTCCAAGGCCATCGTGAGTCCCCAGCGAAGCTGAGGCAAGTGGACCCCACGAGTGACGAGGAACCGCGACCCCTGGGTACCGTGCACTATTGTCGAGTGCAACCCCTTCACAACGTTCTACGAACCTGTGCTTTGGACCACGTGTGGTCCCAACCTCCAGCAGGAATCCCTCCGAAGATCAGAGGCCTACACCGTCCCGAGTGACCGTGGGCCCCTGTTGAGTGATTCCGCCCGAGGTGTCTTCGCGATCCCTTGCCAGCCGGCTCGTGGGTCCCCAGAAGACTTTCTAAAGAAACCAAAGGGCTCCCCTGGTTGCTCCAGGCCTGCCCTGACTTACCCTTGCTGGGTGAGTTCCCCAGACCTTGCTGGTCTGCACCATCGACGATCTTCAGCTACATCGAGACTTGCCGTTGCCAAGGCTTGTTGGGTCCAATCCGGTCGCCGACACCGCAGCACTCGACAGACATCGTGTACCAGCCCGAATCCTGCTCCTGGTCGCCGACAACGCCTCCTGGACCTCGTGGCTGCAGAAACGAGACGACCGTCAACGCACCTGAAGCACTCGACATCGGTGGGCATCTGTCCATCGCCTTCCTGGTCACTGGCTAGTGACCCAGACTCTGTCCCCTCTGCTTTCAGGTTCACCAGAACTCCGATCCACTCTTGGATCCACCCGGACACTTTTCTCTTGGCCGCCAGCAGCACTTTGCAGCAGATCGCCATTCGAAACGACGACGAAACCCGACCCCGAAAGGCACCTATGCACCCGGCTTCCCTGGGTGAGGTAACACGAGTACTCCGGTGCTCCCGTGGGTAGAGACTCTTCAAAGTCCTAGATCTCAAAGGGTTTTGTCCTAGTCCTCTTTAAAGTGTCCCTTTCCTCTATTTTCCCGATCCCGACTTTCTCCATAGAAGTTAACGGCGTATCGCGGTTGTGTATTTACACTGCACGCGTCTCCCGTGGGTCCCCTGTGTCACTACCTTGGGTGGTTCCTTGTGGTCCAAGCACTTCTAGAGGCTCTAGGCCTAGTGTCTAGTTCAGTCGTGGTTCGCATACCACTTTATTGGTATATGGTTTGGTACGCCTCTAGGGCCCAAACGTGTATTTGTGCTATTACTGTGATTTAAGATCTTATAACCTATGTATTTCGAACTCTAGCCTCATAAAGAGACTAGAGGGGTGTGTTTAGTAATAAATACATATATTTTGAATATATACCTGGTGTGGTGCTCTTTCATTTGGTCACTCAAGAGATTATAGACTGGTAAAACAAGCTGCTTTACATTCCTTCAAGACTTAGCCTGAAGGCTGCTCTCCACAGCTACCACTAGGATAGCTTTCAATAAGGTTGTCTTTAACCTACCTACCATAAGAGTCGATTTGGACTGGTGCAAGGTGCCCACTATAATTAGTGGACAGCATATGCCAGGCCAACTTCTCACACAGGTTTTACACAATGTATTTGTTTCATTTATCATGGTTACAAGCTTGGAGTCTCCGCCCCGGGCAGGTTGTCACACAAGCCCGACATTGTTTCATCAGCATGGTTACACAAGCCCAACATTGTTTCATCAACATGGTTACACAAGCCCAACATTAACTCTCCTCCCGCCCAGGTCAAAAACAGACAATTTAATTGCAGCTGGACCTTGCTTCAGGGTCTAAACACAAGTGAGACCGGCCAGATCTAAGAGTCCGTTCTGTTGATAAAAACAGGTCCCATTGTTGGCAAAAAACAAGTCTTGCTGTGTGCAGTGCAATAAACCATGCTTGCAAGAGTCTGTTTGGTATTTGTAACCTGTTTGTGCAGGGATGAGAGGAAAGACGAGTTTGAGGCAGCAGGTGATGTTGATGTTTGTCGTGGAAATAGTTTATAGCCCCCAGCACACATATCAGGTTTGGTCAGAGAGTCAGAAGGCTGCTAGAGGACAGGGTGAAATGAAGGTGACCAACAGAGTACAAAATGGCTGTGGTCAATCAGAATGACTGTAGTTTATGTGCACGTAGGAACTTTCATCAGACAAGATGGCGCAGAATGTTCATGATTGTCGTTTTGTTCTTAACAGTCGCCCCTTTGAACATAACTAGCCATCTCGTCAGTCTATTTCGATCTCCATAATGTCCTGTATTTCTTGTTCATACATTACTCTCATTTTTGTTAACTGAGTGTCCATATTCTTAGGGCGCAAGGCACTTATGCAAAGAGAACACAAAGGTGGTATACAGTGTACACCCAAACAGCAACCACATATTGCCAATACTGGGACCAAGAGAAACATTGATATTTTCCAACCCCAGTCCTTCAAGATGCCCCAAAGCCAACTTCCAATTGTCCAAGTCTCTGATCCTTGATGAATTTCTGAAGACAGTCTGTGGAGATGTTCGATTGCTTCATAGACAGAGGGTGAATTATCAGGGATCTATATGCAGCAACTGGCACCAATGATGCGACATGCTCCTCCACGATCCGCTAGTACCACGTCCAGGACCATGCGGTTTTGTAGGGCCACCAGACGGACCGCTTGAAGCTCGGCAGTGTTGTTGGTGAGGATGCCAGCTGTGACGTTCAGGGCGGTTTCTACCGCTTGAGACAGATGTCTGATGGCTCGGCTGTTTGCCATCGGACCCCATAGCGGGACGAGCCCTTTTGCTACGTCAACGAACTGTGATGCGGCAGAGTCTGCTTGATCAGTGTCTTTAGAACGCTTTCTCGATGATGCTCTGCAGGGGCTGTGTAGGTCGGTGGCAAAACAAAAGCGATGTAGCACGTGCCCCCCAGTTTCTTGGGAGCCAGGTGTAGGCTTTGGTTCCACAGACAAAGTACATATTGGGTGATGCAACAAATGCTGGAGGGTTGGCAGTGTTCAAAGTCCTTACAATGTTACAAGTGCTGTGACCCACATTCTTAGTCCCACGGCCTTCAATGCATACAAGGCCAGAGACGTTCACCACAGATAGGGCCACAGTCAGTGTTGCAGCAGTTCTTTTCTTCAGGTAGGAAAATGTGGCTCTGACAGGATTATTGAACACTTGTATTTCCACTCGTTCTTTGGAGGGGACATTCATTGGGAATGTCGTATTGGAGGTGTGAGGGCAAAAGGGAGCTGCTGTTCTTCCTGTTTGGTTTAGCCAGAACTCGTTGTAGAACTGAGCGATTGTCCCATCGGAAGTGGCATTGTCTTTGTAACTTTCTTGTAGGAGCATCATCCAGGCAAGGCAAGATCCATGAACAGAAAAGGGTGAAGGGATGAAAGGGATGGAATGTTCAGTGGCATGTGGTAGCAGCCCACATACCCAACAGTTAGTGGCATTGGTGGCAAGATTGTGCTGGTGCAGCATCTGTACGAAAGAATTATTCCAGAATTCTTTGCGTTGTTCTCGGAGATGTGGCGGTAGTGATACCAGGTAGTGTTCTTTCTTTGTGATTGGTTGCATGGTTGGTGACAATGTTCTGTATGCAGGTGCATTCTCTTCAATGATCCAGAGTGTGACCATTAGTAGGAGGCAGGTGAGAAATGCAGCTACAAGTGCAATTGTCTTTGTACTGTGCAGTTCAAAAGTCTTGGTGTCTTTGCGGTGGCTTTGCAGGTGTTCCGTTTCTTCCATCATCTTCGAGGAGCTCACCAACTGTTAGGACCACAGACTTTTGTCTGGTGTTTTTCCTGGTAGCGTTGTTTGGCTGTGCTACCGATCTGAGACTCTGACTCAGTTAGTGGCCTGGTTGTTGGAGCTCCCCTTTTTGTCGATCTTAGGTTGTACCCTTCTTTGGATGGCACCGTGGGGTCAGGAAATTCAGACAGTTGGAGGGTGTCTTCTTGTGGGTAGCAACTCAGAGCTGGTCGGTCTTTTGCGTAGTACTTCCTCTTGCACCTCCACCTCTTCACAGGTTGCCAGCGTTGGAGGGACTTTCTTGCAGTGGTGGGCGTGCAGCCAATTTCTTTTTCCTTCCACTCGGAGGGCAGTTCGAGTGGTGATCAAGACTTGCCAGGGGCCCGTCCACCTGGGCTCCAGATTCTTCGTTCTTTGGAAGTTGCGAACTAGGATGAAGTCCCCAGGCTTTATCACATGTCCTGGGCCCCTGGATACATCAGGCAAGGCTTGCTGCACCTGTTGGTGGATAATTGTTAGCTCGTTTGTCAATTTATGCAGATAGTCTGACATTAATATGTTCGGGACATCGTTAATGGAGGTGGGTCTTGGTGCCGCCCAAATGTTCATAGGCCTGCCGAAGACCACTTCATACGGGGTCAGTCTGTGTTTGGTCGGGGTGGAGCGCATTGATAGCAATGCCAATGGAAGGGCGTCGGGCCATTTCAACCCGGTTGTGGCAACTATTTTGGCTAGCTTTAGTTTCAATGTTGCATTGTGTCTCTCTACCAGGCCCACTGATTGGGGGTGGAAGACGGCATGGAATTTTTGTTTTACCCCCAACCCTTTCAGTATGTTCTGTATCACTTCGGCTACGAAGTGTGGGCCGTTGTCGCTCCATAAAATTCTGCAAAGGCCGTACCGGGGAAGAATTCTTTCAACAATACTTTTGCAGTGGCTATGGCAGTATTGTCGCGGGTGGGATATGCCTCCACCCATTTGCTAAAAGCGCACACAACCACCAGGACATATTTTAGACCATGGCATCTCTCTAGTTGGATGTAATCCATTTGAAGGACTTCAAAGGGGTGATCAGGGACTCCAAACCCTCCCGTGGTACTACTGTCCCTTTCCCTGGGTTGTGTTGTAGGCATACTATACACTGTTGTACTAGGCGCTTTGCAGATTCTGTTATCTTGACATTATGCCATACTCTTGTGATTAGTTCAATCATGGGGGTGGAGCCTATGTGTGCTGGTAAATGTGCCATGGTCAATATGGGGATGAGGTAGGCATTGGGTAACAGCCATTTATTTCCGTCTTTAGTTCTCCAGCAATCTTCCTCGTCTTTTAGTCCCACCTTTTCCCACTCGGTCAATTCGTCTTGTGTGCCTGTAGTCTGTATGTCCCTTACAGTGGTCCTAGCATCAGTCCATTGTTCAGCTTGTGACCTGGTCACATACATTCGTGTCATAGTTCTGTCTTCTGCCGTGGCTCGGGCAGTAACGTCTGCTAGCCCTGTCCAATGAGATCTGTCACTTTCCTATGTGCTTGGCATTTTATCACTGCTAGCTTTTTGGGGAGGAGGACTGCTTCCGTCAAGGCGGAGACTAAATCTCCATGCAGGATGGGTGTACCGTGTGAAGTCAGGAACCCTCTTTCTTTCCATAGAATCCCGAAATGGTGAACCACCCCGAAGGCGTATTGGCTGTCGGTGTATATGTTAACTATCGTGCCAGCTGCTAAAATACATGCTCGTGTGAGGGCAATGAGTTCTGCTGCCTGGGCGGAACGTTGGGCAATACGGGCTGTTTCTAGAATGGTTCGGGCTGTGGTGACAGCGTATGCAGCTGAGGTGGTGCCGTCGGGGAGTTTGATGCACGAACCATCCACCCATAGTTCTCCATCTGGCTCTAGAAAGGCGGTGTCTCTGAGGTCTACTCTACTTTTTGTTTGTTCATCGGTTAGTGTCACACAGTCGTGTAGTGGAGCCACGTTAGGATCGTTCTCGGGTAGGGGTAACAGCGTGGCTGGATTGAGGGTGGTGCATTGCTTTAGGGTAATGTGCAGTGCTAGCAGGGTCAACTCATATCCTGTCAGTCAGGCGCTAGTCAAGTGTTGGGTTTTGATCTGGTTCAGTAGTGTGTCGACTGCATGGGGTACTAAAACAGTGACTGGATTGGAGAGCACTATTCCTTCGCTCTGGCGTATTGATACTGCTGCAGCTGCCACAGCGCGCAGGCACGCTGGCAGTGCTCTGGCTACTGGATCGAGGGTGGCAGAAAAATATGCACAAGGGCGTTGTTTGTGACCAATTGATTGTGTTAGGACAGACAATGCACATCCCTCCCTTTCGTGTGTGTAGAGGAAGAATGGTTTGGAGTAATCTGGGGTTCCTAGGACTGGTGCTGAGCAAAGGGTATTGCGTAGTTCTTTAAAGGCTGTCTGGCATTTGGGGGTCCAGGGGAGAGGTGAGGGGATGTCCTTAGCTAGGAGGGAGAGAAGGGGTTTGACAATGAGGCTAAAGTTCGGTAACCACTGTCTGCAAAACGAGGTGAGGCCTATCAAAGAGCGGACTTGCTTCTGATTTTTGGGGACAGGGGTGCCTAGAATTGTCTGGATCCTGTCAGGCGTGAGTTTTCTCCCTTCTTTTGATAAAAGGTGACCCAAATAGGTCACTTGTGATTTACAGAACTGCAGTTTCTTTCGGGAGACCTTGTGACCATTCTCAGCAAGGAAATGGAGTAGTTTGATGGTGGCTGTGACGGCTATTGGTATGGTGTCTGCTGCTAGAAGGATGTCGTCTACATATTGTATTAGTGCCACTCCATCTGGCAATTGTATGGCGTCCAACTGTCTTTTAAGCGCCTGGCTATAGATACTTGGGCTCTCAGTGTACCCCTGAGGTGCTCTACAAAATCTATACGAATGGGAATTTAGGGTAAATCCAAAAAGATAGCGGCTGTCCTCGTGTATAGGTATGGAAAAGAAGGCGTTCTTGAGGTCGATCACAGTGAAGGTGGTGGCAGTGGAGGGGATTAAAGTCAAAATTGTCGTGATGTCGGAAACTACTGGGTATTGTGGTACTACGATTTTGTTTACCTCCCGTAGGTCAATGATGAAGCGGTAGGCTTTCCCATCTCCCTCTCCCTGTCTCTTTACAATCGGTAGTATGGGACTGTTACAAATGTTGCTCACTACTTCCTCTACCACCCCTGCCTCTACCAAAGAGTGTATGATCTCTGTTAGTGCTTTCTCACCCTCTGGCGATATTTTGTACTGCGGTACCTTCGGTAGGGTTGCGTCCTGTCGTATTGTTACGTGTACTGGGTCAATCATCATTCGTCCCACGCCTGAATCAGCCCTAGCCCATAAGTGTGATGGCAAAGTGTCCAGTAGGGATGTGTCAGTCTCAGAGATGGAAAACATGTGCTGAAAAGGGTTCTCTCTATGACGTTGGGGGTTGTCATACAGGATGACACGCACTCCGTCTGGTGAGCATCTGATAGTCGCATGGAAGTGTTTCAAAAGGTCGAGGCCCATAATGGCGTCTGGGGTGTTAGATGAGAGGAGGAATGTCGTTTCGACGCCACTGCTGTCAAGATTAAAAGGGATGGGTCGGGACAAAGGGTTGGTGGAGGGCGTACCGTCAAATCCTATTGAGGTCACATGTGAGCCTGACAAGGGTGCCCTTGGAATCAGTCGTTTGGATAGTGCACTACGTGTTGCTCCTGTGTCTACCAAAAATGGCGACCTTGTGCCCAGGACCTCAGCGGTAACATAAGGGCCTTGCTGATCAACGCAGAGCTCGACTGGATCCCTTCCTTGCCCCTAGCTGTCCTATGCAAAGTTGTACGTATTGTCATAATCTGTCTGTTGGTACTGATTCTGTCTGGGATGGTCAAATGCGTTCATTCTTCCTGGCCTTTCCTCGCTTGCTTCACTCGCGTACTCCTCTTCCACGTCCTCTTCCTCTCTGTCCACTTGCTATTTCCCTCGCCCCTCTGCCCCTAGCAGCTCCTAACAAAGCAGGGCATTGGGATTTCCAGTGTCCATATTTTTGCAAAATGCACATTGATCCTGTCCTAGGTCTTGGCGTCCTACATATGATGTAGATGGATTGTTCCTAGGGGGCTGTACTCTAGGGGTATTCTGCTGGTTTCCTCCCCTATATTGCTCCCTTCCTGTATTCGCCCCCTGGAGTTGTGCTATCATTACCCTTTCCTTCAAGTCCTTCTTTTTCCTTTCTGTATCCCTGTCATTTTCGTTTCTCTGATGCTCGTAGTACTGGGCCATTTGGAGAATGGCCGTCGGTTTAGATGCTGCCCAACTACTTTCGCTGGCTTGTAGTTTCTGGGATACATCTGGCAGTAATCCTTTGACGTAGTTCTGCACAAATAAGAGGTGTCCGGTTGCGGTGGACATGTCATGACCACTGTAATCAGAGAACACAGTTTCAAATCTGGAGAAGTACTCTGAGACGTCCTCTTGTGGTTTCTGGCGGCATGCGGTTACTATGGACCAGTCTATCTTTTTCTCTGGGATCAGCGTTTTCACTTTCTGCACTATTTTGTCAGGGAG
Source organism: Calotriton arnoldi (assembly GCA_963921515.1). Lineage (NCBI taxonomy): Eukaryota > Metazoa > Chordata > Amphibia > Caudata > Salamandridae > Calotriton > Calotriton arnoldi. The sequence continues at coordinate 1,368,163 of CAWUFW010000934.1, forward strand.
GTCTAATATTGCTTTAACTGGTTTTTGACCAGGGTTCCGCTGTTTATCTAGTGTGTCGAGTTGTTCCCAGGTATGACCAAACAGTTCGGTATGGTCTACTTTCCTAACCTGTTTCCACACATCTGCTGGCAAACATAACCCGAAGAACAAGTCTATGTCGGCAAGTGTCATTATTGTTGATCCCAGAGCGGTACTCTAGCTCGGTGTAAAGGCGGTGGGGTTCTTTCGTAAATCTGGCAAAGATTTACGGAAGGTCAGGATGTCCTGTCTGTCCCATGGCTGATACACCCAATTGTAGACCACCCTTCCTCTAGCGTCTTGATGGTTTATATCGTCATTAGTCCCTTGTCCTCTAGGAGGTATCCAGTAAGGGGCAGCTTCTTTTATTGGCATCATGCTATCTGTTTTTTCCACTGGGGGTCCTGCTACCTTAGTTGTCCTGTCCCTATCTATCTGTCCTTGTTCTATGAGGTGACGCAATACTTCTAGTGTGGATGAAAATAGTTCTGCAACATCGTTGTCGCCTTCATCTCCGATGTCTACCTTCCTGTAGAGAGCCACTAATCGCTCGGGCCCTACGTCTTGGTACTTCTCTTCATATGCAGTAAGGGTGTGGTAACAGAGACGTACAATAAAGTATCGTTTGCGGTTTTCAACATAGGAGTTGCATATGTCAGTTACATGCTCTTCTGTCTCCTTCCTATCTATGAGGGTTTTAACTACTTTATCAATGCCTGCTCGCTCATTTTTACTTAATCGCGGGACCCTGGGCGCTCCTTTTTCTTTTGATCCTACCTCTACTACTGTATCCTTTGATGAGGCATTTGGTGTGGGTGACTCGGTGGGAGCAGAGGCGGTGGAGACTGAGGCGATCGTGCCATCTCCGGCTATACTTTGGTGGTCCTGGCGTTGTACTATGGGATGAGTAGGGGCGTAAGGGGGTGGCATGTATATCATTGGGGGACCTAACAATAAATCATCATCTACCCCTGTTTTGCTGGTAACTCGGGGTAAAGAGTTAAGGGCGTTCTAACAGGGCATTGACCTGATATTTTTGATTCCTGTTCCTTTTTATCGATTTCCTTTTCTTTTAGTTCTTCTTCTAACTTTTTACAGGCTTGGTAAGCTGATTTTCGCGTTTCTTTATCTTGTCTAGCTTCGTCTCTTTTCTTTCGTTGAGCTGCCTCTTTTCGCCATAAACCAAAACTATCAAACATGGCTGGTCTAGCTTTCTTTTTGTGGAGAGCTAATTCTAACGTTTCTATTTTAGCGGGATCGAAAGATCCCGTCAGTGGCCACTGATTTACCCGGTCCTTCCTAGTGTACTCATGCCATAGTTTGCTATAAGCTACGGTGGCTAATCCATATTTCACGTACATGTCCTTGTTAGGGGTGCCTTCCGGCGGTGCCGGATGACTGACCTCTAACAAACGGTCCGGTCCAAAACAATCAAACAATCTAGAGAAAACAGGCATGACGTATTTAGCGGTCAAAATGAATATTTCAATTAATGTTAGACAAAAGTCTGCACTACCTGTCCTTCGCTGTCTGCAAAGAGAGAATATTCCTATTCTACGTTGTTTGCAAGCAGGGAATGTCTCAAATAACTCAAAAAGGAATACTAGTATTTCTATCAATCAATCAATTTAAGTCATGTTTTCTCACGACCTTACCCGGACCGTATGGACAGTTCTTCGTATTCCCCTTCCAGCGCCTGGTTGTCCTCTTACTCCAACAATCAATGCGGCGTTCCTGTAAGGCCCCAGTCAGGACCGCAGGTCACTCGAGAGAGGTCCGTTCGGAACTGGTGAAGTTCAGTCGATTGGCAGCCAGACGAGGGTCTCTTTCAGGCAGGTGCACTCCAATCATTTAGTTGTTCACTCCGTCGTTAGGACCTCTCTACTGGACCCACGTGTCTCTGATGGGCCCCCCTTTGGGTCGCCAATTTGTGAAAAGCAGCGAGTCTCCTGAGATCCCCAATGCTGCCCGGCGCAAGGTCACCTTTAATCCACTTTGGATTCGCTATCTAAAATAACGAGGCAGGCGCTGGAAGCTGGAAGGCAAGAAAAAGGTTTATTACTCTTAGAGGAGACCACGTCAACTGCTGACACCAGGATGTCTTCAGGGAGGTGTTCTACTGGCAATGCTTTTGGCTCTTCCTTTTATACAGGTTTTACACAATGTATTTGTTTCATTTATCATGGTTACAAGCTTGGAGTCTCCGCCCGGGCAGGTTGTCACACAAGCCCGACATTGTTTCATCAGCATGGTTACACAAGCCCAACATTGTTTCATCAACATGGTTACACAAGCCCAACATTAACTCTCCTCCCGCCCAGGTCAAAAACAGACAATTTAATTGCAGCTGGACCTTGCTTCAGGGTCTAAACACAAGTGAGACCGGCCAGATCTAAGAGTCCGTTCTGTTGATAAAAACAGGTCCCATTGTTGGCAAAAAACAAGTCTTGCTGTGTGCAGTGCAATAAACCATGCTTGCAAGAGTCTGTTTGGTATTTGTAACCTGTTTGTGCAGGGATGAGAGGAAAGACGAGTTTGAGGCAGCAGGTGATGTTGATGTTTGTCGTGGAAATAGTTTATAGCCCCCAGCACACATATCAGGTTTGGTCAGAGAGTCAGAAGGCTGCTAGAGGACAGGGTGAAATGAAGGTGACCAACAGAGTACAAAATGGCTGTGGTCAATCAGAATGACTGTAGTTTATGTGCACGTAGGAACTTTCATCAGACAAGATGGCGCAGAATGTTCATGATTGTCGTTTTGTTCTTAACACTACCTCTCTGAGTCTCTGAATAAGCAACTGATGGTTGACCGTATCGAAGGCTGCGCTAAGATCCAAGAGCACAATGGCAGCGCAGCCTCCGTTGTCTAGAATTTTCCTGGTTTCCTCAACTACTGCCAGGAGGGCAGTCTCTGTGCCCTGTTGAGGCCTAAAACCAGTTTGAGAAAAATGAAGACAGTTGTTGCTTTCCAGAAACGCAGAGAGAGCAAAGTTCACATGCTTTTCGGCAATTTTGCTAATTTCTGGCAATAGTGATATGGGACGGTAATTCCCTAGCACCTCTGGATCCAAATTCGGTTTCTTTAAAAGGGCTTTAACCATTGCTCGCTTCCATAAAGGGGGGACCAGTCCCGTCGAGAATGTAGCATTAATCGTGTCCAAAATAACAGGGGATACCGTATCAGAAATTTGATTTAAAATGGGGGGCGGAACTGCGTCCCTGGTGGAGCCTGACTTCCACTGACTAAGAATACCTTGCAAAGAGAGCTGGTCTAAAAGAGGGATTTCTGTTAAAAAGCAATCGCTAATACATCCTCCAGTGTTGATTAATGGAACAGTAGCCTGGGGAAAAGAGGTATAAATATCTTGAATTTTATTGTAAAAAAAGGTTACCAGTTCATTACAACGGATGGTATGTCATCAAAGGAAGTAGGAGGAGGGGGAGGTTTAAAAAGAGATTTCACTATGCGAAATGTTTCGCGGGAAGAATTGGAAGCTGAAAGGATTTGTCCTTCATAGTGAAGGGCCTGAGCACGTTTAATTTCTTCCTTGTATATTTTTATGTCCTCCCTGTAAATCATTTTATTAGTTGCGGAGAAATCTTTTCTCCATTTTCTTTCAGACCGTTTACAGGTTTGCTTAAGTTTGCGAATCTTGGGGGAGTACCAAGCTGTTCTATTTGCTCCGCTCTTGTTGTTAATCCGCTTTTTTGGGAGCACAATATCTAGGGAGGATACAAGCCATTTATCAATATTATCGTTTGCGATGACAGGGTTAGAATCAAGTGTCGGTCTGGTCTCATTAAGTATTGATACCCAATGCTCTATTGGGAGTTTTGACCACAAGCGAGTCAATTTAGTGGACTTCACCACCGGCCTGCTGATGGATTGATGGGCCCAGGAAAAAGGAATAAGACAGTGATCTGTCCAGGGCATGGGAATGGGGCTTCCAACCTGCAGGTTATTAACGTTGGAAAAAATGGGATCAAGCAGATGGCCTTTAGAATGAGTATGGCCTCTCACTTTTTGATTAAATTGAAGGGCTCCCATGCTGTCGGTCAGCTCCCGTGTGGCTGATTGAGAAGCCTCATCAAAATGCATATTAAAATTTCCTAGTAGGGAGAAATTAGACAGGGGGCTGGCTAGATTAGCTGTGATCTCGGGTAGGTCCTTGCAGAATTGGCCCAAGGATCCAGGGGGTTACAAGTTGGTTTTGTTTGGGCATTTTATCTGTGATGGGTATTTATAATCTTTCTTTCAAGTCACTCTAGTTTACTTGAATTTCAGAGGGTGTGCTCCATAAATATTTAATCAACAATATCAATGAAACTGAATATTGAGGACAGAATATTGAAAAAAAACATGTCAACAGGTAACTAAGTCTAGATATTCTATACCTAACTCCACATATATGTATCTACGTGCCTTAAAACTTCAAGAGATGTAAATGTGGCGTTATACTTCTCTTTACGCACTTACATTTCAATTTCTGTGCCTCAATATTCTGCCCTCAATATTAGTATGCCATGGTATAGTTGGTGTCGATATTCAATAGTACTAGTATTCTAGTGTATTCTTCCATGAATGTTTTTACAATACACAATATGAACCTTAGTATTCCAAGACATTAGTCCTTCTATGGGAAATTCAATATCAAAGGGCTTACAACAGCTCAAAGCTAGGATTTGACACAATTAGATAGTCTATCAGGGAAGATTCCTTGTTAGAACAATTGGTTTAATTAGATGAAATATCATTTTCAAGTCTCCCATTCACAATAAGGCATTCATATTCCCTTGGAAATTTTAAAATTATTGATCGACATTTAACAGTTTTGTTTTTAACTGGCAGTATCGGAGATGGACGTTTTAGAGCCTTCTCCCTATCTACATTTGCAAAGACTTGTATTTCACAATTAGACACTTTTGCATTGAGGTCACCTAACATAACAATATATTGACAGTTCTCCGATTGAATAATGTGACAAATGAAAGTAAGCAATGGTTTAGTCAGAAGAGTATTCATAAGTTCTGAGGTAATAGACAGATTCACTAAAATAAATGAGTGATCTTTTGACAAAAAGACAATGTTCCAAGTGTTCTTCATGCATTGGACTATATTTGAAGGGAGAGTAAAACAACTTTAAGACCATATGTTATTAGAATTCAGTAAAATTGCAATACCCCACTTGCATAACCCCTCCTGAAAGTTTTGGCAGGATACCAAAAGACATAATAGTTATTGAGTTGATTATCTATTCTTGACCCTGTTTCCTGGATGCAAACAATGTTTGCTATTAAACTCTTTAAAACATCTAGTTTTTAGGAGAAAAGGCTGCCATATGCCAGGAAAGAGCTCCCATGCCATTGTTATATGTGTGGGTGTGGCAAGCTTTCTAGAGAGTGCTTATGATTTAAGTGTACCAGCCAACCAATTCCAGGGTGAAATGGCATCATCGTAGCTTTATCATCTTCTTCTACTATGGAAACCAATCTTCCACCCTCTCCTAAAGAAGCAATCATATGTTTTGCCTTTTTTAGCAGGTCATCATGACAGAAATCATAATTATCATGGTCATAGAGTATTCATCTCCTTTATTAAGGTGCAGCTGAGATTTAACTTTCATTTATCAGGGAATAATCAAGATTTTTCAAAATCAAAGTAATTATTACCATGGAATTTAAAGTCTCTTGAAATATCCTGACATAAAATAAGTAAAAACTCATAACTGTATGTATGTACTCTGCACCATCTTAAACACACAAATCAATCTCAGATAAACAATTCAAAACAAAAGATATGTTCAATGGTGTCATCTGACCATCAAAGAGTACAATGAAAAGTAAAATTGATGATATATTGGTATTGTTAGCAACATTTAGTGTGGGCAATGTATTTAAACTATCAGAGTAATTGGAGGTATTTTTTGAGAGATTACTTTAGCATATGGGTTAAGAGTACAGGTAGACCTTATTTACCCTACTAGAGTTTCTTTTGTTAGAATCTGAGTCAAAGGAAGATACAATTGAGTTCTGGGAATCAGAGACAGCCAGTTGACTGTTAGACAAAATTTGAGTATCGGAAAGTGAAGGTGTAATATCAGAGTCACTTTCTGCCTTATCCAAAGAGATTGCAACATTGTCAGGTATAGGAGGAAAACAAACTTTCTTAACTCATTTTTTCTAACCTTTCAATGTTTATTTCATTTTTGTTTTTTCATTCACTTTTTAATGGAACTTTCCCCACTATATGGAATAGATTCTTGCTTAACATGTTTTTGAAAAATCAGAAACCGGGCCTCAAATGGCCCCAGATCACTTGCTACTGAGTCCCTTACTGTGACGTCTTCCATTGGTTCTTCAAATGGATGTTTTAGTTACTCATTATGTAGCATACTACCGGTACTCCTCCTTTTACATTTTACCTTAATCTTCTTACAGAAGGTTTGTCCTGCTAGAACACCAATGTCTCAAAATATTGGCTGAGTGTTAGACCTGGCATCCTTGGCGTGGGTCTCCCTTCCATTTTTTATGATGCCTCCTATGTTACTGATCTGTTTTTGCTGGCGTTAGATGCTTTGGGCACTGTGCCACTGCTATTCAGTGCCACAGTGCAAGTGCTCCCTATGATAAATTGTGTTATGTATTAGTGACTCCATGATTGGATGATTGGTTTACTTGTCAGTCCCTAGTACAGTGCACTGAGTGTGCCCAGGGCTTGTAAATCCAATGCCGCTGGTGGGCTTGCAGCACTGGTTGTGCCACCCACAGAAGCGGCTTGTAAAATGTGCCTCAGGCCTGCCATTGCAGAGCCTGTGTGCAGCCTAGGGCTGCCATGTCGACTTGGTGAGTACACCCACTTACCAGTCCCTAAACCTTCCATTTACTACATGTTGGTCACCCCTAAAGTAGGCCCTAGGGCACGGTGCATTGTAAGTATAAGGTAGGACATGCCCTGGTGTGTGTGGCATGTCCTAATAGTGAATTACAGCCATTTTCGTTTTTCACTATTGCAAGGCTACCTGCTCCCATAAGGCCAGAATGGGCAGACTGACTATTACACCTTATAGTCAGAACTGACCCAGGGAACATGGTAGAAAAACGAATTTAGTATGCCTGAACTCAGAATGATAAAATACATCTTTTAGTGAAGTTGGTTTTAACATTCTGTGTTTGAAAATACCACTTTTAGAAAGTGGGTATTTTCTTGCCTAAACTTCCAAGCCTGCCTCTGCTAGGTTGTGTATTCCTTGTCTGGAGATTGAGTGACAGGGGCTGGGGGTGGCTACAGGAGACAGGGTGAGTCAGCACAGGGCTGAATAGAAAGATCTGCATCCAGAGTGGAGGGAGGAGTTGCACCTGGGTCTGAATAGGGCTGTGCCTGCCTTCCACAATGCTGGCTCCACCTCCTGCCGGGCGGCTGAGCACTCTGCCCCACATTCTGAAAGGAAAGAAGGAGTCAGAAAAACAAAGTGCTCCAGGACTGACCAGAACTGGTTTTGGACTAGGCAGAGGCCTCTCTGCCTTCAGAGAACAAAGAAAAAAGGTGTATAAAAGGGGACCCAGACCCCTAGGAAATTAGATCACTTTGGGAAACAAGAAGAAACCTTTGCTGAGGAGCGGAACCAAGAAGAAACTGAGGAGAAGACTATCCCTAAGCTAGAGGGGTCTGCCTGCAGTGGTTGCCTGACTGCCAAAGGAAGGAGAAAGGACTTTGTGTGCACTTTTATTCAACTTGTGAAGGATCTCCAAGGGCTTGAGAAAAGAGCTTGCCTCCTGCTGAAGTCTCAGGGACAACAGACTTCAACCACCAGCTCCCCAAGAATCCTTTGGAAGTGCCTGCTGCTGTTTTGGGCCTTCTGAAGGGACTGCGTGTCGCAAGGAGCTGGAAGCGCGACTCAAGAGGGAGAAGCGTGTCGCCGTCGCAGCCGCTGCCGTCGCATCACGGAGATGACGCCGCTGTAGCTGACGCATTGCACCGCATCTCGAGAAACGTCCCGCAACCCCGAAGAAGCGTGTCGCCGTCGCAGCCGCTGCCGTCGCATCGTAGATGTCACCGCTGTAGCTGTCGCATTGCACCGCATCAAGAGAAGAGTCTCGCATCGAGGAAGAAGCGTGTCGCCGTCGCAGCCGCTGCCGTCGCATCGTAGATGTCGCCGCTGTAGCTGACGCATTGCACCGCATCGAGAGAAGCGCCTCGCATCCACGGAGAAGCGTGCCGCCGTCGGAGCTGCTGCCGTCGCATCACGAAACCAGGGTGTCGCCGCTGCAGTTGTCGCATCGAGCGGAAGCGTCTCGCAACGTTGGAGAAGAGTGTCGCAGCCGAAGCTGTTGCCGTCGCATCGCTGAACAAGGGTGTCGCCGCTGCAGCTGACGCATCGAGTCGAGACTTCTCGTAACATCGGAGAAGCGTGCCGCATCAGGAAGAACTTGACGTCTTTATTTCTTTGCACCAGAACTTTGTCGCATTTCCATCGCTGCAACATTGCTTGTTATGGAAGCGTCCCGCATCGTAAGGTACATTGACTTAACGTGTCGCATCTTAAGAACTGAACTGAACTAAGCTAAAACTACCATTTTAAGTACAGTATTGTGGATTTTTGTCGTTTATGGTCTTGTGTTAAAACTATATAAAGAATACTTATTTTTGATATAAACCTTGTGTGGTGTCCATCTGTAGTGTTGTCACTAGATTACTGTATGTGTTCACAAATGCTTTACACACTGCCTCTGAGATAAGCCTGTCTGCTCGTGCCAAGCTACCAAGGGGGTGAGCAGGGGTTATTTTAGGAGTGTACCCCTTTACCCTGACTAGAGGCGAGGGTCCCTATTTGTCACAAGTACCTACCTGTGCCAACTAGAGACCCCCAATTCTAACATTGGTGGCAGCGGTGGGATTCTGGACTTGCATTTGTGACTCATGTACAGTGATTGGTGAACACTACTAGTGAGTGCAGACCAAAACGCGACCACATACTTTTGGTAGATTTGTTTTTCTAGGACGTTCCATTTTTTGCCAAGTTCAGCCATCATGAAACCAGAATCCATAGCATCTGTTGATTTTGATTGGGAAGAGGAGAAACTAGAATGCTACAATGCGAAGCAGCTGAAGCACTTCTGCAAAAGATTTAATGTTGCAATTACCGGGCTCACCAGGAGGGAGGAGTTCTACAAGGCGCTGAGGGCCTGGGTAGAAGCAAGGAAAACCCATGAGAATGAGGAAGGGGATAATGATGCAGATGTGCAGCTGGAAGGGCCATTGGGTCCAGGGGAAAGGAAGGCACCTTCCCCAGCAGGTAGCAGTGTTTCTGCCAAAGGTCTGTCCACAGAAGAGCTGGAGGACAGGGAGAGAAATAGGATGCATGAGTTGGAGCTGGCCAAAATGAATGGGCAATTGGAAATTAGGAAACTGGCCCTGGAAGAAAAGAGGATACAGCTTGAGCATGATAGAAGTTTGAGGAGTTGGATTTGAAAGCTAGGAGCTTAGAAATTACTCCCTCTGGTGGCAGCACACCGTCAATGCCTGTGGAATCTAGAGTGTATATTCCTAAGGATGTGGTCAGAGAGTTTTTAAAAATGATGACATTGGGCAGTGGTTCAAGGCCTATGAGGTAGCCATGTCTTCCCACCGGGTCCCTGAGAAGGATTGGGGAGCGGGGTTGTGGGGACGGTTCCTTAGTGAGGGGCGGGACACACTGCTAGATTTGCCTTCTGATGTCCATAATTCATATCACCACATGAAGGATGCTTTAATGTCTAGGTATGGTTTAACTCCTGAATTGTATAGGCAGAGGTTCAGGGGTTGCAAGAAGATAGAGAACAGTACCTGGGTGGAATATGTCACTTTTTTCTGCAGAGCATTGGATGGTTGGGTGAAGGGTAGCAAAGTTGATGATTTTCAGGGGCTCCTTGATTTGATTGCATGGGAGCACTTGTCAAGTAACTGTTTTCCAGAGCTATGCCAGCACCTGATAGATAGCAAGCTGACTATCCCTAGGAAGCTTGCTGAGGAGGCGGACCGCTGGGTCAGTACCAGGGTCCACAAGGGTCACGTGGGAGACTCAGCCAAGGGTGGGCAGGGTCCCCAGCAGAAGAGTGGGGGGACAAGGGTAAACAGAGGGAGTTCCAAAGAAGGCCCCAAAGTAGTCCCCAAGGGAACCAAGGGAAAGGTTCCCAGCCTCCCCCAGAAACCCTCAGGGGCCCCGACAGGTCCACCTGTTCAGAGGGGACCCCTGAGATGCTACAAATGTGGGGACCTGGGTCATATAGCGAGTGATCCCAGGTGCCGCCAGTTTGGAAAGACCGCACCCCCTGGTGCAGCCCCCCGGCAGATGGCTAGTGTAGCCCTGGGGAGGAGATGGATGCCCAAGAGGGGTGGGGTCCCGCACAGATGTCCCTTGTCTCATTAGGAGACTGTGAGGTGGTCCCCAGGACCCCGCTGCCTGACAACACTAAGAAATACAGGCAGTGGGTGACCATCAATGGCCATAGGGTGGAGGCTCTTAGAGATACAGGAGCCAGTGTGACAGCTGTCAAGTGTCACCTGGTGTCTCAAGAGCAGGTTGTCCCCCATGCATTCTATCCCGTTGTTGCCGCTGACAACACAGAGAGTCACTGCAAAGTGGCTCAGGTTCCCTTTGAGTGGGGGGTCTCTGGTACTCTTCAGGTAGCTGTGAGGCCCACCATGCCTGTTGACTGTTTGTTAGGGAACGACTTGGAGAGCTCACCTTGGGCGAAGGTGGAGCGAAGTGCTCATTTGGAGATGTTGGGTTTGCCTGACTGGGCGTGTGTGACCACCCGGTCCATGGCAGCAAGTAAAGGTGCTCAAGAGGACCTGGAGCCTGAGAGGAGGCCCAGGTACCTGCCATCACGAGAAGAGGCAGGGGGCGCGGGAAACCGGCCCCGAAGTTCCCACGGTCCAGGAGGAGGCAGACCTTGAGGGGGATGCCCTGGAGCCTACAGGGGAACAGGTAGCTGAACTGGGGGACCTGCCTGAGCTGACCCATTGGCAGCAAGAAGGAGGACCCTCCAGGGAAGAATTCTGCAAGGAGCAGAAAGAATGCCCTTCTCTGGTGGGTCTGCGGCAACAGGCTGCAGACCAGGCAACAGGTGATCAGTCTGGGTCACATTGGGTCTATTGGGAGAATGATCTCCTGTATACTGAGCCTAAGGTTGCTGAGCCTGGGTCAGCCCGTGTGCTGGTGGTACCCCAGTGCCTCAGAGCCTTCCTACTGGGGCTGGCTCATGATGTTCCATTGGCAGGACATTTGGGGCAGGACAAGACCTTTGAGAGGCTTGTCACCCACTTTTATTGGCCCCAAATGCGCAGGAGTTCAGACACTCACTGCAGGACATGTCAGACTTGCCAGGCAAGTGGAAAGAGTGGGAGGAAGCGCAAGGCTCCTCTCCAGCCATTCCCTGTAGTCAGCACCCCCTTTGAACGGGTGGGTATTGACATTGTGGGGCCACTGGACCCCAAGACAGCCATGGGCAACAGGTTCATCCTGGTCTTGGTGGACCATGCCACCCGGTACCCGGAAGCCATACCTCTGAGGACAGTGACGGCCCCCGTGGTGGGACGAGCACTGATGGGAATTTTCTCCCGAGTGGGATTCCCTAGCGAGGTAGTGTCTGACCGGGGGACCAACTTCATTTCCAAGTATATGAAGTCCCTGTGGCAGGAGTGTGGGGTAACCTACAAGTTTACCACTCCTTACCACCCCCAAGGAAATGGATTGGTTGAAAGGTTCAACCGAACCCTCAAAGGCATGATTATGGGTCTTGAGGAACCTATGAGGCGTAAGTGGGACGTCCTCTTACCATGCCTGCTCTTTGCTTACCGTGAGGTGCCACAGAAATCTCTAGGGTTCAGTCCCTTTGAGCTTCTCTATGGACACCCAGTAAGAGGACCTCTAAGTTTGGTCAAAGAAGGCTGGGAGCAATCTCCCAGGAAACCTCACCAGGATGTATACAGTTACATGCTGGCCTTTAGGAACCAAACTAGGCATTTCAGGCAACTCGCTGAGGTGAATCTGGAAGCCAGCCAGGAGGAGATGAAGTGGTGGTACGACCAGAATGCCACTCTGGTAGAGCTTCAGCCTGGTCAGAAAGTGTGGGTCATGGCCCCAGTGGAGCCCTGCGCGCTCCAGGATAAGTGGACCGGACCCTTTGAGGTTGTAGAGCGCAAAAGTCCGGTTACTTACTTGGTGGACTTGCGGTCTCCCAGGAACCCCTTGAGGGTCCTGCATGTCAACCGCCTGAAGCCCCACTTGGAGAGGTCCCAAGTGGGCATGCTCTTAGCGACAGATGCTGGGATGGAGGAGGAGACCGAGCCTCTTCCTGACCTCCTGTCAGCAACAGAGCAAGATGGGTCAGTGGATGGTAGAAAAACGAATTTAGTATGCCTGAACTCAGAATGATAAAATACACCTTTTAGTGAAGTTGGTTTTAACATTCTGTGTTTGAAAATACCACTTTTAGAAAGTGGGTATTTTCTTGCCTAAACTTCCAAGCCTGCCTCTGCTAGGTTGTGTATTCCTTGTCTGGATATTGAGTGACAGGGGCTGGGGGTGGCTACAGGAGACAGGGTGAGTCAGCACAGGGCTGAATAGAAAGATCTGCATCCAGAGTGGAGGGAGGAGTTGCACCTGGGTCTGAATAGGGCTGTGCCTTCCTTCCACAATGCTGGCTCCACCTCCTGCCGGGCGGCTGAGCACTCTGCCCCACATTCTGAAAGGAAAGAAGGAGTCAGAAAAACAAAGTGCTCCAGGACTGACCAGAACTGGTTTTGGACTAGGCAGAGGCCTCTCTGCCTTCAGAGAACAAAGAAAAAGGTGTATAAAAAGGGGACCCAGACCCCTAGGAAATTAGATCACTTTGGGAAACAAGAAGAAACCTTTGCTGAGGAGCGGAACCAAGAAGAAACTGAGGAGAAGACTATCCCTAAGCTAGAGGGATCTGCCTTCAGTGGTTGCCTGACTGCCAAAGGAAGGAGAAAGGACTTTGTGTGCACTTTTATTCAACTTGTGAAGGATCTCCAAGGGCTTGAGAAAAGAGCTTGCCTCCTGCTGAAGTCTCAGGGACAACAGACTTCAACCACCAGCTCCCCAAGAATCCTTTGGAAGTGCCTGCTGCTGTTTTGGGCCTTCTGAAGGGACTGCGTGTCGCAAGGAGCTGGAAGCGCGACTCAAGAGGGAGAAGCGTGTCGCCGTCGCAGCCGCTGCCGTCGCATCACGGAGATGACGCCGTTGTAGCTGACGCATTGCACCGCATCTCGAGAAACGTCCCGCAACCCCGAAGAAGCGTGTCGCCGTCGCAGCCGCTGCCGTCGCATCGTAGATGTCGCCGCTGTAGCTGTCGCATTGCACCGCATCAAGAGGAGTCTCACATCGAGGAAGAAGCGTGTCGCCGTCGCAGCCGCTGCCGTCGCATCGTAGATGTCGCCGCTGTAGCTGACGCATTGCATCGCATCGAGAGAAGCGCCTCACATCCACGGAGAAGCGTGCCGCCGTCGGAGCTGCTGCCGTCGCATCACGAAACCAGGGTGTCGCCGCTGCAGTTGTCGCATCGAGCGGAAGCGTCTCGCAACGTTGGAGAAGAGTGTCGCAGCCGAAGCTGTTGCCGTCGCTTCGCTGAACAAGGGTGTCGCCGCTGCAGCTGACGCATCGAGTCGAGACTTCTCGCAACATCGGAGAAGTGTGCCGCATCAGGAAGAACTTGACGTCTTTATTTCTTTGCACCAGAACTTTGTCGCATTTCCATCGCTGCAACATTGCTTGTTGTGGAAGCGTCCCGCATCGTAAGGTACATTGACTTAACGTGTCGCATCTTAAGAACTGAACTGAACTAAGCTAAAACTACCATTTTAAGTACAGTATTGTGGATTTTTGTCATTTATGGTCTTGTGTTAAAACTATATAAAGAATACTTATTTTTGATATAAACCTTGTGTGGTGTCCATCTGTAGTGTTGTCACTAGATTACTGTATGTGTTCACAAATGCTTTACACACTGCCTCTGAGATAAGCCTGTCTGCTCCTGCCAAGCTACCAAGGGGGTGAGCAGGGGTTATTTTAGGAGTGTACCCCTTTACCCTGACTAGAGGCGAGGGTCCCTATTTGTCACAAGTACCTACCTGTGCCAACTAGAGACCCCCAATTCTAACATTGGTGGCAGCGGTGGGATTCTGGACTTGCATTTGTGACTCATGTACAGTGATTGGTGAACACTACTAGTGAGTGCAGACCAAAACGCGACCACATACTTTTGGTAGATTTGTTTTTCTAGGACGTTCCATTTTTTGCCAAGTTCAGCCATCATGAAACCAGCATCCATAGCATCTGTTGATTTTGATTGGGAAGAGGAGAAACTAGAATGCTACAATGCGAAGCAGCTGAAGCACTTCTGCAAAAGATTTAATGTTGCAATTACCGGGCTCACCAGGAGGGAGGAGTTCTACAAGGCGCTGAGGGCCTGGGTAGAAGCAAGGAAAACCCATGAGAATGAGGAAGGGGATAATGATGCAGATGTGCAGCTGGAAGGGCCATTGGGTCCAGGGGAAAGGAAGGCACCTTCCCCAGCAGGTAGCAGTGTTTCTGCCAAAGGTCTGTCCACAGAAGAGCTGGAGGACAGGGAGAGAAATAGGATGCATGAGTTGGAGCTGGCCAAAATGAATGGGCAATTGGAAATTAGGAAACTGGCCCTGGAAGAAAAGAGGATACAGCTTGAGCATGATAGAAGTTTGAGGGAGTTGGATTTGAAAGCTAGGAGCTTAGAAATTACTCCCTCTGGTGGCAGCACACCGTCAATGCCTGTGGAATCTAGAGTGTATATTCCTAAGGATGTGGTCAGAGAGTTTTTTAAAAATGATGACATTGGGCAGTGGTTCAAGGCCTATGAGGTAGCCATGACTTCCCACCGGGTCCCTGAGAAGGATTGGGGAGCGGGGTTGTAGGGACGGTTCCTTAGTGAGGGGCGGGACACACTGCTAGATTTGCCTTCTGATGTCCATAATTCATATCACCACATGAAGGATGCTTTAATGTCTAGGTATGGTTTAACTCCTGAATTGTATAGGCAGAGGTTCAGGGGTTGCAAGAAGATAGAGAACAGTACCTGGGTGGAATATTTTTTCTGCAGAGCATTGGATGGTTGGGTGAAGGGTAGCAAAGTTGATGATTTTCAGGGGCTCCTTGATTTGATTGCATGGGAGCACTTGTCAAGTAACTGTTTTCCAGAGCTACGCCAGCACCTGATAGATAGCAAGCTGACTATCCCTAGGAAGCTTGCTGAGGAGGCGGACCGCTGGGTCAGTACCAGGGTCCACAAGGGTCACGTGGGAGACTCAGCCAAGGGTGGGCAGGGTCCCCAGCAGAAGAGTGGGTGGGGACAAGGGTAAACAGAGGGAGTTCCAAAGAAGGCCCCAAAGTAGTCCCCAAGGGAACCAAGGGAAAGGTTCCCAGCCTCCCCCCCAGAAACCCTCAGGGGCCCCGACAGGTCCACCTGTTCAGAGGGGACCCCTGAGATGCTACAAATGTGGGGACCTGGGTCATATAGCGAGTGATCCCAGGTGCCGCCAGTTTGGAAAGACCGCACCCCATGGTGCAGCCCCCCGGCAGATGGCTAGTGTAGCCCTGGGGAGGAGATGGATGCCCAAGAGGGGTGGGGTCCCGCACAGATGTCCCTTGTCTCATTAGGAGACTGTGAGGTGGTCCCCAGGACCCCGCTGCCTGACAACACTAAGAAATACAGGCAGTGGGTGACCATCAATGGCCATAGGGTGGAGGCTCTTAGAGATACAGGAGCCAGTGTGACAGCTGTCAAGTGTCACCTGGTGTCTCAAGAGCAGGTTGTCCCCCATGCATTCTATCCCGTTGTTGCCGCTGACAACACAGAGAGTCACTGCAAAGTGGCTCAGGTTCCCTTTGAGTGGGGGGTCTCTGGTACTCTTCAGGTAGCTGTGAGGCCCGCCATGCCTGTTGACTGTTTGTTAGGGAACGACTTGGAGAGCTCACCTTGGGCGAAGGTGGAGCGAAGTGCTCATTTGGAGATGTTGGGTTTGCCTGACTGAGCGTGTGTGACCACCCGGTCCATGGCAGCAAGTAAAGGTGCTCAAGAGGACCTGGAGCCTGAGAGGGAGGCCCAGGTACCTGCCGTCACGAGAAGAGGCAGGGGGCGCAGGAAACTGGCCCCCGAAGTTCCCACGGTCCAGGAGGAGGCAGACCTTGAGGGGGATGCCCTGGAGCCTACAGGGGAACAGGTAGCTGAACTGGGGGACCTGCCTGAGCTGACCCATTGGCAGCAAGAAGGAGGACCCTCCAGGGAAGAATTCTGCAAGGAGCAGAAAGAATGCCCTTCTCTGGTGGGTCTGCGGCAACAGGCTGCAGACCAGGCAACAGGTGATCAGTCTGGGTCACATTGGGTCTATTGGGAGAATGATCTCCTGTATACTGAGCCTAAGGTTGCTGAGCCTGGGTCAGCCCGTGTGCTGGTGGTACCCCAGTGCCTCAGAGCCTTCCTACTGGGGCTGGCTCATGATGTTCCTTTGGCAGGACATTTGGGGCAGGACAAGACCTTTGAGAGGCTTGTCACCCACTTTTATTGGCCCCAAATGCGCAGGAGTTCAGACACTCACTGCAGGACATGTCAGACTTGCCAGGCAAGTGGAAAGAGTGGGAGGAAGCGCAAGGCTCCTCTCCAGCCATTCCCTGTAGTCAGCACCCCCTTTGAACGGGCGGGTATTGACATTGTGGGGCCACTGGACCCCAAGACAGCCATGGGCAACAGGTTCATCCTGGTCTTGGTGGACCATGCCACCCGGTACCCGGAAGCCATACCTCTGAGGACAGTGACGGCCCCCGTGGTGGGACGAGCACTGATGGGAATTTTCTCCCGAGTGGGATTCCCTAGCGAGGTAGTGTCTGACCGGGGGACCAACTTCATTTCCAAGTATATGAAGTCCCTGTGGCAGGAGTGTGGGGTAACCTACAAGTTTACCACTCCTTACCACCCCCAAGGAAATGGATTGGTTGAAAGGTTCAACCGAACCCTCAAAGGCATGATTATGGGTCTTGAGGAACCTATGAGGCGTAAGTGGGACGTCCTCTTACCATGCCTGCTCTTTGCTTACCGTGAGGTGCCACAGAAATCTCTAGGGTTCAGTCCCTTTGAGCTTCTCTATGGACACCCAGTAAGAGGACCTCTAAGTTTGGTCAAAGAAGGCTGGGAGCAATCTCCCAGGAAAGAGGGTATTATTACCCTTTGGGTATTCCATTTGTGCAATCTCGTTACTGGTACCCTTACATTCTAATACCCGTTTGTCCTGTTTGTCTTCAAAGGACTGATGGCTTTGAGAAGATGACGTTATAGCGACAGTTCTTTTCCTCTGTTTTCTGGAAATAAGCTGGAATCAACCCTACCAATTTAAAACAAGTAAATGGCAAGATTTGTTTTGCAAAGGATTAGATTTAGTCTTCGTGCATGATCTGATAGGAATTTGCCTCCCTGAGCGTGGTTTTCTTGCTTTCATTGTGAGGAGTAAGGCCCCAAACAAAAACTATTGTAAATACTTCTTAGGTTGCACTCAGTACATAAAAGGAAATAATCCTACTTGAAGAATAACCACCAATGGAGACTCAAGCTGTACTTGAAGTTGCCTTCACAAAACATGCTCATTCACAATATGACCTCCCAGTTTCTCAAAGCCCTCTGCCTCCACCTCTTGCACTGTAGCAAAAACACCTGCAGCCTCCGCAATAGGTAGGGTCTGGATAAGACAGAGCGGCAGAAACCCAGATCGTGAAATTATGGAGGAAAACTATACTCCTTAAATCCTGAAGTGGGAGAAGGAGTTTAAAATAAAACTTGACAAAACACAGGACCAGATGCACACAACATACACTTAGCTAGAACTTTGGCCTAATCATATAATGTTTAAGAGGACGTGAGTGGCCCTTTATTTCCCTTAGTTGCCAGGCCAACAAGGCATGGATCTCTGACTCATGCTCAGCTCTACCCTCCACCTTCCCTACACATGCCACATTGGTGCAGTATTCTCAACACCACTGCCTCTGTAACTACACTTGACAAGCATCAACACTCAAGGCTCCACAAAACCCAGGGGCCCCTTACTATAAGGAGAAGTAGCATCACTTCCCATTGGCTTCCCAGCAGGCCAGGGACTGCATAGTGCCCTGGTTTCGGAGTGGCTTCTGGGCAGTGGGGCATGTCAGCAGTGAGAGAAAAAGCACAGCCGGCCACTTCTATATGAGGAAGAGAGCAGCCAACAAGAAGGAGCGCAACAAGATGGAATGTCACAGGAGATTGCCTATTCTCCCCAGTTCTCCCCTGTCACTGCAGCTCCAACCAGGGTCCTACAGTGGCAGAGGATGGGCAGGACTCCTAGCCTTTCAGCCTTTGCCCTCTGCACCGGTATGGTCCATGCAGGCTGGCATGGAGATGTGCTCATTAATAAATAGAGCAACCTGCATCCCACTTCGTCCCTGCTGGGTCAGTCACATCAGGCAACTGAAAATGTGGAATCAACGGTAGCATGTGATTCGAACTCCTGAAAATCCAAATATGACTTCCTACTTCACAGTAATATGAAATGATTGTTCAGGTACTTATTCGTTTGGTAAGGACACCCTTTCTAACTATGCATTGTCTTTATAATAGTGCCTATGCTCTGTGTAGTGCTAAAAGTTTAAAATCCCATTACAAATTATTAGCAGTTAAGACAAGGCCCGCTTTAGTG
The DNA here is from genome assembly GCA_963921515.1 of Calotriton arnoldi. Lineage (NCBI taxonomy): Eukaryota > Metazoa > Chordata > Amphibia > Caudata > Salamandridae > Calotriton > Calotriton arnoldi. Next base: position 1,386,932 of record CAWUFW010000934.1, read on the forward strand.
TAGTGCAACTGGTGCAGCGACACCAGGCACTGACCTCGGGGGCAATGCGTTTAGAAATAACTTATGGGATTAAAAGCAACTGTTGCTCAATTTTTTGTGTGTCCAGCGGTTTTCCAGCAAAAATAAAAATGTCAGGATAACTGGTGATTAATGTTCATGCTGGAGAGAGATCGAAATTTTGTCTAGTGGAACTTTTGACTCATCATAAAGTAGTGCAAGGGTTAATATGCCTGATGCAAAGAAAGCTTACCCTGCAGATCACAAAACTGTATTTTATGAGGATAGCTCAGTGAGTTACTGCTTTTGTCACAGAGATCCTTTTGTACCTTGCAGTTCATAAGTTACAACCCTAATATAGCCCAGTGATCTATGATCAGTCATCAAAGAGCTGCATGCAAATTGCATGGTATAGGTTTAGACATTATGTTGTTTTCCCCAGTTTTTCATTATCTTAATATTGCTAAAAAGGGTTCTTTTGGGTGAATAATACATTCTAAATATTAAAGCCCACCCCAACTACCTTGTATGTTTTAAATCCTGAGTCTGTGCCTCTACAGCAAAACATTCTTAAAATATGCTGCCTACTGCCTACTGACAAGTGATTCCTACACCATGTAATCCTAATTGTTTTACATAACGATTCCTATAGACTGATTTACACACTTATGATTCATTGTCTCTGTATAATGTTTGAGTGATGTAAAGTGCTCTGACACCTTACACTGGTAAGAGTAGCGCTATAAAACATAAAATTCATGGGAGAGAAGGGCTATGGAAATATGAGGAGCACTGTTGGAGGGTGAAAGCGAGGTAATGCGTGGAGAAGGAGGACCTTGGGGGGGCACCAAAAAAGATTGTCACACCAGGTGCCACAAGCACTAAAGCTGGCCCTGGTTAAGAGAATGCACTTCTTGTAATTCCCTATGTTTGTTTAATGGCATTGCTATAATCTCTCAGACTACCTATTTGGATGAATATTAGTTAATATGTGCCATGACAGCAGGTAAACCATAAAACTCAATTTAAATGCATCCCATTTTGTAAGGATGCAAACTCAAACTATGTCTGCTTCAACGAGACATAGGGCCTGATTTAGAATTTGCCAGATGGATTACTCCATCATAAGCATGATAGATATCTGTCCTCCTTTTCCCAAGTACACTAATAAAATGCACTAGTAATAAGGTTGATGGCTGTCTGCAACATTTGTAACAGGGTAACCCATCTGCTAAACTCTAAAACAGGCCCTCAGTCACTGTGGGTTTTATTGCCTAAGTCTTGCTTTAGAAGGTTGGAAATCTTTTTCTAAAGGTTTTCACCTAGCGATGAAGCAGGTTTCTGACATTTTAGGGTTCAACAAAAATCCTCAGAAATAGTCCTGTAAATCCTCTGCAGTCATAGATGTAGTAGATTTCAATGAGTATTTCTACTGGCCAATACTTACTTATGGAGATATTTCACTGAATGTAAAGTCTGTAAATATGTACCTGATCAGCAGGCTTCAGCTGCTCTAGAGATCAAATACCAGAGCACATCATCCAAACATAGAATGAGGGAACAGTGCAAGAAAGATAGAGTTTCTCACTTCTCATGACATAATTCTTATGAATTGAGGATTTAATCCAATGGAGGTGTAGCCTCTTGTTTCCTGCCCCAGCTAACTAGCCTCTAAGCATAACAGTGTATTTAGATAATGCCAGCCTCACAACACTCTGTTGAGCTTCAGCTTTGGTTATTCTTTAATCGCTTTCATCTGTTTGAAAGGTAAACAAAACCTGATTGTTCTAAATTTAATTAGTGCCCATTGTTAACCGTACCTTGAAAATACCAGCTTTAAAATAGCTTTCTTCATAAGCCATTTTTTATGAGCACCCAAACCATGCACTCACTAAAATCACACATTCAGAACAGCATGATAAAACATTAAGGGCCCGAAGTACAACGCATTTTACCAGTCACAAACGGCCAATCGGGCCATTTGCGACTTGTAAAATGCATTTTCCTATGTACCAACCCTATTTTGCGAGTCGCTAACCTATTACCGACTCGCAAAATAGGCTTTGCGAGATGCTATTAGGAAGGGGCATGTAAAGGGCATGTAAGGGCGACCACTGCCCACTGTAAAAAAATTAACAGAAACCTTTTCATTTTTATTTTTGAAATTCATCTTGTTTTCTATAAAGTAAAACAGGCTTGATTTAATAAACAAAACTGTCATATTTAAAAAGCAGTCACTGACATGGTGGTCTGGTGACCCCAGAAGGTCACCATCCCTGTAAGTGCCGGCCATTCCCAATGGGTCGCAAAATGCGACCTCCCTCATGAATATTAATGAGGCAGGTCCCTTGTGATCCATTTGGGGATCCCAAACAATGTCTGAGACATTGTTGTACATCAGGTTTTGCAACTCGAAAAATTGTGAGTTGCTATAAATTGCAATTTGCAAGTCGCAAACCCTGACGGTCATCCATGTGACCCTTAATTTAACTACTGCAGGCATCAAATAGTATTAAGGTAGTATTTAACATTTAAAAAAACATATTTAAAAAAGTATTTGATTGCAAATTGCATCAATATAAACATGTCATATATGAATACATATTTGTTAACCTGTATCATAAGCCAACAAAGCCATCTCGGGGTTCTAGTGTCATTTTAAAACAACAGAGCTTTTAGTCCTTGGAGTTCATGTTATCATCGGAACTCCTGAATGAGTTTATTCTACCATAATGCACATATTTACCCATTATATATTTTCTATCTTTATGAATGTCTTACATTTTGATTCCTGTTTTGTTTGTATTTAAAAAATTGTAATATTTTACTAAATATTGTTTTTGATGTTTGGTTCAGATTACACGAAAATGATTGTCTCCCTAGCATTCAGTCATGAAACCAATAAAATATGTAACAAAAATGATTATAAATTGACCAAAATGTCTACTACGCAGCTTTTTCCAGCTGAGATCAGAACCTGTTTGCTGACCGTGACCATACAGGATGATGGAGGCTGGATTTGCTTCACTCCACACAATTTATTCTGTTCTATTTATTTTCCTACATGATTCATTTATGTGACATGCAGCAGACTAGAGAAAATGTGTTCGGTGCTTGTTCATATCTTATTCATTACGGTGGGCATAGTAGCCGATGTGACTCAGACAGTGAGTTTGATAACACTCCGTTTTGGAAATATGCCTCGCTGTAAATCATTTCAGTAAAACAAATTGTCTATTAACTTCTTGGTGTGCAATATCTCTTGCGAAGCGTGATTGCATTTTCACTCTTTGCTGATATCTGCGCAAAGAATTCTACAATCAGTGATTAGGGGTTTACATGACACTAAGCTGCCCACTGCACACTGCCAGTGTGAAATAACATTCAATCATGGTTATAATGGTTTTGTGCAAAACTCAATCAGTCGCATTTCTGGACACACACAGCCAGACTTGGCTTTTGTAAGAGAAACCTGGGCAGACCAGGCCTATGTTCACTCCAGCCCCCTCGTTGGACTGTGAAGGCCTTTTGTTTAACTTTGAGTAAACTAAAACACAATCTTTTCACAGTCTTCTTCTTCGCCCTCCACCATGGCCAAGAGCATCTTTCACTCAAGCAATAGGGTCTCTCCTAGAATCCTCTTTGTCGAAATCAGATTTCACGATATTAGGTGACTTTAATTTTCACCTGGAGAATCAGACAGATCCTGACATTGAAGTTCTAGTTGACACCCTGTTAGGAATGGGTTTTGAACAGCGAGTCAGCTGGTCCTACACTGGTTGGCAAATTTTCAAATAATTCAGCCATGTCTTACCCAGCACTACCCCCTTGAACCTGGCCGGGTCATAGGGCACTCAAATGGGAAATTATGCTCACAGGAAATACCCCCCCCCTTTCAAGGCTTCAGGAAAAAACAGTTATGTAACATGCTTGGTCCAAGCTTTGGATCTTAATGCTATCCTCGCTGAGACACAGCTAGAAGAGACTAATGACATCAACTCAAAGTTGATAGATTATTCAACCTGGCTAAATACTGCCGTCAATAAATTGGCTCCTGGCAAACTCAAGATTCCTATGAGAAGTATCCCCTTCAGCCACCTGGTTTGGCGACACACTTCGAGCTCATAAGCAAGGGTGCCACAGACAGGAATGCATTTAGAGAAGAACCTATGATCCAACAGAAAAAGACAAATATAAAGCCATGATCATGCAATACAAAAAATGTATTCTTACAGAAAAATCTGCTCATTACTTCAAATCTATTGAATCCGCTCACTGTTCAAACAAAGCCTTTACGAAGCAGTTAGGAAACTTTCTTCACCTGCCACCAGAAACTCTGCAGATTACAGTTAGGCTTTCTTTGCTACACTAGCACACTAATTCCAGAATAAATTTGAAACCATCTTTAATAAATTCTCTTCAGACTCAGTTAAAAATGTAACTAGTAAGAACATCGGTCCTAGGAACAAAAACAGGATCCCTTGAGCATCTTTCCAAGGAACGAGTTAAACAAGCCATCCTATGCACTAAGTCAGGATCTCCCATGGATCCGTGTCCCCCCACGATTATACAGCTAGTGCCTGACCTAGGGGCCACCCAGTTAGCGAGGATCTTTAAAGCCATGTTTTGGACAGGTTGTTTTCCTAATCAGTGGAAATCAGCATAAATTATTCCGTTGTTGAAGAAATCTAATTTGATTGCGCTTGATCCAAACAACTATCGTCCTATATCGAGGCTGACCCTTCCAGCCAAGCTTGTCAAAAAGTTTATGAACTCGCAGCAGACAGCCTTTTTGGAAAACAACCATCTGTTGGATGACACGCAATTTGTTTCATAAAGGCCATAGTACAGAATCAGTACTAATAGTGGCCACAGAGGTAATTAAGGCATCCGTGGATAAGGGTGGAAATGTTGCACTTATCCTACTTGACCTATCTGCAGCGTTCAACAAGGTCAATCATGACATTTTGATTGACCAGTTGGAACACTTCGGGATTGAGGGTGCTGCACTCTCCCTGTTGCGCTCATTCCTTACAGACCATGTTCAATCTGTTTCCCTGAATGACTTTACATCTGAACCCTTTTCTTTACCATGCGGGGTTCCACAAGTTCATTAATCCCAACTCTTTTTAACCTGTAAGTCGCATCATTAGCATCTCTAGTGAAATCTTTTGGGTTGTCATTAGTGTCATACGCTGATGACACCCAGATTGTGGGTTCTTTTTCTAGCAAAGGGTCTGACATGAGTAACATCTTTCATAACTGTATGAGTGCTTTGAGCCAATGGATGGACACCGACTGTCTTAAATTAAATTAGTCAAAGACAGAAGTTATCCTTTTTGGCAACAACACCTCCTTCTGGTCCCCTTCCTAGTGGCCAGATGAATTAGGCTCTCTTCCGATCCCGGTTAAAATTGTAAAAAGATCTTGCTGTTCTGATTGACAAGGAACAAGTCAGTAAAGTGATTTCTACATCTTTTTACACCTTGCATATCATTAGGGAAATCAAGTAGTTCCTACCTTTTGACCTGTTGAAATCAGTCGTCATAGCCCATTTGCTATCCGGAGTGGATTATTGTAACAGACTATATCAAAATCTTCCCAAAAGCTCACTGCATAAATTACAGATCCTTCAAAACTCGGCTGCTTGGATGTTGTTGAAGGTTCCCAGATTTCACTCTGCCTCACAGGCCATCAACAGCCTACACTGGTTGCCTGTGAGGAAGTGCATCATCTTCAAGGCCCTGTGCATAGCATACAAGGCTCTTCATGGCTTAGGCCCAGTGTATCTGAAGGAATAGTTCAGAAGGTATGTCCCAGGCAGGAATCTTCATTCAAGCTCAGCCAAATAATGTGGCAGTCCCCTTCTATCAGCTTTCCTCCTGGGGAGGCAGGAGCTTTGTCAGCTGAACCGCTCGGAACTGGAACTTGCTCCCTCTAGAACTGAAAACAGCTCTGTCTCTGCTCTTGTCTGAAAGGCTTTAAAAACGTGGCTTTTTAGCTAATAGAATCTGCAGCTTGTCACTAACTTTGTCAACTAGTGCCATGAATCCGTCAAGTATTTGTTTGCACTTTGCAAAAATATAAATCAAATCAAACCATACCTATCTGAAGATCCCTCCATCTGCACCTCAAAATATGCAGCCTTTTACCTTTTATGATCTCCAATGTCTGCTCCAAAGGTGTCAGACCAGTCTTGGAAATAAATGCATAAATATAGAAAAAAAGCAAGTCATAGTTGAAGTAGTAGAACTGTATTTGCCTCTATTTGGAGTGAGGTATAAGACAAGCTGAAAATCCTAAAATGGAAAGGGAATTTAGTACTCATGAAAAATAAATTAATGATGTAAAATGTATGGTTGATGGAAATTAGAACACAGAAAAGTAAAGAATGGCAAAGTTCATAATATTTTTTGGCACGAATATAATTGAAGACAGAAGTTCTTACATTCATTGAAGTCACTGTTGAAATTACATACATATTCGTCCCAGCACAGTGGAAGTGTTGATGAAAACAAGACAAAGGGGTCGATTCCGATTCGGGCCGGAAATTTCTCCGACCGAGCCGGACCCGGAGAGATTTCCGACCGAATCGGACCCGTGCAGTCCGACCGAACGAGTACGATGCGTCCGTATGTTATCGGACTCGAGTCGGTCGGACTCCCATTGAAGTCAATGGGAGCCGGTCGTACAACGCGTACGCGGGCTCCCATTGACTCAATGGGTGCGAGTCGGACAAGTGCGCCCCCTACAGCGGGTACGCGGCGAGCGATTCGCGCCGTACACGCACAGGTAGGGGGACCCATGGGTCCCCCTGTGTGCGACTTGCGCGGCTATGCGTACAGGGGGTCCGACACGGACCCCAAAGTACGGCTCCGACAGCTCTTACGAGCCAGACGGCGCGGCTCGGTCGGACTGCTCGCGGCGCGCATCGTACTTACCCGGCCGGGAAACGTCTCCATTGCGCGGTGCGAGTCGAGTCCGAGCGAGTCGGTCGGAGCGGTTCGAGCCGGGAGCGAGTCGGTCGGAGCGGTCGGGATGCCCGGACGAGTCGGTCGGCGATTTCGCATCGTACTCGCTCGGCCGGACCCGCGTACGGTTCGGTCGGGAAACAGGGCTCCGAATCGGATCCGGTAAAGCCGAATCCGATTCGGAGCCCTACCGGCCGAGATCGGAATCGGCCCCAAAGTGTTGCAGTTGTTACATGTGTGGCATACGTCTTATAGAACAACGTAACACTTGTGTTTGTTACTTGTGTGTTGTCTACATTTTGTACATTGAAGGCAAGTATAGAGTATACTGCCATAGTCATATTTCACATTAATAGTGGTATCCATTGCCATTTCTTGATTTCCTTGTCTGGATATAAATTGTTTTTCTTGAGGTGTAGTTGATAGCAAGCTTCAAAGTTAACTGTACTTATTTAGAAGGACATGACCACGTCACTCTCCAGGATGACCCCAAGTTTTTTTGCACAGATGACAAAGGTTGCTTGATGGTCACAGAGGAAAGAGTGTGTAGTGGAAATGCTCTGGAAGGCTGATATCCACACTGGGTCCACTTATATCATGATGCTTTCTGTGGCACTGATGATAATGGCTCAATTTATATATATGATTGCAAACTGAAGTAAAAAAAAAAGATTGAGAACTTGTGAAGGACATAGTATTCATTCATGCGAAGGAAGAAATAATCTTCCTTGACAACTTATTCCCTATATCGAATAGAGAAGCTCTTGAGAAACACTTTGGCAACATTTTATTCCACAACGAGGCAAATGAATGAGCGCAACATACCTTCAGGGGTTATATTTTATAAAGAGCAGAGGATGAAACAGCTAGCTCTCTGCCTCCTTGTGATCATGATCTAATACTCTATGTTGCAGAAAAGCACCCTAGTTATTGTATTTGTAGAATGTCAAATGGCTTTTGACTCTGTAGAGTGAGGTTAATTATGACAAATTCGAAATGGCACTGAAATCGTTCTTGGACCAGGGCGCATATTATGGATAAGGTGTTCAGTCTCTCTTTATACCACAGCACACTGTTAACTAGGTGAGCTAGTCGCAAACAGGGAGAGTGCGCTTTATTAGAGATGATGCACTGCCCCCAGGGCAGCCATAAAGTCTCTGCTGTGCTGTTAGCAGCACATTAGTGAAAAACAAAGTGCCAGACTGAAGCAGCCACTCCCTCTTTCTCTGTGGAGGCTGCGATCGGCCTGTACTTCAAAGGAAAGACAGAGATCCCCTTGCAGACCGATGTGAGGGAATACACTCACCTGTAGGGGGTTGTCTGGGGGGGTCCACCATACCCCTTTTCCTTCTTACGTGGTTCACCCTCGGGGGTCACACTGGCTGCGCGCCACCTCTCTGTGGTGCACAGTCAGTATACCTCCTGGTGCCATCTTTCACTCTGTGCCCGTGGCCATAATACAGTGTGGGTGCAGAGGAAAAGTGATTCCCTCATTTGCATGGCGCCACACCCCCATACAATTGATGGAACACTCTTTTAGGATATCACTGGCACTACATGTGCACCAACACTATCTGTATTACATAAAGGGCCACACAAAGGTCTGTAGCTTGCTCTGTAATACCAAAGTGCGCTGGGTCTAAACTGGGGTGGCCTGGTGAGCAAAAGAACGATGGATTTAACCCAGATCTCTTGACTGGGGTGAATGTTTTGATTTGTTCCGCATTCCATCCATAAATTGTGTGTCTTTTGCTTTCTTGCCCTAAGTGCACCAGGTATGCCTAAACATGGGTCCAAGACTCACTGTGCCACTGGATTCAAGCTAGCCCTGCTGATGAGGGATGAAACCCCGAAACTAGTCCTAGGATGCTTGTTTCTGGTCCAGGGAGCACCTGGCTTGGCAGTTCCGGCTGGACTGTTCCCATGAGGATCAGGGTCAAGACTGATTTGCATATCGCTGGGTCTAAACTGGGGTGGTATGGTTAGCAAAAGAATGATAGATCTCTTGACTGGGGGTGAATGTTTTGATTTTCTCCGCATTCCATCCATCAATTGTGTGTCTTTTACTTTCTAGCCTTAAGTGCACCAGGTATGCCTAAACACGGGTCCCAGGCTCACTGTGCAACTGGATTCAAGCTAGCCCGGCTGATGAGGGGTGAAACCCCAAAACCGGTTCTAGGATGCTTGTTTCCGGTCCAGGGAGCACCTGGCTTGGCAGTTCGGGCTGAACTGTTCCCATGAGGAACAGGGTCAAGACTGATTTGTATATGGCTTGGTCTAAACTGGGGTGGTATGGTGAGCAAAAGAATGATGGATCTCTTGACTGGGGGTGAATGTTTTGATTTGTTCCGCATTCCGTCCATCAATTGTGTGTCTTTTGCACAGAAAGCAGGCACATGCTCATTGTGCCCTGAGGCCACTTTATTTAATACATTCCCAGGACTCTTCATATTGATAGGTATTCAGAAGCGAGGTATGGAAATAGTTGCAAATATACTAATAGGTTCCCTTTAAGGCTAGTTTCCATCAAGAAAGTTCCTTGGACCCTCTCTTTTTAGTCTTTTCATGAATGATGTAATACATCTGTTATGCTGTATTCAAGTGGACACCTCTAAACTGAGTGATAAATGGATGTCTGTATTACTCTTCATGGTCAATGATGCATTTATGAGCTTATGGAACATTAGAGGCAACAGCCTTGTAGTAGAAGCAGGTGCTCATAGTCTTCCCTTGATGCAGTTTGTAAAGTGTCTAATGTTGAATCGGGCCAAACACTTAAGCCTTTTAGAAAGTGTAATTCAAGTGTACTTTAGACAGGAAAGTGATAAATGTATGAACATTATGAACATGGAATCCAAATGTTGAAAGACGTTGATGTTTAAGCTCCAGCCATACTTGCGATGTCTGGTCTGTAGAACCTGGGCAGGGATAGAGAGAATCTGTGTGAATGTAAGTAGGTTAATTTAAGCAAGTGCCTTTTGTATGATTGTTGGAACTGAACTACCTATTTTGTATATTTATATGCCCATTTTCACAATATACAAAGATGTTATCAGGTGCAATTTGAGTGCTGCACATGAACTTTATAGTACAACTTCCAAAATCTATATCTCTAGTTTACTCTTATCTACATTTTACTCTTTCTCTATCTCTTTTTATTTCTTTTTGTTTGATGGATTTAGAGACTTTTTTTTATATTAAGGGCTCGATTACGATGTCAGGCAGACTTGAGTCTGCCCCATACCTCCGCGGTCTCAGGACCGACTGACCTCTCGTCAGCGGTCCTGACACCGTTATTATGTGGCGACTGCACATGGTGCGGTCGCATACTCCCATTTCTCTATGGGAGTCTGTGTTACGGCAGTAAACCGGCCGTAACAAAAGCTCCCATAGAGAAATGAGAGATTGTGTTAATCCCTGCACCCACGTGGCAGGCACCTCAAGGTGCCTGCCACAAGGTGCAGGGATCAACAAGGGGGCTCCATAGTAGGTGCCCCCTTGGCCCCCATCTGGAGGTCGCAAACAGAAGGGGTCCCTGCTAGGGGCCTCCAAATACGTTTTTTGACAGGCTTTCATTTTGGAAAGCCTGCCAGAAACCATGCATCGTAATCCGGATGGCGTAAAATGCCGTCCATATGGATAACGGGCTGGCTTCCGACTGGCTGACGGGTCCCTTGAGACTGTCTGAATCCAGCCGGAATGACCGCCCAGTTTCAATTCCGACCGGCTGTATTGTAATCAGCCGGTCGGAATTTAAACCGACGATCTTGGTCGGAAAGCCTCTGACCTAAGGTCGGAGGCTTTCCGGCCGAGATCGTAATGGGCCCCTAAATGTTTTGCATTAACATGACATTAACACATAGAAATGCAAATGCTGTTTATAGAAAGAAATTATGTTTAATCACATTTAGATTAAGCATAGCTAATGTAGGCATGAATTTTAAAATTGCTAATGTTGTTTGCCATCTTGCTTTGTGACACATGAACATTTTATTTCTAAGCGAGTCGGAGTTCTAATTGTCAAGTATGGTGTTCTTTTTCCTTAGTTCCTAAGTGAAGAAATGTTTTCTTTTCTTTGTGATAATCATGGAATGTTTTAATGAATAGCTCATTCAAGAAGACACCTGCAGTGAGCAGCCTAGTCCATGTATCTTATCCTGTTACAGATAGTGTGAGTTGAAGGACGGAAAAAGAAGCTTGCATTGTGAGGTACCTTGAGAACTTTACATGCATATAATTGTATCATCTTGCATTTGGCTAATTGGCAGCCTTTTGAGAACTGTGTATAGGTGTGTAAATTTTAGAGCTTGTGTGTTTTTAGCTGAGATGAGGAAAATACAGCAGAGTAAAGTAGCAGACTTTTAGAGTATTCTTTCAGGAATTGGACTGACTTTCCTGTTGCATTTTTTTACCTTGCATGTGTTGGTTGTCTCCTGGGAGACAAGATAACATTCTGGAATGTATGCTGGGGGACACTATTCTTGCCTGGATCTTGACTTGGATGGACTGAATGTGCTGTGCTACAAATAAAGGCACTTTTAGAACTCCTTGGCTTCCTCATCACTAAATTTGGCAACGAGCATAGAAATCACAAACCACATGGCAAAAGAAGACCATCTTTGGTCATCAGTGGGCACTCATTCAGTGTCAGGGTTGTGGCAGCATCAGACCAGGAGTGGAAATCTGTGCTGAATTGGTGTCAGCATTTTGTACTTAAGGAGACTGTGAGGCAAGAGCGGCAAGTGCGACTGTCTGGAGCAGCACTTTTTGGGTAAGGCGTGTGTAGCGTTGGTTCCTGCAATGACTACACATGCATACGCCACACTCAGCATTCATCATGTGATGATTGGGAGCACGCTTAATGTTGCCTAGCAACATGTAGCCTATGAGTGGTCTATCTTGTGCTAGATGCATGATCATTCTACCACTGCGAGACTCATCGTCATTAATTCTACGTATAGGTCACACTGTGTGACCTCAATATGCAGCCATATTGGATTGGGATGTACTAGTATAGAATCTACTAGTACAATGTTGCAATTGAATCAGGAGCCGTAAATCACTCATTATGTTCATTGAGATTGTCACAGGAAGACACTAAATGGATTGTGAGAGTAATAATACTTGTAAATACTGAGGTGACAGATAGTTATTTTGCTCATCTAATTTCAATTATTACTTCATTGATTGTGCCTCTGTCTCTGCAGTCATGTGTGGTGCTGCCCAAACATTTAGTATGACACCACCCCAACCATTTTTGTCTACTCCTGGAGAACCTCATATGAAATAGGTTGATTGGAAAAAATATTTCCTGAGATATATATCTACCATAGATGATCACATATTGGAGGAGTTACCTCCTGCAAGGAAATATAAAAATTTTACTTCACAGTTTGGGCCCTGAAGCTTTAATGGGTTACAGACAATTAAGGAAATTTAGATCTCAGGAGGTAGTTGATGTGTTCAAAAATGCATTAGATGATTTGGATACTTATTTTCAACCTACTGTATGCTCGACAATTGATAGTTATAAATTCTTTCAACATAAGCAAGGCTCTGCTGATAAGATAGATGACTATGTCTTTTCCTTGAAAAAATTTGCATTTAATGCAAGTTTGGGGCACTGCATGATGAGTTAATTAGGGACCAAACCATAATGCTCGCCAATGACTCCAATCTGCAGGAGAGGCTATGGGTGAATGGAGAATCCCGTCTCAAAAGCATAATTGCCTTGGCTAAGAAGGCCTTGGTGTCCAAGAGTTGTGCTACAGCTGCCGTGAAAAACTCACGAGGCGGTTGTCTACAGTTGATTTGAAAGTTAAACAGAGTTACCACAAGAGTACTCATTATAAACCTGCCACTTCTAATTATGAAAAAAAGAAAGTTGTTAGATGCTTTAGATGTGGCAGTGAATAATATTTAGATGCTTGTCAAACTTATCCAGTGAGGAAATTGAAATGTTCATACTGTGGTATAGTGGGACATTTTGCTAAAGTGTGTAGGAAAAAGAGCAATATTGTGAAAAGTATTGTTGAGATGTCAGGTACAGAGTCTTCAAGAAGAGAGGATTCTGATTCTGCAGAAAGAATTTTGAGCATTGATTACAGTATTGTGAAATTGGTTGTAACTTCCAGGAAGAAACCTTTTTGTCAGCTGAGAATTGGTGGAGTGGATGTTCAGATTTTTGCTGATTCTGGATTTCCGTGCAGCATAGTTGACAAATTGGTTTGGAAAGATAAGTTTGTTAATATGCTAGGAAAAGAATAGCTTTCTCCTGACGTTCATTTGGAAAGTTTTAGGAGAAACCATACCATTATTTGGTTACAGGTCCCCATTGTTTGAGTTCAAGAGCAGGAAGGCTCTTGGAAAATTGTATGTGACTGAAAGTGGGCCTTCGGTTCTTGGGTGGGTAGATCAAAGGGCGTTGGGTATTACCTTAAATCTCAATAGCATGGATCAGGTATTGCTGGTGAGATGAGAGTTAATACTCTCATGCAGAAGGAGTTTCCATCAGTAGCAGCCCGTGTTGGGAGTGTTGCCGGGTGGTGACGTGCGGCGGGGGAGGGGCAGGGTGGGGGGTAGTAAAGTACGGAATACGGCCGTATAGAGGTAAGTAGACATATAAATAAATAAAGCGAATTTCGTTGCGCGCTGCATCGCATTTGGCGATGCAGCGCGCAACGAAATTCGCTTTATTTATTTATATGTCTACTTACCTCTATACGGCTGTATTCCGTACTTTACTACCCCCCACCCTGCCCCTCCCCGCCCCACGTCACCGCCCGGCAGCACTCCCACCACGGGCCGCTACTGGTTTCCATCAGTGTTTTTGGGAACTGTGGGAGAATTCAATGGTTTCACTCATAGGATTGTTCTTAAAAAGGATGCTAAGCCTGTTTGTAACAAGGTGAGTAATATACCCTTTAGTATTAGAGAAAAAGTTTCAGAAGAGCTTAATAACTTAGGCCCAGATTTATAACTGGGCGTATGGCCCTTGGGTCTGCCATAGGGATGGAGTATATAACCCCTTCCCCAAGATGGAGAGGCCACCCATGTCATTTATAAATGGCCAGCAAGCAGGCGGTCATTTATAAAGGCATTGAAGGGAACCGCCATCACAGCGGTTTCTGCCAATGCATTTTATTGTTTGCTACAGGACTGCGATGAAAGGACGCAGCCCTGTAGCAAACAGTAATCTTTTTTTTCTTTTCAAAAAGAAAATCCTGAATTGGGATTTTCTTTTTCAAAAATAAAAGCTATGCTCCCCTCACCATGGAAGGCTTCTCCCATAGCGGGGGGCAATATAATGTTTTACAATGACTATATGTCTCCACATCTAATTTAGGCTGTTGGACATGTACCCATTTCTTTGATGGCTCTTACTCCCCAGGGCTGTCAGGGAAGTTTGGCCACAGCAGAGACAGAGAAGTCTCTGCCGTGGCCCGACTTAAGACCCGAAAGCAATTACATTTGGTGGGAAAACCACTTTATGGGTGGGGAGGGAACTATGTCACCGTTGTGACGGAGTACCTTCTCCGCCAATATATCAATAAGGTCCTTACTCACTAATGGCATAATTGGCCTAATTGGAGCCACAGAATGGTTGGCTCCATTAATGGTAGCTCTCAAGGTTAGTGGCCAAATTAAATTATGCACTGGCCTGCAAGATCTCAACAAGAACATTGTGGTAGATAAATTTCCTTTGCCAAGGATTAAAGATTTACTGCTGCAAACCAAGGATGTCAAGTGGTTTCCATTCATAGATCTCGTCTCTGCCTACCAACAGGTTCCGCTTTGTCCTGACATGAGGGATTGCACAGCTTTTATCACCCCTTCTGGTTGTTATAGATTTTGTGAGAATGCTGTTTGGCATAGCGTCAGCCACTGCAGTTTTCCAGAGGCTGATACACAGGTTGTTCAAAGGCATCCAATGAGTAATCTATTTCCATGAGGACATACTGGTGATGGGGAGAGATAAGGTTGAATATGATTCTAAGCTGCGAAAAGTACTTAATATGCTGGGTCATAAAGGGTTGACCACTGTGTTCGAGAAATGCAAATTTGAAGTAAGGTTGGTAACTTATCTTGGTCAGTCATGAAGTGAGTGACTCTGGGATTACACCTAAAAAAGAGATTTGAATTCCATCATGGGTTCACCTTCTCCAACTTCAACTGATGAAGTCAAATCTTTCCTGGGATTGTCTGGGTATATGTCAACTTTGTGAAAAATTTTGCAAGTAATATTTAAGGCTTGAGGAGTTTTCTTTTATTACAATTTATATATGTCAAACATTTCCACTTCAAGGATTTGACCCTAATGCCTATTCTGTTGTTACAACTGCTGCGAGTGGACAGGGTCTTGAAGAGGTATTGTCACAGTTGGACAGTAATGGTCATGAGAATTCTGTGATCGAAAGGGAAATGTTGGCATGTTTTTGGGCAATGGAGAGGTTTAGGCAATATATTTGAAGTTTTAAATTCAAGTTGTGCACTGCTCATGGACCTTTGACAAAGGGTTATACTACTGAGGGTGTGTTGAAAGCTGCACCTCGTATTGGGAGAATGTCCCTGATGCTACTAGATTACAACTATGAGGTGGAATATCTTCCAGGTACGTAAAATAAAGTTGCCGATTTCCTAAACAGGTCCTCTTTACCTATGGGAGAGTTGTATTCTGAGGGAATGGGATGAATATTGTGTGGCTTTTACAGATGTGACCGAGGGATGTACAATTTCAGAAGAAGATGGGAGGGCTGGGTATGAAAATGATGAGATGCTGAACAAAGTCAAGGAGTGTATTCTTGTGGGTTTGCCTAAGAAGAATACTTTTGAAGATAATTGCAAGGGTTTTAGGGAATTGAAGAATGCTCAAGGGTTTCTACTTGGAGGTAGTATAATTATACAGCCATACTCCTTACTAAGGGTGGGCGGAGTTGGCGGAGTGCCACTACGCCGAGTTCCACGGAGTTGGTGGAAAAAAACTCAGTGAAACTCCGCTCCGCCCCACTTCAATTAACATGGGAACCTCACACACCCTTGGTAAAGCAACTCTACCTTTACATGCTAAAGAGCATATAGTCATCTCACAAAAGTGAGATTGGAAACTTTGCAAGCAGTGACAGAGGTGATGATTTTGGGGTCTCCCCTAACCTAGGGAGAGGACTAAGCAGATGCCTTGAACACAAATGGCACATCATGCTGAACGATTCGGTGGTAGTCCCATACTCCTAGGACCACCCCAAGCAAAGTTATGAGCAAAAATACAATCCCAACCAAAGGCCCCGCAAAGCATTATGGGACAAGATTCTAGAGTGCAGTGAATATTATAGTATCGGCTCTCCCGCTGAGCCAGCGAGAGCCGCTGCAGCTTGAGGAATGGTTTCCTCTAAGTCTGGTGGGTCTGATGGAGGTGCCCATCCCACCTCCATCATACATTCACCCCAGTACAGAGATCTGGGCCTAAATCCATCGTTTTGTGCTCACCATGCCATTCCAGTTTGGACCCAGCCATATGTAAATCAGTCTTGACCCTGTGCCCAATGGGAACAGTCCAGCCCGAACTGCCAGGCCAGGTCCTCCCTGGACTGGAAACAAGCATCCTAGGACCGGTTTCGGGGTTTCACCCCTCATCAGCCAGGATAGCTTGACTCCAGTTGCATGGAGAGCACGGGACCCACGTCGGCATACCCGTCCCACTCGGGGTAACAAATTCAAAAAGAACAATTGATGGACAGAATGCAGAACAATGTCATACATTCACCCCAGTACAGAGATCTGGGCCTAAATCCATCGTTTTTTTGCTCGCCATTCCAGTTTGGACCCAGCCATATGCAAATCAGTCTTGACCCTGTGCCCAATGGGAACAGTCCAGCCGGAACTGCCAGGCCACGTCCTCCCTGGACTGGAAACAAGCATCCTAGGACCGGTTCCGGGGTTTCATCAGCCAGGATAGCTTGACTCCAGTGGCATGGAGAGCACGGAACCCACGTCTGGGCATACCCGTCCCACTCGGGGTGACAAATGCAAAAAGAACAATTGATGGACAGAATGCAGAACAATGTCATACATTCACCCCAGTACAGAGATCTGGGCCTAAATCCATCGTTTTTTTGCTCACCATGCCATTCCAGTTTGGACCCAGCCATATGCAAATCAGTCTTGACCCTGTGCCCAATGGGAACAGTCCAGCCGGAACTGCCAGGCCAGGTCCTCCCTGTTTTGATTTGTTCTGTATTCCGTCCATCAATTGTTTGTCTTTTGCTTTCTCGCCCTAAGTGCGCCGGGTATGCCCAGACGTGGGTCCCGGGCTCACTGTGCCACTGGAATCAAGCTATCCTGGCTGATGAGGGGTGAAACCCCGAAACCGGTCCTAGGATGCTTGGTTCCGGTCCAGGGAGGACCCGGCTTGGCAGTTCGGGCTGGACTGTTCCCATGAGGCACAGGGTCAAGACTGATTTGCATAGGTCCAGGTCTAAACTGGGGTGGCATGGTGAGCAAAAGAATGATGGATTTAACCCAGATCTCTTGACTGGGGGTGAATGTTTTGATTTGTTCTGCATTCCGTCCATCAATTGTGTGTCTTTCACTTTCTAAAATTGGCACTCCTAAACTAATATTACCAAATCCAACTTTACCAGTAAAGAAGGTTTATCATTACCAATCCAAAGATATGAAGCATAAAGCAGCTACTCCTCTGTAATCAGGAAGTTTCAGCTTGAAACTGTTTTCAAGGAATTCCCCATGTTAACCTATGAGACGAGCAGGCCTCACAGTAGTGAAAAATGAATTTGGGTGTTTGTCACAACCAGGACATGTAAAACATACAGGTAGATGTCAATCAATCAATCAGGGAATTGTAAGCGCGCTACTCACCCGTGAGGGTCTCAAGTCGCTGAGGGGGGGGGTCCGCAGATCTGTTTAGCCGAAGAGCCAGGTCTTGAGGGTCTTCCTGAAGGTGTTCAGGGAGGGGGCGCGTCTGATGTCTGCCGGTAGCTCGTTCCAGGTCTTGGCTGCAATGTGAGGGAAGGATCTTCCGCCTGCTCTGGCTCTGTGGATGTGCAGGGTTTCAGCCAGTGCGAGGTTGGAAGATCGGACGTTTCTTTTGGGTACATGGAAGTTGATTCTGTCGTTGAGGTATTTGGGTCCGTTGTTGTGTAGGCATTTGTAGGCGTGAGTGAGGATTTTGAAAGTGACTCTTTTCTCCACGGGGAGCCAGTGGAGACTTCGTAGGTGTTGGCTGATGTGTTTGTGTCGGGGGATGCCGAGGACGAGTCTGGCGGTGGTGTTCAGTATTGTCTGGAGTTTGCGGAGTAGGGACTTGTTGATGCCGGCATAGAGTGCGTTTCCATAGTCCAGTCTGCTGGTGATGAGTGCGTGGGTGACTGTCTTCCTTGACTCAGGGGGGATCCACTTGAAGGTCTTGCGGAGGATTACGGAGGCTGTTGAATCAGCTGGAGGTGACGGCGTTGAACTGTCGGTTCATGGTGAGTGATGAGTCGAGTACGATGCCGAGGTTCTTGGCGTGGTCTAAGGGGGTAGGTGGGCTTCCGAGGGCGGTCGGCCACCAGGTGCTGTCCCATGCAGAAGGGGTGGTACCGAGGACGAGGACTTCTGTCTTCTCGGCGTTGAGCTTCAGGCAGCTGTTGGTCATCCAGATTGCGACGTCTTGCATTCCTTTCTGGAAGTTGAGTTTGGCAGTGGTGGGGTCTTTGGTGAGGGAGAGGATGAGCTGGGTGTCGTCGGCGTAGGATACGATGTTGAGGCCGTGTTGTCAGACGATGGCTGCGAGGGGGGCCATGTAGATGTTGAAGAGGGTGGGGCTCAGTGATGAACCCTGTGGGACTCCGCAGGTGATTTTCGTGGGGTCAGAGAGGAAGGGTGGGAGTCTGATCCTTTGGCTTCTTCCGGTGAGGAATGATCGGATCCAGTCCAGGGCTGTTCCTTGTATGCCTGCGTCGTGTAGTCTGGCGACTAGTGTGCGGTGGGAGACGGTGTCGAAGGCCGCTGATAGGTCGAGTAGGATGAGGGCTGCAGAGTGGCCTTGGTCCAGGAGGGTTCGGATGTTGTCTGTGGCGGCGAGTAGGGCGGTCTCTGTGCTATGGTTGCTTCGGAATCCGGATTGGGACGGGTCGAGGATGGCGTTCTCTTCAATGAATCGTGTCAGTTTCCTGTTGACTGTTTTCTCTGCAACTTGGCTGCGAAGGGGAGGAGCGAGATGGGCCGATAGTTCTTGAGGTCGGTGGGGTCAGCTGTGGGCTTCTTGAGCAGGGGTCTGCCTTCTGTGCGCTTCCAGTCGTCTGGTAAGGTGCCTGTTTTGAAGGTGGTGTTGATGGTGCGTTGTAGTTCAGGTGCGATGGCGGCCGCGGCTCTGTGGTAGATGTGAGGGGGCAGGGGTCGGTGGGGGCCCCGAGTGGATGCTTTTCATGGTCGAGGCGGTGTCTTCGGCCGTGATCGGTGTCCAGTTGGAGATGGTGGGCTGGCTGGTGTTTCTGGGGGCGGGGGGACGTCTGTGGCGCCTGGTGGATGGTCGATGAAGTTGTCGTAGAGGTTTTTGATCTTGAGGTGGAAATAGGTTCCAAGCTTGTCGCAGAGGTCTTGGGATGGGGTGATGTCTGTGGCTTCGCTGTGTGGGTTGGTGAATTCTTGAATGACACTGAAAAGTTCCTTGGAGTTGGTGGAGTTGGCCAGGATTTTGTTGTGGATGAAGTTCCTCTTGGTGGCTCTGATCTGGTTGTGGTAGTCCGTCATGGCGTCCTTGTAGGTGGTGTGGTTTTTGGTTGTCTTGGTGTTTCTCCAGTTCTTCTCCAGGCGTCTGCAGGTGCGTCTGGCTTCTTGGAGAGCGGTGGTGAACCAGGCAGCTTTCCTGGGGCGTTGTCTGTCGGGGTTGCGTAGCGGGCAAGCTCGTCTGTGCAGTTGGAGATCCAGGTGTGGAGTTCTCTGGCTACGTCATTTGCGTCGGGTGCCCAGGTGTGGTTGTCTCGGGTGAGGGTGGAGTTAAGTTGCTCGTCGGTAACCTTTCTCCAGTTCCTTTGAGGTGGGCGTGGGGCTGGTTTGGGTGCCTTGGGTTTGTTGATGGCGAAGTGTACGCAGTGGTGGTCGGTCCATGGCGGCTGCATTGTGTGGCTGAATTGGACGCTGTTTCCTGCCGCGAAGATGGGGTCGAGGGTGTGTCCTGCTCTGTGGGTCGGTGTGTTGACGAGTTGTTCAAGTCCGTTGCTGGCGAGGTTGTCACAAAGGATAGTGGAGTTGGGGTCGCTGGGGTTGTCGAGGTGGAAGTTCAGGTCTCCAATGAGTATGTAGTTTGTTGAGGCGATGGCGTGGGGTGCGATAAAGTCGGTGATGGTGGTGGCGAAGGGTGTTCGGGGGCCGGGGGGTCTGTAGATGAGGGTTCCTCGGAGTGTGGCTTTGGGGGTGGTCTGGATTTGGAAGTGCAGGTGTTCGGCGGAGGGGAAGGTTTCGCTGGAGGTGGTGAGGCGGAGGGTGCTCTTGTGGGCGATGGCGAGGCCCCCTCCTGGGTGATTGGGGCGGTCTTTCCTCTGGATCTTGTATCCGTCTGGGATGGCGGTGCTGATGTCGGGGGCGGAGAATGCGTTGGTCCAGGTCTCTGTGAAGAAGGCGATGTCGGGCGAGAGAGAGTCTAGTAGGTTCCAGATTTCCATGGCGTGTTTGTGTACGGAGCGTACGTTGAGGAGGATGCATTTTAGGGTGTCGCCGGTGCTGGCGTCGGCGGTGTTGGAGGCCGGGGTGGCGGTAAGGGTCTGGCGGCAGTGGAGGCAGGAGAACTGGCCATGGGTCGTGTTCGGCGAGGCCTGTTGGCATTCTCTAAGTCTTCCAGGGTTGAGTGTGAGGAGGGTGGTGGTGTCGTAGCGATGGGTAGTGGGAGGTCCAGGGTTCCTGGCACTGGCCAGGATGTCGGGTCGCGGATGGGCATAGACGGGCTTGCCTTTGGCATGTCGGCGGTGCGCCCGCTGCGCGCGTCCGCTGCGTGACCGCGCAGCGGCCGCCATTAAGTAGAGGAGGTGGGAGGGAGGAGAGGCTGGGAGGCGGGAGCGGGGGAATTCCGGGGGTGAGGGGCCGCAGGGGCAGCAGCGGCAAAAGGTGAAAGGAACAGGCAGGCACGAGAAAATAAAAACAGTGGTGGAATTAGAGCAAGACACAGATGGGCACAATAACAGTGGCACAACAGGGAAAAATTAAGAAAAATAAACGGCTGAGAAAGGTTACGGTGGTTGCAGGCAGTCTGGTCCCAGTAGGAGCGGGCAGCAGGCGCAGGAGTGGGCAGCAGCCTCGAACCTCCCAAGGAGGAGATCGGGGTCTGGAGGCAAGAGACGGCACAGCGGAGCTGCGGGGAGAGAGTGAACCTAGACCGAGGGTCAGAGGTCCTACCTTTTACTTACATAGCACCCTGCCCTTAGGGTCCCTTAGGGCCTATCTTAGGGGTGACTTATACATAGAAAAAGTGGAGTTTAGGGCTTGGCAAATAGTTGTAAATGTCAAGTCAAAGTGGCAGTAAACTGCACACACAGTCCCTGCAAAGGCAGGCCTGAGACAGGTTTGAAAGGCTACTTATGTGGGTGGCACAATCAATGCTGCAGGCCCACTAATAGCATTTGAAATCCATGCCCTGGGCATATGGGATACCACTTTACGAGGGACTTACTAGTAAATCAAATATACAAAGTGGTTAAGTGCTCAGAGTCCTAAGGCCAACAAAAAGAGAATCAGCAAAACAGGAGGTAAAAGCCAAAATAGTCTGGGGAAACATCACCCTAAGGATGCTAGGTCTAACACGAGGGAAGCAGTGGAATCGGTTTTTGGTAATGAAACAAAGCGATCCTCCCTAGTTTATAAAGAAAAATGCAGTCCTTTTAAAAAGCTGTTTCACTTTCAAACAGGGAATGTCTATGTTAAGGTAGGAGCTGATAAAAGAATTACTGAGCTTTCAGAATTTTCAGCAAAAAGTTCTGCTGATGTTCAGGGGATTTTCTTTTGGCTTGAAGCCATGAGGTCAAGAGCGAAAAAGGCTTCTACTGACTTTCTTCAGGATCACTATCAAAAGTCAATATTTTGCAGCTGGCTCTGCCTTTTTGGACTATATATTCTTCTTATACCCTTTCTATAAGTTGGTTTAGTAAAGGACCAGCTTCCTTGGCTCGAGGAGTAGCCTCTCACAGTCCAACATTCAGAGAAAAGCAGGTACAGTCTTCACTCCTCTCCCAAGCAGACAGGATGTTTTTCCACAGCAGTCTAATTCTTCTGTTAATTTTGCTATCTTGGTTCCTAGCAGCTTCCTGGTGGTGGGAGCAGACATATTTTAGGCGAACCCAATATCAATTGTGAATTTCTCTCAAGCTACCACTGGGAAATTCCTATGCAATCTCCTGCTCTATTTTTTCAGCATCTCATATGTCTTATGGCTCAATCCGTCCCATAACGTATTTTGTCCCATTTTTAATTACACTGCAATTTTGTTAATTCCCCATTACTCCTTGATGTAGAATTATTGACAATTATGCGATTATGCAAGCTCGCCTAATTAAGAATAGTTTGGGGGGATAGTTAGCACAGAAACAACTAATTTAGGAAGCGTTAATGGGTGCTCGTGCTACTGTACGTGTTGTTTTGCATTTAGCGTTATTTTCTTTCCATTTCGGACTCAAGCATGCATTTTGCTTTAAGAAACTAGTGCTAATTGCCAGGAGTAAGTTGGAGGAAAAATCCTACCCGAAGGGCATATTTAGAGAGCGTCAGCGGCTGCTTGCACTATTTAAGTTCTCTTGCATTTAGTGTTATTTCTTAGTGAAAAATGCTTCTTCGTATCCATTTTAGATGCCAGAGGGCCAGAAAATCATCATGCTAAATGCAGAATTACTCTTTCCATCTATTTCTGCGTAATCACACAGGATTTTAGCATATTCTGAATAATTATGCTACACTGAATTATGCAAGTTACACCCAGATTCTCTCCGTGAGCTCTCCTTGCAGCTCATTTATCATCTTTTCAAATGCATGTAAGCAGAGCTTACATGCTATACATATGAACATTGTGCACCTTTATAGTGGACTTACACAAAAGTCAAATATGCCAGTTAGACTGTCCAAAATGGTTAACTGGTTTAAGGAAAAAGCAAACACAGTGGGAGCTGTATGGGAGTCTCTCAATGTCCAGATTAACTAACTAGATCAAAAAGTGGGGGACCAGGTGAAAATGTGGATTTATCCAGAGTGCCTCCTTGGATCGCAACTTAATTATATGAGGTGTATTGCTGCTGAGTGAAGCACGGAAGCCAGGGATATGATGTAAGAAAGGGGCATTGAAAATCACCATAAGCTTTTGATATAGGTCTAAATTGAATTAGCTAGTGTTTGGCATTTAGCTTTTGGTGAAAAGGTGTAGTGGGAGAATTGAAAGAACAAGAGGTCTATCAATTAAGAGAGTGAAATCCAAATCCAGCATATGCACGGTGGCATTTCCAGATACAGATAGGTCCAGAAAGTGGCATTTGATATATATTGTGCCAGAAGATGAGATGGAGTATCAAATCTCAGATTCTGGTCGCTCAAAAGTCCTTCCCAACTTGGGGCCTGATTTAAATTTTAGTAGACGGGTACTTCATCACAAACGTGACAGATCTACCATTCTTCTTATTATAAGTACATTATACCTAAAGCACTTGTAATATGGTAAACAAGATATTTGTCATATTTGTGATGGAGTACCCATCCGCCAAACTCTAAATCAGGCCCTTAGTCTCCTAGCAAAATGATTTGATTAGGGATTAAAAAGTGAGGCTTAGTCAAGGTCTTGGATCACTGGGAGTCAGAATGTGATCTTGAAGATTTCCTTTTAATTCTTAGTTTAGGGTCTGAATTTAATTGGCTTGTGATTGAACTTTAGATCTGAGTTATGGGGAGTAGTGGGAGCATCAAAGGAATGGTATGTCTGTCCATTCAGGAGATAAAGTCTAACATGTGTACTGTGGAATCTCTGTAAGTGGGGAAGTCCCAAAGTGGCATTTGAGGCAGAATGTGGCAGAGGATGAGGTGGGTGTACTTGCTCTCAGATGCTGCTAGCTCAGAAGCCCTTCCAACGTGACTCCTAGTATTTCCATTTGTCAGGAACTAATTTAGTTAGGTGTAGTCAAGGTTTTTGGTGCCTGGGAGTGCAGCAGGGGATATGTTGTCTGAATGTGGCCTTGACGATCTCCTACAAGTCTAGGGTCTGAACTGGATTAGTTGTTGTTGGAAATGGGGGTCTCTAGTTGGCAATGGCTGGCGCCACTGTCCAAATAGGGACCATTCTCCCCAAGTCAGGGCAAATGGGCTTCCCCTTTGATAACCCCTGCTCAACCCTGTGGTAACATAGCACGAGCAGCTAGGCCTATCTCAGAGGCAGTGTGTGAAGCATTTATGACCTGCACAATAAGGCAGTAACGACACCACAAAAGGACACAACTCAAGTAGGTATAACAAAAAATAGTATCTTTATCTAAGGTTTGGTACGCGACTCTCAAAAGCGTTTTAACCAGTAATCAGGCAGGTAAATCATTAGGGACTTAGAAAGGCAATACGTGTTCACCAGAACGTGGCGCTGACTGAGTTCAAGGCCTGGGTCTATGCGACCCGTTGCCCACCAGATACCTGCCGTTGGACGGGGACCCAGCACATAGCTTCTCGAAGAAGCGGAGCCGGTGACAGGCGGACTCCCAGCGACCACAGTTCTTGATGGCAGTGGTCCGCAAAGTGCACTCGCAACGATTCGGGCACTCCGGGACAGGCGGGCCCTCAGCGGCAGCAGCACGCGGCTGCGGCGGCCCGGGCTGAAGGTGGAGTTGACTCTCGTCGTGCAGCTCCGTGGTGGGCTCGCGGCGGCAGCAGCGCTCTCCTAGCTGTGGCGGCCCACAGGACGATTCACGATGGTGCAAGGTTGACAAAGACGTGGGCACTCAGCGGCAGCAGCTCTCTCTTAGCTGTGGCGGCCCACAGGACAAATCCCAATGATGCAAAGTTAGCAAGGGTGCGAACACTCAGCGGCGGCAGCTCTCTCTTAGCTGCGGCGGCTCACAGGTCAAATCACGAGGATGCAAAGTTAGCAAGGGTGCGAGCACTCAGCGGCGGCAGCTCTCTCTTAGTTGCGGCGGCTCACAGGTCAAATCACGATGATGCACAGTTAGCAAGGGTGCGAGCACTCCGCGGCAGCAACTCTCTCTTAGCTGCGGCGGCTCACAGGACAAATCACGATGATGCACAGTTAGCAAGGGTGCGAGCACTCCGCGGCAGCAACTCTCTCTTAGCTGCGGCGGCTCACAGGACAAATCACGAGGATGCAAAGTTAGCAAGGGTGCGAGCACTCAGCGGCGGCAGCTCTCTCTTAGTTGCGGCGGCTCACAAGTCAAATCACGATGATGCACAGTTAGCAAGGGTGCGAGCACTCCGCGGCAGCAACTCTCTCTTAGCTGCGGCGGCTCACAGGACAAATCACGAGGATGCAAAGTTAGCAAGGGTGCGAGCACTCAGCGGCGGCAGCTCTCTCTTAGCTGCGGCGGCTCACAGGACAAATCTCGGTGATGCAACGTTAGCAACTGTGCGAGCACTCAGCGGCGGCAGCTCCCTTTTAGCTGCGGCGGCTCAAAAGACAATCCACGATGTTACACAATGAACACGAGTGCGGCCATCCAGCGGCGGCAGCTCTCTTAGCTGTGGCGGCCCGCAAGGTTGCAGCAAAGGGTCTGAGGATTCAAAATCTGGCGGGCACTCAGCGGCGGCAGCTCTCTTAGCTGCGGCGGCCCACACAGTTTCAGCGCAGGTTCTGCAGGTTCAAATTTAAGGCGGGCACTCAGCGGCGGCAGCTCTCTCTTAGCTGCGGCGGTCCACACAGTTTCAGCGCAGGTTCTGCAGGTTCAAATTTAAGGCGGGCATTCAGCGGCAGCAGCTCTCTCTTAGCTGCGGCGGCCCACACTGTTTCAGCGCAGGTTCTAAAGATTCAAATTAAGGCGGGCACTCAGCGGCGGCAGCTTCTCTTAGCTGCGGCGGCCACACACAGAGTTCACAAAGGTTACCAGTCTGCGTTCCTCACAGTAGAACTAGAGGTTCCGGATTACTCGATGGAGGCCTCACCTGCAAGTAGAATTCCTAGCGAAGGAATTCGGGCGGCTGATGGGGTGAAGTCTAATGTCCCTGAGACTTCAGCAGGAGGCGCTCTCAATTCAGGCCCTTGGGTAGTTTCTTCAGCAAGCTTGGTGAAAGTTTCAAAGTCCTTTCCTCTGTCCGCTCGGACAGAGTTTCCGTCTTGACATCCAGAAGGAACACACCGAAACAGGATTCAGCGCAGCGCTTTATACCTAAAAAGTCTTTGTTCTCTGCAGTCACAAATCACTGCATCCAGTCAGAACCAGTTCGGTGGGGTCGGGGAGCACCTGGTTTACGAGGCGATATCCTGCCCTTTGGGAATCTGGGGGTCTGCTATCAGACGCCCAGTGGGAGATGGAGCCATCATTCACCTTGCCAGGCACATCCCTGCTCGGATCAAAGAGTCACCCCTCCCCATACTCTAAATGCCGATCTCTCTCTCCAGCCAGGTCTGACCCAGCTGGCCCTGCTGCTCCAAAACCATACGGCCAATACACACACTAGCAAAAGCCTACTGGAAAGCTTCAGACCAGAAAATACCTCGTTTCTAGTAGAGGCATTTTCGAACACGGACTACGCTAATAATCCTTACTAGAAGATGCATCTCCATGTTCTGAGTTTAAACATATCAAATTCGACATTCCTATCAGGTTCCTGGGGGCAGGGAGGATTAAGACATGCAATACTCAGCCTGCACATTCTGGCCTATGAGAACGGCGGCCTCGCAATAGTAAACAGTGAAATGGAGGGTAACTCGCTATTAGAACAGGCTACACAGACATACTTTCAAAGCTGCTTCGGTGGGTAGCGCAAATCAGCGCTGCCGGCCCACCAGCAGTATTTGGTCTACCAGCCCTGGGCACACGCAGTGCACTGATACTAGGGACTGACAGGTAAACCAAACGAGCCCATTATGATTATTCCAATTCATACAGTTATCTTTACACAGGGAGCATTCGCGCTGTGTCACTGATTGGCAGTGGCACAGCGCCCAGAGCATCTAAATCCAGCCAACATAAAAGGTCAGAAGAGAAAAGAGGAAGGGAGACCCGCGCCAATGATGCCAGGTCTAACACATGTCCCCTCCAGCTGAAATGTGGGGAGAATTAACCATTCCCTTGGGAGTTCTCATCACTAAGGCGGAAAAACCTGGACAGACCGTCAGTATTGGCGTGCTCTGTACCAGGGCGGTGTTCCACCGTGAAATCCATACCCTGTAGGGCAATGGACCACCTCAACAACTTGGGATTCTCACCCCTCATATGCATCAACCATCTAAGGGGCCTGTGGTCTGTCTGAACCCGGAAGTGAGTCCCAAACAAATATGGCCTCAGCTTATTCAGCGCCCAGACCACAGCAAATGCCTCACGCTCAATTGCACTCCACCCAGGTTCCCGGGGAAGTAACCTCCTGCTTAGGAAGGCTACCGGTCGGTCTAGTCCCTCCTCATTGATCTGTTACAGAACAGCCCCTATACCATGCTCTGAGGCATCTGTCTGGACAACGAATTCCTTTGAAAAGTCGGGCGCCTGAAGCACGGGTGCAGTGCACATGGTAGTCTTCAGGGCGTCAAAAGCGTTCTGACAGGTGTCAGTCCAGTTTACCTTCTTTGGCTGCTTCTTAGAAGTCAGCTCAGTCAAGGGTGCAACAATGTTACCATATCCTCTGACAAACCTCCTGTAGTACCCCATGAGTCCTAAGAAGGCTCTCACCTGCGTCTGAGTCTTGGGGGGTTCCCACGCCAGGATAGTTTCAATCTTGGGCTGAAGGGGTGCCACCTGGCCGCTCCCTACTTGGTGCCCCAAATACACTACAGAACCCTGCCCAGTCTGGCACTTACTGGCTTTGATTGTGAGGCCTGCCTTCCGCAGTGCCATCAATACCTCCCAGAGGTGGCGCAGGTGGTCCTCCCAAGAGGAGCTAAACACCGAAATGTCATCCAGGTAGGCGGCACTGAAGTCTTCCAGCCCAACCAACACCCTGTTGACTAGCCTCTGAAAGGTGGCAGGGGCATTCTTCATTCCAAAGGGCATCACCCGGAACTGGTAGTGCCCATCGGGTGTGGAGAAGGCTGACCTCTCCTTTGCCCCCTCGGTCAAGGCGATCTGCCAATACCCAGACGTCAAATCAAATGTGCTGAGGTATTTGGCAGCCCCTAACCGATCTATGAGCTCATCAGCTCTGGGGATGGGGTGCGTGTCAGTCTTCGTGACTGAATTGAGGCCCCGATAGTCCACGCAGAACCGAAGTTCGGGGGTGGTACCAGGCGCTGCAGCTTTTGGTACCAGGACCACTGGGCTGGACCAAGAACTGCTAGAGGACTCAATCACCCCAAGGGCAAACATTTTGGTAACCTCATCCTTAATGTAGGCCCTTACCCGGTCAGTCACTCGGTAAGCCTTGTGCTTAATGGGAGGACTGTCCCCGGTGTCCACGTCATGGACACACCAATCAGTGACACTAGGTACCAGGGAGAACAGATCACTGAATTGCCCCACCAGGTGGCGACAATCACCCTGCTGCTCAGGGGTCAGTGTGGTGGAGAGGACCACACCCTCCACTGACCCATCTTGCTCCCCTGCACACAGGAGGTCAGGAAGGGCTCGCTCTCCTCCTCCATCCCAGCATCTGTGGCCAGAAGCATGCCAACTTCAGACCTCTCAAAGTGGGGCTTCAGACGGTTAACATGCAGGACCCGCAAGGGGTTCCTGGGAGACTGCAAGTCCACCACGTAGGTAACAGGACTCTTGCGCTCCACCACCTCAAAGGGGCCGGTCCACTTATCCTGGAGCGCACAGGGCTCCACCGGGGCCATGACCCAAACCTTCTGTCCAGGCTGAAACTCGATCAGAGTGGCATTCTGATCGTGCCAGCGTTTCATCTCTTCCTGGCTGGTTTCCAGGTTTGCCTCAGCAAGTTTCCTGAAACGCCGAGTCTGGTTCCTGAAGGCCAGCATGTAACTAAACACATCCTGGGGAGGTTTCCTGGGAAATTGCTCCCAGCCTTCCTTGACCAGGCTCAGAGGCCCCATTACCGGGTGACCATAGAGCAGCTAAAAGGGACTGAACCCTAAGGACTTCTGTGGCACCTCACGGTAAGCAAACAACAGGCATGGTAAGAGGACATCCCACTTACGCCTCATTGGCTCGCCTAGGCCCATAATCATGCCCTTAAGGGTCCGGTTGAATCTCTCAATCAGCCCATTACCCTGGGGTGGTAAGGAGTGGTGAACTTATACGTTACCCCACGCTCCTCCCACAGAGACTTCATGTACTTGGAGATGAAGTTAGTTCCCCTATCGGACACCACCTCTCTGGGGAATCCCATCCCATCAGTGCCCGTCTCACCACGGGGGCCATCACTGTCCTGAGCGGGATGGCCTCAGGGTACCGGGTGGCATGGTCCACCAAGACCAGGATGAACCTGTTGCCCATGGCTGTCTTGGGATCCAGAGGCCCCACAATATCAATGCCCACTCTTTTGAATGGGGTGCTCACCACAGGAAAGGGCTGTAGTGGGGCCTTAATCTTCCCCCACTCTTCCCACTTGCCTGGCAAGTCTCACACGTTCTGCAGTGAGCATCGGAGCTCCTGCGCATCTGGGGCCAATAGAAGTGGGTGACCAGCCTCTCAAAGGTCTTGGTCTGCCCCAAATGTCCGGCCAGTGGCACATCATGAGCCAACCCCAGTAGGAAGGTCCTGAAGCTCTGGGGTACCACCAGCACACGGGCTGACCCAGGCTCAGCAACCTTAGGCTCGCTGTAAAAGAGGTCGTTCTCCCAATAGATCAATGTGACCCTGTCTGGTCACGTACTGCCTGGGCGGCGGCCTGTCGCCGCAACCCCTCAAAAGAAAGGCAGGTTCTCTGCTGCTCGCAAAATTCCTCCCTGGAGGGCCCCCCTTC
The DNA here is from genome assembly GCA_963921515.1 of Calotriton arnoldi. Taxonomy (NCBI): domain Eukaryota; kingdom Metazoa; phylum Chordata; class Amphibia; order Caudata; family Salamandridae; genus Calotriton; species Calotriton arnoldi. The sequence continues at coordinate 1,416,931 of CAWUFW010000934.1, forward strand.
CTGCTGCCAATGGGTCAGTTCCAGTAGGTCCCCCAGTTCAGCCACTTGTTCCCCTGTAGGTGCCAGGGCATCCCCCTCAAGGTCTGCTCCCTCCGGGACCGTGGGAGCCGGTTTCCCGCGCACCCTACCCCTTCTCTTTGAGGCAGGGGCCTGGGCCATACTTTCAGGCTCCAGACCCTCCTGAACATCCTTCTGAGCTGTCATGGACCGAGTGGTCACACACGCCCACTGAGGCAACCCCAACATTTCCAAATGAGACTTTCTCTCCACCGTAGCCCACGGGGAGTTCTCCAGATCGTTGCCCAACAGACAGTCTACAGGCATGGCGGCCCTCACAGCTACTTGAAGAGTTCCTGTGACTCCCCCCCCCACTCGAAGGGAACCTGAGCCACTTCACACTGGCTCTCTGAGTTGTCTGCTGACACTACGGGGCAGAATGCATGGGGGACAACTTGCTCTTTGGACACCAACCGGGAGCTGACAGCAGTCACACTAGCTCCGGTGTCCCTGAGAGCCTCCACCCTATGGCCATTGATGGTCACCCACTGCCGGTACTTCTGAGTGTTGGTCGGCAGTGTGGGGTTAGGGACTTTCTCGAAGTCTCCTAGCAAGACAAGGGTTAACTCTACGGGATCCCATCCACCTTGGACCTCCATTTCCTCCCCCCCCCCCAGGGCTACACTGGCAATCTGGCGGGATGGTGCATGGGGTGGTGCACGAGGGGATGCATTGGGGTCCCTCAGGGGACACTGGCGATCATAATACCGGTGGCCCACTTGACCACACTTGAAACAAGTAAGGGGCCCCCTATGAACAGGCCTACCTGTCGGGGACACTGGCTTCTTCTCAGGGGGAGGCTGGGACACCACTGCTTGGTTCCCTTGGGAATTACTTTGGGGCCCTCTCTGGAACTCCCTCTGTTTACCCTTGTCCCCCCACTTTTCTGCTGGGGACCCTGCCCACCTCGGGCGAAGTCTCCCACAAAACCTTTGCGGACCCGGGTGCTCACCCAGCGGTCCGCTTCTCCTCAGCAAGCTTCCTAGGGTTAGTCAGCTTGCTATCAATCAGGTGCTGGCGTAGCTCTGGAAAACAGTTACTGGACAAATGCTCCCACGCAAACAAATCATACAATTGCTCGAAAGTTTCCACTTTGCTACCTTTTACCCAGCGATCCATTGCTCGGCAGAAAAAAGACACATATTCAACCCACGTGGTACCCTCTAACTTCTTACAGGTCCTAAACCTCTGGCTGTACATTTCTGGGGTCAAACCATAACGGGTCATCAAAGCTTCTTTCATATGGGCATACACCATCCTGCTCTCCTCAGGTAGGTCCAACAGGGTATCCCTACCATCACTCACAAAGCGCCCCCACAATCCCGCTCCCCAATCCTGCTCAGGGACCCGGTGGGACACCTTTGCTATCTCATATGCGGCAAACCATTGCCCAATATCCTCACTCTTGTGAAAATCCTTAATGACATCCTTAGGAATATAAACTCTACTCTCAGGAGTTACTAACGGTATGCTGCCACCAGAGGGGGAGACCGGGACACTCCTCGCCCTGATCTCTATCTCCCTCAACATTCTCTCATGTTCCATTCTCATTTTCTCAAGTTCAAATGACAATCGATTTTTCTCAATGTCTAACTTCTTACTCTCAAGGTCCTTCTGACCTTCCAATTTAGCCATCTCCAAACTATGCCTCCTATCTCTCTCCCTGTCCTCCAGCTCTTCTGGGGTCAGGCTCCTTTGGGATACACTAGTACCTGGATTGGAGGGTGTTCTATCTCCCCCTCTACTGCATCATCCGGCTGCCCTCCAGCATTCTCTTCCTCATCCACAGCGGACTCTCTCGCTTCCCACCAGGCCTTCAGCGCCTTGTGGTACTCCTCCTTCCTAGAGAGACCTATCACGGGGACTGTGAAGTGCCTACAAAATGACTTCAGCTGTTTGGCAGTATAGGTATCTAATCTTCCCTCCTCAAATGCAAGATCCTCTGAAGCATTGGAGGTTGGCCTTCCCATATTAGCAGTACTCATGGCTGTGATCAACAATTCAATACTAAACAACCAACTAAAAAAAATTCGGAGAGGAAAATAGAAAATCCGCGCGTGTCTGCGCTTTGGTCTGTACTCACTAGTGGTGTCTACCAGTTATTGTACGTGAATCATAAATGCAAGTTCTGATCCTCACCGCTGACCGCCAATGTTGGAAATGGGGGTCTCTAGTTGGCAATGGCTGGCACCACTGTCCAAATAGGGTCCCTTCTCCCCAAGTCAGTGCAAGTGGGCTTCCCCATTTGATAACCCCTGCTCAACCCTGTGGTAACGTAGCACGAGCAGCTAGGCCTATCTCAGAGGCAGTGTGTGAAGCATTTATGACCATGCACAATAAGGCAGTAACGACGCCACAAAAGGACACAACTCAAGTAGGTATAACAGAAAATAGTATCTTTATCTAAGGTTTGGTACGAGACTCTCAAAAGCGTTTTAACCAGTAATCAGGCAGGTAAATCATTAGGGACTTAGAAAGGCAATACGTGTTCACCAGAACGTGGCGCTGACTTAGTTCAAGGCCTGGGTCTACGCGACCCGTTGCGCACCAGATACCTGCCGTTGGACGGGGACCCAGCACGTAGCTTCTCGAAGAAGCGGAGACGGTGACAGGCGGACTCCCAGCAACCACAGTTCTCGATGGCAGTGGTCCACAAAGTGCACTCGCAACGATTCGGGCACTCCGGGACAGGCGGGCCCTCAGCGGCAGCAGCACGCGGCTGCGGCGGCCCCGGCTGGTGGTGGCGATGACTCTCGTCGTGCAGCTCCGTGGTGGGCTCGTGGCGGCAGCAGCGCTCTCCTAGCGTCCCACAGGACGATTCACGATGGTGCAAGGTTGACAAAGATGTGGGCACTCAGCGGCAGCAGCTCTCTTAGCTGCGGCGGCCCACAGGATAAATCCCAATGATGCAAAGTTAGCAAGGGTGCGAGCACTCAGCGGCGGCAGCTCTCTCTTAGCTGCGGCGGCTCACAGGTCAAATCACGAGGATGCAGAGTTAGCAAGGGTGCGAGCACTCAGCGGCGGCAGCTCTCTCTTAGTTGCGGCGGCTCACAGGTCAAATCACGTTGATGCACAGTTAGCAAGGGTGCGAGCACTCCGCGGCAGCAACTCTCTCTTAGCTGCGGCGGCTCACAGGACAAATCACGATGATGCACAGTTAGCAAGGGTGCGAGCACTCCGCGGCAGCAACTCTCTCTTAGCTGCGGCGGCTCACAGGACAAATCACGAGGATGCAAAGTTAGCAAGGGTGCAAGCACTCAGCGGCGGCAGCTCTCTTAGCTGCGGCGGCTCACAGGACAAATCACGAGGATGCAAAGTTAGCAAGGGTGCGAGCACTCAGCGGTGGCAGCTCTCTCTTAGCTGCAGCGGCTCACAGGACAAATCTCGGTGATGCAACGTTAGCAACGGTGCGAGCACTCGGCAGCGGCAGCTCCCTCTTAGCTGCGGCGGCTCAAAGGACAATCCACGATGTTGCACAATGAACACGAGTGCGGGCATCCAGCGGCGGCAGCTCTCTTAGCTGCGGCGGCCCACAAGGTTGCAGCGAAGGGTCTGAGGATTCAAAATCAGGCGGGCACTCAGCGGCGGCAGCTCTCTTAGCTGCGGCGGCCCACACAGTTTCAGCGCAGGTTCTGCAGGTTCAAATTTAAGGCGGGCACTCAGCGGCGGCAGCTCTCTCTTAGCTGCGGCGGCCCACACAGTTTCAGCGCAGGTTCTGCAGGTTCAAATTTAAGGCGGGCACTCATCGGCAGCAGCTCTCTCTTAGCTGTGGCAGCCCACACAGTTTCAGCGCAGGTTCTAAAGATTCAAATTAAGGCGGGCACTCAGCGGCGGCAGCTCTCTCTTAGCTGCGGCGGCCCACACACAGAGTTCACAAAGGTTACCAGTCCGCGTTCCTCACAGTAGAACTAGAGGTTCCGGATTACTCGACGGAGGCCTCACCTGCAAGTAGAATTCCTAGCGAAGGAATTCGGGCGGCTGATGGGGTGAAGTCTAATGTCCCTTAGACTTCAGCAGGAGGCGCTCTCAATTCAGGCTTTTGGGTAGTTTCTTCAGCAAGCTTGGTGAAAGTTTCAAAGTCCTTTCCTCTGTCCGCTCGGACAGAGTTTCCGTCTTGACATCCAGAAGGAACACACCGAAACAGGATTCAGCGCAGCGCTTTATACCTAAAAAGTCTTTGCTCTCTGCAGTCACAAATCACTGCATCCAGTCAGAACCAGTTCGGTGGGGTCGGGGAGCACTTGGTTTACGAGGCGACATCCTGCCCTTTGGGAATCTGGGGGTCTGCTATCAGACGCCCAGTGGGAGATGGAGCCATCATTCACCTTGCCAGGCACGACCCTGCTTGGATCAAAGAGTCACCCCTCCCCATACTCTAAATGCCGATCTCTCTCTCCAGCCAGGTCTGACCCAGCTGGCCCTGCTGCTCCAAAACTAGACGGCCAATACATACGCTAGCAAAAGCCTACAGGAAAGCTTTAGACCAGAAAATACCTCGTTTCTAGTAGAGGCATTTTCGAACACGGGCTACGCTAATAATCCTTACTAGAAGATGCATCTCCATGTTCTGAGTTTAAACATATCAAATTCGACGTTCCTATCAGGTTCCTGGGGGCAGGGAGGATTAAGGCATGCAATACTCAGCCTGCACATTCTGGCCTATGAGAACGGCGGCCTCGCAATAGTAAACAGTGAAATGGAGGGTAACTCGCTATTAGAACAGGCTACACAGACATACTTTCAAAGCTGCTTCGGTGGGTAGCGCAAATCAGCGCTGCCGGCCCACCAGCAGTATTTGGTCTACCAGCCCTGGGCACACGCAGTGCACTGATACTAGGGACTGACAGGTAAACCAAACGAGCCCATTATGATTATTCCAATTCATACAGTTATCTTTACACAGGGAGCATTCGCGCTGTGTCACTGATTGGCAGTGGCACAGCGCCCAGAGCATCTAAATCCAGCCAACATAAAAGGTCAGAAGAGAAAAGAGGAAGGGAGACCCGCGCCAATGATGCCAGGTCTAACAGTTGTTGTTTGATCTTTAGCTTTTGGTTACAAGATACATGGGAGAAGTGAAGAAGTAAGTTGTCTGACTATTCAGGGAGTGAAGTCCACCATGTGCACTGTGAAATCTTTATAAATAGATAGATCCTAAAAGTGGCATTGGATGTAGAATGTGGCTGAAGGTGTGACGTGGTATCAGATCTTAGATGCTACAGGCTCAAACGCTCTTCATGACAGTGCCTCCTAGCATCAGGATCTACTGTGCAGTGAGGACCCAGGCATAGTCAGGAAGGTGCAAAGGAAGGTTTTGACATTTTAGATGGGGTCAACAGAAAAGCTATATCTTTATTAACAGTTATCTAAATATCATTAATAGGCAAGAAGTGTGTCCCATCTTCTGGATATTCTATTCTGTTATATTCTGGAGAATTTGTAAAGCGCATAGCTACTCAACAGGCCTCCAGCGCTAGGAACAAAACATCTGCCATAAGAATCAGGGCACATCTGGGAGTTTGACTAAAAAAGAAAGGTCTTCAAGTGTTTCCTAAAACTAAGTTCTGACTAGTTCATTCTGAGCTCCACTGCAAAGGCATTTCAGAGTTTGGGGGCTAAGTAGGCAAATGAGCACCCCGACTCCTTGCCTTCTTGAGCCTAGGGACCAGTAACAACCTTTAGTCCACGGAATGCAATGATCTCCTGGGACTGTAGGGATTCAACAATCGCTGTATAAGCTGTAGACCCTTCATATGCATAGAGCGATGCGATAAACACATGGTCTTGAATTGAATTCTCTTATGCACTGGTAGCCAGTGCAGAGCAGCAAGGGCCAGTATAGCCAAGTGGTACTTTGGGATTTTTAAGAGAATCCAGGCGTCAGCATTCTGGACCACTTGAAGCCTCTTTACCGCGGACTTAGGACTTCCCATTTGAATAGAGTTTCTATAGTCCAAGCTTGAAATCACCAGCCCTTGCACTACCACTCTCAGAGAAGAGCACAGCAACCAACTTAGCAATTTACTGAGTGTCCTTAAAATTTCAAAGCATTTTGATGCATGTTTCGTAGCCTGAACCTCCATGGAAAGTTTGTTGTCAATCCAGAACCCTAAGCTTTTGACCTCAGGATTCAGAAGGGGATGCTCGCCAAGATTATCAGGCCACCACAATTCCAGCCAGCAAGAAGGGTTATTTGCAACAACAAACACTTTAGTTTTTTCCCCGTTTAGTTTTAGGCTGTTGGTGGACATCCAATCTGTTACTTGTTTTAGACAGACATTTAGTTGGTTAGGGAATTTCCTGTATCCGGAGTATGAGATATGATGATCTGTGTGTCATCTGCTTAAAACACCAGCAACAGACCGTGAGCCCGCACTATCTCTGCCAAAGGGAGCACATATAAATTAAATAACGTGGGGCTTGAAGAAGGAACCTGTTGAACCCCACATTTTAAAGGGTGGGTAGCAGAGAGCAAGGGCTCTTCACATACTTGGAAACTTCTCTTTTCGTGAAAGGTGGCAAGCCATATAAGCCTAGCCCCAAAACTCCAGGCTTATGCTTCCACTGAATTAGAATGGGATGGGAGACAGTATAGAAGACTGCGTTCAAGTCCAGTAGAATCATAGCCGCTGAGCCACCTTGATCTAAAATTGTTTTTAATTCTTCTGTGGCTGCTAGTAGGGCAGTTCCAGTACTACTTCCAGGTTTAAAACTGGTTTGGGATGGATGTAGAATAGCATGCATCTCCAGAAATAAAGACAAGTGTTTGTACACATACTTCTCCAGGGCTTTGCTAGCCCCTGGAAGAAGGGAAATTGCACTGTAATTCTCAGTCTCAGCGTGTAAAGGATCAGCAGAAGGATTTTTCAGAAGGGGTCTCACAATTGCATGTTTCCATGCTGGAAGGACACTTTCGCTTTCCAGAGAATGGTTAGAAATATATGTCAAAATGCACAGAATTGCATTTCCCTCTTTTCTAAGTACGTCGGGGGGGGGGGTCCTGTGGTGACCCTGATTTAATTGACTTTAAAATCTCTTCAGTAACCTCTTTACTGATTGCTGGAAAGGCCATCAATGCTTCCTTAGCTGAATTTTCTACATAGGAGGTCTTGCTGGGACATGACTCCCTTGGCAGAGAATGAAGGATATTATTTACTTTTTCTAAAAAGGAGTAGACAAACACATTACAGTGCTCCACAGAGGGAGAGGGGCCACATTGACTCCTGGCTGGCTTTATGAGACAGTTCGCCAACTTAAATAGGTCTTTAGAAGAGTTAGGAGCATTGTCAATGTTCGCGCTAAAATGGGTGATTCTAGCCTCTCCTATTGCGTAGTGATATTTTTTCATGGCTTTCTTATAAATTAACTTACTGGGTTCATCCTAGTTTTTCCTCCATACCCTTTTCAACTTTTTTGCCTCCTTTTTTAATTTCATATGCTCTAGTGGGAACCACAGGGTACGACCACCCCGGCTGCTAGCCCTTTGAAGCCTCATAGGGACAAGGTTGTCCAGGGAGTTCAGCAGCTAGCCCTCAAACTTATTATACCTTTCTGCAATATTCCATTCCATTAGGGGGGGAGTTTGCAAGAGAGCTTTCCCACGTCACTGCATCAAGTTTTGACCAGCACAGCTGTGATGGTGGGACAGATTGAATTTTCTCCCAGTTTTTCATAAGTGAAAGGGCACGATATTAATTTCTGTCCAATATATTGGAATGGGATCATCTGTAGTCTTGTCTATTATATTTGTAAAAATGGGATCCAGTAAATGGCCTAATCTGTGAGTAGAGAATTTAACAAGTTGAGTCATCTGGACAGCGGCCAGATCGTGTACTAAATTCTTAGCACTTTCACAATTGTCGCCCTCAAAATGTAGATTCAAATCCCCCAATATCGTGAATTTCACTTTCTGAAGGCTGAGTTCTGCCACTAAATCAGGAAGCGCCTGAGTAAAGTGGGCAGCCGATCCCGGAGGACGGTGTATCAGTATGCCTGAGAAGGTGAAGGTAGCAGAATGCTTTATAGAAAAAAGCAAGCTTTCACTCCCACCGATACAGGTACAAGAGAAATTTCCCTGCAGCTTATCCTTGAAAATCATAGCCACTCTGTCCCCCACCTCTTTACTCTTCTTGGTCACATCTCACAATTAAATATCCCTCACGAAGGAACACCACAACATCTGGCATAGAGTCCTCTCTGAGCCATGTCTCTGTGAGAAACAGTGCCTCCAGTTGCTTGTCTTCCAAAAATGTAATCAGCTCAGAGCTGTGCCTCGGAACTGATCTGCAATTAAGCAGATAGATCTGCCATTTGTGGCTGTTTTCAGTTCCCTTAACTGGCCTCGGGCCACTGTTTATCAGTTTGAAATTCCCCACATCAAGCTTGCACCCTTTACAAATGAGAGAGGCATTATTCGGATCGATACTGTGTCCTCAGTCCTTACCCATCAACTAGTTAAGTTGACGAAGTTCCTCAGCAGAGAAAATTAACTGCCTTGTAGGTATACAGGCAGGGGTTCTGGCCCCTGGCCCCGGTCGGATGCGAATGGGCGCACACATGCTTGCCTCTGGTGCCCCTTTGACGTGACAGCGGTATGTCCGCTCCCAGGTTTTCATTAAATAGCCAAGCCAGACCTGGCAACTAGAGCGCTAACCTAAAGGGGTTAACTCCTTTCTGTAGCAGTTGCAGTTGCTGTAGCAGTTGCAGGCGCATCAAACTGTGGTCGACAAAAGCCCCCTGTTGCAGTGTTTCACAATAGGTGTAGGACAGACCTGACCACTGGGTACCATCATAAATGTGTTTAAAATATACTCTTCCTGTGTCCTCTGCTGATAGGGAGAAACAAGACATATGGTGGATCTGGCCCAATACTAGGATCTGGCCTCACACTACTTACTCATGGCCCCCTAACTAGTAACCCCTCTAGTCCCTCATTTGCCTGATCATGCTTTCCGCTCGTATATTCCTCTTTCTTCTACCCTTTCCAAGTTGGACTTCCCCAAAATAAAAAAAAAATCTATAAATTTGCACTTGCTCCATGATGGAGGACTGAAATATTTGCTGTTACAGTCATAGTGCCACAGCTGACGAACCCAACTACTTAATACCAAATGTTGTTTTAAGATGCTGAATTAATCTCTCTTAATGTATGTAGTGCAAAAAAGCTTGTTGTGTTGTATTACTACATTGAATAATTTAAAAGCCCAATAAAAATAATTGAACAATAAATGTATTTACAGTATCAGGATAAAAAGACAAACATATTCAAGCATGCACAGGACACAAGGGCAGGGATGGATCCATATGAGCCCTTTGCAAAAAGTACAGAAAGGTATAAAAGTTAATTTAAAAATAAGTCATAGGATTTCCAGGGCTTTTTTTAAATAGGACATGCTGCCAATTGCTCAGTAAATGATCCTTGGACCTTAGACCATTTTATTAAATGTCCACTAACACTCATTGTCATTTTCCACTATTTATCAGAAACTCCACACAGGAGAGTGCATTGAATAATTCAGCACAAAATCTAGGGCACAGATTGCTTGCATGGTTGAAACTTAATTTATATGTGAAAAGAATTGTTTTTAATACATTTACACAGTTGCAGTGGGGCGGGGCGGCGGGGGGGCTGTCGACAGACAACGGTTTCATTTATTTATTTATTTTCCCTATTTTATCGTCTGTCGACTTCTCCCTGCCCCTCCATGCCCCCGCCCCACCGCACTTACGTACACCGACCGTGGCTGCATTTACATCTCGTGGTCTAACTTTGATAGAGATGCTGTCTTCTATATGAAACAATTAGCTCTATGATGAAGCAACCTTTGCAAGATATATGAAGAATGATGCTTTGGCAAAAATTATTGTGTCAGGCTGCCATTTCCACATTTTTTCTGTTTAGATAGCATACCACTCCCCCCACCTATGTAGCCCAATTAAATAAAGCTCAAGGGTTATATGCTGCTAATGAGCACGTAGGAGGTGGCTGCCTGCTCAATGCCCTGAGAGAATAGGCCATGTCTCAAAAACACCTGATCATTGCACAGTTTATGAGTGGAATCAGGCTGGTAGCTACTCCCCTGTCTATATCATCAGTAGGCCTTTTTCTCCAGGCCTTTGGTACAAATGATTTCTACAGTTGTCAGAACCAGTTGCCTATCATTCATGTAGAAAGGAAAAGCACACATTTTATGGCAACTGTTTGCTACCGAAGATTGTTGCACTATCGTTCACTATGAAAATGTAGTTTGTAAGTCTTATTTATAAATGTACCTCAAAGGCACACATGCTGTACTCGAGTATCCTCCCCGAGATTTTCTGCTCAAGGGGAGGTTGCATTGAAAGCAGGAAACTTTTCTGAGGAAACACTGTGTTTATTTTGCCCACTCTAGAAATTATTTTATTTTTCAATCACACACTGCCAAAACAGGAGTTTGTTATTGGGAAAAAAAAACAATTGCCTAGCATGTGAAGGGGGGCATTCTTTTTTTTTTGTGGACGTTTTTTATAGCGCAAACTTGACCCCAGGTATCAGAGCGCTTTACATGAGCACCAGGGGCCATATCATACAAGTGCCCAAGGGGTGCAAACGGTGTTTGCGCCCGCTTTTCGCGACCCGGGGCACTTTGGTATTACAGAAGAGGCCGCAGACACTTGTATGGCCCTTTCTGTAATACCGATAGCGCTGGCGCACATAAAGCGCCAGTGCTATCATCAGAGGGTGTTCCCTCATTTTCATGGGGATGTGCTCCATGCAAGTGAGAGAATCCCTGTGCCTCTGCGCCCTCGCCGTATTCCAGATGTGGGCACAGAGCCAAAGAAGCTCTCAGGAGGCGCACTGACAGTGCTCCCCCATCAGAGCGTTCCCTAATGGCAGCCCTCTGGAGGGGGAAAAGGGGGTCCCATGGATCCCCAAGACATCCCCTTGCAGGCGGGTGCAGTCACTCGTACCCGCCTGAAAGGGGATCTCTATTCCCCCTTCAAAGTGCAGGCGGGTTGCCGACTGCAATGTGAAAACACGGAGCAGCTTCAAAGCAGCCACTCCGGTTTTCACATGAATGCACCGCCCCCAGGGCAGCGAGGGTTTGCGGCTGCCCCCAGGGCTGGGCATTCATCAAAATACGGCGCTTTTTCCTTCATTGCGCCGGGCGCACCTTTTAAAAGGTGCATCCAGTGCAATGAAAGAAGATGTGCCGCATGTATAATACGGCCCCTGTTGCGTTACAGACGGACACATTCATTTTGTTAGGCACAGGGAGATTAAATGATTTGTCCACCATCACAGGATGTTGAGCGTCCCTGCTGAGGCTTGAACCCGGTACCCCAGCTTCGAGGTCGACGGCTCTAGCCGTTGGGCCCCAAACAGTTTCGAGCCCTGCACAGGAAAAGTGTATATTAGAAGGACCACTCCAAATGTTTGTATGTTCTGAAGTACGTTGTTTCCTCGCCCTGTTGCGACAGGTCGTTGGTGGATGGATTGCAATGGTGGAACCTACCGAGAATTCTGAATGGGAACAAGCCACTTAAAAATGGGGGTGGGGAGAATAGGCAGACCGGGCATGTGCTGCTTTATGGCGGACGTTCCACATATGTCATACTGTTAATGTTCACCTAACACATCATGTCACACATTGTATTATTACCTTCACAAAAAATCCAGCTACACAATAAAATACACATTTTATGCATTAGATAGAGCATGTCTGTACATCTTAATCAACTTTTTAATAATTATGCAGTGCAGGCAAAGATATTTCTATCAAAACTCTGCAGACCTATTTCATCGCAACAGGATCTATGCCAGGAAAATCACTTTCTTACAAATACAATGAGAGTCTTGCTTAGATGATTTTTTTTAAGTCTGGACATTTTCGAGTCTCGAAAGGTACTTTACTCACATACTGAAATACTTTTTATTTCGACGAGTTTAACGTTGTTGTACATTCATCCCGTTGATTTTATGACAAATTCATAGAAAATACTTTCTGCTAAAGCAATCGGAACAGCAGATCAAGTGAAAGACCAAACGGTTTTGTGTGTTAGGAATCAAAACAATTGTGAAATGTGAAGACCTTTCTAAATGTTTCCTACTTTTTCTGCAGCAAGAAACGTTGACCGGATTATTCCCAGTGTCTGTCCACCCCTAACCCTTCCCACCTCCCCCTCCGGAATCTATTTTCAGTCTTCCTTTGGAAAAATGCCTAGCGTAGAAACACAAGGGGAAATCGCGTGAAAACTGTTTTTGTGAAAGAAACGAAAATTAAGAACTGATTATAGTTAGAAGCACCAAGGTCTATTTGAATTCTAATGTCTCAAGTGTTTTGAAATCGAAACACTGACTCGGCGCTGCAATATTAGAAATGCGTATGATTCAATTCCTTACAAAATGAGATTGCCATTCTATACCAATAATCAAATTCCATCTTCATGCAAAATCCCAGGACTTTAAATGCCAGGGAATTACTCAGTCCCTTTAACTAATTAGGAATAAAGTGCGTTAACCTGATCTCTTCTATCTGTGTCTGTTTTCCATTGACTCGCAATCTTGAATACTCTTAACAGTAAAAGAATATCATCGTTGGTGAAAATCACGAACCCTGATAGATAGCGAGAATTGAGACATCTGCATTCATGTAGAGGTGAAAACATCACATGAAAGTCAAGAAGGATCCGGGAAAGAGATCTTTGCGTAAAATGAAACGGAGTCAGAGCAAGGATCCATGAACCTCACTACATAGATCCCTGAAATATTGGATCATGTAGTATATCATTAGATATGTGATTCCTACGCAGCTAGGATGGACAGAATCTGGATGTTGGCAGAGGCAGCTGGAGTAGAGGGCATGGCAGCTGTGTATGCTCCTGACACCTAGTTTGGATTTCAAGGTATTCCACTTGTGTTGCCACAATTTGACATTACTATGGCCAGCAAAAAATACAATATGATTGTAAAGAGGGTGACACTAGTGTTATGGCGGCGATGCTGTCAAGGCCAGCATCAACAAACGATGCTGGTCAAAACTGCAGAAATGAACTGAAATATTTGCACTAGACGCGTTCCCATCTTACCTCCAATGGTAATTATGGGTTTAGTTAAGAATGGTAAATATATATTTACCTATCAATTCAGGTGTAGGCTGATGTAGAGAATCCAATATTTTTGAAGGATGATATTAACAACATTGATTTAGTGTCATAAACCCTCGCCTTAAATTCAATTGCATCGTATGAGGAATAGACAGATATAAAGTACAATTACACATTGTGTCCCACCAGGCACTCTTAGTTTCACAAGCTATCCAGGGAGCAAGACTGATCACACACTACTGAAGCATATCTGCCTGATTTATGTCATAACACAGGTAACATCACACTATCTGCTTTCTGAAATACCCCATGAGACAGAATTCATAGGTATGCAACAAATCACCTCTGGTAGGAAAAACTTTAGTAATTTGACCATACCACTGGCTACAAAGGAAATAAATTAAATCCTTCTGTAACACACAGTTATACCTCCCTCACAACAAAATCCATCCACAAAGAAGCAATCACTTCTAACCTAACCATTAATATTGATATGACTACACTAAAAATAAAAAGGACCATAAATGCAGTTTTCTGGAAGCTGGAGACAGGTTTTTCATGTCTCTTTTTGGACCTACCCGAACAGAAGGTAAGGTAAAGTAGCCTACGTACATCAAGGACACTTGCCGGCCTTGGGCGACCACTGCTTCCCTGGACATAAACTTCAATTTGCTGTGGCCCAAATTCTGACACCTGGGTTCCATCTGCCAATGTGGTGGACTCAAAGATACAAAGCAACTGTTTTTCTTGAGTTACGCATCTTCCGAAAAGAACCATGAAAAGTAAGTTCAGACCCAGCTGTGCAAAAGATCTTTATGATTTTGGATAGGCAAAACATGTTATGGGAGTTGTCTTAGGTCAGGATTGGGGTCTTGTGCTTCCAGACAACTCTACTAGCTTTTAAAATTCTGATGACCTAATGAAAGTAAAAAAATTCTGTTTGGCAAAGGATTTCTGTACATAAGATTCCTTATTGTCATTCTTAAAATGCTTTCCTGGCTCTAGGTGCCCTACATTGTTCTTTCGGGGCTCGACCTGCCGTTCATTTGCACATGCTTAAAGTCTATTTTATACACGAAACCAGAGTCACCATACATTCAATGCAGCTTGCCTTGACTGAATCAGTTGTCATGGGGTGACAGAGAGAACTTCAGCCACTCATTTGGGACCAGGAGACGAAGCTGTGTGATAGCATACTAGGTTTCTGATAAGAAAGTTCAATGACCCTCTCGTGGTGCCACCTCTGCAACAGAGGACATTAATACAGCTTCCAGAGGAGATACCTACAGGCTCCGCCGACTACAGGTAAGTAGCTCATAGGCAGTGGGAGGAGTGCCACAGAGACAAGCTTCACAGGAACAGAGAAGATGCAGAATTATCACCTCACCAGCAGGCCCCAGGCAGCAAACTGAAAGTCACATTACTCCTTGCAGTCTAGCAGAATACTGAATGGTAGCAGGACTACTAATAAGAGGAAGCAGTAGCCCATGCTCATAGCGCTAAACCAACATATCATTTCTTGATAAGCTGATTCATGGCTAATCCTGAACCGCTTATAGCTAAATCAAATTTCTACCAGCTTCAGCTGGGCTCTGCGTAGTTCACACATCATTGCTTTCACCATAGTTATCCCCCTTTCTAATTTAAAGAAATACACGCTCTGAAGAGTAGAGACTGGGAAAAGGGAGACCCACAGAAAGATCCACACAAATGCATTTTGGTTATATGTTCTTCACGGGTAATAACCTCCTCTCTTCATTGTAATATAGGTCTAACCATAGCATTCTTTTGTCATAATGTAACAGATTTTAAATGTATATTGGTCTTTTAGAAACTGATACACATTTCAACTCATTGCCCCAGACATTACCCAAGCTTACCTGAATCTCTGCCAGGTGTGTTAATTAGTGACTTAGTCCTACACATGCTGATAAGAAAATGAAGTCCATGTTGCAAAAACAGAACTTCGAGCAGATAGCCTTGAATAAGGCCTGTTTGAAACTAAACAACACAAGTGGGTCAGGGGTTGTATCATGATGGGCTTGGTAGGCGCAACTGTTTTATAAACCTGCAGGGTGTAAAGTGAATTAATTCAACCCAACATTTTTGTGAGTTGGTGCTTTATTTTTAGATAATACAGCTCGGAAACAGTGAGCAAGGTTTGACTCCTTCTGTTTCTGAGATGTGCTGTTTGAAAACAAGGCACCTAAACCAGGTGCGCTCTGCTCTACTCTATCATGATACGGATGCAGGTGTTTTGATTTAAATCCTACAAAATGAATGAACTTTGGCCACTTGGCAGTTCGGTTCTTTGGCAGGTGTGACCTAGAGCTGAATTGAGGCCAGTTTTGAAGAGGGGACAGATACAGGCAAGAGGGATAGGCCAATTCAATTTGTAGTCCATTAAAGTATGTACAGACGGTATTTACCAGAACAAAGCATTTTTTAGAGCAGTAGGAAAATTGGGGGAACAATTGGAAGTGTTTCAAAAAGCTTACCCACCCATAGAATAATGGCTTTCAAGCAGTGAAGAAGGACCATGATTACATACATTGGCCCTGATTATGAGTAATTGTGTTGTTTGTGTTCCGGCTCAGGGAAGACCTGACCTGGTAGTTCCGGCTGTACTGTTCGCATTGGAGCAGGGTTAAGACTGATTTTCATATTTCTGGGATCAAACTGAGGTGGCATTGTGTGCAAAATAACAATGTTCTGGGATGCAGCCCTGTGTACCTGCCAGAGTCTGAGATTCATTCAACCATTCCATCCATCACTTTTGTGTATACTCTAGTGTGTCACCCTGATTATGAGTCAGGTGGAGCACAATTACCACATGGAATACAACTTCATGTGATCATGAGTCAACCAGTGTCCCAACACTTGGTTTTTCTGGTTGTTGGAAAACTGTAATCAATATTAGCAGGCAATAATTCCGCTTCTGAAAAAAAACAAAAATTCTGGCAGGGGTGTACATCCAATGTCCACCCTGCAAGATCTTTGCTGGCCCCTCCCTACCCTACTCCCAAACCCTTTCCTTCCACCAACACACCACACAGAGGTCAAAGCAGTTGCTAAATGTATGCTTTAAGCGCCACATGATTGAGAAATAGTTTTACAGCCAGTAAATCTGGTTCCACAAGTAATTCTCCATTCCATGTTGTTCCACTTGGAATTGCGTGGTACTGGTGTGCTGCTACCACATGATAAAATATATTTTGCAGGTAAATTTACCACCTCTCCAGTGCTTGGCCATACACGTAATCTGGCCCAAAACTTTAAACTGAAATATTCAACAGTTTTAAACATAAAAATTGATAAAATCACTGACATCCAAATAGAAATGCAGGCGCTAATTCCAAGAAATACAATAATTCAGAAAATATTGGGCTCTCAGTAGTTACAGATTGCGAGGGGCATGGTAATTACCAGGTGCATTGTGCATGCTTTGCATTTCAGACCTCCAATGAGGAATAACACACAAACTGTACGTTTTTTCCCTTCTGAGGTGCACAAATATTTGCACACAAACAGGTTTTACCTGTTGAAAAACTTGCAGGCAAAATCTGATGCCCAAATCGTTCCCAACTTGGAAACCCATTTTAGGTACTAATTCTTGTTTGTGTCTGAAAAAGGGCTTCTATCATCCTGTCCTATAATATACATAAACAATTTTTTTGTACTAGTTTATACATGTAAGTGCAAAGATGGGCAACAACATGGGTCAAAGAGGCACAAACAACAATCTTATTAAATGGAACGATAGAGCCAACCTCTCTGATAAAGTAGGCAGGAGTCACATGAAAGATTGATGTGCCCAACTTTCAGGTTATTTGCAGAGCAATGCTTGTCCTATATTACTATTTCTTTAAATATATATATATGGTAAATTTCAACATGGAGGCAAAGTTTAGTTATTAGGGCCCTGATTTATCAAGGGCTTGCATTTCCCTTGCGTCATGCAAGGCGGCGCAAGGCAACGCAAGACCTTGCGTAAGATTTACATGCCACGCAGAGCCACCTTGCATGGCTCTGTATGGCATAGTTAATCTGGAGAAAACACAAGGAGATGATGGACGGAACGCTGAAACTTTTCAGACACTCACCCCCAGTCACAGATCTGGGTTGAATCCATCATCGTCCTTTAGCTTGCTTCGCCACCCCAGTTCAGACACAGCTATATGCAAATCAGTCTTGGCCCTGTGCCTCATGGGAACAGTCCAGCCCGAACTGCCAAGCCATGTCTTCCCTGGACCGGAAACAAGCATCCTGGGACCGGTTCCCTTGCTCACTTTGCCACTGAAAATGGGTCCCTTGCTCACTTTGCCACTGGAGGGTCCCTTGCTCACTTTGCCACTGGATTCAAACTAGCCAGCTGATGAGGGCTGTTAGCCCGAAACCGGTCCCAGGATGCTTGTTTCCGGTCCAGGGAAGGCATGGCTTGGCAGTTCGGGCTGGACTGTTCCCATGAGGCACAGGGTCAAGACTGATTTGCATATAGCTGTGTCTGAACTGGGGTGGCGAAGTGAGCTGAAGAACGATGATGGATTCAACCCAGATCTGTGACTGGGGGTGAGTGTCTGAAAGTTTCAGCGCTCCGTCCATCATCTCCTTGTGTTTGCTTTGTTCGCCCTAAGTTGGCAGGGTATGCCCAGACGTGAGTCCCTTGCTCACTTTGCCACTGGACTCAAGCTAGCCTGGCTAATGAGGGCTGTTAGCCCGAAACCAGTCCCAGGATGCTTGTTTCCGGTCCAGGGAAGACATGGCTTGGCTGTTCGGGCTGGACTGTTCCCATGAGGCACAGGGTCAAGACTGATTTGCATATAGCTGTGTCTGAACTGGGGTGGCGAAGTGAGCTAAAGAACGATGATGGATTCAACCCAGATCTGTGACTGGGGGTGAGTGTATGAAAAGTTTCAGCGCTCCGTCCATCATCTCCTTGTGTTTGCATAGTTAATCTGGAGAAATGCCAAGCAGAGCAAAGTGTCCCTTACTGCACAAATAACAATACTGCCTGTAATGCAGGCACCCTTGCACCATGGCGCATGGTTGCCTGCGTTGGCACTTGGCAGCCACAAGTGCACCAGCGCACATAGGGAGCAGGAATGCGCCATATGTTAGAAATTATGGTGCATTCCTGCTCTCTCCATTTGATGCAGCGAAGCAAATTGTCTTGCTAAGTTACGCTACACCAAATGTTAGTAAATTTGGGCCATGGTGTTCAGGGGTCACAGAACAGCTATATGACACAAGGTTTTTCTCTAGTGCTCTATTTGAAATCACAGCGACAGTTGAATTTTTATTTTCTTCATGTTACACGAATCAGCTTTCCCAAAAAATTGCTTTATAAATTTGGTCAAAATAGGCCATTCTTTTGAATTGATGGTTCCACGCATAACTGCCTGCCTCTTGAAGTGCTTGAAACATCAGCTAATTGAATGTGGCAGTAGATTTCTAAAATAAGGGCTGGAAATATCTCCCAGTCTCACACGGTAATAGACTGTCAGCTGTGCTCTCCTCAAATGAAATAGGCTGGTAAAATTCGTGAAACATATCATGTCTGCCTCTTGCCACTTGTTCTTGAGACAATAAAGTACAAAATTTAGTGGCTTGCTTAAAACTGTCTCTTGACCTAACATTCTTTCACTTTACCCGCAGATGATAATTTATTTTGTGCTTGTAAGAGGATAGTCAGCTCCTGAGCTCCCCTCCCCCCTCTTTATGCTGCACTAACCCAGTGGCAACTCCTCTGCTAAGGCGGAAGAGCAGTGGCGTAGCTAGGCACTCTGCCGCCCCCTGCCTTTTGCCACCGCCGCGCGATGAAGAGCGGGGGTGGTGATTATTTTAGCCGCCGCCGCCGCTTCCAAAACTCGTGCCGCCCGGGGCGCACTGCCCCCTCCGCCCCCCCCCCCCCTTGCTACGCCGGTGCGGAAGAGCATCGCCCCACTGCCTTCAAGCAGGAAAAGAAAGGAAAAAATAAAATGATAATAACGTAATGTTATTATCATTTTGTTTTGTCCTCCTGCTGTGGCAGATTGCGTGAGGGGGCGGGCGGGGCTGAAGAGCAGGGGAGGAGGGTACAACCTTCCTAAGTGCGCAATGACTGTTTGGTCGGCCCTCTCAGGCTGCCCGAAACAGTCATGCGCACTATCCCTGTCCATCATGCAGACTGTGTTACAGCCTGCATGGAGAACATGCCCACCCCTACAGCCCCTGACTGAGTGCTGTGTCACGTCGCTCAGACCAATCACAACGCTGCATTGCAGTGTTGTGATTGGTCAGGGGAGCCTGTGTGCCGGATGCTTCCTGTTCCTGGAAGACGAGCGCAGGAGCAGAGACACGGGACCCGGCGGAAAGGTACGTGTTTTTTTTTATTGTGACCCCCCCACGACACCCCCCCACCCATCGCCCTGCACCCGCCCCGCCACCTGCCAGCCATGCCGGCCGCCACTGCACTAACCAATATATTAATTATTACTGCTTGACACACATTATCTTGGTTTTTGGAGACAATGAAGAGGCTTTTGGGTTTCATTTGCTGCAAGCTAATTGGTATAGTTACATGATAGCATAACAGTGGAAGACCCTCTACTCCAGACAAAAGCACATCTGATTCCACTTGTTAATCACCTGGTGTCTGCCACAAAGCTGTCCTGGAAAATTGCGATCCCTGGTGACTCCACCTTGCCTCTTTCACTGAGCTAGGATTCACCTACACCCTTCAACCAGCTCCGCTGTAATGTGGGACTTGTAGCCCATGGAACTGCTCTGGTTACCAAAAGGTGTAGACCCTGGATTTTCAGGGCTTAAGGTTGAACCAGCATT
Source organism: Calotriton arnoldi (assembly GCA_963921515.1). NCBI lineage: Eukaryota > Metazoa > Chordata > Amphibia > Caudata > Salamandridae > Calotriton > Calotriton arnoldi. The sequence goes on from CAWUFW010000934.1 coordinate 1,436,896, forward strand.
TTCATCATTACACTTTCCCTTTTGTTGCCTGGAAATTGTATGCCCAATATCCATAACAAAATTATCAACATAAATACTGCTGCCTAAAAATGGTTCACAAAAATATCATTGTTTACCAACATTTTGCTCCATTCGGTGGAGATTTTCTATTATTAACTTAAATGTGGCGATATTTTTGTAAACAATATTTAGGACACAATATTTTTGTCAGGGAAAACTTAGGCCACAGTTTTTTGGCACCATACCTCACCTAGCATGACTATGGACATGATCCACCCTCTGACATCTTTCTCATCTTGAAAGCTTTCAGCATCTCTCCTTTTTCACTACTTTTCACTACAAATAGTTATGTAGACTCCCTTAATTCTGTGCACAACCTCTGTTTCTGGTTTCCTACGGCCCACAACACAAAGTACCTTGTTGATCTGCTAGACAGCCAAAGCACTGTCCCTTTGTATTCAGTTGCATGCCTTCTTCAGATGTCTTTTGTAATTATAACCTCACTGCTAAGATATTCATCCCAGGTATCCTACTCTCCGAAGAACTTCCAGGAAAGGTGTCATTTCCGACTCTGCCTGGTATAGAAATCTTCTGAAATCCTTCAATTTAAAACAAGATCCACCCAAGTCTTCCCAGACTGAGGGTAAATCTTCACATGGTCCACTCCTGACAACAAGCCAAACATGGAAAAATGTTCCAACCTCACCGTGCAATTCTTTGGAAACATGTGCCACAGTGCTAACTATGCCATCTTCATTCAAGGTGGGTGCCACCTGTTCATAGATGGCTTAAAACATGGCATACATGTTCCTTACCCAGGCTCTCAGGCCTCAGCAAACGGACCTCTCTCTGCTTTCTTGCCAAACCAATCCCATCAGCCCTTCTCCTGTATAGAAGCCTTTCTTCTTTGGGTAACACTTCCACCTTTACTCAGGGACTGGACACATTCTGCATCCTCCAAGATGGCCAAAACCAAATGCTGCTTGTCCTTTATGCTATCCATTTGATTTCCACCACCTCTTGCCCTCCATTTTTCTTTACCTCCATCCATCTGCCTGCACCTATTCACTTCTAACCCCTCTTTTCCTTTTCCTGCCTAAACCCTCCCTCCTAACTCCTATTGTCAATCTCCTGCTCTTCCTCAGGCTGGTTCCACCCCCTCATCAACAAGCAACTCTATAACTGTAATGTGCAACTCCTTTACTTCACTGTCATTCTCTTGCCCTGCCAACCCCCATCGTATTCTGACTCATCCATTTTTTCTCCCCTTTCACACCCTTTTCATCCCCTTTTGTGCCTGGCGGCTCTTGCATCACACTTCTTTACCTAACCCTCCCACTGAAATGTCCATTTCCCGTTTCCCCATCACTTCTTTTTACCAACCACCCTGCCTCTTACCCATCCTCTTCTGCCTTCTTCCTTATGGAATCCACCTCCCCCCCAAAGATGTGCAATTGCACTGGATCCTGGTCCATTTAGTGCCCTCATGCCTCCATTGTCAACCTTGCCTAGCCATCATACCTGCCATCTGCTCCTTGCTGCTTTCCATACCCTCTTTCTGTTCTTGAGAGACTACCTACCTTTGACCAACTAGTGTGGGGGAGGGGTGTTTCCTCCACCAACGACCCCCCCAGTATCATCTATGTTGCATTCCACAAACATATCAATATTCAAGAAAGCACACTGGGGGGGACGAAGGTTTGTGATTGGTACAGCTAAGCTCCAGAACACCCTACCCCAAACTTTGAAGGACTCCCCCAATCTTCTGCTTTTTAGAAAAGCCTTAAAAACTTGGCTTTTTACTCAACAGTTTTAGTTTCAGCACAACACCTCACCTCAATAGGCCATTAAAGAGGGGGGGGCTTAGCCATAATTTATCATGACTCACTCAAGGCTACCTTTCATACAGCCTCTAATCTGGCCTATGAGGCTCTCGCCTTCAGTTTCGGTCTATCACACCATCACACGTTCAAGGGCATTCTAGTATACAGACCCCCGGGACCTAGGAGCACTGTCCCAACTTCCATTGGGAACCTGCTGGAAGAGGGGTTGTGTTCAGATTCCTTCACAATTTTGGGAGATTTCAACTACCATTTGGAATTATTGGAGGACTCTGACACAGTGGCCCTCACAGATCTGATGAAGAGTGTTGATCTGACTCAGCAGGTGACGAACCCCACGCACTTGGCAGGTCACACTCTAGATGGAATCTTCTCAAACCACCCGAACCTGCGGTTTACGGGCACACTGCCTTTGACCTGGACAGACCACGCAGGAGTTCAATTTGAGATACTCCTTGCCACCCATAACAGGGCAGAGAAAGGCCCTAAGATCCAGATTCAAAGCAGAGCCTGGAACAAAATTGAGAGTACAGACTTACAGGCTGTACTCATGGCCTTGGTTGGTCAGTTACCATCTGATCCAGAAGAGGCGGTCACTCATTATACAACCTGGGTGGAGTCAGCCTGTAATACATTAGCTCCAGCCAAAATACTACGCCCTAGAAGGACCCATCCCACAGCCCTCTGGTATTCAGAAGAATTGCGGAGACAAAACCTTTCCTGTAAACTTCTTGAGCGGAGCTGGAGGAAAGATTATAAGGAAGAGGAGAAAAGAATTATAGACAAAGTCTGGCTATTTACAAACAACTCCTATTCGAAGCAAAGAAAAAGTTCTTTACAAATCGAATTAACTCTGCAAATAACTCTACTAAAGAACTTTTTAAAACTGTCTCGTGTCTGGCTTCCCCCACCATGACAAAAGTTGAGGCAAGTCAGGAAATGTGCGATGATATCGCCAAGTTCTTTCTGAACAAAGTAAAGGCCATCTTTTTGGACTTTAGTCACCCTATCCCGGAGGAAGCAGGGGTGCGGTTGGAGGGAAGGCGGCTAATTTCTGACCCCCCACGGTTTTCAATAAATTTGGGCCACTGTCCACAACAGACACTGAGAAGCTGCTCCTCTCTGCCCGATCAGGCTCCCCTTATGACCCTTGCCCAGTCTCAGTAATTAAACAGGCACAGGTGCCTGTGGCCCTAGCACTCACCCCATTGTTCAATACAATGTTTGAAGACGGGCACTTCCCTAGCCCTTGGAAGCTGGCCTCGATATTGCCTTTACTAAAAAAGCCTAATTTGGACCCAAAGGAGCCTAATAACTTCCGACCCATATCTCGCCTCCCATTACCTGCAAAATTGGTTGAGAAAACCATGAACTCTCAGCTTAGCACCTTTCTAGGTGAAGCCAATGCTCTGGACCTAACCCAATATGGGTTCAGAAAAGGGCATAGTAGAGAATCCGCCCTGATAAAATCTACGGAGGAGATAAGGGAGGCTGTGGACAGGGGAGGCAAAGCTGCTCTGATTATGCTAGACCTGTCAGCAGCCTTTGATACGGTCCATCATGACGTTCAGATGGACCGTTTGTCTGCTTGCGGTATTCAGGGCAAAGCCTATGATCTCCTAAAATCTTTTTTGTCGGATAGATATCAAACTGTGGCACTGGGTAATTTTAATTCCAAACCTTTCTCGCTGCCGTATGAAGTACCTCAGGGGTCCTCCCTTAGGCCCACTCTTTTTAATATTTACATCTCCTCTCTGGCTACCCTGATCAGGTCATTTGGCTTCAGCCTGACTTCGTATGCTGATGACACGCAAATTGTGGTGGCTTTGCAGCCTGGTCAGTTAATAGGAATTGAAAACAGGTTTCAAGATTGCATGGCAGCAATCGGGAGTTGGATGTCACAAAATTGCCTGAAATTGAATTCAGGCAAGACCGAGGTCATCCTGTTCGGTAATGATCCCAACTTCTGGAACCCAAGGTGGTGGCCAGAAGACATGGGGACTCTTCCAACTCCCGTCAGGAAGGTGAAGAACCTAGGAGTCATTTTCGACGTAAAACCTCAATTTTGGGGACCAGATCCATGCAGTGGCATCTTCCGTCTACTTTTTAATTAGAATAATTAAGAAAGTTCTTCCCTTTTTGCCCACAAACTGTCAGCGGACTGTAGTCACTGCTCTTATCATGTTCAGACTTGACTATTGCAACAGCCTGTATTTAAATATACAGGAACGTTTTGCGAACAAATTGCAACTGCTGCAAAATGCAGCTGCAAGGCTGATTACGGGTACTCCCAAATATGCCTCCATCTCTAAGGAGTTGAGGAAACTTCACTGGCTGCCAGTCAAGAATCGGGTGCTTTTTAAATCTCTATGTACCGTGTTCAAGGCACTTCACGGGATAGGCCCAGACTTCCTGAAACGGCAAATGCAGTGGTATATACCCAGAAGAACCCTGCGCTCCGGAGGAGCCAAGCTGGTGATAGTGCCACTCATGGGGAGGGAGAAGCTTTATGGTATGCGCAGCTAAAGCTTGGAATGATCTTTCCCCTAATCTGAGACAGGCCCCAGACCTCCTCACCTTTCAAAGAGGACTGAAAACCTGGCTTTTTACTCGCTAATCCTGGTCTCCTATTTACGTCTCAGAGAATCAGTGGTTCAGCGCCAGGACACCCTCGGGTAATTGCCGCACTTTATAAATAGTGATAACATAACATAACAACAAATTCCTCTCAGAGCAGCGCCAAGACACCGTTTGGTAATCGAGCGCTTTATAAACCCATCGACATTAACATTCACATTAACATATCAACATCCTTGCTTTCTTCCCCCTTGCATCTGCCCTGGTCCCTTCCCATTCCAGGTACCATATTTTCCTACTACCTGCATCCTCTCCCACACCCAGCGTTGCTACGTGTCCTCCCTTTCAGTGCTGGCCTGCTCCATGTCCTCTCCCTGTTATTCTTTCATGCAATTTATCCATGTTCTTATTTATTATCGCAATCTGCATTGCTAACATGCTCTGACCAACCTCTCCTCTGGGCAACAAAGTCTCCATTCACCAAACATACTGGTACCTGCCACCTCTGGCCCTTATTTACCCCAATTTAACATTTGCCTTTTCTGTGTCCACCGAGGCCGCTTTTTTTCCTCCCTCTACTTTCCCAACTGTCACCCTACTCCCTCTTTTTCCTATACCTCATACAACCAGTCAAGCCCACACTACCACCCAACAGCCTCAAACCTACAGAAAGTGAAATCTATTACCTATATTCATGCTACACATCTACATAAACATTATCATATTTTTGGAGCCCAAAGATTTAGACCTGCAAGTGTTGGCAGCCAGCCAAGTAGACCTCCTACCTCAAGAGATCTCCAACTGGTCTGCTAGCTCACCATTCCCTTGCTGCTGACATCGTGCTAGGGATTCTATGGGAAAGAAAGGAGCTGGGTGGAAAGTCAGATGGGTGGAACAAATTGCAGCCTAGCATTACTCCCCGTCTTACTACAGTTCGTAGGATAGATCAATTGGGATGGGGTGACAAGTGAAAGCACCTAGGCCTCTCTGTGGCACGTTGTCCAATATACTACAGGCATAGGGCACTTGACTACAGGTGAGTGGGGGGCAGCAGTAATTTGGGAGCAAAGGTACTCGTGGGAGAATGCCAAAACCTCAAGCTCCTCTTTGACTGACCTGCCACATCCCTCACTGACAGAGACTTTCAGGTGCCCTGCTGCTCCAGTGAGGCAGCTGGAACAATGAGCCTCTTTGTGGCCATAAAAGTGGCTGCTGGCGTGCGATTACATCACACTCTGTGCCAGACATATGAGGGGAGAACAGCTCAGGTGTGTACTGCCACCTCACACACAAAAAAAACGACTCAATTTCTCTTTCTTGGGGGATATTCTCAAAAAGGAAATTAACACCAGGGTTTCTTTTTGAGACATTACATACATTTTTCTGTCTCACATACACTAGTATGAATATTTGATAATCTATATTTGCTATCCTCAAGGAATCACAGGTTATTTTCTATCAAACTGAAACTATTGAACTAGTTTATTTTGTTTATTTGTTCAATATTTAATTGATTGATTGATAAATGTATTTTCAGAACATGTCATACAATAGAAGTGGTTGTTTCTCAACAGTGGCAAAACATTTAGCTCAGAAATAAAGAAAAAGTAAAATAGGAAGGTCAGATGAAAGACTGACAGCTAATTAGGAGGCACATGAGTTTCTAAGTGCCTCCATGTTTCTCTCCAACTCTGAGCTATGCAGGTAATTCTGTCATTTGGAGACAACAAACAGAAAAAGCAATCCACATAATTTGAGTTGGTGCACAAGGGGCTAGCGACTAAGAAAACGGGCCTGTGCAAGATCTCTCACAAAATGTTATGATATACATTGATATAAACAAACCCGGTGCACTGTTGCAAACACACAAACCGCATCCCAATAATAAAGACAATAGCACAACATATGTCACTCAGCTCTGCGTACTTGAGTTGGTGGAAAACCTCCTGTGGAGACTTGCATGATAACTCACAACTAGGGCTCCCGGTTTTATGGTATTTATTTTTTTGTCATTTCCGTCTGTATTTATCCATATTTATTTTTTGTCAACTTTATCTGCATTTATCCATATTTATTATGGGTTTTGTGAAAAAAGTAAAGCTGAAACTGGTATATTTCCACATTTATTTAACCAATAGATATACAGTCATGCTTGAATGCCTGCCAGGTTTCAGTGATATGAACACCCGCAGAAGATAAATCAATGCACTTATATGAAAATATGCACATTTCAGTATCAGCCTTGTGCATAGCTACTGCTGTTTAAGCCTCTTTACTAAAATCCCTTTCTTTTTAACCCCCTTACCTATCAATCCACAGTTATTGGCTTGGCAGTTATGGCAAAGTGTATTTAGAATCACTCAAAAAGCACCCAATTTCCGTTTTTATCCACATTTGAAAATAAATACAGACAAGAAAATAAATGGTTTTCTGTCTGTATTTATCTGTAAAAATCTGTAAAAACGGAAAACAGGGAGCCTTAATCACAACTATAATTACTAGTCAGAGGTTATATGGAGTATATGGAAAAGGAGAGTGTTAATACAGGCTTATGTACGATGCCTTAACATTTATGAGAAAGAAAAACACACTTGACCAAATGTACCAAATACATTTACCACAATTAAATGATGTATGAAAGGGGTAGAGACTGGGTGTTGGCATGCTTACTTCCTCTTTAGAGCAGGTTCATTTTGGGCCAACAAGCACCATGCATTTAAACTTCAAATAGTGATAATGTGCCATTGGAAATCGCTCTGTTAAAACATAGTGTTCTAACATAAACATGAAAGAATAATTGGAAGTACTTCTGCCCAGAGAATTACATAATTAAGGCAGTACAGGCCGGTTGCAAACATCTCAATTCGGAACCAAATTTTAGGAGTCAGTAACTTTTTCTGGGCTCCTAAAATGGGGTTAGAAATGGATAAGGAATAGCTTTTTGGTGGGGTGTTGTAGGCGTCCCTTCTACATAGTGATTCTTATCCATGTGTATCAAAGGTTTGAAACTGAAATAGTGGTCCTAAACCATTAAAAGGTTTTCAGGCCCTTACGTTGGGGTGGGAACCCATTTGCAAAAGGGACTGGTTTCCCTTTGGAGTTATTCCCCTTTGTGAATCTTAAAAAAGTTTGTTGTGTAGGAGGCAGTGGTCCAGGAGACCACTGTTTACTCTCATACTTTTAATAAGATTAAAACTTTTTATTTTAAAATGCTGCCCGGTTTCATTCAAAGACAACTAGCTATATTTTAAGATAAAGTATTCAAAAAGCCATCACAAACATGGCCTGCAGACCACCATCCCAGTGATGGTCATAAATCATAATGAGTTGTTATTTGCGACCTACCTTATGAATATTGATGTGATAGGCTGGATTACAACCCACTAAGATTCTGTATTTTGCTGACTGACCTATTAGTATATAGGTCGGTTTACTAAATTCCACACTAGTTAAAAACAAATTGATCGCTATTAGCAACCAGTATTTTGCAACCAGAGTTTTGTACATCTGGCTCTTGATATCTTAAAGTTTAATCAACATGTAGCTTCTTGGTGATTGGCAAGCATACTTGAAGGAGGGCTCATATCCATAGAAATCCTGGGTCACAGATACATTTGCCTAAATATGACTTATGTTTGCAAATGTCTCATTTCACATTTGCAAGCATCATAAATCCTTCAACTTATGAACAATATTGTTCAACGATCTCATAATATTAGGCATAAATAAATCCAACTCAAGGGGTGGAGATGAGGCAAAACCATGCGTGATTTATCAGCAAAGTGGCTCAATACTCACAGGCAGAATGGTTTGTGACATTCAAAAATTCCTATCTACACTATTCCTGTCCTAGAAATGGTAGGAGAGGCATGATAAATCACTTTCTAGAGTTTAAAGGGTAAGTGAATACCCCTCAAATGTGTGTGGTTGTGGCTAAGAGATTTCTTCATGGTGAAAAGTATCTTTCCTGTGGGTAAAGAAAAAGCAAACCAATAAAATGTGTTATTGGATAAAAGCAATGCCATTTTAGGAGGCATAATAATGTACACACTAAGTACAATTATGCTGGCAGATATGCCAGTGCACAGGTGCAGTGAGAAATGCACACGATATTTCCACTAGAAAATCTGGAAAGGTCTGACAGGCACGGTTTAAGTCTGTTTCTTAGGAGACTTTCCCAGTGGTAAAAGGGAATGATACAAGTCTTTCTCTAGCTCTAAGAATAGTGATGACATTTATTTGTACTTGTTTAGGTTGTATTAATTTGGACATTTGTCAGATTATGAAAATGCAATAGACCACTACAGGCACAAAATTTGGTTGACTTCTTTGTTGTAAAGGAGGAAAGGAGGTAATTTTCTTTGGTAATTTCCTTTGGTGACCTCCGTGTGTATCTTGTGCTTCGGAATACTGGCATCATTTTCAACATAAATGAGGATTTATTGTGAACTAACACTGCTAGGTTTCTCCCTGTGAGTACAATGAACAGCTTTGGACCCATGGCGTTCGGGCATTTAACATAGAAATTCACTTCCATTTCCCATCAATTTTTAGTATTTCATTCTGGAGCCAATTGAGGAAATCCATTTGTTTTTATTGTGTTTTAAATCCTGTGTGGGCACCAAGTATCAGGTTGACAGGTGTATATGTGAAGTTCAGGGCTTCTTTAACAGTGCACTCTCAGGTTTTTTAATAACACTGGACATAGGAATAATCGAAAACTTCTACCAAAGCAGAACAGATAAAACTAAATGTAGTATATCCTGCATTTAAGTACCACATAGAGGACAAATTCTGATTGTCCCAAGAATTTTAAATCAGCCATCCAAATGAATTAACCGCGGAAAGCTACTTGTACATTGAATTATAAAGAAAGACCGTACATTTGCGTTATTATAAAATTTTGAGTTGTTTGCATCTTTAGTCTAGTTACAGATGATGAGCTCAGACTTGAGCATTCAATGCTTGAACAGTGCAACAAAACTGACCTAAAGCTACGGATTTAAATTTTCACTTTAATATGATCTTTTCTGCTAAACCTAGACTCAAAGACTTCCATCATGACAGGTCAATGTCTTTCAGCACTTGAAATACATTTACCTTAAACCCTATATGGAGCCATATTTTCTCACTCTTAAATATTTTCAATACAAGTCATTCAGTTATGCCAAGTTTATTCACTTTAGTTGGAACTAAACAAACCAGCCCATAAAACACAACGGGATAATATTTTTTTCATAATTGATTCTAATGGACCAGTTACACTGCAGCTGCCTGTGGTTAATAAATGTTTCAGTTAAACACTACTCTTCAAGTAAAAAAAAAAAAAATCTCAATACTATCATTATTTTCAGACCTCTTCTGGCTCTGTTATTCAAAATACAGTCCTTCATGTAGCAATAGTCATCTACAGAAAAATATTTATTTAGTAGAATGAATCTCAACAGCAGCCAGAAGTCATGAAGTCTCATAGCAAGCTTTATTAGCATGGTTTTTAGATATAAGAAACATGAAGGAATGAGTTTTATATATGTATATGATAGTTTTTTTTAACTGAACACATTTTTTTGTATTGCAACGGTTTTAATTAACTATGCAAATAAACTACTTGAGTACCATGAAGTCTGATTTGGATTAGAGCCAAATGGACAAAATTGCGCAACAATAAACTTTGAGTTTTTTTGCGGGAAACGAAGGCCCTGAGCACTTTCAGAGGCGAAGACAGAGTAACTATACACCTGTCTTTGCAAAATGAAGGTGCACCAGCATAGAAGTCCACAAGGATCCAAACGAGTCCAAACTAGTCTTCTTTATTCAATATCAAAATTATTTAAAATGGCAATCAGCCAACGCGTTTCGTTCCAGAATGGAACTTCATCAGGGCTGAAACGTTAACAGATAACATAACATAAATATACACAAAGACAAACCAAAGACGACTTTTACATCAAAATACAAATCGAAACATTAAGAAAACACATAAATATACACCTGTGTTGACTGTAGCTCATATCATGTAGATCAAACAGGCCTAAATAGTTGAAATTAGATGTTGTAAGGTGCAGTTATTAACAAAAGACTCTTAACCCAAGATGTAAATCAAGTCATCGGAGAATGAGCAAAGCAGAGTCGGTTATAGTTATAGCAACATCTTAATCTTATTGTGAATTAAGATCTCTATTGGCAAACAAATGAAGGATTAAGAAACTGGGACTGAAATTACTCAAGTGTCTTTAATATTTCATGAGACAGGTAATTGGCTTTATGAGTCTGCCATTTCCCATAATCATGTATTGTAACTGTGCTCTTAAAAACAAATTTTTGAGAGGTGTGTGCTTCATGTTGCTCTGTCAGGCCTGTTGACATAATTACAGCCACATTGAAATACAGTTTCTAGCTATATGCAATATGCAATATTTTGCTGCAAAGCGATGAAGTTCCAATTACAATTATCAAAATCCAATGTATTGATTTCAGTTCATTATAAAGGGATTTTATTGTAATTCTTTGGGGTCCAGAAGTAATGTTTTTGAAAGACTGTTGGATCTAAAGTCATTAATACAAAACAAGGTTGTTTTCCACTCCTACCAACATACTTATAGTGAAACAACAGACATGTAAGGATTCTAGGTTCAGAGTGGCGTGATGAAATTGATGGGGTCATAAAATTGTGTGATATCATAATTACAGCATTGATGATATTCTTGCTGAGATCGATGCAATATGCACCTTAACTTCGAAAGTATCACAATGCTTTATGCCTTTATTTTATTTGTTTATATTAGATAATTTCATGGATAGCTCATAAATCACTGGAGGTTTATGTGGGGGCTCTTTGCTTAAACTAGGTGAGTTGATTGGGCATTGTCTCAGAATCGTCTACCTTTGTAATAATTCACAATGATGGAAATAACTATTGCATGTATCTGCTACAAAGAATTGGGGGCTCATTACGATGGTGGTCGGACTAACATCCGACCGCCATCGTATCGGGGATGGGACTGCCCGACAAGCTGTCGGTGGTCCCACACCCCTAATTACAATGCGACCGCCTTCAAGGCAGTTGCAAAGTGTAATTTTTGTATTGCGGCATGTGCTGCTGGCTGCAGCACATGCCGCAGTCCAAAAAACACACATTGTGCATATCTCTGCACTATGTGGCAGGCACCATGCAGTGCCTGCCACATGGGACAGGAATACCCCCCAAAACCCAACACTGAGGGCTAGGGGAAAAGGGAGGCCCGCTACGGACCCCCAATGTCCCTTTCCGCCAGCCCTTTCATGGCGGGTAACCGGCCATGAAATGGCTGGTGGGGAGGGACATCATAATCCCTACAACAGTGCCTGGCAGGCACCACCACCATTGTAGGCATCGAAGTGCCCTCCGATGGTCCGACGGGCTCTTTGAGCCCGTCGGATCCGTGGCTGGCAGTCTCTCTGCCCGCCATCCCAGTGTGGTGGGCGGAAAACATGCTTAGGATGGCGGTGAGACCACCACCGACAGGCTGTCAGTGGCGGTCTCACCATCATCATAATCAGGCCCTTAGATTTCCTACGTCAAGTTGAATTATATGGTAATTCACCATCATTACACTCACAAAAATAATTCCTTCATCACTCCTGCTGAAATGAAGTGCTTAAGATATTCATGACACATCTTAATCTAATAAATCTTTAAGAAAAAAACATTGCAAACCATGTCCATTATAAAACCATTTCCGCTCACAATGAAATATTACATGTAAGTGATAGCAAAGGAAACCCTCCATGTTTTTTCAGTCAGACCTATCTCTCATTTCTAGCAGGACACATGAGCCTTAATATTTGGAAACATCTGTAGCAAAATGAAGATCTCATTTAGGCATTTTTCTTATTTAAAAGAACCTAGATTGTTTAAAGCATTTGTTTTAGAAATGTTTTAGACAAGATGTTCTGAAACAATAACCGGTGATGTAGTATTGTTAGATAAATAATGTGACAGACAGAAAGCGGGGGAAGAGAGAAGCAGAGAGAGAGTCAGCGAACGAGAAAGAAACATGACCACTACCTCCTATATTTTTTATTTCTTCCCCATTCTCTTACACTTTAGGGAAGCTGTTTCTTTGAGAGAATTGAAAATTGGATTCTGATGGGTTTCCAACAAATAAAAATAAGGGAACATAGAGGACCGCTATCGATTATGAGTGTTAGATGATTGTTCACCAGAAAGTGGGTGGTGGGAGACCTATACATAGATAACTGCCCTGAGAAATGCTGACCAAGTTTGAAGCTTCAAAGGATCTGCTCTAATTATGCTCCGTTAATCCTATCAAATGCTATAGATGAGTCTGAAGTGCAAATTAAAAAGGAACATTTTCTGCCACCGTATAATCAAAAACCACCATCTGGTATATTAATTCAGACAGGTGTCACCCTGGGACAAAGCCTGTTTGATCCTAACCTATAATACTTTCTGCAACTTTATGTAACCTCCTTGATAATATGCCTGAAAGTATATCAATCACAATTGAACAAGGATATTCTCTGAGAATCACAGAGCCTAGAGTACACATCTGTTTTATAAATCAATAAAATCTCCTTAGTCTATATCAGAGTATTGCTGGCCTCCAAGAGTATTCCATTAAAAGATTCCATAGGTTTTGAAGGATAATCAAGAAACAAACTCTTTTAAACTTCTGCAGGGTTCCCATTAGTGCCAGCCGGTGTACAAGATTTAGGATGTAATATTACCTCCCTGAATTACTCTAATGAAATAAGGAAATCTGGACTTATCTGCTGGTCTAATGTTAGTGTTTTTAATCATAATTTAACTTTATGCTTATTGAAGGAAGCAACATCTACAAAGGTATCCTCCTTATACACATACTGAAACAGTCGGAAAATGCAGATTTCACCTCCTCATCTCAGAAATCAAAGAATTACTAGAAAGGTCCAGTAATTCTCTGATATTGCCAAAAAGCACCATTAGCCTCTGCCTATTCATATTGTTTGACTATAGTAATTTCCCATCTTACTCAACATTTCATATCAGTTCAATATTAATATGCTGTTTGAACCATTTTCTGGATTAGCTACTAGAGTCATTCTATCCCCACTAGTCAAAATAAATTCTTCTAATTTTGAACATATTGCTTGTATACCTAAATCTAGCTTTTCATCTTGTGCTCATTCTTCCTGGGACATATATCAAACAATGTTTGTTAAAACACAATTAGAAAAGCCTAAAATGAATCCCATACCATCCTTCATGAGGCAGAGGCCACATTAGTCCTAAACAATTCCTGAGGCAATCTTATAATCTCAAACAACATTTTCTAGATTCAATGAAAGTTTCCTGTCTAGGGCTCATCTTGACATCCTACACCTTGAAGGCAGAATGACTACTAAGTAAATACCAAATGAGCTGAAATATGTACAGGAAGATGTACTACAGCTTCTAATATCTTTATCAAGGTCTTTTTAATCCAAAGTAGGTTGGGTTTTAGAAAGTGATCATAATTCTTAACATTGAATGTATAGACTCCAATATTGCAAGCCTTCTCTCTCCAAACATTGCATAGTCCTAATTCTTAGGTAGACCCCAACAACGTCCAACACACTGTATTGCATTTAAAGGGCATTTATATAGTACTTACTACTTTTGATGAGGCGTTGAAGTGCGTTACCCTGGACAGCACGCTGCTCAGGAAACCAAGGCCCTCATTTATGGGATTTTGATGTAGGGCAGCTCAGCAAGTCACCTTGCTATGCTGCCATATGCCAAAGTGAAAAATGGCAGGAATGCACCGTATTTATGCAATAGTGTGCATTCCTGTCCTTTCTCCCTGCTCTGGTGCCATTTCGGCAGCCTAACACCAATGTAAGCACCCTTGCACCATGGTACAAGGCTGCCTCATTTGCATGCAGGATGGGTTTTGTGCAAGAAGGGACACTTTTTCATTCCCAGACCACACATTCTGTGCCAAGAACTCTTGCGACAAGCCATTGGAAAGCTGGTTTACACAGCAAATGTATTGGCCAACTACATTTTCTACTTGAACCAGTCCCCTGCCAAAATTGACAAAGATTTTTCTACGTGAGGTGCTAACTCAGGTAAAAAAAAAAAGTGACGCAAGATACCGACAGATTACATTTCACTATAAAAGTGTAACTTCACAAAATTTTCAAGAAATTTCACAAGAAAAAATGACATTATTTTAACCAGCCTTGGCAACGCCTTGAAAGTTTTGTCATAAATCTAAAAAAAAATTCTTCTTGGATAGAACACCTGTAGTTCTGCAAATGTGTTGAATATTTTACTCACCTATTGCAACCTGCTACACATTTTAATGAATCGGGCAAGTCTAAAATTCTGATAGTTGGGAAGAACGAGGCAACTGCCAGCTGATACTTGAAGGCAAATGATTAGACATAAGTAAAGAAAAGGAATATGAGGGAATGACAGTACATTGTAAAATGACTTGGTTATAATTCTAGGCCCATTATTCAACATTTACAAATAATTAGGGTTCCCAGTGCTACCATCTAAGGCACCAATATGGTTTCCAGATTTTATTAAAACCCCGAATATTTCATGTATTGGGAAAAAGGTATGGAGACTTCATGCAGATCAGTTATATTTTCGAGCAGGGCTTTTCCTGAGGAATTAATTCAGGATGAGCTTGAACAAGGACCACTACATCAGGTACCTCAATTTTGTTGTAATGTTGGGATTCATATTTTTAAAGTTTCTTCTATTCAAAGTTTGCACTGTGTATTTGAGGAGATTCAGATAAGAAAAAGGAAATGAAAACCACGACTTAAGCAACACTGCGATGCACATGAGGAAGTGCTGAAAGCTTTCTTTTAAGGACTGTAAAAATAGTTTTCAAAACGTAGTTATTTAAAATAACTTTAAAAAGCATGTCCAATTAGAATTGTCAATTAAATGCTCGACAGGTTAAGACTGAAACGGTATGCCGTGACATTTATAGAAAATACCATATATATAAATAGCATGTCCTGTGTGCACAGACAGGTTATGAAATAAAGATATGTGTTAACACTTATGTTGGATGTAGCATTTGCCGTTTATGAGACCCAGATACTATTTTTGTAAAATTTTTATAGAGAGTCCTACCTAATTAATAGCATTTACATTCTTTAACGCATTCAAAAATAAGGCTATATAAATTTTCCATTAAGATTTATAGATTTATATATTAAGATTTAAGATGTATATATATTTTAAACACTGTGATTTGCAGTTGAAAAGTCTCAATCCTTTTCATATTCCTTTTAACAAAAATAAAAGTGAATGTCGAAAGATTCCCTTACAGGAAGACAAGTAGGGATGAACACGAAGCTCCAGACATGGAAAAAGTATTGCTTGCAGGTTACAGATTAGATTTTAGAAAACTGTTAACATGCACATGAGTCCGTCTATTGAATGAAAACGAGTGTACAAATAGCGCAAAATGTTTCAGGAATGTACGATTTTGAGTTTTTACATGGAGGTTCTATTGGAGATGAGCATCAAATGAACAGGAGGCTTGTAATAAATCGCTTGCCTCCAGGCAGAAAGATCTTTACATTGTTTTTAACAATTATAGCAAAGAAAGCGGAATCAAAATTAAAATTTCAAAATCAATCACTACTCTGAAAACGTGGAGAATGAGCGAATCAGTTCTACATTTTACACCAAACTGAGAGAAAGATCGCAACTTGGCAAAAAAAAGTAGGCTTGTAAACGTAGGACCCTGGCTATCAGATTATTTCATTTGAGGAACATAATCAGCAAGGTTTTTTTTCTTTCCTGTTGTCAAGGACGAGGATCTCCTGGGGTTAATTTCTCCAAGTTTTTGCGTGCATTCAGTAATGGAACTGGTTCTCAAAGCAGTACAACCCCAGCTCCCTTTAAACGCCTAAATCCAGGCCACAATTTCCAGACCCCGCCCACTTAAAGCTTAGACTTCTTTCCTCTTGCAGCTGTATTGGAACCTGTTAGAAATGGGGGTCTCTAGTTGGCAGAGGTAGGTACCTTTGTCCAAATAGGGACCCTTGCTTCTAGTCAGGGTAAGGGGGATACACACTTCAGATAACCCCTGCTCACTCCTTTGTAGCTTGGCACGAGTAGACAGGCTTATCCCAAAGGAAATGTGTAAAGTATTTGTACCAACACTCACAGTAACACAGTGAAAACACCACAAAAGGACACCACACCAGTTTAGAAAAATAAAATATCTCTATCTAAACTAAACAAGACCAAAACGAAAAAAATCCAACATACAAAGTTAAAAATATGACTTTCAAAAGGTTTCAAGAGCTTGTACCATAGAAAACTATGGATGTGTGACTTTTACACAAAGTACCTGTAGTTGCATCAAAATTCCCAAGGCCAAACAGCCGCAGAGTGAAGAAGCGTCGAAAACAAAGAGATGCATCAGTTCCTGAGACCTTGGGGAGGCGATGCAACAGTTCTGCTGCACGCAGGAGAAGTGATGCGTCGAATCCGGTCTATAGGGGAAAGTGATGCGTCGATTGTTTGTGACGGTTCTGGTCCGCGGGTGATGCGTCGGGAAAACTTGCCGCACAGGTGTGATGTGTGGAAATCCGGGATGCATCAGTAAAACAGCTGCAAGAAGAGTGATGCATTGTTTTTGTAGTTCTTCAAGTTCCTTCTCTCTTCCAGCTCCCAAACAGCAGCAACAACCTTCAGAGGTCCAAAACTAGCACAGGCACCTCTTGGCAGGTCAGAACTCACAGAAACAGAGTTCAGGGGAGCTGGTGGTGAAGTCTTTGTGTCCCTGAGACTTCAGAACAGAAGGCCAGCACACACAGGCCCTTGGAGATCTCCTTCAAGCAGGGGACACAGCACACAGCAAAGTCCTTCTCCTTTCCTTGGCAGAAACAGCACCTGCAGGTCAACCCCAGACACCACACAGCAAAGGGGCAGTACTTCTCCTCAGTCTCTCCAGCTTTTCTCCTTGGCAAAGGGGTCCTCTTGAATTCCAGGGATGATCTAAAAGTCTGGGGTCTGGGCCCCTCTTTTTATTCAGTAAATCTCTTTGTTCTCTACTGGCCCAGGGCTCTGGTCCCAGTCCAAACCAGTTCTGGGGGTACTTTGCAAGTGCACAACAACCTCCATTGTCAGTTTGAGCCCTGGCTCCAGACACACCATAGGGGGGCGGAGCCATCATTGTGGAAGGCAGACACTTCCCTTTTCAGGTGCAGGTGCTACTCCTCTCACCACTCCAAATGCAGATCAGGCCTATTCAGCTTAGCGCTGACTCATCCAGACTCTCTGGAGCCACTGCACCTCCCCAGCCACTGTCACACTAAAGCCAGACAGTCAATACACATCCTGGCAGAGGCACACTGGATGGCTAGGCATGAAAATACCTACTTTCTAAAAGTGGTATTTTCAAACACAGAATGTAAAAATCACCCTCACTAAAAGATGCATCTTAACATTCTGAGTTCAGGTATATCAAACTTTTTTTTTCTATCTTGTTTCCAGGGGTAGTTATGTTTATAAAATGTTATAAGCAAACTCCCCCTTCTATCCTATGGGAACAGATAGCCTTGCAATACTGAAAACGAATTTGGCAGTATTTCACTATCAGGACATGCCACACACACCAGGGCATGTCCTACCTTTCACATACACTGCACCCTGCCCACAGGGGTACATTGGGGCTACCTTAGGGGTGACTGATATATAAGAAAAGGGAAGGTTTAGGGCCTGACAGGTGGGTGCACTTGCAAGTAAGAGGTCCCGGAGTACTCCGAACCTGTGCAGTGCACAGCAATAGTCCCTAAGGTTTCAACTGTTCAATCAAACTTCATGCAATTTAGGTTGTTGTAATGAAAATGTTACTCCAACTCGTATATGAAATAATATATTTCTTATTCAACATAAATTATAATTGCCTTGATAAAAAACATGAAATAATAACAGTTATAAGCACTTGGTATAAGAACAGAATGCTCTAAATCAAAATATGATAACTATACAATTGAATTCAGCTGACAAAACATGTCAAAAATGTGACCCAATGCATTTCGGGTTAATAACAACCCTTCTTCAGGGGTACATATAATACGTATAATACAGTCACAACAGTGTGATGATTCGATTGGTGACTTGAAGCAACTTCCGAATGGAAAGCGTTTTTCTAAGAAGAACAGGCTCACATATCAGAATGAAAATTGCAATCTCCCGAGATCAAATGAGAGACAAATCTTCGAACCTCTAGCCAGCATGTAGCGATGGTTTGAAAATTGCGTGTTCTCGCGATTGATTACGTAATCAATATCGTATAGTTATCATATTTTGATTTAGAGCATTCTGTTCTTATACCAAGTGCTTATAACTGTTATTATTTCATGTTTTTTATCAAGGCAATTATAATTTATGTTGAATAAGAAATATATTATTTCATATACGAGTTGGAGTAACATTTTCATTACAACAACCTAAATTGCATGAAGTTTGATTGAACAGTTGAAACCTTAGGGACTATTGCTGTGCACTGCACAGGTTCGGAGTACTCCGGGACCTCTTACTTGCATATCATATACAGGGGTTAGGGCTATACCCCTTCATGCAGCAGCACGCAACAAATCACTTATGTTAATTACATTAGAAGAAAGAGATTAAGCCTCACATAAATTTAGGAGTGCAGGCCCAATCCAAACACAACGCAGGTGGGTGCACTTGCCAGGTCGACATGGCAGTTAACAGATCGTGTGCAGGCACCGCAGTGGCAGGCCTGAGACATCTTTTCAGGGCTACTTATGTGGGTGGCACAATCAGTGCTGCAGGTCCCCTAATAGCATTTGATTTACTAGCCCTGGCACACTTAGTGCACTTTAATAGGGACCTACTAGTAAATCAAATATGCCAAATAGGGAGACCCAATAATAATAACAATTTACCCAGGGAGCACTTGCACTTTGAAACTGATCAGGAGTAGTCAGTAGGGTCTTAGGGCCATATGTATCAAGGCGAATTGCGATCGCAAACGCTGAAATTCGCAGAATTTCAGCGTTTGCGATCGCACTTTGGCCTAGTGCTATGTATGAAAGCACAACTGTCTCGCAAATTAAGGAATCGCAAAAATTGCGATTCCTTATTTTATGAATGCATTTAAGGAATCGCAAATTGCAATTCCTTAAATGGAATGTATGAAGCACCCAAGTTGTGCGAATACGGCATAGGAATCGCAAATTACCACCAACTACAGGTTGGTGGTAATTTGTGATTTCTTTCAAAAATGCACATTTTTGCATTTTTCAAAGTGGCATGTGGCACACACACATGCCCTTAGGGCATGTATGTGCGCCACATGTGCACCCATGCTCATTTCAGGACTGCAACAGGGTGTCCTTTCGACACCCTGGCACACTTGAAATTGCATTCTCAATTTGCGATTCTCTAATTGGGAATCGCAAATTGAGAATGTCTTCCCATTCATTCCTATGGGCCTCTAGGCCCATAGGAATGAATGGGGAGGTATTCCTTAATTGTGATTCGCAATTTGCGATTCGCAATTAAGGAATATGTAGGATTCGCAAAATGTATTGCAAATCCTACATACATAGCGTTTTGCGATTCTCAAATAGCGATTCTCAAAAATTTGCTATTTGAGAATCGCAAAACCTAACATTGATACATATGGCCCTTAGCTTCTTCAGCGCCCAGACCACAGAAAAGCTTCCCTTTCAATTGCACTCCACCTCTGTTCCCTGGGAAGTAGCCTCCTACTGATGAAAGCTACAGGTTGGTCCAAGCCCTCATCATTCAATTGAAAGAGTACTCCTCCCACACCATGCTCTGAAGCATCCATCTGCACAACAAATTCTTTTGAGAAGTCAGGTGCCTTAAGCACGGGCGCCGTGCACATGGCAGATTTCAGGGCATCAAAAGCGGTCTGGCAGGCATCAGTCCAGATCACCTTCCTGGGCTGCTTCTTTGAAGTCAGCTCTGTCAAGGGGGCAACAATGGTGCCATACCCCTTGACAAACTGTCTGCAGTACCCGGTGAGACCTAAAAA
The DNA here is from genome assembly GCA_963921515.1 of Calotriton arnoldi. Classification (NCBI taxonomy): domain Eukaryota; kingdom Metazoa; phylum Chordata; class Amphibia; order Caudata; family Salamandridae; genus Calotriton; species Calotriton arnoldi. The sequence continues at coordinate 1,457,351 of CAWUFW010000934.1, forward strand.
GGCTCTCACCTCTGTCTGGGTCTTGGGGGGCTCCCAAGCCAGAATGGTGTTAATCTTCAGTTGTAGGGGCGCCACTTGGCTGCTCCCTACCTTGTGCCCTAGGTACACCACAGACACCTGCCCTATCTGGCACTTACTGGCCTTGATAGTGAGGCCTGCCTTTTGCAGAGCCTTCAACACTTCACAGAGGTGTTGCAAATGTTCCTCCCAAATGGAGCTGAACACAGCAATGTCATCCAGGGAAGCGGCGCTGAATTCCTCCAGCCTGGACAGTATCTGGTTGACCAGTCTCCTGAACGTGGCAGGGGCGTTCTTCAACCCAAAGGGCATGACCTGGAACTGGTAATGCCTCTCTGGTGTTGAAAACGCAGACCTCTCTTTGGCCCCATCAGTTAAGGCAATCTGCGAGTACGCAGACGTTAAATCAAATGTATTGAGGCACTGGGCAGCTCCCAAACGATCAATGAGCTCATCAGCTCTGGTAATGGGGTGCACGTCAGACTTGGTGACCGCATTGAGTCCACGGAAGTCCACACAGAACCGGAGTTCTGGAGTGACACCGGGTGTAGCAGCTTTTGGCACAAAGACCACTGGGCTAGCCCAGGGGCTGCTGGAGGGCTCTATCACCCCTAATGCCAACATCTTGGAAACTTCTCCCTTGATGCTAGCCCTGACTTTGTCAGCTACCCTGTAAAGTTTTTGCTTTACGGGTAGACTGTCCCCTGTGTCCACATCATGAACACACCAAGTGGTGATTCCTGGATTCAGGGAGAACAGGGAGGCGAACAGTCCCACCACCTGGCGACAGTCCCTCTGCTGCTCTGGGGTCAGGATAGGAGAGAGGTTTACCCCATCCACTGACCCATCATGTTCCTTTGCTGACAGGAGGTCAGGAAGAGGCTCACTCTCCTCCTCCATTCCATCATCTGTCACAAGGAGCATAGTCACCTCAGTCCTCTCAAAGTGTGGCTTCAGGCGGTTCATGTGCAAGACCCGCAAAGGGTTCCTGGGAGTCTGCAAGTCGACCAAGTAGGTCACCTCACTCTTGCGTTCCACCACCTCATATGGACCAGTCCACCTATCCTGGAGCGCACAAGTCTCCACTGGTGCCATCACCCACACTTTTTGGCCAGGCTGAAACTCGACCAGAGTGGCATTCTGGTCATACCATCTTTTCATTTCTTCCTGGCTGGCTTCCAGGTTTGCCTGAGTGAGTTTCCTGAAGCGTTGAGTCTGATTCCTGAAGGCCAGCGCATAGCTGAACACATCTTGGGGGGGTCTTACCAGGAGTTCTCTCCCAACCCTCCTTCACCAGACTCAGAGGTCCTCTCACAGGGTGCCCATACATTAGTTCAAAGGGGCTAAAGCTTAAGGACTTCTGCGAAACCTTGTTGTATGCAAACAACAGGCATGGTAAAAAGACGTCCCACTTCCGTCTCATGGGTTCTGCAAGACCCTTTATCATCCCTGTCAGGGTTCGGATGAATCTCTCAACCAACCCATTCCCTTGAGGATGGTAAGGAGTGGTGAACTTGTACTTCGAAATGAAGTTTGTACCACGGTCAGAGACCACCTCTCTGGGGAACCCCACACGGGGAAAGATCCCCATCAATGCACGGCCCATCACAGGGGCTGTGATCGTCCTGAGAGTGACAGCTTCATGGGTACCGGGTGGCATGGTCCACCAAGACCAAGATAAACTTGTTGCCTAAAACTGTCTTGGGTTCCAGTGGCCCCACAATATCAATGCCCACCAGCTCAAAAGGGGTGCTCACCACAGGAAAGGGTTGGAGGAGAGCCTTACACTTCCCTCCACTCTTGCCACTTGCCTGGGAAGTCTGACAAGACCTACAGTGTGTGCCAACCTGCCTTCTCATTTGGGGCCAGTAAAAGTGGGTGACAAGCCTCTGATAGGTCTCGTTGCACCCCAAATGTCCTGCTAAAGGCACGCCATGAGCCAGACCCAGTAGGAAGCCCCTGTAGCGCTCGGGTACCACCAGCACACAGGCTGCACCGGGTTCAGCGACCTTAGGCTCACTATACAACAATCCATTTTCCCAATAAATCAGATGTGATCCAGACTGATCACCTGCTGCCTGGTCTGCAGCCTGTTGCCGCAAACCAACAAGAGAAGGGCATTCCATCTGCGCCTTGCAGGAATCCTCTCTGGAGGAACCCCCTTCCTGCTGCCAATGGGTCAGCTCAGGCAGGTCTCCCAGTTCGGCCATTTGTTCCCCTGTAGGTTCCAGGACATCCCCCTCAGGGTCTGCCTCCTCCTGGACCGTGGGAATTTCTGGGGCTGGTTTCCCACGCCCCCTTCCCTTCCTCTTCCTGGCAGGCACCTGGGCCACTGTTTCAGGCTCCAGGTCCTCTTGAGTACTCCTACTGGCTGCCATTGACCGAGTGGTCACACACGCCCACTCAGGCAGACCCAACATCTCCAAATTAGCCTGGCGTTCCACCTCCTTCCATGGGGAACTCTCCAGGTCATTGCCAAGCAGACAGTCAACAGGCATGGACGGACTAACAATGACCTTCAAGGAACCTGAGACCCCCCCCACTCAAAGGGAACCTGTGCCACCTTACACAGGTGCTCAGAGTTGTCTGCAGCAACTGCAGGGTGAAGCACATTGGGAATGACCTGCTCTTCAGACACCCATTGACACCTGACAGATGATACTGGGTCCTGTGTCTCTCAGAGCCTCCACCCTCCTCCCATTGATGGTCACCCACTGCCTGTATTTTTTAGTGTTCTCAGGCAGATAGGATCCCTGGACCATCTCTCTGTGTCCTAATGAGACAAGGGTCATAACTGCTGGCTCCCCACCTTCACTAGGAACAAACCCCTTGCCCAGTGCTACACTCACTAACCCTGGGGATGGTGCACCTGTGGGTGCTGGTGGTGCCTTGGGGCACTTGGGATCATTCGCCAGGTGGCCCTCCTGATGACATCTATAACACCTGCGGGGACCCATGTTGTCCTTCCTGCCCCTAGGGGGCCATGGCTGCTTAGAACTGGGGGGCTGGGAATCCTTACCCTGGGTACTGTTTTGGGGCCCTTGAGAGAACACCTTTTGATTACCCTTGCCCCCCCACTCTTCTGCTGGGGACTCTGCCCACGCTTGGCTGGGTTACCCACATATCCCTTGTGAACCCTTTTACTAGTCCAGTGGTCCGCCTCCTGAGCAAGCTTCCTGGGGTCAGTCAGCTTGCTGTCCATTAGATGCTGGTGCAGCTCTGGAACACAAAGACTAGTCAAGTGCTCCCTTGCAATTAAGTCATACAGCCCCTTGTAGTCAGTTACCTTGCTGCCCTTGATCCAACCATCCAGTGCTCTGCAATAAAGGTTCACACACTCTGCCCATGTTTTGGACTCAAACTTCTTGAAGTTCCGGAAATTCTCTCTGTACTGTTCAGGTGTGAGCCCGTACCTGAGGCATAAAGTCTCCTTCGTATTGGGATAGGTCAGATTACCCGCCTCCTCCAAAGGTGTCGAAGTGTCTCTCCCAGTGGCCTCAAAGTGCTTCCACATGCCCGCCGCACCAATGCTCTTCAGGGACCTTATTCATTCGCAGTGCTGCCTCATAAGATGCAAACCACGCATAAATATCTTCACCCTTCTGGTGATTTTGCACTAGGTCCTTCGGAATGTAAACCTTACCCCCTTGCACTGGCTGTACGGTGAGACCATTTGAACTGAACTCCACTTGCTTAGCTTTAGTGTCCAGTTCCCTCATGCTCAACTCATGAGCCAAAAGCAATTTATTTTCCAAGGAACGAGCATTCTTGCTCTCCTTTGCCATCTTCTCTTTCTCTATTTCCAATTGCTTCATCTTGAGCTTCATGACTACTAACTCATGATCTCTAACCCTTTGGTTCTCCTCCAGCTCCTCTGTAGAAAACTTTCTAGAGGAATGATTGCTGCCAGCCCTAGAGGCTGCTTTGCTAACAGGCAGATCCTGTGATCTGAAACCATCCCCGGGTGCATTCTCATCCTCCTCTCCATCACCTGTCTCCCCAGACTCTCTGGCCTTCTGCAGCTCCTCCTTCCTGGTGCTGCTCTTCATGGGACATCCAAAGTCTTTGCAAAATTGTTTGAGCTAATCTACGCTGTAAGTATGCAGTATTTCAACATCAAACTCCAATCCTGCAGCCTCACTTGCTGATTTACCTTTCTGAGACATGGTGCGTGGATACTTTAAGGATCAAGCAAAAATAGAACCAAAAACAAAACACAGTATGTGGTTGCGTACACCAATCACTGTGGGTCAAGTACAAATACAGGTTCAAATCCTCACCGCTGACCACCAATGTTAGAAATGGAGGTCTCTAGTTGGCAGAGGTAGGTACCTTTGTCCAAATAGGGACCCTTTCATCTAGTCAGGGTAAGGAGGATACACACTTCAGATAACCCCTGCTCACCTCCTTGGTAGCTTGGCACGAGTAGACAGGCTTATCCCAAAGGCAATGTGTAAAGTATTTGTACCAACACTCACAGTAACACAGTGAAAACACCACAAACGGATACCACACCAGTTTAGGAAAATAAAATATTTTTATCTAAACTAAACAAGACCAAAACGACAAAAATCCAACATACACAGTTAAAAATATAATTTTCAAAAGGTTTCAAGAAGTTGTACCATAGAAAAGTATGGATGCATTACTTTTACACAAAGTACCTGTAGTTGCGTCAAAATTCACAAGGCCAAACACCCGCAGAGTGAAAAAGCGCAGAAAACAAAGAGATGCGTCAGTTCCTGAGAACTTGGGGAGGCGATGCGACAGTTCTGCTGCACGCAGGAGAAGTGATGCGTCGAATCCGGTCTTCATGGGGAAGTGATGCGTCGATTCTTCATGACGGTTCCGGTCCGCGGGTGATGCGTCGGGAAAACTTGCTGCACAGGTGAGACATCGTTTCAGGGCTTCTCATGTGGGTGGCACAATCAGTGCTGCAGGCCCACTAGTAGCATTTGATTTACTTGCCCTGGCACACTTAGTGCACTTTACTAGGGACCTACTAGTAAATCAAATATGCCAATCAGGGCGACCCGATCATAATAACAATTTACACAGGGAGCCACTTGCACTTTGGCACTGATCAGCAGTGGCAAAGTGTCCAAAGCATCTAAGCCAGCAAAAAACGAAATCCAGCACAGCATCAAAAATACAGGAGTTAGAGGCATAAAGTCAGGGGAAACCATGTCAAGGATGACAGGTCTAACAGAACCATTGCCAGGGCTCAAAAGACTAACAATAAAAAAAGGTTACCTATTCATTAATGGCAAGAATTGTTTCATTCTAATACCCAATAGTACCAGGAACAGCATCAGATTGTATGTTTAATAAACAAAAGTAGAATATAAAAAAAGTAGGTTTTAAAAAAGTACAAACATAAAAAGGTAGTGGCTAACATGCATGTCTACAGAAAATGCAAAAGTTGACTTACTCAGTCTTTATCGCTAATCCCAACCCTTTTTGTTCACTTACACAGTGTAGTTACTCATTTTACGGAGATGCACTTATGCATTCGTTATACCAAACATTCTTCTTACACCAACCAGTACACCTTTAATTACACTAAGGCCAATCCAACTACTAACTAGTCTAAACTTAAACCGAGTTCTTGTTCAAACCCTAAATTTTATGCCAGTCCTAACACTAACTTAATTCAACACCAACCATAACATAGTCCCATAACTCTTACTCTAACCCTTACCCAACCATTATAGTTAACCAAAACATAACCCAGTCCCATACTACTTCCCTCACTCTGATTCCAATCATGAAACTATCCCTGCTCTTACACCCTACATCATCTCTTACATAACCGTCTCCCTAGCTTCAATTCATGCATTTGTATGATTTTGTTTACTTCTTTGCATATTTTTTTTTTTTTTGTCCTCCATTTGTCTACTTTTCCACTTTTTAGGCCTTACCTTTCTTAATTTAGTTTTTTTACTGCATACCCAAACACTGGCATCTTTTGTACAAGGCTGGCGAGTGTTGGGACGGAAAAGTTCCCTGCATGGTGACAGACATGTACCTCTGCTCAGAGTGCCCATCTGTATTACTGTCTGGATCCCTAATGCTGATTTTTTTGTCATAGGTGAACACAGATCATGCGTGTGCATCATGACAAAAGCCTGTTTCAAGGATTGTGGTGTTGTTGGACCGGGAGGGGTGCCCAAAGCGCTACCCTCATAGTGGTGGAAGGCTACTATCCTCACCAGAAGTTAAACTGCTCAAGCTTGGTGGAGGCAGAATACTGTGTAGTGATCAGTACTAAACAGGTCCTTTTTATCCTTTGCCGCTGGAGTGAGGCCTACAGGCTAACTCACCTTTTTAAAAGTTCCACTGCTGTGTGTTTAACTCACCCCTGGCCTACATTGTTCTGATGTGGAAGTGCAAGCGTAATGCAAACGTTCTGAGGGCATGTGGGTTCACAAGAAAGACACTACATCTAGGGTGAAGTGTAGTACAGGGCGCACATGATAAATATGTGTGTGCTGGCAGGGTGTGCTTTCAAAATAACACGATGCAGTACAGAGAGACTGCAAAACTGAACAGTGTGTGAATAATGAGTGCGTGTGCTGCATGTGGGAATGCAGTTGGTAGCATAATACATGAGGACAGCAGTACTAGGCAGTGAGTGTGCTGTGAATTTACCCTGGGTGCAGGAGTGCCTACACTAGTACATACCATGGAGGTCCTTGGGATTAATTTTGGAAAGCCCAGGTCTTCCTGGTGAAAACATGAGGAGTAGAGGAATCCCACCAGACAGAATTATGTATTGCTGCATTCCTGTAAGCTGGGTGGGACAAGCACTGGATGAGGGGAGAGCCAGGCTCCCCCTGTGCACTTCAAAGGGCTATTTGATTCAGTGACAGAACACACGGAAAGGAGCATGGACACATCTCAGGAAGAGGGAGATGGGGATGATAAGAGAATCATAAAGAATAGGGCTGAGGACCTGGGATTAACCTTTGATGCACAAAACACTGTGGCTGACATCCAGGTGTGAACTATGGTCACTCCCATGAATCTTGTTGTGGGTTAATCAGCTTTGGAGTCCTGCGTGCTGTGACTGACATCTTTCAGGAGGAAGAAGAAAGAGGAGAGATGTTCATTTCATAAAAGCAGAACCCCCAACATAAAACTTCAAAGGTCTAGACCCTAAATCAAATTTTGTGTTTGGAAAAGAACAATAAGTAGGGGACTCTGAGACTCCGAACTTTGTCATCCGATGAGCCGCCAGCAAGCTGTGTGAGGTGGAGATGCTCTGCAATAGTTCTGCCTGTGACCAGGACTAGGATCCCCGCCTTCTAGTCTCCCTGCTGGGTGAGGAGTCATTACAAAGGAAAGTCAAGATCTCCTGCCCTGGAACCTGGAGCACCAGCGCCTGCCTGCTCACCAAGACTGGTGTGCCCATGAGGAAGAGGAGAGCGTTAGAGGGAGCGAGGTCCAGAAGAGTGCTCTGGCATGAGGACCCTCCGTGCAAGGTTTGAGGAATCCAGCCCTGCACCGATCAGGCCGTAGCCCATGTTTTGGACTTTATTGGTGACCCTGTATGCCAGGAGGGGCTGCCGTGAACTGAGTTAGAAGAGTGTTGTGGGAGAAACACGCTCCCTGCAGTGATTGGGCCGTGGCTCATGTGCCAAACTAACTGGGTGACTTTGTATGCCAGGAGAGGTTGTGCTAACTGCATACAGATTGTGGTGGGAGGAACCGTCTCTGCACCGATCGGGCTGTTGCCCATGTGCTGAATTAACCGTGAGACCCCGCATGCTTGAAGGGGTTGCCATTGCATGGATGAAAGCCTGTAGTGGAGGAATCAATTCCCTCACCGATTGGGACTTTGCCTATGTCCTGAAGTGGCTTGGCAACCCCGTATGCCAGGCGCGGCCACCATGACAATCCACATGAGGCTAGTGTGACTGGAGTGTGAAGGCCGGAGTGGTGACCCCGTATGCCAGAAGAGGCCGCTGGAGACGCTGAAGCTGAGAAATCCGGTTCATCACCCGGGACCAGGAAAGTGTTGTGATCAAGGTAAAACTTTACCGCTTTTTGTGGACTGCCCCCACAGAACCCCATTGGAGCAAGGAGAGTAACCCCCAACTTTCACCAAGGGAGAAAGGACTTACCACATGATCGTTGGATCCGGAGCACCTTGCCTATCTGACTGCTACAGGTAGCAAGGCTCGAGAAAGAGAGCCCGCGCTTGCCAGGTGTTGCCGCATGTGACTGTAGGCAGCCCAACTCAGCCGATCTAGCAAGGGACCGTACTGCAATGCCACAGGGTTCTTTGCTGCCAGAGGGAGCAAGTAGAGAACTGGGCTTTTGGGCCCTGGGGGACATACCATTATTGGTGCTGTTAAACCCTAGACTCTAAAATTCGAACATACTTGCAGAGTCCGAGGAAAGAACTCTTGAGTACGGCCTATTTAGTTTACATTCACTCGATGCGCCCATCAGTGAAGGGGGAATAACACCGAATCCGTTATGCTAGAGGTGGGAGGACAGGGAGTGGCCTGACAACTACTGGAACCGCAACCTCAAGGAGGTTGTGTTATTGCTTCTTGAATGTCATTTACCTTTGCATGTGTAGAGTTAGAATAAAAATACTTCTTTTTATACATTATTTGAATGGACATTGATTTATTGCCATGCTGCCCTCATGTTGAGTTATGAGTCGTGTTCACTGAATGGTATCTGAAGTTACCCTGAGGGAGCCTTGACTTCTCGAGCTACACTACCCAGCTGAGAGTCAGGTGCAGAATGGGGCACTTGACCCAGTTGAGCGGGATCCATAGTAGGGTAGACCCTGGGACATCAGGGGTAGAAGGCCTCAACCATCTCATTGGGCCAAGTAACTCCTGCATGCCATGTGGCCCCCAGAATGGGGTTCTGACAGTGATCCAGCCTGATTTCCCCCCAGTTGGTGTTAAACAATTGCCCTAGCTATACATGGGGAAATGCTTATATTCATCTCCCCTCTCTCCACCACCTCAGCTTTAATATGTATTTAGACATTAGTAGGGTAGTCCTGGACTGCTTACTTGAACTGAATATGGATATAGAAACATTTATCACTGACTATACCATTTTGAGGTGCCTGGATCAGACTAACCACCATCACATTCCATGCATAATTGCACCTTTGATCTTGGGATCTGAGAAAAAATCATAGTCCTGACCATACTGCCTTGTCTGTCACAATTTTATATTGTTTATTTGTTTTTGAGGGTGTCTTAGTGGATGAACCATACCACGGCCTGGTTGTCATATCACCATGGGCTCTGGTTGAAAATCATAACATTTCCTCCTTCCCAGCTCTGTGTAAGAAATGATAAGCTTACCTGCTCGGCCTGCCACCCCACAGCAGCCTCTAAACCACACAACTACATTTCCACTGCCCTTGCTTAGTTAAGTATTCGGACATTCTTTGCTCTTTGGTATTTTCTTCTCTGTCTGACTGTGCATTTTGTGGGCTGGTGTAAGCCAATACCTTTTCATCTTGTTAAACTTATATGTATAATATGCTTTCTTAAAGGGGTTTGCAGCCACCTCTCTTCATCCATTGGTCTGTTGTGTTATTCATATTTTGCTCCCTTGCACTGCAGTACACAGCATAAGTCAATGGGCCAGCCTACCTCAGCCATCAGCTAACCTCACTTTGAGTAACTGCATTTTGCTCTATCACAATGAGCACATGTGCACACAAGGAAGTTCCTTTCAGTGCCATTGTTTTTGTTTTTACTTTATTATTACTTTAGTGTTGCTTTTTGTTTAGAGCCTCCTATGATAGCAGGACGCTTTTGATGTTTGCAGAGGACACATTCCGGCTTTATCATTTCCTGTCTACCACCAATGCGGTTGTAAATTCCTTTTTGAGTGGCGTTTGTTTATCTGACTGCTGCTGTTTTACAGCATGCCAGATTGTGTCCATTTAAAACTGTTCTGTAATAAGTTATCCTCTTTTTATGATACACACAATGAAGTGTAATTATATCTATATATTTCAATATAATGCACAAACCAAGAGTTCAAAATTATAGAATGTGAATTCATAAGCGGACAATTCTACATAACACATTTATTCTGGAATCAATTTTGACCAATGGTTTTTTAAAACATTTTGCACAGGAAAAAAACAGGTTTTTATCATGTTTAATTTGCAGCACAGTTGTAACACTTTCATTTAAACATAGTTAGGGTGTAATTTGGGTTTTGGTATCCAACATTTTAGACTATGGCCCTTAGAAAAAAATGAGAAAATAGGGTGCTTCAGTATCTGAAAATGGAATTACAGTTGTCTTCATGCGGTGGTAAGATAGTTCATTTAGAATTTAATCAGAAATAGTTTTGGAGCCGATGAGATAACTCATTAAGAAGCAAATTATGTAAACATTCATGAGCAAGGTAGGCAGCTCATTACAGGGAAATCAGTGATACCTTTGCATGCTGCTCAGATAGTTCAGTAGGCTGATTCTGAGTAAGCTATCCCGATATGTAATACAACCTTTTTCTTTCTTTCTTTCTTTCTTTCTTTCTTTCTTTCTTTCTTTCTTCTTTTCTTCCTTTTTGTTTCTATTTTTATTTTATTTTGTCATTTCCTTCCTTTATCTTTACTGTTTTCTTTCTTTTCCTTTTCCTTTCATTTGTTTTTTCTACTTTTCTTTCTTTCTTTCCTTCTTTGCCTACTTTCCTTCTTTATTGCTTTATTTCTATCTGTCTTTTGTTCTTTCTTTCTTTCTTTCTTTCCTTCCTTCCTTCCTTTCTTTCTTTTCTTTCCTTCTTTCCCTACTTTCCATCATTATTGCTTTCTTTCTGTCTTTGTAAGAGGCGAGCCGCCAATGCCAGAACAATTTGCTTTTTGAAGTCTGTGTCAGCCAAGCCCTTTTGAATTTTACTAGACTTATGTGTAGAAAATGGTTACTTATAGGGTTTTTCAGCCAGATATTCCATATCCATATCCAAAAAGCTTTATTCGACGTGTTAAGTCATAAAAGCACATAAAAATACATCTAAAACAATTCCATAAAACATCATGTAAAATAATACACGCCCAAGTGGATGGATAAATACAAATACCATAAAAACGCTATATATATAATGTAAAAATACAATAAAAATATTAAGATAAAAAGTTTGTAACTATACCATAGTGCAAGCTACAGATTTCAAGGCAAGATGGTTTTAGGAAAGGCAGATGATTCCACATAATATACGTTACAGCATGGCATTATCTCTTGTGATCTAAAACTTAATCAAGGAAACGTGCTCTTATTGCCCACGCCCACCCCAGGTATTTCGCCATTGCTATGGCAATCACCTCTGTTGTGTCAGTTCTTAGGATTCTTTCAGCTTCACTTGACCTTCTTGTTCCCAAGAGCTTGCAAATTGATGACAGCCAGACACGACGTGGGGCATTGTATCCAGTACATACAAACAACATATGGGCCAATGATTCTTTACTATGCTGGCATACAGGACACAGGTCATTGCTAGGTTTGGTCCATCTACTGGTAAAGACTCTTAGTGGCAGTGTACCCACCCTAAACTGGAAATATAGTTTTCGCTCATGGGGCTTTGTAATAAAATCCCAATATTGTTCCAGCCTAGGGATAGGTTTACAGTCCAAGAATAGCCCTGTTAGAGAAGAGGACTCACAGCTTCTCACTGTATTATTCTGGACCATTTCCCAATACTTGGCTTTCAAAAACTTTTTGGGGGGAAAAGTAGAATTTTTGGGATCGACCCACAGTGTATTCATACCAATATTCGATAAAATAGCTCTAAGCTCCCTCAACCATTTTATTTGGTGTGATGTATCTACCCTTATTATGTCTAGGAAACCAGCCGCGTACTCCGCAAGCTCTGGGGTAGACCAGAGTCTACGCCAATAAAAAAGGAGGCGTAGTATAGCGGTGTCTGCGATTGGCTTCCTCCCGAGATCATTCAATAGTGGGCGAGTCGGGGTACTCTGTGGCAAGTTGGTAATTTTTCTGAAGAACATATTTTCTGATAGTGTGAGCTTAGCTAAGTTCTCATACCCCCAAAGTTCGGCACCGTATAAGGCGGAGCTCATAACTTTCATGTTATAGATCTCGATTGCCGGGCTGATTGTCTTAGAAAATGAGGCGTTATATTCCTTATGCAGCACCCCCGCTAGTTGTCGATGTTTTAGTGATGCTATATCGACCTGATGAGCCCAATTCAATCCCTCCTGGATATTTACCCCTAAGTATGTGAACTCCTTAACTTGCTCTAGCATGAGGTTGTTCATTTTAATGCCCCCCTTGAAGGCCCTGTGTGAATTAAAGGCCATCAGTTTCGTTTTTGACACATTGACCTCCAATCCACGCCTCGAACAGAACTCCTCAAAGATAGTTAAAGCTCTCTGGAGGCCGCTAGGCGTCTTGGAAATGATCAATGTGTCATCTGCGAACATTAATATGGGTACTTTTTCTCCTGCTAGTGTCGGGGCATCCGTGGGGGTAGCCCTCATAATGTTCACTATTCCATTGATGTATAAGGAAAATAGTGTTGGGCCATCACACAACCTTGGCGAACTCCCTTCTCTACAGGGAAAGATTCCGTTACTTCGCCCTGCGTACCCCTTCGAATCTTAGCCTTGTTGTCCTCGTGCATCCTAATGATGAGTGTCAACAGGTCTGCTGGTAACCCCATTTCCTGTAATGTCCTCCATAGTCTAGCTCGTGGTACAACATCAAATGCTGACCTAAGGTCAACGAAAACGGCATACAAACTGCCCTTGCCTAGGGTTACTGTTTTCCAAAAGAGCAAAGTAAACCGAAACACTTGGTCAATAGTGCAAGTGAAAGCTCGGAACCCTGCTTGTAGTGACGATAGAATGCTAAACTCATCGATCCATTCTTGGACTTTATTGAGCACCAACCTACCCATTACCTTTTGCAACAAATCTATTAAGCTGATCGGCCTATAATTCCCTGGGCACGATTTGTCACCTTTCTTAAAAACTGGTATGATTTCGGCTCCTTTCCAGGAGTCTGGGACCGGCGCACCCTGGGCTATAGCGTTTGTCAATAGGCGAATGTACAGACACCATCTCTCCTTATCATGGAGGAATACATCCCCAGGTATTCCATCTGGACCTGGTGCCTTTTCAGCCAAAATAGATTTGAGTGCCACCTCAACATCTACCTCGCTAAAGGCTGCACCCTGGTAAAAATGTTTAGCGGTATCGCCCTCTATTTCATGCTCGTTGGCGGCATATTGGGGTTTGAAATGGTTTACCCACTCCGACTGTGAGACATGGTTTTGGGGCTGGCAGGCCTGCCCACCTCTATCCCATTTGTGTACATTCCAGAACTGTTTGGGGTTTCTCCTAACACATGCCTCCCTAAGTTCCTCCCATCTTTTATTGTCCCATTCTTTCTTCGCCTTTGCTTGGACGCCCCGATAAGTAGCCCTAGCTGCTCGTACCACTATTGGGACACCTTCTTTAATAGCCTCCCCTAAGTCTGCACGTGCCTTTTTGCAGTCTTTATTGTACCATTTGTGTATTTTTGGAATAGCAACCTTTTTAGATCTACCCTTTTTAATAAAATACGTGCGAAGCTGACCAAAAAATGTATTGTGTATACAAGTGGGTTGCTCTAAGGCCGACGAATTTACTACGCTGGCCTGGAGCTCATTTAGAGCATGATCCAAGTCTTTTTCGATGCTAGCTATTACTTCGGGTAACTCGGTTATCTTAACCCATTTAAGTTGCCTTAAGTCATTAGATGGAACAACGTCAGCGGTGGAATATGTGTCCCGTGATTCATGGGGAGCCTTAAACCTTGTTAGATCCAAGTCCACACATAATGGGTTGTGGTCACTTTCTAATCTGTCTTGAACCCTCATATCCTTAACGGCATGCCACAAAGCTAAGCTAACCAATACATAGTCTATCCTACTAACACTATAGCCATTGTCAAAAGTGTTAGACCCCGTTTTATCTGAGGGTGTGCGGCTATTAACTGCTTGCAATCCCTTCTCCATACAGATAGAATTGATTTGAATAACTGCATCGGTCCATCTTTTTATTGGGTCAAGCTCCAGTTTTGGAATACCCCACTTAATATCTTCCTCTTCTGACAAATTACCCTCCTCACTCATAAGAGGCTCAAACGTCGCATTCAGATCCCCTGCGACAATGACATTTGTATCTATCTGGCTAATGTCAAGAAGATCGTCAAGAGCCGCCAAAACTCCCGACTTCTTCCCCTTAGTGCCTCGCACATAGACATTATATATGTCCAAGGTCTCGTCTGTTCCCCTAGTCAATCTAACAGCCTGAATGTCCTGATTATAAGTTGGGAGTACTTGGATGTCTAACCCTAGGTCCTGTCTCACCCAGATTGTCAAGCCCCCTGATGGTCCCCCTTTTACACCTTTAGTGGCCGGAATATAAACATTTAAATATCCCACACAAAAGAGGGGGACTTCTGCCAGAGTCTCTTGAAAGAGACAGATATCAAAGCCCTCGATAAAAGCGTGCCACTCTGGGGAGCCCAATTTTGAACATAATCCTGCGATGTTCCAGGACAACAGGGTTTCCTTTAAGGGTATTGTACAAACAGCCATATGACCACTTGAAACAGAGGAAGTTGAGGTGATTGGACTACCCTCCCTCCTTACTCTCTCATTTTGTCTGGTAGGAAGGGGTGCAGCTTCTAAGATTTGATCCAACTCTATGGGTAAGTGTTCAAAGCTTGTTGGGCTGTCCTTATAAAAGGTATTAACTATTCGATATTCCTGCTGCTTTAGTGGCAATTTCGCCTTTAGTCAGTCAATGTTTTCTAAAGTAGAGCTTCCCTGCATCCTAGATAATTTCAGGGTGGTGGAGCAGGCGCTCTCACCACTCAGAGGGGAGCGTCTAAACTGAATGGCTGACAGTCCTGGCGGGCTCGTACGAAACTCTAGAGCAAATAGGTTTTCTGCTAAATCTGCCGTAGTCATAGTGAGTTCGATACAATCCAGATGATGAGCTGGTGAAAACAACCTACGAGCTTTTGCTATATCTTCCCTTATCACCGAAGGGCATCCCCTGACATGCCGTATCCAATGAATAGATTTATTTATTAGGGAGTCCTCGTTGTGAGAAGTTGGCCTGGCATATGCTGTCCACTAGTTATAGTGGGCACCTTGCACCAGTCCAAATGACCTTTATTGATGATAGGTTTAAAGACAACCTTTATTGAAAGCTATCCTAGTGGTAGCTATGGAGAGCAGCCTTCAGGCTAAGTCTTGAAGGAGTGTTAAGCTGTTTGTTTTACCAGTCTATAATCTCATGAATGACCAAATGAAAGGAGAACCACACCAGGTATATATATAAAAGATATGTATTTATTACTAAACACTACCCACTAGTCTCTTTATGAGGCTAGAGGTCGAAATACACAAGTTACAAGTCAATTAACACAGTAAATTAGCACAATATACGATTAGCCCTAGGGTCGTACCAAACCATATATTAAGAAAGTGGTATAAGAACCACGACTTGACTAGACACAAGGCCTAGAGCCTGTAGAATCGCTGGGACCCCAAGGAACCACCCAAGGTAGTGACACAGGGGACCCACGGGGGACACGTGCAGTGTGTGAACACAGCCGCGAGCTCCGTTAGCGTCTATGGGGAAAGTCGCGGTTAGAGTTTTAAAGTTTAGGGACACTTCGGAGTGGACTAGGAACAAACCCTTTTGGACTTAGAGGGTTCTAGGGCCAACACCCACGGGAGCACCGAAGTACTCGTGTTACCTCACCCAGGGAAGCCGGGTGCACAGGTGTCAAATGGTGTCGGGCCGCGCCGTCGTTTTCAATGGCCACTGGCTGAAAAGTGCTTCTGCCGAGAAGCTGCGAAGTGTCCGAAGAGATCCAAGCCTGGATCGAGGATGAGGAGAACCTGAAAGCAGAGGGGACAGAGTCTAGGTCACTAGCCAGTGACCAGGGGCACGATAGTCGAATGCCCACCGATGTCGGGTGCTTCAAGTTTGAAGAGGTGAAGATTGTCTCTGCAGCCACGAGGACCAGGAAGTGTCGACAACAACCAGGAGCTGGAATCGAGCTGTCCCACAAAGGTAGTAGCTGACTGCGGTGTCGGTGCCCGGATTGGACCCAACAAGCCTTGGTAACAGCAACCCACGCAGAAAGAGAACAATGGCTTCGGAGCGGACCAGCGAGGTCCGAGGGACTCCCCAAGCAAGGGAGAGTCAGGGCAGGCCTGGAGCAACCAGGGAGGCCCATTGAAATCAGAGATGCTCTTCTGAGGGACCCACAAGTCGATGGACAAGGGATCGCGAAGGGACCTCAAGCGGAATCACAAAATGGCGGCCCACGGGTCACTCCGAGTGGCCAGGCCAGCAATCTTCGGTGGATTCACTGCTCGGGGTTGGGGCTACAAATAACCCAAAGCACAGCCTCTAGGATTGACCAGAAGCTTATGCACTTGCAAATGTGCACGGTGTCCAGGGGTTCCGGTTCCACGGTACCCACGAGGGCTACGGGTTGCAGCTTTGCTGGGGACTCGGGTCAGCCTCTGGGAAGTTTGGAAATGCACCACCTGGGTTGCAGGGTCATTGGCGTCCGGCGGGAGCTTCGGAGATGCAGACCGTACAGATGCATCTTTGGTGCCTGCCAAGCAGGGGAGTAACTCCTTTACTCCAAGGGAGATTCTTCAGTCATCTGGCGTTTAACAGATCGTCGAAGGTCCAGGATTCAGTTTCAGAGTTTCGTCCAGGGATATCTAAAGTCCTGTTGCCAGGGGTTCCTATCTTATACCCAAGGAAGGGGTTGGACTAACTCAGGGGACCCACCTATAGGAGGGTTTGGAAAGAGGGGTGGCTACACCCATTTCCTTTGTCCAGTTTCGCGCCAGAGCAGGGGCTGGCAGCCCCTGCAACCGGTTTGAACTGGGGTATGCACAGGGACACCAAATGTGCCCCCAGTACAGGACTTCAAAGCACTCAGAGAGTGCACCCACCCAGCCCCAATAGCCTAAAGCCTGTCTGGGAGGTGGTAACCCCTCCCTGTGACAGGAAACCTATTGTCCAGGCCTCCCCTGCCGGAGTTTCGGTCAGCAGTGGGAGGCCAGACTCGTGTCTGTGGCTGCAGCATCCATTTTGTGATGCCAGGGCTCTGTTTAGCTGGTACCGGGTATACCGGTGCTGTCATGTCTCTCCCTCTAGAAGGGTGGGATCATACTCCCACACCAGTTACTGGTGTGGGGGTATGATTCCAAGGTGTTTGACACCAAACACGACATGTTTCCGTGCAGCCATCCCAAAGTTAGCATTTACCGTTGAGATATAATGCACTTAAGAGTATATGGTCAGGCTGCACTCACAGACAACCCCGGAGGATAGATTCCGAAGGCTGCAGAGGGGCTCTGCTCATGCATGGGCACCCTCTCACATAAAACCAAGCACCCTGCCTTCAGGATTGATAAGGCCTGCCATAGGGGTGACTGATAGGTTTATATGTGCAGTGATAGGGTGAGATATAGTGAACCTATATCTCAGTAAGGGGTGCATGCACCACCTCACTCAGGCTGCTGTAGCAGTCCTGTGGTGTCATTTTGGAAGGCTTCCCAGGGGTGGCATAATACATGCTGCAGCCCCTGGTAGGCCTCTGGGGTACCTATGCCCTGGGTACATAGTATACCATATACTAGGGACTTATAAGGGCACCCCAGAAGCCAATCTGAATTGTACCTAAGGTACATGGAATCCATTTATAAGAGAAAGCAGATAGGATGGGGACCTGAATAGCAGGTTCCCAGCCAAACTAAGTCAAAAACCATCAAAACACCAGGAAAAAAGTGGGGGCAACCATGTAGTTAGATTCCACCTTCCTACACTCGTTTTCTAGGCTTTTGCTTGCATCAAGCTTTGGTACGTTCACCATAAAAATTCTATGAGTACTGGGTAGATCTGCGGTATGATGGACTGGTTGCCTTTGTCTCTGCCCGATCTCTGGCTGAGTAAGATGCACTGTGGTATTTTCGTTATACAGTGATGGAGCCCTCATGAGCGCAGTTTTGTAAGAGCTGTCGATGTTACTAGCATTAGGATGCGGAGTAGGTCTAGGCTTTGTTGGAGGCGACCTCATATTATCTATCCTGGTCCTGCCCAGACTGGATAGAACCCTGCCTTCAGTAGTTTTTGTTACCTGGGGGGCAGTGGCTGGTGTAACCCTAGGTATTGCCTGAATGGCAGGAGTAGCACCCTGTGAGCATACGGAACTGCTACTCTCCTTTCCAGCCCCAATTTGCGATGGAACAGATGTTAATAACTTGACCATCGATGTTAGCTCCTCTATCTGACTTCTCATTAATCCCATTTCCTGTCTTAATAAAATGAAGTGCTGTAACATATCTTTGTGCTCCATAATCATACCTGGCCCTGCATCCTTTCTCTGCACGGGTGAGGTCTGTGTCAACTGTGTTGACTGTAGTCCTCCTTCTCCACTTATTTCGTTGTCAGATATGTCTAACAATGGCAGAAATCTATTAGTACAATGTATCGAAGAGACGATGTGGTCTGTATTAGCTGCGCCCCTGCTACCCCTATCCCCATCGTCGTTATTATTAGACAATTTCGTTTTATGTGTTTTATTGATCATTGCAGGGATAATGGGGGTAGTGGAATTTGGAAGTTGGATCAAACTAGGAGGAGTTGTAGTGCAAGTGGGTTGAGTAATGGGTGCGGACTCCAAAATACCCTCGCATTCCCCTATTAGTGTATCAATCCGATCTAGTACACAATTACTGCCTGCGTGCAATTGGAGCTTCCTTGCCTTTTTGCCCCTACTACCTCGGTTTGTTCCATTGCCTCCAGCCTCACCCCCATCCCCGCTTCCACCTGGTAACTTTCTTTTCCCCATGACTGTTAGTTACAATTTAAATGATGTGACCCCTTCAGACAAACAATTCGCCCAGCGTGTATACTATGGCCCGTCGCCCCAATGCGATTATACCTTACAAGCACTATCTATAGTGCAGCAACCTAGCGGAAGAAATAATGCACAATAGATACTGGGGTCAACTATTTCAGTCTGACAGTATCATCAAAGGCTTAATCGTTCAGTCAAAGTCAGGAGGGTATAAACAGTACCTTGGGGATTCATGATAATCTCCACGTGGTCTCAACACCAACTCCGCAGCCAGACCATAAAACGAAAGAGGGGTGGCCCTGCCCTGCCTCTTTCCTGCCACAGACGGGCTCGCCCTTGGCCCGCGCACGTCCCGCGCGAAGGCGGCAGCAGACTCCTCCCTCCTGGGAGCAGAGCACCCTGGGGCTTGAAGTCCCCACGAGCTGGATGTGCTGGCAGTGACAGGTAGCGCGTCCCGCGCCGCGGTGGTTCTCGGTGCTTTTTAGCGCAAAGGCGGCAGCAGACTCCTCCCTCCTGGGAGCAGAGCACCCTGGGGCTTGGAGTCCCCACGAGCTGGATGTGCTGGCAGTGACAGGTAGCGCGTCCCGCGCTGCGGTGGTTCTCGGCGCTTTTTAGCGTGAAGGCGGCAGCAGACTCCTCCCTCCTGGGAGCAGAGCACCCTGGGGCTTGAAGTCCCCACAAGCTGGATGTGCTGGCAGTGACAGGTAGCGCGTCCCGCGCCGCGGTCGTTCTCGGCGCTTTTTAGCGCGAAGGCTACAGCAGACTCCTCCCTCCTGGGAGCAGAGCACCCTGGGGCTTGAAGTCCCCACGAGCTGGATGTGCTGGTAGTGACAGGTAGCGCGTCAGCCAGATATTAATCTACTAGTCTGTGGATGTGTAATTCACATTTTTCTTCCATTCAGTTTATCTTGCATCAAGGGGCAATGCATCAGCTTGATTCAGCCATTGACTGACTTCACTACGAGTTACGGCATGCAGTCCTTTCACAAGGAGCACATCCACACACAAAGTAGTTCCCTTCATTGCCATGGAGTACTGTGGTAATGTGTATGTTTTTGAGACCAGAACATTTTTTTTGCCTCTTTAGATTGATGAGGGCCCGGCAGCTTTCTGAACAATAAAGTTTGGCAAAAACCATGGCAAAGAAAACAATAATTGCCAAAAGGCTGGTAGCCAAAGTTAAACATATTGGCTTTGCCAATGCCTGTTTACTGCCTTTCATAATATGCAAATGATTACCTAATTTTGATTATTTTTTGGACAGATTTAGAAACCCAAATAAGTGCACCCTGGAAGCAAAGTGAGACAGTGAGACCATCAAATGGAGTACTGATAGTTGAACGTGGTGTAGATCTATCAAATCCGATATTGAAAGTGTATTAAAATCTCCACCAATTATATAAATCATGAGAAGTTCAAGAAATTAGCAAAGAAATTAGAGAAAAGAGCCATATCATTTCAATTAGGACCATAAACATAGTGAGAATGTATGTAATAGAATGGTGTTTTCTCTTGGATATAATCCATCTTTCTCAATCGTCCGTTTGATAATCCAGGATATTCAATCCAGCCTTACTCTTATACATAATAGCTACCACTTTATTGGTGCTCATCTGAGTAGAGCAAATCAGCTCCTGAAACATATTTGTCTTTAGTTGAGTTATGAACTTTAGCTTGGTTAGGTGGGTCTCTTGCAATAAAATTATTTAGTAACTAAAGGAATGAAGATAATGAAAAAACTACCACATGTAGGTTTGCTCTCAAAGAATGTACATTTAAGGTAAAGAAAACAAGCTTGCCAAGGGCTTCTTTGTGATAAATCACCCAATGCCTACATGGAGAATCAAAAAATAGGACCCATAGAGTCTCTAATTATGAGAACTAGTATTTTTTTCCTAAAGGCTACCACACCCTGTGTACCCTCAGCCTCCTCCCTAGGCAACACTTACTGACCTTCCATCAGCACTTGACAAATGCTATACTCTCAGCTATACTGTATCTGCATCAGTGTTGCTCTTGATGCTCTGAATTAGCTCATTCACGACTTCCAGCATTTTTACGTTATACAGTTTGTATCTTGTATTGCTTAGAAGCAAAACTTTCTTTTTTTATCGACTGATTCTCAATTACATCTGTGACCTAAATCTCATCCCTTGATAACTGATGGCTTCATCACCGCTCGTTTCTAATATTCTATCCTCATTCTGCAGGTCTTGTATGCTCAAAAAAGAGAAACCGAAATTTGTACTACTCTGACCACCTTCAGTATCTCTTTTCATTGCACTAAGTGCATTTTGATCACATTGGAGACAGACTCATTCCTTCTACGAAAAGAGCTATTGAAGGAGGTCAGAGTGGTAAAAACTTCAAACATTTTCTCACTTTTGAGCATACAAGACTTGTAGAATGGTGAATGAACAAAAATGTTCCTCTCCCAATGGTATCAAAAAAAGGAGGGACCGGGAGCTATATTTAAACAGGTCCTGCTCACTAGCTCCCGAATGGGACTGTGTATCAAGAGGGTGTGCAGTTCCTAACTGGACGTGCAGGGAAAGGGAGGTCTTTCTTCGTGATGCCCTCACACACCCCGGAGGATGTCATGCTTCATCATTGGGCCATGCTCCTCGTCGGGCCGGCGCTGCAATGCCCGACGGGCTCCCGTAAACGGGGCTCTTTTGCGGAGATCTTTTGAAGAAATCGTTGGGTGTGTGGGGGTGTGAGGGCTGGGTAGTGCACGGGTAAGTGAAGTAAAATAGGTCAAGAGCAGTCCTACTCTGGTCTGGTTTTTAATGTTTAGGTAGCTTGTGCCTAATTAAAATATGTGGGTGCCCTAAGCGGATGTGATGCTCCTAAAGGGCTGCCATAGTGTAGTGTGTCAACATGTTTCGTGCTCCCATTTGCCCCTAACGGGTCAAGTGGCACTTCATCAGGACCAAAAGAAAACTAAAAGGTGAGTGGTGCACTACCGTCTGGGTCTATAATTTTTGACTAGTCACCAGACACGGTAGGGGGTACCCTAGTAGGCTTGTACTGGGGTATTGTAGACCCCTAGTACTGAAGCCTACGGCTGACGGGGGAGGCAGAGCATGTCGTTGCTCTCAGGATCGGGTGGCAGATGACTATCGTGAATCCTACCCTCGCTCCGGGCCCCATCACGGGGCCCGGAGCAAGGGTAGGATTCACGATAGTGACTGGTGACTAGTCAAAAATTATAGACCCAGACGGTAGTGCACCACTCACCTTTTAGTTTTCTTTTGGTCCTGATGAAGTGCCACTTGACCCGTTAGGGGCAAATGGGGCACGAAACATGTTGACCCACTACACTATGGCAGCCCTTTAGGAGCATCACATCCGCTTAGGGCACCCACATATTTTAATTAGGCTCGAGCTACCTAAACATTAAAAACCAGACCAGAGTAGGACTGCTCTTGACCTATTTTACTTCACTTACCCGTGCACTACCCAGCCCTCACACTCGCACGCACCCAACGGCTTCTTCAAAAGATCTCCGCCAAAGAGCCCCGTTTACGGAAGCCCGTCGGGCATTGCAGCGCCGGCCCGACGAGGAGCATGGCCCAATGATGAAGCATGACATCCTCCGGGGTGTGTGAGGGCATCACAAAGAAAGACCTCCCTTTCCCCGCACGTCCAGTTAGGAACTGCACACCCTCTTGATACACCCTCTCCCAATGGTGCCAGGATCCTTGCAGCAACACGGCCAAGACCACTGCTGGTCTTATCTACCCTGCAATGGCCCCAGGTATGTGTTTTTAGTAAAAGCGATCCCACGCTTGAACTCCTCGGGCCTAATGCCTTGTTCAACACTGTAGTACTTCGAAGAAAAGGTTCCATTCTGAGTTTAACACCAGCTGACCAATGGAACATAATGAGATTCATTAAATATGGTAAGTGGTTGTAGTGAATATGTACAGCACCACCTGTCAGTCGACCTGAGGACAGCATTTATTAGCTGGTGTTATTGGTACATAAGGTATTCAGTATCTGCTTCAACAAACACTAATTAGATTAATACTGTGAGCCCAAAAGTTTTGTTGCTGCTCCTTAGGAGTGCCTGGAGAATCTGCCTGCCAGTCGAGCCTTAGGGATCCCACTTAGATCGCCTAGATAGGAGGTGCAAGAGTCCAGGTTGCAATTCTGTCATTTCGGGTGCCTGAATTTTCACCCCCATCATTGGTCGTACTCTATTCTAATAATGCGTGTGTGGATGCTAGACAAGTTAAATTGTCTCATCCAGATGAAAGCCTGAGTCTTTTGGTGTCTGACACAATCTTTCACAGCTAGAGGGAACGTTGCCATTGGATCGTCTATTGATTTCCAGTTTCTCATCGCTAAAATACCTTTTTGGTGTTTGTAAGGCCCACTGTTAGGTTGTGAGTGCTGGGAAGACAGGGGATCCTAAGTTTCACAAGCTCCAGGGGATTTCATTTAACTAGGATCAAAATGTGAACTCTGAACAATGTAGGCAGCCACCATGACACAAAGAGTTGCAATGTAAATATCCTAAAAGGGTCACACTTAATGGCTTCTATAAACTATTTCTAATGTGTGTAGAATTGGAACGCAATACATTCTATCTACAATCAAAGTCCAGTGAGATTAAGCAGTGATTGATTCATGTGATGCTTCAATCATCCAACTAAAACATTATATAGAGAGCCTAGGAAATAATTGGTTAATTAGTTAGCTGTGGGTGCCCCATCAAATTTCCCTTTGCGAAATTGACAAGGAGGTAAGCTGTAGGTTTGATTTTACTCCAAGCTTTTACCTACTGTAAAATTTGAGGAGTGTTTTTGCTTGATATACGGATATAAATTCAAACACAGGTTTTGGCAGCAATATTCTACGTGAAGAAAAGGAAGAGAAAATCATCAAGCATACACTCATTTTGTGTTCGTTGAGTCCCAAATTTGAAGACTAGGTTTAAAATATAATTTAAATACAAGGGGAACGTATGTGACATTTAGACTATTAGCATCTGAACAAAAAATGTATCATCTCGGCTAACACTCAGCATTTCTCCATTCCCAAATGGCAGCACCCAAGGCACACTTTTATATGATGTACACCAAAATGCACAAAGATGCGTCTGTGTTACTAGCTGACACCCCAGAACCACTACACGCATACATAAACAGACTAAGGGGTGTGTGAAATGAGGCAGTTCAATGACTCGCACCTTTAAGAATGTGTTTTTAAACTGTGAAATGTGTTGTATAATAAAGGACACCTTCAGCATCGCCTCTTCTCATCATGAAACCCGTTGCACTGCAGAGATGATCCTTTAGAAGCAGAGGGTGGACAGATCCCTTTTGGCATCCATCATTTTCAGAGCCTCCACCCTCACCATATCTCATGCTGTACCTTGTCCCATAGTTCCCACCCCTTGCATTGGCTCCTACGTGTTTATTGAACCCTGACCAGACTAAGGGTTGTGATAATTGAGTCCCACCATCCCCAAATGCAGTCCTTGGAGGTCCATGCCCTTCCCAGGAAGCCCCAACACTTGCCCCATCTCATGCCCAACTTCCTTCATAACTTTTGATCCTTTTGGCAGTCTTTCAGAAGTAAGATGCCCAGCGCAGGACATGTTATGGCTCAAAAGCTGACCAGTTGTGCCAGCATTGGTTAGGAAAACTTTGCTTGGGTGAAGCTGAAAAGCTTAGCAAAGTTTCTCAGTTTGTGTGAATTCACTGTTAAAGAATTAATCTTTTCTATCCCCGAAAACACACACACATGCACACACATGAAATTCATGTTATTTGCTTTCACATAATAACAAGAAATTTCAGCAAAACTTTGTGAAATATCATGTAATTACCCCTAAATTCCAATCTATAATTTACCACTATATGTTAGAGTGAAATGTAATTGTGTCCATTTTTGACGCAAGGAAGCATTTTCTGCCAAACAAAATGCACAAAAAACAATGGCCATGAACAACAGCCACCCGTATTCTGGTTGTTCGCTCTGTTCCTGCGCTATAATTTTGCCGCAAACTGCAGTGTAATTAAGCAATGTGGTGTAATGGTGTAATTTTGTAAATTTCACATGTGTAATATAAAATTCCCGAATTTATGTGAATTACGCTGGTATCATTTATTTTTCGCCTGGACCTAGTGAAAATGAGAATCACATTAAAAACAAGCTAACTACTCAAAACCACAAAAGACACATTTTTACAGGGATCTTTAAAGAGAAGCCTATGGAAGCACAAGTGTATGCAGCTTCACTTCACACGGTTGCTTTTGTGATGGAGAGGGAGTCCTCCCAAATGATACCTTCCATATCAGACTTCAGTGAGAACAAGTTAGTCCTTAAAATCTGTGGGGGGGGGGGGGTGGCCCTTCCAAAAAGCAATTTTCCAGCTCCTGCTCAATGCAGTGAAGTTTGGCAGGCCCTCAAATTGTGATTCATGGAGCTGTAAACACTGATGCTTTTGTTGCCATGCTTTTCCTTTTCGATACTTTTTTTAAAATTGCTGCCACGTATCTTTACAAATACCAGGGTAAGGTCGAGCCTTGCTTATTAAAATACAATAAAAGGAAGCAGGTTATATTTTTTGTTCTAAACGTCAGCATATTATTGTCGTGTTACGTGAGCGCTCTAACGTCAGAACAGACATGTAACATAAAAATGGTGTCACTGCTCACCTGTATAACTTATTATAACTGAGCAGTGAGATGATATCGTGGTACCCCGTACTCCTTAGGGCACGTAACTGGTGACTACCCTTCCACGCGGAAGTTTGGTGAGAAATGACGCGAGGCTGTTCAACACAAACTTTGGGCTCGAAAGAAGGGAGATAAAAACATTCTAGCTCTTGTTGGGCACCGCACCTGTGCTTAGGATGCTACGAGCAACGTCCCCCCAATCTCTGATCCGCTACGCCTACCCACGGCCTCCACGTGTAATTAAGTAACAGTTAGCACAGCCTGGCGCGAAAGCTCCCATTACAGGAAGCAGTGCCACGTCACCAAGGACAGGTCGAACTGTCGTCTGGGGCAGCACGCATATCAAATTTCCTCGTATATCTGCTCCTCATGTTTTTTCATTAGAGAGATACCATAAATGATCCGCAGCCCAGGGCCAAAAGATGAACATGGCAGTCATTGACAATACTGGGATTTCTATTTTGTATGGGCCAAGGTCGAAGAAAAATACTGGGGCATATTAGCAAGACCGGCGATAAAATTATCGCCGTTTTAGCGGCAGGAAACTGCCGCTAAAACGGCGATAATGGGCTTGCTAATATGCGTTATAGAATTCCAATAGAAGCCCAGGTTAGATGCCCTGCACATCTAACCTGGACTTCTATTGAATTCTATAACGCATATTAGCAAGTCCATTATCGCCGTTTTAGCGGCAGTTTCCTGTCGCTAAAACGGCGATAATTTTATCGCCGGTCTTGCTAATATGCCCCACTGTTTTACTTCAGGATAATTGTTGGCTGTGCTGGTTTGGAAAGTAGTGTTGCATAGTTTCTAAGTGGTGTCATCTCAAATGTGACACGTTCAGCCACTCTTTACTTTTTAGCCAACAAGTTGTTGCATTCTCACATTTGTAGTTCAGATATTAAAATCGTGCACGTGGTGTTTATACAAATTCCACATGCAAAGTTCTTGTGAACAAAAGGCTGGGACTGGCCGAGGATGTCAAACATGGAGGCCCACTTGGCAGCAATGGAATGAGTAGGGCAATTTAGTATAACAAATAACACACTCCAAGGATATATTATAATGTTATTGCAATTCATCGCAGAGTTCTGTGACTTTATAAAGCACTCGCCCTGCAGCCTCGTGCCTCTATGGGTCCACATAACTGTTTAGTGACTAGCAATATCCTCATAATGTATAGCGGGGCATACTTTGCCCCATAAATCGTGAAGTCCTATTTTAAATTTTTGAAAGAGATTAATACTTTCTCCGTGCAATTCTCACGTACCATCCGAGATCATTAACTTTCTAATAAAAACAGATACATGGATTTCATGTGCGCACTGACTCTGTTTGTTGACACTATACTTTTACTCTTAACTTCTGGTGTCCCTGAAATCCAGTATTCATTCTGGTTTAAGCTCCCGGCGCTGTAGAGTAAGGTTCCACGGGGCATATCAACAAAGAACAGCGATAAACATCGCTGAGCAGGCATAGCGCGGATTAGCTTAACGCCGGCTATCGCCGGATTTAATCGCCGAGATATCGCGTTATTAACAACGCATATCTCCACAGCGATATTAAATCCGGCGATAGCGGTGTAATCCGCGCACATCGCAGGAAATCCAGCGGTACAACGGAAGCGATCAGGTAATCCTTGATAATAGGGAGATGTGGATTCAGCCATAGAATCCACCTCCCATCATATGTATAGCTAAGTCTGCTTTTTAGCAGACGTTAGCTTCGGCGTTATCCGCGATTAGCGCGGATTCTAACGTCGGAATTGGTGTCCTGGGCCAGCTTGTTGATAGGGAGTAGTGCTGTAACTCCTTGATTCCCGTGTTGTGTTAGTAGGACACGCCCACTTTGCATCTCATTAGAGATGCAAAGCGAGACGTCGGTAATAAGGCTGCTAACATGCGCTAATGCATGTTAGCACTGCCTTGTAAATAGGGCGAAAGCATTATCTCCGCTTTTTTGGCTTTAAAAGCCAAAAAAGCGGAGATAAAGCCCTTGATAATATGCCCCCACATTTATAGCTTTAATGGCTTGCTTACACGCTCCTAATTGAACTATGTGGCTGGGTAGAGTCTACCGCCTACTGATCGGAGTGTTTTTGTCAAAACATGTGCAACTCTTTTGTTGAAATGTGGAAATCGTTGCCTCACTCTTAGTTCATTTTCAAAATGCTTTTAGTGAAACTAATTTCAACATTGGCACTATATAAGGCGATCCCTGGTTCAGGTGCATATCATGCATTCCGTACTAAGAAGAAGTACTTTGTCTTGTTTTTTTTAATCTGCTATATATTTCAATATTATTTTTCAAATATGCCATTTTATGCTAAAACTAACTATAATTTTTAGTCTTAATTCTAATCACGGTTTTGTTTGTTGGAGGGCTTTTGTGTTAGATTATTATAGTGTCTGCACAATAAAATGCTATTGTATTCTTACATGCTTTAATAATGAGAAGAGGGGGGATTTGAGACGTCACCACAACGTAACCCTCACGCAGCCCCAAGAGATAATTTTCAGAGCTGTCTAAGATCTGTCAGCAGTAATACCAGCAGCAAGCCCAGATGCTGGAGGACGACAGCCCCATTTCCCAGCGTGACATCTGGCGAGCAGCACCTTTATCAACAGCCTTCAGGATGCTGCACAATCAGGGATAATCGGGCAGCGCAGATGCGGTGTGTATGCAGAGCGCATAAATCAAAGACTTCTCAAGGTGAACTTTTCCTACCTGCTGATCTAAACCTAGTTGGATATGCATTTCTGAAATTGACATACATCCTTATGTAGTTATGTGCATTTTAGCTTTCTGAATAAACACAAGATTATAAAAACTGCACGAACGATGATTGTTTTTTAAAATCCTCTTCTTCATGAAACAATTACCTCCGCAGTTTTGAATAATTTATTTCCTGTTTATCGAAATGCGAAGTAATCCTTGCTTGTTTCATTAAGCAATCGGCTTACCTTAGTTCAATATAGGAGTACAAAGATACGAAGTCGGCTGAATAGCAACCTCACAAATGTTTTTTTTCTTCTTATATGAAATTGCAAAAAAAGGGGAAGTATTCAGTGACCTTTCGCACCACAGAAAGTAATTCCTGCTGCAGCGCATTGCAAGACATTGCAGTGGGTGGAGTGCCCCCACTCGGGCGACAGTCACCTCCCCTTTCTCAAGCTTCCAAACTCCTTGCAAAGTCTGAGTCCTGTCCATCACTCCGTCCCTTCCAGTCATTCTAGAGCCCTGACTCAAGCCGCCCAAGCTGTTTGCTGCCGTCACCCCCAGCACATTCCCCCACACTTGTTCTCAATCCTTTCATCTCATACCTCCATGGCATACAGTTGTTATGGCTGACACAGAATTTGCACACATAAATCAATTCACTAAAATGTAAAATTAAACCAGTATTACATAATACTCTATGGGAGTAAATCTAAGTTCAGGGGAGTTAGACCTGTCAGCCTTAGGGTGATCTTCTCCCAAACTTTTGCCCACTTACCTCCAATTATTACTGGTTATTTGTTTTTGTTGGCCTTCAGACTCTGCGCACCTTACCACTGCTAACCAGTGCTAAAGTGCATGTGCTCACTCCCCTAACCATAGTTTGATTGGCCTACACCTAATTGACATATTCATTTTACTTATAGAGTGGTACTCCATATACCAAGGGCTGGCAAATTAAATGCTACCAGTAGGTCTACAGCTCTTGTTGTGCCACCCACTTAGTTAGCACCTTAAACATGTCCAAGGCCTGCCATTGCAGCCTGAATGCAGTGTCACACTGCCATGGCAACTTAGCATTTAGACCCCCTGCCAAGTCTTAAACTACACTTATATTACATATAAGTCACCTCTAAGGTTGGCCCTAGGTAGCCCATAGGCTAGGGTGCTGTGTAATTAAAAGGTTGGACATGCACTTTTAAGTTTTACATGTCCTGGTAGTAAAAAAACTCACAAATTCGTTTTCCCCAACTGTGAAGCCATCCCCTCCCATAGGATAGCATTGGGGAATCCTTATTACATTTAAAAAGCTGTAATTCCTAATTGAGAGGAGGTAGATATATCATGTTTGGTACCTGTGAAATTGTAATGATGAATCCTCTGTAATGGCAAAGTCAGATTTTTCAGTACAATTTGGAAAAGGCCACTTTTAGAAAGTTCGCATTTTTTTGCCTTTATCCGTCTTGTGCCTGTAGCCTGGCCTCAGTCACATGACTGGGTGTAACTGATAGATGTTTTAAATTCCTCCCAGACAGTCACACAACAGAGGGTATTAGGTGTGCCTGAATGGGCCATCTACTGGCAGGAAGGGGGGCGGAGCTGAGCACAGCCCCACTTACACCAGAATGACGTGTGCTGCTTCCACAAAAAGGGCCTAACAACCCGGTATTGTCACTGCAGCCAGCTTGGAGTCAGGAAATTCCATGCACTTCAAAGAACCTTTCCAGAAGCTTCTCTTACCTTCGAAAAGAAGGGCACCAGGGCATAAAAATAGGACCTTCAGACCCACTCTTCAGTTCACTACTGGACCTGTGGAAGGACTCCCAGAGAACTGTCTGCTACTGTGACCTTCTGTGCACTCTGCCAGACTGCTGCTGTACCTGGAAGGACTGCTTTGCTACCTGGAGCCCGCCTTAAACCTTCAGAGACCAGCCCTGCTGTTGAGCCCTGAATCTACACCTCCATCCAGACCTACCAGAAGTTACCCCAAGGATTAGTTTGCCTGCCTCCTGTTCAGAGCCATAGGGACATAACCGGCTTTCCCCTCTCTTAAACCCACACCTGGACCCAGAGGAAGTGAGTCCTGAACCCCCAAGAGGTGCCCCACCTGTCCTGGACCTTGGTTGTGGTGCTAAAGGTGCCCAGATGGCCAATTGTCAAAACTGAGGGCTTAGACAAAATTTGGACAAAAAGTGCTCTGAGAACCAGAAGACTGGGACCAACCTTCTCACCTATCTGCCAGAGCTTTATCGCTGGTCGGATTGACTTTGTGGCTTCTCACACTCCATTCTTCTCCGTAGCAGGAAATCCCTTTCAGAGGTCCTGTGCCAAAGAAGTATCTGACCTTGTGGAAATGTCTTTGACTACAGCCTTCTGCTTCGTCCCGCTGGAGTTTTTCAACTTCCATTTCTGAGACTAAGTCCGAATGTAGAAATCTTCACTTCAGCTGCAACCCAAGGTCATCCGACGATGATGCTCTCTCCTCGGACACTTCCTGCAACCTTGCCCCACTGAAATTTACCTTCTCAGATATTTTTTTCAGGACTGTTTCTAAGTCCTGAACGGGCCCAATCTACTTTTCGTATTAAAACCGTGCTCCATCGCAGCCGGCCTGAACTTTTGACTTTGACTCGGTCTCGTATGACTAGATGTTTACTGTTGGCGCTTGATCTTTTAGGTGCTATTTTGAATATTAAACTTTAACAATGCATACCTCCGGTTCTACTGTTTGGATTTTTGTCATTTTGATGTCAAATAATTTATTAACATTCAGTCTATTTCTTTAATTTGGTTTGAGATTTTTGTGTGTGTTGTGGTTTCACTTTGGTACTGGTTGCATGTTGCATAAATTCTTTACACATTGCCTCTAAGTTAAGCCTGACTGCTTTTTGTGCCAAGCTACCTATGCTTAAGCACAGGTTAATTCAGTGACTTTTTGTAGTTCACCCTGCAAGGGATTGTGGCTGTTGCTTGACCAGGGCTCACACCCCCGTCAACCAACAACCCAATTACTCACACTGGTGTTTAGTGGTGGAGATCAGGACTTGTGTTTGTGCAGTACCATACAGTCATTTGTGTAACACAAAGTCTCAGTTAAATAATTTGATACCAACTCGAGCCTTTTTAAGTTCTCCTTAGTCTCCCAAGGCTGTTTTTATTTTTCTAAGTTTAAGTAAGCATACCTTCCTCTACTATCATGAAAATGGAGATGATGAATATTGACAACCTCACTAGGGCTGAGCTGCAAAGGCTCTGCAAGGAAAGTGGGCTGAATATGGGCAAGAAAGCTTCCAAATTGGATCTACAGATAGCCCTCTGAGCCTATGAGGAAGTCAAGAAGCTGCAAGCAGTAACAGTGGAGGATGATCCTGAGGGTGACCTGGGTCTGAATGAGAATGAGGACTAGAGCCCAGAGGAAAACCATGAGCTGTGAGAAGGACCCCCCTGCCCCCAGGAGCAGAATCATGATGCCCAGGATGGGACAGGGAGCAGTGTGTCTTCCAGGAGCCTGTTACAAGTGGAGTTGGAGGACAGGAGGGAGGAGAGGAAGCTCAAGCTGGAGCTGAAGCTGGAGCTGGCCAAGCTAAGGATGGAGGGAAAAAGGATGGCACATGAATTCAGAAGCAAAGAGCTGGACATAAAAAAACAAGCATCTGGAGTCCAGCAGTAATGGTGACAGCGAACCAGCAGTGCTCACTGGAGCGGTGAGGGTCCGCATACCAAAGGACCTGGTTCCCAGTTATGTGGTGGGAGATGATATAGAGAAGTGGTTCTCAGCTTATGAAGTAGCTCTGAGGGTACACAAGGTCCCAGAGGAGTACTGGGAGGTAGCTTGTGGGGGTACATGCCCACGGTGGTGAGAGAGTCTACCCGCAACTGCTATGAATGGTATGAGTATGAGCATTACAAGGGTGATCCCAGGTGCCCCCAAAAGGGCACAGCCTCCCACTGGAGAAAATCCCCCAGGGTTGACTAGTGTAGTGCTTGGGGAGGAGATGACCCCAGTTAGTGGGGGGGTGAAGTCAGTGGGGTTACCCTAGTATCCCAGAGTGATTAGGAGATGGTGCCAAAAGCTATACTTCAAAGAATAGGCAGTGGGTCACCATCGATGGTAGAGGGTGGAGACTCTGAGGGACACAGGAGCCAGTCTGACTACTGTGAGGTGTAATCTGGTGTCCTCAGAGCAAGTGACTGATGGATTGGGCAGAGTCTAAAAACATCGTTACGGAGGTCCAATTTGGGTTTAGACCGGGGAAATCCACAGTGGACCAATGCCTTAACCTGTATTTAATAACCGCTAAATATACAATAGCTAGGGCAGGGGTACTATATTTAGCTTTTATGGACCTCGCAGCGGCTTTTGACCGGGTAAACCGCAGTAAACTATGGGCAGCTCTGGGTAATCTGGGGGTGGACCCATCTTTAATAAGTATTCTTCATACACTGCACACTAACACCATAGCGGCGGTGAGATATACTCAGGATGGGAAAGTGACAGACTATTTTAGCTGCTCAAGTGGGGTGAGGCAGGGTTGCATACTAGCGCCTTTTTTATTTACTCTTTATATTAACGGCCTAGATGCTTCCTTGCGAGGTATAAAAGCGGACTTCCCGAGAATAGGTGAACGAGCTGTACCAGTGCTGCTATATGCAGACGACGCAGTGCTTCTTGCCCGTACCCCTCATGGTCTACAGCTCTTAATTGACGGCTTTGTGAGGTTTATGGAAGATATAGATATGTCTCCTAACCTCACAAAATCGTATGTCATGGAAATGGGGAAAAAGCCAGTAAGATCATACAGTTATACAATAGGCTTGCATATCTTAGCCAAGGTTCCCGCGTTTGCTTATTTGGGTATTTTTTTCGATGGGCACTTGAATTTTAAGCACCTACTAGAAGACAAGTGTGTTGCCCTGGCTAGATCTACAGGGCAGATCTCCAACTTTGTGCACAGATTAGGGTGTTGGACCCCTGCTCTGCTTTTAAAACTGTATGACTCGATCTGTTGTGCAAATGCCCTGTATGGGAGTGAGGTATGGGGATTTGTCAAGCCCATAAACCTGCAAAAGGTGGAGAATAAATATATGAAGCGGTTGTTGAAAGTCCCCCAAAGCACCCCTGCATTTACTGTGCATGAGGAGTTGGGAGCAAAGTATATCTCAGATGCGGTAGCAGTGAAGCCCCTACTATTTTTGCTTAAGATTTGGTCAAATGAAGAGGCTGGCTTGACAATGTTGGTTATGAAAGATTGCCTCTCACTAGATCATGCTTTGAAAATTCCCTGGGTAAAATATGTCCGGGACTCCTTTTACATGCTGGGACGACCTGATCTGTTTATTAAACCGGACTCAATAAGGTGTAAGGATAAGGTTGATATTAAAGCTTTATATATTAAATTTGCTTTAGCACAACGAGAAGAGGTAGAACTGGCTAAACAGACAGTGAGAGACCATGTTCTAACTAAAACCTCCTGGGTATTGAACCGTATTTGACAATGATCCTGGGTGCGCATGATAGATTTTTAATTTTGCGTTTTAGATTAAACCTTTTTCACCACCTTTTGGCGGTACCATCTGGTTTTATTTTAAAACACGAAGACAGAGGGCCCTGTGGCTGCGACGATAGGTCTCCACAGGACACCCTCCACTTCGTGCTCCTCTGCCCTTACTATGGTTACCAAAGAAAAAGGTTTTTGAAGGGTCTGTTGAGGAAGGCTAGATTCAGACAGGCACGGGTAGCACTGTTGTTTTTAAAACTAGCAACGGATGTTTTTACACTTTTTTCTGTGGTAAATTTTTTAAGAAGTGCTTTGAAATCAAGAATCACAAGAGGGGACTGTAGTTTTATATCCTAGTTTTAGATTGATATTATTTATTCGATGGGCTCCCTCGTGTCTGTATTAAACTGATGTAAATAGTATTTATACCTATGTAGGAGTTGGATGAAATGTTTTAGGAAGTTTTATGTATGATTTATTGTGCTCACTCTTTTATGATTTGTGTTCAAATCGAATAAAGATGAAATGAAATGAAATGAAAGTGATCCCCAATACATTCAACCAGGTTGTCATAGCAGACAACCGGGAGAGCCACTACCCAGTGGCTCTAGTTCTCTTTGAGGGGAGAGGGGAATCTCAGATCTTCTGAAAGTTGCTGTGAGCCCTGTAATATCTGTGGACTGTCAGCTACTGAATGATCTTGAGCACACTACCTGGAAGGAAGTGTAGCTCAGGTCACACCTGAAAATTATGGGGTTGCTTGAGTGGGTTTGTGTGACCACCAAGTCTTTGGTTGCCCAGGAGTGGAGAGAGTAAAAGAGGTCTGGAGCCTGGAAAAAGGGTCCAGACATCTGCCAAGAGAGGAAAGGGCAGGGGGCATGGGGAAACCAACCACTGAATGTCCCACAGAGGAGACGGTTGGGGCACTGGATGAGGCCTCCCAGAGCCTACTGGGGAGGACATGGCCTCCCTTACTGACCAGTCTGGCACACAGAAGAGGGACCAACCAGGTAGGAATTCTGTAAAGCACAGAGAGCGTGCCCAATCTTGGAGGGCATGAGGCCACAGGCTGAAGCACAGGCAGCTGGTGATACCTCTGGAGATCACCGCACCTTTTGGGAGAATGACATTCTGTATAGTGAGCCTAAGTCCACTAAACAAAAGAGGACCCCAAAAAATGAGAGGAAGAAGGCAATACCAGGGTAAAGAAGAACTCAGAACAACAGAATATGCCAACTCTACATGTTTCACAAAGGTATAACTCTAATCTAATATTTCAACATTATAAATTAATGACAGAATCAGACATTCTCAAAAACTCATTTTTTGTGAAAAATTATTTCTTTCCTTATAGTTAGCATTTCATCTCCCTGCTCCGTTATTATTGGCAAGACATTATATAACATTAGTGACCTGTCTATAGGTAATACAATGGTAAATTCAAATATGCAGGAAGATAAGGACATTCTTAGAGAAGGCATACAGAATACTCCTACTGAGCATGGTGTAGGTGATAATTTTCCAACTGACCTTACCGTGTTATCCTGGAATATAGCCGGGCTAAAATCTAAGATCCCATCTCCCGACTGGCATACATTTATGGATGAATTTGATATATGCATACTCCAGGAAACCTGGACGGTGGACCCTGTCTACCACGCAGGTTATTAAAATTTCTATTTACCAGCAGACAGTAGGGGAAATGGTCGGCCTTCAGGAGGTCTAACAATTTGGGTCCGACAAGATATAGGTTTTGTCATACAGGTACTAGACTCCTTTAGCAGGGACGTTCTAGCAATTAGGCTGAAATGGAGTAAACAGGAGTCAGTTGATATTTACAATATTTATGCAAGGGGGACGAATGGGAAAAAATCGGAAGTCATTGCGGCTCTCGATAAATTAGGATAAGGGAACACCAGGGGTAGGAATGTAATAATTGTGGGTGATTTTAATGTGACTTTCGAACCACTCATAAAGGAGATATGTAACTTCGCTGAGGAAGAAGATGCCCAGTGGGGACTCCCTAAATTAGACCAACCCCCTATTAAAAAAATGGACGGATGTGGTGATTCAAATGAATTCACTATGCATGGAGAAAGATCTGAGGGCGGTAAATGGCAGATCCATATCTGATAGAGATGGTGCTTGCACATTTAATAATGGATTTAGTGCAAGTCATATTGATTAATTTTCAGTTATGGTCTGCACTAAGGGATATGGTGGTAAGAGAGCGGTTGGAGAGCGATCACAATCTACTATGTTCAGTCTTTGCCCCATTGTCTGAAAATGTAGTTAACTCCCGCAATTGTGATTTAATCACCCTGGATTTGGTCCCCTCAAATGATATGAGGCGGCTAAAATGGGCAAAACTACTTGAGAGTCCGGAGGTTCTAGAAAATATATCCCTAGACATTGATAACTCAATTATAACTCTAGAAGCACTCCTGGCCAACTCTCCAACACCCGAGTCTGTTACAGGATTCCATGAAGAATTTTTACACAGCTCCGCAATTACTTTTACAAACAGTGTAAGACTAGGGCCAATCACCCTGGTAATACGAACACTGATACCTGTAAATGGTTTAACGAACAATGTAAGATGGCACGTAGTTCCCTCGGGGCTGCAATAAAAGAAGGGGATCCTAATAAAATGCGCTTGGCCAGGTTATTTTATAAGGGTACACAGGCGAAGGCCAAAAAATTATGCGACGAGAAGAGATGGCTTGATCTTAAAAGCGCTTGTGAAAGCAAAAACCCTAAATTATTTTGGGATACTGTGAAATGGGGCAGTGGTGGTCGACCGCCAGAACCAGTAAACCATGTACGGTAGGACCAGTGGGTTAGTCATTTTGAATGCCAATATGCTTGTGGTGCAGTGGATCTTGATAGGGCTGTCCCCTCTTACTCTTACTATCAGGGTTCGGTTTTTCACGACGCTGATGTTAGCCTTGCTCTGGAAGCTGTTTTGGGAGGTAAAGCTCCTGGGCCGGGTGGGGTCCCAGCAGATATATTTCTCTTTGATAAACGTAAATGGAGTCACTATATAATGATTTTAACAAACGAAATTGCTAAGGGCGCTCCAGTCCCGAATTCATGGAAAGGGGCTGAGATAATCCCTGTTTTTAAAAAAGGAGATAAATCCCAGCCTGGAGATTATAGACCAATTAGCCTAATAGATTCACTTCAGAAGATCATGGGGCGACTTGTTTTAAATAAGGTTCAGGTCTGGCTCGAGGAGCAGAGCATACTGTCACCACTCCAGGCTGGGTTTAGGGCACGTACAAGCACTATTGACCAGATATTTCGCTTTACACTACTTTATTGGAAGACAGTGGTCTTGGACAGAGGCAGCCTATATGCTGCCTTTGTGGACCTTAAGTCAGCTTTTGACCTTGTCTCCCGTAGTAAGCTATGGACAGTACTGAAAGATCTGGGGATGCCCAATGAGTTATTATCTCTTATTGTTAGACTCCATGAGGGAAATCACGCAAGAATCAGGTGGGGCACACAAGGCCAGGTGACAAACTCCTTCCCAGTAGAGAAAGGAGCGAGACAAGGTTGTGTAATGGCTCCCACCTTGTTCTCGCTGTTTATAAATGGGATTGTGAAATTTATGGCAGCCACTCCTACTGATGCCCCAGTCCTAGCGGGTGAGAGAATTCCCATCTTAATGTTTGCGGACGATACGTTGTGAATCGCTAAAACACCGAGCGGTCTGCAACGGGCCCTGTCTCTCTTTGAAGAGTTTTGTCATCTACGGGGCTTGGAAATCAACGTATCAAAAACCAAGTTTATGACCTTCAACCCGCATAAAACATTTAGAGGTAGCGTGGTCCTGAATAAACGTCCCCTGGAGCAGGTTAAAGACTTTACATACCTAGGAGTTATAATGCAGGGAGATATGAGATGGAACAAGCAGCTAGATATGGCCACGCTGAAGCTCCGACAGCTGTCAGGCACTCTACAAACAGAGTTTACTGCTTCTTTAACTAAACCAGTTAGCCCAGTTTTGCAAATATACAACATAAAAGTTGTTAATTCTGTGTTATATGGGGCGGAGCTTTCGGGTTTTAATACCCTCACCAATCTAACCATAGCAGAAAATCGGTTCTTTCGGAAGATAACTAATCTTCCGCAAAGCACCCCTGTTCGCCCGCTACTTCATGACCTTGGTAGGAAGGCACTGGCCGATATAGCCAGACTCCGCCCTTTGCTTTACTGGAGGAGAATCTGGTCTACACCGGAATTATCTTCTTATGCTGCTGGAATTAAAGATCTAATGAGGTCCAATCATCAAAAAAAAATCAAATGGCTGCAGGAAGTTAAATTTACTCTGTTAAGCATAGGCATGGCAACACTATGGGAGAACCCAGAAAGCATTCCATTTCCCTCAAAAACTTTATTGAAGGAAAGATAGTGGGGCTGGGTGTGTGACAATATCGTTAGGACTAGTGTCCCCTTAACACTAACAGGGCACTTCCTGGACGTAAAGCCACTACAAAAGCTGGAACCATACTGGGACATAATAACTAAGCCTTACGACAGAAAACTCTATTTTCAATTTAGAATTGGCTCCCTACCAATAAGGACTTTTTCTGCCAAATGGGACAAGTCAATTGATACTTTTTGTCCCACTTGTCTTGTATATCCAGAATCCTTGGCCCACATGTTATTCGCTTGTCCAGTGTATAAAGCCCCACGTCGCATATGGCTGTCTCCAATTTGTCGCTCTTTGGGTACTAGACAAAACTCCACAGCATTAAGGCTATTGCGTTCAGACACTAAGGCATCTATTGTTATAGCTTTGGCAACATTTTTAGGATGGGCATGGTCTATTAGATCTCAGGCAATTTCGGCAACATAGTATTATATACTTGTTTTATGATTGTATTATATATTTGTTGTATGAATGTACATTTTGACCACTGTTGTTGTTATGTCGCAATGGAATTTGAATTTTTTTTAAGTGATAAGAATGTAAAAGTTAGGCCTGGGTCTAATAGCAATGAATTTTCTTGCAAATGGCCAGTACCTGTTAAGGATTATTATATGGTTTTAGATTTGTTTTGATGATTAGAATGAAGTTGTTCTCAAATTTTAATAGATTTTATTATTTTAAATGGGTACTTTTATGTTTAATATTTATTGGTCATGTATCGGTCTTTGTATTTGTGCTTTGATGACTTAATTGTCGAATAAAGCTAATTTGACTGACTGGCATTTCATTTTAATATTTTGCAGAAACAAAAGTACATGACCATAGTTCATGTCACAAAAATATACATTACTCAGTTTATTTTTTCAATGCAACACTTTCTTCTATGAATAATTTCTGGTGTTTTTATGTTTTAGACATCCCTTATCCCTTGGAACAGGCCCCTCCTCCTCCTTTGCCTTCCATGGTATTCTCTTCTGTTTTGCCCCCCCTGTAGCTATCTGAAGAAGGTGGTCCATATTTCGGTGTCTCACCATAACCTGGATTTAAACCAGAGTCAATAACCACAGATGATGTATAGACTTATAACTGTGTTAAAAGGATTATAAAGAAAGTCTTATATAAAAAAGTATTGCATTCATTGAAATCTTATGTTTAGTTAGGCATCTAGATTGTTCTAAGCAAACTACTAGGCAATTCATTTTGCAGGTCAGGATCTAATTTGGTGGGCTACATTGTTATGCTTTTTAATGTGTTTTGGTGTGAATGTGGTAGATTGAATGAAATATGACACATTATAGTATGGATGAGATATTTTAGCATGTGTGGAGGGATGGGTGTCCTGTTGTGAACTTATCTGCATATGAAGTATTCCACTGTATATTCTTGTGAAAAACTGAATGAAGTAATGTATATTTTTGTGAGATGAACTATTGTCATGAACTTTTGTTTCTGTAAAATATTGAAATGAAATGCTATCTATAAGAAAAGAAATAATCTTTCAGAATAAATTAGTTTTTGCGAATGTCTGGTTCATGAATTTATATTCTTGAAATAAGAGATTAGAATTATACCTTTGTGAAACGTGTGGAGTTAGCATATTCTGTTCTTCTGAGTAGTGAAGCTAAGGCACCTGTGCATGGGGCACCAAGGGCACTGGCAGTTCCCCAATAATACAGGGCCTTCCTAGTGGGGCTGGCTCATGAGATACCCCTGGCAAGACACGTGGGGCAAAACAAGACCTTTGCCAGGCTTGTCCCACATTTTTATTGGCCCAGGGTGCAGATTTCCTCAGATACATTCTGTAGGGCCTACATGACCTGCCAGGCCATTGGGAACACAGGGAATAAGCTGAAAGCTCCACCGAATCCCTTGCCGTTCACCCCCTTTGAAAGGCTAGGCATCAACATTGTAGGGCCCCTGGACCCCAAGACAGCCTCTGGCAACAGGCTTATACTGGTCTTGGTGGATTATGCCACTAGGTACCCAGCGGCCATACCTCTGACGACTTTACCTGCACACACACAGTGGATAGGGCCCTAATGGGGACTTTCACCAAAGTGGGTTTCACCAAGGAAGTGGTGCCTGACAGGGCACCAACTTTATGTCTGCATACATGCAGTCAATGTGGAAGGAATTTGGAAATACTTACAAGTTTTCTACACCCTCCCATCCACTAACAAACAGGTTTGTTGAGAGATTCAATAAGACCCTGAAGGGCATGATTATGTACCTACCTGAGCACATGAGGCAGAAGTGGGATGTCCTCTTACCATGCCTGCTCTTTGCCTACAGCGAGGTACCACAGAAGGGGTTTGGATTTAGCCCCTTTGTGCTTCTGTATAGTAACCGTGTTAGGGGGCTGTGGTGTTCTGAATCATTCTGTAACCTGGTGATGTGCAGCATTGTGATGAGGCGACGTTCTCATCACTGTTTAATCTCTGGAATTAACGTTATTCAGTTGGTGGAGAATGAATGCAGCTGTTTGTGGCTCTCAGTGTGGTTGGGACCCTTATTCCTGTGCAGCTTAATAAAGGCACTTTTCGATGTTACTTCACCTCAGAAATCCATTATTGGACTTGTACATTTGACAACGAGTGACGTGAGAACACCTGTCTGGGGCACTTCAGGATTTTTACAGCATACATCATTAAGGCACTACATGTGAGCTGTGTAACAGGGCCTTACACAACCTATCGACAAACCACCTATCTGGCACACAAAAGAGAAAGAAAGGTACCTTTTATTTATTCAAAATACTGCCAGTTCCCAGTTTTGGCTAACGGCGCGGGTGGCTCGAGGCGTGCTTTCGTAAAGTGAGCTGGGGAAGATGTCACAAGCCTCACCATTTCAGGAACGTCACAAGCCTTGCTATGGTTCTTGTTTCCTAGTAACGCCGACGCTCCCTCAAGAAGTGCTGATTTGGCGCAATCTGGGAGAAGACGTCACAAGCCTCACCCTTTCAACAACATCACAAGCCTCGCTGTGGTTCACGTTTCCGATGCCCCTACGTGCTACGTTTTAACCTCTCAAGTGGGCCTGCGTGATGCATGCTGGCATGCTGACGGTCTCCTTCAATGCACTACACTGTCATTGAGGCCCCAGCACCTGCGTGCGTGGCTGCACCATACATGCAACTTGGTGTGTGCCTCCTTGACTTTGCCTGATCCTCGCCGGTAAGGTGCCTGCGCTGTACTGTAATTTCACCAGCTGATTTATCGTGCCTATTTCATGCCAGTAATGTGCCTGCTCAGCGATGTTTCTTGTTTGTTTTGGCTGAGGCGGGCAGCTTCTCTCAGTGACGCTTTGCTGCCTCTTCCTCTGCTATTTCTTGCTTGTATTGGCTGGGGCGGGCAGCTTCTCTTAGTGATGCTTTGCTGCCTCTTTCTTGGCTGCCTTGCTTCCTCTTCTTACCATCATCATTACAGTGTGCATGAGTTCTTTATTAGGTAAGGGAAAATACTTTTTCTGGTGTAAGTCATGTAGGGAAGAATTTGTGGATGTAAAAGCCAGCCTGGAAAATGCATCAGATTTGGGTAAATTTGACATCAAAGATGAAACTTTGTTGATGACGGATGCTAGCTCAAAAGGCTAGGGGTAGTTTCATTACAAAGATCAGGCAGGCAGAGCAGAACGATCTTGTTTCTCTCAGGAGGTTTGAGAGGAGTAGAATGAGCAGTGAGAAAGCTCAGGAAGTTTCTCTAGAGCTGCAGAATTGAGATCAAAACTGATCACAAGGGAAGTCTTTTCAAAGAAAGGGATTGATTTGGTTTCTCATCGTATATGTAAATGGGGGGTAGAGCTTGAAGAATTTAAGTTTAAAGTGTGATGAGATGGCATTCTCATCACTGTGTCATCTCTGGAATTCAGTTGGTGGAGATTGAATGCGGTGGAGCTGTTTGTGTCTCTTGGTGTGGTTGGGATCCTTCTTCCTGTGCAACTTAATAAAGGCACTTTCCGATGTTACTTCACCTCAGAAATCCATTATTGGACTTGTACAGGGACCTCTTAGTCTGGTTAAGGAGGGGTGGGAGCAAACTCACTAGAAGCCTCCCCAGGATGTGGCTAGCTGCATGCTAGCACTACGGAACCAGATGGCCAAGTTCTGGAAGATGGCTTCTGAGAACTTGGAGGCTGCCGAGGAGGTGAAGAAGCAGTGGTATGATCAGATGGCTACCCCTGTGGAATTCCAGCCTGGGCAGAAAGTATGTGTGATAAATCCAGTGGAACCAGGGCCCTCCAAGTCCATTCGACTGGGCCTTATGAGATAGTTTAGAGGAAGGGAAATGCCACCTATCTTGTGGAACTCAAGACCCCCAGACACCCCTTAACAACTGTCTCAAGCTACACTTTGAGAGGTCTGAGGTAACCACACTGCTAGTGACAGATGATGGGGAGGAGGAAAGTAAACCTTTCCCTGACCTTCAGTCATCAAAAGAGAAAGATGGAGGGTGTCAACCTCTCTCCTTCCCTGACCCCAGAATAGCGGAAGGACTGTTGCCAATTGGTGGGGCAGTTTACCTCTCTGTTCTCCCTCACACTGGGGCTTACACATCTGTGTACCCATGACATTGATACTGGAGAAAGTCCCCTTGTCAAAAACCAAATATACATGCTGTCTGCCAAAGTGAGGTCCAGCATCAATGAGTAAGTCTATAAGATGTTGAAGTTAGGGGTGATTTAGCACTCCAGTAGCCTCTGTTTCAGCCCTGTGGTGCTAGTACCAAAAGTTACTCCTCCAAGCACACACCTGAATTGAGGTTCTGTGTGGATTATGGAAGGCTACATTCTGTGACAAAGACTGATGCTCATCCCATCCTCAGGGTGGATGAGCTCCTTTACAGGTTAGGGGCTACCCAGTACTTAAGTATCTTTCATCTCAAATCAGGGTACTGGCAGATTGCCTTAACTGAATGGGCCTAGAAGAGGTAAGCTTTCTCCACTCCACAGGGTCACTTTCACTTCAAAGTGATGCCCTTTGGCCTCAAAAATGCCCCTCTCACCTTCCAAAGGCTGGTGAACTGGGTTTTGGCTGGTATGGAGGACTTCAATGCTTCTCATCTGGATGACATACTTGTCTTCAGTAGCAACTGGAAGGCCAACCTCTATCACCTGTAGGAAGTGCTTCAGGACTTGCAGAATGTAGGCCTGACTATCAAGGCCAGTAAGTGCCAAATAGGGCAGGGGTCTGTGGTGTACTTGGGACTCCTTGTGAGTGAGGGTAAGGTGTAGCCCCTCCAAGCCAAGATAGAATCCACTCTCCCCCAAAACTCAAACTGAAGTGAGTCCTTCCTAGGCTTCACAGGATATGACAGGAAGTTTGTCAAGGGGTATGTCACCATTGTTGCCCCCTTGACTGAGCTGACTTCCATGAAGCAGCCTGGGAAGGTGATCTGGACAGAGGCTTGCCAGAAAGCTTTTGACACTCTCAAACAGGCCATGTGAACAGCCCCTGCGCTAATTTTCCAAGGAATTTATAGTAAAACAGGTGCCTCAGAGCATGACATAGGGGCAGTCCTATTACAGCTCAATGATGAGGGCCTAGACCAATCTGCAACTTTCATCTCGAGGAGGTTACTTCTCAGGGACCAGAATTCGAGTGCTATTGAGAGTAAAGCCTTTGCTGTGGTTTGGGCACTGAAATAGCTGAGACAATACTTGTTTGCAATTCACTTC
The DNA here is from genome assembly GCA_963921515.1 of Calotriton arnoldi. Classification (NCBI taxonomy): domain Eukaryota; kingdom Metazoa; phylum Chordata; class Amphibia; order Caudata; family Salamandridae; genus Calotriton; species Calotriton arnoldi. Next base: position 1,501,290 of record CAWUFW010000934.1, read on the forward strand.
TGGGTTCAGACCAACCACAGGCCCCCACAGGTGGGTAATGCAAATGAGGAGTGATAATCCAAAATTGTTGAGGTGGTTCATCTCCCTACAGCAAACGGACTTTATTGTGGAACACAGACCTGGGTCCGACCACTCCAATGCTGATAGTCTCTCCTGGATCTTCCGCCCTAGTGATGAGAACTCCCAGGAGGTTGGGTAGTTCTCCCCATTTGCAGCTGAGGGGGAATGTGTTAGACGTGTCAGCCTTAGGGTGGCGTTCCCCCAAATGTTTTGCCCACTTACCTCCAATTTTTTCTGGATAGCTGCTTTTGATGGCCTTAGGACTCTGTGCACTTTACCACTGCTAGCCAGTGCTAAAGTGGTTGTGCTCACTCCCTGTTAGAAACTGGGTAATGTTAGAAACTGGGTTTCTGGTTGGCAAAGGTATGCACCCTGTCCAAGGAGGAGCCACAATCCTATTCAGGGTAAGCTAGATACACACTAAAAGATAACCTGTGCTCACTCTCTGGTAGCTTGGCACAGAGCAGTCAGGCTTATCTAAAGATGCATTGTGTAAAGTATTTCTGTAACATACCCACACACACGCACACACACACAAACACACACACACACACACCAACACAATGAATACAGCACAAAAAGACTCCACAGGTTTATAAAAAAAATAGGTTATTATATTATAAACAACAGAAGACCAAAACGGCAAAAATGCAATGTACAGAAGTCGAGATATTGAATTTTAAAAGAACAAATGCAGTAAAGCGATTAGAAGCAAGAATCGCTAAAAGGATACTTTAGGCTGCGCTGGACAAAGTCAAAGTTCAGGCCAACCTCGTGGAAGCGCAGGCCGGGTACAGGACCCATGTAGGCCCCAGTGAACAAAGTACCTTTTCTGGTCGCAAGTAACAAGATATGTCAATCTTCTTCACGCAGTGAAGGTGATGCGTCAGTTCTGAAGTAGGGTACCGAAGTTGAGAGGCATCAAACGATGCGCCAGATTCTGCCACACAGTCGAGGGGATGCATCGATCTCACCAAGCTGCGGCAGCGGCGATACGCTGTCTGATGCATCGATCTCTGGAGGTAAAGCGCTGGTTCCGATGCAATGCGCCGTTTTTACTACTGCAGCCGGGTCGATGCGCTGGTTCTGATACACACAGTCAGGAGATGCACCAAAATCCATGTTGCAACTATCTGGGCCACTTCCAGTGAGCCAGGCACCAGAGCAGGGGTAGAGACTTTGATAGCTCTGAGTCGCAAGCAACAGGAGGCAGGCCAACAAGCCCTTGGAGATCACTTGGAGGGAAGGCAAAGTCCAGCTCTAATTCAGCAGGGTCAAAGAGTAGCAGGTAGTAGGGCAACACAAGATCCAAAGATGAGTCCTTTAACCAGCACAGCAGGCCTTCTAACAAAGGTTCAGTCCAAGATCCAGAAGTGTCTGATTTTAGGGGGTCAGAGACCCACTAATTATACCCAAAAGTGCCTTAGATGTGGGGAGGAGAGGCTTCAAAGCAGCTCTCTGAAGTGCACAAGTTCCCCTTTCAGCCCAGTCTTGTCTTCCAGGCTATCTATGGGGTTAAATCAGCCCTTTGTGTGGGGACAGGACACTACCTATTCAAGTGAAGTGTTAGCCTCTCCCTTCCATCCTGCCTAGGCAAGGCCATCAGAATGCAGATGTATGTAGATGGGTACTCAGACACACCTATCCTTTCTGTGTTGTGGCTGTCTAGAAGGAATTCACAAAGTGTAGCTGTCACCCACCCCAGATGTGTATTGGGGACAAGCTGTCAAGCACACAGAGCAGTAAGTGCAGAGAAATGTCCACTTTCTAAAAGTGGCATTTCTAAAATAGTAATGTTAAGTCCAACTTCATCAGTAAGTAGGCTTTATCGATACCATTCCAAACATATGAAACATGAGAAAGCTACTCCTCTCTGATTGGGAATTACATCTTAAAAGTGTATTAAGTTATTCCCAATGCTAATCTATGTGAGGAGTAGGCCTCACAGTAGAGAAAAACAAAATAGGCTGTTTGTTATGTTCCAGGGCATTGAAAACATAAAAGTACATGTCCTAACTTTTACATACATAGCACCCTGTCCTTTAGGCTACCTAGGTCCTACCTTGGGGGTGACTTATATGTAATAAAAGAGAAGTTTCAGGCTTGGCAAGTAGTTTGAAATGCCAATTCGAAGTGTCAGTAAACTGCATACACAAGCACTGCAGTGGCAGCCCTGAGACAGGTGGGTGGCACAATCAGTGCTGCAGCCCACTAGTAGCATTTAACTTACAGGCCAAGAGTATATAGTACACCACCTTACAAGGGACTTACAAGTAAATTAAATAGGACAGTCAGGTATACACCAATTACACACATGTTTGGGGAAGAAGCATATGCAATTTAGCACTGGTTGACAGTGGTAAAGTGCTCAGAGTCTTAAGGTCAACATAAAGATTCAGAAAAACGTGGAGAAAAAAGCAAAAAGATTGTTGAAACACTGCCCTAAAGATGGTGTGATTGGCATACACCTCATTGGCATATTTAATTTATTATAAGTTACTTGTAGAGCGGTATACCAAATACCCAGATCCAGTAAATTAAATGCCACCAGTGGGCCTGCAGCACCTATTGTGCCACCCACTTAAGTAGCACCTTAAACATGTTCCGCACCTGCCATTGCAGCCTGAATGCAGTGTCACTCTGCCATGTTGGCTTGGCATTTAAACTCCCTTGCCAAGCCTTAAATTACCCTTTTATTACATATGTCACCCCTAAGGTAGCATACATACACATCAGCGGGGAGAAATTATCAACTAGCTACATCTTAATTAACACATACACCTTCAATCTTTTCACTTTTTTCTTTTACTAAAAACTTTTATTTTAAAATCCTCTTTGAAAAATCTTTTTACTTGTTATACCAGTACATTGCATCCAAATTGTATTTATAGTGATAACGTTTTATTCACTTTGTAAACAAAGTACAAGTCCCAAGAATAGTTCTTGATACTCTGATACAGTCACAGCTGGTTCCCTGACAGGGAATCAGGCCCGGGCCACGGTGGTCAAGGTAGGGCGCAGGCAGACTATAGGGCAGGGTTCTGTGTAATTAAAAGGTTGGAGATGTACTTTTAAGTTTTACATGTTCTGGTAGTGAAAAACTCGGAGGTGGATATGTCATGTTTGGTACCTATGAAATTGTATTGATGAACCCTCTTTAACAGTAAAGTCGGACTTTTTATTACAATTTTGAAAATGCCACTTTTAGAAAGTTGGCATTTTTATGCTCTTAGCCCTCTTGTGCCTGTAGCCTGGCCTCAGACACATGACTGGGTGTAACTGACTTTGTGAATTCCTCCCAGACAGTCACACATAGAAGGATTAGATGTGCCTGAACAGGCAATCTGTTGGCAGGATGGAGAGGCAGAGCTGAGCACAACCTCACTTACACCATAATGGCTTGTGCTCTGCCCCTACACAAAGGGCCTAACAACCCTGTATTGTCACTGCAGCCAGCTTGGAGCCAAGGCAGGGAAGTCTGGAAATTCCACGCACTTCAAAGAACCTTTCCAGAAGCTTATCCCACCTTCCAGAAGAATGGCACCAGGGCATAAAAATAGGACTTTCAGACCCACTCTTCAGTTCACTTCTGGACCTGTGGAAGGGCTGTCAGAGGACTGTCTGCTACTGTGACCTGCTGTGCACTCTGCCACACTGCTGCTGTACCTAGAGGACTGCTTTGCTGCCTGAAACCTGCCTTGAGCCCTCGGTGGCCAGCCCTGCTCCTTCAGAGTCCAGTCCTGCTGTTGAGCCCTGAATCTGCTCCTGCATCCAGGACTACCAGGAGTAACTCCAAAAGCTAGTTATCTGGCCTCCTGGTCAGAGTCACAGGGACATAACTGGCTACCACCATCTTAAACCTAGACCCAGCCAAAGTGAGTTCTGAACCTCCAAGAGATGTCCCACAAGTCCTTGACCCTTGGTTGTGGTGTAAAGATGCTCAGATAGCCAAGCTGCAAAAATGAGGGCTCAGACAAAATTTGGCCAAAAAGTGCTCTGAGAGCCAGGAGAAGACCGGGACCAACCTGCTTGCTCATCCACCGAAGGTGCATCGCCTTTCGATTTGACTCTGTGGCTTCTCCAGCTACATTCTTCTCTGCAGCAGCAAATCAATTTCAGTGATTCTTCCCCAAAGGGGTATCCTACCTCGTGGAACTGTCTTTGGCTACAGGCTTCTGCTTTGTCCCACTGGAGTTTTTTGACTTCCATTTCGGAGACTAAGTCTGAACGCTGAAATCTTCACCGCAGCTTTCACCCAAAGCCATCAGACGGTAAAGCTTCTTCCTCGGACACTTACTGCAGCCTTGCCCAACTGACCTTTAACTTTTCAGACATTTTTCTCCCAAAATTTTTCTAAGTCCGATGGTAAGTGCTGACTGTGCCCAGTCCACTTCTTGCATCCGAACCACGCTCCATTGTGGTCGACCTTAACTTTTGACTTTGACGCAGTCTCTCATGACTGTATATCCGCGTTTAGCATCTTTTAGGTGCTATTTTGACCCATAAACTTTAAAAATTCATGACTCTGTTTCTACTGATTGGATTTTTGTCGTTTTGGTGTCAAATAATTTAACTAAATGTATTCTATTTTTCTAAATTGGTTTGACATTTTTCTTGTGTTGTGTTTCAGTTTAGTACTGCTTGTGTGCTGCATAAATACTTTACACATTGACTCTAAGTTAAGCCTTAGGCTTTTTGTGCCAAGCTACCCAGGGTTAAGCACATGTTAATTTAGTGACTTTTTGTGGTTCATCCTGCAAGGGATGTGGCTGTTGCTTGACCAGGGCTCACACCCCTGTCAACCAACAACCGAATTTCTTGCAAGGGGTATATGGGATTTGCAGGGTGGAAATGTTCTGTAAAGTTTCTGCACATCCTTGGTATCATCAAACATTTTCTTTGCCCATTGCCACCCTGTAAATGGTCAGAACATTACTGTTGTCAAAGGTAAGAACTTAGGGCCCCATTCAGAATTTGACTGCAGGGCTCCCAAACCATTTTGGGTGTTGTTGCCCCGCATCTCGCAGCTTTGTGTTACTTCCCTGACACATTTTTAATCCTCCATTGTCTCTTTACGAATATTTGTTGAAAGTGCTTCAGACAAAACTGCAATGCTTTCCAGGAGTACTCTATTAGTTCTTTAATCATTTGTTTTAAAAAGTGCAAATCTGAACCACAATCTTTGTCTGGATGAAACACAAGCAAACCCCAAATTAAACTGCGCTTTACCCTCTGGTAGCTTAGCACGAAGCAGTCAGGCGTAACATAGAGGCAATATGTAAAGTATTTTTGCAACACTACAAATAGTAATAAAGTGAAGACACAACACAAGAAAAACCCCACACCAATTTAGAAAAATAGAGTAATAATATATTATTTGACATAAAAATTACAAAAAACAACCAGTAGAACCAGAGATATGTAATTGTAAAGATTTTCAGTATGTAAAGCCCCTAAAAGCACAAAGTGTCAGTCGCGGTCATCTGGTCGTGCGAGACTGGGTGAAAGTCACAAGTTCAGACCAACCTCTATGGAGAGCGGGCCAGATACAGGGCCCAGGTTAGTCTGGCAGAAAGAGTTAACTTCAAAGTCCATGTTGGAGAGTTCTGTACACAGTGGAAGGGGCCACAAGGAGCATGGAAAGCGTTGTGGATGGTCAAGACTAATTTGAATATGGCTGGGTCTAAACTGGAATGGTGTGGTGTGCAAAAAAACGATGGATTTAACCCAGATCAGTGACTGGGGGTGAATATTTGATTGGTTCAGCATTCCGTCCATCATCTGTTCTTTTTGCATCTGGTTTCAAGCTGGCTGCATGAACAATGCAGTGGTGACAAGTCATTTGTGTGGAGGCAGGACACAGCCTTTTCAGTTGCAAGTGAGAGTGTGCTCAGCTGCGCCTTCCCCATCCTGCTGTTTTTTGTCCCATCCAGGCCCACCTAATCCGTCTATTGTGTGGCAGTCTGGGAGGAATAAACAAAGCACAACTGCCAACTCCACCCAGTCATGTGACCCAGGAACAGGCTGCAGGCAACAAATGGTTACAGCAGGAAAATTGCAACTTTCTAAAAGTGGCATTTTCAAAATTGTAACTTAAAATCTGACTTTAGCATTGAAGAGGATTTTTAACTACATTTTCTCAGACACCAAATATGAGAGGATCAAATGTTCCCAATCAAATTTTACCACTTAATAAATGTAATAAGTTAACCCAATGTTATCCTATGAGAGAGGTAGGCCTCACAGTAGTGAATTTAGTAGTTTTTCACTACCAGGACATGTAAAACCTTTTAAATACACTGCACCCTGCTTTCTGGCCTGTGTAGGGCCTACCCTATATGTGACGTATATGCATTAAAAAGGGAGGTTTGAGCCTGTCAAGAGGTTTATCTTGCCAGGTTTCAATGACAGTTTAAAACTGCACACACAGACTCCAATAGCAGGCCTGAAACATGTTTAAAAGTCTGCCTAAGTATACGGCACAATAAGTGATGTAGGCCCACTAGTAGCATTTAATCTACAGATCCAGGGTACATGTAGTACCAGTTTACTAGGAGCTTACAAGTAAATTCATTATGCCAATTGGGTGTAAGGCAATGTTACTTTGTTTAAAGAAGAGAGAACAAGCACTTTAGCACTATTTAGCAGTGCTAAAATGTGCAGCCAGCAAAAAGAAGCCAGCAAAAACAGGAGGCTGGAAGGCAAAAGGTTGGGGGAAAACCACGCCAAGGATGTCAGGTCCAACATATACTTTATAATTATGTATTTGTAAGTGCTTACAAAATTGCATTTATGCTCGCTAATTGTTTTTTTACCTAGTGGAAAAAACCCTTCTAAAACAGCTCCAACAATTTAGGAAATGTTATCCTTTCATTCCCACCTAGAAAACTAAAGTACTCCTGTCCTTGACAGAAGTACGTTTCCAAACATTTGCAGAATGTGAGTTGGCAATGGAAATGTTTGTGAACATCTATGAACATGTCTGACAATGTGCACAAAATTCCACGGCCAATTAACTCCTGAGTAGTTTTCTATTATACTGGTATAATATTTATGAGTCAATGGATATACCTGTATTAATGCAGAGGTTTCTTTTAAGCAAAATGGCGTGTTTGCACTATGAGTCATGCTATGTGCATATACATTTTGAATCTGGAAGTGCAAAATTGTTTCATGAATTGGTTCATGAATTTGCCTTAGATTCACCCTTACTTTGGAGTTCACAACAGTTCAAAAATTATTCATCAACATCTATAGCTCTCCTTGATTTGCAGGCATAAGCATCCTTCCTTACACATATGCCAGTCAAATTGTAATTAGTCAGGTTTTATGCTGCTGCTGCTGTCAGAGGTGGAAAGTTTGTTTTGCAATAATAGTTATGTCATATTACCCAAGGGAGTAGCCAGAAAATTAAAATACACCCCACTTTGAACCAAAGTTCTTGTGGCACCAAGCAAGCAAAGCTAGTCATCTCAACCCTCCCTAGAAGAGCTTGCTTGTCTCTTTCATCCAAGCATCTATCCATTCATCTTTTCACCATTCCATTCACCCACTGATAGCCACCATTTCACCTTTCCATTCTGTCATCCATTTAGTCTTTCGTCCAACATTCAGTCTGTCACCATTCCGTCCATCCATCAGCACATCCATATCTACACCTATCCATGTATCTACAAACCTATCCATCAAACATATCCATCCTTTCACTCAGTTATACATCCTTTCACTTATCCATCAACCCTTTTATCCATTTATCCATCCATCCATCCTTTTGCTCATCCATCACCCTTTCACACATCCATCCATCCTTTCTCACCATACATCCTCCCTCTCACTCATCTATCCATCCACCCTTTCACTCAGCCTCCATTCTTTCACTCATTCACCCACCCTTCGACCGATCCATCCATCCATTTACCCTTACCCGATGCCCTTGAGATTACCATGGGTAACATGATTTCTTCTGTAGGGGCATCCTTATGAAATATAGTGTCCCCTTTCCATTACCAACATCTGCCATAATTTCCCCGTCAGATACACAATTTAGGCTTTCACCTCAGTAGTGGGAAAATAATGGAGCCGTTTTTAGTAAAATATGTGGGCTATCTTCTTTTCATCCTTATTTCTAGTTGCACTGCAGGGGACTCTCAAGAATTTCCTTTTGGAGATTCCACACTTCATGCAACAGAGCAGATAACCCAAGAAATAGGTAAATTGGAACAGGGGGCACGGGAGAGGGATTTTCAGAAAACTCTGAGAGTGATTGACAGAAAAAGAATGTAACAATATAGAAAGAGCCTGGTGGAGGGGCTTGATCATGGCCAAGGTAAAGGAATTAGAGTCCAACTAGCAGGATCAAAGGAGGAAGTTAGAGGAACCTAACCTAGGGACCGCCAATCGGAAAAATGGTTTGGTAATACGTTAAAGAAAATTCTTTACAAATTAGATACCAAAATATGCTGTGCACCTTGACTTTTGAAAAGGAAGAGATGTACAAATGATGTAAGATTCATTATTTGTGTCAAATTGTTTTCCTTAACGTTGACAAAGCTATAGCAATGCAGTATCCAATCCTACATTTTTTTGTTTCCTCATTTATATGCCTTGGCTTCTTGACCAGAGAATGTGCTCTCCAATTCCCTTCTTGAACTATTGACTTCACTCAGTGCTGAAGAAACAACCTGCCATATATTTCACATTCATCATTTTATAATCTGTATTATCAATTGAAGGTGCAAAGTGAAGAAGAATGAAGTGGCATGGGGCCTTCCCCACCTTAGCCATTAGATGGTACAGCATTAAGAGGGAATCCAATTGCTTCCTTGAACTTCATTTTGATTACTCATCAGTTTGACAAACATTAGTCTGGGGAGAGGATGTGGCCTAACGGCTAGGGCGGTGGACCTCAAATCTGGGGAACCAGGTTCGAGTCTCCTCATCGACGCTCAACATCCTGTGATTCTGGGCAAATCACTTAATCTCCCTGTGCCTAACAAAAATGAATGTGTCCTTATGTAACATAACTGGTGCTCATGTAAAGCGCTCTGATACCCGATACCTTCGGGTCAAGTACGTGCTATATAAAACTCCAGAAAAAAAAGAGTGAAGAGCCAATAGGGACCATTTTGAACTCTTTGGTGAAGGATTATTATTTGTCTCAGAGGAGTCATGTTATAGTGCCTCATTACGAGTTTGGCGGTGCAGGAATAGGACCACCTGCCTAATCCATGGTTGAACCGCCCACCAGAATAGGAGTTTTCTCCTGTCTGGTGGGCAGGTCTTTGACGTTCCCACCGCGGTGCCTATGAAATAGGCACTGCAATGGGAATGTCAAAATAAGTACCTGCACGGCATGGACTGCTGTATTCCATGCTGTGCAGGTACAGGGGTGCATGCACACTGGGGGGCACAACATGTGCCCCCTGCATTCACCCCATGGCACATTTTTCATGGCTGTCGCACCACCATGAAAAGTGTGTTGGTGAGGAAACTCGTAATATGCTTGGCGGAGCTGCAGCAGCCCCACCAAGCATATTGCAGCCTCAAGATCACCACGCCACCGCCATGCAGTGGTGCCAGGGCAGCCTAACTGCCCTGGTCGTAATAGGGTGGTTGGAAGACCGCCGCGCTGCCACGAGTTTGGCGGTCCATGTTTCGCCAGACTCATAATGAGGTCCGAAGTCTTCTGTCAAATATCATTGTAAAATATTCAAAGAAGATAGGTACGAAGTCACTGGCAGAATCAATGTAGAAGAGAAGTTAGATGCTTCAAGTGCTCAGCTCCTTTCCACAGCACCCTAAATCAGTTACAAAGTGGAGTTAAACATGTTATTTCTCCTTTTATTACCTTTGACCAGGCTCCAGGCCTTATGTTATTAGATTTATTTTCGATGCCATTAAAATAATTCTACTTTCCCTAATGCAGTAAGGCAGTGCCAGTGGAGGAAATGTCTGGTGATTTAAAGTCCAGCAACAAATTATGCATATCTATAAAAACTCCACTGCATGTAATGAAAACATTTTTAATTGTTAGAGTAATATTAGGCACACTCCAAGCTTTATTTCAGGTTATGCGTGGAGATATGAAAAATAAAATTTAAAAAACGAAACCGTTACCCAAGAAAACAACTTACCATCAGCTACCTGCCAAGCCAAAACATTGCGACTTTACACGATCGCGTGGCACTTCCTGTGCCCTTATTCTTTTACCAAAAAGTTCAACAGAGTAGCAACTACCTACAAATCCTTAGGACACAATTATCAATTTTTGACAAATGCAGGTCTACTCTAGTACAGAAGAGTTTAACTAAATTGTTCTTAAATCTCCTGTACATTATCATAGTGGAGTGTGGAGGTCAAGTGTCTGTACTCATTCATCCATTACTGAGAAACAAGGGGCAGGCACAAGATTGTGTTGGAGTTTCTCCCCTTCTGTTTAGGAGCGCCACACCTAGAAAAGTGCTTTTCCTCCTAAAAAGTCCCTGGGCCAAGCCCTCCTTTTGGAAGAAACTCCCCAGATATCTATTATGTGTAGATTATTTTTAGACCACTGGGGAGCAGAGTTTGCGTGGAGGGCAAGAATGTATGTTTATTCTAACACAGTGCCCATTGTCGAATAACACACACTTCTACTAACACAGACAGACTGACCTCTAGGGAAACTTAGATATGGACTTCCTGACAGGTCAATGTTTGAACATGGCTGATTTAGCTGGGGAAGAATCCTGGGGCAGAATCTGTCACAGATTTATACTAGGTTCTTGTACTGCACTGATAGATTTAGTTACTTCTCTTAACCAATATGACAGAATAGGGCAGAATCAGTCCCATGCCAGACAAAGCTAGCTTTTACTAGCCTTGATTAGACACCAGTGAAGTGTTAGAGAATTAGGGGTCAGATGTACGACCATTCCATTTTGTGAGTCGCAAATTGTGACGTTTTCCAACTTGCAATTTGCAGCTCGCAAAATGGAATGTACAACAGTGTCTCAGACACTGTTTGCAATTCTTAATGGGTCGCTAAAGACTTACATCATTAATATATCAATCAATCACAAGCTTTATTTCGACATAAAAGTCATAAAAGCATCATAGGACAATAATAACATGGCTAATAGAATTGATAAAAATAAAAAATACATTAATAGATATACACTCGCTCATCCTTGATTTTGATTAAAAAACAGGGAGCATTACATCATTTTGTTTATAAACAGTACCATGCAAGGGGAGAGCTCACGAGTTAAAAAGAATAAAAAGCTCGTGCATAAAACATTTTGAAAAAGATACTATTAAAACATTAAGATCTTGTCTATCAGTACATGAAGGCTATGACTTTCTCGCAAGCGCTTTCCATCGAATCTGCCATGCCTGCCCCAAATACTTCGCTATACAACAAGATAAAAAAGGTCTGGGATCTGCCTTAAGTATACGGAGTGCAACTTGGTGCTCCCGTGTACCAAGTTGTCGACAAATCGGACTCAGCCATTTTCTCCGTACTGTTTTGTAAGCTGGACAAACGAACAATAAATGGGCAATACTTTCCACAGGGGCTTGGCAGCTGGGACAATGTTTTCCATTGGCGGCGGACCATTTTGCTATCACATCTCCCACTGGTAAGGAGCCAAACCTAAAATGCATGTAGAGGATTCTATCTCTGGGTACTGTAATCAGATCAAGGTAAGGCTCATAATATCTACACTGTTTGTGATAATAAAACTCAGTTGACAGTCTACCCACATCAGATCTACTGATCGCACATTGGTCCACCCATTCCCAATACAAACGTTTGAGGTCTTCTCTCCTTGGAGGATCCTGGCTGGTCCAGCAATCACAAAGCCCAATTGCAGATAACATTTTCTTTATATCGCCTAGCCAACCTACTTTCCCCCCAGTGTCGAGGCTAATAACCTCAGTGAGGGCCTCTGCATAGGGAGAAAGCTCAGGGGTCCTCCTAATGCGGGCCCAAAAGAGCAGGGGACGCAGCCTAGCTACGTCACTAATTGACCGCCTGCCCATATCCATTAGTAGCGGCGTGAGGGGAATATATTTTGGTGCTGTGACTAGATCTCTTAAAAATTTATATTCCGATCTCCGGAGCTCGTCAAGATTGTCAAACCCCCAAACCTCAGCTCCGTAGAGAGAGGCGCTGACAGCCTTGGCGCCATATATCTGGAGAGCTGGAGCAACAGGCCTAGTGTGGGAGAGACGATGTTCTCTTGCTATTGCACCAGCCAGACGTTTGTGGGCCATCAACATCTTACCTAGGTGGGGTTTCCATGACATTTTGTCAGAGAATCTTACACCAAGGTAATCAAAAGAAGCAACCTTTTCAAGGGGAATCCCACCCAGGAGAGGACCATTCCTACATGTTCTATGGGGGTTGAAAGCCATAAATTTGGTTTTATTGGCGTTTATAACCAGGCCCCGGTTCTCACAAAATAAATGGAATCTATCAGTTAGGCGCTGCAACCCAGCTGGGGTCTTAGATATCAACAACGTATCGTCCGCAAACAACAGGGTTGGTATCTTTTTGCCCCCCAGGACAGGAGAATCTGCCGGCTCCTCCAAAAGAAAATCCACAACTCCATTCACATATAGGGAGAGTGTTGGTGCCAAGACGCATCCCTGCCTTACTCCTCTCTTGACAGGGATGCGCTCTGTGAGTTGACCCTGCTCACCCCACCTAACCTGGGCAAAAGTTCCCTCGTGCAGCCGAACTAATAAATTAAGAACAAAATGAGGTATGCCCATCTCACCAAGCAAGACCCATAACCTAGATCTAGGAACCAGATCAAAGGCAGTCTTTAAATCAATGAATGCTAAATACAGACTGCCTCCGCCTATCACCACGACCTTCCAATATATTAGGAGGAATCTGAATACCTGGTCCATTGTCCCTGTCTTTGATCTGAAGCCTGCCTGAAATTGTGAAAGGATATCCCCATCCTCAGTCCAAGTCTGTATCCTGTGCAGTAGCATCCGACCAAGGACCTTCTGCACAGCATCAATCAGACTTATAGGTCTGTAGTTAGCAGGGTCATCTCTTGCTCCCTTTTTGTGTATAGGGACTATTTCTGCAGATTTCCAAGACAGCGGGACTGGTGCTCCCTCGGCTATGGCATTTGTTAGCAGAAAGATGTAACGTGCCCATTGGGTGGAATCAGCCAAAAATAGATCACCGGGCAGGCCATCCGGGCCTGCAGCTTTCGCTGGGACTATTTTGTTAATTGCAGCTTCTACCTCCAAAATTGTAAAATGCTCCTCCTCATGCGGGTGCCCGGAATACTCAACTACTTCCCCTCTTGAGTATCCTCTTCAACAGAATAAAGCCCTTTAAAGTGATCAAACCAAACTTGGCTAGTGATGTAATTCGGGGTGGGCATGAACCTGACCTACTACCCCATGTGACCAGTTTCCAGAAAAGGTTGTTATCCTTGGATGTGCATGCATCTATTAGTTGCTCCCATCTTAATGTGTCCCAAGATGCCTTTGCCTCTCGCTGAGCCACTTTATAAGAATTTCTTGCGATTTTAGTTTGTAATTTATCTTTCCCCTTAATCGCCTTGATTAGAGCAGACCTTTTTTCCCTACATTCTTTATTAAACCAAGAATATGGGTCCCTAAAAGAGTCACAAGATTTTTCTTTTTGAATTGGGGTCTGGAAATATGCCATAATCTGAGAGAATGTGTGCTCATGAACCCTGGCTGCAACTAAGGAGCTTGTTACAGTATGTACCGCAGCTTGAAGCTTAGCCGTGCCAGAAGCTAGCTCTTGCCTTATGCCATTCAACTTCCCCTCATTTAGTGCTACCCTTTTCCACTTCAGGGTCCTTTTGCAATTTGACTGCACAATCTCTCTAGTAACTACCTGAAGATGGATATTCTGTGCACAGCAATCTGCTTCCCAGAGCGGTTTCAGAGATAAGCACAGGGGATTGTGGTCGCTTTCTGTAGTAGAGCCTACTAGCATATCAATCAAATACCCCCATAGCCTAATATCGAGGAGAATGTAATCGATCCGAGATGGGCAACTAGCCCTATTATAAGTGTTAGCCCCACGCTTGTCAGAAAGAGACCTACCATTAATTGCTCTTAGGCCATATTCCATAGTAATGGAATTCAATTGGAGAGCCTGCTGAGTCCATCTTTTAATTGGGGGGAGATCAAGCTGAGGTATTGCCCACCTAACATCTTGAGGTTCAATATCCATCAAGTCCTCTGTAGCCAGGGGTTCGTAAGTGCAATTAAAGTCGCCTGCAACTATTATTCTTGCAAGTGGTGAACATTTATCTAGACAATCCTCTAAAGCAGAAATTATATTCGAAGGCCTGCCATAGTTTGTCCCTCTTGCATAAACATTAAAAAGTTCAATTTGACTACCACCCCTTAAACCCCTTATACTGAGCCAAAGAATATCTGGACTAAGGCTTGGCTGGGGAACAACTCGACAATCGAGAGCAACGCTCATCCAAACAATCAAACCCCCTGAAGGGCGACCTCTTCCAACCGATATCGCAGGGATAAAATGACAGGTGTAGCCAGGTTTATGTAGGGGAACCAGACTCCATGTCTCCTGGAAAATACAAATGTCAAAGTTCCCTACAAAATCATTCCAATGAGGAAGAGGAAGTTTGCTATTCAATCCCGCCACATTCCAAGATACGACCTTCAATTGATGGCTCAGCATAGGGGCTATACATTGTGAGAAGGTAGAAGTATTTTCTGGAAAAGAAACTAGAGATGAAACTGGAGATGGCAAGTCTAAAATAATATAAATGAGGTAGGTTGCAATTTGCAACCCCTTAGGAATCTCACATATCACATGGATGGTGGCCTGCTGGAAACAGCAGACCACCATGTCTGTGTTTGCTTTTTAAAATAAAGCAACTTTTTAAAAAAAATGCAGACTGTTTTCCTTAAAGGAAAACGGGATGCATTTAAAAGAAAAAAATTAAAAGTTTTCTCTTCATTTCTTAAGGGCAGGCAGTGGCCCGTGGGACCAGCGCCTGCTCTTAAAAAATATTTTCGCATGCATTCACCAAGGGGTCGCATTTGTGGTCGCAAAACAAATGTACATACCAGTGCGAGTCGCTATTAGGAAGGGATGCCCTTGGCACGCTGCTAACCCTATTTTCCGAGTCGGATAATAGGTTACTGAATCTCAAAATAGGGTTTTTACATAGCACAACCCTTTTTAGCGATTGCAAATGGCCAGATATCCTGTTTGCGACCGCTAAAGCGGGACGTACATCTAGCCCTAGGTGATTTTAGTCATTTGAGGATTTACATATAGTGTAATATAGTGTGACAGTGTGTGAGCAAGCTGTATCTTCCTAGCATAGGCACCAATTTGTTAGCAAATTGACATATGTCAGGAATTCACATTCCAGCAGCATTGTGGTTTGACCCTCTTCCCCAGCCTATCAGATATACCATCCAGTTGTTCCAATTTCCTATAGACTAGTGTGCCTCTGCATGAATGCACGTCAACAGTGCAGCCAACAGTCTGTGTTCATAGGTTGAGTCATCATGAATACCTCATATTCCTCAGGAAGAAAGGAGAACAGAAGAGGTACAGGGAATACTGGGGCCTAAACCCCGGAGGAGGCTTTATTCCTTATTATGCATGCATGAACACACTATTTACAGACTTAAGGAGGTATTTTTTGGAACCTAATTTGTCAATGAATGATGTCCCTTTTCATTTGTAGTATTGAGGCTTTGAGTTTGATATTTTCTCATCTGTATTGTGTACTTCCTCAAAGTTGTGGTTTTTGTTATTGTGGAACATTGCTGGTAGCTATGATTAGTTGTGTAAATGCAGTTTAACCAGGGCTCCGATGAGTGGTGAGCTCACTCTGTGTATTGCTGTCTTTATCTCCCCAATCAGAGATCGTATGAAGGTCAATTTTTCTTTCATGAGTTGATGCTCATGGCACTCTTGCTATGACACTATTTCATTCAGTTGGAAGTAGGAGAAAGAGCAGTGAGAGTTATGCACTCTAAGAGCAGACAAACATAAACTAAGAAGTGAAGTGAGGGAGTTGAAAAACTAGGGGATGAGTAACAAAAAAGCTAGGCATGCCCGTCAAGAACAAATTAGAGAAGGACAGCTACAGCATAGAGAGGCGATGTAAGAAACACCGATGTGTAGTGAGAGTGGCGACAGAGAACTGCCACAGTCAAGAATTCCCATGTAGTATTAATATGCATGTGATATTAAAAGGAAAAATAGTCCTCTCACATCAGAAGTAAAAGTATACTACACATCTAATCAAAAAGCGTGATGAAAGGCTATGCGCTGTGGGTGGGACAAATACAGACTAGGACGTAAAACCATCAAATCAGAAGTAGAAGATAAAAAAAAATTCAATGATGAGCTAGAGCAAAACCTAAAGCCCACTCTGAAGTACTGGATGCACTCCTGCCTGCAACACACCACAAAAAATGCCATTGTGTCCATGCTGCTAGTCCGTCTCTGAAAATGCATCACTGGGCATAGGCCATTGCTTCACCTACCAGGCTAAAAGAGAACACATTTTCTTACTTGGTTCCATTTTCTTCAAGGAATTTATTAAATCTTGGCCTTTTGAACCAGTTCTCAATTAGGATTACAAGGCACATGCACAGTAAGCCTGATTTAGAAGCTCCATCAATTCTCTGAGTTAAAGGTTCTTGAGATACAAGAAAGCAATGTTATTTTTGTTTGTTACAGTAAATCATAAGTGCTCATCTCTGCTGTTCATTCAGTTAATGAATCCCTGTATGGAATCCCAATTACCCACCAAAAACCATTACTATATTTTTGATGGTCACTGTTTACACCTTGTAGCGTAATATGTTTTACATGTCCAGCACCTGCAACATATTGCATGCAGTAGCTGATGTGCTTCACCCATTAGTCCCCAAAAGTGTGAGAGGATATCTGTCTAGAAGAGCATTAGGGCTACCATGATGAGCTACACATGGTTTGCTGTCATTGCGTGAGTGTGCTGATATTTTGGTGGAAGTAATACATTAATATATATCATTGCAGGTTCAATACTAAATAACTTGTTGTGTTATAGCACCTGGCAAAAAGGTCCTGAAGAAAGCTTTGGACCAAAGCATGTAGACCCAACAGGACAGTGAGGAAGGAGTCATAATCACTACATAGCTCTCCCATTCATTCAGTTTTTTTAACCTTGTATAGGGCTAGTTTCAGCATTGTCACTAATAAAAATGAATATGACTTGCTTACCTTAATACAATTTGAACAATTCAAGATTCCGACTCATAGTTCAAGATTCAGACTCTTGTTTCGCTTCCACCTAATTTCCTCATACACAAATTTGCAAGAGCTCTGGATGAGCTCGCATTGCACCAGAATAGTGCTGGTTTGGGATCAAGCCTGGTGATGAAGCATGCTACCTCAAGTGGGTGAGGGGTTACATCCTTTTTTAAAAGATTACGTAAGGTCTCTGTTCAGTCATCAGTCCATTCAATTAGCTATCTAATACAATGTAAATAGCTTTTCTGAAGAAACTTGTACAATATCAAAGAAACACTTGGACCATGGGAACACTGAGAATGATTCCAAATGTGCCAATGTATACCAGACATCTTTGTATGTATTACCATCATAGAAGACCTGGGATGACCTGCTCATCACCCTTGATAACTATATCTCCTAAACTGCAATACGGAGTACAACAGTGATCCTCCACCTCACGTTTGCTGATCAATATCTACATGCTCCCTGTGGCACATATACTCGATCTGTATAAGAGATATTTTCAAAAGTATGCAGATGAGCTCAAGATTCCCATCAATCTGGAAAATAACAAGGAGAAATTGTTTATCATTATCAAGTAACTCAGGCACACACACAACTTGATCAAAGATAGATTTCTCTACTTAAATTGAGTTAAAACAGAAAACATAATCTTAGCTCCTTTTCAATTGCCCATCATTTTACCCCTACACCAGTACGGAACCGGTAGATCACCTTTGATTCAAATTTCACATTCATCCTGCATATAAACGTGGTTGTGAAGGACACTAACTTTCAACTTTCACTCATATGGAAAACGCACTTACTCTTCCAGCAAGCTCTGATGGTAGAATAGATGAACTGTCACAATCTGATTCATATCAGCCTTCAAAAAGTCTTATCACCAAGCTTTGAAAAGTTGTGAATTGGATGGCTAGAATTTGCTTGCATTCATGACAGATGTGACCACCTTAAAGCATCTCTGAAGGGACTCTATTGGCTTCCAGTGGAGTATATGATGAAATATAAGTTCCTCTGTATTGTGCACAGAGTCCACAGCGGAAAATTCCCTCACTATGCACAAAATCTGACTCCAAAATGTATCCTATCCAGGAACTTACTAATGAACTGTTTCCATCTGATTTGACAACTCTCTTTAAAAATAACTAAATATTGAGGAGATCTTTATGGATTCAAGCTTAAAGACTCTAAAGCACGCTTAGCATACCACTCTGATATGTCACCAGTTTCCTAAATACAGTGTATTCTTGAAAACTAAATTATTCAGATCAAATTTCGATTAGGTATCTACCTCATCCAGGGGAGCAACCAAAGAATGCCAGATGTATGATCTGTTCTTTCACCAGAGTAATAAAGCATGAGCAGTTTTGTCACAGAAAGACCCCAACATACATTAAAACGTGCCCTAAAACCCACTACCAAATATGAACAGTATTGAGATAACTTGCCGTTACAATAGAACAACAAAGAAAAATCAAGAGTGAAAGAAAAAACTTAATTCACATATGCAAGTAAAGAAACCCTACCATGACTCAAAGACACTGCTGCAATGTTCAGGTAGCGCAACAATAATCGAAAGCCTACAAGAAAATAAGGACAAACATTGTATTGGTAGAAACTGAAAGCTAAGTTATGCCTCCCACCTAGACAGCTAGCTACAAAGTTTGAAATAACATTCACCAAGCACAACACTGATATTCTTCTAAATATGGGGTCTATTACGATGGAGGTCGGATGTCCACCGCCGGGCCGAAGGTGGAGCCCGCCGGACCGGCGGTGGGCATCCGCCTGCGATCGCAAACAAGAAAACCGCCGGTCAAATTTGGATGGCGGTGGTGACCGCGGCGGTGAGAAATTCCGACCGCCGCTTTTCCGCCGGTTGCCATCCGCACTCCTGCCTGGCGGACGGAGTAGGACCGGGATAATGGTGGCGGTGCAGAGCAGGCTCCGCCGGCAGGATTATGATGCCGGCGGTAGCCAGCCTTTCCTCAGCGGTCAAACCGCCATGGAAAGGCATGCGGAGATTGTCTTCCGGGGGCCCGTTGCGGGTCCCCGTAGTTTTGGGGGGGTGTGGGTGCACTGGGGGGTACCCATGGTCCCCCCCTACATTTCCCTGTACCAGGTGGCAGGCACTGTGCAGTGCCTGCCACGCAGTGCAGGGAAATGCAGGACATGCTCCTTTGGACATCATGGCAGTGCTGCGGGCAGCAGCAACTGCCGCAATGTTAAGGCCCGCGATCTGACCGCCGTGGTCGGATTTCGACCGTGGGTCATCATAATTCGACCGGCGGTGATGTCGCGGTCCATGCGGGCGGTCTTTTCCCGCTACCATGGCGGTCGGGGAGGTTTTCCGACCGCCATCGTAATAGGCCCCCATGTTTAGAAATAAACAGATATAATTCCAATAAAAATAGTAACTACGTATAATAGGGAAAGGTATCATGCTACTCATGGGACAAAGGCAAAAATACAGCACAAGAGACTTGAGACAGATGTTTATGGCAGACAATGGCAAATGGGATACTTGGCCACCCACTTGCTGCACATACTGCAAATACATAAAAAAGGTGTACAACAAATATTCTACATGCACTGGAAATGTAAGTAGTGGTAGCCACTCTGTAGTTCTGGTTGGATTTCCAGAGAAAGGAATTCCTCAGATTTTTGCTCGCTATTAACTTTGCCCTCATTTGACGAATATCCACACGGGTTTTGCAGACCTATTCCTTTTTCTACATTGGCCGATGATCCAAAACTTCGTGGTGATTAATTAGGAGGGTGCAAAGACAAAAGGGGGGGTCCCAAATGTTTTTTCAAACAAGGCCTTTTTCCAGAAACGGCTGAAATTTGATAGGACGATAGATTATGGTGTGGAAAGGATCCTTTTTGCTATTTCATGAAAATCTGTTCAGTAGCATAGTGAGATATTGGGCTGCAGTGCACCGCAGTACATGCCGATGACAAGGAAATATATGATTCACTAATGGCTGCCTTTACAAAAGTAAAAGGCAAGCATGATGTTTTCTTCACAATTTGGCTGTGTTCTGGATTAGTGCCTTAGATATAGGTAAGTAGTAGATTTTATTTTTTAAAACTACTTATCAATACCTCATTAAAGTGGCAATAGGTAAGGGAAATTATTTATATATTTCTATGTATTTTTAAAAAAGGTCATGGAATACCACAGCACTACCTGAGAAGCAAAAATTAAAAATACAATTTACTACACTATATTTCACAAATATAGTGTACTAGAGTTTATTTTCAATTTTTTCCTGTTTATTTTTCTTTAAAAAGTTTACGGAGTACCGCAGTATTACCTAGAAAGTACAACGTTACTTAAACAAATTAAAAAAATATATATATATAAAAAAAATTACAAAAAGCACTACTGCATTATATTTAGGGTGAATTTGGTGAAGTGCAATGATTTGTTAATTTTTTACATATTTTAAAATTTTACACTTAGGGCCAGATTCCTATGCGGTTTGGAAATCTTCCCGACCGAATCGGTTTGGGAATGGTTTCTGACTGACTCGGATCGGGAGAGTCCTACCGAACGATTACGATGCATCCGGATCCTTCCAGATAAAATTTGGTTGGACTCCCACTGACTTCAATAGGAGCCTATGTTCTGACCGAATGCATAGGCTTCCATTGAAGAAAGGGGTGGCTGGAGAAAATTGGGTACCCTGTGGCGGGCACCCCCTGGTGCCTGCCACACTGTGTATGGCTGGTAAGGGGGGACCCATGGGTACCCTGTGGCGGGCCCGATTGGGAAGGCTCCGGAAGCATGGGGGCCCGCTACAAGCCCCCAAAATCTCGTAATCGGTCGTTCGGAAACATGGCCTGTAGAGACATACAATTCTGCTCCATATGGCTTGGTCATTCCGAATGCCGTCGGGCTCGGATTGGGATATTCCTAACGCCTAACTCGCATCATACTCGGTCAATCGGAAACCTTTGCGATTCGGGGGCCGATTACGATGCTGGACAGACCTGAGTCCATCCGTCATTGTTCTGGAACCCTGTTCGGTCGCAATCCTATACTTTGCTATGAGAGCATGCATTTCGAACAAAATGCATGCTCTCATAGCAAAGAGCAGGGGTGCAGTTCATCCCTGCCACCGGGTGCAGGGGTCAACCGCCATTCGGCGTCCTTACACCCATGGGGGCCCTGCTGGGGACCCCCAAAGCTGTTTCCCAATGCCTTTTTGTGCCGGAAAGGCCGGCACAAAAAGGCAGTGGAAAACTGCCATCATAATCCCTCGGCCGGAAAGAGCTGGCCCGTCATAAGCCATTCGGTAGACTGATTCGGATTCCCTTCCGACCGAGCCCATCGAAATGGCTCGGTCGGAAGGTAATCCGAATCGGTGATTATGATGCGGGCAGGAGGGCTCTGACCGACGGTCGGAGCCCTTCCTGTCTACATTGTAATCGGGCCCTCGGTCGGAAAGACACGTTCCCGATCCGTTTCGAATGGAGCAAATGCCGTTAGGAGGCCTTCCAAACCGCATCAGAATCGGGCCCTTAGTCTGCATTCTGGGGTCGCAGGGGAAATATATGGTAGTACAGTGCACTTAGAAACATTATTTTTTAAAATTTAAAATTTAAAAAACACTGTTCTACACTATATTTACCATTAAAACCCAGAACGCAGGCTAAATGCGGTCTAAACAATATGGTAGTACTGTGGTACTCCACCAACATTTTAAAAATATATAAAGTATTAAAACAAATTTTACTTTCCTTTACACACTTATATTAACTGACTCTTCCCTTCCTATACATTTATAAAACAGTGGGATACTATATTTAAATTTAAAAACTACAACACTGCCCAAGTGAGGTCTAAATAATATGGCTGACTTTGACATTTGTAAGGGCAGTCATTAGCCAATCATCTATTATTTTGTCACCAGCATGTACCAAGGTATACTGCTACATTTCTGCGGTATACCACAACCCAATATATCACTACTTTTTTGTGCCTTATGGGCCTGTTTCACAATGGTAAGCTTACACTTTTGTGTAAGTTTACCATTGTTTGCTACTCACAAAGGCATTTTACTCCCAGTATTTTTACGACTGCGGATTCTCCACACATTAAAATACAGGACTATCCTATATTTTTATGTTTGCAGACTCCGCAGTCATAAAGAGACTACTCATAAAATAACTCTGTGAATAGCAAACAATTGAAAAACTTCCACCAAATTGTAATTTTACCTTTTCTGAATCACTTTATATAACTTTAAAACTATTTAAAACATTTAGATCGCCTACTGAAAAGACCCTTTGCACCCCATAATCTATATTTCTGACACATTTCATTGAAATACATTCAGCCCTTTTCACACTATGTCTCTTTTAACAATACTCTACAACTCGAGATGCCACTCCACTTCACTGTAGGGCTTGGCACTCTACTCTACGACAATCTACTCTACTCCATGACACTCCACACCACTCAACTCTACGACACACCAGTCTACTCTACAACATACCACTCCAGTATACCACACGCCACTCCACTACATGCCACTCCACTCTATGACACTCCATGCCATTCTACTCTACGACAAGCCACCTCACTCTACAATACGACACTCCACTCTAACACAAGGGACTCCGCTCTATGACATGCCACTCCACTGTATGCCACTCAACTCTACGACATCACAGCTCACTCTACGCTACTCCACTGTATGACCCTGTACTCTAAGACACTGTACCACACACTGCACTATCACATGCCACTCTACTCTACTGTATGACACGCACCTCCAATGGACAACACACCACATCACTCTATGAAATTCCACTTCACTATATGACACTTCATGCCTCTCCACACTCTGACATGCCACTGCACTCTACAACATGCCACTCCAGTCTACCCCACTCCACTCTACTACATCCGACTTCACTCTACACCACTCCAATTTATGCCCCTCCACTGTACGACACATCACTCTATGACACACCACGCCACTACTACACAACACACCAGTCCACTCTATGAAACCCCACTCCAATCTATGACATGCCACTCCATTCTACAACATGCCACTCCACTCTAGGACACTCCACTCTGCGACACTTACTCCACTCTAGGACACTCTACTGCCCTTTACTCCACTCTACAATGCTCTACAGAACTCCCTCAATGCCACTCCATGCCACTTTACTCCGCTCTACTGTATGACACAGTACTGCACTATACTCCACTGTACTACACTATTCCACTTAATACACGCCACTCTACACCCCTGTATACCAATCCACTCTACAAAACTCTAACACAGTCTACAACATACCACTCCACTCAATGCCACTCCACTATACAACAATCTACTTCACTCTGTGCCCCTCCACTGAACACCGCTGTACTCCACTCTATGCCACTGTACGCCACTGCACTGTATGACACGCAAGTTCAATTTATGACATGTGACTCAACTCTATGACACTCCACTCTACTTCATTCTACGACACTCCACACCACTCCACTCTACAGTACAACACTAACTTGTACACCACTCCACTCTATGCCACACTGGTGCACGCCACTCCACTCTACACCAGTCCACTCTAAGCCACTCCAATCTACACCACAACACTGTACGCCACAACACTCTATGCCATGACACTCTATGGCCTGACACTCTACCTCATGACACTCTACACCATGACACTTCATGACATAGCACAGTGCAACATTCCTCTCTACACCACTCAAATGTTTGCGACTCTGCTGTACTCAATTTAACGCCACTTGACTCCACCATCATTATCATAACTTTATTATTGATCACAAAGATCTTAAAAAGTGCGTTGCAACCTAATGCAAGAATACATACAGTTAACTCCACTCTATCACTCACCACTCCACTGTATCATATGGCACTGCACAGTATGACACTCCACTCCACTTTATGACACTTCACAGCACTGTACCCTGCGACATGCCACTCCGCTTTATGGCACAGCACTCCACGCTATGAATGCTACTTCACTCTATGGCACTCCACTTTGTGCCCCTCCACTCCAAAACACTCAATGACACGCTACTCTATGACAAACGTCTCCACTCTACTCTATGACACACCACTACACTCTACCCACTGTATACCATTCTGCACTACCCAGCTCCACTTTATACCACTCTACTCTACGCAACCCCACTCCAAGTCTCTCCACTGTATGCTATGACACTGTACGCCACAACACTGTAACCCACAACACTCTACGTCACAACACTGAATGCCACAACACTCTATGACACAACACTCTACAACACTCCTCTCTATGGCACTCCACTGTACTCCTCTCCATGCCACTCTATGACAATGTAGTCCAGTCTACAACTCTCTATGCAGCTCCCACTACACCACTCCATGTCACTTTACTCCACTCTACTGTGTGACACACTACTCCACTCCACTACTCCACTCTGTTTTACTCCACTTGAACACACTGTGCAATACGCCACTCTATGACAGACCAATCCACTCTACTGCACTCTACGCCACTCCACTCTACAACAGTCTACTCCACTCTATGCCCCTCCACTCTATGCCAATGTACTCCACTTTACAACACTGTGCGACATGCCACTACACTCCACTCTACAACATGCCACTCCACTCTATGACACACCACTCCAGTCGAAGATCTGCCACTGCACTCCATCACTCCACTATATGCCCTTCCACTCTAAGACATTCTTCAAAATGCAACTCTATGATACGCCACTCTAGTTGACTCTACTCCAGTGTATGCCTCTCCACCATACAACATACTACAACACTCTATGCCACTCTACAACATTGTACTCTACAACACTCTCCGCAACTTCATGTATGCCATGCCACGCCATGCCATGCAGCTTTACTCCACTGTACTCTATAGCGCACTGCTGCACTATACTCCACTGTGGCACAGTGTTTTACAGTTGTGTAGAGTGGCATGGCATACACTACTCCACTGTATGCAGTGCCACTCTATACACTGTATACTAAACCACTGTACAACACTTTATGCCACACCACTCTAACACACTGTACAACACACCACTTCACTCTACAAAACTCCGCTCCACGACACTCCACACCACTTCACTCTATTACATGCCACTCCATTCTATGAAATACCACTCAACTGTACACTACTCCACTCTATACCACTCCAGTTTATACCACTCCACTATATGCCACTCCACTCTACACTACTCCACTCTACACAACAACACTCTACTCCACGGCACTCTACACTTTGACACTCTGTGCCACAACACTCTACACCACGACAGTCTATGCCACGTCAGTCTACATCATGACATTCAATAGCACAACGCTGTATAACACTTCACTCTACGCCACTCAACTGTATGTAACTCCACTGTGCTCAATTTAACAACAAGCCACTCTACTTTACTACACGCCACTCCACTCCACTTTACCATATCCCACTGCACTGTGCAACACTCCATGCCAGTGTACTCTGGGATATGCCACTTCACTGTAAGACACACCACTCCACTCTATGACATGCCACATCACTCAACAGTATTCCAGTTTACGTGCCACCACACTAAGACACTCAATGACACGCCACTCTGTAACACACTGCTCCACTCTACTCTATGACACACTGCTACACTGTACACCAGTCCACTCCATGCCTCTCCATTTTACTCTATGACAGTATACGCTACAACACTGTATGCCACGACACTCTACGATACAATACTTTACAACACTGCACTCTATGGTACTCCATTCTATGCCACTCCACTCTATACCTCTCAACTCTATGACTCTGTACTCCATTCTATGCCACTCTACGAAACTGGACTCCAGTCTATACCACCATATACAACTCCCTCCATGCTACTCCATGCCTCTTTACTCCACTCTACTGTATGACACACTACTCCACTCTACTCTACTACTCCACTCTATGCCACTCCACTCTAAGCCACTCCTCTCTAACACACTGTACAACATGTCACTTTATGACACACACCTGCCACTCTAATTTATGGCATGCCATTCCACTTTATGACATTCCACTTTACTCTGCTACACTACACTACACTCTCCAACAGTCCAGGCCAATCTAATCTATGAGACGCCTCTCCACTGTATGACATGCCATTCTACTCTATGCCGCTACAGTCTACGCCCTTGCACACTAAAACACTCTACGAGAAGGGCCTCTATGACACGCCACTCCACTGTACTCTACAGCACACCACTCCACTGTACTACACACCACACCACTTCACTCTATGACACTTTACTACACTGTACTCTACAGCACTCCACTCTACTCCAGTCTATGGCACTCTACTGTACAACACTACACTGTACAACACTCTCCTCCACTGTACTATACACTCAACGTAATGACACCCCACTCAACCACACTCTACTCTATGTTTTGAATCACATTTTTATTAAAAAAAACAATGAAATGCAATGAAAAAAATAAAGGTTAAAGCTTATTTATAGTTAAGAAAACTTTATTTATTCCTTCTACACAAACCCAACTTAAACTACACAAACATTATAAATTTGAAAGTGATAGTTATAGCTTAAATTTATAATTTACGCACCACCTTAAAATTCTTATCTCACGCACCTCTTTACACAGTGTTGTCAACTTGATAGCCACACTACTTTAACAATAACTCTTGCTTTTACAATGTACTGCTTGTTTCCATTAATATTATATCATTTATACCATGTGAAAGAATAGCATTCATAACAAAGCGTATGACCTCTCAAATGACATATTTTGTGAGAACTCTGTGCATTATGGAGAGCCCTTCACTCTGCCCAAGAATAACTGCTCACCTTTCCTGGAACTCAAATGGCTGTCCAGAAGGATAAGGCATTTCAAAAGCCACCATCAAGGCCTTGAACACTCTGCCTCTAGGCCTTTGTTGTGTAATCCAATTCACTTCAGTTTAAAAACAGCTGAAATGTTCTATTCCAAGGTTAACAGCTGCCTTCCCTTAATTCATTCCAGTAACTCAGCTAAATCTTCACGAAGAAGATTCGGCATAGTAATGCTTTACGAATATCACATCTATGACCATAGATTAAATTGATATCTTCCATCACACTCCACGTGACTGTTAACACACTTTTACAAGGCTGCTCCAAAATCTGAGCTATTCCATAACGTCATAGCACAGAGGGGATTATAGATGAAAGCAACATTAGGAACATGTCTCATGATGCACTAGTCCTCCTATTTGCCATAACTGCATGGATATAACAAACCCCTATTTAAACTTTCATATCTAGCATTACATCTGTTTCAGAAGTATGTCCTCCAGGTTTTGTGTGAGACAAAGGCAATACCTTGCATATGAAACAGTTGAAAGACAATTGTGATGGAGTACTTGACCAAGTCTTAACTACTTGCAATTGCTGGGTCTCATTCCAATTCACTGTTTATTGTTCACTATGACACTCCAGACAGGACTCGCTATATGCAAAGCAGACATAGTTCTTCCAATAGAAACAATGATGCCCCAGACTGATCTTTGATGTCTTTGGGTCTCAGCAATGAGGTTCAGCTTGAGTCCTTTGGCACAGCAAATACGAGACCCACATCTTGGCATACCCATCGCACTAAAGGTATCACACTGAAACATAACAGTGATCATGCAACTGTCCTAGTAAACATCATGGGGTCTACTCTCGTGGGAAACCTTGTGTTTTCCTCCCACACTGGTCAAGGAGCAAAGGAAGCAGGAGAGGAAGGACCTGTGATAGACTTCTTGTCATTCCTCACTCTCTCACAGCCATCCTCCATGTTGCAAACACCATTTCATACACACTGGAGCTCGCAGTGTGCTGAGAGGAACCCTAACAACAGTTGTACCAAAGGTGATAGCAAATTATTTTCCCTTTACACAAACTTTGATGTTTGAGAACATTGTTACTGAATATGCACACAATCATCATGAACAACCACATTTAAAAAAAAAGAATTGAAAAGGGCCTCATCTGCACCAGGCACTTGTATTGTTTAAAGAACAGCTATAGGTCACAGTAATAGTAGCACAATATGCTTCTCAAAAGCAGATGCAGAGATGTTTCTTTAGGTAACCAGGAAGGAACTGTTATTCATTACTGTTAATAATCCGTTTTTGAATCTTTAATGTTGTAAACAAGTGTTTTTTTTTTATCCAAACGTAATTTGTCTTACATGTGCTTATATGTACGCATAAACACACATGCAATGGGTACCCGTTAGGCATGTTCTGCTCAGATTATCAAAACAAGTAAAGGATCAGAGCCTTACAAGAAAAAGGGTTTGCTAACAGTAATACTCAATATACAGATATATATAATATATATGTGTGTGTGTGTGTACACACACAAAAAGAAGCAGTGTTGCTGTGTTGTAGGGTTCTCTATACAGGAGCTGCGCTCAAGCTAAACTTGGGAACTACGTAGAGTTCTCCGCTTCTTTTTTCCATAATTTGTGTGGCACTATAAGCCTGAAAGGGTTTTGTTTGGACTTATACTGGGTGCTCCCTTGTGTCTGGACAAAGCTAAACTTCTCTGAAGAGCTATAATAATAGCAAAACACGAGTTAGGAGTTGCTTTTATTCATTCCAGGTTGGCTTGGATGGTATTTTACCAATCCAAAACTGTAATACTGTGACTGGAGTGGTAAAACCTTATGTTTTTTTACAGCTCGGTGTAGATGGCACTGTGCTAATCCTATGATTAAAGATTGCTGCAGAATTTGCAAAACACTTGTCCATTTCTAGCTCAGTGTGAATGCCACTGTGCTAATCCTATACTTAAAAACCTTGCTAGGAAAACGGACTTTGAGATGAGCAGATTTGAAGTTTTGCTGGTGTTCTATACAGGACCTGCTCTCCACCTAAACCTTGGAACTACCCAGAGGTCTCTGCTTCTTTTTTGTATAATTTATGGGGCACTCTAAGCCTGATAGGGATTTGTTTTGAATATAAATATATACTTTAACTTTTGTTTTCTTTCAGTAGATATATACAAAGGCTAAAATGACGCTATAGTTAGATATGCGCATAAGATCTGAGCTTATGTTAAAAAACACACTAAAAATCCACCGAAAAACAAAAAGTTAAAGGGACTTTATAGTTAAGTGTGCTAAGAAGATCTTAGTATATGTTACAAAAACCAAGAAATTCAGTGAAAAATTAACACAAAGGTTAACGTGATGTTATAGTTAAGTATGCTAAGAAGTTCTTAGCTTACATTTAATACACTGAAGAAACAAAGCTTAAAGCAATGTTATAGTTAGCTGTTGAAATAAGGTAAGAACAAATGTTTAAAAACTAAAAAAAAACTCTGCCATTCACCAGTTATAGTTTCTACAGCTAACTATAGATTGCGCCTCTGCCATGCACTGCTTATGACCTCACATTTTACAGCACTCATGACATGGTAAATGACATCATTGATAACATCATTGATCACATCTCAAAGAGCATTATTGATGATATCAGTGATAACACCATAGTCACATAAAACATGGAGCTACTGAGTGAACATGTATGGGTTGATAGCAATGAAATAGCTCAGTGGTTCTTAACCTGTGGTCTGGGGACTTCTGAGGGTCCACAAAGCCTACTCTGGGGGTCCGCAACAGCTTAGGAAATCAAATAAAATTAAAAGAATAGTAAAGTGCATATAAATGGAGAAGGAACATGTAAAAATGATGTTTTTAAAACATTCTGTAAATGTGAAGGAATTTGTAATTGGAGGCTAAAATTTAAGTTTGTATCCTCAGATTGATTTGTGGGAGTTTTGAAAGTGCATTAAACATAATATATAGTACAGACGATGTGTGGCCTCAATTGAATTTAGAAGAGCTCCAATCTTCCCATTACAATGAACATTTTGAAATTGTTATATTTATATTTGTTTGTGAATTAAATATTTTACCATTTGTGTGTTTGTTTGATGAATTCTTGTTTCTGTATTTTTGTGTATTGATTTGACGCTCAAATCATCTATAATGCTTTGGCCAGGGCCCCGTCTTCCAGTAATGACTCAGTTTGCGTCCCCGGAATCCAATGATGATTTTAAAAGGGGTCCCCAGGCTCCTGTAACGTAAGGGAAGGTCCACAGAAGTCAAAAGGTTCAGAACCACTGAAATATTGTAAACTATAGATATGAGTGTAATTGTGCATTTTAAAAGGTATATGTGTTTAAGGTGTTATGAGACAAGAAGTGCTTTGAAATCCACTCTGCACTTTCAGTGGAAACGCCTTCAAGACAGCAAGGAGGAATTGGACGCCTCCTGTCATACATGGTGTCTTCTCTTAACCTAGACATTTCCCAGTCCCAGAACTTAAGGATCGCCAAGGAATGTTTCACAGATCACTACCAGTGCTTAATTTGTAAAGAATTTAGTGCTGGGGCCCTCGACAGGAGGATACTATAGCTTGCATCAACAGTTGCCCCTGGCAGTGCTGCCAATGACCACACCAACACACTACTAATCATCACACTCTTAAGTGTGACAATTCATACTATTCCAGGGCCCCAAATCTATAGGGATGGCTTGGGAGGCATATACTAATCATTGAAAATGTAAATTGAATTAATAAACAGATGTTGTTGTGCTCCTACCTAAATTTGGCGGACACCACTACCATGTGTCAGACTGTCATAAGCCCCGGTGCTGGCAATTAAGTGCTGGTGCCGAGCACCGGAAACCACCGGCTCAAATTAAGAACTGCTGCAAACAAGGCTGCAGCAGAGAAATCACATTGCCCATGTTTAGTTCAGCTAGGTACACCACATTTTCCTTGCCCATTATTGGGTCCATGATAGAGACAGCTTCCCCTGAATGGGTACATTTGTGATGCACATTTTGTGGTGTGCAGATTGTTCCATTCTTTATTAAATCTGGCACTTTACTAAAAAATAAATGAATGTTCCGTATTTCCAAGCTCTGCACCCAACCCGAAGAACCTCCATTGCATGCATTTCAAGCAGCTGTTTCCAATGCAGGTTGTTTTAGTTGACGCATTGATCATTCTGATGAAAATCAATAATAGTAATGTACATCATCATAGCGAGAAACAGTCAATATCGAACAGCATGAATGCTCAGCAGAGCAACGCCGTGTTCCCTAATCAACGCGCAGTAATGGCCCCCTGACAAAATTATCTTATTTCCATTTTGCAAGAGTTTTACCCACTGAGATGGGGAGAAAGAGTGAGATGTGTCTAAGAATTGATTTTCTTCTCTATTCTATCAGACTTTTGTTGAATAGGAAACTTGGCCTAGTTTCTTCCTGTTTACACAATACCCTTTCATAATCCATTATATTTCCATTTTAGAGTTTTTAAAAAATATGGACCTGCATTATATGCTTTTAGTTTGACTTTCCAGTGCTCACTGTCATCTTTAAATATGGTTTACTTTGCTTATCCGGGTTCCATTGAAAACAAAGAACAATATTAAGCTGATTTTATACCCTGGTGCTGGCAGCTTCTTCTGTTCCCCAAATGGTGTTGATCATGTAAATCAGAGATAAAGCACAAGCACCAAATCAGAGACAAAATGAGAATGGCAAGTGCACGACGCAAACCTTACGCTGGGAACAAATAGGAAGCAACATCAAGAGCATGACTCCAACCTCGGAGGGGAAAAATACCATCTTTCGATGATAGCCATCCCAAATGATTAATGCTGCAATACCGCTGTGGTAAAATTACTGACAGCTATAAATGCATTAAAACCAACTATCCAACTACAAGACATAATGCTTTTTAAAATGTGTAATGTACCTAAATATCGTTTTCAGAATATCATCATATAGTGTCCTACATATCGTTTACAAAAATATTGTCCTATTGGAAGTATTATTAGAAAATCTACACCTGCATCAATATTATTTTTGTACAATAATTTAGGGTTAAATTTTAGTTCAAGCAATATTTGTGCATACAATATTCTTCCTTAGAACCCTAAGCATGGTAGTATTTTATAAATAAATATTAGATTGTCTCTGAGCTGGTCTTTAGTAGTGCCCGACCACAACCAGCAGTGGCGTTCCGAAATGTGGACTATATTCCAGGCTGCTCCTGCAGACTTTGCCTTCACTAGTGTAACCAAGCACTATCAAATTTGGGAATGCTGGTGTTCCACACTGGTTACTAAGTGTGTGACTGAATGTTTGCCTCCTTGACTCTTTCGGTAGATGTGGATTAGCTGCCATGTCTAGGATGTCAGGAAAGGGAGATACTGTGTCTAAAAATATAAAGCTATCCCCAGTTTAATGTTAGGGCACTTCTATCTCTTAACATGTGGATATATAGCAACCTGAGTATCCAAGCTACTACGGGCAGTTACTCAATGCTTAGGCAACCCAAGCTTGATGGATAAGATGGCGACAAGACCCATAACCATAGAGCCAACAGAGCAAGTTGGACATCCCTCCTGGCAGGGGGTAAACAGGAATCAGCTGGGCTGAGACTCTGACAACAGCTCGTATGCGCTCTTATGAGTCTGTGACAAGCAATCTTTCAGCTTTGCCACCTGTTCCCAAAGCATCTAGTGCTTTATTGTGCATCCTTTTGAGTCTCTGAATCCATTCTGGCTCCAGTAGTGTAATTATTTATTATAGGACTGGACATAATAATATGAATCACACACTATCAGTGTGGGGAATCCAGGATCCATATTCTCTAGTGCCAGAATTAGAGCGCTATGTTCAGACAACTGTGCAATGCAGTCATCAAGTGACTGCGTGTAGGTTTTCTCAGAATGGAATTCTTCATCCTGCATGCGCCATTTTATGACAGCTCATGCTGCTGAATATTGGTGCTTTGTCCCTCTGGCAGGCTGGGCAGAACCATCAGTATATATGATATAATCGTACTGATCTAGAGGCATTATTTAATTAGGCAGAGAATATTCATGTTCGTATTGCAGAAAGGCTTGTGCTTGTAGGATAGAGTTAAATCTGTAGTCTACATCTGCTGCGGTGAGTGAGTTAGCCCATTGTATCCAAGGTGGATGTAATGCTTTTGCATTTGGAATGCTGAACTTTGTGACAGGCTCTAAGGTCGGCACTGAGGTCACAACAATTAATTGTTTCCCCTGAGCCAGTGCTCTCTTCCTCACCACAGCAGTCTGTACTGCTGTGAGTATTTTTTCTGCCGGTGCAAAACGCATTTTGAGATTGGTGTATAAATGCAATTTATGTCCAATTAGTACAGTTTCACCTTCATCGAATGTAACATAGGTGTACCGTGATGCCCCTACAATTACGTGGATTGCCAGGTTTGTTGTGTTTACATGTGATCAGTAAGTGTTTTGAAGCTAGCATGTCAGCTTGTACTGAACGTAGTATGTTTGTATGTTCAGTGCTCCAGTGTGTGCTTGAGAAATCTGGACGAAAAAGGTCATAGAACGGTTTAACCCATTCTGAGTAATATGGAATGTATGTTCTGCCAAAATTTAGGAATCCCAATATAGATTGTAACTTCTTCAACGTAGTTGGAGGTTGAGGTTGAGGTTGTAAGAGTGCACACTTCTCTAAGAAATGTGTTGTAAGGCTTTTGCCTTCATTTGACAGCTCATATCCCAGAAACAGGACATTGAGTTGGGCAATCTTTGAATTTTTAGAGTTACATTTGTAGCCCAAGTGAGTAAATCCCAGAACTATGCGATCTACTCTTGTCAAGGGTACTGCAAGGTCATCATCCATCAAATATATGTCATCAACATAGGACAAAGCCTGGTCATCAAATTGTTGTAAAAGTTCTATTATCCAAGCTGGAAACAGCCCGAGGCTATTCTTATACCCCTGAGGCAATCGACAGAATTGCGCTGAGAACCCAGCATGGAAAATTCAGTCGCATACCTGCTTCCAGGTGCTATATTTTGACAGAGAAATTAATTTGAGATATCTAGAGTGGTTTTCTATTTTTCCCTCACCATGTTGTTCATTTGTGCTGCGCTGGGTGCGTTTCATACTGCAAATGTGCAAGTAGCTGTGTTTAAGTGTATGTAATCTAATACTAGACGATATGAATGATCTGGTTTCATTATGGGAAGCAAGGATTATTCATTGAAGAGGTGAAATTTTCTGTTACATCCTGGTATTCAAGTTGTTGGAGAATTTCCCTAATTGTTTTTTAGCCTACTTTTTAATAGGGTATTGACTTTAAGGTCGTGGGATCAACCTCAGTGGTATTTCATGATAAGGGGAACCATCATCCCACCCCACATGGTTGCGGCATAATGCAGGAGCTTGTGCTAACACCCACTCTTTGGCATGCAAATGTTTATCGTGTTCTGGAACAAGGTTGTAGAAGGCAGGATAAGTTACTGTTTGTCTGTTTGGGCAGTCCATGATGAATTCTGGTGGCCAATCCTTTTCAGCCAAGAGAATGTCATAGCTGAATCCCAAAAATAAATTTAATTGGTCTTTGTATGTGCCCCTCCATCCAGAGTTGCATTTCCCATAGGCGATGTGGAACACTTACCCTATGGTATGCAGACAGAATATCGAGTTGGAAATGTCGACTTACACAAATATCGAGTTGGAAATATTGTGACACAGAAATATCGACAGCAAGAATATCGTGGTCAAGAATATCGACTTTAAGGTAAGAAATATCATTTTATAAAAATATCGAAGTCATTAATATCATTTGCAAAAATATAGTAGTTTAAAATATCGTTTTTTTAATTAGTGTTATGTTTATAAGTAAGTACGTGATCTATTTTTTTTTTTAAAGTATTGTTTTTGTTTTTTATTATATGTGTTACATTTTTAGCAGTTATCAAATTTATTTTAATTACATTTTGTGTTTTTTAGTTCTGTAGCGGGTTGTGGGTTTATAGGGGAATAGGGTGGGAAGTAATTTAATTATAATAAATTAATGATTATTTTTTATTTAGTAATATTTATTTAATTTAGATTTTATGGTGTTAATTGTGGGAAGTAATTTATTATTAATTGGCTGTTAATTGATATTAATTAATTGATAATTAATTATGGTAATCATGTTTTTTTAGGAGTGTGTTGTGGGGTTTATAGGGGTAAAGGGTGGGAAGTAATTTAATTATCATAAATTAATGATATTTTTAAAATTATTAATACTTATTTAATTTAGATGTCATAGTGGTAATTGTAGGAAGTAATTATTAATTGGTTGTTAATTATTATTTATTAACTAATTGGTAATTAATTGTTAATTGTGTCATTTTTTTAGGAGCAGGTTGTGGGGTTTAGAGGGGTCAAGGGTGAGAAGTAATTTACTTTTAATTAATTAATAATTATTTGTTAATTAATGCTAATTAATTAATTAAAATGTAAATATGGCAATTGTGTAATTAATTTTAGATGTGAGTTGTGGGGTTTATTGTGGTAAAGGGTGGGAAGTAATTTATTTTTAATTAATTATTAAGTAGTTGTTAATTGATATTAATTTATTATTTTAAAATTAAATATGGAAATTGTGTAATGATTTTTAGTTGTGGGTTGTGGGGTTTATAGGGGTAGAGGGTGGAAAGTAATTTATGTTTAATTAATTAATAATTAGTTGATCATTAATATTAATTTATCAACTGATAATGAATTAGGGTAATTGTTTTTTTTGTGTGTGAGTTTTGGTTTTATAGGGGTAACGTTTGGGGAGTAATTCATTTTTATCTGTTTTAATGTGTTTTTTCATTAATAATATTTATTTAATTGATAGTTAATTATGTTAATTATGGAGTTACATTTTTTTTAAATTTAGATGTGTGGTGTTATAGGATAGGAAATAAAAAAGATTACATTTATGTAATACTTAATGTTTTTGTTTGTAAATAATTTCTAATTTAAAAAAAGTTATTTGTTTGGAAATTATTTTTACATTTATTTAATATAATATTTTTAGGTATTTGTCATATCTATTTAACATTATAATATGTTTCTATTTTTTACATTTTTTAAATATTTTTATATATTTTATATTTTTTTAAATATTTTGTGTTGGTGATATTTTGTTTGTTTTTAATTTTGAACTGACTGGAGTGGGAATATTCATTTTTACCCCTCTGATATCCAACACTTTCCCTAATGTTGCACTAACTGGAGTGGGAATAGTATTTTTTACCCCTCAGCTATCCAACACTTTCCCTATTGTTGCACTAACTGGAGTGGGAATAGTATGTTTTACCCCTCCACTATCCAACACTTTCCCTACTGTTGCACTCACTGGAGTTGGAATAGTAATTTTTACCCCTCCGCTATCCAACACTTTCCCTACTGTTGAACTCACTGGAGTGGGAATAGTATTTTTTACCCCTCCGCTATCCAACACTTTCCCTACTGTTGCACTCACTAGAGTGTGAATAGTAATTTTTACCCCTCCGCTATCCAACGCTTTTCCTACTGTTGCACTCACTAGAGTGTGAATAGTAATTTTTACCCCTCCGTTATCCAACGCTTTCCCTACTGTTGCACTCACTGGAGTGGGAATAGTATTTTTTACCCCTCCACTATCCAACGCTTTCCCTACTGTTGCACTCACTGGAGTGGGAATAGTATTTTTTACCCCTCCGTTATCCAACACTTTCCCTACTGCTGCACTCACTGGAGTGGGAATAGTAATTTTTATTCCTCAGCTATCCAACAGTTTCCCTACTGTTGTACTAACTGGAGTGGGAACAGTATTTTTTTACCCCTCCGCTATCCAACACTTTCTCTAGTGTTGCACTCACTGGAGTAGGAATAGTGATTTTTACCCCTCCGCTAACCAACACTTTACCTACTGTTGCACTCACTGAAGTGGAAAATTTAAGTTTAAAGACTCTTAAATAGTTTAATGTTTTAATTTATGATATAATGTTTTTTTATTAGATTTTATGTTATTCGTGTATGTATATATATATATATATATATGTATATTTATTTGAAAATTTTCATATATACAATTATAAACTAGATTAAAATTAATAGTTTATTAATTGTTTTAAAGTAAATATATATTACATTTTATATACGTATGTTTAATTTTTTTAAATTACATTTATTTGTTATATTTGTTAAAATGTATATTAAATCTAATTAATTTTTTTAAAGTTCATTTTATTATTTAATATATTTAATATTATTTTTATACATACATTAAAATCTATATTTTGTACAACTATATTTTTACATCGATATTTTTTTTCAATATTTTTGTACTGACCATTATAAATATAGGATGTCAATATTTTTGACATCGATATTTATAACTCGATATTTGTGTATGGGGATATTTTGGGGGTCGATATTCTATCAGTGAACCCCCTTGTATCTGGTGTTTCCACCTGGATATGATCACTGAGCGCTACTGCTGCCAGACAATCCATATCATGACCTCTGCTGCACTGTCCAGCATGGTCAGAGCCCACTGCCCATTCAGAAGCAGTGTCCTCAATATCCTCAGCATGCTTGAGATTAATACAGCTATCTTCTTCTTTTTGAATTGATGTTTGGATGTTTTAGGTTTGTCTCCCTGTTTAATGATGTAGTCAGATGAGCGTTGTGAGTCCTTCTTCGGTTTCACATACTCTTCCGATCTGCGCTGTGACAGTCCACCTCTCATTGAACTTTTTTCGGATGACTCCTGGAAGGAACAAGACGAAAGTGTATCTGTATCCTGATATCTGTCAGATGGTTTCATAGTATCACGGTTACGCAGGTTATAGAGCTTCTCAGTGGCGAGAGGAGACCCAGCCCGTGATTCAGTTTTGTCTTTATTTTTCTTATTATCCCACTTCCTCTTTGTAGAAGCCTTGGGTGCTTGCTTCGAGTTGTCCTTTTCAGAACTACTCTTCAGTTGTGGTTTACAGGTCTGTCCCCCAAATTATCTCTACCTAGAGGTCGATTCCGATTCGGGCCGGAAAAAGCACCGACCGACTCGGAGCCGGAAAAATTACCGACCGACACGTACCAGTGGCGCCCGACACGCCAAGTACGATGCAAGCCGCGATAAATCCGACCGACACGTCAGGAAACCAAGCCGACCGACCGAGCCGCTCGGAAAATAGCAATCCGGCCGGAAAAACACGCGAATCCAACCGACCGACACGCACCCGGAACAAATCCGACCGAATCGTACCCGCCAACTCCAACCCGCAAAGTACGATGCAAGGCGCGAAAACACGACCGAGTCGGACGGAGGACAAGCCGTACGACCGACACGCATACAAAACCGAGCCGAAGCAACACAATACACCGCGACCGACGCGTACGCAGCATACAAAACTGCACAAACACAGCGTGAACGAAACGGAAAACACCGTACGAGACCAATGCAGGGTCCGACTCGGTCACAAGAACGTTTCCAACATACACAAACAGCACAAAGGAAAAATCAACCAAAAAAGGCCAAACAAGCAATTACCAAGCCAATAAATACTGGGGGGTGGGGACAGAGAACAAAGACACACCCACAACTCCACCTATATAAAGGACACAAATCACTACCATGAGCCTTTGCAAATGCCATTCCACTGCCAGCACCCAAGAGAAAGCAACCACACACCCACAGCTCATCCCTCACACAAGCCACACACCAGCAGCACACCAACAAATACCTACCTCACATACACCCAGCACAACACACACCCACACACCCTCACCTGCACACCAACACACACATCACCCACCATCACCACCCATCACCATGCCCCCCAAGAAGAATCACAAGTTCCTAGATTGTGAATTGGAAGTCCTGGTAGACGAGATCCTCAGGGTAGAGCCACAGCTGTTTGGCACATTGGTCCAACAGACCCCCATGTCGCAGAAAACCAAGATGTGGGAGAGGATCATCAACAGGGTGAACGCCCAATCACCATGTCGGCGCACAAAGACCGACATCCAGAACAGGTGGTATGACGTGCGCAGGAGGGTACGGAAACTGCTGAAGCAAGACTACATCAACAGCCAACACACCGGCAGTGGCCCTCCTGCCAAGCCAATATACCTCAGGCCCTGGGAGGAGAAGGTGCGGGCCATCCTACCGCCAGTGAGCATATATGGACTAGAGGACATCCCAGAGCCTGGTGAGTACACAACAAATGTACACAATATACTGCCACAAAACACACACATCACTGTCAAGGGGAGAGTCAAACCATGCACTCATAGCAATTACACAGCAACTAGAACAGAATCATCCCAAAATGTGTATGTCAGTCAGATAAACACAACACATGCCATCAAAAAGTCACATCCAACTGTGCCAACACATGTACAAACACAACCACAACTACAGCTAGGCAGTGGCACAAATAGAACTAACACACACATCCACACATGTAGCCACCACAACAACACCAACACACAGTGAAGACCACTCAAAGGAAGGAATTCTGTGTATGCTGGCCAAGTCAGTGTAGCCAATAGCATCATGGGAGTCGCAGTCACACATATTGCCCCCCCACAACTGTCCCATCAACACCACCATGAACCATGCGCACATCACAGGGAGTGGAGAAGGACTCACAAGATGGCTGACACTGGCTACTGCTGTGAGGAGCACAAGGCCCTGCTGGCAACTGTGCACCAACAAACAGCAGGACACCACTGACTGACATCCTGAGAGACAACTTCCACTCCCTGCAATGCAAGCACAGTCCATGGTGGGATATCTGGCTGGCTGGGTGGGAAGGGGGACTTGCAGCACTGACCATAGTCACCAGCACCTCCCCTCACACCCCCCCAACACAAACTCCACAGTACCCACCTGGTAGAATGCAATGCCCTCCATCCTAACACAAGATCCCACAAAGCACCACCACCCTGGGTTATGTTGTGTGAAGCACAGGGACACTCTTGGGACTCTTAGCCAAACAACTGCCAGGACAACACTCCCAGCCATCCTGTCAGCACAGCCAGCCCACCCCACAGGGAAGCAGAGTCAAAAGGAAGGAAGCATGGGCATGCTGGGAAGGGGGTGGAGGCAATAGCATGATGGGAGTCGTAGTCACAGACATTGCTCAGCCTCACAACTGGCCCATCAACACCACCCTGAACCATGCTCACATCACAGGGAGTGGAGAAGGACTCACAAGATGGCTGACACTGGCTACTGCTGTGGGGAGCACAAGGCCCTGCTGCCAACTGTGCACCAACAAACAGCAGGACACCACTGACTGACATCCTGAGAGACAACTTACACTCCCTGCAATGCAAGCACGTTCCATGGTGGGATATCTGGCTGGCTGGGTGGGAAGGGGGACTTGCAGCACTGACCATAGTCACCAGCACCTCCCCTCACACCCCCCCAACACAAACTCCACAGTACCCACCTGGTAGAATGCAATGCCCTCCATCCTAACACAAGATCCCACAAAGCACCACCACCCTGGGTTATGTTGTGTGAAGCACAGGGACACTCTTGGGACTCTTAGCCAAACAACTGCCAGGACAACACTCCCAGCCATCCTGTCAGCACAGCCAGCCCACCCCACAGGGAAGCAGAGTCAAAAGGAAGGAAGCATGGGCATGCTGGGAAGGGGGTGGAGGCAATAGCATGATGTGAGTCGTAGTCACAGACATTGCTCTGCCTCACAACTGGCCCATCAACACCACCCTGAACCATGCTCACATCACAGGGAGTGGAGAAGGACTCACAAGATGGCTGACACTGGCTACTGCTGTGGGGAGCACAAGGGCATGCTGGGAACTGCACACCAACCAACAGCAGGACACCACTGTCAGCCATCTTGCCATTGCCCTCACACCCACACACACTGAACTCCCCACAAAAGCAAGTAAGTATGGGAATGCTGGGAAGTGGGGTGGAGGCAATAGCATGATGGGAGTCACAGTCACAGACATAGCTCACCCCCACAACTGTCCCATCAACACCACCCTGAACCATGCTCACATCACAGGGAGTGGAGAAGGACTCACAAGATGGCTGACACTGGCTACTGCTGTGGGGAGCACAAGGGCATGCTGGGAACTGCACACCAACCAACAGCAGGACACCACTGTCAGCCATCTTGCCATTGCCCTCACACCCACACACACTGAACTCCCCACAAAAGCAAGTAAGTATGGGAATGCTGGGAAGTGGGGTGGAGGCAATAGCATGATGGGAGTCACAGTCACAGACATAGCTCACCCCCACAACTGTCCCATCAACACCACCCTGAACCATGCTCACATCACAGGGAGTGGAGAAGGACTCACAAGATGGCTGACACTGGCTACTGCTGTGGGGAGCACAAGGCCCTGCTGCCAACTGTGCACCAACAAACAGCAGGACACCACTGACTGACATCCTGAGAGACAACTTACACTCCCTGCAATGCAAGCACGTTCCATGGTGGGATAACTGACTGGGTGGGTGGGTGGGTGGGAAGGAGGTCTGGCTGTCAACCAAACACAATCAATGCAGACCATGTTCACACCCCAGAGAATACATAGAAATGCCCAAATAATGCAGGACAATGTGCCACACCAATATCAACCCCTGACTGTGACGACTTAGGACAATACAATGTACAGGCCCGCACCCCGAGGCACAGTCACAACTGTCAGGTGTGTCAACCACTGATGCCTGCAGAAACATGACATACATTGTTTGTGTCTCCCAAAAACAGGTGATGATAGGGACACAGCAGCAGACGCTGAGGAGTCCCAGTCCCAGGCTCAAGAGGATGCCGAGCTCACTGGCGTCGTACAGCCTCTGTCCTCCTCGGACGATGAAGAACAACCTGGCACATCCGGTGCAAGTCAACATGCTGCACCAGCAGGACCACCAGCTGCAGCACCAGCAGGTCCACCAGCTGCACCCCCTGCACCCACCCCTCCAACGACTGTCACCACGAATACCATCCCTGCCGACATGGACAGAATAAGGAACAACACCAGCGCAGTGACCCTGGACCAACCTGGGGCCATGGACACCACCACCACCACCAACCCCCAAGGTGGACCAGGGTTATCTGTGCGTGCAACTGCACACACTGCACATGTCAGCAGGGGTGGTGGGAGGGGTGGGAGACAGAGGTCGCTGCTTGCAGACGTTGCTGGTGTGCATGAAGACCCACAACTGGTACGCATAGCTGATGCGTACCAGTCCAGCACCGGAGAGCTCAGCCAGGTAGTGGGGCTCCTCAGAGACATCAAACAGCAGCAGGCTGCCCATCATGCCCGCTTGGACTCCCACATGTCCCATGTGGAGTCACACATGTCACGTGTGGACTCCCACATGTCACGTGTGGACTCCCACATGACCCGCGTGGAGTCCAAGTGGGATGTACTACATGAGATGACGGCGGTGCACAGGGACATTTTACAATGCCTCCGCCAGATGAACAGCAACCAGTCCACACCTCCCTGTGTGCCAACAACATCTGGTACCGAACAAACTGCAACTGCCACAGGGAGGGAGGAGGACTCTGGCGGAGAGTCCCCTGCACCGCAGCAGCCTGCACTTGAGGGCCCCCCCCAAGAAGAGGGGTTGTCCGAGGAGGGGAAAGTGAGAGGCTGATGGCCAAGCGCAACTCCCAGGAAGCCTGAACCTGTTCTGGATTTTCGCCTTTGTGCACAGACTGTTCACCCTGTTGATGGCAACACTACTCCCACACATTGCATGGGGAGTACAAGTTGGAACAATGTGTCAGACAACTGTGGCCCCGATACTGGGGATCCTGTCTACCTGGACTTTCTATTCATCTAGGAACTTGGGATTGCAAGATTCATGTACAGCACAATCCATCCTATGCACTATTATCACAGATGTATCACAATAAACACAATAATACACCATACTTGCCTCTGTCGTGATTCCAACGTGGGTGCTGTTATGGGGATGATGAACAACAAAATTACACTGTGTATGCGAACTGCAACAGCAAGGACAACACAGGCATGTGAGTACAGGCAACGTGACACATATGAGGGAGACACACCACCAGGGCTACACAACACATACACACCTAGGCCATCTGACTCATTGCCTACACTGATGTTGCCAGGGAAGACGGTGCAATGCACAGACACCACACCCATTCCCAGTTGTAGTCAAGTAGCCCACAGGTGCAGTAAGCAAATGGCAGTCAAATGTGTGACCACAGACAACGCACATCACTAAGTGAAGCACAGGTTTATTACACAGTAGCAACATGCCGTAACCACTACAGATGCAAGGTAACCCCACCTGGTAGCGGGACACAGTCAACAACTGTAGACAGAAGGAAGTCCATGGGTGTGGCGCACATCACCTGTAGGGACACAACAGCTACCAGCCTGGATGTGCAATCACGTCGTCGGTGGACACAGTTGACCAAACGAATCTGAAAGTACCCTGTGAAGGACAGAAATGACACACAGTCAAAAGCAATGGAGTACAGGACAGAACAGCAAAACTCATGCACAATACATGTTACAAGATACCCACCCAGAACCAAGTTAGCATGTGAACACTGTTGGGGAGTACAGCCCACCTGTAAGCACACATCGCAACACACATCCAGTCAAGTAGCCCATGGACACACTCCAACAGCACCAGAGCACCACCCACACATCATGCCAACTCACATCATTGACATGACACCTCAGGATACTCACATTCAGCTAAAGAAGTTGGTGATGAGCTGTGTGCGGACATCACCATCACCATCATCATCATCATCGTCACTGGCATCGTGGTCCAGGCCAGGATCCTCCACAGGTGGCGGATGTTGGTCATCGTCATCCTGGATGAGAGGCAACTCCTTCCGCACTGCCAGGTTGTGGAGCATGCAGCAGACGATGATAATCTTGCACACTTTCGCAGGGGCATATG
The DNA here is from genome assembly GCA_963921515.1 of Calotriton arnoldi. Lineage (NCBI taxonomy): Eukaryota > Metazoa > Chordata > Amphibia > Caudata > Salamandridae > Calotriton > Calotriton arnoldi. Next base: position 1,545,449 of record CAWUFW010000934.1, read on the forward strand.
GGAGGGACCCTCCGGTCTTGTCCAGGCAGCGGAAGCGGCTCTTCAGGAGACCAAAGGTCCGCTCAATCACTCTCCTGGTCCGACCATGTGCCTCATTGTAGCGCATCTGGGCAGGTGTCACAGGGTTCCTGAGGGGTGTCAGCAACCACGGCATGTTGGGGTATCCCGAGTCACCTACGGACAGACAAGTGCACATCAGCTGACTTGGAAAAGTGGGCGGAATACTACAGATCAGATCACACACAATGGCACAAAGTCAGTACACACCGACAAGCCAGGCACGCTGGTTCTGCATCTGTGCCATCAACCTGGGGATGCGACTACTCCTCATCACAAAGGCATCGTGTGCTGAACCAGGGAAACGGGCACACACGTGTGTGATGGTCATGTCTGCAAGACACACCACCAGTGCATTGACCGAGTGGTAGTGCTTGCGGTTCCTGTAGGCCTGCTCCTGGGCCTGTGGTGGTACCAAAGCCACATGTGTCCCATCAATGGAGCCAATGACATGCGGCATCCTCCCCAGGGCATAAAAGTCACTCTTCACGTCAGTGAGTCGTCGCAGTCTAGGGAAATAGATGTACCGGTTCAGGAAGAGCAACATTGCCGCCAAGAAATCGCGGAGCACACGGCTGAACATGGTCTGTGACATCCCACCAGCAGACGCCACAGTATGTTGGAAGGTACCAGTGGCAAAGAAGTGTAGGGCTGCCATCACCTTCACCTTGGGGGTCAGCGCTGTAGGATACGGCCGGCCAGGCTGCAAATGTGGGGACAACTGCACTGCCAAATCCTCAATCAGCTGCCTGGTGAAGCGGTACCGTCGGATGCTGTCCCGTTCCACCATCGTTGCCAGGTCTGGGAATGGCCGATGGACAGCAGGAGCCCTGCAGTGCAGAGGAGAAGTAAGCAAGATCGTCAGTCACCCCACATATGCGGCATTGAACACACTCAAGATCCCAACATACATCATCATGAGGCACAACTACATGAAGTGTGCAGTACCGGAACGACATGTATGGTACATACATGGCCAACATCTGTCAACACGGTCCTACAGGTGGCATCAATTTGTCCCAGGTTGGCCCATTGGATATCATGATGCTGTGTCACAGTCACCCCCCAGTGACATGTGAGGACAGATGTGCCCCAGGCACCACAGCTCAACGACAGGCACATTCCCAGGGACCCTGTAATGCCACATGGACACTGGCATCACCTGGAGTATCATGTGTACACCACAACAAAACAAACATGACCCCCACAGGTAGTGGCTACACTTGCCATGGCAGGAGAGCCATGGACGTCTGTGACACACACGCACAACATCAGAGTCCATGCACACACAACGTGGATGTGGAGACTGTCTCCCATTGTGCACATGAAATCAGAGACATTGTAAACACTACATGCACAAAGACTGTGGAGGGCCATCACTATTGTGCCACTGGGACACCCTGGCTCAAACATACCGTCCCACATGGGACTCACGGGGTATGTGACATGACATACACAAACACCACTGTGAAATGTGACCATGGCACATGCACAGATATGAACAGTTGCACATCACAGTGGTCACGTACACGTAACACCCAGGATCCTGTCCCCATTAACACGTGCACAGCCTGGGGTGGCTGCCCACAGGTGACACCCACAGGACAACATGTACACCAACATACACACAATAGGAAATGCAGCCTTACATGCCTTATGATAAGGTTTGGACAGGCTGTCGTGATGTAGGTGTGCCCCTCACTCCCTGGGAGCTATCTGTGGCTGGCATATGTCCATCTGAGACAGGCATGCTGACATATGCCAGTCACATGTACAGTGATGCGTTGAACAGCAATGGACCGATCGGTGCCTCCGGCTGGCCCATTGCTTTCAATGTGTGCGGGTACGCGTTGTACCCCTGTGCGCGTTGTACTGCAATGGACCGATCGGTGCCTCCGGCCGGCCCATTGCATTCAATGTGTGCGGGTACGCGTTGTACCCCTGTGCGCGTTGTACTGCAATGGACCGATCGGTGCCTCCGGCCGGCCCATTGCATTCAATGTGTGCGGGCACGCGTTGTACCCCTGTGCGCGTTGTACTGCAATGGACCGATCGGTGCCTCCGGCCGGCCCATTGCATTCAATGTGTGCGGGTACGCGTTGTACCCCTGTGCGCGTTGTACTGCAATGGACCGATCGGTGCCTCCGGCCGGCCCATTGCATTCAATGTGTGCGGGTACGCGTTGTACCCCTGTGCGCGTTGAACAGCAATGGACCGATCGGTGCCTCCGGCCGGCCCATTGCATTCAATGTGTGCGGGTACGCGTTGTACCCCTGTGCGCGTTGTACTGCAATGGACCGATCGGTGCCTCCGGCCGGCCCATTGCTTTCAATGTGTGCGGGTACGCGTTGTACCCCTGTGCGCAGTTGTACTGCAATGGACCGATCGGTGCCTCCGGCCGGCCCATTGCATTCAATGTGTGCGGGTACGCGTTGTACCCCTGTGCGCGTTGTACTGCAATGGACCGATCGGTGCCTCCGGCCGGCCCATTGCATTCAATGTGTGCGGGTACGCGTTGTACCCCTGTGCGCGTTGAACAGCAATGGACCGATCGGTGCCTCCGGCCGGCCCATTGCATTCAATGTGTGCGGGTACGCGTTGTACCCCTGTGCGCGTTGTACTGCAATGGACCGATCGGTGCCTCCGGCCGGCCCATTGCTTTCAATGTGTGCGGGTACGCGTTGTACCCTTGTGCGCGTTGTACTTCAATGGACAGATCGGTGCCTCCGGCCGGCCCATTGCATTCAATGTGTGCGGGTACGCGTTGTACCCCTGTGCGCGTTGAACAGCAATGGACCGATCGGTGCCTCCGGCCGGCCCATTGCATTCAATGTGTGCGGGTACGCGTTGTACCCCTGTGCGCGTTGTACTGCAATGGACCGATCGGTGCCTCCGGCCGGCCCATTGCTTTCAATGTGTGCGGGCACGCGTTGTACCCCTGTGCGCGTTGTACTGCAATGGACCGATCGGTGCCTCCGGCCGGCCCATTGCATTCAATGTGTGCGGGTACGCGTTGTACCCCTGTGCGCGTTGTACTGCAATGGACCGATCGGTGCCTCCGGCCGGCCCATTGCATTCAATGTGTGCGGGTACGCGTTGTACCCCTGTGCGCGTTGAACAGCAATGGACCGATCGGTGCCTCCGGCCGGCCCATTGCATTCAATGTGTGCGGGTACGCGTTGTACCCCTGTGCGCGTTGTACTGCAATGGACCGATCGGTGCCTCCGGCCGGCCCATTGCTTTCAATGTGTGCGGGTACGCGTTGTACCCCTGTGCGCGTTGTACCTCAATGGACCGATCGGTGCGCACCCATTGACAATGGGCTTGCCTGGCAACGGAAGCGTGTTCGAATATTCGAACGAGTCGGTTGCTGGAAAATCAGTTGGTCACCCACAACAATGTTGCAAAATCATGTATGTCATGAAGTTGAAATTTTGAAGGATGCTGTGGGCGTGTTTTGGTGCTGCTATTCCATGGATTGGCCAGATTCAGAAGATGCAAACGACTTGGACCTATCACTTTGGACACAAGGGACAGTATCTGCCTCTCCAGCACATATATATTGCTGCATGTTCCCCTGAGAGCCCACTTGCCTGCACTACATGCTCCAGGACGACATCTGCCACTGCACTGCTGCTGTCTCTGCCCCTCTGGACCCTGCAATGGCACGTACTGTGGAGAGAGCCCCAGCCTTCAGCCTTGAAGAGAACCAGGCCCTGCTGGACAGCCTACTTCCACAGTACAGCAAGCTGTATGGGACACCAGGGGAGCAGGTGAGTGTTCTGTGCACTGCCTTTCTGAATGTGCATTTTGTCTGACTAGCAAGGCTGAGAGTCAGCACACCACTGGCTAGCAGGCTCACTGAGTAGTTGTCACCCCCCATAGTGTGTAGTGACTTGCACTGGACAGGTATGGTGCAGTGACAGTGCTTCTGAACAGGGTTTTACTCCCCATGCAATGATACCATGTAGTGACTTCTGGAAAACTGTCCATGGGCAGCCGTGCACTGCCTGGGTACACCATGTGCCCCTGTGATTGCGACATGTATATGCAACTGTGTCATGCACGGATATGTTGCATGTGTAGTAATGGCCTTATCACTTTGTCATCCTGACAGGCTTCTGCCCATCGGAAGCATGAGATCTGGAAGGACATCGTCCGGGCTGTCCGGTCCGTGGGGGTCTACAAGCGCCGGATCCGCAACTGCCAAAAGAGGTGGCAGGACCTTCGGGGCTGGACCCGGAGGATTGCACGGGTCCAGCTGAAGCTGTCGCCTCCTCGCAGGAGGGGCGGAACACGGACCCTGACCCCCCACATGCTCAGGATCCTGGCGGTGGTCTTTCCAGACCTGGATGGGCAGCTGAAGGCCAGAGAGCAGCAAGGAGGGGGTGAGTCAAAGACTGCACTGTGTACTCTGTCTAACATGCTATGTGCCCTCCTCGGGCCAGGTTGAACTGCCACAGTACAGCAGTCATGTTGTCCAGGAGCCATGTCCCTCTATTGTGCACTGCCCACTCCTCATCTGATACCCAGGTGTGGCCCTTACATGCAGGGAATTCTGTCACTTAGGACTGTGTCCTTGCAGTTTGCTTGACTCAAGGTGGGAGACAGCATCTGTTTCCCTGACTCTGTGGTGGGCATCATGGGTGGGTCCATTGCTTACACAATGCCTGTATTCTGACATGTATTCAGCGTGTTACTTTGATCTGTGGTCCAATTGCTGAGCTGATCCACCACATGTGGCTGGGGTACCTGGCACACACCCATGCTGCGGGTGGGAACAATGTTTGGGCCCCAGGAGTATGTATATGACGTGTGTCACACATACTTAGCCAGCTGCCTACAGTCCAGGGCTCATCCCTCATTCATGTGGGGCTGGACAGTCATGCCTACTCCAGGCCATACAATACACTCTGTACTCCCACTCCCGTGTATCAGAGGACACATTGTGCACAGTGATTTGACCCCTCAGGTGTCTGCCTCTGTGTCAGTGTGCTGTGGATTAGTCGCCAGGACTGCTGTGGAGTTTCTTGGTAGGGGCTCAGCATGCCACTGGAGATGTGACCATAGGAGACGATACTTGTGTGACACATAGGTGTCTGATCAGCTGCCCATGCAGACTGGGGCATGTAAATGTGAAGTTCAGGCAGCTGTTCCCCATGCACAGCAGAGTGTGAGGGGCTCAGGTTCAGAGGGTAGTGTCACAGGTCTCCCATATGTCCAATAGGTATGACCTGGACAGATGAAGGTTAAGAGGATGTGTTGTGGGGGGATGTACATGTGCACTTGTGCAGCTCCAGGACTTGCATTCCCCATGACCTACTATTGTGACACAGTGCAGAGTGTTGTTGTCTGGCTGCAAAGTCATACATCACTGAGACAGTGATGTATGACTTTGCAGTCATGCCTCCGCCATGGCATGTGTCTACTGATTGGTGATCCTGCAGGGGAGTGACATGTGCTACATGCACACCATAGTGGCGCTGGCTATCAGGACATGGGTGCATCATGGTGTCTGTCGCTGGTATGCATCACATGCATTTCCTATTTGACTCTGGGCATCCCTTACATCCGTAAACCTGTACTGACTCAGTGGCAAGAGCTGTGATGTGTCCACACCGTGTCCTCTGCACTGTCCAACTACTGTGTACTTGGTGCATTTGTCAACACTGGGGTGTTGCAATCCAACAGACACCAGACAGATGGGTGCAAGGCCATGTGGGATGTGAGTGCCATGCTTGGCATCAGACTGACAATTGACTTCTCCTGTTCAATTAGTGCACTTTTAGCAATGTACAACTAATGATGCCAGGGCTTGCTCTGTGATGTGCTGTGCTCACAGTGGTGTGTGCGTTATGTGCAGGTGACTGATGTCTGTCTGTTTCCCCATTGTTTGCAGATACATCCACGGCCACGGAAGGGGACAGCTCCACGGACCAGGAGGAGCCGGAGAGCCAGACTGGGTCAGCAGCCGAGGAGTGGTCGGAGGGACCCAGTGGCACGGAGGGCGAGGGGAGCCACACCGAGGAGTCCTCAGCAGCATCCACCTCAGCTGAGGACCAGAGCAACTCGGAGGATGACTCCCTTGTGGAGGCGGGTGTCAGCAGCCACCACACCCCAGCTAGTGTTGCTGTCCCCGCCACCACCAGCACCACCACCGCCCTCCCATCGGCTCCCATTCCCCAGGTCCGTGGAGGCTCCCATGTCCGGGAGCGTGTCTCCTTTGGGCCAGGCACCGCACCCCTGCCCCTGTGTCCCCTGCTGCCCTGAGTGAGGAGTCTGTGTACCTCCTTCGCCAGCTCCATGTAGGGCAGACAGCCATGCTGAGTGTCCTCCATGCGCACACCGCGCTGTTGACTCAGCTGGTGTCGTTCATGGAGGGCATCTCATCGGGCATGTCTGACCTACAGAGGGGCAATAGGTCCATGGACTCCTCCCTGACGGCAGCAGTGTCCCTCCTCAAACGGTCCCTCACCCCTCCTGCCTCTGCTCCATCCACACTCCCCAGCACCTTACCCATCCCAGGCACACACACACTGGCACAGGCACACACCAGCACACACACATCCAGCACACTGACACACACGCCAATGACAAAACGCACACGCACGCACATTCAGGGGACTGAAGCCAGACTCACAGGGGATGGGGCCCTGGAACACACACACGCATCCACATGCACTGCGCAGTCCTCAGTTCCCTCTCCCTCCAAAGCACCCTCCCTTGCCTCACCTGCAACCCCAAAGTCACAGCAGCTCTTCCTCTGTGACCTCGGCCTCTTCCCCACCGATGAAGCTGCTCCAGCATCCCGGGGGAAGAGGAAGCCCACCCACACGGAGCAGAGTGCCCCTCGCCCCCGGACACCCTCCCCCAGGCGCAGACGGACTGAGGCCCCCACCCGCAAGTCCCCCGGGAGTGCTAAGAGCAAGACCCCGCCACCGCCCTGCAGCTCAGGCACAAGGTCTCCGTCCTCCATCCCTCAGGCCCCCACTGCACAGGTGCCCCCACCACACCCTGCCCCAGGTTCCCCCACCCACAGATATACCATCCCCAAGATGCTCCGGCCTTCTCCCCCTGCCACTTGCTCTCCCAGCACCACACCCCCGCTGCGCTTGTCTGTGCCACTGATGTGGTGAGGGTGTCCCCCCCTCTGTCCAACCCACCTTGCCTGTTCCCCATTCTCCTCCCCTGGAGGTAGGCACTGCAGTGGAGTCCACTACCGCCCTGTCTGACTTGGGCACTGCAGTGGCGGACCTGTCCACCCCATCTGCAGGGTCCACTGCAGTTGTGCCGGCACCCACGACATCTGTGTCATGCCCCCAGTTGTGCCGGCACACACCATGTCAGACACCTCCACTGCAGTTGTCAGTGGCTCTCCAGCACCCACCACCCCTTCCCTGACTCCCCTGGTGAGCCCTGATCCTGTCCCTGCGGTGCCTGGCCTGCCCCCCCGGTTGCCCCTCCTAGTGGATTGTCCCTGGTATTGTGCAGGCATGCGTAGGGTGACATCTGCCAGTGTCACCCTGTTTGAACTTTGACAATGGACTGGCCATTGGCCTTTGCTCTAATTTCTTCTGGACGTCGTTATCAAACAACACATATGCTGAATAAAGCAACTTTCTTTTCTCTAGTGCTCATGCTTCAGATGTACATGTTGTTGGTGCAGCTAACCATGCCCTTGCTGCAGTGATGGTGATATCTGGTCTCATGATTATGAAGTGTTACTGTGCAGGAACCCATGTGGTCCAGGGGGAATGTGTCCTATCATGTGGTGTATCCATGTCATCAATAGCAGCATCTGAGGGTGTCATGTGTTCAGTATTTGGCAATGGGTTTCCTACTTACATTGGCAATTTCATATCTGTGGCTTCCACCCCTGCACATCTGTTGTGCCTGCCATCGTTGCATTTGTCTACTTCCCTGACCGTGTTGCCATCTCCAGTGGACATGCAGGTTTGGGCATCAATGGGGAGGGACTCATCCGTGTAGTCAGTGCAACATTGCTATACAAGTGTGTTGGATCTGTGCTGATGATTCCGTTGGCACATCCATGACCAGGCTGATGTGATGGGAGCCCTCATTTGGTGCTAATTGTTGATTGTGTGACCAAGTGCTCAGCTGACATGATGGGGCCCTACTGAGGCAACATATGGCACAGCTTTCCTCACACAGGAGTGGAGTCCCCTCATGGCAGTGTGTACACGTGTGACATTGCCTGCGCCCAAGGTGTGTGTTGTATGTGCATGTCTGTGTGTTCACTTCCATTCATCTGCGCATGCTGTGATCCCTAGTGTTGTACCTGTTTGTGATGCTTGCTGACTTGAGCTATGTTCCCCCAAAGTCTTCTCCCTGTGTTCTCTGTGATGTGGGTGCATGGCACATTACTGGTCATCAGGGTGTCACCCATAGGTGTGTTTGCTGTCAGGGCAGAGTTTGTGTGCTGACGCAGATGGGTCACAGTCAGGTTTCCCTTTGGCACTTGTTGTTTGCCCCTGTCATGTGATTTCCAGTTTGTGTTATCTTTCAGTGATTGTGACACGTTGTGTGTGTGACTGCTGGCACTCCTTAGGGTCCGGGCTGCAATGTTGGTTGTTGTCTATGTGTGTTCTTTGTGGGTGACCTTGGCTTCTTCATTGGTGTGTGACTGTGGCTGGGATCCCATTGGTCGGTGTGGTATTGCCGTCATGTCCATGTACAGCGTAGTGTGCAGTGTGTCAGACATTCAGGAGTCTTGTTGAGTGTCCATGTGTGATGTGTTTCTACACCTTGGTTCCCACCCACCACCCTGGAATAGTCATGGGTGCATGTGCAATGTCACCAGTGCATGTGTACTTCACTGCTGCACATTGTTGGAGGTCGAGGGGTGTGGTCTTGAGTGTGTGCAGATGAGAGTTGTTGCCCGGCTAGTCCCCTGCCTCCATGTTGGCCTTGGCTTACTGGCCATGCTGATTGATTTGTGCTTGTGTAGGTGTGATGGTAGTTAGTTGCTCAGGACACCTGACTGTGGTTCACAGTGTGAACGACATTTAGCTTTGTCATCACAGTGGTATTTTTCTTCAGCCCAGGGTCACCACATTGTGGGGGCCCTGGGGGTGGTGCTGTGGTGTGTCTGTGACTTGCTGTGTCAGTTGTTGTTCCTACGTGCCTGTGTGACATGTGTGTTTTGTGCTCCCTCTCACCTGTCAATGCCTGCTTGCCCACATAGGGGATTTGGATCCATGAGTTACCTTAGTGTGGCAGTGTATGCACATCTGTATGATTGGTATTCAGCTCTCCTCATGTGTTGTGTTGTTGCCTGGGGACACTGGCACCCCCACCCCTCACCTGCTGTGTATGATGACAGTGTTGGTCTGCCTGTTTGTGTTTGTGCATCTGCACCACTGCATTGGCATATCTTGGGTGTGCCATTGGCTGTATGTTGTTTGGTGTGTTTCCCCTGCTGTCCCTGGGACTCCTAGGTCATCGGTCAGCACAGTGATCATGGTTTGTGTGTCCCATTGCTGCCATGGTATGGTATCTGTTCACCTCACATCTGCTGTCTCCACAGGGTATCTGCATTTGTGTGCCCATTGGTGCAAATATGTGGTTCTGCATTCTGATGGTCACTTCTGTCATTGTGTCATTGATGACTGTTGACGGTCTCAGCCCCCATGGGTGTTGTTTGTCTGCACATGGCCAAAGGAATGTTTCATTTGCACTGCAGTATTTGGCTCCCCCAATTTATGTTGCAATGGGACACATACACTACTTTGCCACAGATGAGTTTTTGGTTCTGTGACCAGGAATGATCCATGCAGTTTGGCAGTTGCAGCTCTTTCTTTGTCAACAATTACCTTTTGGTCACTGTGATGATGAGGGTGTAGACCCCATTGCCACAATGGTCAAAATGTGCTTCAGCTATGGACCCCACACTTACCTTTTGGTCACTGTGATGATGGGGGTTTAGACCCCATTGCCACAATGGTCAAAATGTGCTTCAGCTATGGACCCCACACTTGCCTTTTGGTCACTGTGATGATGGGGGTTTAGACCCCATTGCCACAATGGTCAAAATGTGCTTCAGCTATGGACCCCACACTTGCCTTTTGGTCACTGTGATGATGGGGGTTTAGGCCCCATTGCCACAATGGTCATGGGCTGCTTGCATTGTGGGTGCCACACACATATATGTGTGGCACATGTGCTAGGGGGTCACATTGTATGTTCAATGTCATGTTCGGTGTTGTAGGCATTTGACACAGCCTGCTCACACGCTTGTCATGGTGGTGGGGGGATGTCTTAATCTTGCATTCCCTAGGTTGTGGTGTGCTTGTTGTGTCATGCATTGTCCATCCTATGAGTGGGGGTGGTAGTAGTGGTAGGCATCCAGCCCCCTGGCTAAGGGTGGTAGTAGTGGTAGGCTTCCTGCCCCCTGGCTAAGGGTGGTAGTAGTGGTGGGCATCCTGCCCCCTGGGTGAGGGTGGTAGTAGTGGTAGGCATCCTGCCCCCTGGCTAAGGGTGGTAGTAGTGGTGGGCATCCTGCCCCCCTGGGTGAGGGTGGTAGTAGTGGTGGGCATCCTGCCCCCTGGCTAAGGGTGGTAGTAGTGGTAGGCATCCTGCCCCCTGGCTAAGGGTGGTAGTAGTGGTAGGCATCCTGCCCCCTGGCTAAGGGTGGTAGTAGTGGTAGGCATCCTGCCACCCTGGCTAAGGGTGGTAGTAGTGGTAGGCATCCTGCCCCCGTGGGTGAGGGTGGTAGTAGTGGTAGGCATCCTGCCCCCATGGCTAAGGGTGGTAGTAGTGGTAGGCATCCTGGCCCCCGTGGGTGAGGGTGGTAGTAGTGGTAGGCATCCTGCCCCCATGGCTAAGGGTGGTAGTAGTGGTAGGCATCCTGCCCCCCCTGGGTGAGGGTGGTAGTAGTGGTAGGCATCCTGCCCCCCTGGCTAAGGGTGGTAATAGTGGTAGGCATCCTGCCCCCCTGGCTAAGGGTGGTAGTAGTGGTGGGCATCCCGCCCCTATGGTGCTGCTGTTGCAAGTATATTCAGATTCCCAGTGTATGTGTGTGATGTGTCGTGTACGTGTTGTATGTGTTTTGTGGTTGGTGTCTGACTTACCTTCTGCGCCGTACGCGTCCGTGCCTGTTCCGGTAGTAGATGTAGAATATTGGTATGATCGGGACGAAGGGATTCATGGTTGGTTCGTGTCGTTCGTCCTTCTCGTTGCTTCGCGTCGTCCTCGTCGCTTGGCTTCGTCCTCGTCGCTTCGCTTCGTCCTCGTCGCTTCGCGTCGTCCTCGTCTGTGCTGTGTTCGTCTCGTAGCCGTGGATCGTGTTGTGGCGCGATTCGGAGCTTATGTGCGCCTCTCCCGGATGCTTTGACGTGCCGTGCGTAGCGACGGGTTCGGCGCGTACGGAAAGCGCATCGTACTTGTCCGGCCGGACGGGGCTGCATTTTCCCTTCCGTGCGACTCGATTCGGCGTTTCCGGATTCGCCTCGGTCGGAGAACAGGACCTGGTTTGGGTGAGTACGGCTCGGCCGGGATTTTTGCTGTTGTGCGCATCGTACTTGCTCGTTCGGTGTGCTGTACGGATCGGTCGGGAAACTGGCTTTCGCATGGCTTTTTTCCCGACCGAATAGTATTGGGTGCGCCTCCGACCGAGATCGGAATCGGCCCCCTAGTGTTGCAAAGGTCTTCGCAATAATTTTAGGTAATTCGCGCTCCTGTTTTACCGGAGCCAAATCCCTTAGACACTGGCATATAGCCAACGCTGCTGCTTGCCCTTTAATGTTACTCAACATAATGCTGGATACTGTGGCAACATTGCCCATCAGTTTCATCCCCAAATCCAGGGCAGGTGCTGCCCTGAATTCATTCTGGATATATTTAAGTACTTCTGGCAAAAGAGCTAATGAAGGGGTACTATGAGTTCTTGTATATACTACAGCAAAATAGTGTACCCCAAGTGGTGCAGTCTTTTACAGGGGAAGCCATCTCCATTGGTAAGCATATAGTTAAAATCCTGTGTTTTTCTTGGGGTCTAATATGGGGAAACTCTGCTTCAAGCTGGCTTGTTTTTTGAGCAATCCGGAATGAAATCTACTCCTGTCTGATGGGAAACTCACCTTTGACTGCATTTAATCTTTGTGGGCTAATGCCCTGTATAGCCAATTGTGGTTGTGCAGCTTGGGCAGTCTTCACAGGATTTACTGTAAATGTTCGCATAACAAACTGTGTCTACCATCTGTAAATTGTTACTAAGTTTTGACATAATATATGCACCTGTGCCGCTGTCAAATTATCGGCATCAGGATGTGGTGTGTATCCAGCTAAGACTGACCATGTTGCTCCCTCTTTGCAAAAGGGGCCTGGTCTAACATTTTCTGTAGTGTGTGGTAGGGCACCATCAAACCAATTTCTATGCTCTTGGTATGTTAAAGGTATTTCTATTTCTTCATATGATGTGTAAGTTATTTGGACCTCAACTGGTGTGTAGTTGTGAAATAGCCTGATCATTTTGTCTGCTGCTGGGAATGTAACCCATGAATAGAATACCTCTGTCCTATATGCTTCTTGAGCCTCAACCATAAAGACCACATCACCCATAAATATGAGACCATGTTGTAGCAGCTTCTGAGTAACCGCAAGTCTGCAGTTCTCAGCAATGTTATGTTCGTTTGTTTCTGACATTGTAATGAATGGAACTCAGAGAGGGTAACACAATGGGCACAGCCTTTGAAAAGTTCAAGCTTGAGCAACCTACAGCCAATACATAGGGTTACCTGCTCAGCTGAAGAGGATAGTCCCTACCACCATGGACATCTCCGGTTAGGAGGTGTGTAGAGGTCTCGGGGTATGCAAAATAAAACTACTATGGCGATCCATTAAATAAGAACCCAATCTACCAACGTTGGTGGCACCATGTTGTACAGTTTCCACTTTCTCAGTAGGAACTGTTTGTTTGTTGGACAACATAAACATATGCATCCCCTCAGGATATGTTGGCCTATATTCCTGCTAGCTCACAGTTCCACCATGAGTAGCCCTGAACCTAGTATGGTAACAAATGGTTTGGGCAACCTTAGAACATGACAACCCTGACTCCTCAAGGAATCATGGTAACAGATATAGAACCTGTTCGCTCAGTCACTTGTGCATACTCAGAAATATACACAAGAAATACACAAAGGGGCATTTCAATATTTATTGAACCATTGTGATTCTTGTATAGAATATATGCGCTGCTGTGATTAATAGACAGAAGCAGACAAAAGTGATTAGCAATATAAGAACAGTGAAAAGGATAAACGATTCCACCATTGTGCTAAAACAGTGTATATATACTGGCATATAAGTACTATGTATAGTGTACTCCTACTTTGCGCTCTGTAACCTAGGTGCCTAGGGCGAGTGTTCTGCCAAGAATCCCCTACTGGATGATCTAACTCCCTATTACCTGAAGGTAAGTGTATACAGGTCCCCATCTTGGTCACAAGTTGGCCATCCCTCCTCTCAGAGGGTAAACAACAATCAGCTGGGCTGAGACTCTGACAACAGTGACCTTGCAATAACAGCAGAGTGCTCCTCTGATTTGAACACAGAAATTCGTGTGTATTTATAATAACAATATCCATGCTTCCATGTCGAGGTTTCAGCCAAGCTAACATTGTTTATTCTCTTGTGATGGCCATGTCGCCTCTTGGACGAATAACAAACAACATTTGCACAATGTATGTTTTGGCCTTGTACTAAATCTTCAAGGTGTTGTGATAGTGTACTTATAAATTGGAATTGTAAGCAATGTGGTTTCAGAGAAATTAATCCACACTTCAAACCAGGAAGTGTTGGCAGCCATCTTGTGAGTCGGTTGAACCCAGTCACAAGAAAAAAACGTATAAAAAAATGAAAGGGGGCAGGGTAAAAACACCCTGCCCCCCTAAGCCTGTTCAGGGGGTCGCCAAAAAAAGCATTTGTTTTTTAATTTTCAGCGGTACTGCCACCCCCAAGGGCTGGCTCCAGCAATGTGCCGGGGTGGCCACACCTGGGACATTGCAGTTTGCTATGGCATGGTGGGAGCCATGCCATTGCAAACTCAACTCTGCTTTCAGCAAGTGAGAGCACTAAATGTTCATGTTTGCTGAAAGCAGAGCAGCGTCTGTTTCCCTGCTCGCTCCGAGCGAGCAGGGAAACAGACACTTTGCTTTGGGATCCAAGGAGCTGCATGCCAGCAGCTCCTTGGATCCCAAAGCAATGCCGGCTCCTGCAGGAGGCGGGGAGCCAGCAGGAACCGCAGAAGCATTGAGGCTCCCCTGCAGTCCCAAATGAAGTGGCCAGGCCTCAGGGGATGGGGTCCCCGGTGCGGCAGCTGGCCCAGGGAGAGGGAGGTGCACGGCCCCCCCTCCCTATTAAAAAAAAATATGTTAAGGCCAGGCCCCGGGGGATGGGGTCCCTGGGGCCCAAGTTAGCCTGGGGAGGGGGACCAAGCAGCCGCCCTTCCTTGTTTTTTTTTTTAGAGAATTTTGTTTTGTTTTTTAAAAGGGGCAGGCCCAGGGAAGGGGGGCCATGGGGCCCCCTTCCTAAACAAACTAAGAAAAAAATGGCAACTCGCGGGAGGCCCAGCCCCCTTTCTACACCACTCTGCAAACGTGCATTTTGACACGCTGCTGTTTAGGGGATGAAGTCCCATTTACTGGTGAGGGTCCTTAGGGGCCATCAAGGCCCCCTGTTTCTTCCAGTAAGCCCCACACAGTAGGATTGCTGAAAGGCCACGCACCCTTTCTCCACTACTCTGCAAACACACCTCTCAGTGCAATGCTGGTGGGGGGTGAGGTCCCCTTGCATCCTGAGGGTCTCAGGACTAAAGTGGTCTTCTTCCCCCAGCCAGGAGTTTGCAGAGTGGTGAAGAAAGGGAGCATGGCCTCCGAACACCTCTCAGCGATCCAGCTGTGTGGGTCCCACTGGCAGTAACAGGAGGGCTAGTTGACCCCTATGTACCATCAAGAGCCAAGGGGACTTCAACCACCAACTAGTAGAGCACCAGGAGGTGCTTTTGCAGAGTGGTGGAGAAAGGGGGCGGGGCCATTGAAAACCTCTCAGCAAACCGACTGTGTGGGACTTGATGGAGGTAACAGGAGGGGTAGTTGGCCCCCAAGGACCCTTAATAGCAAAGGGGACCTCAACCCTCGAACTAGTAGTGCGCCAGGAGGCACGTTTGCACAGAGGTGGAGAAAGGGGGTGTGGCCTGCTACCATGTCTCAGCAAATCCGCTCTATGGGACTTACTGGAGGTAACAGGAGGGGCAGTTGGCCCCCGAGGACATCCTTGGGGGCCAACTACTCCTCCTGTTACCTCCAGCAAGTCCCATACAGCAGGACTGGTAAGAAGTCTTCGGAGGCCACGCTCCCTTTCTCCATCACTCTGAAAACGCGACTCAGGGTGCTCTACTGGTTAGGCCATGTAGTCCACTTTACTCTTGATGGACCTTGGGGGCCAGGAAGCCCTCCTGGTGCCTCCTGTAAGGCCTACACAGCGGGAGTCCTGAAAGCTGGTCGGAGGCCCCACACACCTTTCTCCACCACTCTGCAAACACGACTACTAATTACAAAACCATAAAAATTCACTGAAAAATCAAAGGTTACAGGGACATTATAGCTAGGAATTAACATTTAAAAAACCTTAGAAATTCACTGAAAAAACTAAAGGGCACAGGGATGTTATAGTTAGGGTCAGATTTTACTCATACAAGACCAGAGAAATTCATCTGTTATAGTTAGCTGAGTTAATTATAACTTGTACCCCTGCAATGCACTGCGTATGACCTCACATATTATATCACTCATGACATGGTCAGTGACAACACTCATGACATCACTGATGACATCTCAAATGGCATCACTGATGATATCAGTGATGACATCATCCACAGCATCTCTGACTCACCCACTCACACCCCTTTAGAATTTTTTATACACCCACTGCCACTCCCACACAACCATTCACAAACCCATTCACAGAGCCATACCGGTACTTATACACCCATTCACTGATTCATAGATCTACACACATCCACTCACTCTCCCATACAGCCACTCGTACACCCTCTCACTCACTAATACAGCCAATGGCATATCCACTCATACACCCATACAAGCACTCACACACTAAGTGAGTCACCCATAGAAGTGCTCACATACCTAGACACTCACCCATACAGTCAAACACACAGCCACTTACTCACCCAAACAGTTACACACACACACACACTTATTTACTCATACAAATAGTAACACATACTCACTCACCTATACAGTCACTGACAGAAGCACGCAATCATCCATACAGCCACTCTCACATTCACTCACTCACACGTACATTCACTCATATACCCTGTGACTCACCTATACTGCCTTCCCATGCCCAGTTACTCACTCATACTGACACATGCACTCAGTCACAGACACAGCCATTTGCACAATAACTCACCCATACAGCTTCTCACATGCGCAGTCAGTACCCCATACAGCCACTGACTCACCAACTCACTCATACATACAGGCAGTCACGCACCTCCTCACCCACACATATAGACACCCAGACAACCAGAGATAGTCAGACAACCAATCAATCACCCATATAGCCATCCACATACCTACCAACACACCCATACACACACTTAGACATCAACTGGCAGATGCACACATTTAGACAACCAGTCACTCACCCATACATTAACTGAGACACCTAATCACTCACTTATACAGTCAGTCACGCACTCACTGAGTCATCCATATAGACACTCATACACCCACTGATTCACCAATAAACCTTGGTATATATATTTAACACTCATAAACCTTTTTAAAACACTCACAGTCTCTGGATGATGTCATCACTGATGGCATCAGTGATGTAATTTGAGATGTCATCAGTGATGTTATCAGTGAAGTCACTGACCATGTCATGAGTGATGTATAATGTGAGGTCATAAGCAGTGCATTGCGGGGGCGCAAGTTATAATTAACTCAGCTAACTATAACAGCTGAATTTCTCTGGTTTTGTATGAGTAAAAACTGACCTTAACTATAACGTCCCTGTAACCTTCATTTTTTTCAAAAGGGTTGGGATTCACCCCGCACTCCAGCATAGGATGAGTTTTTGAAAGGGTGGCTAACCCTCAATATAAATACACCATTCCCTCTTCCCAGAATAAACTGTGATGGCCACTGACTACATGCAGATGGCCATGTGCAGCATGCAGTGCCCTGTTCTGGCAATAAGGCCTTGAGTAGTTTCCTCAGACAAGCCCCTTAGACAAAGGGCCATATTTATGACCCAGTCTTCATCACTCTTGCACCATGCAACGTAGTGCAAGAGTGACGCAAACCTTAAGTCAGATTTTTGAAGCCACACAAAGCCATTTTGCGTGGCTTTGAATGACTTCAAAAATATGGAGTAATGCAACGTAATACAAATCGCTGTGGTGCATTACTCTGCACAAAGGAGGCATTCAATGGTTTTTGATGCATTTCCAGATTTACCAAACCTGGTAAACCTGGGAATGCGTCAAAAAGATACCCCTCCCCAGGAGAGGGGTAACGAACAGAAATATGTTTATTTCTCCTCGTTTTTCCCTCTTTCTATGTGTTCTACATTCTGCAGCACACATAGAAAGAGAAAAAAGCCTCTCAGGATTGTTTTTGTGCAGGAAGGTGCTCCTTCCTACACAAACACATTCCTGCCTACAACACAGGCACCCTTGCACTATAGTGCAAGGGTGCCTGGGTTGGCACTATGCTGCCTAAATGGAGCCAGTGCTAGGAGAAAGTACAGGAATGCACTGTATTGGATAATTACAATGCATTCCTGCACTTTCTCTGTGACGCAGGGCAGTGCAGCAAGGTGACTTGCTGCGCTGCCCTGCACCACTAGTCTCGTAAATGTGGCCCAGAGGAACTAGGAATTAAAAAGAAGTGGAGATGGGCTTACCCTTTAGATCTATCTGGACAGCATCCATGCATTCATCCTACACCCTTTCTGCTGCCATTCATAAAAACATGTAGACTTTAGTCATCGCCTCACTGCTAGTGATTGAAATTTAAGTCTCTGCATAGAAGCTATGTTTGGCATGAGTCAAAACATTTCCGCACATTATAAAAAATAAACACTAAAGTTCCTCATTAATTCCAAGACCCTAGACATAATTTAACAGTGGTTTCCTGTATAATTTCCATTGTATGCTGCTTCTGCACCCAAGACCCCACTAATGCTGCAACCATCTAGGGGCTCTGCTGAGAGGTTCAACGCTACAGGATGATTAAACCGAGTGATGGGCTCTCATCTAAAGTTACACCAACCACTTCCAAAGAGTAAAAGTAGTGGGGAGCTTGGGTGACAAATAGAACAAGCATTAGTAAATGCATTAGGTGTCACCTATGTGATTAATAATAAGCTTTTTGTTGTTGTAGCGTGCTGAGTAGTTGTACAATATAAGTTACAGAAAGGCTGTTAAAGTGTTTGACTTGTTTATGTACAAAAATGCAATATATTGTGCTGTTACTCATGGTATCATAAAGTGGGGAGATTAGGAGAATGGTGTAGGACAAAGATAAAAAAGCATGTACCTGACAAGTAGGCTTAAAAGTGGTGCAGCTATGGGGAGAATAGGTAATGGGTGGATGAAAAACCATACAAGTACAGCAAAAGTGCTGTTTTTTGCAAACCAAAAAAAACAAGATTACGGAAACTAGATGAAATGTTGTTGTTTTGTTATTGTCCATTGTTACAATAAACAAATGAAAATTAACTTTACATTTTTCAAATGAGCATTTGAGCAGTTGTATAATATAAATGAAAGAAACATACTGAAAGTGAGATTATTATTTTATTGAGAAGGGCAATTTTCTTTTTATTACAGATTTCTCTTACAAATGTTTTATTTATTTTAAACTGCACTTTTTTTATTATAGCAAAAAAACTTAAACATGAACATAAACTCTGAAGCAATAATGAGCATATAGTAAATATTTGCACTTGCTTTGTCATTGGCATTGTGTTACCTATGGTTTAAATTTTTTCTTTTTTTAAACAGTACACTGTGACATTTTCAATTATTGTCTTATATACTTCGAAGTTTGCATGTTGTAACAAATACTGGATTTTTTTCCAAGGCATTTGTTATAATAAGACCCGGCACCACTGCACCTGCTGCACCATGGAAATCATGACCCTAGTGCCTGCTAGATAACTGCACTTTGCCTGTTTTAAGAATGTGCAGTTGGTGTTATTTATATTACATAACAACGAAAATACAGGAGGCTATTTAAATTAATTTGGAGACCTCAAACCCTTTTTAGCAATTATTAAGCTAAATATCTTGCGTTACAAGTATGCAAATAAATACGAATGCATTTTACATCCATGGAAAGATGAATGTCAAAATTCTTACTATTAAGAAATAACTTCTGCTTCAGTTTACAGAGAATCACTCAATTACCAAGTTACCTATTTATATTGTCAACGGAAAATACAGCAATTGATATAACATGTTTTTGGCACTAGAACAATAAAATCTGCACAATAAAGGCCAGTCTGAAAAAAAGCCAATCTTACCACCTACCTGCTTACTAAGATAAACGCTCAGGGTTCAAAAAGTGGAAACCTCACACCAAAGAAGAAAAAACTTTTTTATTTAAAAGTATTCCAAAATAATTGTTACCTTCTGAAAAAGAACAGCAGCACAAATCCCATACAGTCACCAAAAATGCTTGCTCACAAAGACCAGCTTTGATGTAATGCAACAACAATGTCCAGCAGCTGGATTTTCGAATTCATCGTTCTTGGATCTATACAGCCTCTCTTCCCAGCCAGTAGAAGGAACACGCTGCAATCCCAAAACTCAAGGAATAATTTTAGAACAGGCACATGACTATGTTTACAATCCAAGACTCTGCGGCAGTTGTGTGATGCTGTATTGTTATGTTATGTTATGTTATGTTATGTTATGTTACTGGGTATTTGTAAAGCGCACGGCTACTCTAAAGAGTGTCCCGGCGCTAAAAGACCCTTTTAACACAGTCCTGACCACCCGCCTTTACGACTCCGTTAGTGTTGGAAAAGCCAAGTTTTAAGACTTCTCCTGAAGCTGAGGAGATCCTGTATCTGTCTCATAGAAGACGGTAGGCTGTTCCATAGTTTGGTGGCCACTACTTGAAAGGAGCGACCCCCCATGCGAGAACGATTGAACTTCAGCACGATCGACAGTTGGAGGGTTGAAGACCTCAAGGTTCTGGATGGGGCATAGTGCTGAATTCTGTTGCTAATGTAAGGGGCCCCTATGTTGTGAAAGGCCTTAAAGGCCAGCACCAGGGCTTTAAAGTTAACCCTTTTCCGCACCGGAAGCCAGTGCAGGGACTTTAGGTGAGGAGTCATATGTGTCCTGGGGCCGACCATAAGGACGGCCCTGGCCGCCGCGTTTTGTACCACCTGCAGGCGTCCTAATAAATAATCAGGGAAGCTGAGGTACAAAACGTTAGCATAGTCCAGCCTTGACGTGACCAAGGCTTGAACCACTGTTTTCTGTGCTCAACTGAGAGTGGGGGAGGAAGTAGGAGTAAGGGGAGTTATGCAGAAACTGTCCCAATGGATAAAGGAGGTTATAAGATCCCTTCAGAGCACCACGGAGCGTGCTCATGTAAAGCACTGCAGTCACTTCGTTAGGGTTTACACTACATAATGCGCCAACAACAAACATAGGACACAGCAAAAAGAAAAAAACTTTTATTAGTGACAAACACATGACAGAAATAAAATGAAATTTTGTAGTGAAACAATATCATAAAAAATGTGAAAGTTAGTTAAAAGTTCCACCCACTAAAGCAGAGTTAAACAAGCACATTTTAAATACGTGCAGTCAGGGGTAGCTAAGAATTGATATACAGTAAACGCTGTGTAGCCTTAATGTGAGAAAAAAAGTTCCACAACTTTTTGGGCCCGGTGTAACTGCACCTCCTGCACCATTGTAATCGTGACCCTAGTGCCTGCAAGATAGCTGCACTTGTGATTGCTTGTTTAGTAGTAAAATATAGCAATAATCAGTGTTTGGTGGGGTGCCAAGAGCTTTTGGTCCCGGTGCCACTGCAGTTGCTGCACTATTGAAATCGTGGCCCTAGTGCCTACTAGGAAACTGCACTTATGACAGCCTGTTTCGTAATAAAATATAGCAATATTTGGTATTTAGAGGAGTTATGGCAACTTTTGGGCCCGGTGCCACTGCAACTGCTATACCATTCAGATCATGACCCTATTGCCTGCAAGGTAACTGCACTTGTGACTGCCTGTTTAGTATAAAATATAGCAATATTAGGTTTTTAGTGGTGTGTCTAGAGCTTTTGGTCCCGGTGCCACTGCACCTGCTCCACCATTGCAATCATGACCCTAGTGCCAGCTAGATAACTGCACTTGTGACTGTCTGTTTAGTTGTCAGATTTAGCAATGATCTGTGTTTAGTGGGGTCTGTGGAGCTTTTGGCCCCAGTGCCACTGCACCTGCTGCACCATTTAAATCAAGCCCTTTTAACTGCAAGGCAACTGCAATTGTGACTGCCTGTTTAGTAGTCAAATATAGTAGTATATGGTGTTTACAGGGGCTCCTGGAGCTGTAAGCCCCGGTGTAACTGCACTAGCTGCACCATTGCAATCATGACCCTACTGTCTGCAAGATAACTGCATTTGTGACTGCCTGTTTGGTAGTACAATATATCAATATTTTGTATTTAGAGGAGTATGACAACTCTTGGCGCGGTGCCACTGCACCTGCTGCACCATTTCAATCATGACCCTATTGCCTGCAAGGTAACTGCACTTGTGATTGGCTGTTTAGTAGTAAAATATGGCAATATTAGGTGTTTAGTGGAATTTTGACAACGTTTGGCCCCAGTGTCACTGCACCTCCTGCACCATTGTAATCGTGACCCTAGCGCCTGCTAGATAACTGAACTTGTGACTGTCTGTTTAGTAGTAACATTTAGCAATAATCTATGTTTAATGGGGTCCTTAGAGCTTTTGACCACAGTGCCACTTCACCTGCTGCACCATTCAAATCCTGCCCCTTTAACTGCAATGTAACTGCAATTGTGACTGCCTGTTTAGTAGTAAAATATAGCAATATTATGTGTTTGGAGGCGTTCTGACAAACTTTGAGCCTGGTGCCACTGCACCTGCTGCACCATGTCAATCATGAATACTATTGCCTGCAAGGTAACTGCACTTGTGGCTGTCTGTTTAGTAGTAAAATATAGCAATATTATGTGTTTAGTGGTATGCCTAGAGCTTTTGGTCCCAGTGTCACTGCACCTGCTGCATTATTGTAATCATGACTCTGGTGCCTGCTAGATAACTACACTTGTGACTGTCTGTTTAGTAGTAAAATTTTGCAATAATCTGTGTTTAGAGGGGTCCTCAGAGATTTTGGCCCTGGTGCCACTGCACCTGCTGCACCATTTAAATCAAGACACTTTCAACTGCAAGGTAACTGCAATTGTGGCTGCCTGTTTAGTAGTAAAATATAGCAATATTAGGTGTTTAGAGGAGTTCTGACAACTTTTCGGCGTGATGGCACTACACCTGCTGCACCGTGCAAAACATGACCCTATTGCCAGCAAGATAACTACACTTCAGACTGCCTGTTTAGTAGTAAAATGTAGCATTATTTGGTGTTTAGAGAGGTTCCTAGAGCTTTGGGTCCCGGTGTAACTGCATCTACTGTACCATTGAAATCATGACTCTAGTGCCTGCAAGGTAACTGCACTTGTGGCTGTTTGGTGTTTAGAGGAGTTTTGACAACTTTTGGCCCTGATGCCACTGCACCTGCTGCCCCATTCAAATCATGACCCTAGAGCCTGCAAGATAACTGCCCTTGTGACTGCCTGTTTAGTTGTAAAATATAGCAATAATCTGTGTGTATTGGGGTGCCTAGAGGTTTTGGCCACGGTACCACTGAACCTGCTGCACCATTCAAATCATGCCCCTTTTAACTGCAAGGTAACTGCAATTGTGACTGCCTTTTTGGGAGTAAAATATAGCAATTTTAGGTGTTTAGAGGGAAAGATAACCAAATGTAAACAATGAACAGTATGCAGCATCAACCAAAAGAAATAAAATTTGAACCACCAACTCGGATGGTAATGAGTAGTTAGGCCGCAGAAAAATGATAAGAGAGACACAGAAGGGAGAACAGGCTATAAGCAATAAAAAAGGAGAAAAGTAAACTGGCAAGCATATGGACCAATAAAGAGTGAAGGCTGGATGTAAGTCCCTTTTAAGATACATTCAAAACAATAGATAGGCGAAACTTAAAAATGGCGGGGAGGGTTTAACTAAAAGATAACAAGGGACTTTTGTCCTTACATCTTGATCTGTCCAGATTGGACTTAACAAGAAACTACTCAGCAGTCCTAAATTTTCATTCATCGATCCATCTGGATGGTAAAAAAGCAGACATGGATCTTTCTAAATGCCCATTTGATTGCAAAGCATTTCCTCTAAATCAGTACCCAGTTCTGCTGTCCTAGTAATAACTACTGGATAATGAGCGCCCTGGGTGTTCTCAACCCTTCTGATTGTGTTGTGGAAGAATGTGCTAATGCCGCGATCCAAGGCTTCAATTAGCACAATATAGTGGTGAGTGAAGTTTATATCCTTTTAAAACAGTGCCTCACAATAAATATTTCTCAGCTACTCTAAGGCCTGCTGGCAGTCTGTGGTCCAATTAACTATCTTGGGCTGCTTCCATCACCATAAGCATAACTATATTGGAACCATAGTTCTCCAGAAAGTCCCTATAGAACCCTTTGGAGCCCCACAATGCCCACCCATGAATCTGGGTTGATAGGCCATGCCAATCCATGGTAGCTTCAATCTCTACCTTAAGCGGCTACATCTTTACCCCACCGAAGCTGCAGCGTCTAGCACATGGTTGCACTGCATTGCCTTTATTGCCTGCAATAGCTTCTTCGAGTGAAAAATGTGATTTATCCAGGTGTCGCTGAACTCGGCTATGTTGCCTAGGTATGTGGCACAAAATAAATCCATGCCTCTCAGGATGTGACTCATGGACCTCTGGAAGGCTGCAAATCTATAATTTAAACTAAAGGTTGTAATGCTAAGCTGAAAGAATTTCTCTGGGGTGGGCAATGTAGTCTTCTGCCTCGAAGAAGGTGTGAAACAAATCTGACAGTCCCACTAGTTAAATTGTAAATACTCCAAAAATAAGCAGCCCCCAAATTATATATGGCCCTGTCAACTTGTGATGAGGTGTGAACTATTATTAGTGATCGGATGGCGATCTCTTGAGTCTGCCAAAGCTTGCTGTGACACAAGCATTAGTCAGTCAACCAAGGCTCATTGAGGGCTCGATAAATCTTTAGTACAGAAGTGTGTGTTAAACTAATAGTAATCTTATTGAATAGTTCACGGCTAGTGATCGCAAATTATCTCCTGTGCACACACTTTTCAATGTTTGCAATTCATCATTGCAAAACTTATGTACATAATACCTGCAAACATTTCCATGCATAAAACATAAACACAAACTAGGCCCCACCTGCCGCAGGCCAATGCTCTTAGGGCCAGATTTACTAACATTTGACCTAGTGCAACACTGCAAGAAAACCTGCTGATCTGTGCTGTGCTGCGTCAAATAGGGAGCAGGAATGCACCATATTTACTAAGATGTGGTGCCTTACTGCTCTCTCTGTGCTGGAGCACAGTGTGCTGCCTAGCGCCAATGCGGGCACCCTTGCGCCATTGTGCAATGGTGCCTACGTTACAGGCAGGATTGTTTTTGTGCAGGAATGGACACCTTCCTGCACAAAAATAAACCTCAGAGGCAATTTCCTTTTACTAGAAAGAGGAAAAAACGAGGAAAAATAAACATATTTCTCCTCATTATGCCGCTGTTGGGATGGGGTAGCATTTTCATGCATTCCCAATTTTACTACCCAGAGTAAACCTGGGATTGCGCCAAAATCCATGGGTGGATGCGTAGGAAAAACCATTCCAACGTAGAGTAACACAAGGCAGCAATTTGGGCTGCCTTGCGTTACTCTGGACTTACTAAGCCATGCAAGGTGGCTTTGCGTTGCTTAGTAAATATCAGGTAAGCCCTTGCGTCGCCTTGTTTGACACAATTTCACGCGAGGGCTTAGTAAATCTGAGCCTGAGTTTAGAAGAATAGAGCAGCAGACATCGTCCCTCGGTGCAGTAACAGCACCTAAAACATATTAATGTTGCCACAAGCCAAGTGCTGTACATAGAAATCCAAGTTGGGCTACCACCTCGAGAGTGAAGGGTGGGGACACCAAGAGACACCCTCCTCTCTTTAGGCACAGTAATGGTGTTCCTAAGGGGAACCTCATATGGATTTTAAAGAACCAATTAAAATCAGGGACCCCATAAACTGTTCTCCGAATACAAAAATGCGTGGGAGCTTGCTCGGATGAAGTGAGAAAATGGCAGAAATGGTATAGTTGCATAGTTAGTTGGTAACATTTGCCCTTACACTACTTGTGGTCACTATACACTCATCAAGTCAAGGAAAGCTTTATTCGATTGCCATATTGAACAATCATAAAAGCACTCATGTATTGATGGGGGAAGGATTTTTCCCACTTGTTTCCAAATATTCCCCCTTCAATTCTGACTTTTATTTCTATTACGGCCAGTGCTTTAAATGGGCCGGTACTCACCGGTACTAAGTACCGGCACTTCTAAATTTTCGGCCCTTGAGTACCGGAACTTTTCCTTGTACAAAGAGAGTACCGGTACTCATGGGGCATCAAGCCAAGCTCAGGGAAATTTAGCATATACAAAAAGGAAGCGCGACACAGCTGACGAGTTGGTCCGTTTTCCTGAAGCACTTTGATGGAGTGCTAATCTCCCCTCCTGCTGGCATAGCAGAGTCCGATAAAGGAGGAAGGTGGTGATCGTGACGCTGTAGCCGGTGGGAATCAAGGCTTAGTAATGTGGGCAGACTCCCTTTATCGGACTCCAAACAAATGCTGCCGTATTCTGCTATGCCAGCAGGAGGGGAGATTAGCACTCGATCAGAGTGCTTCACGAAAACGGACCAACTCGTCAGTTGTGTCGCGCTTCTTTTGTATATGCTAAATTTCACTCAATTTGGAAAAGCAAAACCTTTGGCAGGCACAATTGCTAGTTGATCTGAATATGTATTGAATAGTGCTTAAACTCTGATGGAGACACGTCATCGACAGGACTGATGTGCGAGCGGCCCCCAGCCTAGGATGCAGATTTCTGTCACCCCTTCTGCTAGCTACACTGTGACTCTGAACAGGATTTCCTGCTCGCCCAGCATGTCGAGATCGAATCAACCACTAAGAGCTTATGATGAGAAATTCCCAAAATGCAAGTCCCCGGAGAGTCGTGGCACATTTAAAACATTGTCCTTTGTCATGCCCGTTGGATGTGAAGGGTGCAGGGGCATTACAACCAGAAGCAACATTTTTCTTTTTCAGTAAGAAATACTCCGAGCTGATATTAAAACTTTCTCATAGAGAGTGAAGTTTGCTTTGTGGGAAAAGAGGTTGTGTTCAGAAGTACAGCAATAATTCTCTGTGAGTGAACCAGCAAATAGGTTTGCTTCATTTGTGTGTCAAGTGTGTTGCCTAAAGCAAATGTTTTGTTATTTGTTGGGTAATTGATCGTAAGGTCTAATGCTCTAGTTAAAGAGAAACTAACCACTTTACCTCAATAATGATCAACCCTACTACAGAGCACTTTGTGAATTGTTTTTCTCCGACCACGGAATATCCTATGTTCTCTAAGACCATGAGTTGGCAGTCTGTACCTTAAAGCTCTTGAACTCACAAGGCCACCTGGTCTAGGAAAGAACCTTTGGATTTTCTAAACTAGTATTTTATGGGCCTAAATTCTGTACTTCGTTTTTGTGAACTTTTTCAGTACAAGAAGCTTCCTTGATATTTTGGTCAAGCTGGTGCATCTCTTTGGTCCCCAAAATTCCCCTGTGACTTGCACGGAGATGGTGAAAACCGAGTGCTGTAGTCCAACAATATTATTTTTGGCACCCACTCTTTTTCTTCTGAGAAGGAAGAGACACTGCAGCCTAAGGGGCGACCCTGTAATAGGACAATTACTCCGATTTAATCTGCTTTCCTCACGTTTTGCTGGGTTTTGTGAGTAGACTTAGCTGCTGTGAAGATTGTTGGCCTATTTAGTGAAGCGTAATCAAATTGTTCTCAGGCTAGATTAGAAGCAAATTTGCATTGAGTGGCTCAGGTGAATGTATGTTTTGCATCTCAGTATCATTCTGCACATCTGCGCATCAATTGAATCTCAGTCAAATTAAATGTGTGCCTCTGGCCGGGTCCCTTAGCATTGCCAGTAACCCCGTCCCCATAGCCCCCCCCCAAACCCCGCCCCCTAGTCCACATCTCAATTTGGTGAGTACCTGCACTTATTTTTTTCCATTTAAAGCACTGATTACGCCCAATGATAGTTTTAACAGCTACCTAATTCCGTGTTCCATTGTACTGGGGCGGATGTACCCCATGGTACATACGCTTGCACATTTGCTGTTACTGTCTGCCACAGCCTCCCCAGTAGCATGTAATTAGGAGCTCTCTGCCTCATCGAGCAGGGAATTACTGTGGAACCGATTTTTCCGGTCATAGAGTCACACATATTTCGCTATTCTATGGAGTTTTCTACATAGATTTCCCAACTGCTATGAGCAGGTGGTAAATGTATGCGGGCGGTGTGTGAGATGGGGTAAGAAAGGGAGATGGGTGAGTAGGAGAGGGATGGAAACGTTTTTTTTCTAGCATGGGAAAGCATTGTATGCTTCTGAAATGCGGAATGAGGCTTCGCTGCTACTGTCATCAAAGTCTTATGCGATTTTTCCAGCAGGTTTTACCGGTCCGAAAAATCGGGTCATGTTCTTTCACATCCAGTAAAACTGGGTGCGAAAAAACCTAAGCAGCTGTATTCAGGTGGAGCGAAATTAAGGCATAAAAGCATGCTTTAATATTGTTCCACTTACTTGTAATCAGGCCCTATGTAGAACAACTTCTGCTGGATCTTAGCTACAGAAAAGCAGAATATATGTTTTCTGCTTAGAGTATTTTTTACCACCAATGTAAATGCCAAACTACGGAGGGTAAAACAGTAAACCAGTATGCCCAACATCACCAGCTGGCAAAGTCTTAACCTGGGCAGACTAATAACATACTACTGGCAGTATCTGATGAAGAATAATGTAGCTCTCGGGAGTTTGGTTCAGCAACAAGAAGGCACTTCTCAAAGCTAGCATTTCTGACCTGGAATAACAAGAATAAGGGAGCGCTGTGTGCTGTACGACCGGTGTTGTTATTTTCGGAGCCGCCTAGGAAAGACTGCACTGTAAGCACTGAGCCTCATTAAAGCCATTAGATGCTTTCAGCGGCGCAGCACCGAGCGCAGGCCTTTGACCCAACGCAGCGGGTTGCCTTTGATAAAGCACGTGGCCTCAGACAAAATGCCCGGTAATGCTACATGACATCTTTTCTTCTTTTATTTCCGATTGCTGCAGAGCCGAGGGGGTTATCGATCAGCATCTCCGCTGCTCAGTGTTTCAAAAGAGGCTTTGCCTTTTCTGAGTCTACAAGCTGCAGCTTACCGGCTGCTTTAACTGTAGCGTCAAGGCTTTAAGAGGGATGAAAAAACGGGGGGGGGGGGTCGCGTAAAGGGGCGTGGCCAATGTAATTTGGGGGCGTGGCTTAAAACACATAAGCTAAAAATCTGTGTTTAGCATAGTGTGCCACCCGACTTGTATTTTGCTGTTTCTGCCATTGCATCCAGATATGATACAAGTAGCATCATACCTACAAGTCAGAACTATTGGCTTTGTCAATGGTTGTAAGTTGCATAAGATAAATAAGCAGCAACTATGGCTTGTATATAATATTAAAAAAGCTTCGACTTAAAGCCCTGGTGACACCAGACAATGTTGCTACTCCTGAGTTTCAAAAAGAGAAGGGAAATCCAGAGATAAAATGACCCTCTTTAAAGGATTTCCATTCCCCTACAACGCTCACCTGGCATAACCTCATGCCGTAAATTCTCCACTAGTGCGAAGTGAGCAGTGTGAGCAGCGCACATCGATGTGCCTGCTGTCACTGCAGCCCTGAAAAACGGGCCGCCTGTGCCAGGGCACAAAACAGAGCCTGATAGAGACCCGTTTCGAGGCCCCCTTTAAAAAACTGCCGGTGCTCAGCACCGGTGAGACCCGGCCCACTTAAAGCCCTGTGTAGCGTCATCTATATGATAGATACACACACGTGAGAGAGTCCATTAGCAGCACTGTCTTTATCATCGCCTAGCATTTCCTATGTGGTTATTGGCATACCTGGTGTTACCTTATTGTTTTGGAAGGGGGAGTCTACCGAAAAACTGGGATCACCAGCATTGATATGCTGTTGCAAAGAGCAGTAACAGGTCGAGAGGCTTTGGAATGGTGATGCAATGCTGGAATATACGTACGAATATTGGCTGTCAATCTACCAGGCAGCATGAGGGCCCTAACCTCAGCCCTCAAGGATCCTGTCAGAGGCTTTCACTGCACAGCACTTCCTGTTCTACACTTAACACTTTTCCTGTCTGTTTCTGAGGCCGTGAGTCTCTTCCACAGGGCCAAGCCTATGGCCTCTGACGGTGTACCGGAGGCCCAGTCACACACACTAGCCCTAGTGTTGAACTAGGGAAGGGAACTAGAGGCACAGGGACTAGCCAGCCTCCTATACAACATATGAACACAAATGGGGCTGTCCCTAGTTGGGATTCCTACAGGTTCCTACAGGGTCTCTAGAGATGCAAGTCCAGTGGGGGCATCTCACAAAAAGTGAAGGACTGGCCTCACACACCACCTGGTGTCATGCTTCATCATAGGCCGTCCTGGCCCTCTAAAAACTCCATTTGATAGAGGGCGGGCATGCACCTGGAGACAGGGATGCACTTCTAAAGCTAAGTGGTGGCCCGTGAATCAGTGAAAAGTGTTCTAAAAACCATTACACTTGTCCCCAGGTAATTTAATTAAAGAGCAAATGTATGGTATTAAAAGAAGTGAGCGGTGATATGGGAGTTCATTATCCCTTCACCGTAAACAAGGTCAACATGTTTATGCTTTGTGTCCCTGATGGGTACATAGCATTCGTCAGGACCGGAATGAATAATGGGCTCTACCTTTCTACACAATGTGTATGAAAAAATGACCACTCAAAGGACCGGGGGTGAGGATAAATACTCCCCGTGTAGTGCAGTGCTAAAATGTGAGAGTATCCAAAGACACTATCCTACTTACTCCATGGGAGGTCGAGGGTGGAAGGGCCTACTGTGACATTTTGTCATCTTCAGCGCTTCCAGCAGTCTCATCTACAGTCGTCCGCTTCGCCTCCCCGCCGGTGTACCGGAGGCCCCCGCAGCCCCTGCGGCGCAGGGGGGCCCCAACCCTCCATGGGGCCCCATCCCTTCAAGGGGCCCCATTCAGTCCTAGGTCAATGACTATCTGTGAGATATGGATGACTCAGGGGCCCATCAACACATTATGCAGGGGGGCCCCATCGTATTGCGCAAGGCCACTGACTGCCTCGTAGTCTAATCTCTTCTATCACCACTTATGGAACCAGCCCCCTAATTGGAAAAAAATGGTCTGGTGCATTTGTATCTCCTTTCACTTGGCATCTGAGGATTTAGTCTCAGATCCTTTTTTGCGATGTCATGGTCTGAAGCCCATCCAGTCCCTGAACAGACAAATAGGATGAATCCAACAATAGACACATTTTAGCTCCCACACGTTAGGATATTGTTGAACTGGGCTGGGTGACTCATACAACTGATCTCACATCCTCCTTTTCTTAAAATGTAGTCCTTTTAATTATTTCCCGATATGATTCATTATTGTTTATAAATACGTTTGTAACTAATAGCATTTTAATCATATGGTAGAATTGAAAAGGTCTGAATGCAAAAAAATGGGACATAGGCGAGCACTGCTCTTTTTTAAAATATGATGCTTTTAAAAAAGAGAACACTTGAAATTGAACAATTGTTTTGGTGTGTGTGGGGCTGCTGGGCCTTTTTATTAGGGCCTCTTTATCTCCGTGGACCGGGGACCGATATTCAATTTTGCTTCTGAGCTTATGCAACAGTAACATATTTTTCAAGCAGTGTAATATTTTTTTACCATGGCAGAATCCATAAAACCCACACACTCCAAACACTTTGAGTGCAGCAGAAATAAAAAACAAAGTATTACCTTTAAATTCGACATAAGGAATTCGCGTCTTGCTTATATCCTGTCTCTGTGGGAGAAGAATATCACACACCTGTGACAAATTTTCCATCAACACACAGAAATTCAGGTCGAGGAGCCAACCATATGAGGGAAGACATCCGTGCTTATTTTGTCAAAGATACTGCCTCGCTTTGTAGTTTAAAACATGTCTTTTGCTTTCTTGCCCTAAGTGCTCAGGGTATGCCCAGATGTGGGTCCTGTGCTCACTGTGCCACTAGATTCAAGCTAGCCTGGCTGATGAGGGGTAATACCCTGAAACCGGTCCCAAGGTGCTTGTTTCTGGTCCAGGGAGGACCTGGCTTGGCAGTTCGGGCTGGAGGGTTCCCATGAGGACCAGGGTCAAGACTGGTTTGCATATGGCTGGGTCCAAACTGGGGTGGCATGGTGAGCTAAAGAATGATGGATTTAACCCAGATCTCTTGACTGGGGTGAATGTTTGATTTGCTCTGCATTCCGTCCATTATTTGTGTGTCTTTTGCTTTCTCGCTTTGTAGTGTGACTTTCTCCATCAATACATTTGGTGAACTGCTAAAAGGAAAGCAGCATTCACACAGGGCATACCTTCCAAAGGGGTAGAACAAGCAATGGAATAAGCTCTGCGCGTTTTTCTGTCCGGGAAAGGCCAGCATGGAGCTCTCTCTGGATTACTAAAAAGGGATTTCTTCAGATCAGAAGCCTTTGCTGTCTGCCTCCTCTTCTGCGGGGTTATCTACAGTCCTTGCTCTGGTACACATTGCAGCTGCGCAGTAGCACCATTTCCTCTGTGAACCACAAGTACGCCCACCACACACCAACTCATAGGGTCCGGACAGGCACTGAAAGCAGGACCACCTCCACACCGTCTTTCTAATTTTTAACTGACTTTAATTTTTTTTAAAAGCATATGTTTTGCGAGCTTTAAATCAAATTTGGTTTTGGGACTTTCAGAACATCCTTGTGGGGTTTTGTATATGTCATAAGCTCATAGGCTGTGAATACTTGGAATTAAGGCATCAATCCTGTGCTCCAGAAAAACCTGCATACCTGTGATGCATAAACATAGCATGTTGTACATTTAAACTGAAATATACAAAACGATACACAAGACCAATCTTGTTGTTATTCAGAACATCCTCATCCACTACTTATTTATTTGTATTACCTATCCCCATTAATTCTATGTCAGGACCGGAGGCTCCGATTATGCTATCTTCTCTCTTCGCTTTATTATTATCAAATCTCACAGCAGCCAGATAAAAATGAAAACAAACAAATCTCTGAGTGAAAACCAGAGAACATCAACTCCCATAACTCCAGGGGCATCTGGGAACACAGTCCTTCCATTATGTCCATTATCAGCTCTACAAAGTCCCTCCTCTGTCTCTGAACTTCCTCTTTCTTCGCAGCTTCGCAGCCAGTTAAGTTCAGATTTTTTCCTTGCCTTGGTTGTGGTAGATACGGCGTAGTTTAAATACAATTGGGTAGCTTCTTGATGCTGATGTGCGTTTTTGTAGCCTGGGGGAGTGTTTTTCTGCATTGTCTGTGTTCCCTTACAGATTCCCCCCCTCCAGCCGCGGGAACGTTTTCTGCTCCTTACGCGGCCGGCTTTCTGCTTGCAGTGCTTCCCGAGACCGCTAGGAGGACTCGCGCGTCTCGTTGGTCACAGCGCGGCTCCTCAGAAGAGGAGTTGCGCTGAGAGCTACGAGAACCGCTTGAGCCTTGTCCCCGCTGCCTTACCAGACGCCCGCGGCTCGCGGGTCGTATTTCCCTGCATTACTTTCAAAGTGAACGCCCCGGCAGGGGTCTGTATAGCGGGACCACCCGCGTTGAAGCTCACGGGCGAAATTTGTTTATTGCACGGTCTGTACAGCGTGCGGTGAGGTGGCAGCCCGGTCAGTTTTCTGAGGGCTTATTGGCGTGCTTGGGTTGTGCAAGCCTAGTTGCGGCCCTCTGGGCTGCCCAAAGCTCTTGCAGTCCTTCGGTCTGCCTACATTGGCGGTGGTGCACAGCACTTAAGTTAAGGGGCATTGGGTTAAACCAATTGTGGGCAACTTGTATATCCTTGCAGTTGTGCTGTAGTGATGGAGCCCCAGAATGATGATTATTATGAGGAGGAGGAGGTCCAGGGGTACTTACCTCTTGTTGATGACTTCTATGACGCCGTGGAGTCCTCCATTTATAGGGTAGTTAACAAGGTGGTAGGCCCTATGGAGCAGCGCCTTTCGGACAGCATTGTCCAAGAGTGTGCTAAACTGCCAAAAGTGCGCGCAGAGCCCCCTGCGCAACCCGCACCGGGGGAGGGTCCACTGCCATCCAAAATGAAGTGTTCTGAAGGGGTGGACAGGGGCGCCTTTGCGCAACTTAAGACAGCTTTCCTGGCTAAAGCTGCGCCACCCACCCCAGCCCCCAAGCCAGACACCAAGCATCAGGGCATTCCAGACCCAGCTTCTCCAGATCCTGTGGATGATGATTCTCAAGGGGACTCAGACGATGAGGCAGGCTCCTCACGGCCGTGGCGTCCGGCATCTACTCTTCCCTCAGCATCGGGAGAAGACTCTGGGATGTTGGACCCGGATGAAATCATTCATCCCCGGTCCGCGGCTTGGGCCCCTGGTGATAAGGTGGCCAAGTTTGTTGTGGGTCATCTTCGTAAGCCCTTAGAAAAAGAGGCCCGCAGATATTTGAGAGGGGAATGCCCACGGCCCACACTGGAGAACAAGGTTGCCTTCACTCCGGAGTTGAATTCGAAAATGGCTACCTTCCTGGCGAAGTTCATGAAGGACCCCCGGAAAGGCATTGATAGATCCTGGCGTTCATGTCAGGATAAGCTTCTCGACGCCATTGGGCCAATGACAAAAATCTTGGACATGGTGGAGGAAGCCAAAGTTTCAGGGTCCCCTATCTCCCCGGAAGTCCTCTCTAACTGGGCTCAGCGCGCAATTATATTTATGGCAATGCTAACTGTGCCCTATCAACCGAGCGTCGCCGCTCGCTGTTGATCATACTTTACTCCAAGTTAGGTGATTTGGCCTCCTCGGAGGCGGGTGCTGTTGCTCAAGGGGGTCTCTTCGGAGACCCTTTCGTGAAGGAGCTGGACAAATTCATGGCCACTTTTACTTCCTTAGACAAGGCCCAATCTAATATCAAGAGGGTCTTCAACCAACGGGTTTTCCACAGGGCCGGCCGAGGCAGGGGCCGCTCGTTCGGCCTTGGTGCCCAAAACAACCCCCAAAGGGGACAAGGCTCTGGGCGCGGACAATACAACTCCAGCGCAAATTACACTAATTTCTACCCGACGAGAGGCCATCGCTTCAGGGGTCGTGGAGGATTTAGGTACAACGCAGGTGGCGGAAATCCCAGCGGTAAGTGTTCGATCGGCGGTCCACGTCCGCATAGGGGGTCTATTAGCGGCCTTTCCGGACGCTTGGACAGCCATTACCTCAGACGCTTGGGTCTTACAGACCGTTCAGGGTTTTCATATAGAGTTTTATGGGAACCCTCGTCAGGAAAGTCTTCCCCAACCAATATCCTTCAATTCCCACGAGGCACAGCTGATCGACGAAGAGGTATCCGAGTTGCTTCGCAAAGGGGCCATTTGCCGATCAGCTCTGCACCCTCATGGCTTCCTAAGCAACATATTTTTGGTGGACAAGGCCGACGGGGGACGTCGGCCGGTTATCAACCTAAAGGAGTTTAACGGATGGTTGGTTTACCGCCATTTCAAGATGGAAGGAATCCACCTCCTTCGAGATGTCCTCCTCCCCTCCGACTGGATGATTCGGTTAGACCTAAAGGATGCTTACCTGGCGATTCCGATCCATCCCCCTCATCGGCAGTTCCTGCAGTTTTGTTGGAGGGACCTCGTGTACGAGTTCACCGCCCTTCCGTTCGGTCTTTCCTCGGCACCCTGGTGATTCACCAAAGTGCTTCATCCGGCGGTAGAGTTCCTCAGGGCTCAGGGCATACGTATGGTCGTGTATTTGGACGACATTCTTCTTATGGCACAGTGTCCCAGGATTTTGTCCGAACAACTCCAACAAGCGGTGTCCCTTCTACAGGACCTGGGGTTTATCATCAACGAGAACAAATCGTTTCTCACGCCTTCTCAGAAGATGATTTTTCTCGGGTTTGTGGTGGATTCAGTCCACACGTCCTTGAGTCTGCCGTCACGGAAGATGGCCAAGATTCGTCACGAATTGCGACAGACAGCCTCCAGGCCGTACACCTCCCTTCGGCAGCTTGCCCGGTTGGTGGGTCTTCTGTCATCCTCTATTCAGGTGATCTTCCCGGGGCCTTTGCATTACCGGGCCCTCCAGCGCCTCAAGGCATATCACCTGCGGAGAGGCCTGTCATACGACCACTCAGTCCCCCTTTCGGCGGAGGCCAAGGAGGAATTGCATGGTGGCTCTCCCACATGGAGGCATGGAACGGTCCGGCGATTTTCGGCTCGGTTCTGGATCTGATCATAGAGTCTGATGGCAGCAGATCAGGCTGGGGCGCCTGCTGTGGGGATTTTTCCACAGGAGGCGTTTGGTCATTGGACGAACAGAATCTCCACATCAATTGCTTAGAGCTCCTAGCCGGTTCTTTCACGGTTTGCTGTTGGACCAAGGACAGAGTGCGTTCTTGTGTCCTCCTGAAGATGGACAACATCTCCGCAGTTCTCTAAGTCAACCGCCTGGGAGGCCCACGATCACGAGCTTTAGCTAATCTGGCGAAGGATTTTTGGGGCTTCTGCCTGGCTCACCACATTTCCGTCACAGCGGAGTACCTTCCGGGCCGGAACAATCAGGTTGCGGATTGGCAATCGAGACATCTTCACGACTCCAGTCTCTGGAAACTGGCCCCCAGGTCTTTCGTTGGGTGGAAAACCTGTGGGGGCCATTCTCGGTGGACCTCTTTGCGTCCCATCTGGACCATCAGGTTCCCCGGTTCTTCAGTTGGAGTCCCGATCCAGTGGCTCTGGCAACGGACGCCTTCCTCCAGGAGTGGAGCGAAGAGACGGGATACACTTTCCCTCCTTTTTCAATGATCATGAGGGTGGCGGCCCAAATTCGCCGGCAGAAGGCGGAGGTGACAATGATAACACCATGTTGGATGTCGCAAGTTTGGTTTCCGGTTCTACTGGAACTTTCTTGGGATTTTCCAATCCTACTCCCCCTTTTTCCTCATCTGCTTCTGAACCCAGACGGAGTCCCCCATCATCTGATCGACCAGGGGTCGCTCCACCTCATGGGGTGGCGACTTTCAGGCAATGATGGTCGTTGCCGGGCCTTTCGAGACCTGCTGAGACCCTCTTGTCAAAGGCTTGGGCAGATAGCACCACAAAACGTTATCGGTCCACCTGGGCGAGATGGGTTCGTTGGTGTCTTCGACGGAGTTTGGATCCCTTGGTTGCAGGTGTTGTTCCAATTCTAAATTTTTTAGCGGACTTGGCGTCAGAAGGGTTGGCGTATCGGTCCATAAATGCGATACGGTCCGCAATCTCGGCGGGTCATAATCTAATTGACGGGGCCCCAATTGGAGAACATCCGTTCGTATGCAGGCTTCTGCGTGGCATCCGACTCTCCTTGCCCCCGGAGCCACGTTACTCAATCCTTTGGGACGTCAACCTAGTGTTGAACCCTTTTTTGTCCTGGCAACCAAACAGGTACCTTTCATTGAAAGAAATCTCAGCCAAATTGGCAATGCTCTTATGTCTAGTCTCCTGCAGGAGAGTTTTTGATGTCCGCGCATTGGACATTTCAGCGCACGTTTTTTCCCCAGACGGAGTGGTATTCACGGTTGGACGGCGCACTAAGTCTCATACCTGAACGGTTTCATACCCGGCTTTTCAGGACACCCCAAAATTATGTGTGGTGAATTGCCTTAAAGCATATGAAGAGATAACTCAAGAACTCCGCCCTCCGGGCAAAAGACAACTCCTGATTGCTCTGAAGAAACCTCACAAAGCTGTCTCTTCCCCCACCATAGCCAGGTGGGTGTGTTGGGTCATGCAGGAGGCGGGTATTGACACAAAACGGTTTGGGGCCCATTCAGCCAGAGGCGCGATGGCCTCTAAGGCTCTCTCGCTAGGGGCTCGTTTGGAGGATTTAATGCGTGCAGCAGATTGGTCCTCGGATTCAACCTTCAAAAGGTTTTATTTTAAACCGGTCTTGGAGGTGGCTCAGTTGGTGGTAAGTAAGCTTTAAACTAGCATAATCGGAGCCTCCGGTCCTGACATAGAATAGAAATTTGCCTAGCACCGTAAAGGTAAGTTTCAATTCTATTAAGGACACGGAGGCGAGTATTATCCCATCCGGCGCGCTGCCGGTGCGATCCCACCCGTATGATAGTAAGTAATCACTTCAGTTTGATATCATTTGCATGTAGATGGAGGAATTGTTCCGTTACCGTATATTGTTTTGCAAACTGTCACTTTGGACTTCAGGTGGAATTTTAGTTTCCAAAGACCCTTACGTTGTCTCTGTTTTTTAGGAAACGACGCTTCAAAACAGGACCAGTGATGAGTTGGCGTGACTCGCGCGAAGAAAGAGGAAGTTCAGAGACAGAGGAGGGACTTTGTAGAGCTGATAATGGACATAATGGAAGGACTGTGTTCCCAGATGCCCCTGGAGCTATGGGAGTTGATGTTCTCTGGGTTTCACTCAGAGATTTGTTTGTTTTAATTTTTCTCTGGCTGCTGTGAGATTTGATAATAATAAAGTGAAGAGAGAAGATAGCATAATCCTCGCCTCCGTGTCCTTAATAGAATTGAAACTTACCTTTACGGTGCTAGGCAAATTTCTATTCGTCGTCACTTGACGTCGCAAGAAAATAACCGGCAAGAACCCCAAAGTCTGTCAGGCATTTCTAAACAAGTATGTGAAACAGCGTCACAAAGGATTCATGCTTGTTAAAAATACAAATCATAAAATGTTTAAATATACACACCTATGATTCAACTGTACAGGACTCTCTAAGAATATTCCTTACATAATTCTTCAAAGAACATGAAAACCCACAGCTTCAGTGCCGCAGAGAGATACTGTTCATGTTGATTTGTTCCTCCTCCTACTTAATCACTTAAAGCAGTGTAGTTGAACCACCAACAAAGAGGTAAGGGCCGGATTTGCCGGTTTCTCCGCAGCACAGTGCAGCAGCCGCAAACGCTGCTCTGTGCTGTGTGAGAAGGAGAGAGCAGGAGAGCGCCATATTTACAGAAATATGGCATTCTTCTCCCGTCTCCCTAACACTGGTGCAGAATATGCTACCGTGCGCCACGGACACACCTCTGCACCATAGTGTAAGGGTGTCTCTGTGAGTCTAGCATGGGTTTTGTCCTGGAAGGATTCCCTTGCAGGAGAAGGGACAAAATACTATGCTTAAACTAACTTTAAACCTTTTCCCACTTTGTATATGTGCTGTACAGTGCAGCACACATGCAAAGTCGGAAAAGAAAGGAGAAATAAAAGCATTTCGCCTGCATAACTCCTATCTGAAATGGGCACTATTATCTGACGCTAAACCTTGTCTACTTTTTTTTAATAAATAGGGCTTAGCATCAGAAACCTTGGGTGGTTGCATGGGAAAGCTCATGCACCACCCATGGTACGCCCACCTTGGCGCTAAGTAATGCAAAGCAGCGCTATGCACTGCTTTGTGTTACTTTAAAGCTATTTTCAAGCATAAAACACGTTTACGCTGGAAAGTAAAAAGGTGAAAAAAAATTTAGCCTTGTTTTGCATCACTTTTGTGACACAAACACGGCGTTGAATCTTAGTAAATAGACCTCTTAGTGTATACAAATAATCTTTAAACAGTAGACCATGGCCACCATCGTGAAAATCTTGCATGAAAACTCCCCCCAAAAAGTTTTTTGCAAGAAAAAAGACTGAAAAAGAACAGTCTAATTGTTTGCATGATGCCTAGGATGGAGCATCATTATTGTTAGGATGGTCCCATTTTTTCTGTGCAGAAGGAGCTGAGCGGGAAATGCAATGGGGATTTGATTGCAACTCATGTGTTCTCCTGCCCTTATTCTTGTGTGTCTTCTTTATGGTAAAGTCTTCCTTGTGACTTCCTTTGTTGCGATTGTGTAGATATGTTTCAAACCCTGGTTGAAGCAGAGGGTCTCCACATATAATTCAGTGCTCTGCCAGCATGGAGTTCACTGAATGGTAAGTTTATCAGTGTGTCCTCTGATCATGTGTTTGTGGGTCACACAGTTGACAAACACCCACCCCCATGTAGCAGTCCAGTCTCTGTTGGTCTGCATACGAACATTAAAGCCTGTGCACTATCGCTGTTTTGGCAGTTGATACATAAACAGATTCGGTAACATTGCAAACCATTGTTCTTTTGTCCACCATTCTAGGTACTCTCTGATCCAGAACACAAGCAACCCAAGACCAGTTTCTCCCTGATTGGGGCTCGTCCATCAGGTGTAGCTTGGTTCCAATATCACAGTGAGCACGGGACCCATGTCTAGGCATATCCTTGCCACTTAGAGAGGTACATTAAGCACACAAAAGATGATTAGAGGAATGTTTGCAATATGTGTAACCTCTGGCAGTTGCTTGGGGTAGCATTCCAACCCATTGTTGTTTTGTTCACCATCCCACCTCAGTTTGCACCCAGCTGTATGCATATCAGCTTCACCCTCCTACAATTGGAACTGCCTGGCCAGGTCTGCCCTGATTCGGAACACAAGCAACTCAAATTGGCTCCACTCTGATTGTGCTGGGTCTGGCGGCTTAGTGGACTAATACATCCATTGTAGGGGCCTGTGTTCGACCTCATGGTCACAGGTTCAAATCCCAGAAGGCCCTCCCAGCCTTTCATCCTTCTAAGGCTGATAAAATGAGTTCCATTGAGTTGGGTAACAATAAACACCTGTTATTCAGCCCCAGGATACCCATGGGTGAATGTGCACTTTACAAACACATAATATGTTATTAGGGCTTGTTCCAGTGGCACAGAGAGCACAGAGCCCATGTCTGGGCATACTCTTGCTACTTAGAGAGGTACATCAAACACACAAAAGATAGTGCAAGAAATTCTTGCTATTTGTCTAACCACTGGCAATCGCTCTGGGTAGCATTTCAGTTCATCGTTATTTTGCCCACCGAGCCATCTGAGTTTGGACCCAGCCGTGTGCAAATCAGTCTTGGCCCTGCTCCTACAGCAACAGTTCAGCTCGAACAGCGAGGCCTGGTGCACTCTGATCTGAATACAAGCAACCCAAGTCTGGTCTCACCTTGATTGGGGTTTGTCAGTTGGGTGTAGCTTTGTTCCAGTGGTACAGTGAGCATGGGACCCATATCAGAGAATATCCTTGCCACTTAGGACAGTACATCAAACACATAAAAAGTGATGGGAGGAATGCTTGTAATTGTCTAACCACTGGCAATTGCTTGAGGTAGAACTCCAGCCCATCGATTATTTGCCCACCATGCCACCTCAGTCTGCAGCCAGCCTTTTTAAAATCCGTTTTTTGCCTCCTCGAATTGGAGCAGTCCTGCCCGAATTGCCAAGCCAGGTCTTCTCTGATCCGGGACACAAGCAGACCAAGGTCGGTTTTGCCTTGATTGGGGCTCATCAGTCGGGTGTAGAGCGGTTCCAGTGAAACAGTGAGCAAAGGACCCAACTATGGGCATACCTTTGCCACTTAGGGTGATATACCAAGCACAGAAAAGGTGATGGGAGGAATGCTTGCGATGTGTCTAGCCACTGGCAATTGCTCGGGTAGCATTCCAAACCATTGTTTTTTTGCCCACCATGGCACTTCAGTTTGGACCCAGCCATTTTCAAATAAGTCTTGCGCCCTGCTCCAATTGGAACACTCCAGACTGAACTGCCAGGCTAAATCCTCCCTGATCCAGAGCTTTAGATCAAATAAACAAAATGTGTACCTTTCTTTAGCCCACCATGCTATCTCAATTTAGACCCAGCCATATGCAAATCACCCGACTGAGGTGGTATGGTGGGCAAAAGAACGATGAGTGGGAATGCTACTCTGAGCGATTTCCAGCAGTTAGACAAATTGCAAGCATTCCTCCCATCACCTTTTGTGTAGACTGGAAGAACTTCCATTTGATCAAATCTACTGGCAAATCTAGAGGTTGTAAAGTTGCTACCTTATGTTGGTGTTTGTGCTGTTGTCAGAAGAAATGTGAAGTATCTGCATGAGAATCAGCAGTATAAAAAAAATCTTTTTATCGCACAAGCAACCAATGCGCAAGATTTAACATATTCAAACAAATCCCCCAGTTGCTCCCAGAGAGTATGGCTCGAGCCAGAGAGTACTGCTTGGGCCGGAGAGTACTGCTTGAACTGGAAATTCCGGCCGGACTGCAGACGTAAAGATACGACTCGTAAATAACCTCTGTGAATACCAAAAGTCGTTAAGTTAGACTTTTGTCTCAGATTGCCTTTGTGAATCGGGCCCTGAATGTTTATGTAATGGAGCACTCAGCACCCGATATTCCAGGAGGCTTTCGTCCGCCAAGTCCTGGGTCTAGGTGATCTGTCATGTTAAGATCGACGTTCCATGTAGGTACCATAAAAATCATCCCCTGGCATGTCATATTGACTCTGTAAGTCCGTGAACATCAGCCACCCCGTATCTTCCTGTAGGTCTCCCACTTTTGAGATGCCAATCCTGTTGCATTGCCAGTACCCTGACATCCCACATAGCCTTGCCAACACGCTGTATTCTGACAGTGGTG
Source organism: Calotriton arnoldi (assembly GCA_963921515.1). Taxonomy (NCBI): domain Eukaryota; kingdom Metazoa; phylum Chordata; class Amphibia; order Caudata; family Salamandridae; genus Calotriton; species Calotriton arnoldi. Next base: position 1,587,529 of record CAWUFW010000934.1, read on the forward strand.
TCTCCAGCGTTACTGTAGTAAAAACAAGAAAGAGTCCCTTTTATGGTATTCCCTCTAGTTTTTCAATGATACAACTAGATTTTAAATAATCAGTTTGGATCTAAATGGGTCCACAGACAGTCAATCCTATATCTAAACACTGAACACAGTTATATGTAAAGATGTCTTGTTTATTAAAAATATTTTATAGTGCAAAAATGTACTTACTCTAGTTCTTATCATAAAAACAATACATTATACTCCATATGTGAGAACATCATACAAAAACCTAACAATTCAATAAAAATTACACATCATACAATAAGTTAAAACCATTTTTATAATATTCTCTCGTCTGTTATAAATTAAAATTCTCAAATTATCAATAATCACAAATTGTCAGTGTAAATGTGCTCTCCCAGCCCAGGCTGCATGCCACACATCTCCAGGTCCGGACCACTGTATTTGTTGGCTCCAGGAGGGTTGCCATACTCCCCGTACAGTAGAGCCACCGCGTATAGCCATGCAGCTCCAGGGACTTTCTGTCGGCCAACAAGACTGGCTACCACTGGTCTACATAGGATGCATCATTAACCACCAATTGATGAGCCAAGAATTTGGAAGAAACTCAGAGGAAATGTTGCAGGAGAAGTGGAAACCTCATCAGGAACAACGGCAAGGTTGCACCCAAATCAACCTTCATTGATAGGCCATTGGTATTTACTCCAAACTAGAGAAAAATCACACAGAGTCAATTCGAGGACAAATTAATATGCAAAGGTATGGCTGCTACAAGCTAATGCAGAGGAGGTAGTGTTTCTGCCAACCCAAATGTACCTATCTCTCTGAATTTAAAATTGTCTGCTGGTTTGACCGGCATATTTCCCCTGAATAGGCTCGTACAACCGCGAGGTAGGCCTCTTAATGGAAAAAGGAGCAGTAGAATCTCCTGATAGGGCTGTCATCACTTATGCTATTTCCCCCCCAGAGCATGGCCCATCTATGGAAATACATAAGTGATGCCCATATGCATTGAGAAGAAACTCTCAGCACTTTTTTGTCTGAGTCCATCATGACTGACATGGCTGACATGCATGCAAGGACTGGATTTGTAGAGGCACTGCACTTCTAAAGGTTCTACAGTCAAAAAGTACCCAAAACGGTAGTAAATCACTGCAGCTCAGGGAACCTTCCTGCCCTAAAACAATCCCCTGAAGCTTATTCCTCCTATGTGTACTGCAGAAGGAAGCACACATAAAAAGAGGAAAAATGAGAATTAAAGATATTTCTCCTTGTTATGCCTCACCTGGGGAGGCATAGGTGTTTGGCGCATTCCCAGGTCTACCACTTACGGTAAATCTGGGAATGCATCAAAATCCATGAATGTTGCATGGGAACACCCACGCAAACCCATGAGAAGGCATCCCGGGCGCAGAGTAATGCAATGCGGCAATTTGCACTGCGTTGATTACTTGAGATTTATGAAGGCAGTCAGGACCACGCAAGATGGCCTTGCGTGGCTTCATAAACCTCTGGGCATATTTACGAGCCCCTTTGTGTCGCCCCTGCACCACACAAAGGGGTGCAAGAGCGATGCAACTTAAAAATTAGATTTTTAAATCCAAGCATGGCCAATTTTCATGGCCCTGAGAGGCGTCATAAATCTCGAGAAATGCATCGCAGCACAAAACGCTGCGCTACATTACTCGGCTCCAGAGATGTTTTTTTCCATGGGTGTTTTGTGGGTGTTCCCATGCAACATTCATGGATTTTGACAAATTCCCAGATTTACCAGAAGTGGTAGACCTGGGAATGCGCCAAAAGCCTGATCCTTCCCAGGTGAGGCTTAATCAGGAAAAATATATTTATTTCCCTTTGTTTTTTTCCTCTTTCTATCTGTGCTGCATTCTGCAGCACACATAGAAGGAGGGAAAAGCCCCAGAGGATTGTTTTTTTTAACAAAAACAATTCTGCATGCAACGTAGGCCCCTTGCCTGCGTTAGTGCTAGGCAGCCAAAAGGGCGCCAGCGCAGGGGAAAGGCACAAATGTGCCATATTGACTTAAATAAGGCACATTCCTGCCCTTTTCCTGTCACGCAGTGTAGCACAGCAAGGTGATTTGCTCTGCTGCACTGCGCGACTTCCCCATAAATATGACCCCTTATTTTTAAGCGCTGGCACCATTTGATGAATCTACATGAAAGTTTCAAAACTAGTTTGCCACTCACTGCAAGTGCTGTCTGGAAAGTATCAGGGTGATCTCTCACGTGGGGGCTGAGAAAAAGGTGGGTACCAAAATGCATTTTCCCCATGCAATCTCTAATAAGGATTTTAGACATGACTACAGCCCAAACTGGGGAAAGGAATTACACCAAATTTGGAAACAGCTAGATCTTAGTCCAGAAAGAGTGCTTTTTGCAATTTGGAGTAAATCTGTTCAGTAGTTTTGGAGTCATTAAAGAAAAAAGATTTAGATCTAGAGACACCGATCAACCATGGATCCACCATGGTGGATCGGCAGATCCACGCACCACCAGCAATGCCCTGATTGGCTGGCCGCAACCTGAGAGAAAGGTTGTGGTCGTCATTTTGTGAATGGGGACATGGTTCCCAGGTTGGGAAATACAGTGTAATAGGATATAAGAGGTCAGGATAGAGGTAACCTGACCCCATGGGACTGATGGAGGGGTCTGTGAGGGACCCCTCATGGGGAAGACATTATGGGAAAATGTTTTTTTGTGCTCCTCAGGATCCATGGATCCACTGTGGCACTCAACACTGCCCCTGGTTGTATCTGTGGTCATTCCGCAGATCAGACCTTAATTAAAAATATACACTCACTCACAGACCCACTCACACACTCAACCAATAACTCACACATCCATACAGCCCTCATACACCCACTCAGAGACCTAGAACACACACACACACTCAGAGATCCAAAGAACCACTCACACACCCACTCACAGCAACTTATACACCCACATACCCACTCGCACACACAGCCACTCACACATCACTAAGAGACCCACACAGCCACTTACACATCCACTCACAACACCCACCCATCACACATTCAAGGGCCTACTTACACACCCACACAATCACTTACACACCCATACAGCCACTCACACACCCACTCAGAAACCCAGAGAACCACTCACACACTCACTCACAGCCATTAACACACCCACTCACAGACCTATACAAGCACTTACACACCTACTCACATACCCATACAGACTCTCACATGCCACTCAGAGACCCACACAGCCACTTACACACCCACTCACACACTCACCCACTACACGCTCAACCACCCACTTACACTTCCACAGAACCACTCACACAACCATATATCCACTCAAATACCCACACACCCACTCACACACCCATCTAGCCACTCACACACCCACACAGCCAGCTATACACTCACTCTCACACCCACTCAGAAACTCACAGAACCACTTACACACCCACACAACCACTCACACACCCATACAGCCACTTACACACCCATTCACAGGTCCCAAAAACCATTCACACACCCACACAGGCACTAGATAGCTACTCACACAGTCCCTCTCACACCCAGTTACACAGCCACACAGCCACTAACACACCCACTCACACACTCACATAGCCCTTCACACACCCACACATTTACTTACAAAGCTACTCACACACCCACACACAAGCAGTGACACAGTTACATGAATTGTAATTGGATATGTTTGTATTGAATGTGTTGTTGTTTTGCATTGAATGTGTGCTTTAGGTTGGGTACGGATCCATCACTGATCTGCCTGCAACATAGCCAGCAGACCCCTTATTTGGCTGAGGATCCGTGGCAGATCCGTGGATTCGAGTGAGGAATTAGAAAATGAAATTTGAAAACAAAAACAAACAGCGTTTGAGAAATGAGTTGGTTCTGAAAGGAGCCTTTGTGTTTATGGTGTACAGACGAAAACTACACAGTAGATCCAGTCTTTTAAGTTGTTGAGGAGCACCCTGTTTCCTGCATTTGTGAAATGGATTACGTCTTTTCGATATATTCTATCCATGTCGAAAGTCTAAGTTGTTATGGTATATAAAGCACATATTGTGGTCTCAGAGAAATGCAGAAAACAGCATTATTGACATCTGCGGACAAAATTGGGTTGACCAGTGTAAAACATGAGGTCTGGATCGTGTGGATATGCCGTGGATTCACACAGACCTGGGGGGGGGGGGCGCTGAGCCCTGCTGTGGATCAGTTGATCCGCAAAAACTCTACCAAATTGGGCTTCTTTACAGGAAACATGTAAAGGGTTAAGCAATAGTGTCTATTTAGAAGTGGTATAATAAAAATAAAAGATGAAAGGAAGTCTGGGATTTTCTAAGTACAGGAGTATGAGTCAGAGCACAGTGGGAAGGGTAGCCATTATTTTATTTTTGTACTGAGAGTGAAGTGAAGTCATGAGTTATGTAATATTTGAGATCATAAGAAGTGCATTGTGGAGTATAAGTTATAGTTAGCTCAGGTAACTATAACTGCTGAATATCTGTGGTTTTGTGTGTGTAAAATCTGAGCCTAACTATAACGTCCCTGTAAGCTCAGGAATGGGGCTGTGTGCCCCCTCCCCATTATTTTTAGAAATGGCCATGGGGGATGAGATTCCCAGGACCTAACAAGGCTTGGGGAGGGGGACCATGCAGCACCCTTCCCCTTTATTTAGAAACCAACAGTCCTGGGGGATGGATTCCCCATGGGCTAAAGAAGCTTAGGGAGGGGGTGTTGTGTGGCCCCCTCCTCATTAATTAAAAAAAAAGGCCCTGGGTGGTGGGGCCAGAGGGTCAGGCCCTATGGCCATCCCCCCGCCACACATGGGCAAAGGACGTATGCAGTGTGCGGTTGCCTTTGGGGGGTTGGCAGAGGGCGTAGCACCAGTCTTGCCTTGTGGCTAATTCCCCACCGCAAATGGCCAAAGGCCGTGCTTAGCGTGGGGTTAGATGCATGTGGGGGTTGGCAGCAGGGCCTGGTCAAAGGCCATGCCCTGCAGCCAACCCTCCACTGTGCATGACCAAAGGCATTGGCTGTCTTAACGGGGTTAGCCACAGAGCCTAGCTGCAGGCCAGGTCTTGTGTCCAACCCTCCACTGTGCATGGCTGAAGGTCGTTCACAGTGTGGAGTTGGCTGAGTTTGAGGGGTTGGCTGCAGGTCCTGCAGCCGACCCCCCCGCCAAGCACAGCCAAAGGCCATGCACAGCGGGGAGTTGCATTTATGAATGGTAATGAAATATTACTTTACATTAAAAAAAACCTAGAAATTCATGGGAAAAAACGAAGGTTCCAGTAACATTAAAGTTAGGTGAATTTGTCAAGACAACATTAACATTTTGAACTAAAAAAACACAGATGTTCACTAGTTATAGTTAGCAAAGTTAACTATAACTTGAGTGCCCGATCATGCACTCCTTATGACCTCACACATCACATCACTGATGACATGTTCTATGACATCATTTATGACATCACTGATGACATTTCAAATGGCATCATTGATGACATTACTGATGACATCATCCAAACTTATTTTGTACAAATTGCTCTGTAAACAGGTATGGCCTTAGAGTTATGAAAGTAAGTAGGGGGTCATTTCTCACAATTGGTTGGTTATATGGGGTATTACATTCCCTCTCACATGATGATCTACAGACGCAATCTCTGAAATGGCAAGCTGAACTGGGGGCCACAGACAGTTCTTTTTTTAAATCCCTACAGCTAGATCACCCTATACTGTTGTCTGCTAATTTGGTGGCTCAACACTATAAAAGTATTTTTGACCTATACTATACTCCTGGAGGTCACCAAGTGGGGGGGCGCAGGTACCAGATGCCCAAGATGCCAGAATATGGGGGCAGACCTGGTACATATGTTTGGTATCTGCCCCTCACTCGATATACTTAGAGCAGAGATTGGGAAAGTTCCTGACAAAAGTCTGAAACTCAAAATATCTCTTACCCATAGCTAATGCTACTGGGAATACCTAGTTTGGCCCAGCTATTCATGTTTTTTGCCATGTCTATATTTCGATTATGTATTGCATCGGCCTGGCTCAATCAACTTCCACTCTCTTTTCACCAATGGCCTGCGCACTTATTGGTAAACTATGACCTAGAGCTCTCACTTTACTCTCGTAAGGTAAGGAAAGCCAAGAAGAAAAGGAAGCAAATCTAGTCCCCTTTATAGAATAGATATCGAACCAGCAAATCTGAAATATAGTCATGTAGCTGAATCTCTAAAGGGTGTTTGTTGGAAATGGGGGTCTCTAGTTGGGAGTAGTATACACCCTGTCCAATTAGGGACCCTTCCTTCTAGTCAGGATAAGGGGGTTACACACCCAAGATATCCCTTCCTTACCCCCTTGGTAGCTTGGCACAAGCAGTTAGGCCTTTCTCAGAGGCAATGTGTTAAGCATTTGTGCATAGTACATACAGTAACACAGTGAAAACACTATAAATGGACAGCGCACCAGTTTAGAAAAATAAAGGATCTTTATCTAAACCAAACAAGACCAAAACAACAAAAATCTTAAGATATCACTTTTACAGGTTTACTACAAAAATATAGTTCTTAGAAGATAATAGCTTCAACCAGGGCTATCTCAACATCGTGATAGGTACAAATCCACAGTACGGCACCGACCACAAGGTGCGCGGGTAGGTCAGGGAGTCACACAGACCTCCAAAACAGTACCTTGGAAAATGATGATGTCAAAAGATGTTGCACAGCAATATGGAGGTGAGGCATCGATGGGCCAAGGTGGCGTTGGTTCCTTACTGCCACAGGAGAGGTGAGGTGTTGAGTCTGTACAGGGGAAGCAAGGCGTCTAGTCTGGGCTGTGCAGGGAAGGTGAGGCGGCTTCAGTGGTGAGGTGCCGGTTCTGTACGACGGTGCGGTGTCGATGAGTTTGGGAAGTCACTCACATCGGTTATCGGCTCCGCCATGGTGCGAGGGAGGTACTTGCCTCGACAGGCATCAGGGTGGTGCTTCGTGCGCTCCACCAGCAGTGCCCTCGGTCTGGGTGTCGGCAGCAGCCTCAGTGATATTGTTGGAGTCGATACGGGGCAGGCTTTGGCAGGCGACAGGTTGCTTTGTCGTCGAGGTCCGTGCTGCACTCAACCAGCGAGCGGCAACAGCATCAGTGACAGCATCAGCAACCCTTTTCTTGAGGTTTGCAGCCCAGCTAACACCTCCAGTGGTCCAGAACTGGAGTTGGCACCACTTGGCAGGTCAGAACTCCCAGCAGTGGCGTGCAGAGATGCTGCAGGTGAAGTCTTTGATGGCCCAGAGACTTCCACCAGGAGGCAAGCACACACAAGCCCTTGGAGAAACTTGGGAAAGCAGAATACAAAGCAAAGTCCAGTCCTTTCACTGCCCACAGACAAAAGTAGCAACTGCAGGCCAAACCAGCAAAGCAACACACAGCAAAGGGGCAGTACTCCTCCTGACAGCTCTTCAGCTCTTGTTCTTGGCAGAGTCCTCAGTTTCAGACGTGTTTCAAAAGTCTGGGGTTTTAGGTCCAATACTTATACCCCTTTTGGTCTTTGAAGTAGGGATACTTCAAGGGATTTTCTTTTTATAGTGCAAAAGTTCTTGGTTTTGCCTGGTCTTGGCTCCAGACACACTCCAGGGGGTGGAGACATCATTGTGAAAGGCCAGGCACAGCCCTATTCAAGTGCAGGTGCCAACTCCTGCCACCATTCTAGCTCAGGAAGGCCCATCAGCATGGTGATGGTCCATCAGGATATGCAGGGCACACCTCAACTCCCTTTCTGTGACTGTCTAGAGTGAAGGCACAAACAGGCCCCTGTCAGTCTAAACCAGACGTTGGTTCCACAGGCAGGTAGGCAGAGGCACAAGATGGTTAAACAAGAAAATGCCCGCTTTCAAAAAGTGGCATTTTCAAACAGACAATTTAAAAACTACCTTTACTAAAATATATGTTTTAAAATCCTGATCTCAGGGGGCCCAAACTCCAAATCTCTAGCTGTTCCTAATTGAAAGTTACAGTTGTAAGTTGTTACAAGGCAGCTCCAATGATAGCCTATTGGAGAGCTAGTCCTTGCAATAGTGAAAAAATTAAACTGGCAGTATTTCACTATCATTACATGTGAAACACACTAGTGCATGTCCTACCTTTCACATACATTACACCTTGCCCATGGGGGTACCTTGGGCCTACCTTAGACGTGCCTTACATGTAATAAAAGGGAAGGTTAGAGCACGGCAAGTGGGTGCACTTTCCAGGTTGACATGGCAGTTTAAAACTGCACTTACAGACACTGCAATGGCAGGCCTGAGATAAGTTTGCAGGGCTACTCATGTGGGTTGCACAGCCAGTGCTGCAGGCCCACTAGTAGCATTTGATTTACAGGCCCTGGGCACACACAGTGCACTTTACTAGGGATTTACTAGTACATCAAATATGCCAATCATGGATAAGCAATCAGAATCACAATTTACATAGGGAGCATTTGCACTTTAGCACTTATCATCAGTGGTAAACTGCTCAGAGTACATAAACCAGCAAAAACGAAGCCCACCATAACAGTCAAAAAGACAGGAGGTAGAGGTTGAAAGACAGGGTAAACCACACCAAGGATGCCAGGTATAACAGTGCTTTTGTCCCTACTGTCTTTGTCGATCCCATTTAGGGATAAAACCTGCTCTGTACAATGGTTTTCTGGTAGGTTTCCCTGCTTGTGTAATATAAAAATCATTAGACTGGGTACGATGTTGAATCAAGGTCAATTTTAAATGATTTGTGATTAGAGAACTTCACATTTCTATGATGTATTATAAGGCTGACAGTCCTGATTCATATGCTGGTTGTTAATATTTATGGAATATGTAATGAGCTGCGTTTTTTACATCATCTGTGGTGCACGGATCACATGCTCTCCTGTTGATAGGTGAAAAATGTTAAAATTTGTGCAATAAAAAATGTTTTAAAAAAAGACATCATTTATAACATCACTGTGGACATCTCGAATGACATCATTGATGACATAACTGATGACATCATCCAAGCTTCTTTTGTACACATTGTTCCTTAAACAGATATACCATTAGAGCTATGAAAGTAAGTGCAAAAAAGTCAGATTAATATGAAGTGTCTTTACTGCTGCTATACATACAACACTCATAGGTAAAGCAAGCTTGTGTTATTTGTAACATTGACCCTATACCATATACTTCATGGGTAGTCAAGTTCATGTTGAATATGAACCATAAATTAAATGAAAGGGTAACCTATCCTGCACACAGTGTTCAATCTGTATACAACTGTTCAGGGAAAACCAAGTTCCTCAAGATAACCAAGGCCTGTTACATAACTAATGCCCTACTATGGACACTCTTTACCTGTAGCAAACCCCTAACAGTCACTGAACCTACATTGAGAAATTAAGTGGATATGAGTAGAAAAGTGGGTGCTGTTAACAGTGTTTTCTCTATGGAGAGAGTTTACTCTGTACTACACTGTTTGCAGACAGTGAAACTCTCATGAGAAATACACCAAAGAGTATTAAAAAGTATCTACTATGCACAATCAATCAATCAATCAGGCGTTTGTTGAGCGTGACTACTCACCCGTAAGGGTCTCAAGGCGCTGGGGGTGTGGGGGGTGCAGGTTCCAGTCCATCAAGGAGGGTGTCTGTCGAAGAGCCAGGTTTTGAGGTTTCTTGCGAAGATGGGGAGCGTTGTTGTCTGTCTGAGGTGGAGCTCTGGCCGCGAGGAAGGAGAAGGAGCGGCCACCCAATCTGGTCTTTCTGGTGCGGGGGACCACGTCGTAGGAGAGCTGGGCTGATCGTAGGGTCCTTTGGGGTGCGTGGAATTTGAGTCGGCTGTTCAGGTATGCTGGTCCGGTGTCGTGGAGGGCCTTGTGTGCGTGGGTGAGCATCTTGAACGTGTCTCTAGCCTCGATGGGGAGCCAGTGGAGTGTGCACAGGTGCTGGGAGATGTGGCAGTGTCTTGGCAGGCTGAGGACCAGTCTTGCGGTGGTGTTCTGGATGTTCTGTAGCTTGCGGGTGAGGTTTTTGTTTATTCCGGCGTAGAGTGCGTTGCCGTAGTCGAGTCTGCTGGTGACCAGGGCATGAGTGACGGTCTTTCTGTGTTCGAGGGGGATCCATTTGAAGGTCTTACGGAGGAGGCGGAGGGTGTGGAAGCAGGAGGACGAGACAGAGTTGATCTGGCAGTCCATTTTGAGCTCGGAGTCCAGGATGATGCCTAGGTTGCGTGCGTGGTCCGTGGGGGTGGGCGCGCTTCCGAGGGCGGCGGGCCACCAGGTGTCGTTCCAGGCGTCGGGGTTTGGGCCCATGATGAGTACTTCTGTTTTGTTGGTGTTTAATTGTAGGCAGCTGTTTTTCATCCATTTGGTGACAGCTTCCATGCCTTCTCGAAAGTTGTGTCTGGCGATGTTGGGTTCGTTGGATAGGGAGAGGATGAGTTGGGTGTTGTCTGCGTATGACACAATGTTGAGTCTGTAGGTTCTGACGATGGGGGCGAGCGGAGCCATGTAGACGTTGAAGAGCGTAGGGCTGAGGGAGGACCCCTGGGGGACTCCGCAGGTGGTTGGTGTAGGGTCCAAGAGGAAAGGGGGGAGTCTGACCCGCTGCGTTCTGCCAGAGAGGAAGGAGCGGATCCAGTCGAGGGCCTTGTCCTGGATCCCTGCGTCGTGGAGTCTGCGTATTAGGGTGCGGTGAGAGACTGTGTCGAACGCCGCTGAGAGGTCGAGGAGGATGAGGGCTAATGTTTATCCTTTGTCCAGTAGGGTGCGGATGTCGTCTGTTGCGGCGAGGAGGACGGTTTCCGTACTGTGGTTTTTTCTGAAGCCGGATTGGGAGGAGTCGAGGATGTTGTGCTCTTCGATGAATGTGGCGAGTTGGCTGTTGATGGCTTTCTCGATGACTTTCGCTGGGAACGGGAGCAGGGAGATGGGTCTGTAGTTTTTGAGGTCGTTGGGGTCTGCCAAGGGTTTCTTCAGGAGGGGTTGACCTCGGCGTGTTTCCAGTCGTCGGAGAACGAGGCGGTCGCCAGGGAGCGGTTGATGGTGTGGCGGAGCATGGGTGCGATGGTGTCAGCGGCTCTATTGAAGATGTGGTGGGGGCAGGGGTCCGTGGGGGCCCTGGAGTGGATTGACTTCATTGTCTTCAGTGTGTCTTCGGTGCTGAGGACTGTCCAGTTGTCAATCGCTGGCTTCAGGGTGTCGGGGGTGGTTGGTGAGGGTTCAGTGTGTTGGTTGTCTTCGTCGAAGTTGTCGTAGATGCTCTTGATTTTGTGGTGGAAAAAGGTGCTGAGTTTGTTGCAGAGGTCTTGTGAGGGAGGGATGTCAGTAGACTCGCTGGTGGGTTGGGCGATCTCCTTGATGATGTTGAAGAGTTCTTTGCTGTTGTGTGCGTGTGTGGAGATTCTGTCTTCAATCGCTTTTTTCCTTGTTTTTCTGATGAGTTGGTGGTGGGCGTTGGTGGCGGCTCTGAAGTTGTTGTGGGGTTCTGTCTATTTGGTGTTCCTCCAGGCCTTTTTGAGGTGGCGGCAAGTGCATCTGGACTCTCGAAGTTCGGTGGTAAACCATCTGGCTTTCTTGGCGTGGGTGTTGTTGTTTTTCTTGATGGGGGCTATGGTGTTGGCGCTGTCGGAGATCCATCTGTGCAGGGTTCGGGCTGCAGTTTTGGGGTCGTCGTTTTCCGCAATGGTTGGGGTGGAGTTGCTGAGTGAGGAGGTGAGCTGGTCGTCAGTGATTCTGGTCCAGTTTCTTTGTGGGAGCAGGTGCTGCTGTCTGTGGATGGTGGGTGTTCTAAAGGTGAAGTGGACGCATCGATGGTCAGTCCATGGGAGTTCAGTGGTGTGGCTGAAGGTGATGGAGTTTCCTGTTGTGAAGAGGGGGTCGAGGGTGTGTCCTGCTGAGTGCGTGGGTTCGGTCACGATCTGGCGGAGTCCAATGTTGTGGAGGTTGTCCAGGAGGGATGTGGTGTTGGGGTCCAGTTGGTTGTCGAGGTGGAAGTTGAGGTCTCCCAGCAGGGTGTAGTTGGTGGATGTGATGGCATGCAGGGAGATGATGTCCGTGATGGAGTTGGCGAAAGGTCCGCGGGGTCCAGGGGGTCGGTAAATGAGGGTTCCTCGGAGGGTGGTGGTAGGGCTGGCAAGTATGTTGAAGTGAAGGTGTTCCATCAGGTCTGTGGGCTTGTCGGGGAGTGTGCTCAGGCGGAGGGTGGATTTGTGGATGATGGCGATTCCACCTCCCAGGAGGGTGGGGCGGTCCTTGCTGGAGATCTTGTATCCTTGGGGAATGGCGATGGCGATGTCCGGTCCCGAGGTGGTGTTGTTCCAGGTTTCGGTGAAGAACGCTACGTCCGGGGTGGTGCTGTCGAGGAGGTCCCAGATTTCGGTGGTGTGTTTGTGGAGGGATCGGACTTTGAGGAGGATGCATTGCAGGGTCTTCGGTTCGGTTGTGTTCTTGTGGGCGGGTTGTGCTGGGTCTGTGTTCTTGGCGGTGCTGTAGGTGTGCCGGCAGCGGTGACAGCTGAAGGGTCCGTGGGTGTTGGCCGGTGATGCTAGCTTGCAGTTTTTGTTGCGGCCTGGGTTGAGTGCATGGAGTGCCGCTGGTTCGTAGCGTTGGGAGGTGCGGAGGTACAGGGTTCCTGGCGTGGGTCGCGGTCGGGTCGCGGACGGGCGCAGACGGGTGCTGACGGGTTTGCCTTTGGCGCGCCTTTGGCGCACCAGCGGCACGGCCGCACAGCGGCCGCCATTAAGTAGGGGTCGGGGAGGGCTGGACAGCTGGGAGGCGGGAGCGGGTAGGGGAACTGGAATGGGCCAGTCATGCAGGGGGTAGGGGCCGCAGGGGCAGCAGCGGCAGGGAAAAAACGGGCGGAAAAGGGCCAAAAAAAAAGAGGAAAGAGTGGAATAGGGCAGAAAAAGTGCAAGAAAAGTGGAGGAAAGACACAGAAGTAGAGTGAAAGGGGGAGATTGAAATGAGGGAAAAGCGAGTGAAAACGGAGGAAAGACACAGAAGGAGAGTGAAAGGGGGAGATTGAGATGAGGGAAAAATGAGTGAAAACGGAGGAAAGACACAGAAGGAGAGTGAAAGGGGGAGATTGAAATGAGGGAAAAACAAGTGAAAACGGAGAGAAAAAGCGGAGCGAGAGAGAGGAGACAGAGGTCCACTGGACCACCAGGGATGAGGCGCAGGTAAAACCTGCGGGTGGAGGAGGGCCTCGCACACCAACACTCGAGAGGGCAGGGGCTCGTGGGAAGGCCTCACTTAATGGTGGAGCTGCGAGGCAGGGAGAGCAATTTCACTGACTGCACAGTGTACATTTTATGCAAAACTTGTCCAAAGAGCGACTAATCACTTAAAATAGCCAAGGGCTGAAGGTGCTAAAGATCATACTATCTGCAGCCTTCATACTGTGGTGAAAACTTTACAGATAGCCCATCTTCTGAAGAAAAACAAGCACATGTAGATAGGTTAGTACCTCGTGCATATAGTCTTCTAAATTAAGTAAAAATTGTCATGCTGAGACGATTCTGCCTAATAACACAAGGCTGCTTACAATACGTAGTATGTAGAATTGTTGCCCTGTATGGAACTTTTTCTGCAGTACCAAAAAGCTTGTGTGGAACATGCTGTCACCAGCACCCAGAGTTGCTCTTCAATACAAAGATTTATAGCGTGTTCAATACCTTTACACACCTATGATGCATTAGGAGCACATGAGTTTTGTTAACACTTGCAACCATTAGCTGGACACAGGCTGTTCAAAATTAGGTAGAAAAATAATATGGTAGTTGCCCGATGTAATGTTTTGTGATATTTTATGAGGGAACCCTTTTGGCTCCTAGCAAACTCCGTAGAGCCATGGCTTAGGTGTCAGAGCGCAATGCCATGAAGGCTTGTTTTAGAATGCTGAGTTGGCAATTACAAGCAGCAGAATAAAGATGTGTAATACTAAGCTCTGTGTGTGGTGTGGTCACTGGCGGGTACCCATGCTGGGAAGACACTACAAATGTCGACAAGATAGGGGATGAGTAACCCGAAGAAAGACTCTGCTCTCCCAGAGAGTTTGCCGTGGTCCAAGCAGACTGCTTGTGCATGCCACATGTGTCGCTGTCGAAGAATGGAATCACCTCTTCATGTATGTGGAGTCAAAGCACAATTCCAGCCACTGTAAAACGAGTGAAGATAAACAAAAGCGTTGCAAAGAATTTACACATTGATGATTGAGAACCTGCTGGCCAAGCCATATATAACGGTACCGCGCTGCCACACAAGATAAAGTTGTACATTATATGGAGCGATACTAAAAAAGTTAGTTGCGTACTGATACAGGAAGAAGTGCGGGCTGACAGAATAAGTAGGAGAATAAGTAAGGGGAGAGGATGTGGCCTAATGACTAGGGCAGTGGACCTCAAATCTGGGGAACCGGGTTCGAGTCTCGGCAACAACGCTCAACATCCTGTTATTCTGGGCAAATCACTTAATCTCCCCGTGCCTAACAAAAATGAATGTGTCCTTATGTTACACAACTGGTGCTCATGTGAAGCGATCTGATACCTGATACCTTCAGGTCAAGTTCACACTATATAAAACTCCTAAAAAAATAAAAAAGTGAGAAAGAAGTATATTATCATTGCACTTACCAGAGCCTTTACAAGCGGAGCTTTACAACCTCAGTGCTTGGCGAGGAGACCCAGGAAGAAGCACAAGGGTTGTGCTTACCGAGCTGTCTAATACCTGAAGTGGCCCACCACCAAAGCTGCCAGGTGATGGATCAGAACAACTCCAGAGGTCTCCAGCAAGTGAAGGGCTCCTATGGAGACTGTGGAGATGGTCAACATTTCCTCGATTGTCCATGACGACTATGACGCCAGTCCATTGCAAGGCCTCAGCAATAGAGTGAGGGACTCAGGCTCAAATGGACAGCCGAAAGGAGCAGAAAGAGCTGCACCACCAAGGTCAGCCACTCCCATAATTAGTTACCATTCTGCCGCCTTTTTAAAGCCACCTTGTGATACAGTCAAAAGGCAAAATATTGGCGATAGATGGTTCGCTTGGATAGAGATATTTGATGATTTCATTAATGCACTTGAAAAGACTGATATCAAAAGATCATCAAGTATGTCAAAAATCTTGCTGGTGATGGTGTGAAAGAAGTCACAAAGAAATGCAGCAAACTGACAAAGAAATGACATATTATCAGATTAAAGAAACGCTGAATCTAAAGTTCAATCCAGTACTAAACGTTGATTACAAAAGAAATATTTTCATTCAAGAATGGCAAAAAGTTGGTGAAACCACTGATGAATTTGTGGACAGACCTGATGCACTCATCAAATAATGTAAGTTCAATTAATTTAATGGTGAGGAAGCTATGTGACTTAGTGTTATTGATGGATGCATGTCAGATTCATTTAGATGACGAATGCTGAGAGAAACTCTTAGTCTGGAGTGAGTGTTGATGGCTGCCAGAGCCGAGGAGCGTGCTGAAAGACAAGCCACTGACATGGAGGCAGGAGGTGACCAGAGAGAATCAGAGCATGATTGTAAAAAGTAAGCCAATGCAAAAGACTGAAGGACACAAAGTGCTGTCTACAAGTAAAATGAATTGATGTTTTAGATGTGGATTTTCTTTTACACATGAAGATAAATGTCTTGCCATTAGATATATAAAGGCTGTGGGAAAGAGAACCAATTTTTGATGGTTGGTAAAGCAGAGGACAAAGCAAGTGCATCGCAGTGTGAAGACAAAATGGCTGCCAGAACATTCCCGAGGCAACGTTTGACGCACCCCCACAAGTCCAAGTGGCGACATCAAGTGAGGCAAGTTGACACTGATCGAAGTCGATTGTCATCTAAATAATTGTCAAATAGTTCATCCATCTCATTATCAAGTGAAAGTGAAGAAGATGGTTGCGCCATGTCAATGTTTAATTTAGAGAAAAGTGTGCATGTCGGGCTGGCTGCATGTGAGGAAAAATGTCAATCAAAGAAAATTCGATGTGCCAAAGCACCAAAGTCATACAAACATGGTCTGAAAATTACATTGAAAATAAATGACTGCTTAATACCTTTCATCATCGACAGTGGCGCATCGATAAACATAATGGCTGAAGAGAAACACAATGAATTGGCTCCATTGCCTCTACTTACACTATCGAAAATCAAAGTGTACACTTGGGCTGTAGCGACGCCCATAAATATTCAAGCTTAATTGTAACAACATTAAAACACAAGCAAATGAAGGTGCAAGCCCCCATCCATGTGCTTCAAGGTACAGGAACAAGTGCATGTCTGCTCAGTTTCCGTACTGCTGCTGACATAGGACTGATTTCTTTGAATTACAACCTGAATGCTCACCACAAAATATTAGGTCAATTTCCTTCATTGTTTCATGGTTTCAGAAACCTAAAACTATGAAAGTAAAGTTACACATTAATGATGATGTCCGTATTGTTGCTCAGAGACATAGACGAGTTGCTCTTCATTTACAAGAGGCTGTTGAAAAAAAACTTGAATGATAACTTAAGCATGACATTATTGAGCATTAAACTGGTCCAATGCCATGGGTTTGTCTCATAGTGGTAGTGCCTAAAAAGGCCAAAAAGGAGCTGCACGCATGTGCGTTGATATGCACCAAGCAAACAAGGCAATTGAACGAGAACGACATCTAGGTACAATATTGCTGACACGATAATGCAATTAAATGGTGCAAAGCTTTTCGCACACCTTGATTAAATTAAAGGTTATCATCAGTTGGAACTCGAAAAAGATTGCAGGTATATTACAACCTTTTCTAAACATGTTGGTCTGTTTTGATATAAAAGACCCCGTTTTGGTGTATCATCCGCTGCAGAACCTTTTCAAGATGTCATTCGACATGTCATACAGCCGGTTGTGAATGCATTCAACTATAGCGATGACATATTAATTTTCAGAGCTACCCGGAAGGAGCATGACAAAGTTCTCACTCAAGTATTTCGCTTAGTGACTGATGCAGGCCTGACTTTGAATGCAGACAAGTGTGAGTCCCACAAGACAAAGTTAAAATTCTTTGGCCATATTTTTTCTGCTGGGGGTATGCCACCTAATCCTGCTAAAGTAAAAACACTTTCAAATGCTGATCCCCCACAAGACGTTTCCATGATACGTTCGTTTTTTGGCAACAGCCAGTTACTTTTCAAGATACATATGAGACGTTGCTACCATAGGTACTCCCGTACGAGAGTTAACTGAGGAAAACAAATGTTTCTTTCAAGTGGTCACAAAAATGTGAGAGAAGTTTCAAGAAAATCAAACTAGCCATTGAAACTGCTTCTGAAATGGCCTATTTCCATCCAAAGCTTCATACAGATGTTGTTGTGGATGCTCACCCCATTGAGTTATGCACTATCCGAGCACAGCACAGCAGACACCCCCATGCTCGAAGGCATATTGTGGCATATTCCAGTAGAAGTTTGTTCCAAACGGAACATGCTTACTCTCAACCCGAGAAAGAAAGTTTTGCCGTGGTATGGGCTTGTGAACATTTCCATGTATTCCTGTATAGAAAACCTTTTACACTGCTAACTGATCATAAAGCTTTATTGACTGCCTTTGGCAATCCAAAAGCCAAGATGTCTCCTCAAATTGAACGGTGTGGACTCTGATTACAAGAGTATGATTACACCATTGCACATCATCCAGGGAAAGATCAAAACCCTGCTGACTACTTTTCCAGAGTGCCTATACAAGGTCAAGGTACTCCTCAAAGACGGCTGAAGCCTACATTAATTTCATTGTAAACTCATATACGCCAGCTGCCATATCGTTAGCCCAGATCATTACTGCCACAATCCATGGTAGTGGCATGCTGAAGTTGAAAGATATAATTGCACATCAGTTGTGGAACCGACATGCTCGACCTCTCACCAGCGAGGGTGAATACCAAAAGTACAAAAATGTTAAAGATGAACTGTCTATAACTCAGGAAGGAGTTATACTGTGAGGGTCGAGAATCCTAATTCCGGAGAGTTTAGGACAGAAAATAATTGAAGTGGCTCACGAAGGACATCTTGGTATTGTTGCCACAAAGATAGCTCTCCAAGGTCGAGTTTGGTTTCTATATTTAGATGAGAGGGTTGAAAAGGAACAAAAGCCCTGTCATCTATGTAACTGCTTCTCTACAAACATTACTCAACATACTCTTACTGTGTCAGAACTCCCTAAGCATGCATGGAAGAGAAAGGCCATTGATTTCTTTGGTCCACTCGACAATGGACATCATCTAATGGTAATTGTGGATGAGTACTTTCCATTTCCATTAATAGAGGATCTCTCATCCACAACTCATGAACAAGTCATTGAGAGACGTGACACCATTTTTGCAACATGGGGCTTTCCAGCCATTTTGAAATCTGATAATGACCTGCTGTTCAGCAGTCGAGAATTCAAGGATTTTCTGGAGCATCTGAAGGTAAAGCATCCAAAGAGTGCACCTTTTTGGTCGCAGGCCAACAGACTTGTTGAACGTTTTATGAGTACTCTAAAGAAAGTAGTGCAGCGTGCAACTCTTGAGAAGCTCAATTTGCAAACTGTGTTGAATTCCACCCTACGAGCCTATTGTTCTACACCTCACTTGATGACAGGGAAAGTCCTGCGACTTTGATGTTAGTGAGAGAGCAATTACAACCAAGTTACCTCAATGGACCAACAAAAGAGAAGTAGATGAGAATACAACTTGAATGAAAGACTTGGTTAACATGGAAAATATGAAAGTCTATACCAAGAGGCGACATGCAAAGAACATTGAGTTTAAGAAAGGAGATCTAGTGATCGCTCGCCAACTGCGAAGGAGAAAATCTGATGCTCTATGTGATGCTGCACCTTTCCACGTTGTGTCCACCATAGGACATATGGTGACTGCCCAGCATCCTGGGAAGTCTATCACCCAAGACTCTTCTCACTTTCAGCATTTGATTCATTGGTCTTCTGATCAAGATGGTGAAGAACCTAAAAACCCAGTAACTGCTGTTACTTCTTCACCGTCTTCAAAGTTCTCTGACAGTCAAAATGACAGCTCTGAAGCTTCCAGTAAACAGATCCGGTCGTATAATTAAAGCGCCAAGAAGGTTGATTGAAGAAATGTGACTATATAAATGTATTTATTTGTTTGTTTGTTGATTTGTAAAAAATGTTAATTTATTTTAGCAGAGAGGGAGTTGTAGTGTCTTGTGTTATTTTATGACAGAATCCTTTTGACTCCTAACGGACCTAGTAGAGCAGTGACGTAGGTGTCACAGTGCAATGCTATGAAAGCTTGATTTAGAACGTTGAGTAAGTAGTTACACATAGTAGAATAAAGACTTGAAATACTAAGCTCCTGTGTGGCATGGTCACTGGCGGGTACCCAGGCTGGGAAGACAGTATACCGCCACTATGTAAACTATAAAACAAAGTAAGACACTCATTGGATGATGTCATCAATTATGTAATTTGCAATGTCATCAGTGATGTCATAAATATATATATATCAGTAGCGGCTCCTGGAGGGAGTGTTGTTGGCGGTGAGGCGGGGGAGGGGCAGGGTGGGGGGTAGTAAACTCCGGCATACGGCCGAACATAGGCAAGTAAATAAATAAAACGAATTACATTGTGCGCGCTGCATCGCCATTTGGCGTTGCAGCGTGCGCAATGTAATTTGTTTTATTTATTTATTTATTTACTTACCTCCGTTCGGCCGTATGCCGGAGTTTACTACCCCCCACCCTGCCCCGCAGCACTCCCTCCAGGAGCCGCTACTGATATATATATATATATATGTATATATATGTTAGAAGGTGGTTCTGACACTATGGGCCGCCCAGATTTTTCGCTTTTTGAGCACCTATGTGTGGAGCTTTTACTGTGGGAGAGCCTCATAAATTGGGACTCATCCACAGTGAACTCATGATGAAAGAGACTGCATGTGGATTTTACTGGTGTCCCCCTGGCTTGACTAGGCCGCTGCGCAGCAGCTGGAGTACGGGGCACCGGGCTGGTTACATGCAGACACCTGTGTACATGCGTGTGCACACGTGTAGGGGCTGCGCAGGGGAGATTCCTGGCGTGCGCAGTCCAGGAGCAGCTACAAAGTGAATGGTGTGGCAGGACTTATGCAGAATTGGGTGGTGACATGGAATAGGCTTTATACACTGGGAAGAAACATGCCAGGGAAAGTCAGTGTGTTTGACTGTGTTTTTCACTTCATTATTACCCTATGGGGAAGTGGAGCCCATGGGCTAGTGTCACTTTCCTAAGGCCTACAGATTCCAGACACGCACTAAAGTCCACTGTAACGGGTGTGAGAAGAAGTATTCTGCAGAGTCCAAAGTCATATTTGTACTGCTTTTGGGTCATCCAGAAATGTCACATTTCTCTGAGTCAGTCATAACCAGGGCCAGGCTGAGGGCTGACCTCAGCTGGATGGATTGATAACCTTTCTTCCACAAGCTAAGGCCTCCTCTCCACGAAGTGAAGATGGGTGGGGCTACAGGCTCATCCATCAGCAGCTATCACTGGGTGCCAGGCACCAGGCTGCACAAAGGAGGGAAGGCAGCGAGGAGGGAAGGGGTCTTGTTTCAGAGACCATGTGGCCAGAGACCCTGGACGACGCCATTTTGAACAAACCTAGAGGCTGGACAAGAAGGAGGGAGCAGGGGCAGGGAAGTGATGTGTCGCTGTTTGATAGGACAAACAGAGACTTCCTGCCAGCCCCCTACTCAACTTTTAAAAAGTGCTTGAACAGGAAGAGAAGCTCTCTCTGGGGTGTGGTCTGCTGAGGTGGAAGGTGCTGGCAATGGGCAGTTGGAAGGAGGAACCCCGGACTGCCCCCCAGGGCCCTAACAGCGCCAGAAGAGCCCAGGACCGGTGCGCAGAAGCAGGGGCCTCTGCTCAGGGAGAAGAGAGGCCCAGGAGGAGAGCCAGGCGAAAGGCTGGCGCAGGGAGCCAGTGAAGACCGCTCCCTGCAGAATGCATCCTCTTGGAGACCCGGAGGGCAAAGGAGAGTTCTCCCAGTGGCTGGGGAGCGCCACCAGGAGCAAGAAGACGCGAAAATGGGGCAGATCGGACCCCCAGGGACTGAGATATGGCCCCCGGAAGGTAGGCGACCTTTGACCCCCAAGAAGACCGACGACGAAGCACGTGGGGCTCCGCCGCCGGTCTCAGAGATGCCCCCGGGGTGGGACGGGTCCCGGGGGCTGCCCCCCACAGAGAAGTAAAGCCGGGGAGCGCCGTCGCGCTCCCCGTGAAAAATGCCCTGAAAGGGGGCCAGGAGCCCACCCTGGCCCCCGCCGAAGGTGGAGGTGGGGGAGCACCGTCGTGCCCCCCCCCCGCAGAGAGGTCTCTGGGGGCCCGGGACCCCATCCCCGGGCCCCGAAGCACAGCCGGGGAGCGCCGTCGCGTCCCCCGTGAAACTGGCCCAGGGCCCGGGACCCCATCCCCGGGCCCGTGAAGAGAAGGAGGCCGGGGGAGTGCCGCCGCACTCCCCTGAGGTCAGGTGGGGCCGGCGTGAGGCTGCACGTCTGCCCGCCGGAGCGGGCAGACCACCTCTGCACGGCCGGCTCCCGCGGCAGCACGCGAGTGTGCTGACCGAGCGGGGAGCTGGCGGGGGCAGCCGGGGGTGGGCTCCTCGGGCTGCCCTCCAACGAAGGGCCAAGCGGGGGTCCCGGGTGGGACCGGGGCCCCAGAGGAAGACCACAAGTGGTGCGAGGGGCCCGGGTGGGACCGGGCACCGAAAAAAAAAAAAAGGAGGAGTGGCCGGGGGTGGGCTCCCCGAGCCGCCTACACTTACCTGGGGGTCCGGGTGGGACTGGGCCCCCCACCGAGGCCAGCAGAAGCGGAGGAAGGCCGGCGGCGGCATCGCGGCTCTCCCCGGCACAGCGGGAGAGCCGCTAATAAAATATTCAAGAAGAGGAGCCTGAAGCGCCCCATAATGCCTTGCAAGGCATGGGGAAAACATTGTTTTGGTGCTTGTGGTGGCCCCAGGAGAACGGGGTCACCGCCAAACTTGTGCAAGGGTGCTGGGGGAGCTGCTGGAGAAGCGCAGTCTCCCCCCAGCACGAAGAGGAGTCCCACCCTAAGTCTCATGGGGACTTAAAAAGAATAACCCCTCAAGGGCTCAGTCATTTAATACCTTCTAGGCTGGAACTTTTGTTCTACAGTTGAGGGTGTATGGAGAAGTGCTTCACGGAGTGAAGGGCTGAGTTGGGGATGTCTGGAGAAGGGCATCCTCTGGAGGTGAAGAGGTGTAAATGCACCAGAACTGCATTTACTAGCGGTTATTTCTTTTTAGAGGGACTGAAGATCACATGTGTAAGGTGATGTACCTGTGTAAGGTGATGTCATAAGCAAAGTGGTGTTATGTTGCCAGACATTCCTGCTAGGGTGTCTGGCTGTATATGCCTAATCCTGTGATTTCATCTGTGATGCCTTTAGGGGCTGTAATTGCAATGCATTCTAATGTCCAACAGAGGTGATGAGTACTGTCATTCCAAAGTAATGCTTGAACATGTATTCTTGCTGCTGCGCCTAAGTGAGGAACAACCCAGACTGTTAGCCCTGACGATGTAGGGGTGCATACTGTATGGTCAATATAAGATGCTCAGTCAGGGTTATGTGTCACTAGGGCAGGTGAACCTATTTTTAATGCATGTTGAGGTAATGGGGTGGGTCGACACTGGGATGGTGCCAGTGCGCAGGGCCCTCGCTCCAGGTTATGTTCAACTAACTGCATTGGGGGCAAGATGATGTGCATACATGGGAGTGGTGGTACTAGACCCCACCCCCCCCTGCGGGAGGGGTGGAGATGTTACGCAATGTCACAAAGTAATTCCAACAGCTTATGCATATTTGTAAATTGGGGCATAGTATTGAGTAGTGTGTGTGTTTAATAAATGTACTCTTACTTTTATAAAGCAAAGTACAGACTGGACAATCAATTATTGAGTGTTATTTCTGCGCACCTGCAAATGGCGATTACTAGCCCACACCACCTCCCTTGAGTAAGCCTCAGACTGCTCTGCAACGCTACCCTCTGAGAGTCAGGCGCTACAATTGGGTGTTTGGTTCCCAGTGAAGGACAAATGTAGTCATGTTATTTGTGCAGGCCTCACAGATGCTGCCTCGTTTTCCAACATTGGTGTCTAGCGGCGGGAAACATAGTATCCCATTCTGGTGCGCATTTATAGCATTTGATAAGTCCAGTTTTGCCACACATTACCTATGCAGTAATGAGCAAATGGAAGAGCGCAAGGCTCTGAAAAGGGTTCAAAGTTTTGGTTAGGTGAACTAAAAGTATGGGAAAGGAAAGCCCCGCGCACATATGTGTCATGTGAAGAGATTATGGTTTAAATGTGAACTGTATTGATATGACCGCGCTATGTTGATTATCATGTGCTAGCGGGATGGTGCTTTCCAGGAAATGATTGCATACAAATGTTCTGAGCCATATTGTACACCTTTGAACCCTAACACTACATACACTACACCTGCATGAGGAGGGTGTCTCCTCAAGAGATAGGGACAGCAACTGATACCTACATCACAGGTGGGGGTGTCGGGGTGGATTGACCTTTGTGGGGGACAGGAGAAAGAGGGGGTCCTGGGAGATTCCCGTGCTTTTTAAGGGCAGGGAGGGTTTCCAAAGAAGGGGCCCCAGGTATTCTTCCCCCGCTGGATGTTACTTGCCATTGGCGCAGGCCAAAACCACTGGAAGGGTGGGGCAGGAGGTTTCTTTACCCCAGGTAGTAACGCCCCAGGGGTTCCCATGGTAGGGGACCCCAAGAAACTTTTCCCACGGTGGGAGGAGGGTGTGGTAGAGTTGGGTGTCTGGCAGGCCCCCAGGTTAACTGGTGGGGAGTTGAGCGACCCAGGGTGGCCCCTGGTAGTGGGTGGCCCCAAAGGAGGGTAGTTCTTAAGTGATGGTGTGTAGTGGTAGCCCCTAGGTACCCTAGGTGGGCGAGGTAACTGACCCAGTGGAGATCGGAGTGGGGGTGATGTACTCCCTAGTTTCCAGGTGAAGGGTTAGTGGTGGACCCTGAGGCGTCAGGGTCGGGTGGACGGTGACCAGTCCGGTAGGTCCTGTGGGTCTTGAACCCAAGGACCAGGAGCATGGGGGTGTTCCCCTAGCTCGGGGCAGGAGGTGGACTTCTGCAAGGTAGTACCACCCTGAACACAGGTGGGGCCTATCTTAAGTGATGGGACCCTGTGGTTCGCAAAGGGGTGGTGCAGGCCTAGCCGGGATCTTTAGGGTCCCTGGCTTGGAGTGGTCGTGCTACCCTGAAGGCAGGTGGGGCCTATCTTAAGGAGGGGACCCTGCTCTTCATAAGGGGTGGTGCAGGCCATCCGGGGACCATGTAGGTCCCTGGGCGGTCTCCCAAGGCGCTGCTGGGAGACCGGGAGGGCCATGAGAGGTGGGCCTGGGTCTAGCTAACTCGGGGCCCACAGGCTCTCTAAGGGTACTCTGGGAGGAGAGCGCGCCTCTCGGAGGGAAGGGTGCATAGGCCCTGTTCTCGCAGCGGAGAACAAGGAAGGGGTCTAGGTTCCCGGGGTAGTTTCCGTGGGGAGCTACTGACGGGGGAATGAGCTGTAGGATGTCTGACGGTGCACCCTCAGTGTTCCTCCCTGGCACTGCCAGTGTGGTAGTGAGGCCGGTCTGAGGTCCTATTAGGGAGCCAGGCCAGTGGCCAAAGGGTGCTTTTCTGTGTGGGGAAAGCACGAGTGGCTGTGCTTTCTTTAGGAAGCCAGTCGTCCTGAAAGGGTGGTGGCAGCAGAATGACCTCAGCGGCAGGCTGAGGGTGAGGGTCCAGAGAGGTTGCATCTTTGGGGTGCAAGGACCAAACGGAGAGAGGGTACTGGTTGGAACAAACTCCAGAAGGGAGACCAGCTAGTGACCCAGGGGATGGGATGTAGACCTATCCCAGAAGACCGCATCGGTGCTGAGGCACTGGACCCTTGTCCAGATTAGGGGTAGGCATAGTGTTGCATGCCCAAGGGCAAAGGTGGGCCTAGTGAGGCCAAGTCCATGTAGACCATGAGTGACCTAGAGGTATCTAACCTAGAGCCCGGAGGGTTCTTAGGGTAGTCTGGGATCCCTATCATGGGTGGAGATTTCATGGATGGGAGGAGTAGGTGGTCTAAGCGGATAACTGGTGAGTAAGGGGGGTCTGGTCAGAACCCCTTATAACTAGTTATCGCTGACTACGGGAAGAATACCCATGTAGAGTGGCTACTTCTTCCCTGTAGGAATCAGCTGGGCGCGGCGTGTGTTAGAAGGTGGTTCTGACACTATGGGCCGCCCAGATTTTTCGCTTTTTGAGCACCTATGTGTGGAGCTTTTACTGTGGGAGAGCCTCATAAATTGGGACTCATCCACAGTGAACTCATGATGAAAGAGATTGCATGTGGATTTTACTGGTGTCCCCCTGGCTTGACTAGGCCGCTGCGTAGCAGCTGGAGTACGGGGCACCGGGCTGGTTACATGCAGACACCTGTGTACATGCGTGTGCACACGTGTAGGTGCTGCGCAGGGGAGATTCCTGGCGTGCGCAGTCCAGGAGCAGCTACAAAGTGAATGGTGTGGCAGGACTTATGCAGAATTGGGTGGTGACATGGAATAGGCTTTATACACTGGGAAGAAACATGCCAGGGAAAGTCAGTGTGTTTGACTGTGTTTTTCACTTCATTATTACCCTATGGGGAAGTGGAGTGTCACTTTCCTAAGGCCTACAGATTCCAGACACGCACTAAAGTCCACTGTAACGGGTGTGAGAAGAAGTATTCTGCAGAGTCCAAAGTCATATTTGTACTGCTTTTGGGTCATCCAGAAATGTCACATTTCTCTGAGTCAGTCATAACCAGGGCCAGGCTGAGGGCTGACCTCAGCTGGATGGATTGATAACCTTTCTTCCACAAGCTAAGGCCTCCTCTCCACGAAGTGAAGATGGGTGGGGCTACAGGCTCATCCATCAGCAGCTATCACTGGGTGCCAGGCACCAGGCTGCACAAAGGAGGGAAGGCAGCGAGGAGGGAAGGGGTCTTGTTTCAGAGACCATGTGGCCAGAGACCCTGGACGACGCCATTTTGAACAAACCCAGAGGCTGGACAAGAAGGAGGGAGCAGGGGCAGGGAAGTGATGTGTCGCTGTTTGATAGGACAAACAGAGACTTCCTGCCAGCCCCCTACTCAACTTTTAAAAAGTGCTTGAACAGGAAGAGAAGCTCTCTCTGGGGTGTGGTCTGCTGAGGTGGAAGGTGCTGGCAATGGGCAGTTGGAAGGAGGAACCCCCGGACTGCCCCCCAGGGCCCTAACAGCGCCAGAAGAGCCCAGGACCGTTGCGCAGAAGCAGGGGCCTCTGCTCAGGGAGAAGAGAGGCCCAGGAGGAGAGCCAGGCGAAAGGCTGGCGCAGGGAGCCAGTGAAGACCGCTCCCTGCAGAATGCATCCTCTTGGAGACCCGGAGGGCAAAGGAGAGTTCTCCCAGTGGCTGGGGAGCGCCACCAGGAGCAAGAAGACGCGAAAATGGGGCAGATCGGACCCCCAGGGGCTGAGATATGGCCCCCGGAAGGTAGGCGACCTTTGACCCCCAAGAAGACGAACGACGAAGCACGTGGGGCTCCGCCGCCGGTCTCAGAGATGCCCCCGGGGTGGGACGGGTCCCGGGGGCTGCCCCCCACAGAGAGTGAAGCCGGGGAGCGCCGTCGCGCTCCCGTGAAAAATGCCCTGAAAGGGGGCCAGGAGCCCACCCTGGCCCCCGCCGAAGGTGGAGGTGGGGAGCACCGTCGTGCCCCCCCCGCAGAGAGGTCTCTGGGGGCCCGGGACCCCATCCCCGGGCCCCGAGCACAGCCGGGGAGCGCCGTCGCGTCCCCCGTGAAACTGGCCCAGGGCCCGGGACCCCATCCCCGGGCCCGTGAAGAGAA
Organism: Calotriton arnoldi; assembly: GCA_963921515.1. Taxonomy (NCBI): domain Eukaryota; kingdom Metazoa; phylum Chordata; class Amphibia; order Caudata; family Salamandridae; genus Calotriton; species Calotriton arnoldi. The sequence goes on from CAWUFW010000934.1 coordinate 1,614,479, forward strand.
GGAGGCCGGGGGAGTGCCGCCGCACTCCCCCGAGGTCAGGCGGGGCCGGCGTGAGGCTGCACGTCTGCCCGCCGGAGCGGGCAGACCACCTCTGCACGGCCGGCTCCCGCGGCAGCACGCGAGTGTGCTGACCGAGCGGGGAGCTGGCGGGGGCAGCCGGGGGTGGGCTCCTCGGGCTGCCCTCCAACGAAGGGGCCAAGCGGGGGTCCCGGGTGGGCCCGGGGCCCCAGAGGAAGACCACAAGTGGTGCGAGGGGCCCGGGTGGGACCGGGCCCCGAAAAAAAAAAAAAGGAGGAGTGGCCGGGGGTGGGTACACTTACCTGGGGGTCCGGGTGGGACTGGGCCCCCCACCGAGGCCAGCAGAAGCGGAGGAAGGCCGGCGGCGGCATCGCGGCTCTCCCCGGCACAGCGGGAGAGCCGCTAATAAAATATTCAAGAAGAGGAGCCTGAAGCGCCCCATAATGCCTTGCAAGGTATGGGGAAAACATTGTTTTGGTGCTTGTGGTGGCCCCAGGAGAACGGGGTCACCGCCAAACTTGTGCAAGGGTGCTGGGGGAGCTGCTGGAGAAGCGCAGTCTCCCCCCAGCACGAAGAGGAGTCCCACCCTAAGTCTCATGGGGACTTAAAAAGAATAACCCCTCAAGGGCTCAGTCATTTAATACCTTCTAGGCTGGAACTTTTGTTCTACAGTTGAGGGTGTATGGAGAAGTGCTTCACGGAGTGAAGGGCTGAGTTGGGGATGTCTGGAGAAGGGCATCCTCTGGAGGTGAAGAGGTGTAATTGCACCAGAACTGCATTTACTAGCGGTTATTTCTTTTTAGAGGGACTGAAGATCACATGTGTAATGTGAAGTACCTGTGTAAGGTGATGTCATAAGCAAAGTGGGGTTATGTTGCCAGACATTCCTGCTAGGGTGTCTGGCTGTATATGCCTAATTCTGTGATTTCATCTGTGATGCCTTTAGGGGCTGTAATTGCAATGCATTCTAATGTCCAACAGAGGTGATGAGTACTGTCATTCCAAAGTAATGCTTGAACATGTATTCTTGCTGCTGCGCCTAAGTGAGGAACAACCCAGACTGTTAGCCCTGACGATGTAGGGGTGCATACTGTATGGTCAATATAAGATGCTCAGTCAGGGTTATGTGTCACTAGGGCAGGTGAACCTATTTTTAATGCGTGTTGAGGTAATGGGGTGGGTCGACACTGGGATGGTGCCAGTGCGCAGGGCCCTCGCTCCAGGTTATGTTCAACTAACTGCATTGGGGGCAAGATGATGTGCATACATGGGAGTGGTGGTATTAGACCCCACCCCCTGCGGGAGGGGTGGAGATGTTACGCAATGTCACAAAGTAATTCCAACAGCTTATGCATATTTGTAAATTGGGGCATAGTATTGAGTAGTGTGTGTGTTTAATAAATGTACTCTTACTTTTATAAAGCAAAGTACAGACTGGACAATCAATTATTGAGTGTTATTTCTGCGCACCTGCAAATGGCGATTACTAGCCCACACCACCTCCCTTGAGTAAGCCTCAGACTGCTCTGCAACGCTACCCTCTGAGAGTCAGGCGCTACAATTGGGTGTTTGGATCCCAGTGAAGGACAAATGTAGTCATGTTATTTGTGCAGGCCTCACAGATGCTGCCTCGTTTTCCAACAATATATATATATATCACTTCAGTCTTAATGAACGACTTAATTTGTTTGTAAAATGTATTGCTGTCTGAAAGGGCTATGCAATGCCAACCTAATTTAAGCAAAGAGCCATTTGTAGGCCATGGAAGCATGGGATTCGCATAATTCACATTTTCAAAACCGTCAATGCAGTAGTGGGGGAAAGCAAGTTCAATAAATGTAGGGGCATATTAGCAAGGGCACTATCGCCGCTTTAGCGGCACTTTTTGCTGCTAAAGCGGCGATATTTATATCGCCCTATCAGCAAACTGTCTCTAACAGCAGTTAGCGACAGTGTGCGGGCATTAGCGCCCGTTTTTTTACCGCTTTGCATGTCAGCGATATTTATCGCTAATGACATGCAAAGTGGGCGTTCCGACGAACAAACCTGGGAAACACTCGCTAACAGGCCTATCGCCTATTAGCAAGGTGGCCATGGCCCCAGTTAGCGACGTGAAAAGTCGCGCTAACCGGGGTCATCGCCATTTATTTAACACCTGCAATTAGCAGGTGTTAGCCATACCTAACATGGGGGGGTGGATTATGCTGATACGACCACAGGGTCGTATCAGCAAGGTGTTCTCCCTTCTCCATGCAACATCGCTGGTTTTTCAGCGATGTTGGCTCATTTCCCCGCTATCGCTGGAATATTCATCGCCATAGCGCTAATCGTTGCTAATACAGCGTTAGCGTGGCGATATATTCCAGCGATAGCCGGCGATAAAAAAAAGCACGCTAAGCAGGGTTAGCGATGATTATCGCCTCTTCTTGCTAATATGCCCCGTAATTTTAAGATTATTAACACCGACAGATGTCTAAGGATTACAATTCTCAGTGACAAAAACGAAACTGATTTTTTTCGGTTGAAAAACTTGTATCAGACAATCATCGCTGCTCATAAAATGATATCGGCAGAGTGAACCCTTCTGCGACAACATGTCATTATTTTATGAAGTACATTTGGCTCAGCGGGCTAAAGATGGAAAGCTGGGTCCTGTGATATTACGTGACATTTCTAGGAGCGCGCTCGCCAACACGGGGCTTCTAATTAGTGCCAGAGAGATGCTTTATAACAGAAAAGAGTCCGGCTAATGACACCTAGGCAGTCTCACAGTAATAAGGGGCGGAAGTGCCACCCCGCCACGGGAAGATTAATGCAATTGAAATTAGTCTTCAGCAGCTCGAGAAGACTTTAATGTGCGGGTCGTTCTTTCCTGTGTATCCGAGAAGTTCAACAGTTCCTTCCTCGGAGACGGGAGATTTGCAGATGCTGTCAGCCAGCATTCTGCTGACGAGAGCCGGAGACAGCTACCCGGCGTGATGGAAAGAGAATCTTCCATAATGGAAGGCAGCTACTAAAATAAATGACGGCGCAGGACTCTGAATAATCGTTAGTAATAGTTATGGCTTTCGAAGGGGTCTTTTAAATCGTTGTCCAACGGTTCGGGTGGTGGACTCGGAGGTGTATAGGTTTTAATGTATTCATCACCAACTCAGTGAACGTCACTTTGAAATCAGCGGTGAGACTTTTTGCCTTGCTTGTCCACAGACACACAACAGTGACTGCTCCATGTTTGCCTCCATTGAAATCAGAAGTAGGCATGGTAAAAAACGGGGGTGGTAATTAGGCGTCAGCAAAAAATAAGCACCAGAATTGCCAGCTTGTCGCACCCCATTCTTTCTTTTACATCGAATGTCAACTGCTAAGTCTGGAAAAGACTCTCCAATCAGCAGAACACACATATTTTGCATGTATCAGTGAAAAAATATGCTTTATTTTGTAGATCCTGAACAATGTCTCTTCACTTGCATATGTCTTGTTGTTTCAAAAAGCTTTGGGTGTAGCTGTTTGAGACTGACTCGTAGTGACCTTCTACTGCGTCTACCTGCTGGTACCTGAGCCAGGACCCCCGCTACACCCTTCACCAACTGAAGTGTTAAGGCAATGTTCTTCAAACTGTGGGGCTGGACTGCCTTGGGCAGAATAGAGGCTTTGGCAAGATTTTGACTAATTGGCATGTTATATATTGTTTAAAAAACTAGAATTCTATTGTTTTGCAGTATAGTAAACACTTCTTTACTCAAGCAGAGCTCAGGTTGTAATGTTTTTAGATCATTGCCGAAAATTACCCCAACAATGAGATAAGTCACTTCAGCAATGGGATAAAACACTTCAGCAAAAAGGCCCTTCCCAACCACTTTAACGTGATGCTGCATCACACAGGGACTGGATCACATCTGGATCCCCTAGGGGCTAAATGGGCACATTACATACCATTTGGAAAAGCGCGAACTGTAAGAAAGCGCGCCATTAGGACGCGGCCCCCCGGGAACCCGGCCACGCCCTCGTGGTTCCTCTTCAAAGAATTGGGCGCAACTACAGCATGAATCACTTCCGGGGCAACGTCGTGACGTCACTTCCGGCCGGAGCAGGCAACAGCGAGGGGGAGGAGTGGGCGTGGGCATATTTAGGGCAACTGGCCCTGGTCCTCGCCCTCTCTTCCTTGCGGCGCCGGCCCCGGTATGCAGGGACTCCGTGAATCTTCGTGGAAGCCGGCACTGGAGCGGAGGAGTTACGCGGCAAGAGAGGAGACGGCAGACAGAGTTTCTCTTCCTTTCTCTCCTTGCAGGGCAAGAAGCATCGGACGCACTGCTGCGGGAATCCGTGGGGGAGCGCCGCACCGCCTGAGGACCGGGAGGCGAGGAAGGTGGAGACTTCATGCGGGGGCAGGTTGGCCCGATGTGTCGTTGTTAGGGATCTGGTAAATATGCAACGGATATGATTGTAAGTAGGGCGTCGGTGGGCCCGGGCCCCACGGAGCCCCCGCCACTCACGGGATCCATCGATGGCTTTCGCTACAGAGGGCAGATCTCAGATAATACCACTCCCTCGCGATCGTGTCACGCATAGGTCCTGAATAAATAATGCGTTTGCCCAGAAGCATGCAAGTTGGTTGAACGGTAAAGCCGAGATTAGAACGCAGCTCTCTGCTTTCACGGCCGTTTATCCACAAGAGCGCATGGCTGAGGTTTAGCGAGTTTCCCCAAATGAGTGAAATTTGTGTAATTTGTGGCGGTCTTTTGCTGGTATTATGGAATCTGATAGAGTTCTTGGGAGTTTGTTGATTTGTCTTGATATGTCGTTTATTTTCCGATCGAAGGCTATGTTGAACATTAGCGTTACTGTGATAAAGAACTGGGCACCAAAAGATAGTGATTCGGACACGTCACATAATTTGTTAAAGAGCGCGCGCCCGGATTAGAACCCAGGTCTATCCTTCCACACAGTGAGGGGCATATGAGGTCAAGCGAATGTTCTCCTGTTCGAGTGGTTTGCGCCCTTTCTGGGATTGTTGGCAGTCAGTCACGTGGCAGTCGGTGTAGTTTATGAAAGCGCGGGCATGTGTGAACGCCTCTGGTCAGTGAAGCGCATGTGTTTATTGGGCCTACGGCTGGCTGCAGCAGCTGAGTTTGTTAAGTTAAATAGAGATCGGTAAACGGTCTCTATTTCAGTTGGTCTGTTCCCAAGGCTCGCATGTACTTCTGAAGTTCTCCTCTGACCAGCGAGCGCTTGGACTGTATAAGGTCGGTTTCAAGTGTTGCTCGCTGAATTTTTAGCGGTCCTTACAGATGGGCGAAGCGTCGTGTTTATATCGCTGTTTCTAGGGGCGGCTCATGAAGTTGTATGTGGTCTGCTTAGATCAGTGAAACTTCGGGGTTGGGTATCAGTTTCTGGGGCGATCTTTGTTTTGTGAAGTGCTTTTACGAGCAGTCAAAGTGCTGCATTGTGCTGCGACTGCTTACGATAGTGGTGTTGGATGTTTGTGAAGTTTCTCTTATATCAGTTGTGTGGTGCTGTTATTTCGTTACGATTTGATGGTGAGCTGTGAGCCCTGTTTACCCTGCATTAATGCGCCACTTGAGGACTGGACAGCCCCACTAGGGCCGATCTTGATCTTGCCTCTTTTCCACGGGGGTGAATGGTCCCTCTTTGGCTGCTTTCATTTTCTTAAACGCTCGGCTCTAGTTTGGGTGCAATGTCCCTTCAGAGAAGCTAGTGTGTGAGGTATGAGTGTTGTGGTTGGGATCGGCCACAAAGGAGGTGCTGATGTCTGCCAGATGGTGAGGCCCTCTGGCGCACATTATTTTCCAGGGTACAATCTCGTAAGTTATATCGTCGGTGTTCAAACAAGTGTTGTGTCGGTATCTAGCGTTTTACTGTCTGGACTGGCCTAAACTGTTGGTTGTGTTGCGACCTTTGTTCTTCCTACAAGCTAAGTTTAGTACGGTGGTATTTGGGAGATAGGAGGGTCATTTCTTCCCGCGCCTGTTGGCTAAGACTGTCTCTCCATCTTTTACCGACGGTCTCCCATTTGCTCTTGCTGTCTTCGCGTTAAGATTTGCCTTTTCTTACACTGTGGGTCTTATTAGGACTCGTATGTTCCCTGGCTATGTCTCAACATTAGACCTGTCCCTCCCTAAAATGGGTACGTCCTCGGTCGGTCTACACCTTGGATTGATATGTCTCTCCATGGGATACATCTCTTTTTGACGTGCGCGGCTGCAGGGCTGTCGGTTCTTTGGGACGGTGTAAGCAAATGTGCCCATAGGGTGGGATTCGCCGGGTGAAGGTGGGTTCGCGGATCTGTCGCTACTCACTTCACGCGTAATCCGGGGGTTTCACATGCCTTTTTTCGTGAATGCGTCTTTGTGGACTGGCACCTACCTTTCTTCGTGCATTTGCGTCCCTGGGCATAGATCTCCTTTTTTAGTACATGTGTGTTCCTGAACGGGCACCTACCTCTCTTCATACTAGCGTGTCCCGGGGCAAGAACCAGCCCCGTCTTAACACAGATTGTGTTGCAATTTGTATCATAGGCGTCTGTGAGGTGGCGTCACCAGCTTCAGGATGGCATCAATAACATAAAGAGGAGGAATGGGCAGTAGGGGCAGGAACTTGGGGGGGGGGGGTCAACGAGGAGACAGTAAAAAGCAGCCCAGGGAATGTCGAAAAGGGTAGAGGATCCAAGGTGTACACTTCAGGGGGCTTACAACACACTGCCCATGTTTACCCCTGGGTCCCCTGCCCCTCTGCCGCATTGCTCCCTCCAGGGAGGGAGTTCGTGGGCCAGGGGTGGCGCTGCGTACTGTGCGCTGGCAGGCTTGTGGGCATGGAACATTCTCTATAGCTTTCTTCCATAAGTCAGAGGCGCCCTTAGTACAGGGCTGCAATGCGTTCCGGTGTGGGCAGCGTACAGACAGGTAGCATACTTACATGCTTGCTTAATAGAGGGTGCTTACTGGGCAGCATGTTCGGGTTACAGGATTCCGTTAATATCACTTTCAGGATGCCAGTCAGTCGTGTACCTTGCATTGGTTAGTTGGGTGAAGTGGAGTGTCCTGCGAGGCCACTCATCTGTGCATCAGTTAGCTGTCATGATCAGCCACACCTCCTCGTTGTTCAGGGTTTTTTCCGCGTTTAATCAGCTTACTACTGGATGAGGCCCGTTAGTGATTCATGACTCAAGGTAGCTTCCCATTGCCTGGCCAGAAATTCTTCCTTTGGAGTAAGATGGGATTTACCTGGGTAGTGACGCAAAAGCGGCGCAGGGGGCTGAAAAATCTGCCCCTTAACCCCTTCGATGCTTCTGTCGGCCAACGGCCGTCGCGAGCACTACCTCGGTAGTGCTGCGCACGTCCGTTGGCCGACGCGGCCCCGCCCGCTTAATAGAACGTTCCGCACTGGCGCGGAACGTTCTAAGCAGTTAAGCGGTTAATGTGACCATGCATAACAAATTGATGGTGTCCGTCTATAACGCAACTGGTGCTCATGTACAGCGCTCTTACACTTTCGGGTCGAGTTCACGCTATATAAATCTTCAGAAAAAAGAGGTTGGGCAAGGCGGCTTTCGGCACACCTTCATTTATAATACATCACTAATTGAGGGCCGTTCAGGTCCCCTGCCATGTGACATCTGTGAGGATGATGAAGGCTGTTCCATACTGGGTCAAACGAATCATTCATTATTGGTTCATTTCCTGTTCTATTTCAGACCGACAGTACCAAAACTCTTCAACCAATCGATATAACTGAAGGCAGAAAAGCTGACTAAATTGGGTTTCGGCTCCCTTTGGGGAAAAAATCCGAGCAAGTTACATGTGGAGGGACCTCCACTTTGGGGGTAGTCATCCGACGGATTGACCTTATGTCCAGCACGGAGTCCCTGCATACCGGGGCCGGCGCCGCAAGGAAGAGAGGGCGAGGACCAGGGCCAGTTGCCCTAAATATGCCCACGCCCACTCCTCCCCCTCGCTGTTGCCTGCTCCGGCCGGAAGTGACGTCACGACGTTGCCCCGGAAGTGATTCATGCTGTAGTTGCGCCCAATTCTTTGAAGAGGAACCACGAGGGCGTGGCCGGGTTCCCGGGGGGCCGCGTCCTAATGGCGCGCTTTCTTACAGTTCGCGCTTTTCCACACACTTGACACACAAATGAAGCAATTACATACCATTAAAGGTGCAGCCGTAAGGACAGTTTTACTCTGGATCATAGCAGAGTCTGATCCAAAGGCACAAAAGCCCAACAGACAAGATGGGGGCACGAAGACAGGGACGTGGCTTCCAACATTCGCTACATCTTCTATTACATCAATGCAGTAACAAACCGCTGAATCATAAAGAGTCTGTGACTCTGAAACCAAAAATAAAACAGTGTAGGCCAGTGAGGGCAGTAGGTGAGCATGATTTGCATGTTCAGACTGGGATAAGAAATAGGCCAAAATTAAACTGTCCCCCATTAGTGAAATAAATAGCAAAAAAGTGGCCCATGTTTGCAGACTAGGGCAGTTTTGAACTTGTAAAGGCACGCTGTATAAGTGTTTTGCATGGTATAGCAGACTGCTTGGATTAGAGCTTGCTGCAGACAATGTAGGTTTTAATATCATTGAAATCAACAGTAAAAATTGGCCCAGGAGACCATAAAACAGGCCCACAAATAGCTAAAAACCTGACCCACACACTGACATTGAAGACCAGCCCATCGGGCAATGCCTGATTGCCCTATAAGCCAGTCCGATCCTGATGATTTGGACAGTTGCTTGTCATAAAATGGCAAGTGAGCATGGGTGAGCAGTGTGGTTAAGGAGGCAGGAGCATTGGATCTGTGGATTAACACCAGAGCACTGACACAGTGGGCAGCACACTGCAACAGTAGGAAATAGGGAGTAGCAATCAGAAGGATTCAGATATTGTGGGGCTGCAGGGTGGCATGCAGAGTCAATGAACAGGAGGAGTATAAATAATAGGTGAATAATGGGGGAGCATGCAGAATCGCAAAGAATACAGACCGTAGCCGGAATGCAAAGGGGTCAGTGAGCAGACATTCGTGGTAATTATGTGCATGCACTGAGCAGTGGGCGAGGATGTAGATGGGTGGTCAATGAGCAGGGAGGTACTGGGTGTTTATGGGGGTCAGGGTGCAGATGCGGCAGTGGGTGAATATGAGATGTCAATGTGTGAATTATCTTATTGGTGTCAGTGAAGAAAAAATAATGTAGCTAGAAATAGGACTAATATGCATCGAAAGGGGAACAGTGGGTGATGAACAGTTCACTTAGGCACACAAATGCTTTGAGTATTTGGGTCCAGATGTATCATTGTTCTGGTTGTAAAACCGGCCCTATGTAATAATGGGTTGGTTCATAAAATTCAGAATCAGAGTGGGTTGCAATCTGACCTACCTAATTAATATTCAGTAGCTAGGTGACAAATTGTAACTAACTTCGATTCCATACAATTACAGGGAGTGTGGCCTCCAAGAGTCAGTAGACCACCATGTCTGTGATTGCATTTAAATAAAGAATCCTTTTTTAGAAGCTGTCAGATTTCCTGAAAGAAAACAGGTCTACTTTGGAAAAGGTTTTCTTTTTTTAAAAAGTTTTTCTGACAGTAACTCTGCCAGAAAAAATATTCAACAATTAATTCACAAAGGGGAAGGGATCTCAAGGTGACCCCTTCCATTTTGAAATGAGTTACTGCTACCGCTTGGAGTCAGTAACTTTTCAATGGATTGCATGGGAATTCTGGGCACAAAACATCGATTTATCTGGTACCGATTTGCTATTTGAAACGGTTTCCCAAAGTATGCTCTTTTAAAATACTAAAGCGGTATAGAGTCACAAACTAATTTTAGGAGCTGGTAAAATCTTACTGACTCCTAAAATGGATTTGGTACATGGCCAGACACTTTTTTGCAATTGAAAACTCTAAATTAAAATATTTATGAAGACTGAATTTTTTTTGTAAATCTGACCATCTACCCATCATCTGAGCAAAAATTCGTTTGCCAGGTTTGGGCATTTTTACTAATGAATTATGTCTCACATGGACAGCAATATTGACAAACACACCTTAGGCCACTCCACATACATCTTGAAATTCTCAAAAAAGGTGAAAAGAACCTTGGTTGTCAGACATACTTTCTATGTTGAAAATTTAGGAAGATTCAGTGACTAGCATGAATCTACTCCACAATGCGAATACACGGATATGTATCACCTCCAGTATGGGGGTTTAAGGAAAGATTCCTATAATTGCTCTTGTTGAGATTGAAAAACATTTTAAAAATTACATTAACAACCCTTAAGAATGATTCTTCAATTGTCATTAGGCCAGTTGACAAGGGTGGTGATATTGTTGTCTGGGCCACAGATGACTATAAAAAAGATGCTGTTAGACAAATATGAAACAAAGAATTTTACAAGAAAATTCAAGGTGATCCAACACGAGAAATCCAAGGAAAACTGTCAAAAATATTGAAGCGGGGATTTGACCAAGGCTTTATTGGACCGAAGGAGTATAATTCTTTGATAAAGAAATACCCTCGAATACCAGTGTTATACATGTTGCCCAAAGTGCATAAGAGTAAGACATCACCTACAGGACGTCCAATAGTTTCTGGATGCGATTCTGTCTTGGAACCGATAGCGAAATGTGTAGACATCTTTTTAAAACCATTTTTGGAGGAGGCCCCCTCCTATCTAAGGGATACCATGGACTTTATCAACAAAATTGAAGCTTCTGAGTTTTGTGAGATCAATCAGAGATTAGTCACTTTTGATTTAGTCTCATTATACACGCAGATACCACAAGAAGATGGCGTAGAAGCCATTAAACTCTTTTTGGATCCCAGACCTAGGCCTACAAGTTTATCACGGATTTGCCCAGTTTTGCACTTAAAAAAAACTATTTTAGATTTAGTGAAGATTTCTATTTTCAAGTAAAGGGGACTGCTATGGGCTGTACATTCATGCAGGAGTTAGCAGTATTGTACATGACAAAATTTGAAGAAAATTTCATTTTCAAAAACAACCCATTTCAACATCAAATTTCGAAATGGGTACGATTCTCTGACGACATATTATTTGTATGGACAGGACAAGATGAGACATTAGAGCAATTTTATTGTTGGATAAATGAGAGGACACCAGACATTAAGTTCAGTTTACATCAAGATTCCTCGAAAATCACATTCCTTGACGTTGAAGTGTATGCATCAGATGGACTATTATGGACCACATTACACACTAAGCCAATGGATAGAAATAAAGCTTTACATTATTCAAGTCATCATCCCCGCAGTCTCGGGACAATTTACCATTGAGGCAGTTTTTAAGGATACGAAGAAATTGTTCTTGCAAAACTGATTATCTGTTTCATGCAACTAACTTAATGGACAAGCTAAAGGAACGAGGATACCCCAAAAAATTGTTAAAACATTCTATGAAAAGAGCGCGGTGGACACCACAAGAGGAACTTTTACGAAAAAGAGACCGCCCAAAGTTGGAATGTCTAGTTTGTGTATCAACATTCTGCACAAAGACTAATCAGTTGAAAAGGATCGTCAATCAAAATTGGCATTTGATTGCACATTTGGATCAATCATTTACAATACCCTTATTTGCACTCAAAAAAGAAAAGAGTGTAGGCAAACAAGTGGTTCGAGCATCGATTCCAACACCTTCCATAAAAAATACTCTGCAACAGTTCTTTAATCTTCCACCAATCCAAGGACACCACAAATGTGGGACATGCATCTGTTGCAACCAAACCATCGAAGGGAGTGTTTTTTCACATAAAAACATAATTTGGAAGCACAATGTGTTTTCCAATTGCAAGACTAAAAACGTTGTATATGGAGTGATCTGCCCTTGCAACAAGTTATACATTGGAAAAACTAATCAGGAAGTACGCTAACGTATAACTCAGCACAAATTAAGAATTTGACAAAAAGTACTCACCGGTCCATTAGTAAATCATTGGATTAATGAAAAACATTCAGAAATAGATTTACAGTGGACAGCATTGTCACCGGTTGAGTTGGATCATCGTGGCGGAGACCCAGAAAGTTGTTTAAGCCAAAGGGAGGCATTTCTAATCGTCAAATTTAATCCAGCTTTTGACGGCCTTAATGAAATGACTGAACTCCAAACTTTATAATTGTTTTGAAGTCATCACCTCCCCTACAGATGGCATTGTCGTGATAGACAAACCTGAAGATGTCACATACAAATCTTCTGATTTCGAATGTATTTTAGTCAACACCATGGGCTCAAAAATCTTGCCATGTGCAATTCAAAATATTTTCATGTACATTTCAAATTTCAAGTACAATTGGAAATCCAAACTTAGTATCGTTCAAAATACTAGAAAGTATATGCACAGCCACACTGTAGTATACGAACCCTGATACACAAAACCAACAATCGTTGGATTTGGCATCTGCGTTTCATTTTCTAAAAATTGACATCAAAATGGACTACATTTCCCAGAAATGCTTTGGGCAAAACGGTTGGCATTATCATAGTCAACACAGCAACATCGGATAGAATGAGTTCATTCGTAATGAATATTGTCAAGCTTCGATTTATACAAAAACATATTTGGTCACATTCGATATCTGAGTATAATCTACATTTGATCTAATATTGATTTGCACATACTACGTTTCCCATAATCCTTGCGGGCACAAAGTTCTTAGTTTTTTTAGTTTTTTTTAAATGCATTTGACAATTTAGCTCCAGATATAATCAAAGTTGGTATCTTGTTTTGATTAGCACAACAATATCATTGTCTGATTTCAAGATAAATCCAACATGACCGTAAAGATCACTTCCGGTACACTGGCTAAAAAATATTGACTTCAGGTCATCATACCAGGAAGTAATTTGACTGGCTACTAAGCGGAACAACTTCACCCAGACAACGGTTTAACTCCTCTGTTTCCAGGTATTTGCCTGCAGAACCTAAAACGTTGAGGATGCACATCTTTACTAAAAACAAGCATTGAGGGTACAACAGACAAGGTAGTCTTTATAACGCTGGTCCAGTAGTAGAGACTTCTTAATGTTTTCCTTGTGTGTCCCGGTCGTCTTACTTGTCGATTGGTGGTGACATCATTTGCGTCCAAGTAAGACAGAGAGTTTTAAATTGTTTCAATGGGGCATTCCATTGTTTTGTTAATTCGTGAAGATTATGTCATTTTAGAAGGATGACATCGATTTTCGTATTGTTTCAGGCTCTTTCCAATAAAGAGATGGCATTGGATTCTCATTGAATTGGGATCTGAGGAATGATTCCCTCATTAGATGTGAGTTTTTTGCAGTTTTGAATGACTTCAAACGGATTCTTACAATCCGGAATTTGATTCTTAAGGTGATCGTGTTCTCGTATTGTCTTTTCTCAGATTGAGGTTCATCGATGGCTGAATTTAAAATTAAAAGAGGTAATATGGTGTGGATGTATGTGTGTTGAGTATGATTTTCACAGAGAGGATGGAATGAGTGTTTTTGTTAATACGAGTGTTATTAATTATTTTTCAGCGCTCAAGTGTTCTGAGTCCTGTTTTTCATCTACCAAACAAGTGTATTATATATGTGATACCACTGAAGCTCAATAGTAACAACATTTGTAAGGAATTGTGATTTTTCTTTGAGCTCAGTATGGACACTGTTTTGGTTTGGCCCTTTTAGGAGGGAGTTGAATTACTGGTAACAATGCAAGCTCCAAGGGTATTTATTTCAAAAAGTTTTTAAAAAACAGAACCTGAGCTTCAAATTTGCTTTGGTATTGTTTGTATGTAATGTTATTATTGTTTTGTGTATGTGCTGTAAGAATCTTGTGATTTGTCTTCTGTTGTAAATACTGTATTATTTATGCTCCTGTGTATTGAAAAGTCTATCAAAGTTTGCCTTTTCGAATTATATGAATAATATATTGAAAAAAGTCTTTTTTGTAAAAGAAAAAAGGAAAAACAGGAATAAATAATTGATGGTCATGACAATTGAGGTGTGTGATCATGGTTTTTGAATGATAGTGTGGAGTGACATCAGTACTGGCACTTGTGTTGTTTTTCAAGTTATATAGACCCTAGCCTTACTGATCATGGGCCTAACCCTACATAGTTTTTTAACTTTTAGAAAGATGGCATTTCTCTGCTCTTAAAGCTCTGGGTGTCTGTAGCCTGTCTCCAATACACGTCTGGGGTGGGTGAGAGCTGGACTTTGTGCATTCCCTCTAGACAGCCATACACAAAGGAAGGGTAGGTGTGCCTGAGTGCCCGTCTGCATCCTGATGGGTCATCATGGTCAGGATGGAAGGGAGGAACTGACACTCACACCTGAATGGACAGTGTCCTGTCCCCACACAAAGGTTGATTACCCCCCCTGTAGTGAGTTGGAGCCAGGGCTGGGAAAGGAGGACCTTTGTGCACTTCAAAGCCCCTCTTTGATGTCACCTCCACTTCAAAGTTTCAATTGGGTATATGTACTGGGTCTCTGACCCCACCAACGAGAGAGAGAGAGAGTTATTCCAGGGAGTGCATGGTCGAGTCTCATCCAAAAGTATGACCAGGCTCTCCCCAACCATGGTGCCTTTCTCATCCACAGAATAGACAACTTCAATTTGTGGCATAATCACCCCCTGAAAACGGTTGGCTGTGGAATTAGACTGTGACAGAAACATTGGAGGCAGCGTAGGCGATACACAGTAGCATCTTTGGTGTATCCTGCATATTCAATCCTCTGGGGTTTACCTAACAGAACACTGGACTGAAAAAAGAACTGCAGAGCACGTTTGCATAAACACTCCTTAAGAACCGTCAGTGTACTGCTTAAAAGCTCAGAAGATATCTGCCCTCCCATTCCCTATCCGCAGTATGCCTGGTATCTTTTCACAAGCCTATGGCCAGGAGAGAACAGATGTGTAACGAAAACTAGAAAAGCCTGTCACCTTTGAACTCTTTTATGTTTTTCGGTATTTAAGTACCTAGAGCCTACCCAAAGGGCAGTGGAGCACTTCCTCCATCACAGTGGCACACATGAGCCGATTTTTGCTCAGCGAAAGTAGGCACGTGTCATGGAAGGAGAAGGAAGAATTGCACAAGCCGCAACAGCGAAGAAGTTGTGTAAAAGGTGAAAGGTGAATTGGTTTACAGAAAAAGGTACAAGGATATAGAAATCTTCTCACATTATGTGCAAATACATAAACAGTAACGCAAATACAACAAATAGCTGATTACTTGGTAGCTAACAGCTTATGAAGACTTTTGTAAGAAGCTTGATGAATGAACTAAATATCATATCACTAAAACTCTTTTTCCTTCACCTTTATTTTTCTCTCATGAACATTCATATTTGTGTCAGAATCTGAATAAAAAATTATTAATTTCACATTTATGCAACCGTCCATAAATCCCATTCTAAAAAATGATATGTTGTTTATTTATGAGGTATGAAGTAGAAAGTTTTGGCTACTGATGTAGTTTCTCTTTTAGTGAAATTCAGTACCTTGGAAATACCTAACACCCAGTATTTTCAACGATGGGACTTATTGGGCCAGATGTACGACCGTTTTTGCGGTCGCAAACGGGAAATCGCCCCGTCTGCGACTGCAAAAAAGGGTGGTGGTACATGCAAACGCTATTTTGCGAGTCGGTGACCCTTCCTAATAGCAAGTCAGTATGGTATGAACCATTGTTTTGCAGTTGCGGTCGCAAAACACTCGCAGTTTACCGCCTACTTCAAGTAGGTGGTAAGCCACTCACAAACTGGCCCTTTGTGAATGGGTGTGAAAATATTTTTTGAGAGCAGGCAGTGGTCCCAGGAACCACTGCCTGCCCTTAAAAAATGGAAAGAAAAATGTAAAAAAAAAATGTAAAACGCCTCCCGTTTTCCTTTAAGGAAAACGGGCTGCATTTGGAAAAAAAAGTTGCTTTATTGAAAAATCAAACACAGAGATGGGGGTCTGCTGTCCCCAGCAGGTCACCATCCCTGTGTTTGCTGGCCATTCCCAATGGGTCGCAAATTGCGATCTGCCTCATGAATATTAATGAGGCAGGTCCCTTGCGACCCATTTGAGAATCACAAACAGTGAATCAGACACTGTTTTACATTCCATTTTGCGAGTCACAAAACATCACAATTTGCGACTCGCAAAATGAAATGGTCGTACATCTGGCCCGCCATCTCTTACACATCTTACAAGAAAAAAACACAACAGAAAAAAGCCTACCGATGTCAACAAATTGTCATTACAACAGAATCCGTTTAGCTGTCTTTTTTGTTTAAAGGCATAAGATCCAACCTTAAATGGCTCATCCGAATTGTGTGCACAGCAACGAGCAAGTTTTAAGTTTATTTAGGTTTTGAGTTTATCTCACTATTTAATTAAAGCCATTGCAGATAATGAAGTAGGATACATATTGCATAATTGGATCAGTCAGCCCGGCCCTATAAACAAATGTTACTCACATTCAAAACATAATAAGATTGAAACAAGTCCCAAAACAAATGAGCTCACACTTTATGCAAAGTGAAATAGCGTCTTTGCAGGTCCTTACACTTAACTTTGCAAATAAGGGGAAGAGACATTTTTACCTTCGTGTAAAAGCCTCTCAAGGTACAAAGAATATTCAGCAAAGATTTTCCATATATACCCATAAAATATACAATCTCTACCGAGAAGTGATATCCTGGTAGGTAACAATTTGCAGACTGGGATGAAACCAATACACAACCTTAGTGCTTACCATTATATTTACACGTTTCCAGGCTCAACCAAGCATGTCTCAGTTTTGAAAATGTTGTCAAATCCTTGAAGGCCTTATTATGTTTTAAATATTGATATTCTTAAAAAAGTATACCTTACACTGGCCTCCTGTAAGGTTTGTAAATGTCCTTCTGTTAAAACAGCTTGTAAATGTAAGGGCCTGGGTTTTGTTTCATTATAGGTAGAGGTCATAATCTCATCCCAGAGAAGTGATGATAGAGAGCTCTCCTGTACAGCCAGAAAGTGTATTTCATGGACTTTCTTATGTTTTAAAAGAGGGTATACTTTAATGAGAAGCTTGTCTTATCTTTGATTTTCCCTATAGCCATGTGTATTTCAGAGCACATCTCACACATAGACATTTTTTCTCATTTAGTAATAGTTTCTGGAATTGCATAACCACGAGGATACTAAATTCCTCTTAGTTCCCTGATGTTGTAACAGATTTGGATATCTCCCCGTCCACAGCATTGTAACTAACACCTCGAATAATCACATTTGTGGTCAAAATGAAAACTAGGGGCTTGGAAAAAAGACATCTATGGATAGAGAGAGATAACTCTGGTTGTTATGAGATAATGAAGCAATTGAGGATACCAAGAAAGGAATGTATTGCTATATTTGAAAAGACCACAATTGAAAAGGAGGAGAAGGCTAAATTAAATGAGTTTGAATATGAAGAATACTGCAGGGTGAACTTTAGCATAGAAGACAAAATGTGTCAGTTTGTGAAGCTGTGTTGTGTCTGCTAAGGAAAGCTGAAAAAACATAATTGTGTTATGAATATATGTACAAGGAAGAAGCGGATACAGGGTGTGGCATAATAGATAGCTACAGAATACAAAGCTTTCAAAGTTGTCTTTGGTGACTGATGAATTCAATGTAAAAATGCGCTTCTGGGCTCGCACTCTGGCCAATGAGGTCTTGATGATACAATGAATTGCAAACAGCATTCCAAAAAGACAATAAACTGTGTGTCATGGACACAGTTTGTCCCACAAGTTGCTAATTTCAGCCATGTGCTATATATGAATAGCATCAAGGATATTACAGGGTCAAAGTCTGTAATGTGCTTTGTATTTGTGGTAATCTCCGCCCATAATCATTTTGAATAGTTCACTACAAAGACGAGGATAGATACTGATCACAATCCTTCACTCCTGGGAGTGAAGAGCAATATGGAAAACAAAGAGGGAGGTCTAACTGACATGGATGGGAACTGGGATATGCTAGGGAGGTAAACATCATTTACCACGCATGTGATACAGCGCATGCCATTACAACGACCGCGTTGGTACATCGCATACCATTACAACGCAAGTTGTTACAATGACTTGGTGAAGGGGGTAGAAGGTGTTGGATTTTAAATCCAACACCTTCCCTACTCTTGCACCGACTGGAGTTGGAATAGTAAATTATACTATTCCAAAATCCAGCGCCTCCCCTACAGCAAGTCATTGTAATGACTTGCGTTGTAATGGTATGCGATGTACCAATGCGGTCGTTGTAATGACCGCTTTGTAATGGCATGCGTTGTAAACGCGTGCATTGTAACGTGGCCTATTCTGCTAGGGATGGTACAAATTAAATGGAGCAAAAGAATGAGGAAAAATCTAAATGCATGCCAAGGGAAACAGCCACAGATGCAACAAATTGTAATCTGCTCCAATATCTTTATGCAATGGAAAAGCTCCCTCGAGGGAAAGGGCCAAATGTATAAATTAAAGTTTGTGATAGTGATTCCTCTGCAAAAAGCGAGAGACTTTACAATGATGAACACACCTTGTGGCAGAAAATGGTGTAATTTGGGGTCCTTACGCTTCGAGAACAGTAACATTTGACTAAAGTCTGTACTGACACTCACCAGATGACTCAACATCAATCAATCAAAAATAGCTTTATTCGATTTAGATTTTAAATCATAAAAGCACAAAGCTAAACATTCAATCTAAATAAGAAAAACATTTTTACAAAGAGATAAAATTCATGGTAATTAGAGATAAGCGTACATCAGCTGGTTTCATAAAATCTTCTATATTTCATAACACTTTTCAAAAAAGCAGCAACAGCTAAAATAATCAATTCACCGTCTAAAATTTGCAACACTAATAACGCGGTACGACATTGTCTCAGCCCCATCTTTTTCAAAACTGGTTTTAAAAAACTTTTTCTTGGGTGGAGGTAAAATGTACAAAATAAAATCACGTGTAGTGTAGATTGTTGTGAAATATCGTCACATGGGCAGACATCCAGTATTTTTGACCAGTCATTAATGGTGGGAAAACTCACCAATCTATGAAAGATCCCCAAGCGAAATCGTGTTAATAGCATCCTCTCATAAGACCCGGGTACACAAACTAGGTATGGTTGAATAACGTAACATGATAGCATTAACTGGTTCTCCAATACTGTTTGTTTAACGATCTCTACAGCAAGTCTATTAGCTTGCAAATGCGCTAGGCAGAATGATTTTAAGGACTTTCTCGTAAGTTTAGTAAGACTGTCTGGATTTTCAAAATATTCTGGATGGCCAATATCACAAGTGAACTTTTGATGTAATTTAACCACGGGATAGTGGACACCTTTACCATCCCCAGACAATCCCTGATTACCTCGCGATTAAAACTGGTCTCCTCGGTAACCCAGACCTTATGCCACAGTAGGATCGGTTCAATTTTAACCAAATCTGCTATATAAGACAGCCCGAGTTCTGAATGGCAAACAAAATTGGCTGTGCTAGTGGGGACAGCCAGTAAGTACTTGGTAAAAGCGTTTTCTGTTAGTTGAATAGGGTTCACATCCATGTGCCCCCAAATACCAGCACCATACATGGCTGTGGATAGGCACTTAGCTTTATATATCAGTATTAATTCTGGGATTGGTCTTCTGCCTAACCTTCTAGCGAAATTAGTCAAAGCACCAATCATTCTGATAAACATCAATTTTCTCGCATGCACAGCAGGTACCCAAGTCCCTCGATAATCGAATTGAATTCCAAGGTATGGGAAACTACTAATACATTCTACTTTTGAATTATCATTAAAAATGTCACGGCACCTTGCACTGTTTTTACCACATTTCATGATGTAGGTTTTTAAAATGTTTACTTTCAAACCCCTTGCACCCATAAATAGTGTAAAACTCGTTAAAACTCTCTGCAGACCTAGTTGAGTATGTGGCATTAAAACCGCATCGTCCGCGTACATCAATGCAGGTACAAGTTGATTGTTAATTATAGGAAGATCCTGGCATTGTTCAGTTAAAAATTGTCCTAACTCATTAATATACAAACTAAAAAGTAGGGGTGCGAGCACACAGCCCTGCCTAACACCTTTACTAATAGGAAATTTGGCTGTGCATTCGCCCTGCCTACCAAAACGCACCCTAGCACCAGCCTCTTTATATAACTGCATCATGAGAGATATAAGGGGAGGTTCCACCCCCATTTCTTTCAATATACTCCACAATTTATTATGTCTCACGCAGTCAAAAGCGGAGCTGAGATCGACAAATGCTAAAAATAGTTTTCCTTGTTTCGCATGTGTGTATTTGCCGATCACTAAGTTTAAGTTCAGCCCCTGTTCAATGGTCCCCAGACCCTTGCGGAAGCCATATTGTAATTTAGAAAGAACTCCTTTCTCTTCCACCCATGACTGTAGCCTGTTTAAAATAATGCGACCTGAAATTTTAAGAAACGAATCCAGCAGGGAAATAAGACGGTAGCAAGCTGGACTATTGCGGTCCCCCTTTTTAAAAATGGGGACCACTATCGAAACTTCCCACGTTGGAATCAAACTCTGTTGGCAACAGGCTTTTAGAATGTGGGTTAACAGGGGTCCCCAGAATGGTAAATTAGCCTTGTACACATCCACAGGGACACCGTCTGGTCCAGGAGCTTTACCAGCAACGCTTTCGTTGATGGCACATATGACTTCTTGCAGAGTAAAACATAAATCCAGGGGAAAAGTACAAGTGTGTTCAATTTAAAGGGGCGGGTCCCGCTCCGTTATAGCCTCAGTTTGCTCAGCTTCATTATATAGCTTGGTGTAATACTCAACCCAAGATATTTCGTTAATAACTATTTCTACTAAGGGTAGATCTCTAGGGGCTAAAAAAGGAGCATTAACCACCTTCCAAAAACTGTTGTTATCTTTGAGATCGCTAGCCTCACGCAGGGCCTGCCAAGCCTGCACTCTGAGTTTTTCTTTACGTTCCTTTAACGCAAGCTTGTAGGCAGCCCTGGCCATTTTTCTTTCATGTTGGGTGCTATCCTGCCTGTGTAAAACTATCTTTAAGTTAGTGTGTGCTTTGGTGCATCCTGAATCAAACCATCCCTGTTCCTTTGCCTTTCTTTCTCTGATTTTCACTGTCAATAGCTCCTTAATCTCTTTAGAGATAATGCCAAAAGAGTTTAAAACCTCACGATCGACGGCCCGCTCGTCAAGGCAGACAACCACTTCCTTCTTGCATTTATTTATAATTTGACTAAATAACAAGGTTGGGTATATTTTTGTCCAACTCAGGGTATACCCGTTTAGTCTTTTAAGCGTAGGTTCAAAGGGGAATAATTGTTCCTCTGTCTCCCTGTTCAGCATAGCACCTGTTAGACAAATGGAAAGACTTATTGGAAAATGATCACTCATTGCGTTTGAGTGTGTTACAAAATCCCTCACCCTACGAGTATGGATCTTAGTGATCAGAATGTAGTCAATTATGGAGCCTAGTCCTCTGCCATTAAAGGTGTTCCTAAATGGGACTGTGGGGGAGCAGAGTTCATTAGCGAACCCTAAATCAAATTGGTACATGATGGTATTAAACAACTCACCGGATGTTGTATGAGAGAAATGGGCAAGCTCCACGCCTTTTTCCGTACTTAAGCCACAAATTCCCTTCGTACCATACTGACAAACCTTGTCATTAAAATCCCCACCCCAGATAATGCATAGGTCTTCCATCGAGCTTTCATGCAAGTTACAGATATCTTTCCGTAATTCACCCAACACATGACCTAGCTGCTCTTTGGGGATGTTATTGTAAAAATTTACAAGGGCCACAGTATGCTCTCTATCCAGGTGCATTAACAAGACTTGATAATATCTTTTAGAGATTTTGAAATCAATCCTGTTAACAGATAAACTACTGGAAATATATGTACACAGCCCCCCTTGTTTCTCCCACTCGACGAGATCACCGCAGGTGTATGGAAGGTCTTATATCCGTTTATGTGCACCTCATTCGACATCCAAGTCTCTTGCAAGCACAATATTGTGAAATTTCCAATGAAGGTAACCCATTGTGGCTCTTCCACCTTTTGACACAGCCCAGCCACGTTCCAAAATAATATATTAGTTAAAATAAATTCATTAACTGCATGGTCCCTCTAAGTAATAACATTAGTGTAATGGTTAGTTTCACTTTCATTTAGGGGCATATTCTTGTCCATACCCAAAGAAGAAATAGGCCCCAATATTTGAGGGGGACCGTCTTTCATAGTTAAACTAGATATTTCATTAGTATTTAAAGCAGCCATTGGACCGCAGGCTACTAAATCGGTCCTACTTCCCATTTGTAAACTAGGTAATTCTTGGACTCTTGGTCAATCGATGTCCTCTAATGTTGGGAGGGCATCGAAACGATTGGCAACCGGTACATTATAAATAAGGGTGGAACTATCCTGGGAAGCGTATTCTGGTTTCTATGTTGAAAAACCATGTGTGGTTGGTAGAAGAATCCTAAGGGCAGAATATTAATACCCGTATGTGTTATATTGATGTTCCCTGCTCTAACATAATGTTGACATAACTTCATCATGCTTCCATTCATTTCAACCTTCAAAGTTTTCTGTGTATTGCCTGGCTAGGACACGTCTTCTCTCTATTCCCAGTACTGTTGGTAATTATAGATCATAACATTTTAATTTGTCTTTCTTAAGTTTCAGTCAAACAAATATTGTGTTTGTCTTAAAGACGTTAGTTACTTTGTCTCTCATTTGCCTGTTCTGCATCTAAACTGTCTTAGATATTTTAAAACCCTTGTAATTTATGCATAATCCATACTCTGCTCCTCACCCAAACTGTTTAAAAATACTTAAAGATGAATGGTGTAAGCACACCTCCTTTCTGATGCTTCTAATTCACACATTGGTGTGTGTTGTTGAATCAAATATCTAAAAGCGGGGGCTCTATGGGCAGCTTTTTCAAAGTGGCCATCATTTCACCCCGTTGACCTAGAGTGGTGCAAGACTTAAGCCCATGGTGACTCCGTCCAACTAGTTCAAAGCAATTAATAATTGCTATTATGTAGATAATGATTGGGGAACTGTTTATTGGTCCTTAGAAACCACTACACCATATTGGAAATCAGAGATTATACATTAATTACCCGTCCAATCAAGAAGGCATGCAAGTATTAGCATGCCAAAATTGTCTGCAAACCCAAGTTAAGTAGTGCTTAATACATCAAACTTGGTTGATGACCTATTAATTCCGGGAATCTTGGCTGCACAGTGGATGAGAGTCCTATCTATATGATGCTGTTACCACCCTAACAGCTGACCGGTTATATGGGATAAGCTGAGGAACAGCTATAATTTTTTTATGATGAGCCACAGCCCTGTATAACCAATCTTACAGGAGCTTTGAGCTTGGCTGTTGCCATCTTCTACTACCAGCCCAACACCTCAGCTGAAGCCCATGTTGTTAATGTTAATGCCAATAATACACTGGCTGTTCCTGCTACATCAAAAACAAAAACATTACAGGCAATTGTTTTCAGGCTAGTGGGAACAACTATACAGAAGAAAGCTAGAAGTTCATGGAGAAAGTATCACACAATTTAAACAACAAGAGAGAGAGGGAAAGGAGCCGGTATTGAACACTCTTAGCCCCCCAAAATCAATAATCTAAACAACAAAAGAGTGTAACCCTTGAACAAGAGAGCAGGCAAAAGGGGGGAATCAAAATTTGATTCTATAAAAGCCCTCACTCACCAACCTGGTTGGTGACATGCTTCATCATAGGGCCCCACCCGGAAGGTCGAATACCTCCCAGGTGTGCTTCGACGCCAGAATTATCTGCGGAGCTGGTAAAAAATTGTTGTGACGTGATAGGGAAAAGTGAGTGTTAAAAATGCCTTGGATGTAACCAATAACTTTATTCGCCGGCCAACCAGGCACGGATAAAAACAAAGTAAGTGATGAAAAGCTGAAATAGGTATAAACAGCTAAATCTCACTACTAGTGAATGGTCAACATGTTTCTGCCACTGTCAAGCAAATAGCTGGGCATTCGTCAGGACCGAGGTGCGTAGACCCCGGTGGTATGAACACGCTAAGGCTCACCCAACCGTGAGTCAAATGTGAAAACAAAGAAACAGGGTGTATGGTTACAACCTGCTGTCAACGAAGGAATCCAACCTCATTTCGGAGGATTCCACATGTATACACTGGGTGAAAGCTCATCACACCATGGGTCTCGGGAGGGGGGTGGTGGCTAGTAGGCACACCGCCAGCAAAGCCAAGCACCCGCTTGGTACCTGTACAACCCTCTGATCACCGGACCCCGTCGAAAGTATCACACAAACATCTGAGATTTAAGCAGTCCCTCTATTAGAAGGCCCCATTTCAGTATCACAAAGCCATTATGAACACTAGGGAGCTTATGTACAAGCCCATTGCGCTGCCAGTGCATCACTTTTTTTGACTACTGGTGGTGCAATGTGCCTGCCCATATTTACAAGGCCACATAAAGCCACCCTGCGTGCCTTTTCATGGCCTTTTTAAATATGGCGATACCAAAGGGGATGATGGACGGAGCGCTAGAGCAAATCAAACACTCACCCCCAGTCAACTGATCTGGCTTGGCAGTTCGGGCTGGACTGTTCCCATGAGGCACAGGGTCAGACTGATTTGCATATGGCCATGTCTGAACTGGGGTGGTGGAGTGAGCTAAAGAATGATGATGGATTAAACCCAGATCAGTTGACTGGGGGTGAGTGTTTGATTGGCTCAAACGTTCCGTCCATCATCCCCTTTTGTATCGCTTTGTTCGCCCTAAGTTGGCGGGGGTATGCCCAGACGTGGGTCCCTTGCTCACTTTGCCACTGGATTCAAGGAAGCCTGGCTGATGACGGCTGGAATGCCAGAAACCGGTCCTAGGATGCTTGTTTCCGGTCCAGGGAAGACATGGCTTGGCAGTTCGGGCTGGACTGTTCCCATGAGGCACAGGGTCAGACTGATTTGCATATGGCCATGTCTGAACTGGGGTGGTGGAGTGAGCTAAAGAATGATGATGGATTAAACCCAGATCAGTTGACTGGGGGTGAGTGTTTGATTGGCTCAAACGTTCCGTCCATCATCCCCTTTGTATCGCTTTGTTCGCCCTAAGTTGGCGGGGTATGCCCAGACGTGGGTCCCTTGCTCACTTTGCCACTGGATTCAAGGAAGCCTGGCTGATGACGGCTGGAATGCCAGAAACCGGTCCTAGGATGCTTGTTTCCGGTCCAGGGAAGACATGGCTTGGCAGTTCGGGCTGGACTGTTCCCATGAGGCACAGGGTCAGACTGATTTGCATATGGCCATGTCTGAACTGGGGTGGTGGAGTGAGCTAAAGAATGATGATGGATTAAACCCAGATCAGTTGACTGGGGGTGAGTGTTTGATTGGCTCAAACGTTCCGTCCATCATCCCCTTTTGTATCGCTTTTTAAATATGGCACCATTTGACGAATTACTTTGCATGAAAGGGGCGTTCCATGGGTGTTGCTGTGGGTGTTCCCACGCAACATCCATGGAACCTGATGCATTCCCAGATACACAAGGTTTTGTAAACCTGGGAATGCGTCCAATTCCTACGCTTCCCCAGGGGAGGCGTAAGAGAGTCGCAACAAGGAGAAATACCTTACTTTCTCCTCGTTTTTCATTTTTCTATGTGTACTGCATTCTGCAGCACACATAGAAAAGGTCATTGCCATATGGTGTCTTTCCCTCCTCCTGGACTGAAGGGTTTGTTTGTCTGCATGTAAATAAAGACATACAATGGGCGTCTAATGTCACCAACAATCATTTATCTAGCTCTAAACTCTATTATCTAACTAAGGGGTTCCATGGACCCCCCCCAGACATCCCCTTGAAGGCAGGTGCAGGCACTCACTTCACCCGCCTGCAAGGGGATCTCTCTCTCCTCTTAAACGTGCAGGCAGGTTGCCGCCTGCACAGTCAAACACTGAGTGGGTTTGAAACAGCCGCTCCGTATTTCCAAGGGCAGCTCGAGTTCACAGCTGCCCTGGGGGCAGGGCATTAATTGTAATATGACGTACTTTCCCTGTTTGCGCACAGGGCACCTATTAAAAGGTGCGCCATAGCACAAACAATAAAAGTGCATGTAGAAAGCTGGCTCTGTATATACTATACCAAAGTAAGTTATGGTGTGCACAGAGTCCAGTGGTTGCCCAGAGGCTTAACTAGATAATACTAAAAGTTTTATTTGTGGTAGTGTGGTCGAGAAGTTAGGCTTATCAGTGGGCTGTGTTAAGCATTTATTGTACTCACTCAGGCAAGAAATGATAGCACACACTCAAAGACTGAGTCCAGACCAATTATTTTGTATAAAGAGTTATTATTTGGTTATTTTATTTCTAGAGCCAATTAGTACTCAGTTGCAGGTAAATAACAGTTTTCAAAGTAGTAATACTTTTCAGAATGCAGTAGGTATCATTTTGCAAGGCAGTAGAAATGCTTTACAGTCTTGGAAATACTTTTGTATTGTCAATCAGAAATAGTAGCAATTAGTACTTGAGAATGATGGACAGTTGTAAGCAATAGATAGAATGCAATACAATCCTATGGAAGAAAAACAGTGTTATGCAATAGCAGGTAAGTACCCGACTCACTCTTCCAGTCTTTGAGGGTTTACCACTGGGCAAGGTTCAGTTTAAGCCACCGGCAGCACTGGGGCGGCCGGGTGGAGAGGTCACTGAGCCCAATGTTAGTCAATGGAGACTTGGGGGCACCCGAAAAGGTGCAGGATTCAGTATCTGCACCATGGCGGACAATACCGGCAATGATATTTACCCTAGCGGTTAGCGGAGAGCAATGGAGATGAATAGGATTCAGTAGATGGCCAACACCATTAATGTCACCGTCAGCAAGTTACTGTAGATCGAATGGAGGCACTGCCAAACCAGCAGTTGCGGTCGTGGGGAAGGAGATAAGCAGGGGATGGAGGAGTTCTGGCATCATCGGACCGTCACGGAGAGACAGCGGTCTTGCAGGCATGGCAGGAGGAGGCCGACAGGGCCACTTGCAGGAGGGTACGGGCACTCTGGAACGGAGCTGTGAACAGCTTGGGTCAGGTCGTTGGGCCGAGAGGATCCCTCTAGGTCGTGGAAACCATCCAGCTATGGTGCTTTCTTCTGGCAGGGCAGAGTTGCGTTGACACAAGTGCCGGTGCTCTACCACTGCTGTCTTGGGGTTCTTTGCAGCAGTGAGTCGAGTCGACACAAGTGCCGCTCCTCCACTGCTGCGGTTCCTGTACTGGCAGACATCAGGTACTAGAGCCTCTAGCCCAAAGGGAGTTTCTTGGTGATTGGGTGAAGGCTGAATGGTCTCCGGGGTTTCTTGGAGGCCTTGCAGGGTTTCTGGAAGAACTGCAAGTCCAGTTGTCGAATCGGCTACAAGTGGCGGGGTTCTTGCTGAGTTCTAACTGCAGCGGTTCAATTCCTTGTCCAGTATCTGTCCTCTTCCATTTTCTTATTTGGTCTGTTGAATCTGAGGAACAAGGTTCAGGGGTGGCCCTAAATACTGCATTTAGGGGCGTTACAGGTATTGGCAGATGGTAACCAATGGGCTACTTGCCTTTAAGGTGACACCCTTAGAATGTCCCCTCCCTTTGGGGTGTGGGCATCCCCCTAACCTGATTGGGTCGAATCCTTCCATTCAAGATGGAGGATTTCCTAAGGAGGGGGTCACCTCAGTCCAGGGCACCTTAGTGGTGGTCCTGGCAGAGAGGGGACACATGTCTCCTGACTACAAATTTTCCCGTAAACCTTGCTGCCAAAAGTGGGGCTTGGTCAAGGGGGCAGGCATTTTCACTAGCTGGAGAGGCCCTGGCTAGCATATCAGTGGGCAGGAAGCCTTTGAGGGTCACCGCCCTGAATGCTGGTCCTGCTTGGGGGTAGGTTTGAAGCACCTCCACCCCAAGCAGCCTTTGTCTCTGACCTACGAGAGCACAAGGGATCCCACCTCAGGGGGTCAGAAAGATGTCTGTGTGTGGCAGGCTGATGCAGACCAGTCAGCTGGACACAAGGGCGTTGGTCGTTTTTCAGGGGGCATCTCTAAGATGCCCTCTGAGTGCATTTTGTAATAAATCCAACACCGGCATCTGTGTGGGTTTATTATGCTGAGGAGCTTGATACCAAACTCCTTAGCATTCAGTAAAGCCATCATGGAGCTGTGGAGTTCATAATGACAAACTTCCAGCCCATGGACTCAATATGGCTTCACTGCACTTACAATGTCTGTGAAAGGCACAGACACTGTAGGGACACATTGCTCATACAGCTATGCCATCAACTGTGGTACAGTGCACCCCACCTTAGGGCTGGGAGGCCTGCTAGAGGGGTGACGTACCTAGGCCACAGGCAGTGGTTGGTGGGAATGGCACAAAGGGATGTGTGCCATGTCGTCTCTTAAGTTTTATCTGCACTAAAACACACAGTCTGCAATGGCAGTGTGTATGTGTTTGGTGAGGGGCCTCTGAGGTTGGCACAATGCATCTGCAGCCCTTAGGTACCCTCTCTGGTCACAGGGACCTTTGCACCACTGGCACCTTTTACAATTGACTTAAATGTGAGCCAGAGGTGTGCCAATTGTGAAAACAAAGGTTCAGTTTTGGGAA
Source organism: Calotriton arnoldi (assembly GCA_963921515.1). Classification (NCBI taxonomy): domain Eukaryota; kingdom Metazoa; phylum Chordata; class Amphibia; order Caudata; family Salamandridae; genus Calotriton; species Calotriton arnoldi. Next base: position 1,643,150 of record CAWUFW010000934.1, read on the forward strand.
AGAACACAGGCACTGGGAACCTGATTGGCAGGGACCTAATGCACACTCAGTCAAAGTGCATTAAATATCATGCAAAAAGCAGGGGTAACCATGCAAAAAGGGGCACTTTCCTACAGTGCATCATATATGTAATATGGCCCCTGCAGACATATTTTAGAAAGTGCACCAGGGGTGCAATGGGCATGTGCGTCCACTTTGTGTGCCCCCGGGGCACCTTGGTGTTACAGAAGGGGCCACAGACACTTGTGCAGCCCCTTCTGTAATGCAGGTAGCGCTGACACACTTGCAGCACCAGTGCTATCACAAGAGGGCGCTCCCTCATTTGCAAGGGGACATTGCCCCAAGCAAATGAGGGAATCTCGTTGCCTCTGTGCCTGCACCATAATATGGATGCGTGCACAGAGGCAAACATGCCTTTAGGAGGCGCACTGAAAGTGTGCCACAAAAACATGGAGCACTTTCAGTGCACCTCCTAAAGGCAGCCCTCTGTCGGGGAGAAAGGGGATCCCATGGACCCCCGGACAACCCTTTGCAGATGGGTGCTGTCACTCAGTGCACCCGCCTGCAAGGGGATCTCTCTCCCTTCTTAAAAATGTAGGCGGCATGCCGCCCGCACTGTGAAACAAAGAGTGGTTTTGAAGCAGCCGCTCTGAATTTCAAGTGAATGCACTGCCCCAAGGGCAGCACTAGTTTGCAGCTGCCCTAGGGGCAGCACATTCACTGTAATATGGTGCACTTTCCATGTTTGGGCACAGCGCATTTATTTAAAGGTGCAACGTAGCACAAACAGGTAAAGTGCACAGTATACATAATATGCCCCCTGGTGTCTGACACTTTCATGATACAGACTATGTCCTTCTTGATGCTTGGATTGGAATTTGTGTCACTGCGGATGCTATAAAAGTTTGGTTTCAGAACTCTGTTCAGTTTTTGATTGAGATGAACAGCGACATGAAGACAGTGGTTAATTTGAGCTGGTGGTTGCCGGGGCTCAGCACCAGCACTTAATCATCAACACCAGTGCTTTTTATGAGCACAAGTTAGGGATACATTCATTTATGGTAGGCACAGGGAGATTAAGTGATTTTCCCAGAATCACAGGATGTTGAGCTGACACCGAGACTCGAATCTGGTTCCCCAGCTCGGAAGTCAGTAGCTCTGGCCATTATGCCACATCCTCTCCCAACTTTCATGGTTCAGCAGTTGGTTCTATTTTAGGCGGTGCTAACAGGAGAAATGAGCTGGTGCAAGCTGCCTCCTGATGAGAGCCCATTGCTTAGTTTTTTACAAAATAACCACTGCATGAAGACCACTCTTCATACCTGACCTCAAATCACTTCCTACACAGACAACACACATAACCCACAACATCAGACATAAGAATAAGTTAATGTGATTTGCATTCTTCTACCTCTCACTCCTTTTTACTCCATTACATGCGCGGGTACAGCAACCTATGTCAAAATAAGTGTACCACTCTGATCAATCACACGCAACACCAAAGCACTTCCCACCAAGGCCTCATTGCAATTCATTGCTTTTGCAACCAAGCATTCCTGTGAACAACCATGCTGCCCAGGTTAGAATGTTGTTCAATGTCTCATCAGTGGGACAAAGTGCTACACTAGTGTAACTACCATGCAACAATTCAACTGACGGTAAAGACTTAATTAGTATCAGAAAATAAAATATTGGAGTTGACTAGCAACAGTAGGAACATGCCCACATTGAGGGAGCTATGGGATTCCTTAAAAAAATAAAACATCTTGCCTGATTGACCGAGTAGGATTTATAAATCATGCATAAATTAAACATAAGTGAATGTCCCCCATCAAGTGACAATACAGTTATGTGTGCATTAGGCTCCAAGCACTCCAAAATCAAGTCCAGGTTCGTATTGTGCATTGATTTCCAGTGTCTTTTATTCAGACATTATACTTCATATTCAATATGGCAGTTCCTCTGTACAAAATCCATAGTCAAACATAACAGCTTCATGCCACAGCTTCATGCCAACACGTGTTTCGTCCGTTTTGTATAACAGGACTTCATCAGGGCTGAAACAAACGTAATAATGGCATCAGGAATAAAAGGAGTTGGGTTAGGCCCATACACCCTCCTAGTGCTATACAGTTGAAAAGATGAGAAGGTGTAGATGTGTGATGTATTAGTCATCGTATACAAACGAAATAGATCCATGTGTAGGATACCTCCAACCAATGGAGTGTTTGAAAAGTGCAAAAGAAAGCCCAAATCAATGTTATAAACACGTATATATCTAGAAGCATAGTCAAGGAAATATTAGAGAGAAGGAGAGGCAGAAATCAGGTCACCACAAACGTGTTTAAATCAAACCCGTAAAGTATGTGCTTGAAACACCCTTATACCGTGTAAAGGCCAAACGTTATAACGCGGCTCACCTTAAAATGTCACTATCCTTACATAATCTATCTGGAATCTACAGTCCATGAGAAACTTTTTTAAATCTGAAAAAGAAATCAAAATACACGGTGTATCCTAATATCTAACAGATACCATAAGTAGTATAGGACACTAAACACTGTCCTACTTACCACAGTGTTAAGCTTCAGTCCACATAGTATATAGATGTGGAAAAGTATATATGAAAACGTCCGTATTCTTAAATATAAATTGAATCTCATGTCACCACCACGACTAGGTGTATAGTTTGAGGTATCATACTTATACTCATAGGCCGTCACATGAGTACATTAATATACAATATTATCCAATTAAACCTAATATAATATATGTAAGTCGGCACCTTGCAAAATTAACAAGAGAGCACACGACACGGAACCTGATCATGCTACCCGACCAGCTGTTGGGCCGTAAATGACCCAGTCCACAGTGCCTCAAAACGGTTACAGGCCTACGGGCTCAAATATTCCCCACCTACGATGACCTGGAACCTGATCTCCTGATGAGATGGGAGAAGGAACTCACTAGCAACTCTATGAATTTAATGGAGATTTTAATAATTAATGCTGAAAGGAAGGTAGTGAAATTGCAAAGAAGGAGATCTTAGATATGAATTTGAAAGATGCAACCGAAAAAAACTATGTAATACTGAAGGAAATACTTGCTAAACATCAGGAAGGTATTAAGATTCCGAAAACTAGGAAACTTAAAAGGGATGAACGAGATTATTAATCAGGGAGAGTCTTTACTTTTGCAAGTAAATTTGATCACTTGATTAATAAAGATACAACCCGTGGGGCAGAAGGGGGTACTGACAGAGCCAGTAACACCTCCTCTAGTGTGGTGTCTAGTGACAATGAGGGTAATACAGAACACACTGAGGTCACTTTAGATTCTGGTAGTAACCGTTTTTTAGAGGAAATGAGACATATCAGAATAGGGAATCGGAAGGGCAATACCCGTACACCAAGAACAGGAAAACCAGATGAGGCAAGAGATCCAAGAGAACAGTCAAACGACAGAGCAGGTATGCGTACCAGATCTTGGACCACAAAGAAGTGATATGTACTGATACTAATGAGAAACACATGAATGTTAATGTGATTAACTTGTCTAATCAAGTGTTGACTAAAGATATGATTAACGTACTGCAGAAAGGTTTTGGGTTCTGTCCATCAACTGTGGTTAATACTGAACATTTGAAGATTGATATGTACAAATTTGTTCGAAAATTGAAGTTGAAAAAGTATTTCTCCACACACCCTACGAATGTTGATCAAGGAAGTCAAATAACACCCTATAGTACTATGTCAATACAAGACACAGTGGATACAGTTTTACTATTATCATTGGACCCTGAAGAGGATAGTCCCATGGATGAGAAAGGTTTATTACACCAACTCGGGATTGACATTGGACATACCAAGGACAGTGGATTAAAACCTAAATCCAAGTGGACCCCTAATCTCCCTCCAGACAATTGTTGTGACACATTTTTAAAAAATATTTGTGACGACTTAGACCGTGTTTCCACTAGAAAGATCATAGGGAGGCATAAAGGGACAGATAATCTTACTAAACAGGAGAGACATGCACTAACCACTCTAAAAGACAATGAAACTCTGATTGTCAGGGAGGCTGACAAAGGTGGCTGTATAGTGGTCAAGAATAGATCTGACTACAATAATGAAGTATACTCTCAACTTGCTAATACAGCTTGCTACAAAGCTTTGAATGGGAATCCTATATTACGAATCACAACCATAGTAAATAAGGATCTTAAAAGTTGGTATGATATGGGATTATTCACTCTGGAAGAATATACTTACCTAAAAATAGACAGACCTAGATTCCCGTGCCTGTACACCCTACCTAAAACTTACAAATCCGCCCCCTATCCACCAGGAAGACCAATCGTCTCTGGTATAGGGGGATCAACGGAACACATATCCCATTTTGTAGACACATTTCTAAAACCTCTGGTGCCACTACTACCATTGTATATCAGGGATACGAAACATGTTTTGAATATGATGAACGATATACTATGGGATGATGAGATGATTTTAGTAACTTTGGACGTCGTATCCTTGTATACGAATATCACTTCTGAATTTGGTATGATTGCCATCATACACTACTTGCATAAGAGACCTGCAGAACTGTTATTGCACACTGAGATGACCATAAAGATGATTGAGATTATTCTACAGAATAACGTTTTTCTGTTTGAAGGCAAATGGTTCCAACAAATTAGCGGAACAGCCATGGGCTCCAGATTCGCTCCCTCTTACGCAAACCTCTTGATGGGGTGGTTTGAGAGGGATTGGATCTGGGGAAAGAGTGGTGCTAACTGGATACAGTACATTTACTTTTGGGTCAGATATATAGACGACATTCTGTTGATATGGACAGGGACAGCGGAAGACCTATATAGTTTTAAACAACACTTGGAGGATAATCCATATAATATGTCCTTTACGATGCATCACAGTAAGCAGAATATTGTATTTTTAGATGTGGAATTGTATATATATGAACACAAGTTAAACAGTAGGATGTACAGGAAGGAAACATCATGTAACTCGGTGTTACATGCTACCAGCTCCCACCCTGACCATCAAATTGCGGCAATACCTTTTGGCGAGATGGTTAGGGCTGGGAGAAACTGTAGTCGTAATGATGAATTTAAGGACAATGTGGAACAGATCAGGACAAGGTTTAAGATTAGAGGCTATGACGAACATCTGATCAATAGAGCCACTAACAAAGCCATGAAACTTAAAAGAACAGAGACACTTTCTGAGAATCGTAAAGAGTCTGCTATACATCGAGACTTGATAAGACCTATAATGTCATTTGGAAGCAATATAGGGGACATTAGCAGAATAATGAAGAGACACTGGCACTTACTAATGGGTGACAGTAATATTGCACCATTTATTCAAAAAAATCCCAGTATTACATTCCGCAAAGGGAGAACACTGGGTGGACTTATTAGTCCTAGTTACCCAATGCAAACAAGAAAACAGGATTGGCTTACAGCCCGTAACAGAGGCTCACACAAATGTGGTAACTGCTCAGTGTGTAGACTCTGTATGGACTTGAAGGAATTTTCTTACAATCAGAGCCCTAAGTTCCTAATACATACCAACATTAACTGTTACACAAGATTTGTAGTGTATATTTTAATCTGAAAGTGTGAACAAATCTATGTGGGGAGCACCAGTAGGATGCTCAGGGAGAGGATCCAAGAACATTTCAGGGCGGTAAAACAAGGTGACCTGAGATATCCATTTGCGGTGCACACATTAACCTGTGAGAAACAGGATCATCATAGGTCCTTTCGTTTTCATGGTCTAGAAATGGTACCACCACTAGAGAGGGGTGGGAACAGAGAACTTAGACTACGACGCCAAGAGGCGGTTTGGATTATGTGCCTCAGAGCAGTAGAGCAGGGTCTCAATATAGACCATGAGTTACACTATTTCTTAGGAGAGTAGTAGAAGGCAGGATTGCTTGATATGAATTTCACCATATGTAATTCTCCTATGGAACTTGCATCATGTTCTATACGAAGTATGTACATCTGCAACTGTCAACTGTAATAATGACTGTATGACTTGTATCAACTAATACAGTAAGAGCTTGTATATACATGAAGACTCTCATAGATTTAGACAATGATAATGTATCGATGGAGCAGACTAATGTATATATTCTACTCACATACACAATCATGATTGAATGATTGTGCTTTCTCCACTGTCCCCTTTCACACTAACAACTTAATAATATTTTAATTTTTATATTTTCTCTTCTCCTTCCCTTGGTAAATAATTAGGAGTCATAACTATTTTGGATGCGTTTATGATCTAAACTATTTGTTGGTACCCTTCCTGATTTCTTGAAGCGGATTCGATTTTAATAGGGCCATACAGGGGCACCTGTGAGATACTCTGCCATAATGTGGACCAGCTTTTATGAATCGACTAGGTGATTATGGATGGATTTTATGGCCGACGTTTGTACAAGGCTTTACTCTGACCTTCCAGTTTACTTCAGTATATGATCTATTAGTGAAGGAAATTTGGTGATGATTATTGGGATTACGTTTCTCTTAGTGATCTACAGCATCTGGAGCTTTGATAGACTCCTTTACATGATATGGGATATTTGACGATATCAACCTGATTTTTTTCAATTTAAGAGTATATGACTTAAGACTTGGGGGTACTAAGTCATGATTTTGGGAATACATATATTTCAATCATACGCAACATTTGAACATTGGATAGACTCCTTTGTTTGACATGGGTCATTTTACGATACCTACCTGAATTATCAACTATAGCGGATAATTTCCAAGATGGCTGCTAGGGTTTTAATTTTATCTGATGACTTGATGTGAAATTACGAAGTGATTTGCGTGACTCTTTACATAAGATGATCGAGACATCTATTTAAAATTTTGTTTAAGGACTGACTTAAATTGTCTTTGATGAATACGGAGTTATTGATATGGTGGTAACTGAGGCAGTCACCTACTTGGTGCACATTTAAAGATGGCTGCCAAAGCCAGGTGTCAACTTGCACATTGACAGTTGGTGTTACGGTGCTATGTAGTCACTCGGTTCTGGACCAATTAGGTATCGGGTTACGAGATACAGGATAAGATCGTGAAATATGTGGAATGCAATTGCTAAAAGAATAGATTGTTATGTATATCAGGGATGATGTAAGGCCAGCGTTCGGATGGCTTTTGATACTGTCTCTATTTAAAACACACTTAAAGATGGCGGCCAAAGTCAAATACGTCACGGTTGTGTTTCCGGGAGTTTTCCACTATATAAACAGAAATCAAGATGGCGCCCATGCTGAACGCCAAGAATATCGTATGGGTTGGAGTACTCTGCCGACCGGTAAGGCTTATTCGTAATAAATGAGCTGGGGTTATCCCATGTTGCGTGCTTTGCAAAAAACGTTGTTCTAAATGCTGTGTACTGGGGCAGCTTGTATGGTATGTCCTTTTCAGGACACCGGGATTTAAATTTTCCCTTTGGTCTTGTGTTTCTCGCTCTGCTTAACGAATACGAGCGAGTCACTTATTGGTTTTATTATTGTTTGTGTTAACTCTTACCTAACAAACCCCGCATTATTTTGCCCCTCGTAAAGAACAGAGGAGTTTTGAGGCACTGTGGACTGGGTCATTTACGGCCCAACAGCTGGTCGGGTAGCATGATCGGGTTCCGTGTCGTGTGTTCTCTTGTTAATTTTGCAAGGTGTCGACTTACATATATTATATTAGGTTGAATTGGATAATATTGTATATTAATGTACTCATGTGACGGCCTATGAGTATAAGTATGATACCTCAAACTATACATCTAGTCGTGGTGGTGACATGTGATTCAATTTATATTTCAGAATATCGACGTTTTCATATATACTTTTCCACATCTATATACTATGTGGACTGAAGCTTAACACTGTGGTAAGTAGGACAGTGTTTAGTGTCCTATACTACTTATGGTATCTGTTAGATATTAGGATACACCGTGTATTTTGATTTCTTTTTCAGATTTAAAAAAGTTTCTCATGGACTATAGATTCCAGATAGATTATGTAAGGATAGTGACATTTGAAGGTGAGCCGCGTTATAACGTTTGGCCTTTACTCGGTATAAGGGCGTTTCAAGCACATACTTTATGGGTTTGATTTAAACACGTTTGTGGTGACCTGATTTCTGCCTCTCCTTCTCTCTTGACTATGTTTCTAGATATATACGTGTTTATAACATTCTATTTCGTTTCTATACGATGACTAACACATCACACATCTACACCTTCTCATCTTTTGAACTGCATAGCACTAGGAGGGTGTATGGGCCTAACCCAACTGCTTTCATTCCTGATGCCATTATTACGTTTGTTTCAGCCCTAATGAAGTCCTGTTATACAAAACGGACGAAACATGTGTTGGCATGAAGCTGTGGCATGAAGCTGTTATGTTTGACTATGGATTTTGTACAGAGGAACTGCCATATTGAATATGAAGTATAATGTCTGAATAAAAGACACTGGAAATCAACACACAATACGAACTTGGACTTGATTTTGGAGTGCTTGGAGCCTAATGTAAATTTCAAGGAAAAGACTGTTGTCTATTTTCCCATTGAGGAAGATTTGGTGGCTCTACCTCCTCCTTAAGCACCATCTGTAATATTTGTATTTCTATTTGGGTAACTTGAGACCAGACTGGAGTGTGCGCCATTTCTCCCAGTCACCAAGTATATTATAATAACAGTTATGTGTGCAGTAGGGAATCATTCTCTGTCTACGTTCATGACTGAAAAGCTAATAAAAACACGGGAAACTAAACACCCCTGCGATCAAGACACACACACGGAAGAAATTAGATGTACATTAAAGGACAGGTTGGAGCCAATACATTCTAAATGCCAATTACAACATAGCACCCATGGATTCTTTTACAAGCATTTCACCAAATGCAAAGTTGCACTTTCTCGCACCAATTCCATTGTCAATGCATCTCATACTCTACACTTTGCAAAAATCTGCACGATGAGTTTGTAATGCAAGGAGATGTAACCTAGTGGCTAGAGCTACCGTCCTTGTAATATGGAGCACTAGCCTGTGATTCTGAGCACAGCACTTAGACCCAGATTTACTAAGAGTTGACACAACGCAGGTCAGCAAGCAAAGTTTCTATACTGCGTTGTGTGAACTCTGGAAAGCAGAAGTGCGCCATATCTACAAAGAAGTGCAGCCGTTCTTGTCTCTTTCTGCACTGGTGCACTTTCAGCAGCCAGGCCCCAAACCAGGCACCCTTGCCCCATAGCCCAAGGAAGTCTGTCTTCTGATAATTATAGTTTTTGTACAGGAAGACTTTCCTTCATGCACAAAAACTATGCCTTAAGGCAATGTTGTCTTTTTGCATTTGTGCTTCAGAATGCAGCAAACATGCGTAGAGGAAAAAACGAGGAGAAATAAAACATTTCTTCTCATTCTGACAGCCTTCTGGAGGCACTTGATTTTGGTGCACATCCATGTCTACAATCTTTTGTAGATATGGATTTTCATCAAAATCCATGGGTGGTGCACTCAGTGGCATAGCTAGGCCTTAGACCACCTTTGGCGGCCCCCGCGTTTGCCGCCCGCGGCAGGAAATCTAAAAGCGGAGGGGCAGGAGGGTGCTGGCTATTACTGCGACCGCCACAGGTAAGAGCGGGGGCGGCCGCCGCCCCCAAACAAAACTCATGCAGCCTGGGGCGGCCTGCCCCCCCTTGCTACGCCATTGGATGCACCAGAACACCCAGGCATCAAAATTGGAATGCACCTTTGACACAAAATATCGTAAGGCAGCGCATTGCGCTGTGTTGCATTACTTTTAGTTCCAAACCAACACAAATCGCCATTTGCGTATTTTGCAAATGCCAACATAGATTTTTCGTCGGGTCTGCCTTAAATAAAAAAGCAAATTCTTTGTAAATCTAGGTCTATATCGCTCTGTGATTACAAAAGGGGAAAATATGCAACTTAGTCAGGCTCTGTTGTAAAGGGCACCAATGCCTTTGTCAGGTTAACGCTATAAAAAAAGGCAAAAAAGTTCACATTTTTTAATAGTCCACTTTTGTTATATTACTGGTTCCTGCACTGCCAAAGCGCTAACGGCTTCAATCGAAATGTGATCTTAATAAACTTGAAACCTGACTTTGATGCATTAATAACCAAGTCTTTCTTTCATATGTAGTGAGAGTCGAAAGCAAGTTGTAATTCTATCTGTGCTATTTCTGTTCTTGCTATTAATAATGCATTGTCTGTGAGCAAGAAATTAGCATTTCCGTTTCTTAATTATAAGGTATGGCCATTGTAGCAGTTATCAAGGATTTCTCTAAGTCATTATGAAAGGTTGAATTAGGGACAATGCACCGTCTCGATGACTCCCTATTTACTCGATAATCTCTATTCCCACCTCCACGCCTGACTCAAGCTGTGTTTTCACGGTAAAATGTAATTACAGGGTTCAGAAATCAATCTGAGGAAGGCATTGCTTTAATTGTTTTCTAAAGATTATTCGTGTTCGAGAGGCAAAATTCCGTTGCATCCATCACCATAGCTCTGAGAGTCTCTAATATATTTACGCTTTTTCATGCAACATATTTATTTATAAATGCTTCCATCAAGCAACAACGCTGCTCCATCGTCCGGACGTTTTCCCAAAATCCTACAAGGTCCTCATCCACATCTTTTATGGTTATTGGGTCCCTTGATTTATTATCCATATTAACACTTTTAACTTTATCTTCTATAACTTCCTATTCGTAAATGTAATAATGATGGCACCCACTCATGCAATGCTGTTGAAAATGATCATGAAATGTATGATATTTCATTGTAATTTTGTGAGTTTATAGCTAACTTTTAAGGGCCGGCTGCTAGAGCTCATGTTGTCAACACACCAATACAAAAAGAGTTGGCAGTCATTGCTTGTTTGAAAGATCTTTTACATTTTGCATCAGCCTACAGGATTTTTCCCAGTTTTAGATTTTGCTGTGGTGATTGCCACTGGTCAGTGGAGCAGCTAGACCTTTTCCCGCCCGTGGCGGTTGGGGCGTTTGCTGCAGGTGAGGGGGGAGGGGGTGGCGATGATTCCTGCGTTTGTCACCCGCGACAGCCGCAGGTAGGAGAGGGGGGTCCGCGGCCGAAAAAACTCATGCCGCCCGGGGCAGACCGCTCCCCCCACCCACCCTTGCAAAGCCACTGCCATTGGTTGGGCACTGCAGGGGAGTGAGGTGTCCATGGCAGTAGCTTAGTGATCAAGCACGGTACAGAAAGTAAAGCTCTGGCCATTGTGACAGAAATCTATTCATGTAAGATGGCTAACACATTCCTTAGTGACAAGACCATCATCAGCCATCTGACATAATGACAAGACCATCATCAGCCATCTAACATGAAGGAATAACCGTCACAGCACAAAAACATCAACCTGCACCATAGATCAATGACGTGATATTTGATGTCACAGATGCAAATATTGTTAATAATCTTAAATATGCTATTAAATTTCATCATACAGCACTCTTAACTATGAATGTTGTTTTATTTATTGGTTTGACTATGTATTGCTAATTAATTACAATGTGTTTTAGTTGTTCTTATTTATTGGTATAAACATTGTGAGGCCCTACACATATTTGGTGTGTGAATCATGGTTTGCATGTCTGTTGTGTGAGTTATAAATTGAGGGGCATATTGATCAATCTTTTACGCAACAGAAATCAGTAAGCGACTTTGCTGTGCTGCGCTGCTTTAAAGGACAGGAATGAGCTGTATTTAAAATTATACAACGCATTTCTGTATTTTCCTAAAACTGGCACCCTAGCACCAATGCGGGCAACCTTGCAACATGACGTTGCAAGGGTGCCTGAGTTGTAGGAGGATTGTTTTTGTGCATGAAGGGACACCTACCAGCACAAAAACAATCCTGAGAAGCATTTTCCTCTTACTATGTGTGGGCAGAATGCAGCACATGAAGAAAGAGGATAAAGCAAGGAGAAATGAAGATATTTCTCCTCGTTACAGCTCACCTGGGGAGATGTAGCATTTTGATGCATTCCGAGGTCTACCACTAATGGTATATCTGGGAATGCACCAAAATCCATGGATGGATGCATGTAAACACCCATGTTCCTCCCATGGAATGCCTCCCTGCCACAGAGTAATGCAAGGCAGCGATTTTTGCTGACTTGCGTTGCTCTAGATTCATCAAGCCATGCAGGGCCACGCAAGGTGGCCTTGCGTGGCTTGATGAATCTCACTTAGGTTTTGCGTTGCCCTTGTGCCCCCCTTGCATGGTGCAAAGGTGACTCAAACCTTGATAAATATGCCCCTGAGAGTCTAACCATAATTTGTCAATTTCATACGTTTTTCAGTTTTAATTCACTACATAACCCTACTTTAGCTGTCTTATTTTTCGTGAATAAGCTAACAGTAACTTCACTTTCTTGTTAGATCTTTGTTTTTGAAGTGCATTTTTGGGACTTTTTAATTATGTTCCATATCTGACAGTTTCCTTCGCCCAACCGACCCATAGGGGCAAATCAAGCCCTGTTTTGTTTTCCTTTTAATTTTGTTTAGGATTTACTGACCCAAATCTAGGACCCTATTGGACTTTATGTAGGGTCTGCAGACCTGGCTCCAGGTCCGCAATTCCCACAAAATGTCCAGCTAAGGCCAATGAAGCTTGTTATGGGTTCATTGGTCCCTAGACATGAGGCTTGCCATGGCTTTTTGGTCTCCAGCTATGAATCATGCTGTGGATTCATGGTCCCTTGTTATGGGCTGTCTATCATGAGCGTAACACTGAGGGGCATAAATCCAGCCCTCAGGCCCACCAGTCCTGATGCACAATAAAATCATATGATTTATTAATTTATTCTTGGGGTGTCCCTTTGGTACCAATCCACTTGAGGCATGGAGTAAGGGGATGCCCCCTACCTCCCATGGCCACTTTCATTTTTTAGGACATGGGGACTGAGCTCCCACAACGTGTAGTGGTTGTTGCAGAGTGTTTTGGGTCAGCAAATCCGTTTTGGGGTTTAATGACCCAAAATAAACAATGTAAGTAAAGGATCCCTAATCCAACAAGGTAAATATTTGTTCATTTTGTGTTCACAGATCTCCATGGTTTATCAGGCCAAATAACTGCATAATTTAACCCTTTCAAGCCCACAATTTTTTTCGAAATGCTAACTTCTTAAATTCCTCTGAACTGATGAACACCAAAATACTCAAAGGTTGAGTAAACTTTCATGCCTAGTTTGATGTATTTCTGTTCAGCATTTTTTTTCATATAGGAGTACAATAAATCATATGTTAATTAAAGTAGTAAAAGTCACTTCTTTAGCCCCCAATGTTTTAGCCCCTGCTTTATGGGTCTTTACAAAACTTTCCATCATGCGAAACCCAATGGGGATGAACTTATTTATTGGAAATTTTCTTGCAGAATTGTCAAATGGTGACAGTTATTAAGCAAAATTGCCTTTGCAATGGAAATTGTAGCTTAACCATGTACAACTACATACTAGCACCAGTGAATAATATGAAGAGTATCATATGCTATTTGCTAATCACATGACCAATGGTGGCCAGCACATGTAAGCAGAGTGGGGCGGGGCAGGGGCGTGGCGGGGTGGGAGTGGGGGGAAGTCGACAGACGACAGAATAGGTATAATTAAATAAATAAATAATACCTATTCTGTTGTCTGTTGACTTCCCCCCTGCCGCGCCAGGCCCCACCGCACTTACCTGTGCGGGCTACGGCTGCACATGACTCATAAGACAAGGCGGCATGAGCGAGTCATGATGCCCCTCCTTCAATAATGGTGGTAAATAGCAGACCACACTTTGTACATCTTTATGAATAGTTTATGCTGTCACATATTTAAACATATTTGTTTAAATTGCATAGATCATAAAATGAAGAGATAACTATAACTGTAGAATTTATAATGTTTGTGGAATTTAATTTGGGTTTGTAAACGAAACAAAAGTAAAGTTTTCCCAACTATAACTTATCTTTAATCTTTTTTGTGAATATATACTGCCTGAACTGCTGCTGACAGTCAAAGGTAGAGGATTATACAAATCCAGGGACTTCCAGCCACTTGACGGAGACCTGCAGAGACACTGTGTCTAACATCCAGCAGCAGGAGAGGGGTGTTGGATGCACAGTGATTTGGTTCTCAAACTAACAAAGGAACGCGGCAGCCCATGTGGGGCAGCATTGAGATGTGACAGGACTGGCAAAGTAATGTGGCCGAATCCCGGTGTGGGTGACAGTGAGCAGCATCCAATTGTACATCGGGGCAAGATGTCCTAATTGGGCATCCAGGCCTAGAATTCAATCAATGACATTGTGGATGTCAACACGTCATCACTCACCCTTGGGGGTTGAAAGGTAATAAAGAAAGAACATTGCTATCCTCCTATTGGCCACAGACCAACCAATAAGAAAACTTTGTATATATAGGGACGTGGAGGCTCCACAGATCCCAACTAGTCTCAAAGTGAGATTTTTTTTGGCTGCCATCACCTCAACCAAGAAGTGGTGGCAGCCATTGTAGGACCTGGACTTGGTCCCGAGTTCTTAAAGAAATAAAGACACCAGGGGACAGGATATGAATACCCTGGTCCTCTAGTCCTGGTGGTGGGGTCCCTGAAGGTCCCCTCCTGGGACCCACAAATGTTTTTTTTAATTTTGCCACAAATTCATGGAGGATCAAATAAAAAAAAGTCACCTGCGCTTGTTCTTTAAAAGCCCCCCTGGGCGGGCAAGGTCTTGGGTGAGACGAGTTGTTTATATTTTGGGGGAGGGGGGCATGCATGGCCCCCAGGACGATTTTGGCCCCTGGGACCCCATCCCCTGGGGGTCGTGCAATTTTCTGTGGGAGGGGGCATGCGTCCCCTCTCCCAAGGTCCTTTTTGGCCCCGGGTACCCATTTGTCCAGGGCCCAGCCTCAGTTGTAATGGGGGAAGGGGGCATATGGCTCTCCTCCCTGGGCTGATTTTGGTCCCAGGGATCCAATCTCCTGGGTCCTGGTTGCATATGTAAAGGGGGAGGGGGCACGCAGCCCCTCTCCCCAGGCTGATTTCAGCCCTGGGGTCCCCATACCCCTACTGCATATGTAAAGTTGGAGGGTGGGCACATGGTCCCCCTTCCTGGGCTGCTTTCGGTCCTGGAGACCACATCCTGTGGGGTCTAGCCATATTTGTAAAGGGGCATCCGGGCCCCATTTTGGCCCTGGGGACCCAATCCTGTGAGTCCATGCATATCTAAAGGGGGAGGTGGGCAGGTGGCCCCACTCCCTGGGCTGTGTTGGGCCCCAGGAACCCCATCCCCGGAGCCCCACTGCACATTTTAAGGGGAGAAGGGTTGCACAGTCCCCTCCCTAGGACATTAATGGCCCTGGGGACCCCATCCCCTAGGGCCAGCTCCCAGGCTCTGTATCAGGTAGCCCACACCTGGGACATAGTGGTGTTCATGCCAGCACCGGCACGGTCAGGGAAACCTGTGTTTGCTCTCGCTTGGTGGGAGCAATTTCAAATCTACCAAGCGGGAGCAAGCATCAAGTCCGCTCCCAGCAGTCAGGAGCTTGAAAAATGCTCCCGCCCGGTGGGAGCAGACTTTAGATTTGTTTTTAACATCTAAATGTTGATCCTGCCAGCAGGGAGCAGTATTATTAGATGCTACCTGCGGGCGGGAGCAGTGCTGGCTCCTGCTGGATGCAGGGAGCCGGCTGGGACCACATGGGGCACCAGGGAACCCACCTTTTTGTGGTAGGCCCCCCTCCCACTTCAATATTTTGTCAGGCTCTGGCCTCCCCGGGGCCAAAGTGGCCTGGGGAGGGGGCAGTGCGCCCCCTCCCCTAAAAATGTGCTGAGCACTGGAGGATGGGGTCCCCAGGGCAGAAATCGGCCTGGGAATGGGGGCTGCGTGCCCTCCTCCCCATTAATTTTAATAGTAGCCCAGGTGTATGGGGTCCTTAGGGCCTATCAAGGCTCGAGGAGGGGGGCCACGCTGCCCCGCTCTCCTTTAATTTTAATAGTGGCCTTGGGGGATGGGGTCCCCAGGGCCTAAGTAGGGTTTGTGGAGGCGGCCACATGGCCCCCCTCCCCTTTAAAATATATATGGCCCTGGGAGATAGGGTCCCCTCATTAGGTTCATGGAGGGGGCCACGTGGCCCCCCTCCTCTTTAAAAATAAAAGGTTCTTTGACCAACCCCCTCCGCACATGGCCAAAGGCCGTGCGCAGCATATGGTTGCTGAATGCGGGGGATTGGCCACAGGGCCTGGCCCGGGGGACCCCAGGGCCTTTTTTTTAGTGCGGCAGGGGGTTGGATTAACGTATGGTAATTATATATTACTTTCTGTTAAAAAAAAACCTAGAAATTCACTGAAAAAAACAAAGGTTAAAGTAACATTATAGTTAGGTGAAATGTTCAGTAACAACCTCTAACTGCTATTCTGAACGGTTCTAACATTCAGTACCATATGTACGCGGATGACACTCAACTGTATTTGAAGATCTCCTCTCCAGATGACATTAAAACTCTTAATGGGGCGCTTCAAAAAGCTCAACAATGGCTAACGCATAACCATCTGTTACTAAATACCCTCAAAACAGAATTTCTCCTGATTACCCCCCCCGTAACCACGCAGCCCCTACGCAAAACTGGATAAAAAAAATCTCAGCACTCAACTGCACCCCGCATATGGTGGACTCCGCTTGTTCTTTAGGTGTCACCCTGGACAAATTCCTAAACATGCAAGGTCACATCAGTGCCACCATTAAGAGTGCCAATCATCAGCTCAACACCCTTAGGAAAATCAAACCTTTCCTACCTCCCGAGGACATCCAGTCAGCAGTCCAATCCCTAGTTATCTGGAATATGGCTTGGTGACCGTAGCTGGGCTTCCTAAATCTAGGTTAGCTCCGCTAAGAGCTACTCTGAACGCCTCTGCCAGACTAATCACAGGCTCCAGAAAGCATGATCATATTACTCCTGACTTAATTCAACTTAACTGGCTTCCCATTGACGCAAGGATCCGCTTCAAGATAGCCTGTCTGACACATAAAGCTATACACTTCAATAGCCCCGTTTACCTGGCAAAAAAACTCGAACTCTCCGGTTCCAGTCGAAACTTGAGAAGCTCCAATACCCTACTACTGAAACCACCTAAATTCAACAAAAAAAGAACTTACAATCGCACCTTCTCAGGGCTGGCTCCAAGAATTTGGAATGCCCTTCTGACGGAGATCAGAGCCAACCCCTCGACTGCTTCATTCAAAAAACAGGTCAAATGACTACTTTTGGATGAACTTCATCAGTAATAGCCTCTATGTCATTTGCTAGACACTTCCTTCTCTTGCTTGACAATCATTTTTACTTTGTGTGTTGAAATGTATGCTTGACAATCATTTTTACTTTGTGTTTTGAAATGTATTTTGTCGATCTTTTGACTTAGTGCGCTGCTAAAACGGCACGGCCCCGTCTAGTAGGGCTTTTACCTGTTTGATTATATGCTACCTTGTCTTCCCCTAGGACCCACAGTTACTTTTATGTTTCAGGTTCCTCTTATGTTGCCTTATTGTATTGTACTCATACTGTTTCTTCATGTCAACGTTAGTTTCTTTTTGTACAGCGCTCTGATACCCGTCTAGGTCTTGCTCGCGCTTTATAAAACTTTTCAAATAAAAAATAAATAAACATAACGTTTTAAACTCTAAAAACCACTAAACTTCACCAGATATAGTTATAGTTTTCTCAAGTAAATGTGACTCATCCCCTAAGGTAACTATAACCCGTGCCCTTGCCATGCTCTGCTAATTACCCCACATATTACATCACTCATGACATCTTCTAAGACATCATTGATACTATCTCTCTGCATGGTGAGGGCCTGAGTTACATTAGGCTAATGTATATTTACCATAGATTGCTTTCAAGAATAGGTAGGTACGTTCTGTACTACGGCTGCCTGAGGAAGAGGCCCATTCGGTCTTAAATGTTAGCAAATATGTGGTGTATCGTTCATTTAATTTCAATCAATCAATCAATCAGGGAATTGTAAGCGCGCTACTCACCCGTGAGGGTCTCAAGGCGCTGAGGGGGAGGGGGCGTGCAGATCTGTTCAGCCGAAGAGCCAGGTCTTGAGGGTCTTCCTGAAGGTGTTTAGGTTGGGGGCGAGTCTGATATCTGCTGGTAGCTCGTTCCAGGTTCTGGCTGCGATGTGGGAGAATGATCTTCCGACTGCTCTAGCTCTGTGGATGCGAGGGGTATCAGCCAGTGCGAGGTTGGCAGACCGGAGGTTTCTTTTGGGTACGTGGAAGTTTATTCTGTCGTTGAGGTATTTGGGTCCGTTGTTGTGTAGGCATTTGTAGGCGTGGGTGAGGATTTTGAAGGTGATTCTCTTCTCCATGGGGAGCCAGTGGAGTCTTCGCAGGTGTTGGCTGATGTGTTCGTTACGGGGGATGTCGAGGACGAGTCTGGCTGCGGTGTTCTGTATGGTCTGAAGTTTGCGGAGAAGGGACTTGTTGATGCCGGCATAGAGCGCATTTCCATAGTCCAGTCTGCTGGTGATGAGCGAGTGGGTGACTGTCTTCCTTGACTCCGGGGGGATCCATTTGAAGGTCTTTCGAAGGATGCAGAGGGTGTTGAAGCAGCTGGAGGTAACGGTGTTGACTTGTCTGTTCATGGTGAGCGATGAGTCGAGTATGATGCCGAGGTTTTTGGCGTGGTCTGAGGGGGTAGGTGGGCTCCCGAGGGCGGTAGGCCACCAGGTGTCGTCCCATGCTGAGGGGGTGGTTCCGAGGATGAGGACTTCTGTTTTCTTGGCGTTGAGTTTTAGGCAGCTGTTGGTCATCCAGACTGCGACGTCTTGCATTCCTTTTTGGAAGTTTAGTTTTGCGGTGGTGGGGTCTCTGGTGAGGGAGAGGATGAGCTGGGTGTCGTCGGTGTAGGATACGATGTTGAGGCTGTGTTGTCGGACGATGGCTGCGAGGGGGGCCATGTAGACGTTGAAGAGGGTCGGGCTCAGTGATGACCCCTGGGGGACTCCGCAGGTGATCTCCATGGGGGAGGAGAGGAAGGGTGGTAGTCTGATCCTTTGGCTTCTTCCGGTGAGGAATGATCGGATCCAGTCCAGGGCGGTCCCTTGTATGCCGGCTTCGTGTAGTCTGGCGACTAGAGTGCGGTGAGAGACAGTGTCGAAAGCTGCGGACAAGTCGAGGAGGATGAGGGCTGCTGAGTGGCCTTGGTCCAGGAGAGAGCGGACGTCGTCTGTGGTGGCGAGAAGGGTGGTTTCGGTGCTGTGGTTGTTCCGGAATCTGGATTGGGATGGGTCGAGGACGGCGTTTTCTTCGATGAACCGTGTCAGTTCCCTGTTGACAGCTTTCTCTGCTACTTTGGCTGCGAAGGGGAGGAGCGAGATGGGTCGGTAGTTCTTGAGGTGGGTGGGGTCAGCCGTGGGCTTCTTGAGCAGGGGCCTGACTTCTGCGCACTTCCAGCTGTCTGGGAAGGTGCCTGTTGTGAAGGTGGTGTTGATGATCCATTGTAGTCCAGGCGCAATGGTGTCAGCGGCTCTGTGGTAGATGTGCGGGGGGGCAGGGGTCGGTGGGGGCTCCCGAGTGGATGCTTTTCATGGTCGCGGCGGTGTCCTCGGTCGTGATTGGAGTCCAGTCAGTGATGGTGGGCTGGGTGGTGTCTCTGGGAGGTGGGGGGCTGGCCGTGGCGTCTTGCGCGTGGTCGACGAAGTTGTCGTAGAGTTTTCTGATCTTGAGGTGGAAGTAGCTCCCAAACTTGTCGCAGAGGTCTTGGGATGGGGTGATGTCTGTGGCTTCGCTGCGTGTGTTGGTGAATTCCTGGATGACGGTGAAGAGTTCCTTGGTGTTGGTGGCGTTGGTGAGGATTTTGCTGTGGATAAAGTTCCTCTTGGTTGTTCTGATTTGGTTGTGGTAGTTTGTCATGGCGTCCTTGTAGGTGGAGTAGTTGTCGGTTGTCTTGGTGTTCCTCCAGGTCTTCTCCAGGTGTCTGCAGATGCGTCTTGCTTTTTGGAGATCTGTGGTGAACCAGGCGGCTTTCCTGGGGCGTTGTTCGCCGGGGTTGGGTAGTGGGCGAGTTCATCTGCACAGTTGGATATCCAAGTGTGGAGTTCTCTGGCTATGGAGTTTGCGTCGGGTGGTCAGGCGGGGTTTTCTCGGGCGAGGGTGGAGCTTAGTTGCTCGTCGGTGACTTCGCTCCAGTTACTTCGGGGTGGGCGGGGGGAGGTTTTGGTGCCTTGGGTTTGTCGACGGTGAAGTGAACGCAGTGGTGGTCGGTCCATGGAGGTTGCGTTGTGTGGTTGAAGCGGACGCTGTTGCCTGCGGTGAAGATGGGATCAAGGGTGGGTACTGCTCTGTGTGTGGGCGTGGGGACGAGTTGGTTGAGTCCGATGTCGGCGAGGTTGTCAAGGAGGGTGGTGGAGTTGGGGTCGCTGGGGTTTCTAGGTGGAAGTTGAGGTCTCCGATGAGTATGTAGGTCATTGATGCGATGGCGTGGGGTGCGATGAAGTCGGTGATGGTGGTGGCGAAGGGTGTCCGGGGGCCGGGGGGTCTGTAGATGAGGGTTCCTCGGAGTGTGGTGTTGGGGCTGGTCCGGATCTGGAAGTGCAGGTGTTCGGCGGCGGGGAAGGTTTCGCTGGAGGTGGTGAGTCGGAGGGTGTTTTTGTGGACGATGGCGAGGCCCCCTCCCGGGTGGTTGGGGCGGTCCTTCCTCTGGATCTTGTATCCATCCGGGATGGCGGTGTTGATGTCGGGGGGTAGGTGGCGTTGGTCCAGGTCTCCGTGAAGAAGGCTATGTCGGGCGAGAGAGAGTCAAGTAGGTTCCAGATTTCCCTGCCGTGTTTGTGTACGGAGCGCACGTTGCGGAGGATGCATCTTAGCGTGTCGTTGGCGGGGGTGTCTGCGGTTCCGGGAGTCGGGGTGGAGGAAAACATCTGGCGGCAGTGGTGGCAGGAGAACTGGCCGTGGGTCGAGGCCGGAGATGCCAGTTGACAGTCTCTGAGTCTTCCGGGGTTGAGTGCGAGGAGGGCGGCGTTGTTGTAGCGGTGGGGGGTCGTGGATCCAGGGTTCCTGGTGCTGGCCGCTGATGGGCGCAGACGGGCTTGCGTTAGGCGCGCCTGCTGCGCGCAACCGCGCAGCAGCCGCCATTAGAGGGGTGGGGGGCGGGACCAGAGGTAGGGAGGCGGGAGCGGGTGCTGTGTCGGGGGGAGGGGCCACAGGGGCAGCAGCGGCAGGAACCTGGCTTAAAACAAATCCTAAGTGAGGAGGAATGCGGGCGATTTACCGGTGTGTAAATTAAAAATAGTATGACTCAGAGAGTCCGGCGGAATGCGGGAGTTAAAATAAGATTACCTTGAGGCTGGGCGGGCTGCCGGCGTGAACCCTGCACAGCGGAGGACTCGGGGCTGCGGCAGTGAGGCGGAGCTGCTGGGGAGAGTGCTGGCCTGGACCGAAGGTCTAGGTTTCACACGCGCTCCCCCGCAGCGGCCGCCATTAGTAGGGGAGGGGGGCGGGACCAGAGGCAGGGAGGCGGGAGCGGGGGCTGTGTCGGGGGGAGGGGCCGCAGGGGCAGCGGCGGCGGGAACCTGGCTTAAAACAAATCCTAAGTGAGGAGGAATGCGGGCGATTTACCGGTGTGTAAATTAAAAATAGTATGACTCGGTGAGTCCGGCGGAATGTGGGAGTTAAAATAAGATTACCTTGAGGCTGGGCGGGCTGCCGGCGCGAACCCTGCACAGCGGAGGACTCGGGGCTGCGGCAGTGAGGCGGAGCTGCTGGGGAGAGTGCTGGCCTGGACCGAAGGTCTAGGTTTCACATGTGCTCCCCCGCAGCAGCCGCCATTAGTAGGGGAGGGGGGCGGGACCAGAGGTAGGGAGGCGGGAGCAGGGGCTGTGTCGGGGGGAGGGGCTGCATTGGCAGCAGCGGCGGGAACCTGGCTTAAAACAAATCCTAAGTGAGGAGGAATGCGGGCGATTTACCGGTGTGTAAATTAAAAATAGTATGACTCAGTGAGTCCGGCGGAATGCAGGAGTTAAAATAAGATTACCTTGAGGCTGGGCGGGCTGCCGGCGCGAACCCTGCACAGCGGAGGACTCAAGGCTGCGGCGGAGAGACGGAGCTGCTGGGGAGAGTGCTGGCCTGGACCGTTTAAAAACCTATAAATATTTTTTCCAAATGTACCCTTGCTAAGAATGGCGTTAGATAATTCAACCTACAACACTTAAGCATTCACTGCATAAGCCGAAACTGGTTATACATTATGGAATTCGACTAAGAAACCTCTCAGGGATCAATTGTACAAATTATTGTCAAAAAGAAAACGTTCACCAGAGTGAGGCAGTGAGACATCATTTGTAAAATCGTCCTAAACGGCAGTGTCTTACACCCATTATTAAAATGGAACAGTTTTAAAATGACCTAAATTAAGCTTTCCGATAGGCAAGAAAATAGGCACAAATCTGCATTACAAATTCCACATCATTTTAAAAATGATTTCAACATCTACAAATTCTCTTTTCCGGTGGAAGCTTTCTTCAAAACCCTTCAGTCACAAGAACTGTCAAAGGACAGAATCGAAATGTAGAAAGTCCCTTCGCCGCTTACGTCCAGGAATGTTCTTACATTACTGCGAGCCTTCTACCTCACCAAAATTACAGACGTGCGTCCGGAAGCATGTATCACTGTCTATACACTCTGCTTGCCACAGGAGTGGGAATGCTCTTTACCGCATTATTATGAATGGCAGGGGCCATTGCCGCATAGGTGCCAATAGTGCTGCACGTTCAGTGGCACGGGAGCCCAGGAGTGTGAGGGAACACTGCACCACAATTCAACCAGTTGTTACTACCAAACCGTGTAACCTGGGGCCCATTTTCCTTGCTTCCGTTTAGTAACATGCATCTTTGCTGTGCCACTGACTTATGGAACCCAAACTATGGGCCAGCGACCAACATTCCTCTTTAATGCAACACTTAAGCATTCATCAGACCTAGTCACACTGAAGCTATTGCACGTTTTAATCAAAGATGATACTTCCACTACCAATGCAAGGAGAACAGAACGTTCTTAAATTCTGAGAAGTAGAATTTTCACATGGTTAAGCAATCTATTTGTTCCAATTTGCTTCTCTTAATTGTTTTAAGGCATGCTGAGTTAAATTATTGGAATCCAAGTGCCATTGGCAAGAAGAGCACTGTAGTCTTCGAACTGTCGATTACAGATTCTCCCAATTTTCCACACCACGGTGCCTTTTTTACAGTTCTAATGACTTTAACAATTTTGCATTTCTTCGAAAATCACAATCTTTTCTCGATTATATTTTGGCAGACGTTCAATTTGTGCAAAACTGGTTTATATGCTCCTATGATAATATATACTTTTTTGTATTTAAGGCGAAGTGTTGCGCCTTCTCCGGATTCACATTGATCATGAAGGGGTTTTAAACATTGTGAATACTTGCATAATTTTACATTGTATAACTCCATGTTTCTTCAGAAATACGGCAACTGACATTTGCGAAATCGAAATATGTAGCTCATTCTATCACTTTCTGGAAATTAATGGCCAGCATCAGGATTACAGATGTTTAATGTTATTTTACAGTTTTGAGAAATCCCCATAATCCCACAGTTCAGAGAGATGGGGTTTAGATGTGAAATGTGTTCATCAGATGAAAGTAACAAGATGCAAGTTCAAATAAAGCTTGTTTTCAGATCATCAAATTATATTTATCACCTCAACTTTGTGAAGGAACCATACATGTTCATCCTCAAATTAAATGTCATGCATAATTAGACTCTCTAGTTTTTAGGTCTGGATTGACTGCATAGCTATCAAAGCCCTACTGTTTACAATATATAGAGAGTGGACTTTGGATCAGCTGCCCCCTTCAACCACTGGTTTGAGTGGACCATCCCACTTCAGCCCTCGGCGTGATATTTTGTAATTCACATCTTGGTCCAGCTCAGATGAATATTACTCTTTCACCCGAGGCTTTTGACTGTTTGGTGTATCATTCCCTCTCTTTGGAAATTATTCCTTTGCAATGTCTGAGAGATTATTTTGTGGCTTTCTTCTTTTTTTAGGAAAAACCAGGGTGCATTAAATAGTCAAATGATGTGTAATAACGTGAACATGTGAGTTTTTGCTCATAATTCTCGCAGGAGAATGAAGTGCTGAGTTGTTAATGAGCAGTCTTAGACCCAGAATTCATTGAGAGATTGAATTTAAGACAGTACATTTTTAATGTTGTATTTAAATTCTAACATAATGGTGTGTGGTGGCACTATAAATAGTCCCTGCCATGCACAGTGTTGTTCTCAATGATGTCATTTCAGGTATTCTAATGATGTTATCAGTGATGTCAAAGAACATGTCCTCAGTGATGTAATAGCTGAGGTATTTAGCAGTGCATGGCGAGGGTGTGAGATATAGTTACTTTAGGGCACCAGTTATACTGGTGATAACTATAACTGCTGAATTTCAGTGGTTTTGTTAGTTTAAAATAATATGTTTTAACTGACGTTTTCACCTAACTATAGCGTCCCTTTAACCTTTGGTTTGCTCAGTGACTTTCTACGGTGACTAGGTATGCTGGTTCTGTTTAGACATAATTGTTCATTTGTTCATGCCCCATGAGCACTTCACAGGAAGCAAGAGGTGCTTGTAGTCAAATAGTCCTCAAAGCAATGCCCTTGCTCGGCATAGTTTGCCTTCCCGCGGCTCCGGAGCGCTCCGTGAAGTGCTCATGGGGCATGAACAAATGAACAATTATGTCTAAACAGAATCAACATACCTAGTAGGTCTTAACTGAATCTACATACCTGGGAGGTACAATTAATGCATGAATTTAGCATTTCACCAATGCAGTGAATTTTACAACTACTCCAATCAAGTCATACTAGGAGTGGTAATTGGGATCAATACCTCTGGTCCTGACGAAAAGCCTATGGGGGTTAGGCTTGAAACATGTTGACCTGGAGACAATAACACCCATCAAAGTGTAAATCTCCACTACCCCGGTTTTAGTAGTACCAGCTAAAGGACTTAATAAATATTATCTTCCAACCAGCCAGGTACTTTTTAACAACACTTTTTCTGACCCTTCCACTCCCATCCCCTCATGGTCAACACCCAACAAAGTGCTCCCACGTCTTCGTCGGTCGTAGCACACCCCATCCTGCAGCAGGGCGGGAAGAACCCGATGATGATTCATGCCACCATGGGACATTTTGGTGGGTGAGGGTTATTTTAAGAAAACAGATCGTTTTCTCTGATAAAACCTACTATCCCATCGATAGGACAGTCACAAGTGGACTTTCTTTGTTTATATACGTATGACAGGAGGCTGAGTCCACCTTGTACCTTACCTCTCCCTCCCCCCTTTGGTTTACATGGCACTAGGTTGCCAAAATGGTGGCAGCGCAGGGGGAAAGGGCAGGAATGTACCTTATTACATTAATACAGTGCATTCCTGCCCTCTCACTTTGGCTTAGGGCAGCGTAGCAAGGTGACTACGGGGATCCATTGAAATGCAGATCACGCCAAACCACCCAGCGTAGGGAATCCTTCTAGTGCTGGCACCAGAGGGATTTCTTTTTTCCATTTAAGGCCAGGCTGCTCGGGCTGCTGTCGTGCTGACGTCATGAACTTCAGAATGAAAGCCGAAATGAGCCGATCAGCTCATTTCACTTTCACTTGCATTGGGGCTCACAGGAATGTCTCAGCCCGAGCACTGATTTCAATGGAGAGGTATAGTTGGCAATGGGAGAATTTAGTGGATCTCTGCTTGAGAATCACCCGCAGAGGTTGATCCCCAAGCAGAGATTCACTCCACTAGACACCAGGAATTACTTTTAGGGGTGCGAGTGGCCCTCCTGAGCCATTGGTCTTTGCTCCTGACCATGGGCATAATCAGTCTATCTGCCTCCCAGGGAGTGGATGGGGAGGTTTATCCCCAATCTGCCCCTCTAGGGAACAGAAAGCTCACTAGCCACCTGGGAATTTATTTGGAAAAGGGGTCGGGCAGCCCTCCTGGCATAAGGCCTTATCCTTACCCCAAAAGAGTAAAATACAGTCTTTTTTCCATCATGGCAGCCAGATTAGGTTGTTTGCCTTCAATATCTACCAAGGGGGCTGGGACGAGAAATATAAAGCCCATTTGACTGAAAGGATTTTTTTTTTTAAAGAAAGGGTGGGGTTGTCCAACACTACCATACGGTCATGCCCCCACCCCAAAAGGGGCAATTCAGTTTGTCTGCTCCCTTGATAGGACGATTTGGAGTTTTGCTTCCATCTGTCCTCTCCTAGTTGGGCAGAAAATCCACTATCCTCCAGGGAATTGAAATTAAAACAAAAAGGGGTGAGGGCAGCCCATCTCATCTTAGCGCCATGCAGTTGATCTGACCCCTCACAAGGCAGCCAGGGGTTTTGCCTTCAATCTGCTACCCAGGGTGTAGAAAGCCCTCTGCAAACCAGGGAGTTTACATTTGGGCAAAAAGGGGATGGCAGCATCCCATTCTGGATTTGGGCTATACCACCAGCCCATAAATGGCAAACCAATCTTTCTACCCCCAGGTGGCAGAGAGGAAGTTTGCCCCAATATACCCCATGGGGGACAGAAAGAACCTTAGATTCCAGAAATATTTGTGGCGGGTCTGGCCTATCCTTGCATCAGGACCCAACCCTACCCCTAAAGCCAAATCAGTTTTTCTTTCTGCTCCCCTGGGGACTAAAGCATCCCTATCCCTTTGACAAGCAGAAGGATATTTAGAGTCTTCTTGGCATAGCTTTTACATATGGCCCAGCAGAGTAGGGATAATCCCCAATTTTGTCCCACTAGCCTTGTTGAATGACTGCACTAGTGAGGCTCGCAGTAGGGAAGCCTATCAAACCCAGATATTTCTGAAAACTAGACACCCAATGGAGGCCAGACTAGCATGCCTTTTGTGGATCCCACAATGTTTTCTTGCCCGCAATGTCCTGAAAACCTCAAACTTTGTCCCAAAGTCATTTAGGTTCCTCATATTTCAGTGACCTAAACTTCTAAAATCTGCAGGGACACACAACATTACTAATACCCAGCGTTCCAACTCTTCTACCGGGAAAAACACTACCTTACTTGTGCGGCTTGCCTAGTTCGAACAATACAAAAGGCTCCAAAGTGCAACATTGAGTCATCAGCAACAGGGTTAGCTGCAAAATTTGGGACTGAGCTTGGCCACACTCAGTGAAACCTTCCAAACCCAGACATCTTTGAAAACTAGACACCTGGGGAGTTCAGGCTTGTGTGGAACCCACAATGTTTTCTTACCAACAATGCCTTGAAAACCTCAAGCTTTGCCTAAAATCACACATTTTCCTCCAATTTCTGTGATAGAATCTGCCAGAATGTGCAGGGATCCACAAAATTCCTACCATTCAGCATTCCCACACTTGTCCTGATAAAAACGCTTCCCCACTTTTTCTGGGCCTGGTGCTCACAACAGTAATGTATCTAACCCGGGACAATGAGAGTCTGTTTCTTTCACAGCAAAAGGAGGAAAATTTGCAATTTTAGACAAAGTTTGAGGTTTGCAGTACACTATCTGTAAGATAACTTCATGGGATTTATGAAAAGCACATGCAACACAAAAAGATGATGGATGGAATGTTGACCATTGTCAAACATTCAACCCCAGTCACAGATATGGGTTTAGTCCATCATCATTATTTTGCTTGCAACGCCATTCCAGTTTGGACCCATCCACATGCAAATTAGCCTTGACCCTGTTCCCCATGGGAACAGTCCAGTCCAAACTGCCAGGCCAGGTCCTCCCTGGACCGGAAAACAAGCATTGTGGGACCGATTTCGGGGTATCACTCCTCATCAACCAGGCTAGCTTGAAACTGGTGGCGTAGCGAGCACAGGACACACATCTGGGCATACCCTTCCCAATTAGGGTGAAAATGCAACACAAAAAGATGATGGACGTAATGTTGAACATTGTCAAACATTCACCCCCAGTTACAAATCTGGGTTTAATCCATCGTTATTTTGCATGCCACGCCATTCCAGTTTGGACCCAGCTATACGTAAATCAGCCTTGACCCTGTTTCCCATGGGAACAGTCCAGCCGAAACTGCCAGGCCAGATCCTCCCTGGACCGGAAAACAAGCATCCTGGGACCGGTTTCAGAGCATCATCCCTCATCAGCCAGACTAGCTTGAAACCGTTGGCGTAGCGAGCACGGGACCTTTGTATGGGCATACCCTTCCCTTGATTTATTCAAAGCACACCTCCCTGGGTTCCCCTGGGAGTCTAGTTTTTAGACTAGGGTTCTATGGGTTGAGGCCAAGCCCAGGCCCAAAATCCACAGCTACCCATACTGAAAAAAACAGTTGGTTTTTGGTGTACAAATTTGATCTTTCCATGTGGCGTTTTGGAGACGTTTCTGTCGCGGGTGCCAGGCACGCCCACTCAAGAGGGGTACTGTTTTTATTCAGACAAGTGTGGAGATGTTGGGGTATAGGAATTTTGTGGATCGCCACAACTTTCAGAACTTTCTCTCACAGAAATGTAAGAGAAATGTGTTTTTTATCCAAAGTATGAGGTTTGATAGAGATCAATGACACAATATTGTGGTAAACAATATTTTTGACAAAATATTTGTGCCAAAAATATCATTTACCATAATATTGTGTTGCTATATTTATAATGCAAATATATCGGTGAAAAATGTCATGGAAAACAATATCGTCCAAAGCTATACAGATATATTGATTACAGTTTAAATTAGTAAATGTTATATTCTAATACTCATATGCAAAATTAATATAATATACAGTAAATAAATTTCACTAATTACTTAAAACTATATACTAATATATATTTATTTATATACATATACATACACATGTGTTTATTATATATATATATATATATATATATATATATATATATATATATATATATATATATATATATATATATATATATATATATAGTAATATAATATAACATAAGGAATAAAAAATATACTACAAAACTTTATATAGAGTCCACTCTGTTTAGGAAACCGACCGCAGGTAATGCCACCTTACATGCATCTAGCTCCCACCCGGGTCATCTAATCAAAAGTATCCCCTATGGAGAGCTTCTAAGGTTGAAGCGTATTTGCAGCACAGAGGCCGAATTTTCAAGATGCTCACAGGAAGCACTAGTTAGATTCCAAGCTAGAGGATACAGTGAATCAGTACTTAAGGAAGCAATAGAAAAACTTCACAGAAAATGAGAGGATCACTGCTTAATTCATCCAATAAACCAGTAAAGACAAGTCAGAAGGGAGATGAGGATAATGCTCCCTGCCTGATTACTACATATAATAGACAACATAGACAGTTAAGAGCCATTATTAATCACAATTGGCCCATACTTAAAACAGATGCAGTTTTGGCACCTTGCATACCTGACAAACCTACCATCACATATAGACGCGCTGTGTCCATGAGAAATCACCTGGTCAAGAGTAGCCCAGAAAGAGTTGAGAGTACTACATGGTTACAACTTAAAAGGGTTTCTTTAAATTCACCTCCTGCAGGGCCTGTAAATTTGGGGTTAACCGCACTTCCTACACTATACCATTCAGTCCTAAAGAGATTAAGATCAAAGGACATTATACATGTCGGACAGAGTATGCTGTCTATGTTCTTACTTTGTACTTGTGGCCTCAATTATGTGGGCAGCACAAAACTTAAAGTACATGCCCGCATTCTTCAGCATTTGAGAGCCATTGTCAACAATGACACCTCCTATCCGGTGGCTCGTCATTTTAAGGAAGTTCACAACAATGACTTGCAGTGCCTCTCATATTACGTCATTGACGCCATCCCTAAATTACGACGAGGTGGCAACAGAGAAAGAATGTTAAGACAAGTAGAGACCAGATTCATATTAGAACTAGACAGTAAGGCCCCATTTGGTCTCAACACCACTGAAGACATGTACACTTATTTATAATTAATATCTGTAATATCTATGATGGTCCTATTCCCCGCACTTTTTGCAGTACCTTATTTCGTCCTGGATTTAATCTTGATCATTTTGCACTTTTACATTGGCGTTACTCTATTAGATTTTCCTGGCGCTCTCTGGAAACATTAAGAATTTTTGCAATTTTAAACCTTCTATTCTTTATGTAACACACCTCATAACTTCTTCCCAGCTCTCAATATGATTTCATTAGCAACTGGGATAATATGATGTTGTACTGTTTTATATTTGCACATAGTTAGCACTTAGTATTTAGTTGCACATACATGGTATTTTGCATTCATGCAATTATCTTGGGTCAACACTTAGAGGTGTCCGATTTTGAAATGTTTTTAACGTGGTCTTACTTCTGATTTTACAGACTCATAAGGATTAGCTAGAATGGTTTGTTCTCTTAGTACCATATTTGTGCTATATTTATTCTCTGTTGGCAAATTTTAGGATATGTCATATATACTGTATTTATTTATATATTTATTCACGCATTTATGCGGTAAATAAGTGGCTTCTTTGAATATGATATAATTTTAATGATATATCTTATTTTTTAGTAAAATTAGTATTTATACAGCTATATATTTATTTACATATCTATATATATATTTATTGACATATTTATTTCTGAAATGTATATTTGCACATTACTTCTAGCACTTTATAGAGTTACATTTCGCCTAGCCTTAATATCTACAGGATTCAATATGCACAGTATGGTATGTACTATATTGTTACCATCTATACATTGCCTAGTAGTCTGTTTTCTATGCCTATATGACCATGTGACACGGGTTCAGCATTGTATAAAAAAATTGTGTTTTTGCAAAGCTAGCCATATGTGAACAAGGCCATTGTACTGGCCGAAACGCGTCATGGCAGGCAGCAGTGAGAAATAAAATAATACCTTCATTGCCACCACAAGAGGAGTTCGCCTGTTCCTTCTCGCCATCCTGGAGGTTTAGGAACGCTTGATATATATATATATATATATATATGTTACAAAATACATGCACAAGTTAAAAACAACATTAATAATATAAAAAATTTAGTAATCAAATAAATTAATTAATTTAGCCAATATTTAGAAAATTAAGGAACAAAAAACATTTACTAAAAATACTATACACATTTAAAAATATAAAAATATAAACAAATAATGTAAATAAACATCCGGACCTCCAAACTCGTAATAAGGTCCTTAATACAAAACATTATTAAATTACAGTAGTTGGAAATGAATAAATATGCTAATTAACAAAAGTAGAAAAAAGTTAACCTGTAAGTTATAAAAGAGAAACAATTGAATTACATGTAATACCTTTAAACAAAAATAACACAACTATGAAATAATTATTTTTTATTTAACTTTAATCAATATATAAAAACAAAATACATATAAATATCAAATATCATTGCAGAAACACAATTTCCACAAACACTTACCATTACATAAATTAATTATTTTTATGAAAAATAATAAATATAAAAACATTATACGTAATTAATCATCAATTAATAAATTGCATATAAATGTGAATTAATATAAAAGTGTTGCATATTTATTTTCTTCACAACCTACAAAAAAACACAGCATTAAAAATGCATGTATAATAAACAAATAAAAACTAGAATACAGATTAAAATAAATAAAACATTTCAAAAATACATAATAATTAAAAATTAAGTAATTGACATATTTAATAATTAAATATATTTTTTAAAATAATAACATTAAGTTAAAAAACATTTAATTCAACTTCCAACTTCATTCCCCTACAAACCCAGTATCCCACAACTAAAATATAACTTAAAGAAGTCATTATTAAAATATTTACCAAATAATTAATTAAATTAACAATTAGAAGCTAATAAACAATCATTTTAGATTTTTTATAACTAAATTAAATTTCAAAGAATGATTTGGTTTTGTAGATTTCTCTGTGTGCCAACGAAGCCTGGACCCAAATTTGGCAGCTACCTATATTATCAAACCGGGTCGATTTTCTTTCAGGTTTTTAAATCTGTCCACATCATGTGTTGATGTATTTTGTGTCATGGTCCCTAGGCTCAGTTGCACAGGTGGGGTACCATTTTTCTTAGGAGAAGTGTGGGAACATTGGGTGGTAGGTATTTTGTGGATCCCCGCAGCTTCCAAAACTTTCTTACACAGAAATGTGAGAAACATTCCTTTTTGTAACCGAAGTTTAAGGTATGAAACGTCAAAATGGTAATAAAATCTCATGAGATTTACACTAGTCACACCACTCTGGATAGCTCTGGGTGTCTATTTTTCAGAAATGTCCGAGTTTAGTGGGTTTCTCCTGATGGTATCTGAGGTAGGGCCCAAATTCCGCAGCTATCCATATTGTAAAAAAAAAAATGTGGTGATTTTGTTGGGTTAAAGGTGATGTCTCTGGGTTGTGTTTTGGGGAGTTTTGTGTCACAGAAGCTTAACCTAGCCACACAAGTAGGCTATTGCTTATATCGGGGGATATTTGGGAACACAGAATAGTAGAACATTTGTTATTACAAATTGAATTTCTTGACAATTTTGGCTTCCAAATGTAAGCCATTGTTCGAGAAAGAAAACATTTTGCAAGATGCCCTTTGAATCACATGATAGTATGGGTAACCTTCAAATTCAGATGCTACAAATAACCACTGTTCCAAAACTCAGTACATTGTACATATTTCATAAATGCATAGATTTCCTTCATAATTATTTTTCCTTCATTCGATTTTACCATTTGTATCGCTTCTTAGTTGGTGCACGATCAAAAATCATAATAAGCTGCTGTTCAGTTGTTGCCTATAACCCTACATAGGGGTCGATTCCGATTCGGGCCGGAAATTTCTCCGACCGAGCCGGACCCGGAGAGATTTCCGACCGAATCGGACCCGTGCAGTCCGACCGAACGAGTACGATGCGCACGTATGCCATCGGACACGAAGTCGAGTCGGACTCCCATTGAAGTCAATGGGAGCCTGTCGTACAACGCTGCACGCTGGCCCCATTGACTCAATGGGTGCGATCGCGGACAAGTGCGCCTCTACAGCGTGTACGCGGCGAAGCGATTCGCGCCATACACGCACAGGTAGGGGGACCCATGGGTCTCCCTGTGTGCGACTCGCGCGGCTACGCGTACAGGGGGTCCGACACGGACCCCCAAAGTACGGCTCCGACTGCTCTTTGAGCCGGAGTGCGCGGCTCGGTCGGACTGCTCGCGGCGCGCATCGTACTTACCCGGCCGGGGAACGTCTCCATTGCGCGGTGCGAGTCGAGTCCGAGCGAGTCGGTCGGTGCGATTCGAGCCGGGAGCGAGTCGGTCGGAGCGGTCGGGACGCCCGGACGAGTCGGTCGGCGATTTCGCATCGTACTTGCTCGTTCGGTGTGCTGTACGGATCGGTTGGGAAACAGGCTTTCGCATGGCTTTTTTCCCGACCGAATGGTATTGGGTGCGCCTCCGACCGAGATCGGAATCGGGCCCCTAGTCTTGTGACAAAAAGAGTCTAACAGACTAAACAATATATTGCTTTTGTTAATTGGCTGTTGTGACAAAACATTACAGATAAAACATTATCACAAATTGCTATTTTTCTACCTATTTTCATTATTTATTTATATTAAGGATTAGTTCCTTTAAGAACATTTTCAGAGAATGGCACAAATGAACCTTTTCTTAATTCAGAATTTTATCTACTTTTTAAGAAATTAATAGCTTCTCATAAGCACCCATGAGTTTCACACCTGTTTCCACCACAAATGGCAAGTAGGTTGAAAATGCAAAAATTAGGAATAATGGGCTACCTTTTTGCAAAATGCCAAAACAGTGGTAAAAAATAGTTTTTTATATGACTCTGCTTCTTTCTGAAAGCTGGGGAAATTGTGATTCTAGCACAGCAAACCTTTTGTCAATGCCATTTTTAGGAAAAAAATATGCTTTCTTGCAAAGCACTCCCCCCCCCCACACACATACACAATTTAGCGATATTTTAGCTATTTTCTTGGTTGCCTCCAGAGGAATCTACAAACCTTGGATACCATTGTAATTCCGAGTTTCTTGGAAAAAGGACACAGATTTGACATGGATATCTTTTGTGGAATAAAAGTTATTATGGTTTAATCGCGAACTACCCCAAACATTCAAAAAGGGCTTAGCATTTTCAACAAGAGTTTGACTTTGACTGGGGAAAGAAATGTGAACATTTTCACTTCACTATAAGCAGGTGTTAAAGCCTGTGTGTGCCGTCTTCTCATGCGCCGACTATCTTTCCTTGCCGTCAAATGCCATTCTAGCTCCAAATTATCAACTGTAGCAGGAAAAGGAGGTGCTAAAAAGAGCTGGACTTGATTGGAGATGCTAGGACAGGTCTAAGAAATCAGGACTGGAGCTCCTTCTGTCTTTCTGTTGTCAATCAGCCTGTTGTCCATTTGTTTCAGCCACACACACTAGCATATATTCCCAAGTAATATATGTACGTAGCGAATAAGTTACCACATTCATCTTTATGACTGTGGGTGCTTTGAATCAGCCATGGGGCTCCATATCAGGTCTCGGTACAGGAGAACAGATTTGCACAACTATTCATGCATTCTTTATTCATCAAACAAATGCAAAATATGAATGGGTAAATGAATGAATGAGTGAATGAATGAATGAGAAGCCTCATTTAAAGGGTGAACAGCAGTTCCCAAGGAAGCGTCCCGGCACCGAGTTAACAAGATAAATAACCATGTCTACTTGTCTATAAAAAGGAATGTTTTAAGATTAGATCAAAAAACATCTTCTGCTTCAATTTCTCGTAAACTCCTGGGTAAAGAATTCTAAGGCCTAGCAGCCCAGACAGAGAAAGATCTCCCCCTGCTCTAGCTTTACGAATCAAAGGAACCTGAACAAGTCTCTGACTGGCAGAGAGAAGAGTCATGCTAGGTTCATAAACTCTAACTACTTCCTGTAAATAATGGGGCCCTCTTTTCTGTAGGGTTCTATGAATTATTGTCAGAGCTTTGATTTTCATTCTTTGCTGAATCTGAAGCCACTACAGTGCCTTCAGACACCCACTGTTGAACTGCCTTGCTCTTGTGGCTCTGTGCAGAAAAGTATGCCTTTCTGACGTCTTTGTCAGAATCGTGTTCAGTGGCGGCTGGCGCAGGGAAACATGGTGAGGCGGGGTGGTATGGTAAGTCGACAGACGAAGAAATAGGTAAAAATAAATCTATTCCATTGTCTGTCGACTTCCTCCCCGCCCGCTCCACCGCGCTTACCTGCACCGGCCGCAACTGATCGTGATACCGAAAAATCCTTGCCTGTCTATGTTAACTATGCTTCTCAACTTTCTATCATAGAGTGAGATGAAACAAAAGGTCATGGTTTACATGTTTGCAATGGTACTTCTGACCAGATCAAGTAATCTCTCCAGAACATCTAATGGCCCTACCAAATATCTGTAAACAGTTATCATGTACATTGCCTCCAGACCTGAACTTTTCATCTATAAATCATTGCTTTCTGTTTTGTGAGTCCAGTTAGTTCAATGAAAACAAAACAAGACTGCAACACCCACAATGAATTAGGCTGTCATATGCTTATGCTTCTCTCTTCAGGGCTTCACATGTACTTCTTTTTGTTACTTTTGCTCCATATCACTGGCACATCTGCGGTCAGTGATGTAAAGCGTCTGCCCCTCAGATAGGTTCTCCCGGGAGAGCAGCTAAGAATCAAAGCAAGTGGACCGCTGTTGGAGGCGACAGTGGGCACTGGCGAGGGAAACTTCGAGTGAGTCATGTTATGGACACTGCAAAGTGCCATTATGAGGATGCTTGCCATTGTTGGCATACTGTTACAAGACCTAAGCATTCATTCCTTTATGAAGGAGTAATACTTTCATAAACTGTTTAACTTGATATTCTAGTCAACCTTACCACACTCATCTAAGTTACTGCTCCCATCTACCTCCTCAGTGATCCTGGATTTGAGATTCACAACTGCCTTTGGTTGTTTATTTTTACCTATATATGTATCTAT
This sequence comes from Calotriton arnoldi, assembly GCA_963921515.1. Taxonomy (NCBI): domain Eukaryota; kingdom Metazoa; phylum Chordata; class Amphibia; order Caudata; family Salamandridae; genus Calotriton; species Calotriton arnoldi. Next base: position 1,679,270 of record CAWUFW010000934.1, read on the forward strand.
GTTTGACTGAACCATTTTGACATAAATCAAAATACCCCACAAGACTGAGCCTCTCAACTCCTTTTCTAGTCTATTTGCGCCATTCCTCTAAATGTGTGCTGCCTATTTCTTGACTTCTTCTTGACCTCTTCAATGCTTATCTTTAATAGTTTGGCACCATAAAATAAAAATTTTAACAGATTATGAACTTTAAATTTTATGATCTGTTACATTTGTTTAATACAAATATTTTTTCCACAGGAGTACGTTGTTAAATTCATTGACACAGGCGAAGTTTAGTCTTTCAACACCTTCCATATGGTACATAACGGCATGGTACACCACTATTGAAGTTTTAATATCAATCTGCAACAATATCGACTTCGCAACATTGACTAACACTATATGAGGGTTAGAATGCATATAAAGCAAAGGTAAAATTAGATTAGTTCCAGGCACGTCATTCTACCTTTCAGTCCTAGTCACAATGTATGTTTTTTTTGTATATCTCTACGCACCATCTCTACTTTCATGTGGATGGATGCTTGGCCCTCCTTTTCCAATTTTATTTTAATTTGTTTCCTTTATTTTCTTATATTTCTTGTCTCGTAACACCTGTATTGTCCATTATTTGTTTTTACTTTTGTGTTTTCCTTATTAAGTTAACATTGATTGACAGTTGTAATTTATTTGGCAAAATCTTTTGCATGACCATCTGGGGCTGTATTACACAAAGTGCCCCTGGGGCGCAACGGGCATTTTGTCCCGCTGTGCGCTTTCTCGGGGCACTTTGGTATTACAGAAGGGGCCACAGACGCTTGTGCGGCCCCTTCTGTAATACCGATAGCACTGGCGCACATAAAGCACCAGTGCTATCTTCAGAGGCGTTCCCTCATTTGCATGGGGGCATGCCCCATGCAAGTGAGGGAATCCCTTTGCCTCACCGCTTGCGTCGTATTACAGACTCGGGTGCAGAGGCAAAGAAGCTCTCAGGAGGCACACTGACAGTGCGCCCCCTGAGAGCAGCCCTCTGGAGGGGGGACCCCCAGACACCCCCTTGCAGGCGGGTGCAGTCACTGACTGCATGCGCATGCAAGGGGATCTCAAATCCCCCTTCAAAGTGGAGGCGGGTTGCTGCCTGCACTGTGAAAACACGGAGCGGCTTCAAAGCAGCCACTCCGTTTTTCACAAGAATGCACTGGCCTGGGGGCAGCACGAGTTCGCATCTGCCCTGGGGGCAGCGCATTCATCAAGTTATAGTGCATCTTGCTTCCTTGCGCTGGGCGTATAATGGGCCCCTGGAGGTAAGCATGGCCTCTCTTTCTCCTTCAGACTGCAGGCGAAGTTAGCTAATTAGGGCCATGTAGGATTGATTGCACAAATGATGTAAACTCATACCATTGGGGGCACTATGTTTTAGCTTGCAATGATAGTCATAGTTTTCCTAACACAACATCCCTAACCCATTATACTATTGCCCGTAGCACTGCTTCAACCTTACTTTCTTGTGGAGGGGTGACTTGACCTCCTATTCGGTATTTTTTTAAACTTGCTTTCTTGTTCCTTACATTTCTTTCCTTGTAACAACTGGGTTGTTTGGCCTAAGTTTCTACTTGTTTTCGTTTTAGTTTGACTTATTTTAGTTATTTTGTGGTTGTTTCCAGTTCACCACTTTTTTAGCCAGCCCTGCCTGACACAAGGCATAACATCTCTTCGTCTTCATGACTGCAGGGCAAAGTCAGCACGAAAGATTCCTTTCACAAAGGTAAGGTGAGATTTCTGCCAATAAACATTGGTCCTCATTTATGAGGAAGTCACGCAGTGCAGCGCAGTAAGTTACCTTGCTGCTCTGCACAGTGTGACAGGGAAAGGGCAGGAACGCGCTTTATTTAAGCCAATACTGTGCATTCTTGTCCTTTCCCTCACGCTGGCACCCTTTTGGCAGCCTTGCACCAACGCAGGTACCCTTGCATTATGGTGCAAGGGTGCCTGTGCTACATGCAGGATTTTCTTTTTGCAGGAAGGGACCCCTTCCTGCACAAAACTAATCCTGGGAGGCATATTTCTCTTTCTATGTGTGCTTCAGAATGCAGCACAGATAGGAAGAGGGAGAAACAAGGAGTAATTGAGAAGTTCCTCCGCGTTATGCCTCCCCTGTAAAGGTTTACGTTTTTGGTGCCTCCCTTGGTTTGCAAGTTTTTGTAAATATGGTTCTATGTCAAAATCCATGGGAGTTGCGCAGGAACACCCACGTAATGCCCATTGAATGCCTACCCAGGGCAGAGTAACGCAACACAGCAATTTGCGCTGCATTGCGTTACTCCAGATTTTTTAAACCTCTCAGAGCCATGCAAAGTGGCTTTGTGTGGCGTCAAATATCTGACTTAGAGGTTTGCGTCACGCATGTACCATGTTGCGTGGTGCAAATGTGACTCAATCCTCTCATAATTGTGGCCTTTTGTTTTAAGTTACTGCACTGATTGCGCTTTCAAAATCACTTGTCCGTGTTTATTTGTTCTTTTTCTTGTAGTTTAGCATCATGCCTTACTTTCATATGGAGTGTTGCCTAGCCCATGTCTTTACTCATTTTATTTTATTATGTTAGTTTTGGTTGTTAGCTTCTGTGTATTTGGCCATTTCTTTAGCCTAACTGCCTGATGGTAGGTGTGGTGTCTCTTCCTTCTTTATACCATGGCAGTGTCAGCTGACTTAGTCGATATATGGCACCCACTTCAGCAGATGCACAGTCCTTTCTGCTCCCATTCGTGCCCACGCTTGACGATATTCAGGTGAACTGGTAAGCCCCTTCTCCTCTCCATAATTTAGCAGAACCTGCCCTGTCTTACAAACATGAACATTTGCTACAGTCTAAATCTTTAGAAAAAGTATCATCCCGTTTTTATAGACAATCCTACATGCCAGCGGCTAGATGTACAAAGGTTTTATCGTTTGCAAACTCTCGGATTTGGTACATCAGAGGATTTGCAACTATAAAACCATTTTCAAATAGTGCTAAGCCAATTAAACGATTCTAAAAAGCTTTTTTGGTAAATGGGTCTAGGAAACCATACCAAATCAGTATTTGGGAGGGCATTATAGGACGTTCCTTCAAAATACCGATACCTTATGGTATGTATTATTATTTTGCGACTGAAATCTGGTTGCAAAACATTATTATTTTACCGATTACACAAAGGTAGTGGTAATCTATTCGCAAACAGGAAGGCGTTGCCAAGGGATCACTTACCCTTTGTGAATGTTGAAAAATAAAATGTTTAGGAGTGCTGCTTTCTGCTAAATAAAGTTTGTGATTCTTTTTATTTTTTTCTAAATGCATCACGTTTTCCTTTAGGGAAAACGAGCTGCATTAAAAAAATGTATTACTTTTTTAAAAATCAATCACACACATGGTGGTATGCTGATCCCAGCAGACTATTATCCCTGGGATGACAATGAGTCATAGTGAGTCAGAAATTGGGACCTACTAAATTATTAAGCTTGAATTCGGTCAGACTCTGAAGATCTACAATTACTGGTCAGAAAAATAGTGGTTTCAAATTCTAACCAGTATTTGGGGCCCTGTACTTAGCTCCTTCTGGAAATAGTTTAGCTGCTATTTTTGTAATTGCCCGCTCTGTGGTAGAAATAGAGCAATCTCACAATTCTGGTGTTCATGGAACTGAGGATATAGTTCTAAAGGACTATAAAAATAACAAACAAAATAGATAGGACAGGAAAGATGGTGACATCCTTCTTATTTTTCATGAAAAACCTCCCTGCAGAGCCAGAGTTCCTGCATGTTTTGAGTGCCAATTTGCTCAGGTTCTCTTTTATACTATGTGACCATACCTCTTTGGACCTCATTCGTCTATACTATTAATTTAACTCCTCTGTGGCTTTCTTCAAAGAGCTCCAGGAATTTATCTTTAACTGGAAAAAGTATTACGTTTAAATTGCAATCCTGTGGGATTTTAATGTGTGTGCTGAGGACCCACAATACTAACAATATAAGGGCATACCTGACTCTGTCATAGGATACCATAACATGTTGTAGGCCACACTATTGGTTTAATTTTTCAGTCATCTGAAAATCTCATTACTGAATGTCCTATTGCTGTCACATGGAAAGATCACATTTTAATTCCTTTTGTTATAAAGGATTTTAACCCTGGTAATGAATTGAAATCTTATAACCATTCCTTTATAACCATTGCACTGGGGCTATCTATATGTACCTTAGCTCGTGCATCTGTTAGTTATGAACTAAACACTATAAAGTTACATTCAATGATGTCTGATCCCTTTTTCTGCTCTAAAATGACATACTGATAAAAGACTTAGACAAGAAGATTCCTATGGCAACAAAGACATGAAGCAGAACTTTCTCACTTGGAAATGGTTCTTTCATGATCTTAAAGTACAGAAGACCTATTTGAGCAGAAAATGCTTGAAAATAGTGGACTCTTTCCTTTTACATGAAGTTTGAGTATGTTTACAGCTTAGTAAATGCAACTACTGAATTAAAGCAGGCAAAAGAAGAATCTTTGCATTGACAAAACTAGTTTCTGAGAGCTCCCATATGGAGAAATAATTCGACCAACCCTGTGCTCCGTCTACTGATGTCATTCTTTCATTGGAATTGGTCTAGACATTGACTCAGTTTATTTTTATTATATTATCAGTGATTCTAGAAATTAAATCATTAACGAGCCTCTTAATAACAGGCATAGCCCGAAGAACACTCACTCCGTCCCTGGCCTTTGGGTTCTTTGATCAAGCTCAAAACTCTTTTCCTTTCTGATGTTGAAGATCTGCTGACTAAATTTGAATTACAGAACCACAAAAACTCCACGTTGTGTGGAGAAGGGAACAAGAGGCACGGGGTCTTAGGAGCTAGCAGCCTCCAACAATAAATGTTTAACCACAAAAAGCTGCTCCTAACTGAATGGCCACTATGAGATTTGGGATGTATTTGTGAGTGAAGACATCTCACAAAATGTAATGGACTGGTCTCACACACCACCTGGTGTCATGCTTCATCATTGACCAGTCCTCGCCCTCTAAAACCTTGGTTTGATAGAGGGCGGGCATACACCTGACGACAGGGATGCACTTCTAAACTAAGTGGGGGCCCATAAATAAGTGAGTGTAGTTAAAAATCATTATAGTTATCCTTGTCGTGTTTTTAATGTGAAAGGTAACTATATGATATTAAAATCAAGTGACGGTATATGGGGGAATTAATGTCCCCTAACCGTTATGTGAAAGGTCAACATATTTCTGCCTTGATGGCCCACTTGGGTCCAGGGCATTCGTCAGGACCTAAAAAGAACATGAAGGGCTCCATTCTTACCAGCTAGTGGCAAGAGAAAACCACTGTGTGGGCGTGAGCACTGCCACTCTCCACAATTTGATGGCTTCTAATTTCAAGCCCTAAATACCAAAGCTACTTGCCCCATGGAAGGAGGGGAGGGGAAACCCCTGTTGTCAAACCTGCTTCAAGGGAAATTTCCCATGTGGATCCTAGGCGACTTCTCCCGGTCCTCCCTGATGTAGTCACATCAGGGAGGACCTTTCACATTAAAAACACGACAAGGATAACTATAATGATTTTTAACTACACTCACTTATTTATGGGCCCCCACTTAGTTTAGAAGTGCATCCCTGTCGTCAGGTGTATGCCCGCCCTCTATCAAACCAAGGTTTTAGAGGGCGAGGACTGGTCAATGATGAAGCATGACACCAGGTGGTGTATGAGACCAGTCCATTACATTTTGTGAGATGTCTTCACTCACAAATACATCCCAAACCTCATAGTGGCCATTCAGTTAGGAGCAGCTTTTTGTGGTTAAATGACTAAATTTGAATTGCCATGTTCACAGTTGATGTTCCCTCTAGTACAGCGTTAAAAAGCTAATTCTACCTGGATAAGCGCTTTGTTTCAAAATCTTTTAGTGCCTATCTGGCCTCTGGATTCCCCCTCCTATGACTGCAAGTTTATTTTTGTTAAACCCCTTTTAAAGACTCTTTCATTGGACAGTTCACATCCAGCTACATTTAGGCATATATCCATTCTTTCTTTTGTTGGCAGAGCCAGAGAACATATTGGGACATCTCAAATTCAATTTTCTTTGAGGAAAATGTCATATTGGATTTCTGCAAATCCAGGTTTAGACGTTGGTTTAGTACTGAGCTGGTGGTCATCAGTGTGTTGGACTAACCTAAAGCAATTTGTGTACATGGGTAGTGTGGTAGCCCCTCTAATATTAGATCAGTCAATGACCTTCGAGACAGTTGACCATTAAGTCCTACTCAACTGTCTACTGAGATCTTCATTGGGGGCACAGTTCACCAATGTATACATTTATTCTTAACAACCACACCCATCAGGGTCATGTGGGCCCATTCTCTTCTACAACAAAATCTGTTTCTTTGGGTGTTCCACAAGGTTCTTATCTGACCGCATTAGTTTTTAATCTCTATCTGCATCCCTTGGCCTAGCTTTTATAATTTATAAATCTAATTTACAAATTTATATAAAATAGGCATCACCTTTTCAGGTCTGTGTACTGATTCCCACCTCAAACAACCTTCACCACTCATATACTCCATGGTTGTCCCTCCTTCCCCCTCTTGCCCATTGCTTCCATCACCACTCCCTGCCAGGCTTATATTTTGCTTTTTTTCTCATTTTTAACTTTATATATTTTTTTATTTTTTATTTGTTACCCCCCTGTCTCAAGCTCCTACATTTTTCACCCACTCTTCCCACCTTCTCATCCATTGCTCTCTTTCCCCACCTGTTACAGTCTTCTTTTTTTTTTGTTGCTCCTTTAATGCTTCTGCTGTTGATTTCTCCCCACACTTGCTCCCCTGTTGTTCCCCTGCCAGTCCTATTGCAACCTTTGAATATAGGGTTTTTTACAGCTTATGGAGGGCCAGTAGTTGCACTTTGCTGCATGCATTTGAGAGGGCACTGGGCTGTTCTAACCATCACTCTCCAGTCAATAGACCTTTGTAGTTGCCTGAGAGGTACAAGGAATTAACATGAAATCAAATTTGCAGTTTATAATGTAATCCTTCTGACTACACAATAAGAATCCAAACCGATGTGTAATATTAAAAGGTTTCATTACAAACTCAAAGCCAGACTGATATAAATGAGGTTCAAGAACAAAATTAGCCTTGCCAATCTGACTTGTCAGATAAAATTAAACTTCAATAATAAGAAGCATACAAGAAATTCAGTAGCAGCTATACAAAAGATTAGAAAGAGAATCTGATGATTAGATAGCAAATTTCGATTCTCCTGTCCATAGATGAAGATATCTAAAATCTTCTAATTAATCCTCTTCTAAGCTAGGAATTGGGGAAACCCTAATGAAATCAGGGGAGCAAGAAAGGTGTCAGCATAGTGGAGACTTCAGTAAACGTTCTCCAAATCAAAGGGAAGGAGTAGCATAAAGCCACACAATGAGAAATATAGCCGGAGTTCTGTACCTCTCAGAGTCTAAGGGGTATCTGCTGCCTAACTAACAATGCAAACACCAAATAACACACAAATCTACGGCATTGTCTCCAGTAAAATTCCATCTTCACATGGTAGAAATTGTCGACATCCTTCACTTCTCCCACCTTCCAGTTGTAACATCAGGGCGACCTTCAGCATCTCTTACAGCCATGGGACTCAATCTACTTACCTCATTAACACTAGGCCTGAGCAAGTGACAAAATAACTTAGCTGTGCCCAAGGAGTTCCGCAAGCGACAGAGTGAGGTAAGTCACACTGCTCGTGCTGATTTTTAGCACCGGAAGTTTGTCCCACACTGTAAAATCAGCGTGAATGGCACCACGCATAGATTAGATGTTCTACTCGAGTGGCAGCTTCCTCAATTCAAGCGGAACGTTTCTCATTGTGAGCGGTAGCGACCTGGCGCGACCACCCACGTTGAGAAATCTCACTAGGAGGTGTCTAGCGTTCAGTTTTCCTAGCGCGCACTCGCCAACTTAATGTTGGTGAGCCGCGAGAGAGGAAAAACTCCGCTCCGCACATACACAGAGTATTTTAGAACTCCGTGCTCTACACGGTGAGCAGAGTGGGAAAAATTCCACAAACTCAATGAGCGGAGCAGATTTTTACGCCCAGGCCTAGTTAACACGTCTTATTAATGCCAAATGTTTCCTCCTGTACCTCACTTTCTCGCCAACACACAATATGCCTGTCATTAACTAACGAAGCCTTGAAACTGCACCTGCAGAGGAGAGAACATGCAAAGTGAATAAAACTTTCACGTTGAAGTTTTAACATTGAAGCCCAAAGCTTAAGGCCTTTAAGCAAATTACCATTAGCAAAACAATATGTGCACCCGATATTTAGGCATATATATGCACAATATGCACAAATCAGTCACTAAATCAATGTAATCATATAAGAGTAACTTAAGTAAGAAAGCTTGGTTATATATATATAATGCAATTTCAAATAAATGTGGCATAACCCGAAACATATGTGTAACCATATATGAAAACTAAGATTTCCTTGTTAACCTAAACATTAATAAGTAAATGTTTATAAATCTCTAACACTCTACAATGAAGCATTTCAGAAATACAGTTGACTACTCCACTTTAATTATTGTTGTTAGGACACACTGAACATAATAAATGCACATAAGTATAATGCGTTTCTGTGACATTTGAGGGTGAAGCTAAAATTGCGCTGCTCCACATTGAAATCTTTCTTTATTGTATCTCATTTAATTGGTACCCAACATCTTTTATTTTTTCAAAACCATTTTAATTGATTTTAGAGGGTACATGGTAAAAGCAAAAGATCATTACATTTGTCAAACATTTGTCCATGTATTAGTACAGCTACATCTTGCTGGGGAAGATGTTGCATTTAAATCCAGTACCATATATGTAAACAAAAACCATAAACAATCTTAGGGGTGATGGGGAGGTCCTTATAAGTCATGAAAATAGTGACAAGGTGACATTGTTTGGTGAGGATTGGCTGTTATGTTCATTACGGGGTAGGGCGTGAGCACAGTAATGTGTTGTTTTGTCAGTCTGACTCTTTAAGGGGAAATGGAAAGAATGCCTGGTTACAGTATAGGCCCTAGTAGGATGGGAAGGAAGGAGAGTGGAGGGTGTGTGGTCACGTACAATAGTGTGTGAGGTGGGTGTCCCTTCAAGGTGGGAGATCACTATTAAAGCCCATTATTTTGTGTTCAAGGGTCAAGGCATCTCAGAGGTCTGCGATTGCCACCTGGCGGAGGCCACGTCTCCTCCGTATGCAGGGAGTTGCCTTCAGCCTGTGCCTAGTGTTGAAGGTCACGGTGCCAGGATGGCAGGGAAAGGGGAATCGAGGATTTCCATTGCTGGGTGATGGCTCAGCACTCGAGGTGGAGAGTGAGGTCTAGGAAAGTAGAAGTGGGCTTAGCCCCCTCAGGCTGGGGTTTATCCTCCAGGAGGATAACTCCCAGGGAGTGCCATAGTTGCCTTTCCATATGTTGCGTAAGTGTAGAGAGTAGTCCTGACCAGAAAGTCTGTGACTTTGCACAGTCCCATAGCATGTGCATCAAGTGTGCTGGTGCCAACTGGCATCAGAGGCAGTTCATAGAGGCCTTAGGGACTAGCACATGTAGTTTCCTAGGAGTCAGGTATGCCCTGTGAGGAATAGAAGTTTGCATTAATTTAAAACATGCATTTCAGGTGAATTGAAAGGAATATTGTAACATTGCGTGCCATTTCTAATTGTTGAAGACAGTACGAAGCTCGTCTTCTCAACCACAATGGAGAGTTTGTATGGAAACACCCTCATGATTTTGAAATCTCTCTATACAGCCAAGTTACCAGCCTCTTCTTTTGACCTATTGTGAGGAGAATCTAAAATGTGGAGAGTGGGAGGTTCTTGGCAAAGAGTTTGCCAGGTTTGATGGATTGCAAGATGAATTCTGCCATAAGTAATGAACTCTCCTGTATGGAGTCCACATCGATCAGTCACATGTGGGAAGTCTAGAAAAAAGGCAGTCTTTGAACAAATCGCCCACGGAAGCCAAGCCAGAGGTTTCCTATGGTTTCCTAGAGAGTTAGATCGCGGAAGAAAACAGTGGGATAGTGGGGCCATAGGTTAGCATGGCCTTGGTGTATTTCAGGGAGTAGCATAAACAAGTTTGTCCCACTTCAAGAAGTAGGTTGCATTTCATAGGCCCTTTAGCATATTGGAAAATGATACCCAACATCTTCGAGTGGGAAATAAGTCTTAAAAAATGGCAGCCATGCTATGCAATATACACATACATGTATGATGGCGCATTTGCATGCATGTGTCATTATGGTGTACCGCTGGACCATTGTGACGCAGTTGTGCACATGCGTGAAGATGCATCAACATGTTAATATTGTTGCATTTTTTTCTTGTCGATGCTGCACAGCATTAGCAAACCACATTTTATTTATTGGTGTTATGTTATGTTATGCTATACAGGCTGAACAGCATTGGTAAAGAGTATTTGCAAAGCCAATTTGTCTGCGTGCAGCGAAAAGGCAAGACCTATTGACTTTGAAAATACTTGGTCATGTATACTGATGATACTGTTTCGTCTAAGAATTGGTGGTAAAATCTGCATCAAACCTGAGGCCTGGGACCTCACATGTCATTAGATTAATAATAATGTGCTTAATCTGCATCCCTGTAAAACAGAAGTGCTTTTTATCTATAGTTCACCTATTTTTTGGGATGGGAAACTTTGGCCTGAGTCCATAGGCCCTCTTCCTTTTCCATCTACAACAATAAGAAATCCTGGCAACCAATTTGACTCTTTTCTGACTTTAAGCCCACAAGAGGCCGCAGTGTCAAAAATATGCTTTTTCATTTAAAAACACTGTAAAGAATTTTCTTTTTGTAAGTTTCTCATAGTATCCTGGTTACCAGTGTCTTCATACATGTAAACATTGATTATTGTAACTTTTTATTTTCGACACTCTAAAAACAATTTAAATTGTTTACAGTATTTCGAAAATGCACAGCCAGACCTATCTTTAATATCTGGAAGATGAATTCAATTTCCAGAAACATGGATCAACTTCATTGCCTTCATATCTGGCAAAAATGCAATTTAACATTCTAAGCATCAGGTACAAAATATTTTATCAAAATGAACCCAAATATCTAGGTCAGAACTTTCACATGTATCTCCTACACTAAACTGAGATCAGCTCCCTCTAAATGTTTCTTGATCCTAAGATTAAGAATGCCTGAGCTGGTTGAGCGTCCATACAAACAAACAATCTCCCCATTTCTTGGAGGAATTCCAAATAGCCTTACTCCTTCATAACTTAACTCAAAATCTGCCTCCTTACAGCCATCCCAAAATCTTCCTCACTCTCTACTTCCCTTTGTCTCATTGGTACCAAGACACCTTATGCACTGGAGTATGTCTTTAGTACCTTCCAAATCAATGCCTTTCAAACTTTTAAAAACTACTGCCCATTTTTTGAACAACAGACTTTTGCGACCCACCTTGCTTTCATGGACATGAGGTGGGCTTTTTTAATGTAACTAGCATTGTGTGGTAGTTCACTGGCATTTACAGACAACACATTTTCCATTTAAATGGTCACTAAATTTGCATGGTGATACGTTTTTCTTGAGAAAGCCATATTGCACACATGATAATGAGTGGAAATAAGGTTTCAGTGAATATTTATCAATAGTGCTTCACCAAGTAAAGTGTCTTGATTTGCTTTAATTCTATTTAAATCTTTGTTTTCATCACACTTCAGAATTACAAGAAAAGGAGCTCCATTTTTGCTTTCCTAACTGCTGAATACAGTGGCGGCTGGTAGAGAACGGTAGCAAGGGGTTGGGGGAAGGTGGCGGGTCTTAGGGAAAAAAAAGAAAAGAAAACTTACCTGTTGGTCGCCATCGCCAGCCACCGCCTCTCCTCCAGCCGGAACCAGGAAGCACACAGCTTCCCAGAATCCCCTGACCAATCACAAAGCTGCCTTACAGCAGTGTTGTGATTGGTCTGAGTGCTGTGGTTCGGCGCTCAGAGAGGGCTTGGCAGGCTGTGCATGCTCTCCACCCAGGCTGTACAATACAGACTGTGGAGAACATGCAAAGTTGGCATGACGGTTTGGCCAGCCACAGACGGACGGCCAAACCATCATGCACGTTTAAGGTGCAGACACCACTCTTCCTCCCTCGATGTCAGGGGAGTCCGGCCTCGCCCTAACAACCTAGCTGCAGTGCAACTGCAATATGAAAAATAAAATGATAATAATATTCCGTTATTATCATTTTATTTTTCCTTTGCACTGCTTTAAAGCAGTGGGGCGATGCTCCTCTGCCTTAGCAGAGGAGCCGCCCCTGGCAGAATGTGTACAGTTATTTACAGGTATTTACATTTTGTTGTGTATTACAAAAAATAACATCCTACAGCCTTTCCTCCCACACTCCCTGTACCCAGCAATATTGTCACATAATTCACTTTACTTTTCTCTCTCTAACTGCAAAGTGAGACACAAATCCCCATGCAAAAAAAGCAGTAATTTGTCAGAAAACATAGCCTGATTTTTGGCCTCTATCTTTGAAATGGAGCAAATGGGATAAGATAAATTAAGAATATAAAGCCATCTTTATTTATTGGTTGAACTTTTGAGATGCACCAAAATCGGCTCATGGCCCATCAGTGGTTCGCGACCCACCGTTTTGGAAACAGTGCGATAGATAGATACACAGACAGACATTCTGTATTCTGCAGCACACATAGAAAGAGAAATATGCCTCTCAGGATTGTTTTTGTGCAAGAAGGTGCCCCTCCCTGCAAAAAAACATTCCTGTATGCAAAGCATGCACCCTTGCACCATGATGCATTGGTGCCTGCGCTGGCGCTAAGCAGCCCATTGTGTGCCAGTACTGGGGAAAGGACAGGAATGTGCTGTATTGTAATAAATATGGCACATTCCTGCCTTTTCCCTGTAACGCAGAGCAACAAGGTGACTTGCGTCGCTGCATTGCGTTACAATTTTATAAATATGCCCCTTACTTTATTGCATTCTGTACTACAAACTGTTGTTTGTGAATTGGGCCCAAGGATTGAAAGGTCTAAACATAGATTATAATAAGAAAAGAAAACTCTAGTAGCTAAATATCATAAAAAGTTTAAAGAAAACCAATAATTGGACAGCTAAGGAAAAATAGTTTAAGTAATTTTAGTGAAAGTCAATGAAAGAGACAAGTAACATTCAAAGCTAAGAAAACTTTACAAAACTCAAAAAAAATTCTCTGTCGCTATAGGCCTGTTCAGTATGACCTTTTCTAAATTTTAGGATGGGCATGAGCACACATTCATTTGTTTGGTCTTCAGCTTGGCCAGCAAATACCTGCAGGGAATATGATGTCAGTGACACTGGGAAGCTCCTATGAAGCAATCCAATTCACACACATTATTTAATTTTGCTTTACCTGAAAGGCTGTCTACACTTGCCACTTGTTTCACTGTAAGATAGAGCACATCAAATGATTTGTGTGCCCCTACTGACTGCAGGTAAGTGCCTGTCAGCTAGGGAATACCACAGAAAATGGAATCAATGAGTGGAGTGGATTTCCACTTCGTTTTCAGACTCTCTACTACTTACATGCTCATGTATCTGCCTAACAGGTTTGTCACTGCTGTAGCCAGGAAGTGAACACACAGGCAGGAAGCTGACTCACCAGGCAGTGAACCGGAAGCTGATCTGTCAAAGTATTGGTTTTCCAATTCACTGCCTGAAATAGAAGGAAGAAACAACAGCAACAATTTGGAAGGCAGCAGGGAGTTGTATGTTAACCATTAATTTATGCACCAGGGTAGGAAGGCAGGCACACTGGTTGGCCTAGGTAGGAAGAGAAAGAGTTGGAAAAATATTAAATTCATGGGGCTACATCAGGGATGGTTGTACTGGTGCATAGAAAGGTTTTAAGATGTTGCACAGTCTAAAGTGCATACATACCCATTCAGAATTCTCTGAGTTAATGTATGAGTTGAAGATAGAGCAAACACAAGGAGATGATGGACAGAGAGCGGAAACTTTTCAGACACTCACCCTCGGTCACAGATCTGGGTTGAATCCATCATCGTTCTTTAGCTCACTTCGCCACCCCAGTTCAGACTCAGCCATATGCAAATCAGTCTTGACCCTATTCCTCATGGGAACAGTCCAGCCCGAGCTGCCAAGCCAGGTCTTTCCTGGACCGGAAACAAGCATCCTGGGACCGGTTTCGGGGTAACACCCCTCATCAGCCAGGCTAGCTTGAATCCAGTGGCAAAGTGAGCAAGGGACCCACATCTGGGCATACCCTGCCAACTTAGGGCAAACAAAGCAAACACAAGTAGATGAGGGACGGAGCGCTGAAACTTTTCAGACACTCACCCCAGTCACAAATCTGTGTTGAATCCATCATCGCTCTTTAGCTCACTTCGCCACCCCAGTTCAGACCCAGCCATATACAAATCAGTGTTGACACTATTCCTCATGGGAACAGTCCAGCCTGAACTGCCAAGCCAGGTCTTCCCTGGACCTAAAACAACCATCCGGGGACCGGATTTGGGGTAACACCCCTCATCAGCCAGGCTAGCTTGAAGCCACAGCACAGCTCGGAAACGGGGAGAGGTAACAACTGATCCCTATTCAGAGCTATACTGTCTGCACCTCATGAATTAACTCAGAGAATGTAGGTATGATCACTTTAATCAGTGCAATGTCCTAAAAACAGGCATACCGCTGTGCCCTATGCCAGTGCACCCTTTAATACTGAGAAAGGTTAATTAAATTAGGTGCAGTTTTCAATAATTAACAGCTATATGTGCAATGATTAACGTACAATATGAAGAGAAAATGACATGCACTTTAAATGTGCATGCTGCACTATGCAGTCGTAGTTATTAATATAGGGTGCAGAAATGCTTAAATACAAGTTTTCTTTTAGCTAGAAGTGAACTCTATATTGCTGAAATATGTGCAATGCAATTTAGAAACTTGACCTTAATGTGACTGCTCAGAAATGTTCATCATAACTGTTGAATGTTCTGGTTTTAATATATTATTTTAATAGGCAACATATTATTTGTAGTGATTAAGCTTGCTATTCTCACATAATGCTTGAATAGAATAGTTGCACATTTTAAAACAGTATTTCTTGTTTCTATTACTAAAACACATAACTAAACAGTATTTTGCAAGCTGATGTTTCTCTTCTTTAGCATAGTTCATTGTTTGCTTGATGACATTAACATTAGAAGCTTAAATTGTGTTTGATGCTTATGGGAACGGAGATCTATGAATAAAGAAGACACACCCATAAGATGTCTGTAACAAACTTTGTGATAAAACTTTGAACTTTGCAAGCTGCATGTTTTTTCATGGGAAAGGGAGAAATGAGCTCACTCTCAGACGAGTGCTGTCACTCAATTGGATCCAAGGAGGAGGGACTTGCTACACATTTTGCAACATTATTTTTGCCTTTTATATTAGTGCTTGTTCCTAGTTAGATGCAATGCCATTATTTTGTGGACTTTGTCCTACTCGCTTTTTTGCTGATTATTCTCCCAGAGACTCATTCCTTGTCCTTTGCTGACAGCTGTGACGACTGCTGCTTCTGTTTATCCTCTACTTTAATTTGAGGCTTGGCTTTTGACAGATTGCTACTGCAACTGTATGACTGATTGCTCGAATTATTGAGACTCATCTGAGTTTCATGAACTACTCTTCATGGGAAGTTCTGCTAGTTCAATTCACTCTTTTCCTTTGAACTTGAACTCTTCACAAGTTTTACTAACTTCAAATTCTGATCCTGTTCTTTAGAATAGGGATTTCAGTCATTTATGGAAGGTGCTCAATGCATTATTTGATTGTTTTTTTTAACCATTCTTTTTTATGAGATTTCTGTAAACTGACTCGATTTATTGACTAATTTTAATTAAAAGAATAAAAAGATACAGATCTTCTAATGAGAAATAAAACTTCCAATTCTATTTGCAAGTCTCATCATTAACTGAACATTAGAACTGATATTGTGATTTAATTTATGATGATGAAATAGGTGGTGGTTCAATATACGAAAGTAAAGATCCGTCACCTGAAGTGAGTGGTACTTTGAAGCCAGGCGGCAACAGGGCTTAACCCGGAAACTGATGGTGAGAAAGGTTAAGCCATATTATTGAATTATTTTACCCCATCTCTGCACTATCAATGCCATGGCCACTAATTGTTTTTCTGTTCATGGAAAAAAATCATTTAGTTAAGTAACAAAACTCCTTACCTGAATTATTCCAGACACACAGATTTGTTTTTTACCCACAAAAACTCAGAGACTTCATGGCACTCCTCTGACAGACAAACACAAATAAACGTAAACACAACACATTCACACGCACATGCACACACCCACACACACAAACACACAATAAAAGTTACATTCAAGGGCAGACATCGCTGACAGAACATTGAGTACATACTTAGTTCACACAATATCATTCAGACACACAAATACAAGTCTCGTATCTCCATGCTCAAGAGACCCAAAGGAAGAAAATGTGCATCCTGCATGAGAGAAACTGGAGGGAAATATGATGCAAAAACTATTGAAGAAAATCTGGCAAACTTCATACGCTCCGCAGTTCCCGGCCAACAAATCAGGACAAGTTTTGGCCTACACCTGTTTATTCCTTAGGTAGTACAAAATCAGATAAAAGAGTTTCTCTACTTTCCCTATAGCCCTGCATTGATATCTGCTGTCTGATAAATGATTTTGCCACTATTTAGTGATAAGTGTCAATAATACATTATTTATTATAGAAACCACAACATCTAATAAAACTCACATATATTTGGTATTGCCAGCCAGGGCATTGAGTACATTTCCTCTATTATTATTCTGTGATTTATGTTTTTCTAAAATAAATCTTCACATTTTTTATTGTGTCTTTTGGGTGCAATAAGAGATTAACGTGAGAGGTTGCATCATTATCTAAGGGCAAAATAACGGTAAAGCATGTTATGAAAAAAACTCATCGTTTGCATGGGTGCACAAGAAGACATAAGCTTTACATTTGCATGAATGACATACCATGTATTTAAAAAAAAAGCTCTGGCACAGTGGGGCATTTACACCTCGGCAGTAAAAAGGTTAGGAGGTAAGAAACAATACAGTTTGCTCATTAATGCACAGTATATGTGGATCTCTATTTGAAGTTATGTAAAATAATGCCAACACATAATCAAAGGTAGCTGAGCCTCTAGAATTGCTTTCCAGCACAGAAATCAAACTACCTATGATACAGGAAAATAGTAACTTACTCTTGCTTTCACAATAAAATGATTGTGATAATGTTTTAGCCTGATCATATGATGCAAATCATATTGGTTCCACTGAGTGGAGTCGTTTGATATCCTTATCTCCTGTAAGGCAATAATCCCGAGGAACTCCAAGAGAGGCACTGCCGTCAGTGATACAAATGATAAGCATAGATCAGTGCCTTTAAGAATTTAATAACTCCCAGGCCCATCCATCACAGCTGTCTGAGTTTGTTTTTAAGCAAACCTGATATTGTTTTTCATTTTAAACAAATATGATGCATTCTGCAAACCTTTCACGAATTCGAAATGCATAAAGCTTGCCTACATTACCAGCTTCCAACATGCCTTTCATAAGACCTCATTAAGGCAAGAGGGAGATGGAGAAAACATAAATTCACAAACAAGTTCACAGACAATTGACTAAAATCTGTAACTATAGCAATGAACGAGTTATTGAAAAGGAGGTATTTAAATTCTGCCCTTGCACAAAGATGTCTTATGTACAGTGATGGAGCAGGACCTAATCTACAGCACTAACCATACATTTTGAGATATGCCTGAATGATGGTAAATATTGTCAGTCTGATTTAAAAATCATTCATTAGGTCTACGGGTTTTCCTCATTTGTTTGAATAACAAACAGAAGTGAAGATCTAAAAGTCTGCCCATAATCGATTTTCTAATTGCTTAGGATTCACAAATCATATGTATATAAGGCCTTGATTTCGATTAGTAACCAGTGGCGGCCCACACAGATCTGGGGTGGCCGGAGGTACGGGGGTGTGAAAAAAGAAAAAGACACCTATCTCCTTGCCACTCTGTCCCAAGTTGCCTCTCCTCCACGTCCACCAAACAGGAAGCAGCCAGACTCCCCTAAGCCAATCACAATGCTGCAATACAGCATTGTAATTGGTCTAAGTGCCATAGTTCGACGCTCCGATGCAGACTAAGGGCCTGTTGTCCACCCAGGCTGTAATGCAGCCTGGGTGTAGAACATGCTAAGTGCGCATGACTGTTTGGCTGGCCCGAGACTGTGGGCCAAAGCATCATTGCGCACTTCAGTGTGCCCAGCCCTGCTCTGTGAGCAGAGCTGCCCTGCCCCCATGCTGCAGTAGCAACAAATAAAATTATAATAACATAAAGTTATTATCATTTTATTTTTCCTTTCTTTCACTGCTGCAAAGCAGTGAATGGGGCAACGCTCCTCTGCCTTAGCGGAGGAGCCGCCACTGTTAGTAACCTAAATAGGGTAGGCATGTTATTTGTCATCAGTTGAGACAACCCATTGTATGGCAGAAATGCACTTTTGCACATTTTATTTTTTCTCCTTTTTCTCCATAAGGAAAACATTTTTTTCATGTGTAGAAAAACCTTCCCCAACATCCCTTGATCAGAGAATGGTGTTTAAGACATGTTCACAGCCCATTTGCACACTTACTGGTAACTCTTTCAGAACTAAAATTAGGTGTGGAAGCAGGGCGAGGAGAGTCAATGGGAATGATCATGAGCACATATGTCACCTCCTCGCTAAGCTTATTGACAAGGATATTTTTGAAGTAACTAGTGGAATTTGAGGCTAGGAGATTCTGCATGGGTTCGGAAAATCGGAATTGGCAATTGTTGTAAATTGCATTGTTGTGCTCCTTAGCTATAAATTATAAAATTCATAGTATTTTGTAACTTGGGCCCTTGGATTCAAAAGGCACGCTTAAATGAATATGCCATAAGACAGGTCACACAAGTATCTTATTGAAAACGCCCAGCCTGTTTATTCTGCGTACCTCTCTGAGACAGACTAAGTAAGCACGAGTGACTGAGCGAAAAGTAGTATATTGTTTCCACGGTCCTGAGGGATCAGGGTTGTCATGTTCGATGGTTGCCAGGAACTATTCTCTCCTTGGTAAGAGGAGATTCTAGTGGCACTGTGAGCTAGTTGGTACAAAAGGCCAACATACTCGGTAGGGGTGTTCAGAAACAGTCTGACACCAATCCTACAGTGTATGCTGTCCAAACGTGCAGATCCTGTATAATTATTATAGGAGCTACACGACAAGACCTTGAATTAACTTTGTGGACAGCCTCAAAAGCCAGCGGACAATAATTAATGCTCAATGTCTTGTGCTTTCAATTTTTAATGCATAGTGTAACATACAAGCTAAATCTATGTATGTATATGATTTATATAGCACAAACCTAGCTTCAAAGGAACTGTGGGGCATATTTGCAACCTCCTAGCACCATCAGAGCGTCACTTTTTTTGATGCTCCTGTGGCCCTGTATGCAGGCCCATATTTACAAGGCCACACCAAGCTACTTTGCAGGGCTTTACACAGCCTTGTAAACACGGCTCTCTTTCACGCAGTACTCTGCGTCAAAGGGGCGGTTAATGGGTGTTGCTGTGGGTGTTCCCACGCAACACCCAAAACACCCACGCAACACCCATAGCTTTATGACACAGCCCCAGATTTACAATGATTTGTAAATCTGAGGCAGCGCAAAAAAGTAATGCCTTTCCAGGAAAGGCATTAAAGTGGGGCAACGAAGAGAAATACTTTTATTTCTCCTCGTTTTTTGCTCTTTCTATGTGTGCTGCATTCCACAGTACACATAGAAGGAGCAAAACACCAATAATGATTGTTTTTGTGCAGGAAGGTGTTCCTTCCTGCACAGCAACAATCCTCCCTGCAACGCAAGCCCCCTTGCACCATGTTGCATGGGTGCCTGCATTGGCGCACAACAGCTGTTTTAGCGCCGGTACAGGGGAGAGCAATATGGGTGTGCCATATTCTTTTAAATATTGCACATCCCTGCATTTTTTAAATGACGCAGCTCGGTGCAGTAAAATTGCTACCGGCTCTGTGCTGTGCCATTCCATTGTAAATATGCCCCAGAGTGCTGTTCAAGGGAGAACAATCGGGGCACGACCAACACTGAGTGCATGCAGAGGAAGGGAAGAGAGCGATCATAATATACGAGAGCATGCGATAATAAAGATAGTAAATCATTGTAGTCATTAAAATAGAATTACATGTTAGGTTAGGCTTTAGAAAACTTTAGCTGCCTGCCAAAGCTTACATGTTCACAAAATGAAGAACGAAAAAAGCTGTATACAGAGAAAGATTTAGCTCAGCTTAATTGTTGATCTTCTTCTCAAGCATTTTATTGAGTAGCAGTTGTGTTTGACTGCCTGTGAAGTAGTTCGTTCCACAGCTCATAAAGTATTGAAACATTGTTAACGCAGACCTCATGTCAAATTCAGTGAGGTGAGATTTTGCATGATCAAACCCCTCATGAATTACAATAAGAAGAGGTTTTACATTGAGAATTATACAAATGCAATGGGAGGTAGTTTTGTTTTTGTTTTATTGTGAATTCTATGAGAAATATAATAGGAATGGGTTGAGAACTCCATGACAAACTCCACAGATACTTGCTTTACCACTAAGAGAGTTCTAGCTTTGTGTCCAAATCGACTTCCAGAGTAAGCCTTGGACTGCTCTGCCTCACTACCCTGTGGTCAGGTTTTAATGATGCAGCTTAGAACCTGGTTCAACAGGATATTATGGTCCACAGTGTTAAAATCTGCAGAAAAGTCCTGTAAAACTAAAGTCAAGGCATGGCCAGCACCGGTCTCCATTCTGATGTTGTTCATGACTGCCAACAGGACTGACTCGGTCAGAGATGGTTTTCGTGACATGGGACTCTACAGTTTTTGCACACATAGGTAATAAATAAGTGACCAATAATTCTTCATCACAGAAGGTTTGGAGCTACCTTCTTAAAAAGTGGAAAAACTATAACATTTTAGAAAGATTGAGGGACCTTTCCCTGACACAATGAAGCACTGAGCAGGGATGATAGACGAATGAAAATGACTGATGCTACTTGTTAGAAGATTGTAGGGGAGGCACAACTCGATGTGGGAGCCTTATATCCATGCTACTGACTTCTAAACAGTATTGAGATCAAGACAAGGAAGACTGTCTAGGAAAAAAAAACAAGCAATTGCAATGCAATCGGTCTCTCCTTTGGGACCTTATAAGTGTTTAGCCATGCTCTCAATTTATTGTGATTTGTCGAGAAGCGGTTACACAATAGTTTTTTTCTCTTATCATAATTATGAAAGCCACGAAGTATCCGTATTGCGCGTCACAGCTTTACTTCTGCAACACTCAGCTGCAGACGAACTAATCTAGAACACAGTGGTGTCTCTCGGGAGAGCGCCCGCACTCTTCTGCGGCTCTCACACGGATAAGCCTCTCTGTTGCGCTTCCAATTCGGCTGTCTCCAACATCTAGTCTAGGCGGTCAGTTTTGGGGGTTCCTGTGCGGAGGAACAGTGGTGCGATATTGAGTTTTACTTTCCCTCTCTGTTTCTGAAATATCTGCGTTTCAAAGTTTAAATAAGTGTTACACTGTAGCAGTACCTTTGCATTTTCCGTGGCTGTCGTTCAGAATGAGTCTGTAAAAATAAGCTGCCTCTTCTACGAGTTCCCTGCTGCCCCTGAAATACAAATACTGGTTTAGCAGGCTTTGGATTCTGAATAAGAACAAAGGATATGAACAAGGAAGAGCAGGATTAAAAACCCGTGATTGGCTAGCAGTCTCCACACGAAGGCTTTAAAAATGCCTCATAAAATGTGCGGTTCTTTTCCTGCTGAGGCGCAGTGTTGAGCTCCATGTGTGGCGGCACCAGGCAAAGATCTGTTTTTCTGCCCTTCTCTGCCATCTCGCTCTCAATGGGCCACTCGTTTCACATTTCGAGCACCCTGCAGCTCACCTGCCACGCTGCTGGCGTCTCTAGCGCCTAGACGATCACCCCTCATGGTGTGGCCGCTGCCTCCTCATGTCTGCGGGCCACTCACGTGCAGAGAGCCCAGAGACATCTCTGCCGTGCTGAGCTGCTGAACAGTGTTTGTTAGTTGGGAAATATAGAGCTGCGCCTTTTTGTGTGCTTTTGATTGAAAGCATGTGAAGTACTTTCTAAGAGGCTTCTTCTGCTGTTGCCTTTCACATGTGCAGCTGCGGCCTGTGATCGGAGGTAAGAGTCTGCCTCGGACCTTTGTCACTCGTTTTGCTACACGGGCTGGGGTGACTTGCATTCAGCAGCTTCCTCTCTCCCCCAGTCTCCTAGCAGACCGCAACAAGCATTTGCAATGCAATAGGACTCGCATTTACGCGAGACCTATTGCATTGCATCACGGACAACGGAAGGGGGGGGAAGCACGGACAACGGGAGTGCGGGCGGGGGGATGGGGAGAAGGGGGCGAGAAGGCACGGACAAAGTAGTGGTCACAGTCTAAATAACATATACCGTACCATGTAACACTCGAAGTAAAGGGGCCAGTAGCCATGGGAGGGTACAAATGAGGACATGGCCATAATAAGGAGGGACTAAAAAGCCTTATTATCAATCAGAAGGCAGCATTTACGAAAGACAATGACACGAGCTAATTAAAAACATGGGCGGAGAGTGGGCGGAGCTTCCACTGCATACTCTATTACTGCATGCCTCGCAGAGCGAGCAGCGCATGTGCGCTGCCACTATAGGCTCGACCTAATTAGGGGTCTAATTATGAGACCGTTTGCATCACTCATGCACCATGCAACATGGTCCATGAGCGAGACAAACCTCAAGACAGATTTTTGACGCCAAGCAAAGCCACTTTGCATGTCTCTGAGTGACTCAAAAAATCTAGAGTAAAGCAACGGAGTGCAAATTGCTGCGTTGCGTTACTCTGCCCTGGGAAGGACTTCCATGGGCATTGCATGGGAGTTCCCTCACAACTCCCATGGTTTTTGACACATTCCCAGGTGTACATGAACTTGTAAACTGGGAGTGGCCCAAAATCTTACACCTTCTCAGAGGAGGCGTAACAAGGAGAAATATCTCTATTTCTCCTCCTTTCTTCCTCTTTCTATGTGTGCTGCATTCTGCAGCACACATAGAAAGAGGAATATGCCTCCCAGGATTGTTTTTGTGCAGGAAGGTGCCCCTTCCTGCACAAAAACAATCCTGAATTCAATGCAGGCACCATTGCACCGTGGTGCAAAGGTGCCTGCATTGGTGCTAGGCTGCCAAAAGTGTGCCAGTGCAGGGGAAAGGACAGGAAAGCACTATATTGCCTTAAATAAAGTGCATTCCTGCCCTTTCCTTGTCACGCAGTGCAGCGCAGCAAGGTGACTTGCTGCACTGCCTGACTTTCCCATAAATAGGCCCCTTAATGTATGCATGATAAACCTATAGTAGCAAGTGAATAGGTGGAACACGTGTTTCGTTCTCAGAAAATGTGGATCACACAATATATTACAATACAAATGTGACAATAACAAATGAAGAAATCTCTTGACAAAATAAGCATTTCATATAAATAATTCTGTAGATCTGTACTGAATAAAGAAAGTTTGAGTTCATGAGGTTTCGACCCAACAAATTATAAGGGTCACCATCAGGACAAATGGCATAAGTAAGTCCTATGAGAATCAATGGGCAGATCAATAGATCACAGATCAGCTGAATATACTGCCCCCAATAATGAACTCGAGCCAGCCACTTAAAATAAGGAATCTAGTTATCAGGATTTCTTACAATCTAATTAGGCATATGCTGTATTCGAATCTTTCTTGCATAAACGCCACTCTTTAGGGAACCACTAGAGCCTTAAGGAGGCTGAATCTGGAAGCATCCAGGTATGTGGGTGACTACATGCCTCAGAAGCAAACCTGAAGATGGGGCCTCCAATGGCAGCCATGCATTTTATGGTTAAAGGTTCAGAACTGGCAGAGCTAAAGGTCTCTGTCCTGTGAACCACAAGAGAATATGAGCTGATAATGTGCAACGTCAGCAGAGCAAGGCTGTCTTTGCACAAATTAGTCCCCAGTCAGCCAGAGACTGCTGACGTTGAGTCTTTAATGCCCCACCCAATATTTAGGCAGCCTCACTAGAGAAAGCAAACTGTCAAGACTTTTCAGGGATGATTGTCGCAGCATCGTCTCAAGAAAAAGACGTCCTTTGTTAATTGAGTATGCAGTGCGTTCTCAGCTATGGCCTCAACTACAAAATAAGTGAAATTGTTAAAGTCCTTATGAAGGAAAAGCAAAAACGACCCTAAACAGCCATAGCACTCTCCCACTCATCACAGAGTAGCAGTCATGCACTACCCGAAGCACCCACACCGCTCACAGAGTAGTAGTCCGAAGCTACTAACAGCACTCTTACATTCCTTCCACTCTAGCTGTCCCACACTATCGAAATGACTCGCACATCCCTTATAGACAGGCAGTCACACACTACAGACAGCACTCACACACTCAGATTAACAGTTTTACATCACCGACAAAAGCTCCCTCCCCACACATCCTAGTAGTCGCACACTACTAGAAGCACTTTCATACCCTGCACAGACTAACAATCACACTCTGCCAACAGCACTATCACATCCCTCACAGACAAGAAGTGACACACTACTGGAGGCACTCTCAAAGCCCTCACAAGCTAAAAGCAAAGGCAGTAGAAATGGTTGATAATTGGAAGTGCCTCTGAGTTTGTGTGTGTGGTTCTGTGGATGGGCAAGAGGGTTAAAGGCAGAATAAGTCAATGCTAGATGAACAGATCTCTGGATGCAACGGTGTGGGACGTAATTAATGCATGGAACAAGGACATATTGATGAATGACTAGATGGATGAAACCATCAAGGTATTTTCAGTTCTAAGTAAAAGTAAGTCCGTTTTTATATAGCGCAGCTACTCACCCTTACGGGTCTCAAGGCACTGGAGTGGAAATTAAGTGAGCTATTGCCCAGAGTCACATGGTGCTGAGCTGCCGCCGGAGCCGGGGATCGAACCGTGAACCCTGTGCTCTGAAGTCAGCTGCCCTGGCTGCTGCACCACACCTCTCTATGCCAATTCTTCATTTCAAATAATGATGCTGTAAATTTCATGTGTTACTGCTACATGGTTCAATTGTGTTCAATAAATTGACATTGAAAGGTTGAAAGGCTGATTTGGTCCTGCCTGTGTTCAAAGCCTTGCAGATCACACCAGATGTCAGGGGCAAACGTATAGCTTATGGAGCTATTCGTCACTCTAGTCTTATACTCTTCTACCACATTCTCAAGCCCAATTGGACGAATATTCACAGCATATCCTGGAGTACTCAAGACAGTCTTACAGAGCTGTAGTTATATTTTATCTATCAAGAAACATGCTCAGTTTCGCCCTCTCCTCAAAACTTCACTTCTGTGTCACCTCTTTCAAATTGTTTCCAGTTGAAAGAATTCTGCAGTGCAACTGCTGGGAACAGTGGCATAACAATGGCCCCGGCAGCCCCCGAGCTCCAGGGGCTCCCCCTCCGGCACTGTGCAGCGGTGGCGGCTGGGGGCCCCTCTATGTACTTTCGGGGGGTGGGAGGGGCGTAAGTTTCGTTACGTCACAGGCTGGGAAGGCAAAATCAAATATACATCACAGTTACTTTCATTTTAAAGTTTGTTAAATGAAATAATCACTCTACCGCTGCAGATGAAATTTCATTTTTTTCTTCTCATTAAATATAATTAAAAACAAATAACTTAAACAAACATTCAACTTAAAGTGCACATGTGAAGCAATTATTTGTACTACCTGCTCCTCAGTCATTTATGGTTTAGGTTGTTATTCTCAAATTTCCACGCATTTGAATAATTTCTTTTTTGGTAATGCTCAGTGGCACACATCAGAACATTGCTCCTGTAGAAGAGATTCATTTGCCAAAGAAAAGAGCTGAGATCAGTGCACCAAGACTCATCATCATTCTCATCATCATAAAATTGTTAATTTGCTATACATAAGCACTAGAAGCACAACAATAATACAGTTGATACATAGAAAGTACGAATACATAAAGAAAAACAGCCATTATAAAATAGTACACGATTAATCAAGGACAGATACATAATTGTCAGTTCCATAAGATGTATTGATTTTCAAAGCTGAGCGTATAAACTAATTACTGCCATACGGGTACTTTCAGAGGGGAACTGCTGGATAAGAAGCATGGCCGGTTTATAATTCCAAATATAAAAATCATTAAACAGAGGGGCCAGGAACCAGCGCCGGGGAAAATGGTGCAATGTGCAAAATACCACTGTGTGGAAAGTAGTTTGTTGGGTAATATTGTCGAATGGGCAAGCAGGGAGATTTTGAAGCAAAGTATCAGTCACTGGGAATGCTAACAGAAAGCGCAATGTAGTCAACCATAGACGTGTCAAATAAAATCTATGCTGCACATTTCGAACAAGCAATAAATTAAATCCAGGTCCTTGCGACATTGCCAAAACAGAGTGCCCCCTCACTACTAGTTTAGCATTTTCACCTAGCCTTCATTTGGCCTCTAGGTATTCACAGAGCAATGGGGGTTTTAAAATAAGAACGAGTTTGGTAATGAAAATTCGTAAGTTATTTTTAATGATTGGCTTTTATGATTTTATTTGTAAAATCGAATAAAGACTATGGATTGATGGCACAGAGCAAATGCTTCACTCTCAGTTTTAGTAATACCATCAATACGTTCCAGGTGTTCACACAACTCCAGGGCCCGCAAAGCAGCTAAAGCTTGTTCTACATATTTAAGTCAAGATATTGTTTTCATATTCTCCAATGACATACAGGGCCGGACTGGGCGTGGCAGCACCGGGCAATTTACCTGTGGGCTGGAAGAGTGGGGGCTGGTTTTGGACTGGTGGGGGCGGTTTTTGTTGCTAGGTGGCGGTTTTGCACCAGTGCTGAAAAATCGCCCCCCAGTAACACAAGCGCAGCAGCAGTAATTTTCACCAGCCCCACTCCCCCACCCACCCCCTGTGTTGGTCCGATGTAATTGCAAGGGCTGTTTTGCGTTCCGAGTCCGGCCCTGATGACATACAATCCTTGATAACCGCCTCGGAGAACATCATTTCAAGTTTTGCCAAGCTTGACATCCACGGCAAGATGGGTCCAGCTTTTTTAAAATTATTAACATAGGGTAAACCAATTTCAGAGTGACAGATGGTATTAGGGCAAGATTTTGGAACTGCCAATAGGTTACATATTATATCGTTCTCGACCTTCTGAAGGGGCTCAGGATTAACATAGCCCCAAACCCTGGCTCCATATGAACCCACAGGGATGCATTTCTCTTTATATATCTCCATTATAACTTTTCTTGGTTTATCCACTATTTTGGTTGCAGAGCTATGTATTGCTTCAGCTGAGCTCAGCACTTGTTGGGCTCTAGCGGTAAGCAAATACCTCCAATCTAGGGACGAAGCAAACGGTAAACCCAGATATAAAAAGTGGGTTTACTCACCTTAGCTGTTTATATGCTATAGAGTGGGATCTAATCTTGGTTGCCTTGGACCACATGTCATAACATACGATTTAGTGAGATTATTTTTCAAATCTAAATCACTCATGAAAAGAAGGAAGGCGTCCAATTAAGATTGAAGCCCATTCACCATCCTTGAAAGCAGCATGGTTTCATCCGAGTACAGTAAAACTGGGACAGGGTGACTCCCTAACCATGGCCAATCTTTCCCTCAACTTATTGTAAACTTTTCCAAGTCATTAACATATATGGAATGGAAAATAAGAAAGGTGTGAGGACACACCCCTGTCTGACCCCTTTGACGATCCTATTTGTTTTGCAATCCCCGTTAATTCTGTAACATACCCTAGCAGAAATTTCCTGATGTAATCTCCTTAGAATGTTAATTAAAAGCTTCTCCACCCCATGGATTCCAGCGGCTGCCATCGTTTGAAACATTCACTAGATTGAAAGCGCTAGTTAAATCTTTTAAACTCACGTGGATTTATTCCTTCTTTTTGACTTGGTGTATTTCCTGATAAACAAGTAGAGGTTTAGGTATTTCGCCACCGTTCCCATCCCGGGCGAAATCAGTATTAGATCTCTGAGAAGGTCCAATTTTCCTCTGCCCAGGCCTCTAGCCAGAATAGGACTCTGACCAATATTTTCAGTGTTGAGTCGAGAACTGATATTAGCCGATAGCAGGTAGTACGGTTATTATTCTCCCTGCTTAAAAATAGGTACTATGGTTGCCTCTGTCCAAGTGTATAGAATTGTGCTAGTAATGGCAACGCAAATCACATTTGTCAGCAATGGGGCCCACAAAGATTTATAACATCCTGTTCCAGGGTGTTGCCTTTGGCTAGTCAACAGCATGTTACTTACTTCCTGAACCTGGAATGAATTGGGAAAGTGAAACAACCCCTCAGTGTTAACCACTGCTTCATGCAAATCTGACACACCACACATGTCTGTAAAGTTAAACATTTTTGAGAAATGTTCCACTCATTTGTCACCAGGAATTAAAGTTTCTGGGGTTGACAAGGTGTTATTGCTAAAGGAGAGGTGTTTTCCACCCTCCAGAATACTGCAATGCCTTTACATTTAGCAGCTCCTCCAGCTATTCCCAAGCTTGTCCTGATTTCTTCTTTTCTCTTCTTTATGTGTTATAATAAATATGCCTTCCGACCTTAATTTTGTCCCTAGATCGTGGCACTTTTTTAAGGGCAGCTAAAAGCTGTTTATGGGCATTGAAGCAAACATGGAAAAAAAAGCTGCTTCTATCTTCACGTGGGTGATGATTCTCAACAGTTTGCCTAACACGGATGGCAGCACAAAGGGATTGAAAAGCATGCACAATATCAGAGGGGCATCTCTCACAGTCCAGGCATGTCTCAAAAGCAACTCCTTCATCAGCCAGTAAGTCTACCACACCCCTGGAGGAATCAGTTCTCTCCCATGTCAACCTAACACCTTGATCTTTAGAACATTTGATCCTTATCCCGCTTACTTTTCACACTAATATGGATGGAAAGTGAGTGTGGGTTGTGATCATTGAAACACTTAGGAATTACATTAAAATTTGGCACCAATATACTTAAGGTTGAAGTAAAAAAGATGAAATGAAAAGTTCATCAGTAGCCTGAGGTCGACAGGGAGGATGTCATCTTGAAATGGAAAGCTTAAACTATACTTCATAATTAAGTTGTTTAAGGATTCACCATAGGGATCATGTCTAACGTGGGACAGGTCTTCCCCAGCCATGTCAGTAAAGCCAAATATCTCATTGCTGTGAAGCCTATGGGATGTGACGCTGAACTCTCCCACCCACAAGATTGACAGTGGGAAACTCTTCAGTTGGTTATCTATAACAAGTTCTAACGTATCAACTACATGCATGCAAGAATGATCAAAAATAATGTGATAAAAATTTATTGATATGATTTTTTCTTGCTCCTCTCAATATTTAACAACAGCATTTGATAATACAGGGAAGCATGTAATGGCCTCATAAGAATGTCTGAGCTATTTACATACACTTAAACAGCCAACCTCACCTTGGCTTTTCCCGCATTAGAAGGTATAGAGTGATTACAAATAGTATAAAAACTGTTAACATGGAAATCATCTTTATACCATGTTTCTTGGCAACAAACCAAATCAAAGCTGCTTATGAAATATAACCAATCTTGGTTACCCAACTTAGTATGATTACCTGCGATATACCACAATAACAGTTTAATACTATCCCGGTATGCAGGCTTGTTTGCAGAATGGTCTACTTCACAGGTGAGGACGCAATTAAGATCTACTTTCGAATCCCCCTCACCCTCGCACCCCCACAACAATAAATCAGCAGCCCTTTTATTTGTAGATATAGGAAGTCAGTCATTTTCATCCACATCTTCAAGTGATTCAAACACATTGCTGAGAGAAATAGTAGAGCACCTACTGGTTTTCTCGAGCTGGGTATTCTCTGTCTTACATTATTTTGACTAGTAATATATCTTTGGAAAGGTTTACTAGCCTAGTGGCAAAGCCTTAATAATACTAGGACTAATACCCACAAAATTTACCCTGTGAAATAAATTTTTGCCCGGAATTACTACCACATAGTCCCCCAGGGAAATGTTTTGCCCCGTAACCAATCCAGCCTTTCCTTTTGACTATGTTGATCTCATCACAAAGTCGTGTGGCCAACCAAAGTTCTCTTTAAGCCAATGTAGAGCCTTGCTCCTTAATTCATGCCAGTCCTCCTTTTGGCCTTCGGTTAGACTCGGAACATTTTCCAAAACTATAATATATGGCTTGCAGTCAAGGGGTAGTTGTAAATGTTTCACGCTTCCCTTCTTTAATTAGTGAGGATGGCTAGTGGAGCCACTTCAATTTGCATTTACATGATCTTTAGGAAGTTTCACAGGATTGTTTTCATATGACATGGTACGCCCGCCACAGACATTAAGGGTTTAGTTCGATATGCCCTGTTTCTAAGGCCTAGTGGGAAGTAAGGGTGGGGCTCGGATCTACTTACTCCTTCCAACTGGCCTATTAAACCCTGCTTTTCAGCATTAGCTGGAGTCACGGTATTATCCAAAACAGTAGTCCTAGTTTCCAAAACCTTCAATTTATCCCATATTAAGGGAAGAGAATCCGATAGCAAATCTTCCAATTTCAACAGTGATTTTGTGAGGTGGCTCACTAGATCATTCTCCATGGCTTTTAGATCTTTAATTTTAACTGTGGTTGTACTGGATTTGGGGGCTCAGCACTTTTAAATTTGAATTTTGACCAGGGTTTTACTTCCTTACATGCTCACTCTTGAGAGACTCCTTTATTTTCCTCTTCAGAGAGGGGGAGGTTTTAAGAGACCATGGGTGAATCGTCATAGGTAGTAACCAATAAAGAATCATATAGAATGCATGGGTTAGGGTTAGATTTAGTGGCAGGGTGGGGCTCTCTCTTGTCTAGGGAGCCTGCCGTTGGGTCTACCTGCTGTGGTGGGCTCTCTAGGAACTGGGAGTCAAGACTATCTTTGGCAGTGTTGTTATTTTCAAGAAACCTTTATTTAGCTCCCGACTCACAGAGGAAATTCTTTCTTTGACTCTCCCAGTCTCTGAAGTAATGACCCCCCTAGCATTTGTAAGATAAAATTCAATGAATGATGCTTGCAGAATTGCTTTGTCACTGCCCGCTCTAGTTGCAGATGGTTTCATCTTACCCATGATCAATGGGTGTTATTACTCCTCAGATAAAAGAAAGTGAGACAAAGGGGTGGCCCAGCCCAGCTTCTTTCAGGCTTTGATGAGTGTAGATTGGCCCGTCTTGGCCTGGTCTACGCACTGGCTCAGCCTGGGTGTGCCGCGTGTGGACCTGGTGCTGCAAGTACAGAGAATGCACTTTATATTGCTGCTGACAAGGCCCGCCCCCTCCTCCTGGTGGTCAAGAATACTGGAGCCTGTAATCCCTGACTCTGTTGTTGAAGTGCCCCGCGCCGAGGGTACAGAGATCGCACTGTATAGCACTACTGACATAGTCCACCTCCTCCTCCTGGCGGCAAGGAATCCCAGAGCCTGTAGTCCCTGACTCTGCTGCAGAAGCACCCCCAAGACTCTTACATAAACAGAATCTGTGTAATTGTTAAAATAGTGTTAAATGTGCCCTTAGCTTCAGTTGCATTGTTAGTTGTTATGCCATTTAGACTGGTAGATTGAGAGAGAGTGGCATGTTTAATGCCTCACTGTCAGACACATTTCAGATGAAAATCATACCACTAAATTATTATTCAAATGTATATTTCCAGGAACACAGAGAGCGGTCAACAGAATCTTTAAAAGAAACAAAACATGGTTGAGCTGCCATGTTTTAGAACTCAGGTCTTCAAACTGGGGTTGAGTGGGCGCCCATGAGTGTATCTTAATTGTTCTTCAAGGGGATGCCAGTCTCTGGTCAAGAGGAGTATTTTTTATGACCCTAAGGAAGAGATTCAATGCTGAAAACAGTGCTGTCTTTTTAGTGAAAGAAAACAGAATGCCTTTAATGTGCATTAGTAACGTGTTTTGTCTCTCATGTCCTTCTTACTGGAAGTAGGTATGAAGGGAGCAAGAGGGGCTTCAAATAACCCGAAAGGTCCCTCCCCCTATGTCTAATAAAGAATTACACTGTGGATACTGTTACACTTCTAGGGGGTGGGGCTATCAATAGAATGTTTCCAACTGTTTTTGATTGTATTTTTAAAGCCATAACTGAGCATAACTTGTTAAACATGCTCAGAGCTGCCAATTTCATATAAAAAGTGTGAGAAAATACCTTTGTCATTCAAGGGAGCCTGATAACATTTTTTTACACGAGGGGTAGAGCAGCTCTTAAACGTTTGCAGACCATTGGTTTTTGAAGACGCAATCCTATTTGCTAGTTTTGTTATGAATGGTATTCCTGGCAGGTTTAGATGTAAGCAATTGTGGCCTGAAAAATACATTTTCAACAGAAAATGCCAATCTGAATTCATGCATTAGTAGAGAAAAGGGGCAGACCTATTAGAGTTGTATGAGAAGTTTGAGCATACGTGTAGGACAGCACTTTACTTTACACTGCATTTGTAACCAGTCCAAATAAAGCTACAGAGTGCATTACAATTTCTGATTGTCAGCTGATTGGTCATTATATACCATAAAACATTCATTTCATTTCTGCCAAACTCAGGCTCTGAAAATAATATATCCTTTCATTCATATATTTTTTCTCACAGCTGTTGCAACTGGTGCCTGACATCCCTAAACAGGAGTTCGTTATGTTTGTACAGCAGACTTGTGAACATTAAAAGTTACCAAACCTTTACCAAATAAATTGCCCAAACAGAAATAAATGATGGTATTTGTCAGACATTTTGTTTGCAAGCATGAACCCATGTACACAGTAATTTGAGATATGGGAGAAGAATGAAGCCTCTGTGTGGTTGCAATCGATTGTACTATGGAATATCAAGGCTAGATATGACGTAATGCACTAATATCATGGAAAGAATAACGAGGGACAAAATATCGAAAGGTAAGCACATATTGAGGAGGTATTGATGTACAATTCTTAGCTCCTCATCTATGCACCTTGAAGATATACATATATATTGTTAAGTTACATATATGTGGAGTTAGGTAAAGTAAATCTATACCTACTCACCCTTCAATATTTTATCCTTTAAAATCACGTCCATGATAACTGGTGCCATCAAGATTCTTACCTCGATATTCCGAGGGCACACCTGTGCGATTGCATCTTGACAAATGCATCCAAGAAGTGTCGCTGAAAACCTGCAGCTGTTGCAGGTTGATGAGCAAAAGCTGGGAAACCTTTATGAATTGCCTAAAGGAGCAAATTGACTCCCATGCAAGGTAGTAACTCTCAGTGGCGGCTGACACGGCTCGTGGGTGGCGGGGAGGGCGTGGGGGGGCGCAATGTAAAAAAAATGTGTTTTTTTTAAATAAATACTTAAATGGCCTCCGGGTCCCGCGTCTCTGCTCCTGCTCTCCTCCGTTGGACTCCAGGAACAGGAAGCGCAGCCAGGTTCCCCTGACCAATCACAACGCTGCAATGCAGTGTTGAGATTGGTAAGCACCCAGGCTCCCCTGACAAATCACAACGCTTCACTACAGCTTTTGTGATTGGTCTGAGCGGTGTGGTTTGACGCTCAGCCAGGGAATGGGGGCCTGGGCATGTTCTCCACACAGGATGTAATGCAGCCTGCGTGGAGAAAAGGGAAAGTGCACATGACTGTTTGGCCGGTCCCAGAGGGCCGGCCAAACAGTCATGTGAATTTAGGAGTGGGCAAACCACTCCTCCCCTGCCCTGCTCCTAGAGCAGAGCAGCCTCGCCCACCCGCAAAGCAGCACGGAAACATAAAATGATAATAACTCAGAGTTATTATCATTTTATTTTCCTTTATTTGCACTGCTCAAAAGCAGTGGGGCGGCGCTCCTCCACCATGGTAGAGGAGCCGCCACTGGTAACCCTCCTGGTATGGATTTACTAATTGTTTTGAGACTTAGCCATTAAACGCTTATGGTACTATCTGCCTAACTATGGTGCTAGTCACTGCTTTTTCTAAATGTTAGCTCCTCTAGTGGCAGTGTCTTTACATCACATGCTCCATTTTATGTTAAATCTATTTTGCAATCAAATTAACTAAGAAAACCCCCTCATTGTGGTGTATTCAATCTAGAGTTGCTCAGCGCCCTTACAACCCAGATTCATGCAATCTCCACGTCAGCATTTCAAATCTTTTGGCTCCAGGCAGACATGACGCATCTTTGTGCTGCTTGAATGGATTTAATTCAAGTCTTCAATCATTACCGATGTGACAAATTATATAAAATGTAAAGTTCAGCATAGGGAGCGGGACAAGAGCACTTTAGAGAAAGAAGCTAACAATACAAAGGTAGAAGCAAGCAGTAGGGAAACTCACCCAATGATGAATGGCAGAGGGCAAAGATGGGTCGTGAAACCAGAAGACATGAAGTGCTAATGAGGCCGCTAAAAGCCTAGCCACAAAAGATCGGAGCCAGCACAGCTCTCAGAGCTTCCCATTCAGCAATATGTGTGCAAATGTCAGATTTAAAAAGAAAAGATGGCGTCAGCAAGAAATCAGACAGGAGCCATCTCTTTTTAGCCTTAGAAATCTTATAAGACCATTAAAACGTTTTGATTGATTGTTGTAAGCTTTGAAGGCTTTTTTCAAAAACAATATACCAGTGACTGGACTAGAAAATGGCAAGATTATTATTTGCCTGCAGGTCACAAAACGTTTGGCATCATTGTGCGCGGTCACTTCATAGAACAACTCATTTTTTTTTCATGTGAGCCTCTTTCTGGTAACTTGTTGAAAGATTCTTCTTGTATATTTGCTTATCATCATCCTCATCAGTGTCATTACCATCATATTATCTGCATCGAAGCAGTAAGCATCTGTGTGCAGTAGTTAATGGGATTCAGCTCCAGTAAATTACCCATTTTAAATCTTTTCAAAAAGAGACATTTGTAGTTTTATATATTTGCAAAGGAATGCATCTTCTTAGAGTTATGGTGTCAAACGTGATACTGTTACCACCAGCCCTGATCTGGTGAAACGTGTGCAATGTTGTTCTAGAACGCACTTAATGCGGGCAGGGGATTGTGCATCGAGAGTTTTATTTTCAACTTTTCAGGAGCTGATCAATAAACGACTGTTTGGGGCAAGGTGGAAGTTTTTTTTAGTATTTTCTATGTTAAACTGCGAGACAATTCTCCTGGAGCATCGGTGAGGTCTAGTTTCTATACACAATGGCCTGCAACAGTCTCAGCTGTCAGAACATCTGCAGTTTCCTAGCACTTCATTTAAACACACCGATGTAAAGGATGCATAGACCAACTTAGCATTCACATCCATCCTTCCATAGCTGCTTTGTGCCTTTCCCCCATTAATGGTTAACTCCTTTCTATCAAGTTGATATGGTAAATGGTGAAAGGTGGCAGGCGGGAGTGTGGAGGGGGTGGGTCACAGCATTAACCTGACTGTCTAGGTACAGTCTCTCATCCAGGATGAGCTGCAAAACTAGAGGCGTTGAAACCATGTGAATTTTAAATTTAAATGTGAACACAAAGCCAGTTTCAGACAAGGGCATCACTTGTGACCCACCCTATTATGTTCTACTCTAATTCCTCAGGGCGGAGAGAAGTAAATGTTGCACAGCAGCTTGTCACTATCAATAGAAGTGAATTTGAGTGCATCAGCACTGGCACAACAGAGCAGGGACCCTGCCCCGATAGTTCTCACTTTTAACTTTCACAGGTATTTCCTTCCCTCCATTCTTGATCGCCGCATCAAACACTCGAGCAGGAGTGGGCGCTCCCGTCACAAGCGAGAATCTTCAGCTTCGTTGTCTGTATCTTGGGTTGAACATGGAGCTGATGAAAGTGTACATTGACCATCCTGATAACTGAGATTCCATTGTGAATCATTCCTGTCAGTTCCTGTCCATGAGTGCACACCTTGCAAAGTGATTATTTATTTTGCACTGCCCATGAACTTATCTGTCACCCTCCTTCTCAAGAAAGTGTTCCAGCTTCCCTCTTCCCTAGGATGCAGTGCTATCACTGTAAAAAAACACTTCTAATGTCACGCTCCCCTTCGATCTAGTGGAAGATTCCTCAAATACCTCAATGTTATCCCGGAGCAGAGCCAGCTTTAGGGCAGTGCGACTGGTGTGGCCGCACTGGGCACTGACTTGGATGGGGGGGCGGGGGGGGGGGCACTGGCCTCAGGGGGAGTGCGCTGTATTTAGCAATAACTTAAGATTTAAAAGCACCTGCTCCAGAGTTCCTTGTGTGCCCATCTTTCAGGCAGCGATAGAAATGTCAAGACAACTCTTGTGATTAATGTTCCTGCTAGAGAGAGAGAGATGGAGTTTTGTCTAGTGGCAGTTTTGACTCACCATAAAGTAGCACAGAGGGCTGCAAAGAACAGATCTGTATTTTATGTGGATAGCTGA
Organism: Calotriton arnoldi; assembly: GCA_963921515.1. Lineage (NCBI taxonomy): Eukaryota > Metazoa > Chordata > Amphibia > Caudata > Salamandridae > Calotriton > Calotriton arnoldi. The sequence continues at coordinate 1,715,927 of CAWUFW010000934.1, forward strand.
GTGGATTGGTAAAGCCAGCCTTTACCAGAGCTTTAAAAAAGAAGAAATGTATGCAAGAGAGGAGCCATGGAGAGATGAGGGGCATTTTTGCGGGTGGCAGTGAGGGAATGCGAGGAGGAGGAGGTCATGGGGGGGTCCGCCAGATTAGATTGTCGCATGGGGCGCCACCAGCGCTAAAGCCGGCCCTGTCCCGGAGACTACGGAATCCCTTACCTATGCAGTAATATTTGGCTATTTAAATCGCACCATGAAGAGCCAGCAACAAGACAATCTTTGTCCATAAAACTCTCAGATCACTCTCGATTGAAGCTGGATAAAGACGACATGTTCCTGTAATTTAGACAAGTAGGGAAGTTGGCGTATGAGATGGTAGTTGGCCAGCACATCAGGACCTGACATAGGATTTTATAGAAAGGGAATCACTGAGGCATGTTTGAAACATCAGGGTACAATTCCTGAAAAAAGAGAGACACTGAAAATGGGACATTAGGTTTTGTCAAAAGGATGCTTTGTGGAAGTTTGCTGGGAGAGGGTCGGAAGGAGAAGAGATGGGTTACTTGAACCAACAACAGACTTAAAACTCTCACTGTCTAAAAGGAGCTATGAGGATAAAATCTCAGAGAATGACGGCCCAAGCAAGACTGGGCAGGAGAGTGGCCCCTATCTCAGCCTGTCCTACAAAGATAAATAATGTTGGAAATGTTATCAACGAAATATCTGCAAAAGTGTTATATTTGTCATCAGATAAAGTCATATCAGGACAAGTGGATTCCTAATTTCATCAATTAATCTGTAGGTGGCTTTTGTAAGGTTAGAAATGTTAAAGGTTTTCTGAGTAAAGACAGCAGCTTTGCTGCTTTCAATTGAAGCTTTATTGATGTGATTCATTTTTCCCAATCAAGTTTGTGGGCAGCTGCAAAACCATTCTCTAAATAGCTTGGATTTGCCTTGTGGGCCATTATTTCACTAGCCTCCGGCACTGTAAGACTATCCTGGTGGCTTGGGGTGGAGGGGAGGATCTCTCTTGCCATCATACACTGACCCTCATCCTAGTGCTGGCCGCTCTTCACAGTATCTTTCTTGGCTTTGTACTGGCTCAGACTTTAACCTCTCCAGCTCCAGGAGGAGGTGCTGTGATCCCACAGGGTCCAGTCAAAGAGCGTGCTGCTAAGAAGGAAGCGAGGAAAAAAGTAGTGATGTGAATGCGCTTACAACGAAGATGCCTGCGCTTGCATTGCCGAAGAAGCGACGCCGTGACAAAACAGCTTGTGTGCACTATTCAGCACAGAGAGCCCTAATTGACCTGGTACTAAGACAATGCAATGTACTTTGTAAAATATATTTTCTAATAGAAAATACCATAACTTTAATCAGGTCAGCTGTCATACGCAATGTCATGCCTAGGGTTAACTTGAATAGATGTATAGATATGTTACCCCATCATTCCCATGGGACACTGTGATGTTTTTCCCCTTACTATTCTGGAGCCACAAGTGACCAGAGAATGTGTGAATTGGTAGCTGTGGGACCGAGAAAAGAGACTTCAGTCACTGTGGTGGGTCACCAAGAAACGGCAGCTGTCTGCCTTCAGTCCGGCACTTGCCTTTGCTCAGAAAATGAAGGCGTGAAAGAGATATTTAGGATACTAGTCCGATCTGTGGGGATCAAAATCTGCAAAAGGAAAAAAACAAAGATTTACAGTGAATGCTTTTTAAACTTCTGGAAATGCAGACACATTTGGAGACCCACCAGAAGTATTGTTTAAGATGCTAATATCGGTGGAAAGTAAATGGAACCTCCCTGGTGGGTGGCAGCATCAAGGTAGGATTGGGCCTTTTTACATCTCTGGAAACCTTTCCACTGTGAGCTACCACTAGGCATATTGTCTTGAGGGGGCCTTCCCAGCCCCAGCCTGCTGGACACTGGTTGGAGAGTCAAAAGTTCCGCAATCTTCATAAGTAGAGCATGCACAGAGAATGACTCCCTCCCATCTGCTGTCAAAGGGCACCAGGCTGGTGACTTTTCGTTTTCTTCAGGGCTTTAAAAAGCCAGCAATCTCAGACAGCCTTGACATAAAGCCCCTGATTCCATCTTACTAATGACGTTTAAGCTCCAGAAAAGAGCTGAAGTGCAAAGGCAACTTTGTCCATTCAGATCCTTTTGACCCCTCTCCTAGACAAGTTTCAAAAACAGACTTGGAGGGGGGGGGGAGGTGGGGGGGGCATTTAGACCCTGTCCGATGACCATCACTGTGTTCCCTCTGTGGCACTTTTCCATAGATTTCCCATGGTTCCTATGTTCTCAATTTTTTGGCCCTTCTGCCAATGATTTGTGTGCTTTATTTTATTTTCGTTATCCATTACTCTTGCCCTATGCATTATGATGTAATAATGTTCTTCATCAGCCTTGAGAAAGCCCTTGGCGGGATAGCCAGTTGGGTGAAACACATGTTGGCTGTTCATTTTCCATACTTCTTTGATCTCGTGTTTCCATAATCAATTAATTGATGGTACAGTAGCACATTGACGCTGGAATTTGGAAAATTTGTTCTAGAAACCATTGCATAAAATTGCAGGAGCTGTCCTCTCCTTGTCCACCACTGTGGCCTGGCAGCCATTTGGCAGCTGGGTGGCTAGGTTAGAGGTTTATACATACACCCCCAGAGCCAGAGGAGTCTCTACCAGTGAAAACACAGGCTTTCCCAAGTATTTGGCTTCTGTTCTTCAAGACAGCACGCTTAGGCATTTTTCATCACTGTTGCACTAGAGTTTCTGAATTTACGACAGGCTTTGAATCTCCTTATATGGTACCTATAGGACCAGCTGGCAAGGCAAATTAACAAAGGTGGCACCTGAGAGGACTTTTTAAAATGCCCATATCTTTAGAATTGAATTAAAAACTACTCTTAAACTATTCTGTTCATGTCTCTACTATAATCTCTGACTCACTTCCAAGTTACTACTTCTTGGCGCTTTTGCAGTATTTCAAACTCGTTATGAATTGCTACTAATGTGAACTTTTCTCAAAATCAAATTTGAACAGTGTGTGGGTGATTTATAATCCACTCAAACTACAAGAAATAGTAAATACATAGCTGATTCGGATATTTCCTCTCATAAAGGGAATGGATGTCCTGGAAGCTGAGTGACTGTTTCCACAGGCGCTCGCCCTTTATTGATTCATGGTCCTAGATTGACTAAGCTGCACTGGTGAAGGCGTGGCAGCGCTGTTCTATGGTCCTACCATAGGCTTTCTAAGTAAATCGATGCAAAGGTTTGCGTCGCTGTGCGCCGAGAGAACGCCTGTGCAAAACGTTAAAATATATGACGACTTCTGTCATTGATGGAAACCACTCGCTGGATGGAGTAATCACTTCAGGACATTATTTTCTACTTTGATTATTTAGTTTTACCATCTTTCCACTGCAAGTATAGCTGTAACAAGGCACTGTTCATATCATAGCGCGCCGTGCTCCTAAAATGCAATTAATGGCTCTCAAGCAATGCTACAAGCCAAAAATTTAAAAAAACTAAAACGTAAAATTCAAACATATCGTTCTCTATAGAGAAAGTGCACATCCTCGCTGCAAACGCGACTTTATCATGCGCTTCAAACACCGAATGAATATTCAAAATTGCTTGGAGGCAAAACAGGTATTGTCGCTCAACTATGAAACGCACGGTTAAAATACATTTCTTCCACTGCCTTTCAGTGCATCGCTGTACATTGTACTAAAGCGTTTCTGTCAAGCAGCGCTCACAACGGGAGGGCGCCCAGATGACTGCCTGGGTCCTCGTGCCATGCCGGCAGGCAGCACGCACGGCACGGCGATTCCTAGAAAAGACACAAAAAAACACTTTGCAGCAGGTCTTTTTCTGACCTCTGATAATGGAAGCTGCGTGTGATCCAAACACCCGTGGGCCTCCCAGGAAGAGGCAGGTAGAAGCATAAAATATACTTCTGTGACCAGTTAACTGATTACAGTAATAACTTCCTGCTTTGCTTTTTATTGACAAGGGCAGCATTAGGCTTATCCTTGTGAGCTTCGAGGTCATTAAAAATAATTAGGTGGGGATTTCGAAATGCGAAATTAAAAAAGTGACCATCAGCAGTACTGAGTGTCCTGGTTACAAAAGGATACTGACAAGTGATCGTCAACCTTCATAGAAGAGGAATAGGAGTAGGTCACAAGTCCTAAAAACAAGCATTGGCAATGCCAATCGGTCTCGCCATTAGGATCTTATATGTATTGCCTGCCGATCACATAATCTCCCCGTGCCTGAATGTGCCCTTGTGTAACGTAACCGGAGCTCATGTAAAGCGCTCCAATACCTTCAGGTAGTGTACGCGCTATAGAAATCTGCATAAAAAAATATAAAACACCGTGCCAGCCTGCCTCAAGCGCTCCTCCCGAGCAGCCCTGCCTGCCGATCACATAATCTCCCCGTGCCTGAATGTGCCCTTGTGTAACGTAACCGGAGCTCATGTAAAGCGCTCCAATACCTTCAGGTAGAGTTCGCCCTATAAAAATCTGCATAAAAAAAAATAAAACACTGTGCCAGCCTGCCTCAAGCGCTCCTCCCGAGCAGCCCTGCCTGCCGATCACATAATCTCCCCGTGCCTGAATGTGCCCCTGTGTAACGTACCCGGAGCTCATGTAAAGCGCTCCAATACCTTCAGGTAGAGTTCGCGCTATAGAAATCTGCATAAAAAAAATAAAACACCGTGCCAGCCTGCCTCAAGCGCTCCTCCCGAGCAGCCCTGCCTGCCGATCACATAATCTCCCCGTGCCTGAATGTGCCCTTGTGTAACGTAACCGGAGCTCATGTAAAGCGATCCAATACCTTCAGGTAGAGTTCGCGCTATAGAAATCTGCATAAAAAAAAATAAAACACTGTGCCAGCCTGCCTCAAGCGCTGCTCCCGAGCAGCCCTGACGGGCGATCACATAATCTCCCCGTGCCTGAATGTGCCCTTGTGTAACGTAACCGGAGCTCATGTAAAGCACTCCAATACCTTCAGGTGGAGTTTGCGCTATAGAAATCTGCATAAATAAAAAAAAACACTGTGCCAGCCTGCCTCAAGCGCTCCTCCCGAGCAGCCCTGCCTGCCGATCACATAATCTCCCCGTGCCTGAATGTGCCCTTGTGTAACGTAACCGGAGCTCATGTAAAGCGCTCCAATGCCTTCAGGTAGAGTTCGCGCTATAGAAATCTGTATTAAAAAAAACACCGTGCCAGCCTGCCTCAAGCGCTCCTCCCGAGCAGCCCTGCCTGCCGATCACATAATCTCCCCGTGCCTGAATGTGCCCTTGTGTAACGTAACCGGAGCTCATGTAAAGCGCTCCAATACCTTCAGGTAGAGTTCGCGCTATAGAAATCTGCATAAAAAAAATAAAACACCGTGCCAGCCTGCCTCAAGCGATCCTCCCGAGCAGCCCTGCCTGCTGATCACATAATCTCCCCGTGGCTGAATGTGCCCTTGTGTAACGTAACCGGAGCTCATGTAAAGCGCTCCAATACCTTCAGGTAGAGTTCGCGCTATAGAAATGTGCATAAAAAAAAAAAAAATCACAGGGCCAGCCTGCCTCAAGCGCTCCTCCCGAGCAGCCCTGCCTGCCGATCACATAATCTCCCCGTGTCTGAATGTGCCCTTGTGTAACGTAACCGGAGCTCATGTAAAGCGCTCCAATACCTTCAGGTAGAGTTCGCGCTATAGAAATCTGCATTAAAAAAAACACCGTGCCAGCCTGCCTCAAGCGCTCCTCCCGAGCAGCCCTGCCTGCCGATCACATAATCTCCCCGTGCCTGAATGTGCCCTTGTTTAACATAACCGGAGCTCATGTAAAGCGCTCCAATACCTTCAGGTAGAGTTCGCGCTATAGAAATCTGCATAAAAAAAAATAAAACACCGTGCCAGCCTGCCTCAAGCGCTCCTCCCAAGCAGCCCTGCCTGCCGATCACATAATCTCCCCGTGCCTGAATGTGCCCTTGTGTAACGTAACCGGAGCTCATGTAAAGCGCTCCAATACCTTCAGGTAGAGTTCGCGCTATAGGAATCTGCATTAAAAAAAAACACCGTGCCAGCCTGCCTCAAGCGCTCCTCCCGAGCAGCCCTGCCTGCCGATCACATAATCTCCCCGTGCCTGAATGTGCCCTTGTGTAACGTAACCGGAGCTCATGTAAAGCGCTCCAATACCTTCAGGTAGAGTTCGCGCTATAGAAATCTGCATAAAAATAAATAAATCACCGTGCCAGCCTGCCTCAAGCGCTCCTCCCGAGCAGCCCTGCCTGCCGATCACATAATCTCCCCGTGCCTGAATGTGCCCTTGTGTAACGTAACCGTAGCTCATGTAAAGCGCTCCAATACCTTCAGGTAGAGTTCGCGCTATAGAAATCTGCATTAAAAAAAAAAAAACACCGTGCCAGCCTGCCTCAAGCGCTCCTCCTGAGCAGCCCTGCCTGCGGATCACATAATCTCCCCGTGCCTGAATGTGCCCTTGTGTAACGTAACCGGAGCTCATGTAAAGCGCTCCAATACCTTCAGGTAGAGTTCGCGCTATAGAAATCTGCATTAAAAAAAAACACTGTGCCAGCCTGCCTCAAGCACTCCTCCCGAGCAGCCCTGCCTGCCAATCACATAATCTCCCCGTGCCTGAATGTGCCCTTGTGTAACGTAACCGGAGCTCATGTAAAGCGCTCCAATACCTTCAGGTAGAGTTCGCGCTATAGAAATCTGCATAAAAAAAAAAACCACTGTGCCATCCTGCTTCAAGCGCTCCTCCCAAGCAGCCCTGCCTGCCGATCACATAATCTCCCCGTGCCTGAATGTGCCCTTGTGTAACGTAACCGGAGCTCATGTAAAGTGCTCCAATACCTTCAGGTAGAGTTCGCGCTATAGAAATCTGCATAAAAAAAATAAAACACCGTGCCAGCCTGCCTCAAGCGCTCCTCCCGAGCAGCCCTGCCTGCCGATCACATAATCTCCCCGTGCCTGAATGTGCCCTTGTGTAACGTAACCAGAGCTCATGTAAAGCGCTCCAATACCTTCAGGTAGAGTTCGCGCTATAGAAATCTGCATAAAAAAAAATAAAACACCGTGCCAGCCTGCCTCAAGCGCTCCTCCCGAGCAGCCCTGCCTGCCTCGTCACCTGACCTCAGAGAGGGGTGCTGGCTGCGTGTCTGCTGCTGCGGACGAGGATCACGCGCCGACAACCACCCTATGGGGGGGGGAATCGGCACTCATAAACATCAGTGCAGCTGAAAAAATATGTGTGTCTGTACACGATCGCCAGAAGTTTGCACTCGATCAACATCACACGCTTGGCTTAAACAAGTCACATTAAATAAAAACTCAACACACGCACCTCCTACTTCCCCAGCTTCTTCTTACTCAATGTACTGCCTTCGCCCATCCCACCCCTCCTCCACAGTCCTTCATTCACCTACTCATCCTACTAAGAAATATACACATAACACCACTGCCTCTACCACCCGCTGCCATTTCACATGAAGCCCTGAGCCCCGAGTTTTACCCCCCTTCCCCTCTGCACCTCTGCAAACACTGATGCAGCATAAGAGCCAAACCTCTGACTGCAACTTCCACCTCTGCTGTCCGGGCTCGGACCCATGCCAGGTACGGCGCCTCGCCATGCATGGAGGAAAGCTCCTCTGCCCAGGACCACTCAATGTGCTCCGGTGAGCACAGTCCTGCACAAGTACACTGCACCTCCAGCCGGTCGTGGGCAGGCAGACAGGCTCCGCTCACACACACGGTTCGCCTACCTCATAAGAACAAGTGTGCGTACATATCACCAAGTTATAACAATAACCAGCACGCACTTTTTTTCTAACTTTAACACCGAGCGCGGTGTCCTTTATGCGGGCGCTGCGCTCAGTGTTAAAGAGAAAAAACAAAACAAAAAACAGAGCGCCGTGTCCCTGAAGTGGACGCCGCGAAAACACAAATAAATAAGCAAGAGACAGAGGCAGACTTTTGGCGCGCATGCGTACGATGTATAGCATCGCGCGCATGCAAGAGTCTAGGTCAGGCAAACTAGAGTGCGAATGCAGCCAGCCAATCAGAGGGGCAAAAAAGCATTTACAAATGTAATAGGACTCGCATTTACGCGAGTCCTATTGCATTGTAAATAAAACTGCGGTCGTCGAAGAAGGCAGGAACAGGAGTGGGTGGGGGAGGTTGTGGTTGGCAGAGAAGTGACGGACTGCGGGAGGGAACGGGGGGAGGCAGGGGAACAAAACAGTTTTAAAAGTAAAGGGGCCGATAGCTATGGAAGGAGAAAAATGACGACATGGCCGTCAGGAGGCGGGATTAAGTTGAGGAAAACGAATCAGATTGCAGCATTTAGGAATTCTGCCAATCAAAAAGATAGGCGGAAAGTGGACGGAGGTTCCCCCACTATACTGTGTACAGCATCTCTCGACGAGACAACGCATGCGCTGCCTAGGTGAGACCTAAAAAAGAAGTGGGGCGACTAACCAAGTTGGGGGGGTATGCATGTGACATAATAGTGTGTGACATTACGGCGTGTGACATTGGGTGTGGCATCACAGGCAGTGGCATCACGATCCATGACCTCTCAGGAAGTGACATCACGGGAAGGAGACCGTAGTAACTGCAGAAAGCAGTGCTGAAACTTGTCAGAGAGCTCAGTGGCCAAGGCATAGGACATGAAGCGAGCACCATTCTTGCCATATTTGAAAACCATCAGGCATGCTTGCATACGTTGTTAAGTGGATTATGAAGCCAAGGGACAAGAAGCATATACTCCAACACTCCTGATTTAGGCAGAAGACACACTTTTGTTAGCTACATATAGAACAATGTTGGCTTTTGTCAGTGTAAAACTTCCTTTACCCAAGGATTGAAAAAACGAACTCCACTGCCAGCCCACTCCAGCAGGAATACTGTTCCACGTGCAATCCATTTCCATGTAGATGTGATTCCTATACGTGCCTATGCACTTTATGTGTGAAATGCTTATCCAGCCGTACCCCCCACTTAATTTGTCTGTATCTGCACTCATTTTATGAGATTTTAGGAGATTGGGGCTAATTTTTCAACAAGAGACCATGATCCAGAGCAAGAGAGATAGACAAAAAGGGAAGAAATACGGAAAATGAGAAATAGGAAAACAATGATGAGGGCAGAAAAGTAGATAGAAAAAGAACTTGCAGTAATAAGATACAGTCGAAGCAAGTGTACAGTGGTGAAAGAACAAGGAAATGGCAACCCTATCATTAAGCAATGGGACTCTAAGAAAACATTTATGTATTTACAAATTACATACTGCCCACCCCCAAAAGTTTGTCACCTTCACATTTAGCAGCAGACAGCTCTCATGTTCTTAATGTAGTCATTACTTTATCTAAACCATCCTCACATTCACCAATGCAACAGAAGGACAGCTCAGCCTGTAAGCAGTATCCCCCGAATATCCACACAAAGAATGGACCATACATTTCACAGTGAGAGGTATCAGGTCCACATCAAACTAAGCTGCCCAGTGTCCAACTATGAGAGGGAAATGGTGATAAAGTTAACTCACAAGAAAAGGGCACATGCAATTCCAGTCCCAGCTAGCACTTTCAAGAAAATATTTGCCTTCGCATGGAAGTATTGCTAGTTTGCATAGAAAAATAACCCAAGAGTGGAGATGTAGGAAACATGAGAGACACCATAAAATAATGCCAGTAATTAGAGTCTACATTAGGTTATGCTTGCTGATAAGAATTTTGCACACCTTAGACATGTTACACTGCCAACATAGTGCACTGCAGAAGGCCTACTTGTTTATAGTAACACTGACCCGTGGGCTCTCATATTCACTATAACTTCATCCTGAAGGACCTAGCCCTATGTAGGCACTCATGATTCATCTCACACATATCCTGACTCCGAGTTACATCAGCCACCAGGCCTAAGAGCACTGTAATATATAAGCGACACTGTGTTATTACGTTATGATACAGTGCATGTAAGGTGACCAGACGTCCCAGATTTCCCCGGACAGTCCCGGTTTTTGGACAACTGTCCCGGTGTCCTGACACTTAATTTAATTTTAAATAAATGTACCGGTTTTCTGGAAAAGTGTCAGCTCATCCTACAAAACAGAACTGTAACATGTGCTCAGCGCCTCTGATGAGTGAAATAACTCAGGTAATTTATCTTTTTGATTCACGCAGCACAGGAGAAGGTCAGCTACATATGCCCAGCAGAGAGGAGGCACAGTGTGGGGGGAGAGACGCTCAGGGGGAAGGTCCTGCCATGACTAATGTTTTGTAAACGTAGCCTTGTAAATGTGTGCCTATTTATATAAATATATATATATATATATATATATATGCACACATTTACAAGGCTACATTTATTTTTGACCTCTTCCTGCTCTGCCTGAAAGAAAAAAGATAAATTACGCTAATTTCAGACTTCACACACACAATCGGGACAGGCCAGATATTCCGTGATCATTGGCACCCTTTAGTCCTACTTCTATGTCTGGCATGTCCCTGTTTTTGCTTCTCAAAATCTGGTCACCCTAAGTGCATTGCAAACTCTCCAGTATCACTGCAGTAGGTAGGGTAGAAGGGCAAAGAACAAGACCAACCATGACCAGGCAGGGTATCAACTTGGCAAACTTTAACACGGTCATATTCAATGCTCTCAAAATTCCAGAGCTGCAAAAAACAACTTTTCTTCCATTCAAGGAAAACAGGTTAACATTTAGTAATTTGGAACTGGCAAGTAAAGCTCATAGTTTCAAATGTTTGGAAATCATTTTTTGTTGTGGTGTTACAGATTTAGATACTTCTGCACAAAACTGAAATATTTCAGTAATCAAAGAGCTAGCAGGGTTATGTGAGACAGCCCTTACTCAGAGGGAAAAATGCAGAGTTGCACCATGGATGAGAGAAAAAACGAGCACATGATTACTACAAGTTGGCAAATAGGTGTGCATCAACCTGTGGTACTGACCAAATGTTAAACGATCGACTCAAGTTGATAAGTGTAATATATATAGATTGGTCTATGCACTTTCACAATCATATAGCAATAAGTGGAAACTGGTCTCTGGCTTGGCTATGTGTGGTAGGCAGATAGCTCTTTTGTGTGATTTAATTAATTATAATGCTCTTCCATGTATAAATGTTAAGAATCTTGGCCATATATAGGGTGATTATAACAATTGACTTGCACATGGCTTCTGCCTGCTACCCACGCTTCAACCTCATGGACTAAGAATTAAAGGAAAAGCATTAACCTTTGATGTAAAACAGAAGAAATAAAGAGATAACCTTCAAGTAGCTAAATTTAACAATGTCAAAGAAGATAACTTGGGATCAGTCCCGGCTTCCACACTTGACCAAACTGTTTGATCCTAGGTAAATCTCTCTCTTGTGCTTAATATAGTAGACTAGAGTGTTGCTCCATGTATAACAATCATCTGAGCCACAAATAAGGTGTGCATGGCAAATTACTCTCATGTAGCTTCTGTCTGCCACTCATGCTCTAACCTCATGCACCATGTAATTAAAGGCAAAGCATTAACCCTTGATGTAAAACAGGAGAAATAAAACAATACCCAGGTACTGGCAGAATTACACAATGTAAAAGCAGAAAACCTGGGATCAATTCAGGCTTCTCCGCTTGACCAAATTGTGTGATCTTAGACAAATATTTCTCTTGTGTTTAATCTAATAGACTATAATATTGCTCCATGTACATTAAGAATCTGGTTGTTTTGTCATAGATAGAGGGCACCTGCGTTTTTGGTCCGTGCCTCGGAGGCCATCTAGGAAAACCTAACAAACCCAGACATTTATGAAAACTAAAAACCCAGGGAAGTCCAGTGATGTGTGGCTTGTGTGGATCTCCCAACGCTTTCTTACCCAGAATCCCCTGCAGACCTCAAATTTAGCTAAAAAGTCACATTTTCCTCACATTTCTGTGTGGGAAGGTTGTGAGATCACCGCGCCGACACAAATTTCCCACCACCCAGCGTTCCCCTCAGTCTCCCAATAAAAATGATACCTCACTTGTGTGGGTGCCCAAAGCAGTGTCAGCTGAAAAAAGTATGAAAAAAACTGTCCTTTTGGACCCACTTTGGTTCCCCCTCAGTTGCTCATTTTATAAGCTTTTAGGTTCTCTGCTTTGGGCACCCACACAAGTGAGGAATCATTTTTTTCTGGAGACGGAGGGAAACACTGGGTGGTGGGAAATTTGTGCCAACACTGTGGTCGGACAAATTTTCCACACAGAAATGTGAGTAAAGTGTGAATTGTTAGCTAAATTTGAGGTTTGCAGGGGATTCTGGGTAACAAATCGCTGGAGGATCCACGCAAGCCACACCACCAGCCAAGCACCATCCACGCACACCACCAGCCAAGCGCTATCCACGCACACCACCAGCCAAGCACCATCTAAGCACATTGCCAGTCAAGCGACAGTCCATGCACATCGCTAGCCAAGTAACAGTCCACTCACATTGCCAGACATGTGCCATCCATGCAGACCGCTAGTCAAACCGACAGACCACGCACACTGCCAGCCAAGCACTAGTCCACATACACTGCCAGCCTAGCACAAGCCCAAACACACCGCCAGCTAAATGCACGTTCACACACAGCCAGCCAAACACCAGTAAATACAAACCATCAGCAGAACTCCAGTTCACACACACACACAAAAACTTTCGCTAGTGTCTTGTGGTTTTCTGCCCCCTTGGAAGCAGATGTGCCTAAAAATATTGCTGAGGGGGGCAGAAGCAGCCAAAATGTGTTCTCAAAAAATGGGGAGCAACACTTGCCTAAGGGGCCGCTCCCTGACATGCCCATAAATATATCTCTGGTGCCTAGTGGGCTTTCTGACCCCCGGGGGGCAGAAAGACTGTCCCTTTTGTGTTGGGGGGGGGGGGGTATTGGCATGCCCATTGTGGCAGCCCCCACCCCTCTTTTAAAAAAAAAAAACAATTATCCCTGGTGCCTAGAAAGAAAGACTTTCCCTTTTGGTTTGGGGGATGGTGGCATAAGCTTGCCCATTGTGGCAGCCCCCACCCCTCTTTTAAAAAAAACAATTATCCCTGGTGTCTAGTGGGTTTTCTGCCCCTGTGGGCATATTGGGGGCTATTGCCCCCCCCATCTGCACCCAAGGGGGGCAGAAATACTGTGCCAAATTTTGAGAGGGGTGGGGGCATTAGAGTGCCCATTTAGGGCAGCTCCCACCCCTAAGTACTAAAAGAAAATAATCCCTGGTGTCTAGTGGGCTTTCTGCCCCGCCAAGGGTCAGATCGGGGGTAATAATCCCCATCCGCCTCCCGGGGGGCAGAAAGACTATCCCTTATGTGTTGGGTGGAGGGGGCATTGTTATGCCCATTGTTGGCAGCCCCCACCCCTCTTTCATAAAAAAAAACAACCATTCCTGGTGCCTAGTGGGCTTTTTGTCCTCCGGGGGAGGGCAGATCGAACTATTGCCCCCATCTGCACCCCAGGAGGGGACAAAAAGATTATGGCAAAGTTTTGGGATGGTTGGGGGCATTATAGTGCCCATTTAGGGCACCCCCATCCCTAAGTATTTAAAAAAAGAATCCCTGGTATCTAGTGTGCTTTCTGCCCCTCCAGGGGGCAGATTGGGGGCTACTGACCCCATCTGCTTTCCAGGGGGGGCAGAAAGACTGAATATGCCTATTTAAATATGGGGACCAAAGACTCTTGCCCAAGGGGCCTCACCCCCCTCCCTGGTGTCTAGTGGTGGATCCCCAATCACGGATCCACTAGGGAAGGGTACCATTGGAAAGGGGAGATTCTCCCCTTTCCAACAATACCTTTCCCGTGTCTTTTGGTGCTTGGGGCTGAGACAGCCCAACGAGCATGAAAGCAGTGAAACTGAAATGAGCCGTTCAGGTAATTTCAGTTTCACTTTCATTGTAATTACGTCAGCACGCCATGCGCGAGATCATTATTACACTGGAAAAGAAATTGCCCCCGCGGCAAAAAAAAGGAAATCCCTCTGCTGTTTTCAGCAGAGAGATTAGTCGGTGGTGTCCCTTGGACGTAACAGTTACGTCCATGGCACTGGAGCGCCACAGCCATGGACGTAACCATTACATCCATGGCACCAAATAGGTTAAGGGTGCACTTTCCCTGTTTACGCGATGGGACACCTTTGAAGAGGTGCACCATGCTCAAACAGGGAAAGTGCACCCTATTATGGGGAATGATCGCAGTGCATTGAAGTGAAATAGGAGTGGCTACTTCAAAGCCCGCACTTTCAATAGGAGAGAAAGATCCCCTTGCAGGTGGGTGCAGTGAGCCCAGGCTAGTCCATCAACAGAACCAAACTCCAAAGCCTAGATCTGCTAATGGTTGTGTGGCCACCCATGCGTGCTGCCCAATTTTGTACCGCCCACATACTTACTAATAAGTAAGTTGACTCAGTGCCTTTTGTTTTTTTGTGCCACATGAGCATCTGCATTAAATGGTAGTAAATAACACCATTAGTATTTATAGATGGTAGTACTTAGTAGATAGATAGACGTCTAAGTGCCACTGGTTGGTCGAGGGTGCTGTAGCAAGGCAATAAAAAAAGTTTACAAAAAAAACAGTACATTTAAAATATTTCAAAGAGTATTAGGAAGTCTTTTAAAGTACTTAAAATTCATAGACTAAAATGCAATTTACATGGTATGGCTAATTAAGAACCAACACTCTTCAGTAAGATGGATTGTTTTGCATGTAGAAGTAGCTATTTCATTTCATTATTCCTTTTTTGCCGTTTAGATTGTTTGACAAGGATACAGCAAAATATAGCCATTCATTTACGGGGACAATGTGCCCCTCTCAAATGTGTGATGAGTTTCAGAGACTTCAAGTCCTCAATAATATAATTGTAATGAGGACCTGTAGGCTGGTTGTTGGTGTGTTCATCAGCACTGCAGTTCCAGTCACAGATTCAGGCATGCTCTATGTGCATGTGGTGCACCCCAGCTAAAGGAATTACATCGGTATAATGATTTGGACTCATGAGGTCATCGGGCTCCAATCTCTTAACCAGTGTCATCCATAACAGTGGCATGTGGGATTAGTAATGTCTAGAAAACATGCAGCAATCTATCTTCTCATCCTCATACCCTTCATGTACTAACCTGGCATTTTGCTTCCTGACAGATCTGTGAACCCCCTACTTCATCTTTCACCTTTTTATTTGCCAGGCAGCCTCATCTTTGAGAGTCCTGTGAGGAGCATGTGGCATGGGTGGAACCAACTCAATAAATCCTACACATAGTGGGCACCCTGAACTTCCTTCAGCACCTTCTCCAGGCAGGAGAGTGAAAGCAAAATGAATTGCTCGTAGACAAGAAGAGATAGTGTAAGGAAATTACCATTTGCAATCTAATTACTCCCCCTACCCTAAACTCAACCTCAAAGCTGAAAATGGACAATTAAGGGAAGAAATAGAACATACCAGAACCAGTACCTGCAAACTTAATTCATGAAGGTGAAGGTGAAGTCAATTACTCACAGTAGTCATCACAGTCCTCGCCAGCTTCAGGTCAGCAAAACCAACAAACCATAATGACAAACAATATATATAGAGAGCAGGCGCGGTCCGTGGGGGGCGGTGGGGCCGTGTAAGAGGGGATTCCGAGGGATGATGCCGAGGGAAAATTAAATAATTAATTTTCCCTCGGCATCGCCCCTCGGAATCTCCCCTTACACCGCCCCACCGCTGTTACCTGCATGGACTGCGGCTGATAGAGAGGTTTCTTTAAACAGCAGTCTACACATCCTGAAATAGAACCTCAGCAGCTGGGGATCAGAAAGTCACCATTCACACACAAATTGACCCTCAACCAAAGGAAAGAGAGCCATACTATCCTCAGCCTAATACCTAGAAATGAGAGGCCTAGCCCACCTACTGAGAGTTACATTGCCTTGCTTAAGCCCATGGTGGGCAGCCAAAATTAATGAAGTAATTAGCCAGAAACTCCTCTCTTTGAGACAAATATTTTAGGACTACCTGGTGAACATTCAAACCATCACCTTGAGACAATCAACAGGTACCGTGCCTTCAGGCAGAACCACTTTCTTGTCCAAGTGCAAACATGACAGAAATTAGGGAGGAAAAAGGGCTTGGTATCAACACCAAGGAATTCTACAGCATACAAATAAATGGGACAACCATGCCAGAGAGTTCAAATCACCCAACTGATACAGAGATGTAACTGCCAATAAGAAGTCTACCTTGTGTGTATGCAGGTTCGAAGGGTACTCCTCTTTGGCTAGTAATGGGGGACTCCAATGGAAGAATTGAGGACGGAATTAACAGTTTCCAAGGAGTAATCCCTTCAACAACCTCAAAGCTTAAGTTTCAATACATAAAAATAAACTGAAACTCAGGGAGCCAATCCCAGGAATTATGAAAAGCCAGGGCAGCAGCTCATTGTGCCTCCAATGTAGCCACATCATTCTGAAAAGGAATACAGATGACACTCAGGGCAAGGAATATTTTATGGCATCATTCCTGGGGGCCAGGAACTTTGGCACCAGTAGAAGCAATGAGACACCACCTTATTCTCCCTGGAAAACGGGACTAGAGTGCTGACCCTTTTGCAGGGCAGCAGAGTTGAAACCCGTTTCATATTTATACATCTTTGGATACAGTACTGTCCATATAAACAACACATGTGCTTAAGAGATGAGAGAAAAACATGGATAGGCTTTGTTGTATGGCTTCTAGTTCTTGCCAGTCGAGGTCTACCAAACTCCATCCTCCTGAGCCTCCAGATAATCGAAAGTGGCATTCCATCTGGTCAAGCTGGTGTGGGTCACCACAGTACAATAGTCCTAAGAATGAAGATGCTCTTCCACACATTGTGGGTATCCTGCTGCCATTGCAGCTGGTGGTGAAGGCACTCAGCAACATGAAGTAAAAACCAATATCCAAAGATACATACCTCTGGCTAAGGACATAAGACATCAGAGGCATCATGTTATGCTATACTACTGAGCGCAAAAACATAGAAGCCATGTGGCCAAGAGCCTGAAGCCTGGTACAAATAGGTGGAGAGTGGGAAATGGAGCAGACACCCTAAGGAGGACAGAAGAAGCTGCATAGGCCATTCAAGGAGGATCAGCTCGCCAGCAGAAATCAAGAACAGCGTTCTAATTCATTTTTGGAGAGTGAAATTACTTCTACAGATTCACTTAAACACTGTGTTGCCTCAGAAACTTGCTGACACTTTGAATAGCCAAAATAACAAAACAACAGAGGAGGACTGGATTTGCCAGTTGTCCAGGTAAAGAAACTCTTTTCAGACCATTTCTTTGCAGAGGCTCCTTCATAGGAGCCAACTACTTTATTAACACTTTGGAGCAGCTTTCATCCCAAAAAGCAGAATTATAATGTGAAAATGCTGACCGTACAAAGCACAGATGTTTTCATTGTCTTGCCGCAATCAAAACATTGAGCTAAGCGTTCTAGAGTGCGGACAACATAATGAAGTCCCCTCACTCTATTGGCAGAATCACCTGTTAAAGAGTCAGCACCTGATATGGAAAACGAGGAATCTATCTGTCCATGTCCCTCAAATCTATAACTAATGTAAACCCACCAGTAACCTTAGGCACCATTAAGATGATTAAATAAAACCCAGACTCCCCTTCCATGAAGGAAGAACTTAGGCAGTAGCTCACTTGAATAAGAAATCTACAACTCTAACTGCTATAGTCGCCCAGCAAACTAGATTATGATACCAGAACATCATTCTCAATCAAAAAATTAAGGAAATAATCTTGAATTCAACCAGTAACCCATTCTTCACAACGTGAAAGAGCAATTGATACATTACAGAATTCAGCCAAGCCTACCTTAGCAGAAATGGGAATGGATCGATCCTCCAGTCAGAATTTGGTAGACTATTTTCTGGTCAAAGGAGGTAAATGAACCTTCCTCCTCCCTGTACAAAGTCTGTACCTAGACTTGAAGGACCAAGAACAATTTCAAAACTCAGACCAGAATGGTGTTCCTGGTCCCTATATTTAGAAACATCAGTCTTGGATTAACTCTGGAAATTATAGGCATATTTGCAGTTCACAAATGCAGTCTTTGTCTTCTCTCCCAGGTCACAAACAAAAAGCGTGTAATCTACAAATGATAAATGTAGCAGTAAATTCTTTTTTAGTGTCACCCTTCTTCCACTCTTGGACCTCCACATTTTAACGAGACACATTAAAGGCAGCAGCCCTAAAAGAATCAAATGTCACAATGTGCAGGTTCTTGACTTAATTTTCCATATCAAAAACATCTTTGGACAGACTGCCTCCTACTGAATTAGTTCACACCACACCAAAATGACCTTCTTGATTGTGGGCCTTATTTAGGGTTTGACAAATGGAGTAGTGTATGTTTGGATGGCAGAAGACATTAGGACTGCCATCCCAACTGTACTCTGTCTGCCAAATTTAAAGTTGGCTGCCAGCCTAACGGTAATCTCTGTACATTCAAAAGAATTGCTGTGACAGAAGTTCCTTTCAATTCCACTAAAAGCTTGGTGGACCACTGCCATTGGTTTTGATGGCCGTCCACCAAACGTTTCACTTTTTTTTGTTTTCAGAAACACAACAAACTCTCAAAGTGGGAGTTTGTTTCTGAAAGACAAAATTCTAATGAACCAGGCATCCTGGTAAGTTTCTTCTTGTTCCTCACCACCAGGCGAAAGGGCAGGCGGTGTAATGTCCTTCCTCCAGCAACCCCAGCCGTCGAGGAAGTATTGTGTCAACGGAGTCAACAAGGGCTCTGTCAATGAAATACTTATGGTCCACCCATGTCTAAATGAGGCAGGCAAACTATATATTTGTTGTGCAAGGAACTATGTTGCATTTGTGATGGAGTACCCTGTCCAACAAATTCTAAATCGGGCCCTTAGTAACTTATGCAGTATAGACCTAGCCCTCAAGGAAAAAGTAAAGTCTCAATGGGCTTACTAGAATGCCACAGCCACCCTATGGTCAACTGATCCCTAGCAGAAATGTCATCTGCTTACATTGCCATGATGGTGGGTAGCGCAGTGTCTATAGGAGCAAAGTTGAACAACCACAATTATACATCGATAATAAGCTATAATTTGGGCAAAATTTGAAAGAGAGAGTTTTTCAAGCTCGTCCTATTCTGTGAAAAAGACAAACATTGACATGAAACTGACAGGGAGAGGGTGAATCATGTTTGACAAACATGCCTTCATTCACCACCAGGGTTCCAGCATAGGAAGTAGACCAGCATCGTCCCTGACATGAGACAACACAAGACTGACACGGTCCTTAGACATAAACCATGATTGCAGTTGAGACTCCTTCTCGGGTGCAAATAATGAGTAGAAATGTGTGAAATTCACATATATCACAAATTCGTTTTGTGAATCTTTTCATGCGCAAAGTGCGCCTCTTTATCCTCAACTGCTATAGCGCATATGGGAAAAATTATCCATTTTACCTTGTTTGCAACAAATGACACATTTTGGTGATATGTGGCTTTTACATGAACAGAAAGGAGCAAGGTCATCTAGTACGGACCATGAAACTTCTTTTCATCCTGCCAGTATATTTTAAAAAGTGCCATTCAAGGTTAGAGGAAGCAGCAAGACAGGTAGCTATCAAAACTTTAATCTTCCACTATTTTTCTTAATTCTTCCTATATAAAGAAAGCAACTGTTTTCCTTACATCAGTGTGAGGCAGAAGGTTTAGCCGAAGTTCCAGTCTGTGAAAGGAGCACTAAAAAAGGCCATTCATTATAACTAAGTGTGAAGGGACCACAAGACGTTCTATTCATTAAAACTAGTTCCAGCGTAAATCTTGCCCCAGTGGACTCATTACCTCTCAGCTGTAGCACTAAATCCTGAATTATGGATGTCATTCTCTGTGGTTGTGAATTTAGCCCCAGGATCCAAATCAGTGGCAGTCAAAAAGTCCTTGAAGAAAACTATTTGAGAGGGCATCCACTTAGGAGAAGATCCACATAATACCCATTTAATGACCAAAGAAGTAAAAATGAACAAAGATTTTTTCTTTTTCAAGAAATGGAAAAAATGTAGACCTACAAATTCTATAGAGATTGAGACAGGTGTAACTTTTCAGAACTTAAATCAAAATTGCTTCCATTTTGAGTGCCATTGCATTAAGTAAAATCCCATTTCCTTTGTCTGATTTCTCTAATATTAATCAGGCAGAATAATTTCAGGATACATTCGTATGGCTCGAAATGCATTTTTCAGAGTAAAGGAAATTGGCGATCAATGTATTAAAATTTTACCAAGTTACTCACCTTATTAATCCTGATCTGACTTTTATAGCAAGGGCTTGGTGATTTCCTATCTAGAAAAGTTGCAGTTCTTGTATGGAGTTTTACTTCTAGCTTGCGGAGTTCCAGAGGGATAAATTAATAGAACATTTTTCAGTGGGGGAAATGAGGCAGATGATTTCTGCACTGTCCCTTCCTAGAGAAGGTTCCGGGTGAGTATGAAATGTGGAGTACTATTGACTCCATTTTTGTGCCTCATTCCAGAATAACAACTTCTCAGCGTAAGCAACAATTACAGATGAAAGGAAACAAGGAGACATCAATCGTTTAAGAAAAATGTATAGAGCGGTCTATATTTAGAAAATAATGAATACAGTTGAAGTATCAGCACTATTTACATTGTAAGAGGATGTAACCCAAACATTCGTGTGCACATCAGTGATCGTGCAGAAAGTGAACGGAGCAAGTGACACGTGAAAATGTGTAAGAAACAGCGAAAAATGGCGCAAGAAGTATGATTCAATAAATGGTTAAAAAACCTCAAAATTATTAAGAAAACAAAAAATTGGCAACAAGTTAGAGAACCAATAAACGCCAAAAATTGCGCTGAGTGGCTGACGGCATTTCAACCTGTATATAGTTCAGGTCATCGTCAGAACTGGGTTACAAAAAAGTCTGTTGGTGCTGTACAAGGAGAGAGTGAAAAAAGGGATAGAATAAGAATAGTGTGAATCACAGGGCGAGTCAATCAAATTAACGGAAAAATAATTGGGAAGATAAGGTACCTGCTTTGGAGTAAAGTAATAGTCCATGAAAATGGTACATCAAGGGTTGCACCCAAGGTATGGTGTGCAAGAAAATCCAAGAGGAATAGGCCCTTTAGGGGTGCTCTCCCGGTCTGGAGTGCACTGAGGAGAATCTGTAAGGTAACAAGAGGGAAGAGTAAAAAGGGCATGCTAACCCAACTGTTTAACAAAAAGGTCTGCACTGGGCAAAAGCTAATATGGAGTCAACTCAATTAATGAGTCGAGTCCTAGATGTCATCGAATTGAAGAATTCAATTATAGCCAGCTGGATAGGTGAAAAAAATGTGCTGATCTGAATACAACATGTATCGAAGCACAGAGCCGTAATGCGGACGATGAGAGAAGGAATAAATCACTGTAGCCAGACCAGCAAATAGTTGGAGGATGTCTTGACAATGGTACTAATGTCTCATGGGTCTAGGGAAGGGGCAACAAGACATGGACTGAATTAAAATCGGGTACACAGGTGGGATCGCTTACCTTGTGCAGACCATACAAAGAGGGCATCAAGGCGAAAGTGTCCGGGTTAAGATAATTAATTACACCAAAGGGAGGTAGTAGCTGTGGGAAGGCAGAGGAATTGCAATCAAGCAAAGGTTCCGGGATGTGGCATTGGTACTTAGATAAAGTAAATAATGGAGGAACTAAGGAAGGTTGCTTACCATGTTTAAACCTAGGGGAACAGGCGTCAGGGTAAAGGCGTACGGAAACTGATAATTAAATTATCCTGAGGTAGGTGACTGAGAAGGGAAAAAATTAAATTAACCAAAGGCCTGGACAAACATAGAGAGGTTTTGGAAAGGCATATGTGTATGCTCACCTCTATGGTAAATCCAGCGTGCATCTGGAATCAGTGAAGGCCTGCCAATGAATGGGAGCACTGAAAAGAAGACCAAAGCAATAATAGGCTTAAGAACATGAAGTTAAGAATAGGCAGATATTATTTTACATGCTAAATAGCTCTATAATCACATTGAGGCACATTACATCGTAGTCAACAAATTATAATAAACATGACAATGTTGGTCTAAACAGAAACACTCATGTGTACAGAAAAGACAGGTATTGTTGCATAATTGCAAATTTGGTGTGGCAAAAACAAGGTATTGACAAATTGTGAGGTTTTATGGTCATCATATGTATTAGTAGAATATACAGACAAATAAATATACAAACATATGAATCAAGGAACAATATGAAGCAGTAAAGTGGAAGAGACAATTGGGCCATTTAAGGCTCATCATTCATTATGTGAGTGGATTAACAAGGGACAGATCGTCACTGCAAAAAAGATACCAGATAGGTGTCGGTATTAGTCGAAAATGTTAACACCTCTAGATATGGATAGTGTTATTCCATTCATCCAGGGTGTTTAATCCGTGATTGACTGAGTCACAGTGTGTTATCCACCTACATTCACATCTATTCAGGAGTTGTTGTAGGCCTCCTCCGCGTTGGGTCAGGGTAGGCTGATCAATTACTTGCCACATCATGTCCGTTTTGGAGTGGTTTTTCTCAATGTAGTGTGAAACGAGGAGGGCATTTTCTACTCTGCATCTGATGCGACTCTTGTGTTGTATAATACGTTGTTTCACCATCTTTGAGGTTTGACCTATGTATAATAAGTCACACGGGCAAAGTACAGCATAAATCACATTCATTGTGCAGCAGTTAGTGAACTGCTTCAATTGGTATGTGTGGTCCCTCACTTTAAATTCCTTCGTATTAAATGTTAGTGGGCAAACCACACAGTTCTGGCATCTGAAGTGTCTGGGTACCGGGGGAAGACCCCATGCAGAGGTGATAGATTCAGTATTGTTAGTTTTATTAGGCCATGTGATTGCATGTACCAAACGGTTTGCCAAATTGTTGCCCCTTTTGAAAGAAAAGAGGGGAGGTTATTGAAAAGAGATGTGTGTACGTGAGATGTTCCAATTTTTCATGATGATTTTGTAAACTTTATTGCTTGAGGGACTAAAGGTTGACACAAATGGGATGCGTGTATTTTCTAATTTCTGTCTGGGTGTGGAAAGAATATCGCTGTGGCAGTACCAAGCGTGTTTGCATGCCCCAGAAATCAGGCGCTGTGGGTAGCCACGTTGACTGATTTTTTCAGATAGTATTGCTGCCTCCCGGAAATAATCTGTTTTCCATTTGCACTATCTCTGAATGCAGAGAAACTGTCTATATGGGGGACCATCGTGAAGACCGCGCGAATGGTAGCTGGAGTATAGTAAAAGTGTGTTTCATGCTATGGGTGTTCGGAATAGTGAGGTACTGATCTTGCCATCCTCAATATGAAGAGTAAGATCCAAAAAAGATAGCTAATTTTTCTTAGAGTCTGAGGTGACTTCAAGAAGCAGTTGGTAATTATTAAGCCATTCCTTAAAGGTATCCAGGTTGTCATTTGTTCCCTGCCAAAGAAGGAGAATGTTGCCAATATATCTCTGCCAGAACCCTATCAGGTTAAAAAAGGGTTGAGTACCGTAAGAATATGAGTCTTTTCTGGATTGTGTACATACAGGATGGCAAAGTTTGGTGGAAAACATGACCCCATGGAAACACCTTTAACCTGAAGATAAAAGGTGTCTTTGTATGAGAAATAGTTATTGCTGAGAACAAACTTAAGTAGGTCAATCACAAATTTAGTGGGGATTCAAGTGGGGTTTAGGTCGGGCATTCAGACGTTTTTGAATAATCAGTAAGCCATCTTCATGTGGAATGTTTGTGTATAAGGACTCAATGTCCAAGCCTACCATCAAGTCAGTGTTGAATGTTAAAAGGTATATCCTTTATTAGAATAATAAGATTGGTACTGTCTTATATGAATATGTCTGTAGAGGGAACAAATTCCTTGATGATAGAATCTATGTATTTACCCAGTGGCTCTAGAATGGAGCCACAGCCCAAGACTATAGGTCGGCCCGGGTGATTGATGGCATCCTTGTGTATTTTGGGTTATACATAGATGACTGGAGTCCGAGGGTGTGGGTTATTGAGGAAAGAATGTTCTTTTTCCGTTATTATGTTATGACATCTGGCCAAGTTTGTGATCATTTGTATTTGGGTACGAATGTTGGGTAATGGATCAGGGGGTAGAATGCGATAATGGGCATTATTTGATAGTTGCCTCCTTATTTCTATGTCATATTTGTCTATATCCATGATTACAATCCCACCCCCTTTATCAGCTGGGTTCAACACAGTGCTAGAGTTCTTCTTGAGATTCTCTGAACGAGTAAGATTGTAGGGAACAAATTCGAATTGGTGTTTCATTTCCATGATTTCATGTAGAACTAGTCTCTCAAAAGGTCAGCACGTCCGGGGGCATTGTGGCAGCTTGTGGGAAAAACGTAGAAGGAGGATGGAAAGGAGATTGGAGTAAGTAGTCCCTGGGCAGTCTATCAGGACAAAAATTGTTTTAATCTAATTCGTCTAAAGAACCGAAGTAGGTCTTACTGAAGGTCAAAAAAATTCATTTGGTCAGTAGGGATGAACGATAAACACTTGCTCAAGAGAGAAATTTCCTGAGTAGACAAAATATGTCTAGATAGATTGAAAATGGGAATCATTTCAGTATTAGGTTCTGGTGTAGTATTGAGTGCAGTTATTGGGGAGGTCAGCATTGGTAAAACTTGCATCGGGTCATGCTTTCCCCCGAGTATTGGTACTGATAATTAGGTCTGGTTCTGCCTCTGCTGCGTCCGCGATTCCCTCCTAAAAAACAGGTGAGAAGGAGTGGTGGTGGTGGTCTACTCTGATTCCTATCTGAGCTCGATCTCTCTCCTAGGTCAGAGTCCTCAACAGATGTGTTGGAGGATTCTGAAATCTTATTGCTTGATTATTCCTATATCTACCCCAATTCCGTGTTCTTGGTGGTTGATACGGTGTAGTGAAGAATTGTTCTCGTAGATAGGGATAAGTCTTTTCTTTGTCGTTGTTCTTAATGTCTTTTTGTATTTTATTAATGTTTTTGTTCTGAATTAGTAAAATAGAGTATTGAAGGTGGCAAATCACAACCACCAAGAGCACGAAATTGGGGTAGATATAGGAATAATCAAATGATACATTTTCAGATTCCTCCAACACATCTGTTGAGGACTATGACCCAGGAGAGGGATCGAGCTCAGACAGAATTCAGAGTAGACCACCGCCACCACTCCTTCCCACCCATTTTTTAGGAGGGAATCGCGGACGCGGCAGAGGCAGAACCAGACCCAATTATCAGTAACATTACTCTGGAAAAAGGCAGACCCGATGCAAGTTTTACCAATGCTGACCTCCCCGATAACTGCACTCAATACTACACTAGAACCTAGTACTCAAATTATTCCCATTTTCAATCTATCTAGACATATTTTGTCTACTCAGGAAATTTTTCTCTTGAGCAAGGGTTTATCATTCCACCTTACTGACTGAAGCAATTTTATTGACCTTCAGGAAGACCTACTTCGGTTCTTAAGATTCATTAGTTCAAAACTATTTCTTTCTGAGAGACTGCTTAGGAACTACTTGCTCCAATCTCCTTTCCATCCTCCTTCTACATTACTCCCACCAGTCGCCACAATGCCCCCGGAAATGCTGACCTTTGAGAGGCTAGTTCTACATGAAATCATGGAAATCAAACACCAAATCAAATTTGTTCCCTACAATCTTACTCTTGCAGAGAAACAGGCACCAAATAATCTCAAGGTGAACTCTAGCATTGTGTTAAAATAAACCGATAAAGATTGTGGGATTGTAATCATGGATATAGACAAATATGACATGGAAATAAGGAGGCAACTATAGAATAATGCCCATTATCGCATTCTATCCTCTGATCTATTACCTAACATTCGTACCCAAATACAAATGATCACAAACGAGGCCAGGCGTAGGAACATAACGGAAAAAGAAAATTTGTTCCTCAATAACCCCCACCCTCGGACTTCAGTAATCTATGTTTTACCCAAAATACACAAGGATGCCATCAACCCCCCTGGCCGACCTTTAGTCTCGGGCTGTGACTCCATTCTAGAGCCACTGGGTAAATACATAGATGCTATCATCAAGGAATTTGTTTCCTCTATCGACACATTCATATGAGACAGTACCAATCTCGTGAATCTAATAAAGGATATACCTTTTAACATCGACACTGACTTGATTGTAGGCTTGGACATTGAGTCCTTATACACAAACATGGCTTACTGATTATACAAAACCTCTGAATGCCCGACCTAAACCCCACTCGAATCCCCACTAAATTTGTGATTGACTTACTTAAGATTGCTCTCAGCAATAACTATTTCTTATACAAAGACACCTTTTATCTGCAGGTTAAAGGTGTTTCCATGGGGGCATGTTTTGCACCCAACTTTGCCATCCTGTATGCACACAATCTAGAAATGACTCGTATTCTTACACCACTCAACCATTTTTTAACCTAATAGGGTTCTGACGGATATATACTGACAACATTCTCCTTCTTTGGCAGGGAACTAAAAAACTTGGCTACCTTTAAGTAATGGGTTAATAATTGCCATCCCCATCTTAAATTTACCTCGGACTCTAAGAAAAATGATCTACCTTTTTTGGATCTTACTCTTCATGCTGAGAATGGCAAGATCGGTAGCTCACTATTCCGAAAACCCACGGAACAAAGCACACTTTTACTATACTCCAGCTACCATCCGCACGGTCTTTGCGATGGTCTCACATATATACAGTTTGTCCGCTTTCGGAGAAACTGCAAATGGAAAAAATATTATTTCAGGGAGGCAGCAATAATATCTGCAAAACTCAGTCAATGTGGCTACCCACGCAACCTGATTTCTCAGGCATGCAAACGCACTTGGTACTGCCACAGAGATAATCTTTTGACACCTAGACAGAAACAAGAAAATACACGTATCCCATTTGTCTCAACTTTTAGTCCCTCAAGCAATAAAGTTAATAAAATCATCAAGAAAAAATTGGAACATCTCACGTACACACATCTCTTTTCAACAACCTCCCCTCTTTTCTTTCAAAAGGGGCAAATATTTGGCAGACCATTTAGTACATGCAAACACATGGCCTAATAAGACTAACAATACTGATTCTATCACCTCAGCGTAGGGTCTTCCCCCGGTACTCGGACACCTCAGATGCCAGAACTGTGTTGTTTGCCCACTAACATTTAATACGAAGAAATTTAAAGTGAGGGACCACACATACCAATTGAAGCAGTTCATAAATTGCAGCACAATGAATGTGATTTACGCTATACATTGCCCATGTGACATATTATACATTGGTCAAACCACACAGATGGTGAAACAATGCATTATACAACAGAAGAGTTGCATCAGATGCACAGTAGAAAATACCCTACACGTTTCACACCACATTGAGAAAAACCACTCTAAAACGGACATGGCGTTGCAAGTAATTGATTAGCCTTCCCTGCCCCAACGCGGAGGAGACCGACAACAACTCCTAAATAGATATGAATGTAGGTGGATAACATGCTGTGACTCAGTCAATGACAGATTAAACACCCTGGATGAATGGAATAACACCAGCCATATCTAGAGGTGTTAACCTTTTTGACTAATACCAACACCTATCTGGTATCTTTTTGCTGTGACTTTCTGTCCCTTGTTAATCCACTCACATAGTGGTACATATACTGAATGAGGAGCCTTCGATGGCCCGATTGTCTCTTCCACTTTACCGCTGCATATTGTTCCTTGATTCATGTTTGTATATTTATTTGTATATTCTACTCATACATATGATGACCATATAACCTCACAATTTGTTCATACCTTCTTTTTGCCACACCAAATTTGTAATTTTGCGTCAATACCTGTCTTTTCTGTACATGAGTGTCTCTGTTTATGCCAACGTTGTCATGTTTATTATAATTTGTTGACCTCGATGTAAAACACCCCAATGTCATTGCAGAGATATTTAGCATGTAAAATAATATCTGCCTATTCTTTACTTCACATTCTCAGGCTGACTATTGCTTTGTCCTTCTTTTCACCCTGGGTTATTCCTTCGGGGTACTATTTATTATCCTTTTTCCTAATTCACTTTCCACTCCAGTGTTTCACCAGGTGTGTTTTTTTAAAAGAAAACCTATTTGACCTCCCCCTAACCCTAGTGGGACTTGAACGTACTTCAACGCAGCCCTGAAAGCAATCAGGAGGGTGCTCCAATTCTTTGGCAGGCCCTTGCTGAGTCCAGACGCACGCTGGATTTACCATAGAGGTGAGCATAGACATATGCCTTTCCAATACCGCTCTATGTTTCTCCGGCCTTTAGTTAATTATTTTTTTCCCTTCTCAGTCACCTCCCTAAGGATAATTTAATTATTGGTTTCTGGGTGCCCTCACCTTCACACCGGTTCTCCTTGGTTTAAACACGGTAAGCAACCTTCCTTGGTTCCTCCATTGTTTACTTTATCTAAGTTCCGATGCCACATCCTGGGACCTTTGCTTGATTGCAATTCATCTGCCTTCCCAGAGCTACTACCTCCTTTTGGACTAATTAATTAACTCGACCCGGATGCTTTCACCTTGACGCCGGCTTCGCTTGGTCTGCACTTGGTGAGCGATCCCCCTGCTTACCTGATTTTTATTCAGTCCATGTGTTGTTGCCCATTGTGAGAGGCAGGCTGTACACTAATGTAAGTGGGCACCCTTGCACCAGTCCAGACAACCCTTATGGTGATTTAGGAGGTCTGAGACAACCTTAGAAAGCTATCCAAGTGGTAGCTATGGAGAGCAGCCTTCAGGCTTAGTCTTGAAGGAGTGTAAAGCAGCTTGTTTTACCTGAATGCAATCTTATAGTATAGATTAAATGAAAATGAACCACACAAGTTATTTATAAAAATATGTATTTATTAGATAATACTCTCTAGTACATTCCAGTATCTCCCACACGGAGATATACACAAAGCACACAATGCTATAGCAAAGTAATCACAGTAAATAGCACTAATACACAGTGGGCCCCAGGGGGGGACCAAACCATTATACTAAGAAAGTGGTATAAGAACCACGACTCGAGTCAGGACCATGTCAAGAGGACGTAGAATTGCTGGGACCCCAAGGAATCACCCAAGGTGAGTAGATATGGACCCCACATAGAGCGTGTGCAGTGTGTGAACACGACTGCATGCTCCGTACAAGTCTATGTGCAAGTCGTGGTTGGATTTTTAAAGATTAAGGACCCTTCCCAGTGGACCCTGAAGAAACCCCGTGGAAGACAGAAGGTTGGAGAGCCACCCCACCTGTGGAAACCGTGGTACCCAAGTTACCTATCCCAGGGAAGCCGGGTGCATAGGTGTGAAGTGGCGTCAGAAACCACCGTCGAACCCAATGGAGGACTTCAGGAAAGTGCCGCTGCTGGGAGAGGAGAAAGTCTCCGTGGGAATCCAAACATGGATTCTTGATGAAGAGTACCTGAAAGCAGAGGGGACAGAATCTGGGTCACTTGAGAGTGACCAGGGGCTCGGTAGACGAATGCCCACCGATGTCGGATGCTTCAGGATAGATGTCAATGACCTTGACTCTGCAGCTGTGGGGACCAGGCAATGCTGAGGACAACCAGGAGCCAGATACGAGCTGTCCCACAAAGGATGTTGAGTGCTGGGGGTCTGTGTCCGTCGGGAGCACCAACAAGCTTTGGCAAAAGCAACCCATGCAGGGAGTCAAGAAGTTGCAGGAAGAGGACCAGCAAGGTCCAGGAGACTCACCACAAGCAGCAGAGTCAGGGCAAGCCCAGAGCAATCAGGGGAGCCCAAAGAAGATGTAGTTGACCCTCCACAGGACCCACAGGTCAAAGACACTGGAGTCACAGGAGGACCTCGGGCAGCTTTACAAAACAACAGGCCACAGAGCACACGGTGCAATGTGGTTGAAGATCTTTGCAGAAAAAGTTGCCAGAGTTTGGGGCTACTTGGATCCCAATGCACTTGCTGCAGAATTACCAACAAGCATTTGCACTTGCAAAAGTATGTGGTGCACAGGGGTTCAGGTATTGCAGCCCCCACGAGGGATTCTGGCCTCAAACTGAGTGAGAGGGCAGCTTGGGCCATGAGGGATAAAGAAACCCACCTCCTGTATTGTTGAACCCTTTGGAGTCCGTAGGAGCTTTGGATCAGCAGACCGGTCAGCAGTGTTGCGGTGCCTGCCAATGCAGGGGAGTGACTCCTTCACTCCAAGGGAGATTATCTTCAGGTGTCTTGGATGCACCACAGGTCCTGCACAGATTCTGTATGGTGCACAGGCACAGACGAGGCAGCAGACTGAGAGGGAGACGAAGTCAGGCCCAAACGAAGTCCAGCGAAGTCCAGAGTGCCCAGATGGTAGAAGTGCAGTGGTTTCAGTTCTGAATCTTGTCCAAGACGAATCTAGGGACCTACACCCAGGTATACCCTTAAGTACCCTAAGGAAAGGGTTGGGAAGATTCAGGGGACCCTCCCAGGGGAGGGTCTGGACAAGAGGGAGGTTACTCTCATGTCTTTTGTCCAGTTTCGCACCAGAGCAGGAGTCAATGGCTCCCAGGACTGGTTTGAACTTGACTATGCACAGGGACACCAAATGTACCCCTCATGCAGACTTTCAGGCGCTGGCAAGCGCACCCACCCAGACCTAATACACTAAATTCTGTCTGGGAGGTGGTCACACCTCCCTGTGACAGGATGCCTATTGTTCTGGCTTCCACTGCTCGAGCTTGGCAGCAGCAGCAGGAGGGCAGAAATGTGTCTCTGGTCGGCAGCAACCATTTTGTGCTGTCCGGGACTATAAGGCTGGTACCGGGAACACTGAGAGCCTAACGGAGGGCTCTCCCGGTGGTAACACCGGTAACGGTGTGGGGGTATGATTCCAACATATTTGACACCAAACATGATAGGGTTTGTTGCAGCCATTTTCGAGATCGTCATCGCGTGGTCATGTAATGCCCCTCTATATTAGTATATGGCTGCTTCACTGACAACCCGGGAGAATGGACTCTTAAGGTTGCAGGGGTGCCCTGCTCATGCAGGGGCATCCTCTCATTTAGAACCAAGCACCCTGCCTTCAGGATTGTAAAGGCCTGCTATAGGGGTGACTTATAGGTTTTAAGTGCAGTGACCCTTAGATATAGTAAACCTATATCTTTTGTAAGTGGTGCATGCACCACTCTACACAGGCTGCAATGGTAGGCCTGTAGTTCCATTTTGAATGGTCTCTCATGGGTGGCATAATACACGCTGCAGCCCATGGGAGACCTCTGGGTTACCTATGCCCTGGGTACATGGGTACCATATACTAAGGACTGACAAGTGTACCCCAGTATCCAATCTGGGGTGTACCTAAGTACATACACAACAGTTTTAGGAGAAAGCAGATAGACTGGGGTCCTGATTAGCAGGATCCCAGTCAGACTAGTCAAAAACAGCATCACATCAAGCAAAAAGTGGGGGTAACCATAAGAAGCAGATCCTACTTTCCTACACCCATTCTCTGGACCCACGAGACATTAGTACCATTGTCATGACATCCTCCAACCATTTCCTGTTCTGGCTACAGTGATTTATTAATGCACTCACATCATGTATTACGGCTCCATGCTTGGATACATGTCATATTCTGTTCAGCACGTTTTGCCCACTGATCCAGCTGGCTAAAAATGAATTCCTCAATTCCATGACATCTAGGACTCAACTCATTAATCGAGTTGACTCCATCATGGCTTTCGCCCAGTGTAGACCTTTTTGTGCAGCACTTGGGTTAGCATGCCTTTATTACTCTTCTCTCTTGTTACCTTACAGATTCTCCTCAGTGCACTCCAGACCAGGAGTGCACCCCAAAAGGGCCTATTCCTCTTGGATTTTCTTGCACACCATACCTAGGGTGCAACCCTTGAGGTACCATTTTCATGGACTATTACCTTACTCCAAAACAGGTACCCTATCTTCCCAATTATTTTTCCATTAATTTGATTGACTCGTCCGGTGATTCACACTATTCTCATTCTATCCCTTTTTTCACTCTCTCCTTGTACAGCACTGACAGATTTTTTTGTAATCCGGTCCTGAAGATGACGTGAACTATATACAGGTTGAAACGCCGTCAACCACTCAGCGCAAGTTTTGGCATTTATTGGTTCTCTAACTTGTTGACAATTTTGTGTTTTCTTTATAACTTTGAGGGTTTGTAACCGTTTATTGAATCATACTTCTTGTGCCTTTTTATTTATTGTTTCTTACTCTTTTTCATGTGTCACGTGCACCGTTCACTTCATGCACGAGCACTGGAGGCACACAAATGTTTGGGTTATACCTTCATACAATGTAAATAGTGCTGATACTTCAACTGTATTCATTATTTTCTAAACATAGACCGCTCTATGCATTTTTCATAAACCATTGATGTTTCCTTGTTTCCTTTCATCTGTAATTGTTGTTTACGCTTTACATAATTGCCTACGAATATTACCTGTTGAGATGTTGTTGTCTGTTACACATTAACCACCAGGTCTCAACTGGGTTTATGGGTAAACTCCGGTGGTTTCTTCTGCTGCATTCCAGAATAAGTCGCAACAAGAAAGATCATACATTTAAACATGTGGACAAACAAAACGAGGGCGCAACATCTTCTGCTTGTGCTGTTAATACTGGAATTGCAGTCGGTATACTAGGATTATTACCAACTCTCTCAGAGCAAGAAATCCAGGAGCTTCATTAGGTGATAGTGCCTATGACTTGGGGAGATGAAAGGGAAAAGTAACATCATGAACAGACTCCACAATCTTATAATGGATGTAGGATGGCACACTAACTGCACTTATGGTAAAATGGAATTTGTTTTTTATCACAGAATCCACAGAAACCCAGTGCTGGTGGTTATGACTTTAAAAGTGCACTGGACCATGCTGCCCAGGCCCCAATGCCAGTGCTCTCTTCCTAAAACTGATACATGTGATTTGGTAACCCCAATTGGTAAGGACTTTAACCCCCTTATAAGTCTCTGGTAAATGGTACCAGTGGTACCCATGGCATGAGAGTTAAAGGGGTCACCAGGGCCTGAAGCACTGTGTATGCCACTCTGAATGACCCAAGTAAACAGATGACAGAAGTTCTGCCTTTGCAGACTACAGGAGCAGTGCAAACTGCTCAAACTCAACTTTTCCCTCACCATGTGCGGCAAGGTCAAAGCACTATTTTTAATATATGCCAGTCACCCCTAAGGGAGGCCTCCTGAGCCCAGAAGGCAGGGTGCATTATATTGAAGGTGTGGATATATAAGTGCAAGCCTATATGTCCCTATAGAAGCCTCTTTCCATTAAGAGCTACTATAAGTTTTCAGAGATCCATAGGATAACATGAGCTGTCACCCGGGCACCCCGATGTTCCCAGCTCCATTATGGTACCATTGAATGATGTAATGTTTGGTATCAAACAACTTGTCTCATCACCCCTGACACAATTTTCATGTCAGTCCCGATGTGGCATACACCCAGTTGGCTACCTTAGAGGTTGCCCACCTGGTTGCCCCATCCTTTCTAGTGCTTTGGCTGCGGGCCCACAGCTGTTGCCACCAAGACAGGAATCTGACCCCCTGCCAGGAGGTGTGAACTCTCCCAGGATTCAGAAACAAAGGCCTGGCCAGAAAGGAGGTGACACCTCCCTCCCTGACAGGATGGTTAGTGAAGTGGCACGTCAAGGCAGTAGGCTTCAAAGCTTATACCACCGCTGATATGCCACCAGGCAGTCTACCAAAGGAAGAAACAGTCCTCCATCTATCCCCAGACACATTTGCACCCGGGCAGGCAGGAAAATTATATAGTCAGAAGGTGTACATCCCCAGAAGGCTAGCCACACCCCTAGGGTGGGCTACCAGTCTGTACAGCTAAGGAAGGTTTCTGACATTTTTAAAAGTGGTAGAATAGAGGGTTCTGGGTAGAAAATGTGACACACACCTATGGATGTGGTCAACTCATGGGCGGATTAGCCGCTAGGACTAGTATCCCATTGGCCACTTGCACTCACACCCCTAAATCTAGGATCTAAGGGGCCCCCGTGGCACCAGAACCTCAGTTCTGATTCTAATTGCAACAGATGACACAGAAGAGACCCGAGTCTACGACAACAGGACCTGCACAAAACAGAGGCCTGATACTCTGCACCTGTGGCAACCGTCCTGAAACTGCATGGCTGCGACTCATCCTGGAACAAAGACTGGTTCCCCCAGACAGAGGGACCCCTTTGAGAGCCAAAGGCAGCTCTAGACTTGTGGCACTAGTCTCCTGTGGTCTACAGGTAAAACAACGCTCCGGAACCAAAGAATCTCTGGCCTTTGCCATTGGGTTCTCTAAGGGATTTCCAAAAAGTAGATGATCCAGTGCATAATGGGAAATGTAGTCCTGACCTCCAGCATGTTTCAGGCGGCTAACATTTTCCCCCGGACCTCTGGATGTTGAAATAACTTCTTGCTGGCCTTACCGCTGCCAAGGCTTGTTGGTGGCCAGTCTGGAAACCACCACTTTTACTCGATGCTGCAACTTGAGGGAATTCCGCCGCACCTTCAACTGTCCACAGTAGCTTGTCGTCTTTTTGCACCCGTTTCCTCACCATACCGTGTAAGCAGTAAAACCAGCTCCCCCGCAACTACCTCCTCTGCACCAAGGACAGCCAGGATAACCTGCACCCAGGCCTATCAAGCCAGGTAAAATCAAACTGACTGTTGTGGCTTGGTCCTGGGACTACTTGCATTACCTTAACACTGAGTGGGTTCCACACAACTTGACCTGCAAGTGACCGATTGTCACTAGTGCTTTATGCTATTGACCACAATGCTAAAGTTCTGCAGTATTGAATTACACTGATTTATTTTTCATTCTAAAATCCATAACTCAAGTTATATTTATCGGTTTGACTGCAATTTGGTGTCTAAATTAATATAAACATCTGCTTTATTATTATAAATTGGTGTCAGATTTCTTTTGAGCT
Source organism: Calotriton arnoldi (assembly GCA_963921515.1). NCBI lineage: Eukaryota > Metazoa > Chordata > Amphibia > Caudata > Salamandridae > Calotriton > Calotriton arnoldi. The sequence goes on from CAWUFW010000934.1 coordinate 1,751,015, forward strand.
GTGTCAATTACTTGTCGTCCATGTTGGTGCTCTGAAATGCTTAACACATGTTTCTCTAGTAACGCCTGACTGCTTTTTGCCACACTACCAGGATTGAGCTAAGGATTTGTTATTGTGAATCCAAGGATCATCTTTGGAGTATTGTGAGAGTATTACATATTGAAGCCTAACCAGCATCACTACATAAACTCCACCTTCCTACAATAGTCCTTCAACTTTTTTAATTTTGTAAAACTGTAAGGCACACGCTACACAATTCACAAAATAGTACAATATAAAGTTGTAAACATTGATGGGTTTTTTTATGGTTTATTTTCGGCCTGTTGGCCTCTTCTTTTTTGCCTTCTTTTTAAGGCCTTTTTAGCCAAAACGTTTTTCGTCGTCTTAGGATAATGACTTCATCAGGGCTAAAACAACAGAAAATAACTACTGTAATAATACTACAAATTATCCAGATATATGGTCACATCACCCCTCTCTTGGTAACATAAGTGTGTTGAGTTTGAAAATTATGTGGCTAAAAGTGGAAACCCATGCATGATATTCACAAAGCTCATTAATATAATTTTGATTGAACACTGTCTCCATAGCAGATGAGCATTTACATACAACATACCTTATTGTATCTTCTTATTCAAAGTTAATAGATCAAGCCATAGTGTAGGCCCACAATATCTTATTACATCATCCATTTTCATGCACTATTTAGATATCCATCAATGTGGTGGGGATTCTAATACATGCCAAATCACCCCAATCAAATCATTCTTAAGCTTGGTGAAATTTTGGGTGCGTACGCAGAAATTACACATATAGTTGTCACTCCAGTATAATCACCACCAAATACCACCAAACTGGTACCTGTCTCGCTAAAAGATAGTTCATAGCCTTTCCCGAAAGAAGAATAAGGTCCGTCATCTTACTATTCTGGACGTCCGCAAAGTATGTCACATCGTCACTCAATTGTTGCCGACCCAGAGTAACCCATTTCGTCATTCCCTTTTCCAATCTGAATGTATAAGCACACCATATTGAAAAAGAAGTTCCATTGTATTGGCTCCCATTCATAATCCAACTGCCACGCTCACTAAATCTTATAACATTCACCAATATCACGTGTTAATTAAAGCACCGACAGTGAAACTCATCAGTCCGCTTCTATTTTCAATGACCTAGCATTAGAAATCCTTTAAGAAAATGGGCGAGTTCTCCTTGTAAAATAAATGTGTAGTGCAGAGTTTAAAATTTAATATTTAAACATAAAGTGGCCCCCTTACCCAGGGTATCACTATAATCACCAGTCACAACTCCCCATTAGGTGCATACCCTGGTAGTGATCCGAAATACGCCTGAGCGAGTGTGCTCTGATTCTGGCATCTTACCCAAGCCCCATTACTTAGTGTAAATAAACACTCTAAAAAATTTAAGACGCATAGGGTTGCTGAGAGTGGCTCAGCCATGTCATCAATTCCAACTCGCTCGCATGGCCGCCATCATAGCCTTGATCACCATAGTAATCGTCTGCTATGAATTCAACTAATGCCATAATCAAAACTCCCTTTCTTTGCAGCATAAGTCAAGTGCAAGTCAGTGTTCTCCCTAGCTACTGATTGTAAACCACTGACTTCACAGATTATGTAATTGTGTATTATTTATCTCACTGTCTCCGAGTACTACTTAGAAATCATGGAAAAACAGGACCCTAATTGTATTCTTCCCCAATATGATCCAATTTCTACTGGTTTTGGCATTTCATCTGAGCGCCATTAGCGGGTGTAAATAAAACACTCTAAATACTGAAGACGGACTTAGGTAATAAGAGCGGCCCAGAACCGTAATCAATTCCGACTCGCTCATATTGCCGCCATCTTGGCCTGAATAACCACAGTCATTGTCTGCTATGAGTACAACTCGTACCAAAATCCTATCCTCCCTCACATTACGGCATAATAAAATCGCAAGCCATGTGCTGCCTTGGTGTTAATTTTAAACAGGTGATTTTGTCCAATTATATAATTGTGTTGTATTTACCTTTCTGTTTCCGTGTGCTACATTAACATCACTGGAAAAAAGGAATCATAATTGTATTCTTCCCGAACATGATCTACAAGCTAAGTCCATCCCAAATATCGGAATCAAAATTGTGAATGCCACGCTTACCAATGAATGATAAGAACCAAATTTGAATATGGGAGAAGAAGAATGAATAAGAAATGGGAAGTAAAATTAGATGTCAACTATAACAGAGAAATAAACTGCGCTTGTCCTATTACACATAGATATCGCTCACCATTATTCATCCAAAAAATACTGAAGTTCATGATCAATATTTCATCCCTTTTCAGAGCTCTTAAGCGCATAATCCACATTGCCTCTCTTCTTCTGAGATTCAGCTCCCTGTTTCCCCCATGGGGGTCTCTGAACACTTGTTCAATCCCGTAGAACCTGATGCTTTTGTTGTGCCCTTGTGCAGCATAATCCATGGCATGAACAGCTATGGGATATCGCTCATTGCCTTATTTTAGTGCCCTCATGTGTTTGCAAACTCTCTCTTTTAAGGCTCTTATAGTGCTACCGATGTAAAAGCGATCATGCTTACAGACAATAACATACATCAAAAGCTTTGTGTTGAAATTTTATTAGAACGAATTTCATAGCTAGTGGCTACATCCATTCCAAATCTCTTTGTGTTGTTCATTTCCCATTTACTCATACCACAATGGCCACATTTGAAAAAACCCAAAGTAAGATCTCTCATCCAATGATCATGTGGTTTTGAAGCAGAATAACTCAGACTCAAAATGCTTCTCAAAGATCTACCCCAACAGAAGGTGATATCTGGTCTGACAGAGGTCCAGTCATCCAGTGTCCTACCAGCATGTAAAATGTGCTAGTGTTTCTGCATTCTTTTCCGTAATATGTTTGACATCCATGTGTAGCCCATAAAACACAAAATAAAGGAAAATAGACACAGTTCCAGTCTTTTTTCCTTTATTTTGTGTTAACCCCTTAATGTTTCACTTCTTTTTACTTTTAAAATCTTATTCTATGCTGCTCTGATATCTTGTGCTTCATATCCTCTTTGTGCAAAATGTACTTCCATATCCCGTGTGCAGTCTTGGAATTCAAGTTCATTCCTACAATTGCGCCTTGCACTCATCATCTCTCCATATGGGATTGCTGTGACTTGGTGTTTAGGGTGCGCAATGGATGCATGCAAGATGGAATTGCATGAAGTTGGTTTACGATTTAATCTACTATGTATTGTATGATCTTGAATAAACAATTCCATGTCTAAAAAGGCAATCTTATCCCCACTATCTTGGTGTGTGAATCTTATGTCTGCATTGTTCGTGTTAAGATAATTACAAAATTCCTGCAGTCTTTACATGGTCCCTGTCCAGATCATGAAACAGTCATCAATATAATGCCCCCAGTGTAGAATGGAATTGTCCCATCATGTGACTCTTGGGCCCCAGATCCACTCCTCCTCCAGCCACCCTATAAAGAAGTTTGCATAGGAAGGAGAGAATCTGGAGCCATGGCTACACCTTGTATTTTGTCTATAACAGTCATTTTTAAAAATAAGAAAATTGTTACTCAGAATCAGCTCAGTTATTAACAACAACATTTCTATGTGTTCCCACAGGCTGGCAGATCTGGTGCTTAGAATATGTTGCAGTGCTTTCATCAATCAATCAATCAGTGCATTTGTAGAGCGCACTACTCACCTGTGAGGGTCTCAAGGCGCTAGGGGGAGGGGGAGAAGTGCTGCTACTGCTCGAACAGCCAGGTCTTGAGGAGTCTTCTGAAGGTCAGCAGGTCCTGGGTCTGTCGCAGGTGGATGGGGAGGGTGTTCCATGTCTTGGCGGCGAGGTGGGAGAATGATCTGCTGCCGGTGGTCGTTCGGTGGATGCGTGGAACGGTGGCGAGGGCGAGGTCGGCGGAGCGAAGCTGGCGGTTCGGGGTGTAGAAGGTGAGTCGTTTGTTGAGGTATGCTGGTCCGGCATTGTGGAGTGCTTTGTGAGCGTGGGTGAGGAGCTTGAAGGTGATCCTCTTTTTGACGGGGAGCCAGTGCAGGTCTCTCAGGTGGGCAGTGATGTGGCTGTGGCGGGGGATGTCGAGGATGAGGCATGCGGAGGCGTTCTGTATGCGTTGAAGTCTTTTCTGGAGTTTGGCCGTGGTTCCCGCATAGAGGGCGTTGCCGTAGTCCAACCTGCTGATGACAAGGGCCTGGGTGACCGTCCTTTTGGTACCGTGGGGATCCATCTGTAGATCTTGCAAAGCATGCAGAGGGTGTTGAAGCAGGAGGAGGAGACAGCGTTGACTTGCTGGGTCATTGATAGTGATGAGTCCAGGATGAACCCCAGGTTGCGTGCGTGGTCGGTGGGTGTCGGTGCAGCTCCCAGCGCGGCTGGCCACCAGGAGTCGTCCCAGGTGGATGGGGTGGAGCTGAGGATGAGGACCTCCATCTTGTCCGAGTTCAGTTTCAGGCGACTGTTCTTCATCCATTCGGCGACGGCCTTCATTCCTTCGTGGAGGTTGGTTTTGGCGGTGGCGGGGTCCTTGGTGAGGGAGAGGATCAGCTGGGTGTCGTCGGCGTATGAGACGATGTTGAGGTCGTGTGATCGGACGATGTTGGCGAGCGGTGCCATGTAGACGTTAAAGAGGGTCGGGCTGAGGGATGATCCTTGGGGTACGCCACAGGTGATCTTGGTGGCTTCGGATCGGAATGGGGGGAGGCGGACTCTCTGGGTTCTGCCGGTGAGGAAGGAGGTGATCCAGTCCAGGGCTTTGTCGCTGATCCCCGCACCGTGGAGGCGTGTGCGTAGGGTGTGGTGGCAGATGGTGTCGAAGGCGGCCGAGAGGTCCAGGAGGATGAGGGCCACGGTTTCGCCTTTGTCCAGCAGGGTCCTGATGTCGTCGGTGGCGGCGATGAGGGCGGTTTCGGTGCTGTGGTTGCTGCGGAATCCAGATTGGGACGAGTCCAGGGTGTTGTTCTCCTCGAGGAAGTGGGTCAGTTGCCTGTTGACAATCTTCTCGATGACTTTCACCGGGAACGGGAGCAGTGAGATGGGCCGGAAGTTCTTGAGGTCCTTTGGGTCTGCCTTGGGTTTCTTGAGTAGGGCGTTGATCTCTGCGTGTTTCCAGCTCTCCGGGAAGGTGGCGGTCTCAAAGGAACTGTTGAGGATCTTCCGGAGATGGGGTGCGATGATGGAGCTTGCTTTGTTGAAGATGTGGTGGGGGCAGGGGTCGGATGGTGAGCCGGAGCGGATGGTGTTCATGATTTTGATGGTGTCGTCGTCGTTGACGTGGTTCCAGGAGAGCAGGAGGCCGGTGTGGCTGGGGGGCGGTGAGTTTGAGGTGTCAGCGGTTGTCGGGGGGGTCTGGGTGTTGAAGCTGTCGTGGATGTCTGCGATCTTGCGGTGGAAGAAGGTGGCTAGAGAGTCGCAGAGGTCTTGTGACGGCGGGATGTTGTTGTAGCTGGAGCTGGGGTTGGCGAGTTCCTTCACGATGTTGAAGAGCTCTTTGCTGTTGTGTGCGTTGTTGTTGATGCGTTCCTTGAAGGAGCTCCTTTTGGCGGTTCGGATGAGTTGGTGGTGCTTGCGGCTGGCGTTCTTGAGGGCAGCGTGGTTGTCGGGTGTCTGTTTGTGGCGCCACTTCTTCTCGAGCCTTCGGCAGGTCTGCTTGGGTGCCTGGAGGTCGGTGGTGAACCAGCTGGCCCTTCTGTCGGTGCGTCTGTTTGAGGGTTTCTTGATCAGGGCAAGAGTGTTGGCGCAGTCGTCAATCCATTGTCTGAGGTTGCGAGTGGCTGTGTCGGTGGGGTCGGTTGGTGGGTCACGGGCGAGGGTGGTGATTAGCTGATCTTCGGTGACCTTGGTCCAGCTGCGGTGGGGGATTCGTTGAGGGTGGTTGTGCGTGGTGTATTTCTCGAAGGAGAAATGGATGCAGCGGTGGTCGGTCCAGTGGAGTTCGGTGGTGTGGCTGAAGGTGACGTGGTTGCTTGCTGAAAAGATGGGGTCAAGCGTGTGTCCGGCGGAGTGGGTGGGAGTCGTGACAAGCTGTTTGAGTCCGAGGTTGGCGAGGTTGTCGAGCAGGGTGGCTGAGTTGCTGTCGTCGGTGTTCTCATCCTTATATAATGTTTTATACTTCGTGTACAATGCCACCACATCCAGTGTCACCATTAACATCAAAGATTCCCAAATAACAGCACTAAGTAGACTCAATATACGTTTGGTGTCTTTTATAAACAAAGAAAGATTTGACACAAAGGGTTGTAAAAATATGTCTACAAATTTGGATAGTGTTTCTGTAGGTCCCCCAATGCTCGACACAATAGGTCTAACTGGTATCAAAGTAAGATCTTTGCACACCTTAGGAAGAGTGTATAAGCTTGGGTATCAAGGACTGTCCACCCGCAAATACATATATTCATCATCATCAAGTAAACATTTGTAATGCCACATTTCTAAATGCTTATTGATCTTATTTGTTTGTTCAAAAGTTGGCAATGTCTCATAGAAGCCCAGATCGTTCAATTGCGAATATATTTCCTGTTCGTAATCACAGCAGTTCATCACCATGATATTACCTCCCCCCTTATCGGCCTCGCTTATGATATTGCTGGTGTCCTCCTGTAATAGCTTGAGGGCCACATGCTCATTATGGCTGAGGTTATCATTACTTACCCCTGCCATATTGTGACCCCATTTTCTGATTGAATTGCTCTAGGTCCCCACAAATAAGTTTTTAGAACACATCTATGTTATTACCACTCGTCAGATTGGACATCTATTGGGATTTGTTTTTCTGACTGATCGTGACGTTTGTGCTTGTGTGTATGTTTAAATCATCTGGTACCTGAGCTACTGTAATGGCATCACCCTTGAAATTCATGATGGATAATAATGTCCTGTGTCTCATATTTCCTGTATGGATAATGAACTGGACACCACATCCTTATTCAACAATGCTGGTTCTTTATTGTCTTGAGGGTTGGATTTGAAAAATGGTTTCAATTTCAAGCATCTAATGAATTTGAAATGATCAATTTTCAGTTTACAAATGTCACCCCCACTTTCTGGACAAAAGCCCATCCCTTTTTTCAGGAATTAAATCATATCAGTAGTTAATGTCTTATTCAATAAATTGATTATTGCCACTTTCTTCTCAGAACCCATATCTAAGCCTTTCTGTCCCATGACCTTATCTTCATGCCCTTTCTTTCTCTTTGTGCAACCTCCTCTTTTTGTCCTCTGAATTTTCTTGTATTATTTATTCTCCTTGTATGTTACCAATTTCCATGTTTTATTCTTTGTACTTCCCGTAAAAAAGAACTCTCATTTGCATTTAAATTCTGCAAGGATGTCCCTTCACCCCCATCAGTCTCACTATCTTTCGTATGTGGAATACTGAGGGAGGTGGAACTGGAATTGGCTGAAACTGTCTCTTGTACCTTGTTGTTTCTGTCGTCTGCACAAGATGATCATATTTCTCAGAGAAAGTAAAGATCTTCCCACTACGGTAGTCTACCTCATCTCTTTTTAACTTTCTGGCCTTCCTTTGTTTTATGTCCTCCTGATGTTTGGATAAAATATCATTGACGATTTCATAATTCTTTGCAGTTGATTCAGATAAATGTAGATATTTAATCTCTATTTCTAAAGTTACAATCTCTGTCTGTAACCTGGATACCTTTTTATCTGCATTTTCAATCAGAATGCCCATCAGGTTAATTGAACTCCATGTTAATTCCTTCTCCCATAGTACAAGTAAATCATCTTCTAAGTCATCATATGTGGGGGTGATCTCATACCCCTTGGTATCCTGTTAAGTTTGACATATTGTTTCAATGTGGCCCCATCCCACCATTTAGACATCTCATTCTTCTTTAATTTCTCAAGTCTCAAAAACTTATGCCTCAGGCCCTCCTTGCGGTGTGGGTTCCCACTTTTTACTGCCTCACCCACCGTACTGCCTTTATCCAAATTACAAAAAAATCATTCTGCCATTCGGTCTCTGTCCACGGTGTTATTCATGTCTCCACTCAATATTTAAACCTTTTCACGTGTGTCCGGAGCTGCCTACCTATATTTTCATATAACATCCGACTTGGGTGACTTGATAGGACATGGGAGCTCACTGGAAAGTCACACACAATCTCAATTGATCTGGTCTTTCAACCGCGGTGACCTCCCCCAAACCGAATCCAAGGATTGACAAGCAAATCATAAAACCTTAAGGCACACGCTACACAATTCACAAAATAGTACAATATAAAGTCGTAAACATTGATGTCTTTTTTTGATGGTTCATTTTCAGCCAGTTGGCCTCTTCTTTTTAGCCTTCTTTTTTAGCCTTTTTAGCCAACATGTGTTTCGTCATCTGACTGAAAATAAAATATCAAGAAAGTAAATCCTTGGATTGGGGTTGGGGGAGTTGGGTGGATCTTCCCCTTTTAAAAGCACCACGGTTGAAAGAACAGATCAGTTGAGATTGCGTGTACCTTTCCAGTGAGTGCCCAGGTCCAACAAGTCACCCAAGTCGGATGTTTGAACTTTTCAAACTTCTTGATCAAGTAAGGCTCCCTTCCATCCAACAATAAAATAAGTTTTTCTGTGTGACAGTAAGTGATCAAATAAGATCACTGTATAGCACTTCATGTCTCAAATATACCTTGCCTGGAACCTAATGAATCAGGTTCAGAGTCTTTACAGATTGGCTTAATCTTGCCAAGGTTTGCAGGTAAAATATTAATAGCAATGGAGGATTCAACTACCACAAGTCTGTCAGTAAAATGGTAGGCCAGCACTTGTTCTACACATACTTTACAAGTAATGCTTACAGACACCAATTCCAGGTCCTACCAGGTTTTGCCCTTGATTGAATTCAGGTTTTTTTGAGAAGACAAGGGTACCCCAATATGTGAACCTCGGGTGGCGAGATATTTAGGAAACAGTGGTTCAGGTGTGGCCTAAATGGTCCAAAGCGAGAAAGTGACCCAACAGGGAACACTTGGTACTAAGATTTAGAAATTAATTCATGAGGGAGCAAAGGAAAGATCTAAAGAAAGGTCATGTAGGTCAGATAAATGATAAACATTTATTTTACAATTTTTTGTATAGTATTCAGGTGCTCACATATATTTAAGTGAAAGGAAGTGTGACATGCAGGGTGCATTCAACGCCAGCGAAGGCAGAAGCAGGACGCTCTTGTCTGCACAGCTCCAGGCCCCCAATTAAAGGCCCTGCTGTTCGTTTTCCATAAAATATAAAACCAATCATCCCGGCCAGCTGCCTTCCCATCCCGGGTTCCCTCCAAAATAAGCAAACACGAGTCCCGGGCAGACATTCCCACTCAGTTCCTTGGCGCTATAATTCACGCCCGCAGCCAATTTTAAAAATCAGTACCAGCCGCCCACATCATTAACAGACGAATGGGCCTAGGATGATTTTCCTTTCCTTTAATTCAGCTTGCTCACCCTTGTCTTGAAGATGAACCCCACTTATTGGGTTCGAAATGCCGTCGACCACCATACAACATGAACTCCTATTACTCTTTGTAAAATAACTGTGGAGCTCATTATACTGTTGTCAATGCGATGCCTTTTTAAACCTCACTATCACCCTGCATGTCACGCTTCCTTTCACTTAAATATATGTGAGCACCTAAATACTATACAAAAAATTGTAAAATAAATGTTTAGCATTTATCTGACCTACATGACCTTTCTTTTGATCTTTCCTTTGCTCCCTCATGAATTAATTTCTAAATCTTAGTACCAAGTGTTCCCTGTTGGGTCACTTTCTCGCTTAGGACCTTGATTGAATTCAGGCTTCAACCTACACAGATGGAGCAAATAATTCAGTCAAGCTCCAGGTACTCCAGAAGTGATGGCACGCAGACACTTCACAGAGGTTGTCAGGTTAAAGATGCCTTTCTAAATTGTCATGATGTTCAGAGATTGTCTTGAACATATAGGCTATACTATCTCTAAAGTTAAGAAGCATGTTTCTTTGTGTCAGATACGTCATCGGCCAAACGGTTATTCTTCATCCCCTACCAAACAAGTGTTCTATAGACAACATTCTGGTCATCAGGCATCCAGCCAAAAGCAACAGTACTCTGTCTTCATCTCAATATTGTCCATCTTTGCCATTAACAATTCATTGTTCTTGACTATGCTGAAGCTGGCTCAGAGTCACCTACAGAAGTCATAGGAAGTATGGCTAGAATTCATTTTAGGCAAATGTGTTTTGGATATTCTGAGAGATGGTCACTGCATCAAGTTTACAAACCTGACGGGAGATCTACAACCATGGTGCTATTTCAAGATATTAAAGGGTATCGACCAAGCAAGCTATTATGTCAGGACACAGAAAGAACAGTGGACATGCCAAACTGTATTTTGGTCCCAAAGGCAATGAGAGAGTTCAGATTAGTCATAGACTTGAAGATGGTGAACAATATGTCTGCACTATTCATGAAGACAAGCACAGAGGTTAAATAGTGGGCTACCTTGCATCTCTTGTTTTGAACACCGAAGGGCCAGAAAATATTGGACAATGCCATTGAACAAGATGGAATAATCAAGTGTTTTCATGGCCTCAAAACACATTAAATAAAGATTTGTTCACAATGGTGAATTTGGTAACTAAATCATATAGCCATCAGCAGAACGGATGGGATGCAACACAATGGCAGAATTTGCTTTCCAGATGGGACTCTGGACGGAGTTGGATCTGCATTGTTTGACTGAATCCCAATCAAGGGAATAAACAACAATGTGTCAGATAGACTGGGAAAGGTGAAAGATGAGCAAGTACTCCTCAAACAGAACATGCGCAAGGCCCAGTTAACTGCAACTCACACTTCCCTTTGGCTCAGACTGCAGTGACACCCTATAGGTGGATACACACCCATCACACAAGTGGAGTCTGAGATATATGATGTCTGGCATAGTGATGCAATGCACTCCTTTTGTGTGAAAGTGCGCTGAACTAAGTCACAGCCAGATCCTGAAACTGCTGGTGGAGAAAAGCACCTGCTCCATTGTGGTGGGTTTGACACAAGCACCTCTGCTATAGAGTGTGGAGGGCTGTAGTATGGCTTTCGTTGGTCCTTGTGTTGCTAGCCTCAAATCAATTCTCTTACAGAAGCTCCGTCTTCCCATTTTAGGTTTTGTTGTGTAACTCGCAACATAGGCAGGTTTGGCCAGGTTGTCATAAAGTGCATTACAGACTTTTGTGCAAGTGGATGGAGTATTTTTTCATGGAAGCTGTTGTATTACCCTGATGAATGTGTCCCTCTGATAAACATCACACTGTGGCCCTGCTTTGCAGAGCTAGCTATGATTGTTGGTCAGTGTACATTGACACCTGCATGTTTTGTCTGTGTGCATGGATGCCTGTATATCGGTTGGACTTTGCAAAAAGTGTATCAGTAGGTGTGATAGTATTTGTGTGTGTTTCAAATTTTGCACGCTGTTTAAACCGGCAACCCTATTGGCTTTGTCAATGTTTATTTTCCATGTTTGCCTCTTATAAGTGCTTCCATTAGACAAACATGTGCAAGTGGCAGGGGATGCTGAGTGAATGCTCATGTGCACATACTTATTAATGTGTCCCAGCTCCCAGGGGCCTGTCATGATGGACTTTAGTGGCATACAGTTGCGCTCCTGTTGTATGCACCTACAAGGTGTATAGGGAATTCATTTAGCCCGATATTAGTCCTCATTAGACAACTCAGAAACAGAAAGAGGCAAACTGCTCACTGCTTTTAAGCTGTACTATCTGAAAAGAAAGAACTAACTCAGAAAAATATGTGGTTCAATTAATTCACTTTGCACTCTACAAGAATATAACATAAGCACTAGGCTCTGTGTTCCTCGAGAAAACCCCACAGCCCCTGGAGTTCTTCTGCCAGGAATAAGTTACCTGGATTCTGCAGGAACTCACATTTCAGGTGATGAATATCTCACAGTCCTAATGGACCAGTATCCACTGTTTGTTCTTAATGGCATCCTTGTTTTATTCAGAATGAGGGTGGAGTTTGTGCACAAAGATGGACTATTTAAAGGAGAGCTTTGAAAACTCATTAGTGGCGAGACCATCCAATGCTAATTGCTTCCTGAAAACGCAGGGGAGGTTTCTCCAAACGGGCGTTGGGGCTCCGCCCTCTTTAGTTTCCTGTCCAAAATTGTTTTGCTTTTAACATTAAAATGCAATGGGTGGATGAAAAAAAAATTCAGATATATACATTGATACACAGCACGGAGACTAGGCTCTCTGTCAATCTGAAGCACTCAAGATGATTGTTTGATCTTTACACGACACTGGCGACATTGGCTCCCCGCTCGTAAAGATATGCCAACAGGAATTCACTGCCTGTTCCCTCAAGCTACCATTAATTGCCGAGCTGACGATCTCACAGCCATGAGGTCTGTGAGGTTCTCAGCCCTGCCAAGCTAGGCCCCACCCATTGATGACGTTTTTTTTAAAGTTAGCCTGGGCGCTTCAGCTTGAAGGCCTGCAGGGCCAGGGGCTTCAAGTTAATCAAGGACTGGAGCCACGCTCCCCTCCCTCCCTTGCACAATTCGTCACAGAGTTGGGTGGGGTCAGTGAATATCACTGGGTCAACCCCACTTGTGACCACTGCGCAGAATCCAGTTCCCAGCTTCCGCACTTTACTGATGACCCGCACCGCCATTGAGAATGGAAAAATAACGCTAACTGGAGGAGAGTCCGTGCTATAGAGAGTAGGTTAACTGCAGCTGTTACATCGCAAGTGCTTGTTTAAATCAAGAGAGCCCGACCCAAACCCCAGGCGAAAGGAGAAGGGGAGTTACAAACCCCTCACACTGACCCTCATGCTCAGTCTGGTATCTCAGACAGCAGTGACGAGCAAAGCCTTCCTTCTCAGCGCTTAAAGTGAAATTATAATACAATGTACTACGGGGGAGTATGGTGATTTCACACACATTCTGAAAAATTACGGCCATCTTTACCCGATAGCTCTGCAGTGAACAATGTAACCAGCTGATTATCTGACCTTGCAGCCAACAAGTAAAAACAGCATATTTGTGATGTAAAAGGAAAATCGTATTCGAAAAATCTGCAGTTTAACGTGCTCTTTTGTTTTATCGTCAGTGCTTTGATGTTTAACTTTACAAAGGGTTCATGCGGGACTCACGATAAGAGTTGACTCAATGTTACTTTTTGTAGAAAAATATAAACGGCGTAAGTTATAGCATTTTCTCGTTTTAGTGAGTTTTCTTTTCATCGTTCCGCAGAACTTGCTTTTGGGTCTGTTGATAGAAAGGCATTACTCATAGCAATTGATTAGCAGCAATCGCAAAACCGAAATAGACCGTACTCTTGGCCAGGAAAATGCGTCATTACTGTTTCAAATTGTACTTTCAAATGAGGCCTGCACAAAGGAAGGTGGATCATTCAGAGGGTGGAGGCTTGCTACTCATCAAGCATTAGGCTGCTCTTGGGCATGTGAGCTCAGCCCTTCATCTTTCCAAAACTGACAAAAAAATGTTGCAGAGCTGTAGCATGAAAGTGCTGGTATATGTTTGACAAGTACATATGGCTTCCTTTAATACAGCTGGGCCTGGAGCTCGTGCACGCTGCCCTTCTGAGCTCGATTATTGAAGACGAGGCCCACTTCCTGTGTTCAAAAACACTACCAGTTAAGTATTCGTTCACACGAAAATGCGTCCCCGTCCCTCTCCACGTGCCTTGTGCAACCATTCCTAGAATATTGCCCTCTTAACATAGTAAATCAATGTTTGTTGAAAGATGTCCTTAATTATTTAAAATGGCACTTCTCCCTGATGAATGCACCCTTCTTGATTAAGAAATGTACCCAGTGCTTCCTGAGATGTGTTGCATCTTACCTGATCAGTGCCCAGTGGCGGCTGGTGGAAATTGAAACTGGTGAGGCGTATGCAGAACGAATCAACGCATGTGAGCGAGCGCAGCGAGCGAGCTCAACGGCAATAAGGGGGGTTTGGGGGGGTTCTCCCCCGTGAAGAAATTTTTTAAAAATTGGCATCTTTTTGGTGCGATTTTCAGCACTATTTCTGTGATAAATGGACTACAAATTCAGTTCTTCTAGGCATTCGTAAAAGAAAACTCATACATTATTTCAGAGAATTTCTGGGTTGCCAAGCAAGTCTGACTTCTGAAGAGGGCTAGGGTACTAAGCAAGACTGCTTTGGCTCTACCCTTTCCAATAGAAAACACTAGTTAGCGATGTGAACAAGTTCAATGGACAAATCTGGGGTCTAGGGAGAGTCCTCTCCTGAGAAAGAAATTTAAAAAAGATTGGCAAATGGTGCATGTTAAAGCAAATGAATGCAGCGATAAAGCAAGGCTTATTAAGCAGTGGGAACGTATAGTCTTGAAATATTAAACACATTAAAAACTGCCCCGTATCTTCTTGTATTAATTTGTTCAACAGTTACTGTAATATGTAAATTGTTCTGCATGACAACTTTAGCCCTGTAAAATGTATGCTTGCCCAGTGTCTTGCACTGCATGCAGCATTAACTTTGGAAAAATATGCTCTAACCAGACTTCGGGAAGCACCCACAGCTGCTGGCTGTAACCAGTCATATAGAAATATGCAGACAGGTCTTTGAGTGAGATGAAAAAAGTGGGTGCTCCCTATAAGGGAACATGCCAAATACATTTCTGTGATTCCCATAGTGTGCCATCAGACCGGTATTTTGGTTTCTCTCTGAGAAGTTTTAGATTGGGTTTACAGATATTGGTCAAAGAGTTTCAAAAATCACAAACATGTATCGCCCAGTTTGGGGGTCATCATTGTGATGCATTTCACATTGCGTTTATATATCCTAATTTTTTTAGGCTTCAGATACATCCAATACGCAAATAAGACATCATGCTTGTCTCTACCTATACACTCCTCGACGATATGAAAGAGGGGCCTTACTAGCTTGGCTAATGTGGTACCGTAGCATTTAAGTTGTCATAATTGTTCAGTGATAACTGAGTTACGGTGAGGGTTATTACCAAGAAAATTAAGTTGTTGAAAAAGGAAATATAACAAAATTGCTTTATATCTTTTTTCTTTGAATAAATAGAAAGATTTTAGTCAACTTAGTTTCCATTCAACCAGGTGGATGCTGCCTGGGCCTTTTATCTAAGATACGTCGAAGCTTTAGGAGAAATGCCTAAATAAAGAATAGGAGGACAAAGAACTTTTTGTTTCTGATGTACTTTACAAGTATTTCTTTTCACTTTTCTAAACATCGTAACATTAGGGTCCTTCATTATTAGGTCCACATAAATCACGGAGCTTCGGCACTCTCAAAGCAGAAGACTAGACAGGATGAATTGGATGTGTTTATCGTGTCATCTGTCAAAGATACACCGCCATGTTTTAAGGGTTCTAGCCTTTTATCAGCAACAGAGGCGCAAATAAAATAAGGGAGCCAATAGGAAAGAAAATGAAAAATGCATCGTTACGGCCTTTATCAAAAGCACAAGAAAGATTAAACGAGGAATTGGCAAAACCATTCCAACTGGAATTCCAAAAATACACAAATTAGGCACAGGGTGGCACCCTTATTCCACGGATTTAATATTGTGAACGAGAGAGACTGTAGCTGTTTCATCTGCATTTGATAGTGTTTTCTATCGCAGAATTTAAACATCCGCGATAGGCCTTGGCTCTGGTAGTATGGAACTTATTAGCGTTGTCAGCAGACAGCTACAGGTGTTTGTAGCCAGACGATAACATTGACCCACTCAGTCTCAAACCTACTCGCAGATCCTGTGTGATTGTGAAGTACTACTGTGCCATTAGTACAACTGTTACTAGTATCCCCACTCTGACAACTACTAACAGTATTACATAATTACTGCCATTGGTACTACCGTTACTATTACTCTCACTTTTACTAGTAATAGTATTACATATGTACTGCCATTAGTACTACTGTGCCATTAGTACAACTGTTACTAGTACCCCCACTGTACTGCTAATAGTATTACATAATTACTGGCTTCTGTTACTATTATTCCCACTTCTACCACTAGCAGTATAACATGCTTTCTGCAATTAGTATAACTGTTACTATTACGTCTGCTCTCAATTCTACTACTAACAGTATTACATAATTACTGCCATTAGTACAACTGTTACTAGTACCCCCACTGTACTGCTAATAGTATTACATAATTACTGGCTTCTGTTACTATTATTCCCACTTCTACCACTAGCAGTATAACATGCTTTCTGCAATTAGTATAACTGTTACTATTACGTCTGCTCTCAATTCTACTACTAACAGTATTACATAATTACTGCCATTGGTGCAACTGTTACTAGCACTACTATTCCCACTTCTACTACTAACAGTATTACATAATTACTGCCATTGGTACTACTGTTACTATTACTCTCACTTCTACTACTACTAGTATTACATAAGTACTGCCATTAGTACAACTGTTATTAGTACCCCCACTCTACTACTACTAGTATTATACAATTACTGCCATTAGTACAACTGTTCCTATTACTAGTATTAATAGTGTTACGTAATTGCTGCCATCCATTGGTGCTACTGTTACTATTACTGGCACTACTGCTAACGGTGCTACTACCACCAGTAATGATAATACCAATAAGTAAAAATACCACTAATGAGAATAACACTGATTATAATAAACTGAAGGCTGGTTCAGGTTCTTGCAAATAAATACTTAATGTTAACCTGATCTATTACTAGACTACTCCTGGAAGGGAGTCAAATACTTTGCTGTAGCGCCTAGAAGAACTGAGTTTTCACTGACCAGCACTTCCAGCTGCAGTACAGCTCAGCGGGCTACGCACCTACTCAGAGACAATCACAGCACATGTTCATTTCCAGTGGGACAGGCTCAAACTTTCATCTTTCAACGGTGGTTAAAATATGTGCCAGTGAGTTGAGAGATATTGAGGACGATTCACTCACACTCGCATTTATGAGTCCGGAAGTAGTACCGTAGGAGTACTCGTGTACACACTCTCACGGGCCTTTGTGAATCAACCCCAAAATGTTCATCCCCTGTTAGTAAAAATGCAAACAACGAACGGTGCTTCCTTAGTGCACTCATTGTATGAATATCACCTGCAGAGCCCCATTGTATTCACATGTCAAATGTTTTGGGGCCTTTAACTATAGTGCACACTATAAACTTCAATGGGGCCTTCATTAAAAACTCCAACATTCCTATGTGAAAGCCTTTCATATAGGAATGTTGGAGTATGTAATGTTGTACTCCTGTAGTATGTTTTACCTACGGTGTGCACTATATAAATGACAATAATTAGTATCCTTTCACCAGTGAGGGGACGTCACCAAAGCGTTGGTGGGACAGGGCGCTTGGAACTGACCACGAGGCAACGTAGTGGCGCTATGCAAAACAATATCATAAATCCAACTAGAGCGGGGGCGCTTGGAAGTGGCCACGAGACAGCGTTTTGGCGCCATATAAACAAACAAAATCAATATCATAAACTCAACTATGGACCGGGCGCTTAGAAGTGGCCAGAGGAAACATGTTGGCGCTATACAAAAGGAACAACAGTCGCGGCTCGCATTGCAATACTCGCAGGGGGGAGGGGGGGTTGGGTCACACGGGGGGTGGGGGCCGGGGAATTAAAATTAAAAAAAATAAAAGAAAGAAAACTTACCTGACCGCCGGTCCGCGCCGCCTCTGCTGGGCCCTTGGCGCCTTCACTGGAGTGGCAACCCTCAGCCAATACTGACGCTGCTCCAGCAGCGCCAGGATTGGCTTAGAGCAGGGTTATTCGCCGCCCGCCTGCCCATTAGGAGACCGAGGGTTGAGCCTTTGATCAACCCTCGCTCTCCTAATGGGCATGAGCCAGCCAGAGCAGACACTAGTGCGCATGACTGGGCACAGCGTAAAAATTCACCGACCTTCACCAGTCATGCGCACTTGTGGTGCTGCCTGCCCCATGTCTGACAATGCATGTCAGTCAACATGACGCCGGACCGCCCACCCCCTTCAGACTCTGAAGGGAGTGGGCGGTCCGACGTCATGCTGACTGACATTATTGTCAGTTCTCCCTCGGCGTCTTTGAACTTAAGTAAACTGAGTCAGTTTACTTAAGTTCACAGACGCCGAGGGAGCTGCGAGCGCGGGCGGCTTGTGGGGCAACGCCCCAGCGCCCTAATGGACGCACCGCCACTGTCAGTGCCTATGGTTTATTTCTTGAAATAACCCATTATTTCTCTGGAGCTCACAATGTCTTAAGACATACAAGGCCTCATTTATGGGGTTTTGGCGTAGGGCAGCGCAGCAAGTCACCTTGCTGCGCTGCCTGATGTCAAAGTGAAAGGGCAGGAATGCACTGTAATTACTCAATATGGTGCCTTCCTGTCCTTTCCCCCTGTACTGGCACTGTTTTGGCAGCCTAGTGCCAACGCAGGGACCCTTGCACCATGGTGCAAGGTTACCTGTGTTGTCAGCAGGATTGTCTTTGTGCAGGAAGGGCCATTTTCCTGCACAAAAACAATCCATAGAGGCCTTTTCCTGTTATGTTTGTTGCAGAATGCAACACACATAGAAAGAGGAAAACAATTAAGATATTTCTTCTTTTTGTGCCTCACCTCTGGAGGCATAACATGTTGATGCAATCCCAGGTTTACAAGTCCTTGTAAATCTGAGAATGCATCAAAAACCATGGGAGTTGCATGGCAGCACCTCCCTTGAGCAGAGTAAAGCAATGTAGTAATTAGCTCTGCGTTGCCTTAATCGAGATTTATGGGACCACTCACAGCCACGCAATGTGGCTTTGTGTGGTTTCATAAATCTGAATCAGAGCCTTGCGTCATGCATGTCATACTTTGCGTGGTGCAAACGTGACGCAAGGCTCTCTGAAATATGCCCCACAGTGTCCCCTTAGTGTCTGAGGCACATCATCTCTTTTTTATAGCTGAGATATGTGCCCTTAATCCTTGTGATATATTCTGTTGTTCCCTGGGAGTTACGTGCTGTTATTGCCCCCTTATTCCTGAGATTCTTTTGATGTGTCCATATATTCCCTGCCCCATATTTTCTCCAAAGCCCCCTTATCCCACAAGCTGTTATGTTACTGACATTTCTGTAGCACAGACATCTATTAGCATGGACTATAGTGATGTCTTGGGGTGCTTCACATGCGATTCCGGGGCATCCCTCAAAGACCAAATTCTCTCAGGACTGTTATTTTTGCTTGCTGCAAGCGTTTAGGTAAAGTCATGGTTTCCTTTTATGCCCTACGAGCTTTAAACTTCATCAGCTGTCACTGCTTAAAAGCTTCACCTCTGTGACCAATGTATTCTTTCCTTTTTTAGATTCTGGCAAACGTCATCATTTTTATATGCGGCAACGTAGCAGGGGCGTATCATAAGCATCTAATGGAGCTCGCTCTGCAGCAAACATATCAGGACACGTGCAACTGCATTAAATCCCGCATCAAGCTGGAGTTTGAGAAACGTCAGCAGGTACTGTCAATTGTTGTGCATGTTCGTGTTTCCTGCTGTTGTGTAATACCGTACACATCCTATAAACACAGAGGCTTATTTATGAGAGGCTTGCGCCGCTGGAGCGTCATTTTTTTTTACTCTCCAGCTGAGCAAGCCTCTCAATCATATCTGTGAGGGGACGTAAAACCACCCTGCGTGGTTTTGCATGGCCTCATAGATATGAAGGAAGACAAAGCAGCGCAAGTTACTGCCTTGCCTCACTCTGCGTCCAGGAGGCGTTCTATGGGTGTTGTGGTGGGTGCTTCCATGCAACACCCATGGATTTTGATACTGCCACCGATTTACTTAATCATGTTAACCTGGGACAGAGCCAAAACCTTATGCATCCCGAGAGGAGGCGTAAAAAGGAGAAATATTTTAATTTCTCCTCGTTTTTTCCTTTTATTTATTTATTTTTTATTTTATGGAGTTTTATATAGCGCAAACTTGACCCGAAGGTATTGGGTATCAGAGCGCTTTACACGAGCACCAGTTGCGTTACATTAGGACACATTCATTTTGTTAGGCACGGGGAGATTAAATGATTTGCCCAGAATCACAGGATGTTGCACGTCCTTGCCGAGACTCGAACCCGGTTCCCCCAGATTTGAGGTCGACTGTCCTAGTCGGTAGGCAAACTCCTCTCCCCATTCTTCAGCACACATAGAAAGAGGAAAACGCTACTCAGGATTGTTTTTGTGCAGGAAGGTGCCCCTTCCTGCGCAAAGCAATCCTGCCTGCAACAGAGGCACCCTTCACCATAGTCCAAGGGTCCCTACGATGGCGATAGGCAGCAAATTTATTGCCAGCGCAGGGTGGAAAGGAAAAGAATGCACAATTTTTCATAAATACGGTGCATTCCTGCCCTTTCACATTGGTGTAGGGCAGCTCAGCAAGAAGACTAGCAGTGCTGCTCTAAGCCAATTCCCCATAAGTGAGGCCCACAATATATTATATTCCAGTTAGTACCTAAGTATGATAAAATCTGCTATGGTGAATCAACTAGTAGTGCCTTCACATATTATACATTTGATCATCATTTACCAGAGTTAGCAAACCACTTCCGGGATGGGATATTAAACCGCAGCACTCGTGATACAAAAAGAAGCATGCATTTGTTTTGAATAGTGGCATATTTCGGGGTTGTTTATAAATGTGCCCACCTCCATGTTGCTTCGGTGAAAGAAAATATAACCTTGTGACTAGAGTTACTAGAAGTGATGGGATGATTGAACATTGCGAACAATTGGTAACATTTAGAACAAATGCATTGAAAAATTAGTCAGTAATAACACTTGAATACTCCATGTTTAATGTTAATATGCCAGAGACCGTATGTTTTACCCAGAATAATATATGCAATATTTTCGATACAAGAATTTGCAGTTATTTAAGTGCCTTGAATCTATCACGTGGTGTAGTTGGATTCGGCTTCATTCCACTCCTTACACTGTCAGGAATGTTCACCTTCACTGCCCAGATATCTGTTTTACTTTCCAAACTGAAATCCTCAATTCAGGCAAACTTTCACACATTAGATTTACTTGTGGTCTGAGTGAGAATGGCAAGCCACAGTAGGCAGAGGCAGAAGTATGAGCTTCCATGGATTCTTATTTGGGTCAAAGGACCAGTAGGTATACTGTGAAACCTGAAGTTCACCTGTTGCTCCTTTGTAAGCAAACCTGGCGCAAGACAGGATGTCACAGTCTTTGGAATGACCCTCAGGTAAGGTGAAGGTCAGATTGCACCCCAGCTCCTGAGAAGGGTGTTGATGGTCATCAAGACAAACATCTTAATCTTGAGAAACTTAGCTAAAGCTCAATAAATATTAAAGTAAAGGCGATCCTGATAAAGGGCAGAACAAATGGGAGATTGCACTCAGGTGCTAAAGTCATGAAGTTTCCTCTACGAAGATATGTGTGGCAGTTTATGAGGCTGTCAAGTCCCATTTGAAGACTAATCTCTGTTGATCTGCCTTCTGAAACTCAGGTCCAACTGTGTCAAGATAGAAAGCATGGGTCAGCAGCACAAAACTCAAAAGCGATTCTGAGAACTCAAATGACACTCACACTAGAAACTCTGTTAACTGTTACAGAATGGTGTTGGAGTGTAGTGTTGCAGAATAGAGTGCAGTGGCATGGAGTGGCATAGAGTGCAGTGACACTGAGTGCAGTATTGCAGATTGGAGTTTTGAAGAGTGGAGTGCATTGTCATAGAGTGCATTGGTGTACAGTGTAGGGGTGCAGAATAGAGTAGGGTGGTGTTGAGTGCAGTAGCTTAGAGTGCAATGGTGTAGATTGGGGTGGCGTAGAGTGTAGAGGCATAGAGTGCAGTGCTGCAGAGTAGAATAGAGTTGCATAGAGAGCAGTTGTTTAGAGTGTAGTGGCATAGAGTGCAATGGTGTAAAGTGGAATGGAGTATAGAGAAGTGGTGTACTGTGCAGTGTCATAGAGCGGAGTGGTAAAGAGTACAGTAGAGTGGCATAGCGTACCGTAGCATAGAGTAGAGTGGTGCAGAGCATAGAAGAGTGGCATAGATTGCAGTGGTGTATAGTACAGTTGTGCAGAGTGCAGTGATGCAGAATAGAGTGCATTGGTGCAGAGTGTATTGGCATCCCTAAAGGTTCAGAAGGAACTTCATTTTCTTCAAATCGAGGCTAGGTGTCTCGGGATGCATATAAGCAGCGCTATAGAATAAAGAAGCTGCACTGACTACTAAACTAAGAGATCATCCTACCCACGCGTGTCCTCCACTTGTAGCCTGGCCATTATCATAGGAAGCAAAGCATTGTTGGGTTGTGCCAACAAGTTTATCATTAATCTCCCATGCATCCTTCAGTTTGCTTCTAAGACGTTGGGAACAGATCAAAATCCTAGTAGGGCAGGTAGACCCTGCTCAGAGAACTAGCCCTTGACTGAGCCAGCAGAAGGTTGTGCCTTATCGAGGATCATATTGTCAATGCACAGCCACTTCCTAAGACCCACCGGATTTGTCGGCTTAAACATGATCTGGCCACCATGTTGTTCCTCCCCATGACCATTGCAAGTTACAAGTAGAAAGCTACAAACAAGTGTAGTGTCCTCTGGATCACTGCCACCTCCTTCCAATTTGAAGACTGATGTTATTCAAGTAATGCCTGGCCTAGGAATGGATCAGTCCTCCAATACACCCCACTCCCATAAACGCTAGCATTTGCTATAATGGCCACCAGAGCTAAGAAGTCAGGAGGAACTCTCCTGTTGAGTTTTGATGTCGGGATTTACCCGTGCATGCTCTCTTGGAGGGTTTTGGAGACCTTTAGACGTGGTAAACATTCTACACCACCAACCAGTCCAATGCTGGGGGCTAAATTGCAGTCTGGCCTCAGGCACAGCTGCAGTCCTGTCGTCTCCAGACAAGGCTATGGACCATGAACCCCCAAAACGTCTTTGTAAGAGCCTACACTTACACCAGCAAGCCAACCTGTCTTGTTTCTTGCAATTAGAACAGTTTTAGCTGTGAATATGTAATAGTATGGATAGACTGTTACTTACAGGCATTTGAAACACGTCCATTTTAGGAAACAAAACAGAACCATCACATAGTAAAAGAATCCTTTCTCCTAAATACAAGAAAAATGAAATTATGAACCCAAGAAGAACTTTGCAACTCTAGGTCTTCGATCAACTACTTTACAATTGAAGAGTTGTTTGATAATGTCATGTGCCACGTGGTTTGCTTGTACTGCAGTCATAGAGAAATGAGAGGGGGAATGCTTCAATCTAGTTACTAGCATCATCGAGTATGCTATCTCTTACATAATTGAGAAATTATATGACACGTTTGTGAATGGTTAAAAACGGTTCACTTTTTCCTTTTCAACATCACATTTCACTTCAGTGTCCTATATGACATGTTTTCGCTACATTTTGTTTTGAGCAAAGCGTCTTCTGGATAAGGAAATGAGAATTTTCCAAACGTCAGTGTTTGGAATTTCTAGATTTTTTTCGAGGGTCCAATTATTAATATTTTATTATACTTCACCTGCAGCATTATCCAAAGAAGAAATAGTTCCAAAACAGAATAAGTGTGCGCACATCAGCCTGGACGTTTGCTATCTGTTGTTAACAAGACAGTGTTTAGAGAGAATACAGGAAACAGAAATATTGAGGAACAAAATATTGTGTCAAGAATATTGAGGACAAAAATATGGTAAAAGTAAGTTTCTTTAGGTAAGCAAAGTTTTACAATATAACACTCCACATATATGTATCTTGACGATATATATATTTTCAAGGTACATAGATGTGGAGCTAAGAAAAGTAAATCTTTACTTACCTATTTGCACTTACCTTATCGATATTTTAATCCTAGATATTTTTGACACAATATTTCTGATTCAGATATTCTGTGAATGATCCATCAAGACTCACAGAAACAAAAAAAAGCATTGGAAAAGTCAAAAGGTTTCACCTATGCAAAAGTAATTGGTTTAGCTAATGTCTTTTAGCCATTTTGTAGAATAGACTGGAGGGAAGTAGAGTGGAGTGGCGTGGCATGGCCTAGAGGGTGTGGAGTGGCATAAAGCGAGTAGAGTGGCGTGGGAGTGGAGTAGGATGGTGTAGAGGACAGTGGCATAGAGTGTAGTGTAGTAGAGTAGAGTAGCTTGGAGTGGTGTAGAGAGAAGTGGTGTGGAGTGGTGTAAGGTAGAGTGTCTTGGAGTAGAAAGGCATAGAGTGGCGTTACATAGAATAGAGTGGACTGGCGTAAAGTGCAGGGCCGTCAAAATCATAAAAATGTTACTAAACCTGCAGGTCTAGAACTTTAATAATCTACTCGACCTAACTGTAATGTACTTGACCCGTGAACTGGTCTCAAATTGTGTGATCCTAGGTAAATATTTTTGTCTTATGGAGCCGCCTCTTTGTTTATTATCACATAAGAGAGCACCTTCAAATATGCAAGTTCAATATTTCTGCTGTACAAAAAAAACTCTTTATTTACTAGACGAAATGTTTGCTCCCTGTATAACAAGAGTCGAGCCCATATATAGGGTACACATGATTCCTGACTTGCCTCTTAGTTCACTACTAGCATTGTCCTCTGGGCAGGAGCAGTAATAATTCCCAGTTCATGTTTAAAAACTCAATTTTCATAAATATATTACCAAAGCATGATGTGGTAGTGCATTGTCATTTATGAATAACATATTTTCCATTGAAATGGCCACAAAACGTACCCACTAACATGTAGTTTTACTGATAATAGCGCATAAACAATTTTTGGAAACTGGGTTTCAGAAAAAATATTTAATGAGATTTTTATTGCTCTTTCACTTTGTGAGCCTTTAAATCTTATATTGTCACATTTGCTCTGCTTTCAGAGACAGAGGTCAAAAGTCAGTTTGTCTTCCCTGATGTTAGAGGATTTTCAACTCACCAGAAAGGGTGAGTAGTCCCTAAAAATAGCTCGTCCATAATAAATCTTGCCTGACAATGCGAGTGAGCGAGTGGATTTTTCCAGCCCTGAAGTGGCATAGAGTGCAGTGGCGTAGAGTATAGTGGATTAGAGTGGTGCAGAGTGCATTTATTTATTTATTTATTTAAAAGGTTTTGTATAGCGCTGGCTGGACCCGAGGGTATCAGAGCACTTTACATGGGTATTAATTGCAATGTAACAAAATTACAATGAGGTAGTATTCAAAACCAATACAAACAGTAAAAAACAGATCAAATATTACACGATCTAATTACATAAATTGCGATGGGCTACAGCAAGTCCTGAGAGATTAGGCTAGTGTGGGAGGGAAAGGATGAAGAAGAGGGGGGTAGGGTATGAGAGTTGGGAGAGGCTGAGGAGGGGGGGAGGTTAAGGAAATACCAAGTGGGACGAAGCAGGGCCTATGGGAAAGGTTAGTGGGAGAAGTTAGTGAGCGAAGGAAGATGTGAGAGGGGGAGGAGAGAGGGAGTCAGGGATCAAAAAAGGGGGGTAGGACCTCAAACAGTAGGAGGTCGGGGTGGGATGAGTGCCCGGGGAAGGGATTAAGGACCCCAGTATTTGTTGAGAAGGAGAAGTTTGAGGTCTTTTTTGAAGCTGACGTAAGAGGGGTTACAACGAAGTTCTTTAGGGAGAGAGTTCCAGATGCTAGGCATGTTTCCGGAAAAGGAGCGTGATTGTGTGGATTTCTTGTTTAACAGAGGAGGGACAAGAACAAGAGTGTTGGAGTTCCTCAAGGCTCTAGAGCAGCCAGCTTTGTGAAGTTTATCTGAGAGGTACTGCGGGGTGCGTTGATGCAGGGCTTTGTGCGTAATGCAAGCTGTCTTGTAGGAAGTTCTTCCTTCAACGGGAAGCCAATTGAGGGCTTTGAGGGCAGGGGAGATGTGATCGAACCGTTTGAGGTCGGTAATGAGCCTAGCAGCCAGGTTCAGAACAGATTTGATTGGGGCTAGGTGGACTTTAGGGGTTCCAGAGAGAATGGCGTTACCATAGTCGATTTTTGACAAGACCAGCGATTGGACGACTAATTTAAAGTCATCTGCAGGAATGAAGGGTTTTATTTTCTTGAGGTGATGGAGAGTGAAGAGAGCGCTTTTGGCCGAATTTTTTATGTGGGTGATAAGAGTAAGGTTCTGGTCAATGTTAAATCCGAGGGATTTAACCGAGTTTGATATAGTGAGAGAGCAGTTGAGTGCGGTTAGGTCCGAGATCCAGGATAGAATGAGGAGCGAGTTGTTCTTAGGGGAGAAAAGAATGATTTCAGTCTTTTTTGCATCGTTCTTGCATAAAATAAGCAGAAACTAATAAATGTTGGAATGTTTCTGATCTTCAAATTGATTATTATCTAATACCTGAGTGCCTGTTGAGCTATGTAAGAGGTGCCTACAATAGGTATTTAAACAGATAACTGTTTTTTAACAAAACATCAATATTTCCTGAGAATTCTGTAATCAACTCATATACTATAGATCTGCCACACAATTTTACTGGCAAACACATTTGCTCCAGAGAATGGAAGGTAAAGTGTAAACATGCTATCTAGGACATCTCTCTGTCCATTATATGGACTGACGAGGTCCTGGTTATCAAAGTATCACCTGCCATTGTGGAGTCCCCTATAATGATCACCATGTAAGGTTGGGTCTAAGCACAATCCTATAATAGCCAGCCATCCCCACAAGCAACTTAGAGATAACATGTAGCTGTACACAGGGCCTATTACCAGTAGGCAGTTTTTTTCCAGTGGCTACAAACCCTAGAGAAAAAATACTTCTTATGTGGAAGTGGTAAGAGTGTAAGTGGTTGGAGTAGGACCCGTTAGTACAAAGTAACAAAAAAATAATCTTTCTTAATTCACACCAGTATGTTTTCTGGGGCAATATTTAGAGGTATATTCTAATGGATTGCTACACACTATGTAATACTGGCTGAATACCAATATCTATTGAAAGACTCTTCTGGAAACGTATTGCGCATTTCAAGCAAATTAATGGGGTTTGAACATTAGTTATGGTTAAGAGAGACTTAAGGGAAACTTGAAAGACTAGTTCCCAAACTGTGTTTCAGGTTCCACTAATTGGATTCTGTTTCGTTAGCAGACATTTTAAAAAATAAATCTCAAATCCTAATTATGCCATGGATAAGGGCTTGGCAAATAAGCATACTAGTTCAAACACTGATCGCTAAGAAGATTCCTGAAAGCACACAACTTTGATGCACTGTCTGTGAGCTCACAAAATGAATACAAATGTAGTTTAAGTGACTGTTTTTATAACAGCTTTTCAGTGTATAATTACCTTTGTATGTACATCATACTTTATATTTCTGGACTCCACTCACCAAATCTCAGTGGTTCTGGAAAGCAGTACCATTGTTGATAAAGTTGCCAAAGTCCCCTCTGAAACTGTGCACAAGAAGATTTTTGTTGAAGGAATTCAGAATAGTGTTCGGAAACCAGTAAATTTAAAAATAGCTACATTTTACTTGGAATTGAGGAAAACTGCTTCCAAGCAGTATGATCCTAAAATAATGTACATAGAAATTCAGCAGTTATAGTTACCTGAACTAACTATAAGTTTTGCCCCCGCAATGCACTGCTTATGACCTCACATGTTACATCACGCATGACATGGTCTGTAACATCACTGATGACATCACTGATGACATCTCAAATGACATTACTGATGCCATCACTGATGGCATCATCCACAGAACCACTCACACACCCACTCACACCCCAAACAACCTCTCATACAGCCTCTCATACACCCACTCACACACATATCCATTCACAGACCCATACAACTACTCACACAGCCACTCACTCACCCATACAGCTACTCACACATCCACTCACTCACCCATACAGCCACACGCTCACCCATACAACCACTTACATACCCATTCACACATCCATGCAACCACACACCCACTTACTCACCCATACAGCCACTCACACAGACACTCACTCTCAATACAGCCACTCATACACCAACTCACTTAACCAAACACCCATACAACCACTTATGCATCCAGTCACTCACTCATACAGTCACTCACACAGCCACTCAATCACCCATACAGCCACTCTCAAAGCTACTCACCAACCCATACAGCCACTCACTCACCCATACAGCCACTCACACACCGCTCACTCACCAATATAGCAACTCACACAACCACTCACTCACCTATCCAGCTACTCCCAAACCCACTTATTTACCCATTCATCCACTCACACCCATACACCCACTTAGACATGATACACACAGTCACACAGCCACTCACATATTATATGTTAGAAGTAGTATCACTGATTAGTAGTACACCTAGTATACTAATTTAAACACACCCAATCACTGCATGATGTCATCTGAGATGTCATTTGAGATGTCATCAGTGATGTCACTGACTATGTCATGAGAGATGTAATATGTAAGGTCATAAGCAGTGCTTCGCGGGGGTGTAAGTTATAGTTAGCTCCGGTAACTATAACTGCGGAATTTCTTTGGTTTTGTGCACCTGAAATATAAGCCTAACTAACATCTCTGGAATCTTTGTTTTTTTTCCAATGAATATATATATGTGTGTGTGCATTACACAGTGACTGTCACCACTTTGTAGTTAGGTCAGTCAGATTTTTTGTTTCACTAATAACTTTTGTGTCATTGAAAAATCTGCATTGAACTTTCCAGAAAAAAATTCACTCTCTTCTTGGAAATTTTGTTGCGCTGATTCATGAAGTGGGGGCCAGGAAAAATGCGGAATCCAAAACTCCAAAAGTGTTAATTCCCATCGGAAAATTTGCTCTCCTTTACAGAAATTATGCTTGAATAGAATTACACCAAATTTTGTGAAGTGTTACAACTTTACTCAGAAAGTGCGCTTTTTGTGATTTAGTGTAAATTTGGTCAGTCATTTTTGAGAAATTACTATTTATAGAGGAGTTCTGGTTGGGCGTGAAACGGTTAAAAATCTAGGCATATCTGGACAGTTGGTGTTCAAATAAACTTTAACTGGCCAATTTAAAGGGGATTACTTAATTCTGATTAACTAGCCACAACATTAACAATATGTTCTGGCAGCTATTTTAGCACTCAGGGATATGGCCCCTGTGTCCTGAAAATGAATAAAAAAAATATAAGGGGGAAGGGTGAGAATTCCCTGACACACAGGGGCATGTGGGATGGGGTCCCAAAGGTACCTCCTTGATTGGCTGGCCACAACATAGAAAACATGTTATGGCAGACATTAGAGGACTCGAGGAAATGGTCTTCATTGAAATTAATTGTATTGAATTTCAGGTTGTGACCATCACAAAAAGAAGCATATATAAAAGGTGATAACAGATTTTAATCACCTTATAAAACATTTGTTGGTGGTGTTATACTCATTTTAAGAATTCTGATGAGTTTCTAGTGATTTTTCTCCATGAATAATGCTTACCTCTGCTGTGATTTGATGAACAATATTTGAGAGAAAACTGTTTTGTCTTGTGATATGTTCATAGAAGTAGTGGAGATGTTCCAGAGCTAAAATGGGAGCACATTTTCTATAAGTTCATACTATCTTCCTCAGCCATGTGAAAATAAAGTCCAATATTCTAAGTAAAACATATTTCAAACAGCAGCAGCAGCCTGTCAGTTAATTCTCCAATGTCAAACTGGAGCTTCACCACAGTGTTCTAATGAACAACTTAAGTGCTAACGTTCTGTATTTATTAGCAAAAGTGTGGCACACCTGAACTCCATCTTGATGGACACAAAGCTGTAAAATTGAATTCATTTCCTCCAGGGGAGATTGCAGTAAAGGAACAAAATGAGGGAATTTTTTTGTCATAGGTTTTGATTTAGATCTTGGTGGGACTGGTCCCACCATTGCTTTTTCGGCAGCCTTCCTGCCCACCAACTTGGCGGGCCACCTGCTTGATTTAGATGCTGGCTGGTTAGAGGGAAGACCACTGCCGTCCCGCTGCCTCTACCAGCATCTTTCTTCCTCTCCAACAGCGTCAGAGGCAGAAGTGCTGTCGGAGGGAGTCCCGCCAAGATTCCCGCCATCCAGATTACAATGTGCATTTCCGTCAAGGCAACTGAGGAAGGGAAACTTTCAAGCGTGAGTTGGGGGGGAATCGATGAAAAAGCAGTGAAAACTCACCTTTTTCGGGGGTCCCACCTAGGAATCCATCTTGAACGGCATTGTCCAGGTCCTTCCAGTACTCTGCTACTTGACCATGATGCACAGCCACCCCGTTGTCACCGAAATCTAAGGTAGGCTTTTGTGGTGGGTGTACATTTAATAGTGTGTGTATGTTGTTGATGTGCAATGCTATATGTAAACAAAGTGGGCAGTACACATTACCTACATTTACATTTTGACAAATTCACAGCATATATACGTATTGAGATGAAAATAAGTAGTACTTATCTGTCTCCACACCACCATTGCCTCACTCCATCAGGACTCTGCCGCCAGTACACCACCAGCAAAGGGAACATCTAAATCGGCTCAGCGCAATCCTGTAGGCATGACGGTGATGGAGTACTGTTAGCCAGCAGAGAAGACCGTCACCGCGGCTGTCTCCTGTCCATTGCCACAACATCTAAATACGGCGGGTGGACTGCCATCAGTTTGATGGAGCATTTGGGATCCCCACCGCAGCGGGATGGCTTAGTCCCGCCAAGATCTAAATCAGACTCATAGTAATTATGTATAATGCTCTAGAAATCTAATATAAGGACAACTTTTCTATGAGTTTTCAAATGTCTTCCACATTCATATCAGTAAAACATACTGAGATGCAAAGAGAAACATGTACTTCCAATTCCAGCAGCAGTCTGTCAGTTAACTCCCTAGTGATCACCTGAAGCTTCACCACAACATTCTAATGAACAACAACAGTGCTAACATTCTGAATTTATCACAAAAGTGGGGCACACTTGAACGCAACATGGGTGGATTCAAAGATGTAAAACTGAAAGGAATTTCCTACAAAGGCAACTGCAGTAAATTAACAAAATGAGGGGTTTCTTTTTGTCATAAAATGTATGGTTAATGTTCTAAAAAGTTAAAAACGACACATTTTATGTGAATTCTCAAATATTAAATCAAATCAAATTAGTTTATTATGCATAAGTAATTAAAACAATTGCATATAATACCAAAGCTGTATGAAAGGTTAACATTTTACACTGTACATAATCTGCTCAAAAACATTAGTTAAGAAAACACAGTTTAAAAAGGGGAATGTAAAGCTACACATTTCATGAATCAAAGTCTTAATAGCTTAAGGATTAAATTGTTACAGTCTCTTTAATTTAAGTTCAACTTCTTAGTAAAAATGTTATAAAACAGCAATTGAGAATTTTACCCAAAGGATTCAGCCAAGCAAGAATTGCCTGTGTGCAGGAGTGGATGCCTCGTTGATTGAGGGGCACTCTCAAAAGTCCACTTTTATCTTTAGAAGTTCAGGACAAAATGAAAATAGACAAACTCTTTGACAGACCTGCATGGACAACAGAGGGTTGATTCTGGTTTCCAGAGCCATGATAGACTATGCATGAGTGATGGCAGTTGTCCAAAGCAGTAGATCATAAAGTTTTGTTTTAAGAACACAAAGTATCCAGATGCAGGGCATTGCTGAGCTTTTAAGTTTTTATAGTTGCTTATCCAAGAATGTGATCTGCTTGCTAGGGCCACCTTGTCCTCTATGATTCACAACTTTTTCATTATACTATTAAGAGTTTTTAAGGGCAGGAAAGGACAACCGAATCTAAATAAAGCCTTGCCAGTGTACCTGGACCATTTGCTATTTCTGCATATAAGACTTTGGCCTACAGCAGCATTTAAGATATGCCTTTCTACAGAGTAGAGAGGCAACAAAAAAAATATGGGTAATGTTAAGAGAGATCTGTCGAGAACAGGACGAATAGATCCTTTGTGATTGTCTTTTTTATTCTTATTCTTCATCAAAGTATACAAGCAAGTGCTTGCTAATGGGGCTAATTGGCACTGGGAGACAAGTTATCCCATCATTTGGCAAACAAATAGCAGACAAAGCATAAAGGAGAGGGGACTGAGAGCTAATCAAGGTCCAGTACCCAGGCTTCGAAGGCAATTGTAATGTCAACCACAAAGGTACTGTTCCTAAAGAAAGGAAAGGTTAAAGAAAGAGGGAGATAGACGGATGATACCCCAAAATGATGGCTCAATTAGCATTGGAGAAATCCTACAGATTATTTCTTGTTGCCCTCACACCCCTAGGGATGTCATGCTTCATCATTGGGCATTGCTACTTGACGGGCCAGTGCTGCAATGGTCTGCGTGCCCCACGAAGGGTCACTTTGGTGGAGATCCTTTTTTGATCTTGGCGTATGATGAAAAGGTGTGTGTGCGAGGCTGCAATGGGTGTGTAGGGAGGTCAAAGGTCAGAAAAATAAAGAATAAAACTGTCTAGGAGATACCAAAAAACTGATTTAATGTGGAGGTTCTCCTGACAGGATTTAAAGACCCAAAGCAATTTGGTTCAAGCTACTGGTGGGGCGTAATGTTCCCTAGTAGCTATGAGTGCAAGAAAAGGTTATATAGGCCAACATGTTTTGCGCCTTATTGGTCCCTAACGGATCCACGGCACTTTGTCAGGACCAGAACAAAGGTGGGTGATAAGCCTACCCACACCTATGATGTGATGTAGGTATTTCGCAGGAATAAAAATACCTGGAGTTACAGTAGATAGGTTATGATCTTCCACCTAAAGAAAGCATGATGAGAAATAAGTAAAGAAAATTAGAAAACAGCATATCTCATATGATCTGTCAATGAATACCAGGAAATGCCGGTGAAAAATGTCTCCACCTGTAGAAATGAACATGCTCTGGGAAGTATTCACAGTTGCCCAAAACAATGTGATCAATCAAGGCTGTCATCTCTGATACAGCACTTCAGAGAAATAAAGCAAAGCACACACAACACAACATCACTTAGAAAGAAACACAAAACACATGCATGCTGGTGTCATGCTATGGAAAGTTGTGTGACTCCTATGTATCTCATAAGGGAGTCTTACCCTTTGCAACAATCAACAATATCCCCATTGGTTGACATAGAGGTCAGCGCACTGCTGCATGACTAGAAGAAATGGGGTCAAATATAATTAAATATCAAAGTGTCTGTTCGGGAGCCGAGTGTAACATAAAAAAACATAAAAGACTTGTGGAAATATACTCACATTATTGCCGGTGCATTGAAATCCGGAGACTGAGCAGAGGAGGCGGTCCAGTATATGAAGTGATCGGCTGAGTGCTCCCTGGTGTGCTGATCCATAACGGGGATCAGGTGGCAGCCGCAGGAGCCTGAGGCATGTGTGGCTTGGGCGGGCTCAATAGGTGCTGGCCTTGGGCGGGACTAGACGAAGTACCGTCCCGAGGTTCAGGAATAACGGCGGCCATCTTGGACTGGTTTCCAGGTGGTGTCGGGGACTGTCCAGGACTGTCTGGGACACAGTCAGGGACTTGGGCAAGGACTGGGAACTGGATAGAAAATGTACACAGAAAGAGTAGTACAGCGCTGACCAGCATCACACAGGGAGTCAGAGGAGAAAAAAGGGATCCAAAGGGGAAGCCTGTACAAGTGAACACAATGGCTAAGTCTCAAAGGATGGGCACTCAAGAGGCAATTTAGCATTTAGAATCACTACACCCAGGATGGACGTGCAGACATATATATACACACACAACAACATTAACAATGAAGGGAATGTGGGGTAAAGCACTCTGGAGCTCCACACAGCAAGACTGAAGCTCAGTAAGTTCCTCACCCACAATTGCTGTTACAGATACTCACTGAAAATACCCACATATAGGATATGCATGCAAAGGCAGGGTCTGTGGAGCTGATACCTATGGTGATGTTATAAATGTAACTCAAAGACAATACTCACAGTGAACAAGAAACACCACCTAGGTTGTCAGCTGTGCCCACGGATCCTGGCGAACAAGCAAGAACACGCAAGGCTGTAACAGCAAGGGGTAGAACTAAACACAAGCACGATAGACAAGCAGCTAGCAAGGAGGAGTGCTTAATAGGAAAGGAAGGAAATCACAGGACACACTTGGCAGAAAGCAAGTAACAAACATACAAGGTAACAGAAGCAAGACAGCAGGAATAGAATGACTGTAAACTAGGAACTGGAACCAAGGAAATGGGAAGAAAAGCAGGGACTGGAAAAGGATATACAGAAGGGGAGGCTACAAGGGTATACTAGAATAGTGCTGGTTCAGGAATCAAGAAAGCAAAATAGCACAGAAGGCTGTGCTGGGGCAGGAACAAGAATTGAGCAAAAGCTCAAAAGTCAAGGTAGCACTGCAGGCAGTGCTAGTTCAGGACCAAGGGAAACTGCTGCAGCTCAGGAACAAGGAATGCTAAGGCTCAGGAGTCAAGGAAGCATTGCAGGCTGTGCTAATTCAGGAAGAAGGAAAGCAGCAGCAGCTCAGGAACAAGGAATAACTAAAGCCAGGAAACACTAGAAAAAAGGATATCAAAAGCTCAGGAAACACTGGAAACAAAGATATCAAATGCTCCGGAAACACTGGAAACAAGGGTCGGTCTAACCGGTACACAACTACAATGACCAAACTTGGCCTGAAGGGAGCTGGGGCTTAAAAAAGCTCACAGTAATCACATGCATCAGGTGTGAGCAGGCTTGCAGCAGCCAGCCACAGGTGAGCTGAATTCCTCCACCCATCCTTGGCCTGCAGGGGTGGAGACGAAGCAGTGAGCAGGGAATTCTAGGTAATGGCGTTTCCAACAAAAGCAGGCTGGCTTCCACAAAACCCGGCATGGATTGGGAATGGATGGCCATTTCCAAGTAGAGTTCAAATGGCTGGAAGTCAGTATATACATGAAGGGGAGGGTCTGGAAGCTTAGTAGAACACTGGAGAGTCCCACAGTTCAGCTCCCTGGTGGTGGACACGAGAACGCAGGGAGCGAGTCGTGACAGGTGGCACGTCATTTTTATCAATGCATGGTTTGAGGCAGAATGTGCAAAAAAGGTAATTGTGCAGAGTAGAGAAGAAAGTCAGTACTAGCATCAGCATATAACTGGTCTGTATGTAAGACCATTCAGTTCCGGGTCATATATTGGCAGACATATTAAAATGGAAGGGGGAGGGGGCATCAATATTTCTCTTTGTATATTGGAAAAGGGAGAGTGGGGTTGTCATAATACTAGTATATACTGGATGGAAAAGGCATCTCAACGCCATGCCATTTTGGGAGTTAGCTACAAAGAAACGTAGGCTGCTAAAAGAAAAAACATCAGGTGTTTATGATAAAAGAGAGGGATATGTGTACACGTACCCACATGTATAGTGAGGTAGAGTCAAGGGAAAGGAATGCATCAACTATTAGAAAAATTATCTGATGTATCATCTAGGCCATATGGTATACTCCGATTCGAGTATAAAAATGCCTAGGGTGAATTTATTCAGTGGAGGGCCCTTCGATAGTTTACACCAGGGGATCTGGTTATTAAGACCTGACTTGTTTGTGGCCAGCTGGAACACCCAGCGTTGTTCCCTCCTAAAGAGACTTGAGGCATTCCACATTTGGTTAGCCTATAAAATGGTCCATGTTAAGTCCTCAGGAGAATGTCCAAGGTCACTGATGTGTCTTCAAATCTTGGTGGAGTTACGTCTGCACCAGATGGTGCTCTGGTGTTCCAAGATCCGAATCTTTAAAATAGAAGAACCGGGTTCTTTGAAGGAGTTTTGGTGTTTTTATAAAGGTGAGATTTGCATGTTTAAGTGATGATAATGTTAATTGTTTCCTTTTACTTCGTGTTGAGGGCTGCAGGGGTCATGTTGCCCTCTTGGAGGCTCAAGGACCAATGAATTTAATTGGACAGGCACTACTTAAGGTTTACTAAGTAGATATGGGTCAGCTGAAGATCCCTCAATAAATGAAGGTCTCTCACAATTGTTGAAGGATAAAGATAGTCCACGGTGGGGCAGGCCCTAAAAGATACATTTCTTCTTTGCTGGACCTGAGCACGAGCCAGCTCCACTGACAGTCTGTGGTTGCACTTTTTCAAACTACTTTCCTCATCCATTTTAGTAAAACATTCTGACTTCTAGAGTGAAAGATTTACTTCTAACAGAAGCTAACTATAAATTGCACCCCCATGGTGCTCTTCTTATAATTTCACATATTACATCACTAAGGAGTCATGGCATGTTAAATGATATCATTCATGACACAAATGTTGGTAACTCAGTCATAGCTTCCGGGGAGACCCTGCAGCCAATCTGCATCAGGTTATGGACTCAGTACTTAGACTCCAGCAATGCACTGCATCCAACCATCCGCAAGGATCAGACCTTCACAGCACAATTTTCAAGCCATACCTAGGACAAGTTTGACACAGGGCTTACCTTGTGGCAAGTGCTTGCACCACCCCTCCACAAGAGGCCAACCCCCACTATGCAAAGACTTTGGACATACACAGTGGAGGTTGCCTGCAAGGCCTTGTGCATACACCAGACCATCCGTCCTACATGCAATAAAGGTTGGGCGGTGGGCTTTCCCTAAATCCAGACCCTGCACCCAACAATCCACATATAGCCAAAGCAGCTGTGCATGGCTGGAGGAGTGGCATTGTGTACAAAATAACGATGGACTGGGATACTGCCCCGAGTAATTCTCAGTGGTTGAGATTAATGCAAGCATTACATTATCACATTTTTGTATACTTGAGTGCAATGTCCTAAGTGCGACGGCTATTTCGAAGTCTGGGTCCCGTGCTCGCTGTGTCACTGGAACTAAGCTGCAGCCATCTGAAGAGACCCAACCTGGGTGAAACCAGTCTTGGGTTGCTTATGTTCCATTTTAGGAGGGCCTGGCTATTCGGGCTGGACTCCTCCTACTGGAGAATGGTCAAGACTGATTTGCATATGGCTGGGTGCAGACTGAGGTGCCATGGTGTGCAAAATATCAATGAAATGGAATGCAGCCAGTGGCTGAGATTAATTCAAGCATTCCACCCAACACTTTTTTGTATACTGCTTGGTTCAACTGCAGGCAGGCCCTGTGCCCACCATTCCATGACCATCTAACAACCTACTTGCTCAGCCTTCAGCCTTTCACATCATAGATTGTCCAAAGAGTTTATTGTTTAATAATGTTCAGCGGACCACTCTGCATGAGTCACCTACCCCACTGCCCCCATCCTTTCGGTGAATAAAAGTAAAAAGACAATAGCATCATGAAAAGTGCTTCACTTCTGTAATATCCAATTTCTTTTAAATCTTTCTAAACATTACAGGCAAAGTTATGAGTTCAACCATTGATTTTGTTTGTTGTAGCTCCTCTCGTTCACAAAGGCTATAGCACACAGTCATAATCATTGGTTGATCTCATTAGCAATTTCTACAATAGCGTTATAGAAATATAACCAGTGATTTCATTAATGATGTCATTTACCATGTGATGAGTGATGTAATGTGTGAGGTCATAAGGAGTGCTTGATGGGGTGCAAGTTATAGTTGGTTCACTGAACTATAACTGGAGTATTTCATAATTTTTTGTTTTTAAATTCATTTTGTGTCTCATTCCAATACTAAACTATAGTGTCACTTTACGTTGTGCCTACCTATCTTTATATATATAACTGTATGAAAGTGCTTTTCTTTCATGTCTGTAATTTCCACTGTTCTGTTCTCCATTTCCTCCTCGTATGACGTTGAAGGGCACTGCTGAGCTCCTATATCTGGTGACCTGACAGCTGGTTGTGGGGCCTGACCTACAGGCAGCCCCTCAACCCAACTCTTTTTGTTTAGGCAGCACTTAATGTACAAGGCCCTTAACCATAAGCATCAAGTGTTTTGGCCAAGCCCTTTGTCCAACCCTCGGCAGGTGACCATCCAACAATAGTCTTGGCCTGTTAGTGCACATAGGAGGCTGTTTGCAGTGCCTGACCTATGGCCAGGCCATGCATCCAAACCTTGTAGGGCAACCAATCCCCACTGCATAGAATCTTAAGCTGTGTGTATCCGAGGTTGACCAAGGTTGGCCGGAGGCCTTGACTGTGAGCCAGGACCTACATCGAAGTATTTGTGAGTAGCAATACACTGCTGCCCACAGCACTGAGTCCTTCACAGCAGAGCTTAAACACAGGGCCTATAATATGTTCAGGCCCTGCACCCACTGCTTCGCATGCAGCCTACTGCCACTGCATGTGGCTTTGTACATGCACAACAGGAGGCCAGGCCCGGCACCCCTTTCTCTAAAAGAGAAGCTAACTGTAACCTCTTGAACCTTTGGTTTTTCTGGGTTTTTGTTCATCGTGAACCATTCCCAGCTGCTCCTTGCACCCTTCCTGCTCTTTCTGTCCAAATCTCACAGGAGGTTTGGGTTGGCCTCCGTCAGTGACAGTAGCCACTGTGTAGTTGTGATTCTCCCGTACTTTCCATTGAAAATACTTTTTTTATTTGCCACTAATTTTAGACAGTGTGGGCAGATATGCCCAAAATTTGGTAGTCTGCTGTCTAAGATAGCTAAGAATCTGCATGCCAAATTTGTGACAAGTCCACAGTAATGAAAAAGTGTACCATTTCCCAATTTAGTTCCCATAGGAAATTTTGCCAAAAGATTGAGGGGAAACTACAGAATGGATTTACACCAAACTTGTACTGAAATATCTATTCAATAGTTTTCGAGATGTTCAAGTTTAAAAAGTGCTCAGCTGGACTTAAAGGGTTAAAACCTGTCAATCACATTTTAAATTTGATTAAAATGTGATTGGCTGAATTGGGGCTGACTCGCAAGTTTCAAGATGGGAGAAAATGTATATTCTGTTTAAAACTATACAATTGTACCCAGGAGGTTGTGCAACCCTGGAAGACCGAGGGCAATATAAACATCCCCACGCTCATATTTCAATAGTTTCAGGGAACAGCAACCACCCTGGGGACAAGGAAAAGCATGAGCACCTCTGCACTTTTAGCTCTGTAGCCCCCTGTGATCGACACCACCTTGAGTACTAATAGTAACATGAGCACCACTGGGTTCACCTTAGTGCTCCTGGGGAGGGCCAGAGCCCTAGGAGCAGGAAATGCACTGCCGCCCACTCCCTGTATGTGGGTGCAGGGGGAAGGTGGAGGGCACAAGACTTCCTTCCGAACCGACTGCAGAAAATACAGCAGCCAACTCTTGAGAGGTGCATCAAGAGGAAGCTGGCAAGGACCAAAGGCCTCATGGTCCCCAACATGGAGAGTCTTGGTTGCCCTATTGGAGCCGGGTAGCAGAATAGTAAGTACAATTTATATATAGAAGTGTGTTGCGACTTAAACCAATGTTATATAAACATTTAGAAAAAAGGAAAAAGTATACCCCAGAAGGCACTATTGTTGAAGGCTGTGGAGGAACCCAGGAGAAGTAATGAGTCCCTCAAGGCCCCTACAAGCTCTCATGAAACTCTTGGGCAGAACCCTGTATCATGAAAGTCTTTGGGCAGTATCTCCCACGATGTTGGATGTATGGCCCTTTCTCTTTTTTTTCACAAATTCTTTGCGTAAGAGTTTTTAGCCTTATGGGTGTAGGTTGCAGGGCCCTCTGTTGTGGGATCCAAAGGCTGCTTTGTTACCTGTTTAAAGGTAGAAAAATTACTCATGCACACAGTAGTTGGATTATGAAATGCTTTTTTGACATTGACAAAGATGACCGTGATTCGTTATCTTTAGGGCTCCCGGTTTTATGTTTTTGTTGTTGTTTTTTTTAACATTTCCATCTGTATTTATCCATATTTATTATTTGACCATTCCATTGGTATTTATTCATATTTATTTTGTGTTTTGAGAATAAGTGGAGTGGTGAAATGGTACATTTATTGAATGGATAAACATGCACTCATACATCGATACCAGTCTAGTTTTAGTAAACAAAGCAGCCAGAAATAACGAAACCCTACAACCACAGGTAAATATTAACATTATACACAAATATATGATAAGATATGCCTGTATTTAAGGAAATCTCATTCTATTTTTTACCTCCTTATGCTGTCTATCTGCTCAGCTGTTGGCCTGGAATTCATGAAGGACACCATGAAGTCACTCAAACGAAGCACAATGTTTTGTATTTTCCCACTCTTAAAAAAAAAAAACTCAGACAGGAAGCAGATTGTTTTCTGTCTGGATTTATCTGTAAAAATCAGTAAAAATGGAAAACGGAGTTTAATTATCTTATTCGGGAATGTCTTTGGAAGTTAGTGCTATTCTTAGAGATTTTAATGTTGTTTGTATTGACTAGTAATACCATATTTATGCTTGTATGATTATGATGGCATCCGGAAAAAGATGTTAGGCCTGACTTTAATAGTTGCACCTCATTATACAGTTTTCAACACGTCTGAAGTGGTATTGTGGGATCATGGTTCAGATTTGCTGCTGTATCAATTATTACAGGGTGTCACCACTGACATGTCCACCTGCCAATCTGTATGTATTTCAAATGAATGCATAGTATTAAGTAGGAAGGTGGAGGGATTATTGGCTGAAAAGGTGAGTTTTGAATAGTTTGCAAATAGAGGTCTTGTTAGACAGGTTCCTGAGTTGGACAGGAAGGTGGTTCCAGATTTAGCCTACACCGACCAAAAAAGACGCGCTGCTATGTCTCGCTTTTTTAAAGCGGGGGGCCATTATCAGATTAGCTTTTTAGACTGCAGGTCCCTGTTAGGCTGGTACTCCTGAGTCTCTCATTCAAGTAGTGAGGTCCTGAGTTGTGGAATGTATGGAGAGCAAACATTAAAGATATGATAATGATCCTCTTGATGGCTGGAAGCCAATAGAGAGGTTTATGGTAGGGTGATGTTGGGGTACTCTTTGGAAGATTAAACAACAGAAAGCTGCCGTATTCTGGACTACCTGTAGGCGTTGAATCAGAAAGGAAGGTAGACCCAAGTATAAAACATTTGAATAGACTAATAGAACAATTCATTCAACAAAGAATTATTGAATGTTGTTTGTTGCCTGCCTGAGGACTGTGATACTAGGCTATGTGGCCAGGCCTGAAGGCCATTCTCAGTGTGTGTTTGGTGGACATGAGGAGGGTTAAGTGCAGAGACTTGCCTTAAGAAAGGGATCAAACACAAGGAGATGATGGACGGAGCACTGACACTTTTCACACACTCACCCCCAGTCACAGATCTGGGTTGAATCCATCATCGTTCTTTAGCTCACTTCGCCACCTCAGTTCAGACTCAGCTATATGCAAATCAGTCTTGACCCTGTGCCTCATGGGATCTCCTTGTGTTTGCTTTGTTCGCCCTAAGTTGGCAGGGTATGCCCAGACGTGGGTCCCTTGCTCACTTTGCCACTGGAATCAAGCTAGCCTGCTGATGAGGGGTGTTACCCCGAAACCGGTCCCAGGATGCTTGTTTCTTGTTCAGGGAAGACCTGGCTTGGCAGTTCGGGCTGGGCTGTTCCCATGAGGCACAGGGTCAAGACTGATTTGCATATAGCTGGGTCTGAACTGAGGTGGCGAAGTGAGCTAAAGAATGATGATGGATTCAACCCAGATCTATGACTGGGGGTGAGTGTCTGAAAAGTTTCAGCGCTCCGTCCATCATCTCCTTGTGTTTGTTTAAGAAAGGGATGGCAGACAACTCAGCCATGTACAGTGTGAGTTAAGCAAACGTGTGGTTGGGTTCACGGCCTGACTGCAGGACAGGCACTGCAGGAAACCCACTCTGCGCACAGGTTGGCCTGCAGTCAAATCCCAGAGCTGGCAATATTAGTCTACTTTACACATGCTACCCCTTATGTATTTCCTGTATTGCAATTTTATTTTGAGGAATTTAACTTAAAAACTGTTTTCTTCAAAGTGCTCTTAACAGTGGGCATTATTTGGAGTTAGAATGTTTAGGTTTTGTTTTCCTTTGTTGAATAAGTTGTAGGTAAAACAATGGGCAACAGCGAGGGCCGGTGGAGATAGAACATTTTGTGCCAGCAGGACCATTATGCATAATTATGGATTTACCATGTTTGCCACATAATTTGAGAAAATTGCAGATTTCATTAACATGTTGTTTGTAGCACAAATGGATAAAAATACTGTCAGAGAATGTGGTGCATAATTTGCATTTTGTGCCACATAACTTAGATAACATTGACACATCATTTTGTCCTCAATGCCTCATTATCCTATTAGCTCTGACAATCTTAAAGCTCTCCAAGTGATTTGGGTACTGTCATTTTGCTGATGAAATCCATATTTCACAGGCAACCATGAAATGTTTTCCATATATCATGGTTCCATGTGACAAATAGGTATTTGTACTGCATATTTTGCAATAAAGCACTTAAACATGATACATATACTAGCTGCAATAGCGCCATGTAAATATGGTTCAGTCAGAATGTCCATAACCACTCAACAAATCTACACAAAACATCCCCAAAAGAATCTTTCACTTTAGGGCCATGGCAAGTTTCATGCAAGTCTTTCAAGTGGTGACCAAGAAAAAGGGTGGTCCCTACATCTCCATTTCCCATTTTAATTCCCATAGAAATTTTTGCTCTTCAATTCAGAAACAAAAAGACAGAACGGTGCTACACCAAAATTTGGCATAAAGTTAAAACTTTACTTAAAGAAGGGCCTATTTTTGTTTGGTATAAATCTGTTTAGCAGTTTTTGCAAAATTAGCATTCAAAGAGAGGCTTGAGTTGGGCATGAAGGGGTTAAACCTCAGAAAATGTTAAAGGTATCCTTAGTTGGGGGATCCTCTAAAAGATGTGATTGATTGCCATCATATTGAAAGAAAATGTTGCGGCAGCCATTACAGGACTTGGGACCTCAGTCCTTGCAACCTAAAAAAAAATTGAAAGGGCACATAAGGGGCCAGGGTACGTGGTGTGATGAGTGCAGGGCGCCAAGCCTGAAAACGCATGTGCAGTTGAGCATTTGCTGCCCACAGAGGGTTGAGTGCAGGATGGCCTGGGGCCAGGCCTTGCAACAAACCCCTGCTTCACACTGCTGAAGGCTGTGTGTAGCATTGGATGGACAGAGGTGGAGGGTTGGGTGCAGGGCCTGTCAAGAGGCCTGGCCATATGACATCCCCTGCTGCACACAGTCAAAGGCCAT
Source organism: Calotriton arnoldi (assembly GCA_963921515.1). Taxonomy (NCBI): domain Eukaryota; kingdom Metazoa; phylum Chordata; class Amphibia; order Caudata; family Salamandridae; genus Calotriton; species Calotriton arnoldi. The sequence continues at coordinate 1,794,174 of CAWUFW010000934.1, forward strand.
GCACAGCTGAGATTAGGCGCACATTGCAGCCAACCATCACTGCTTGCGGTCAAAGGCCCCACACAGCAAGGGTTTACCCCTGCGGTGGGGTGGGTGACGGGGGAGCACCAGTGCACAGCTTCACTTTGACCACCAAAGGCCTGAGCAATGGTGTTTGCTGCCCACAGAGGGTTGGCCAACTGTGGAGGGCCGAAATCCAGCCCTTTGGCCAAACCTGGCTGCTCATGGCTAAAGCTGTGCACAGCAGGAGTTGCATTCCTATGGCAGATGGGCGCAGAGGGCCAAGCCCTGCAGCCAATTCTGCTGCACATGGCCAAACCTGCACAGTGGGGTTGTCTTCCTGCAGAGGACTGTGGCCAACTCCTGATACATACAGTTAAAACCATGTGCAGTACGGGTTTGCATGTCTGTGGCGGAATGAGTGTAGGAGGACAGGCCCTGCACACAACTTTAGCCATGTTTAGCACGGTTTGGCCATCTGCAGAGAGATGGGTACCAGGACCCCTGGTTGTGGAATGATCTAAAATTCCCAGAAATGTACTGAAAATACCGAAAGGTAAATTCAATTGTTGTTGTCTTTGTTTTACTACCTTAACATTTGTTGAAACAAACATCACAAATGCAACGTAAAAAACAATGTTAAAGTGCAGATATAGTTATGAAATCAAATTTAAAAAATCACAAAAATTTGCAGGTTATGGTTAAGATCAGAATCTATAACTCTCACAACAGCGATGCAAACCCTAACTCGCACACCAGATGCAATGCTTATGACCTCACAATATGTATACTTAGAAATGAAATGCAAGTAAACAACAACACATAATCAAGTCACAAAATTATACTACATTAATAGTCATCTCTGTAAAAGTGGTAACAGTAATGTGATATGTAAGCTCTGTAAAATGATTCACAACATTTGTAATTACATCTATTTTTTTAAGGGTGAGGTTGTGGTGATATTCCATGTGTGTGTCCACTGTATGTATATGCTTTCAATGTGTAGCACCTGAGTGGTAGGAGGTCTGTTTATCGTGAGGGTCCAAGTACTGAGACCAGTGTGATCAACTTTGGATGGTTGCTGGCTTAGTATGACACAAAATAGAGGGTGCATACATCTTGTCCAGGCAGTATAAGCATACTGATTGAATTTCTGTGACTGGATGGTGGAGACCCAGACTCTGAAATAGAGTGAGGATGGAGACAGGGCTACACTTAGAAATCCAATAGGGTCCTTGTTACCAAATGGCTGTTCATTGCTTTCTTCCTGAGCACTGCCTAATAGTAGATGAGGGTGCAGAGGTGTGGGACACCAGCTTCTGTTGTTCAAAGCAAGGATGTTTCTAGAAAGGACCCGCTATTTTGATTATCATGGATTATTGCTTTAGGAAGGCTGATGATAGCCAGGTGCAGTTTGAGGAACTGCATGTTTGTATGGAGGAATTGGAGTGAGACTGGTGCAATATCTGCTAACGTTTATGTCTTGTGACAGAGAACAAAGCCATGACCTTTCACCAACATTATGGGCCATGGCTTACCAATTGGGTAATGAGTGTTCTCATATTTTTGTAGGACTTGTATTTTATTTTGAACACAAGATACTTATTTTGAAGTACCACAAGGCAGTGACTGATTTCAAATTGAGTAGAAGCCGAGCTCTCAACCAAGTTGGCCACTCAACTGCTGCATAGGACTTCCAATCCTATTTTTTCAAATGCTTGTTACAGACCTATATGTACATAGCTCTAAATGTGACAGAAGGGTAATGAAAATATTGGGGCCTTTTCAAAAACTGCATTTTGTAGTACAGGTAGCAGTTATACAATAGTACTTCTAACATAATACAAAATGTTATTCACAAACTTAAGTGCGTAGGTCTCCACCTCTAACTTTTCTGTGCTTCAATCTTTGCCCTGAGTGTGGAGTTTCCGCACACCTACCAATACACTTTGTGGTAAATGTGGAAAAGAGTGGCTGGAAAATAGGGAATTTATGAATTTATGACTAAATAGGAGAGATTTGGGGGGTACAGAGGAGCTAAGGGATGACTAAGGAGGGGGTTTAGGGAGGGACATGCACCCACCTACAAAAGAGTAAGCCTATTGCTAATCACAAACTGCACTTCTGAAGTTACTTCAGCCAAGAAGGACCCCAAACAGTTGTAAATGTACTCTAGCTCAGACCTGGAGTTAGTCCAACACCACACATGCCCAACCACTGGTACAGCAACACCCTCACATAGAAATAAAATGAAGGTAAGGACACAAAATAAAACCCTATAGGAAATAATGTTAAAAAAATATGTTTAATTTACTGTTGAAATGCGTATAAATAAAAAGCAGTATTTTAAAAAATATTTTATTTAACTTTTCTTAATTGATAAGTAAGCATAAGGTAATTCTTTTTAAACAATACATTAATTGTATTTAATTCTTTACATGACTTTCTGTAACTTTTAATACATTATAAATAAAATATACATTTTACTTAAGATGGGTGTTTTTTAAATAAATTAAAAATAATTATTATAATTTATGTTCATATAGTTAAATTAATTATATATTTAATTCAAAATTAAGTTAATAGCCCTGTAGCATTTGTCTATCTTGTTCTACATTAAAAATAACTACATTGAATACATTTACACTAAAATGTAACATAAAAATATGTTTATTTTTATTAAGTGTAAGAAACTTTGAACAATGTCATAATACTTCCTAAAAGGGCATTCTTCACCCTGACTCAGAAATCGCCACCTATAGAGAAACGCTACTATATATTATATACATAGCACTCATATATTAGGCTCCACCCACTGAGTTCAAGAGGTTGAGAAATGTAAGTTGGCAATTTGCATTTCATTTACACTCATAACTGTTGAATAGCCAAAAGTAGTAAATGTACTACAAGGTAAACAGACATAATATCGAGTTTTTATTTTCGAAGTACAAAAATATCGAGTTGGAAATATCGAAGGGACAGAATATCGACATCAAGAATATCGGTGACCAGAATATCGACATGAAGGTAAGAAATATCTTTTTTTTAATATCGAAGTCAGTAATATCGTTTGTCATAATATCGTTGTTAATAATATCGATATTTATATTAGTGCTCTGTATTTTAGTATGTATGTTAATAGTATGTGATCTAATGTTTTTTGTATAAGTATATCTTTTTTTTAATGTATTTGTGAAATTTTTAGAAGGTATTTATTTTATGTAAATTAAATTTTGCGTATTTTAGTTCTGTAGCGGGTTGTGGGTTTATAGGGGAATAGAGTGGGAAGTAATTTAATTTTAATAAAGTAATCAATAATTTTTATTGATTATTATTTATAATTAATTTGTTATTAATTAAATATAAATTGGTTATTACATTTTATTAATTGATTAGTTAATTAATTAAATTGTGTTATTTTTTTAATAGCGTGTTGTGGGTTTATAGGGGAATAGGGTGGGAAGTATTTTAATTATAATTCATTAATAAAATTTTTTGATTAATTAATATTTATGTATTTAATATTTTATATTGTTAATTGTGGTAATTAATAAATTATTAATTAGTTATTAATTGGTTGTTAATTATTAATAATTAATTGGTAAATATTTTTATTGGTTTTTTTAGGAGCAGGTTGTGGGTTTATAGGGGAATAGGGTGGGAAGTATTTTAATTATAATTAATTAATTTATAGTTTTGATTAATTAATATTTATGTATTTAATATTTAATATTGTTAATTGTGGTAATTAATTAATTATTAGTTATTAATTGGTTGTTAATTATTAATAATCAATTGGTAAATATCTTTTTTTTTTTTTAGGAGCGGGTGGTGGGTTTATAAGGGAATAGGGTGGGAAGTAATTTAATTATAATTAGTTAATTACATTTTTTTATTAATTATTATCTATGTATTTAATATTTTATATTCATTGCTGTAACTAATTTGATATTAATCAGTTATTAATTTGTTTTTAATTATTAATAATTAATTGGTAAATATCTTAATTGTGTTATTTTTTAGGAGCGGGATGTGGGTTAATAGGGAGTAGGCTGGGAAGTAATTTAATTTTAATATATTTTTTTAAATTGTTTATTATAATATTTTTTACACTCTTTTATAGTGTTAATCGTGTGAATTAATTTATTCCTGATTGTTTTTAATATGTTTGTTAATTTTCATTAATTAATTAATTAATTAATCATAAATTAATTATGTTAATAGTGTTATGTTTTATAATATTGGTGGTGTCATTTATAGGAGAATATGGTGGGAGGTAAATTTTCTATAATTAATTAAAATTTTGTTAATTCATTTTAATTATTTTGCTTGAGTGGAATAGTTAATTATTCCCCTCTGCTATCCAACACTTTCCCTACTGTTTCACTTGCTGGAGTGGGAATAGTAATTGTTACCCCTCCGCTATCCAACACTTTCCCTACTATTTCACTCGCTGGAGTGGAAATAGTAATTTTATCCACTCCGCTATCCAACACTTTCTCTACTGTTGCACTCTCTGGAGTGGGAATAGTAATTTTACATCTATGCTATCCAACACTTTCTTTAATGTTGCACTCCCTGAAGTGGGAATAGTAAATTATTCCTCTCCGCTATCCAACACTTTCCCTACTGTTGCACTCGCTGGAGTGGGAATAGTAATTTTATCCACTCCGCTATCCAACACTTTCCCTACTGTTGCACTCCCTGGAGTGGGAATAGTAATTTTTATCCTTCCGCTATCCAACACTTTCCCTACTGTTGTACTTGCTGGAGTGGAAATAGTAAATTATTCCCCTCCGCTATCCAACACTTTCCCTACTATTGCACTTGCTGGAGTGGGAATAGTCATTTAATCCACTCCGCTATCCAACACTTTCCCTACTGTTGCACTCTCTGGAGTGGGAATAGTAATTTTTACACCTACGCTACCCAACACTTTCTTTAATGTTGCACTCCCTGAAGTGGGAATAGTAAATTATTCCCCTCCGCTATCCAATACTTTCCCTACTGTTGTACTTGCTGGAGTGGGAATAGTAAATTATTCCTCTCCGCTATCCAACACTTTCCCTACTGTTGCACTCGCTGGAGTGGGAATAGTAATTTTATCCACTCCGCTATCCAACACTTTCCCTACTGTTGCACTCCCTGGAGTGGAAATAGTAATTTTTATCCTTCCGCTATCCAACACTTTCCCTACTGTTGTACTTGCTGGAGTGGAAATAGTAAACTATTCCCCTCCGCTATCCAACACTTTCCCTACTATTGCACTTGCTGGAGTGGGAATAGTCATTTAATCCACTCCGCTATCCAACACTTTCCCTACTGTTGCACTCTCTGGAGTGGGAATAGTCATTTTTACACCTACGCTACCCAACACTTTCTTTAATGTTGCACTCCCTGAAGTGGGAATAGTAAATTATTCCCCTCCGCTATCCAATACTTTCCCTACTGTTGCACTCCCTGGAGTGGGAATAGTAATTTTTACCCCTCCGCTATCCAACACTTTTCTTAATGTTGCACTCCCTGAAGTGGGAATAGTAAATTATTCACATATGCTATCCAACACTTTCCCTATTGTTTTATTTGCTGGAGTGGGAATAGTAAATGATTCCCCTCCGCTATCCAACACTTTCCTTACTGTAGCATTTTCTGGAGTGGGAATAGTAAATTATTCCCATCCGCTATCCAACACTTTCCCTACTGTTGCACTCCCTGGAGTGGGAATAGTAATTTTATCCTCTCCGCTATCCAATTTTTTCTCTACTTTTCCTGTTAATGTAGTGTGAAATGTAATTGTAAAAGATTAAAAATATTTTTATTTTTTAATTATTATATAAATATTGTATTTTTATTTTATATTTAGTGGTATATGTATATATATATATATATAATTTTAATATGTTTCTAACATTTTATAATTTATTATAATATTTATTTTTTAATATTATAAAGTACATTTATATATTATATTTTATATGTATGTTTAATTTTTATTAAAATTATATTTATTATTTATAATTTTAAGCATTTTCTAATAATTCTAACTGTTTTTTTAATTATATGTATTATTTACTTTATTTTACATTATTTTTTAGACATTTAAAAAAACGATCTTTTTAACAACGATATTTTTTACAACGATATTTTTGTTTAGATATTTTTGTACTTACCATAATGTAGATAGGACATCGATATTCTGGACATCGATATTTCGGCTCCGATATTTTTGTCGTCGATATTTCTGTAGTCGATATTCTGTCAGTGATTCATACTACAAAGCTTGAGGGTAGATTTACATGTGTAGATTTGTTTACATGTAAATGTACCTTTGTGAATAAGGCCCATTAAGTTTACAAAAATACCCCATACATAGTGTGCCTCCCTGGAGGAGGTCAAAATATGTATTCTTTCCAGAGTTCAGTGAAAAAATGGATGCCAGAAACCAATTCTTCGTACATTGGAACTGAATGGATGTGAATGCTGTGCTTGTAATTAAATATATTAAAAACAGTGTTTTGCATGCAAAAGTTTTTAAGTAATCACAAATGTTAGAGATACACTAGTAGAACAAATGGTAAAAGAGGCCTGAATTCTCCCTAAATATACTTATAATTATTTTAACACTGTTACAAGATATTTTATAACTTGAATAGTGGCAACTCAAATATCAAAGTGCAGACGTCTCAGTGAAAACTTTAATCAGCACAAAAAGCATAAACATTTAAAAAAAGATATGTGCAGTACTTTTTTTTAGTACACAAAATCAACCAACTGCTCTCAATCAGACTCTCATACACAATTTCTTTCTGTGTATGCAAAAGAGTCCGTCAGGTAAGTGAATGTTTCGACCTCGCATGCCATGAATTGGATGAGGACATCATCAGGACAGTACACAAAGGGTAACACCATTCTGGGAATAAATACTTAAAAAGGCCACATAAGCACCAATTATCCAGAAACTGGATATAACAAAACTTCACTTATCAGAGGTCTGTGAAAAACTGCCATGTGTACGCATTCATCGTCTGTAATGTTGACATGCTAAATCATAAAATAGAGACACCTCCAACCCTGGTAGGGATCTTGGAGAGGTTACACAAGAACAACTTTGCCCAAGTGCATGGGGATAAGGATGGGGCACTGACAGAGAGGATTAGCTTCACACGGGGGTGCATACTTGCACCAACGCTGTTTTCCCTCTATATTAGCAACACGTTTAATTACCTTAACGATTGAATAAATGATTCTCCTAAACTTGGTGCTTTCCCCATTTCCTGCCTGTTGTTCCCCAATGACATACTCCTTATTTGCAAAACACCTGTGAACATGCAGAACTTGTTCCATGTGCTCTCTAGTAATGGGAGCTCGAGATTAACGTAAAGAAAACCAAATGTATTACCCTAAGGCCGCATAGAACTTTGCATAGAAAGCTAACATTGGGGTCTGAGGTACTCGACGAAGTTAAACACTTCAATTACTTTGGCATAAGGATCAATAGCTCCATGACATGGTCATTACAATCTGAAAAATCCAGAGCTATTCTATTACATCAATCAGCTGCCATTGGAAGGAAGCACAGGGATTCCACCAAGAGAGCAGTCTCTCCAGTAGTGGAGTCTATAGCGACACGGTCCAGTCAGCTGTACTTTATGGGGCCGAGGTTTGGGGCACAGGTCTTTTGGATACTTTCACAGTTAGAGAAAACCATTTTATAAGGTGCTTATTATCTCTTCCTCAATCCACAACACTTGACCCTCTGTATTTTGACTTACCTCAAAAGTAGATCGGCGATGTTGCCGCTTTGAGATCCTTGGTATATTGAGTTAGGCTATGGTCATACCCGAGCTTGAATTGTACAATCAAGGCCTTTGCACACTTATCCTTCTGGATAAGGACATGACTATACATTGGTTAGCTCATATTAACACGGATCGGCAATTGCATTAGGTTTTGCCTATGTGATTAACAATAAGCTATTTTTTGTTATACGTTGTAGCTTGCTGAGTGGTTGTACAATATAAGTTACAGAAAGTCTGTTAAAGTGTTATGACTTGTTTATGTACAAAAAGGCAATATATAGTGCTGTTACTAGTGGTATAGTGCGGGTAAGTAATAGCTAAATTTTGAAAAATGAATGAGGGAAATAATACAATTAATTGATGTAATAGCAATATAATGTGTTTAGAGGAGTTCTGACAATTTTTAGACCCGGTGCCACTGCACCTGCTGCACCATTCAAATAATGCCCCTAGTGCCTGCAAGATACCTGTATTTGTGAGTGCCTATTTAGTAGTAAAATATAGCAATATTTGGTGTTTAGAGGAGTTCTGACAACTTTTTGCCCTGGTGCCACTGCACCTGCTGCACCATTCAAATCATGACCCTGTTGCCTGCAAGGTAACTGCACTTGTGGCTGCCTGTTTAGTAGTAAAATATAGTATACCCCTTGTATATTAACTTTATTTTTAACGTGCAAAGTTTATTACAACATTTAGAATTTGATAATAATGACCAAATAGATTAAGTTGAAAAAAATCAATCCGATAATGCCTACAAAGTGCAAAAAAAAGTACTGAGGCATGAACAGAAAATGCCACCAATGTTCTAAGGCTAAAGCATCTGCTTTACACAACTAAGGGGCCCATTAGGATGTCGGGCGGAAGCACTACCGCCGTGCTGGCGGATGCAAAAACCACCAGTTACCGCCGGCACGCAGCAGTCCACACGCCCGCCCGATTACGATGCGAAAAGTCAGCCAAACACCGCCGGCAAGCCAGCGACACCGTCCGCCATCAAAGTGCACCCGTACACGTAGCGGCGCAGCACAATTGACACACACCGTCCGGCGAAACACGTACCGCCCGGCGTACAAATTACGATGCGCGCACAAACTGAACCCACGGCTAAGAGACACCGTACGTCAAACCGAAGCGGTAACACGAACGCCGAGCACGGACACCGAAGAAGCGGCACCCCGAGCATGAATCCAGCACTGCAGGCCCTCCCTATGCTCTATCTGATGCACCACCAAGGACGCAACGTACCGCGAAGACGCAGGTAGGCACACATACAACAAGTGCACGCAAACAGCGCACACAGTGCAAGGGCGGAAAAAGCGGACAACCCCCACCCCGCATGTACACGACACATCTACCATAGCATCCACATATGACACACAGGCCAAATTGTAACATCTCGTAACACATGTGTACACACCACCTGGGACTAGGAACCAACCACCCCGTCACGGCCCCAAAGCGGCGATGACGCTGCCACACATGCGCACAACGCAGAGGCCAACCGCAGCGCCATGCATGCGTCGCACACAGACACAGGGACACAACCAAGCAGCACACACACCAGCCCCACCCCGAACGCACATGACACGTGACAGGCCTGCCACAGACATGTCCCCAACGCCCAATTCACGGACAACACCCAACGTCACACAACCGGCGCACACATGTCAGTGAAGTCACGCAACAGCAGGACACACCCCAGTGCAACAAACATGGCGAAGCACACAGCGGCGGCAACACCAACTAGGAGAAGCAGGGCCCCTTCGGGAAGAGGAACGCCAGTACCACACTGAAACACCCATACCACCCTGCACATATGAACAAGACATACAAAACGGAACACCAAAGAGCCCGGGGACCGACAACAGGTGGCCCAAGAATAACACTCACACACAAGGCCCAACGCAGAGCGGAAAGGCAGCCTGCCGCCCCCACAAGGGAGAGCAGACAGCACTGAATGACCTTCCATTCCAACTCCGAAACCACAGCCCTACGAAAGAAGCCGGTGAATACAGCCATTGTCCAATAAAAGACCAACACAGGCATGCAGAGGAGACCGACCACAGGGCAGATAGCGCATATCACAGAAGAACACAACGGACGGGAAAGAATAAAGAAAACACTCCCCCATGTCGGCCCCATGCAAGTTAATTGGAAGGAGTCACACATCACTGACCTTGAACTGTCTGAGAAGCATGTGGGATGAGGGCCCGTGTCCTCCGCACAAGCCAACAGAACACAAGTCCTGTCTCCCTACGACTACACAGAGCTCACAGCAACCTCGGAGCGTGCACATTGCAGACTGCACACACAGCCGGAGCACGCCACCACAACGCACCGCTGCAAAATGGCAACCACAACACACCTACCCAACTACGCCGGACAGGTCAAGCTGTACAAAACCAACCTGATACATATATTGGGATGCGAACTCCTGTCCCTGCTGAACGTAAGTTACCGACTGACTTACCGCATCACATTGTTCAGCTGCGTCATACCCGTCTTCTACTGTCGGAGGTGTCCCTACCAGCATCCCGTGGAGATGTGTCTCTCCAACCCGGCATGTCTAAAGGCGGACCTGCTAGCACTACTCCTCCCTCTGGACGCACACGACAGGGCCTGCTCTGCCTATGGGGGCATGGCGTATGTGGCCAACATCGCACCCGCACTGAAATGGGACCACTGTGCCTCCACACGACGGATCATCGAGCACAGCTACATCGAATGTCACCCAGCATGCCCCATCATGGTCCTCCAAGGGACAACTTACGAACAACACCTTGACAGCCATCATCCGCTACATTGGCTGGCAAACATAAACACCACCAATGACATGGAAGCCCTGCTGGACGGCATCGCATACCTGACAACCTGTAAATTCGTCGGACCCCCACGCAGGTTCCCCAATTGACCTATGATGTCCAACCCCGCACCCATGCTTAGCTTCCGCACGGACTGGCCAGTCACCACCACAACAGCCATACCAAACGACCGGCAACAATTACCACACCATCAACGACATCGCCATGACATCGGATATGACCGGGACATGCACACTGTTCCCCATCACATCCAGGAACACCGCATGCATCGTGGGAGGCAGTGGCATGGGGTCTGTGTATCGCACCCACATGGACGGAACTGCACGAACAACCAGGACATGACATGGATCCAGCGCCCATGGACACACACACCGCTCAGTGGACATGAATAGGTCGCCTGGAGTCTGTGGGTGCTGCACCCCTCCCACCCCCGCCCGGGAATCCCATACCAGGACCTTTGCACGGACGACAAGTGCAAACAACAACAACACGACCCCAGTGACTGTGACATGTCCAGTAACCACCACATTGCAACAACAAGTGGCACGCCAGCTGCATGCACGCAAGCACATGCCCTGATGTCATCTCACATGCACGCGTGCATGAGGAACAACCGCAGCAAACCTGTCACATGGAACTGAGATGGACTGTGCCCATGATGCCAAGCGGTCTGGTAGGCTACTTGTATACCGTCTGTGTCAAAGTCCGCAGCTCCGCAGCTATACGTAAATGTACATTAGCACAGCCTTGGCCAAGCAGATGTAACTCTGAAGCCCACATCCCACATGCAACAGCCAATCACATGTAACCCCACACCCTATCCCATTTGTAATCATGCTCAGTATATCCTCAACATGTATTCCGCTGCCAGTAGTGTCCACTATACTGCATCACAGAGGACAGAAGACTCAATATAATGTTTGAAACCAAAACTGTCTCCGCTGACTCATTTCACAAGTACGAATGAGAGAGGATGAGAGTATGTGAAGTACACGGCAGTCGTGACATGACCATGTAGTCCACTAGTATTCGATGTCAACGCAAATGAGTAGCACAACTGTGGAAGACACACATGTGTCGTGTGAAGTCGTATGGACGCAGTGCTCAGGTGGGTGGGTGCGACGGGTAGATGCGCACATGCCAAGTTGGAGCACGCCGTGTTGGGAGGGGTCATGAACAGTACACCACCGCTTCCCTGGGCATTGTGAGAGGACACCTGTCGGGGAAAGTGAACACGTGTGTGCACAGCAGCCGGGCACACGAACAATGCGGAACCAGGCGCACACGTCAGCCCACCCTCCGTGGACTAGCTGGATCCTGTTGTGCGCCCGCCATGCCCCTTGACAAGGCACACACAGCCCCAGTCGACCAGGTGTAACCCCAACATAGTCAATCCGCACAGGCGATACAGGGCACGGGATGGCAGTGGAGCATGGTGTGTGAGAGGTCTCCTCGCGCTCCTCCTGGTCATATCACGCAGGCAATAGAACCTCAACGTGTAGCATGGCACAAGTCAAATGGAAGTGTAGGGGGACGCACCTCAGCACGAGCAGCACTGACGTCACGGGAGGTGGCTCGCACCATCCCATCCATTGCCCATTATACCAACCACGCCACATGCCATTGCGACTAAGTGCAAGCGCGTGCGCCACCACCCCGAGCCCTCCCCAGAGAGGCCAAAGAGTGAATGTGTGGGCCATCAGTCACAGACGGACGCGGCCTGGCCGCAAGGGCAGCCACAGCCACTGGGTGTCGCAGGTGGCGGATCCGGAAGGCGGAGACTGTGATGCATAGTCCATGCAGGCCGGGTCTCCATTTGGGGCACCACGCAGGTGGACGGCGTCCCGCCACACATCATACCCTGAGACAGCCCACTCGTGCAACTGGACCCACACATACACTCCTTGCCCTCTCTGGTGCGAGCTTGGGGCTGCCTGTGCAAGCGCTAGCCTCGCAGGTGCACATGCATATTGGGGGAGCGAGGGGAGGACATGAGGGCTGGGGCGAAGATGACTGTATCACTGTCAGTGAGTACAAGGGATGACCCAGATGTGGAAAGGAAGAGACGTGTCCCGTGTGTACTGCAACTAGTCGCCAATCCAACTACCCCCATGTCCGGAATGTAAGCCCGCACCTAGGCCCGCCCATCCGCCACATCGAATATACCACCAGCACAACAACCTTCCCATTCGAAACACTGACTGGGGGTGGCGACCAGTGAACAAACATGTGTAGCCTACCCACGCGTACATGTGGGCCCTCCATGATCCATGTCACCTGCGGCAAAGTCATGACATGCGCAATGAGGGAAGTGAGGAGAGCTGTCCGCCCCACGCACAGAAGGTGCATCAGCTCCACAGACCCAGCAGCGAGTCCAGCAGGGGTCACATGTGCAGGGGCAGCTGTGCCTGGTGTGAAGGCACATGCATATAGACAGCACATCGACCAATGTGTAGTCTGCCCACATCTACAGTCCATCATCATGCGGACATAGGAATTGAACACAGGGCAACACATCTTAGTGGGTGCACCAACCGTGACCAACAATGCGCAATCATCGACGTACCCGCCCTGTGCATGGCCCCCCACCCAACGGAGGCACATCCAGTGCCACCATCCCACACACACAAGCCTTCCACGGAACATGCTGTGTCCAATGGTCAGTACAGAGTCAGCGCCCATCTGGTGGATCCTGAACAGGAGACACATGCACACACATGCCAGCTCCCACTATGTATGTCTGCCACCTGGCACGTGCAATGTAACCTCTCACCTGTGACGTGTGACTGCAAGCACACAGCCGTCTTGGCATGGGGCTGTCAATGTGGACACCTGTCAATGTTTCGGGAGGTGTGATCCGTACAGTGCTGTACATAGGGTGCCAGTGCTGACACCTACTACTGTCTCATATCCCCTCGTGCCACAGGTCCCACTTGTTTTGGCCGCTCAGCCTGTGCCCACATCGTCGTCGTCGTGTGCCATACTCATCCAGCCTCGGAAGCAGTGCCATGCTCAGCAGACATTCATGTTGCCGTGCCGTCCCTGCTTGACAGCTGGGCTGTGACTCATGTGCTTGCTCAGTCATGTCAGTGATGTGAATGCGAAATTGCTATGTGTTGTGTTGCTTTGACATGTGTCCACTGCCATCTTCCCTAGGCGGAGACCGAACATTGACCGCCCATACCAATTGCTGGCGGACATGGAGGATACTGAGGTCATAAGGAAGTTTCGGCTGGACAGGCCAACCCTGCATCGACTGTGTGCCATGTTGGAACCCCATCTCCGTCCCCGCAGGGTGTATCCGACAGCATTCACCCCCACGGCTAAGGTGATGGCCGCCATGCATTTCTTCGCCACTGGGTCATTCCAGCACACAGTGGGCAGTGGAGGAGGGATGTCCCAGCCCATGTTCAGCAAGGTGCTGAGGGATGTACTGGCAGCCATGATGCTGTACCGAAACAGGTACATCAGATTCCCCAGGGCTCGTGAATTGGCGGCAGTGAAGGGTGCATTCTATGCCCTTGGCAGGATCCCACACGTCGTTGGTGCCATTGATTGCACACATGTTGGCCTTGTTCCACCACAGGCCACTGAGCACCTGTACCGCAACAGGAAGCACACGCACTCCCTGAATGTGCAAGTGGTGTGCCTTGCGGACATGGTGATAACCCACGTGTGTGCAAAGTTCCCAGGCTCGGCCCATGACGCACACGTAATGCGCAACAGCATCTTGCCATGACTGATGTCCAATCTGCAACAGGATCGTGGCTGTATTGTCGGTGAGTATGTGGAGTGGTGTAGCGTGCTGGCTGTGCGATGCTGTCCCCTGTCCAGTTGGAATAGCAACGGTTCTCTGTGTCCCTCACACCCAGGTGACTCTGCGTACCTGAATGGGGCATGGCTGCTCAGTCCATTGAGGAATCCTCGCACCCCAGCAGACGATCGCTACAATGAGGCACATGGGAGGACCAGACGTGTGGTTGAGCGTACCTTTGGCCTCCTCAAGTCCAGGTTCAGGTGCCTGGACCGCACCGAGAGTGCGCTGGCGTACTCCCCACAGAAGGTGTGCCAGATAGTGGTGGCGTGCTGCATGCTGCACAATCTGGCCATTCGGAAGCAGATCCCCCTCATTGTGGATGACGGAGATCAACCAGGGCCCCAGCCCGCAGACCAGGACAGCTCGAGTGAGGAGGACAGCGGAGAGGAGGAAGCTGGGAATGTGCGCCAGCAGCTCATCGCCCGCTACTTAACTTGACGGTGAGTGTCCATGTACGACGGCTGATGTGTCTGTATTTGTGCAGGTGTGTGTGTGCTGTGTCAGGGTGGCCTTTTGTTCACTGCATGCTGTGTGTCAACGCTCCATGCCCAGGTTAGTATGCCACTGATGGTGGCTGTGGCATTGTGCCATATTGCTCTGTGCGATGTGTGTACATTGCTTGTAGTTGTTGACATGTACTGTGTGATGGGTGTGTGACACACTCATTGAATGTGCTCCTGTTCTGTCTCCCACCCCTAGGTCCCTACAGGCCCTCCGGTTCCATTGCCATGCCACGCATCAGGTGCCGTTCCGCTCAAGGTGGCCGTTGTATTCCGTACAATTAAAACACAGGGCACAGACAGCAGTTTGTGGAAGAGGTGCATTTATTTCAAACTGTGACATGTGATTGTGTGTAAGGTGATGACAAAAGTGGTGCGTGCAGTGACAATGAGCTGTCGGTCATGGCTGCGAGATGCTCAGGGTGTACCCACTGGTTCTATGTCCATAGTCCAACACACACATGCCATCCAGATGGCTGTGTGGAGTGGGATCGTAGTCCAAGTCAATGCAGTGGGTGGTCAAGGAAGGCTGGCTGGCTGCCTCACTTGCGTTTGGAGCGTGCGAAGTCCTCCCGGGAGATCTGTTTCCACTTCGGACGGCCCCTTCCACGTTTGCGAGGGGGTGCCTGCTTGCGACCTGCTGGTGGTTGAGGTGTGCTCACTGGCTGTGGACGCAGGGGAACTGGACACTGCTGCTCCACCCTGCGCCCCGGCAGGTGGTGGCGGAGGGGAGCGGCTGTCCCTGGCTGTGACCTCACCGCCACCACCAGCTGGCCCATGAGGTCCACGAGTTGGCCCATACGGGCGTCCATGGACCTCAGCACCCCCAGCACCTCACGCGTGTCTGTAGCAGACCTGGCCCATTGTCCTTGGGCCTCTTCATAGGCCCCAAGGACTCTGGCCATTTGAGGCAGGGCATGGCTCCCAGCGGAGACTGGCGTTTCCCTGACCGTCCTCCTCCTACCAGTCCTGCTGCCACCAGCCTGCCCACTAGCCACATTGCTCACCACGGTCCTCGCCCTGGCTCCCAGGGTGGATCCAGTCGTCCGGGCCACCACCTGCGCTGGGGCTGGGGCCAGCGAAGACGTGGTGGCGGTTGCGGCAGTGGTAGTGGCCGCAATGACCGTGGGTGTGGCCGCAATGACCGTGGGTGCGGCCGTAATGACCGTGGGTGTGGCCGCAATGACCATGGGTGTGGCCGCAACGACTGTGGCAGCAGGGGGCTGGGAATGTTCAGCAGCCCTGGATGATGGGTTGGTGGGTAGGAGGGGTCCTGGGGAGCGGCTGGGCCCTGCCACACTAGATGGGCCTGCTTGGTGGTCCGTGTCCGAAGAGGAGGACAGATCCTCCACATCCGTGTGTCCTCGTTGGGGGCTTGTCGGCTGGCTGTGCTGGCTGCTGTCTCCATCCCCAGCATCCAGCAGTTCGTCACCTGTGGAGAGAATGAGATTTGTTATTGTGTTGCACCTGGCGAAGTCTGTATTGGTTGTCTGACATTCTCCGTTCGTGCACTCTCGTGCACGTGTGTCCCGGAGGCGGGTGTGTGGCTGTACAATCTGTTGTTGTGTGTGCTTGGCAATGGGACTGTGTGCTGTGCACATGTGGCATGGGACGGATTGGCTATGCCGATGGGTGTGTTGCTGTGCTCCTACTTATTGTGACTCTGGTGTATGCGGGCTCCAGGCCCATCCTGGGTCTGGTTTGTACTTTGCTTTTGGGGTGCATATGGAACGCTTAGGAACGCATATGGCAACATGGGGGTCATGCCCCAGAAACGCATTTGGGATTGAATATGCTTTTGGGGTTCAAATGGAACGCTTAGGAACGCATATGGCAACATGGGGTCATGCCCCAGAAACGCATTTGGGATGGAATATGCTTTTGGGGTACATGCTGTGAGCCATGGGTGCCGAACGTGACATGTGTTGTGGCAGCATGACAGTGCATGGTCTGAGGTGTGTGCATGCATGACATGCCCTGCATATTTGCTGTCTGTTGTGATTACTGGACATGGCATTGGACGCATCGTTATGAGTGAGTGATGGTTGTGTGCCACCCGACGTATTGCAGTTGTCCCATCTCCTTGGTGTGCGTGCTGCCCTGTGCCATGTGCATCACTGCAGTGCTCGGGGGGGGGGTGGCCCATGTTGTGTGTTGCTGCTCACAGTGTGGCGTGCGCTTCATTGACTTCTGGCACATGGTTGGTCATGGGTATGTCTCTTAGCGTGACTGCTGTATGTGTGGCAGCTGTTCGGATGACATGCCTTTCATGAGACTGGGGCTGACGGATGGGATGGATGGTATGTTGTATGTGCATGGTGTGTCTGTGTGTTTGATGGGTTCAGTGGTGTTCGTGTGCATTTATGTTGTTCCGCTCTGTTGCGTCTAGTGTTGTTTGTCTTACATAGGCGTAGTTGTGGGGTGTGTGGTTGACAGGCAGTAGGGGCTACATGGACAGGACTTCAATGGTGTTTCGGTTGTGTGTGATGGGTTGCACAGTGGCTGCCGTGTGGTACTATATTCAGTGTGGCTTGTGCATGCAGACGTGGCTCCTTGGGTGTTGCTGTGTCTGTGATGGGTCATGTGGGGTGTGAGTCTGTGGTTCATGTCCGTGTGCACATTGTTCACTTGTTCGTGACAGTGGGCGGTGCTGCGTGTTCGTCTGCTACGTGACATGTCTCATGTGTTGGTCGTGTTACGGTCCTCATGCCTCCAGTAATCCAGCCCTGTCCAGTTTCCCACCTGCAGGTTGTTCGTGCGTGCACTGTACTGGATGCCACATGGTTCTAAGCGGGGGTGCTCCATGTTGCAGGTCTGTGGGGGTGGGGGCGGTGTTGTGGGTCGTGGTGATGGCTGGACACCCCACTGACACCGATTGTTGTGGACCGTGATGTCTACCTTTCGGCTGTCGGTGTGCACTGCGGTGGCTGACACGTGGGTGTGGGGTGTGGGGGATGCTCCTCCTTGCTGTGCTGTGGGACTAGGGGCCTGGTGTGTGTTGTACTTGAGCTGTCCACCCTCCACCCACTGCACTTTGTGTTCCTGCCACTTACCTGTTACTTGTCGGTTAGTGCAGCTATGGCGGACACATGGGTGTGGTGGGTGCTGGTTGTGGCGCTTCTGGCATACTTGGGGACCTGTTGGTGGTTACGTGGCTGGCTGAGTGTACACATGCCCCCACGTATCTTACAGTTGTTAGGTTTGGGCTGTGTGTGGTGGTGTCTGTTGCATGTGTGTGTGATGTGTTGTGTATTGTGTGCTGGACATGGGGGTGTTTGTCCCTGGGAGCTGTGGCATGGTGGTAGTGCATGTGAGTACATAGCGGTGTGCTGGTATACATTAGTTTGTACTTACCAGCCTCCACTCCCCCTGCTAATCCGGCGAGGATCTCCGGATGTATAATGACTCGCACCTTCTCCTCCCACGCTTTGAAGGTCTTGAAGAGCGCGGGATTCCCTCCGCCAGTGACGGCAGCCAGCTCTCTGTTCTTGCTCTCCTTCTTCTTGACCAGGCTCTTGACGTCATTCCACCGTTTGTTGATTTCAACTCTGTTCCTGGGCAGGGTCCCGACTGCATTGACCTGGTCTACGATCCGGTTCCACATTCTCTTTCTGGTGGCTAGTGGTGTGTGCTGGACCAGGTTCCCATAGATTTGTGGGTGCACCTTGATGATCTCGTCGACCATGACCGTCAGCTCAATGGGCGTGAACTTGGGCATTCTTTGTGGTGCCATGGTGTTTGTGGTGCTGGTGCGGTGTGTGTTGTGTAATGTGCAGGGGGTTTGTGGTGCCGGTGTTTGGTGGTGGTGGTGGTGGTGGTGGTGGTTGTGATGTGTGCGTTTCTGTGGTGTGCTGCTGTCCTTGCTGTGTCACTGTGTCCTCTCCTCTCCTCTCTAGTTTGCAATGTTGCAAGGTGTTGTGGTCTGTGGGAGTGCTGCTTTTGTACTTACCTATGTGGGTGTGTCCTCATGGTCTGTTGTTTTCAGGTGTGTTGTGTCTGGTGTTCTGGCCTTTGTAGTTTTTGTTTGTCCAGGGGGTGTTTTCGGGATGTGTACTGTGCTTGTGTATTTGTGCGTGCCTTGCTGTGTGGACTTGTTGGCCATGTTGTGTGCGATTGTTTTTGTCAGCGGATGGTTTCTGTGCAGGGACGTGGGCGCCATGGCTTCTGCCGTGTCAATTCTCATCGGCGTTGTTTGCGCTGGCGGGCGGTATATTTGTGGTTTACCCGCGCTCATGGCGGTGCGATCGTAATTTCACGTGCGGTGTGTCGGCCGTGAGGGCGGGCGGTTTTGTGTTGTCGTGCGTGTTTCCGTCCGTGGCGGGCGGTTTGACTCCGACTTGGACGAGGGCGGGCGGTATCTTGTGTGGTTTTCCGCCGATGGCGGTTTCGGTTTGTGTCATCGTAATGGCGTGGTCGGTGTTCAGACGGTGTGTGCGGGCGGATTTTTGCCGCTTTCATGCCTGGCGGATTTTTTTACGCCGGGTATCGTAATGGGCCTTTAAGTAATAAAAAGCAAGCATTCCAGCATACTGTTATAAGCTGTCTGCCTTTTCCGTCGGAAGAAAGCTTATCTTGACAGTGAATGGGGCTTAAATAGTGTGAACAGCTTTTGTAGCCTTGGTAGAAGTATCGCAAATAATTGGTGTTATATTGTGTTTTTTTGTGTTGGTGGGTTGTGATGCTATGCTGTGTTGTATTGTTGGGTTTTCTTGTTGTGTTGTGTTTTTGCATGGTCAACTGGGTTTTTAATTTGTTTCTTTTCATTGGTGTTTTAGTGTTGTTGTTTTGTGGTGAGGAAAGTAGTAATATGCTTGGCGGTGCCTTGGGCACCACCAAGAATATTGCAGCCCTCCTACTGCCGTGGGACCACCAGGGAACGTGGTTCCCTGTCGGTTGTGGCGGTGCAATGGCGGTCCAACCACCAAAGTTGTATTAGGGTGATCGGATCGCCGGTGCAATGGTGGCTGGACCGCCCCCGCGAGTCTGGCGGTCCTCAGACCGCCAGACTCGTAATCAACCCCAAACAGTTTTCTGTGTAGGCAGATTCCTACTGGCAGTGGCTGTGATTAGAAAGCGACTTGGCCTCCCACTATAATATTAAAGCTCAGCACTTTAGCAAATCTGGCAGTGGGATTGATCAGGAAACAACTTGTCCTCTCGCCTGTGTAACAGAGTACTTGCACTTTATCTATTTTGGATGCCCTGCGGGACCCTGTAGGGCTTGCATGCTCACCAGTGCTGCGTTATGTGAGCCATTGTCACCATCTGCTAACTTATGTTATGTGTATGTAGTTATATTAATCCTAATGGTTTATGAATTTTATTCTTGCAGGCTAACATGTTTACTCATGAATTTTATTGGTGTATTTTCTTACACTATCAACTATTTACTTGGTCTGTGGTTGCTCTTAGTTTAAGCCATTACTTACATTATGACATGCATGAACCATATTTTTAGGCATGATGGACCATTTAGGTTTTTGTCTATGATTTGCGATCTGAATTATCTTTTGTGCAATCAGGCCAAGAGTGGAACATTTCTATGCAATGTTTTAAATTTGATGCACTTTGTTATGACATCAATGTATTGTGTTTTAATTGTTTTATTATGTTACTTTAATGGCCTACTGCCGATTAAAGTATTTTCTTCTTCCAAATAGAAACACCAAAATTGTATAGAAAAATCTTGATATGCCAGAAACTATGCTTTTAGTTATGGTTATGTTTTAAATACAAAGGGAATAGTTTGCATTCACATGCTTCAGAATGGACCACATTTACTAGAACATCTGTAAGTCTAGAACAGTTTAAAAAAAGTCAAATCGTGACATGCTTAATTACTAAGATGCATTAGGACGAGTATTAATTTATGCATACCCTTCTACCACATACACAGTTCATGTTTGCAGTGCTTGGAATTGCAACAGCTATTGTGCCATGAACAGTCCAATAAGCAAATGCATACAAATGTTTGGGTTTTGCATGACTTACAGACACAATGGGATCAGGTAGGTGTCCACGTTAATCAGGCCCTTATTTTTACTTTGGTTGAGTGAGGTTGAAGCCACTGTCTGACAAGCTACTGCCACCTTTACCAATTACACAGTAGAGATACCATCATTTATATTATGGGCTACCCACCTCCAACGCTCTTAGAAGATTGTCAAACCCCAGTTTCCAAAAATCAGGAAAGGTCCTGATTTTTAGATGGCCTTCTCCATAGGAATGATAGTGGATGGGTGAAGGTGATGTTCACCACTTAGAGCTGGTGATAGTCCCCAAAGTCTCCTTCACCAGAGCTCAAGGGATTGCCAGGGATTCATCTGACCTCCTACACAAAGATTGCAGAACGAGTGGGAATCTCTGAAACTCACCCACTTACTCCCTGAATTTTGAAGGAGGCGAGGCGAGTCGAGACAACTTCTATCACCCTTAGTTCCAAAGCACCATGGTGATCTTTAGGATTTTCCTCCCTGGTATGTGAAGTTCAGGCATGGACATCATGAGATAATTGTGCCCTCAGAGAACGTTATCCTTAAGAGACATATATCATTGAAAGAATTGATGACAGAGTCAAGAAGACGGCAAGCCATATGAGTAGGCATCCATGCCTGTTAAGTCAAACCTAGCATATGCCGGTGTTCAGGAAAGCTGAGACATTAGCTAGATCAAGAACATCAATCCATATATTATCTTCTCATAATTAACCACTGGAAGCTTTCAAGACTAGTATGTCCAGGCATTCTGTTAAATGGAAATAAAAGAAAGATCAAAATGGACAGACCAACAAAAGCAGTCGATCAGCCTCTCCTACACTGTATGAGAATCTCTATTCCCCATGGTGTTTTTAGGAAATGAAATGTAATAAAGATAATTAAAAAGAAAAGTGAGAAACACTACACCACAAAAGGAAAAGACTCACCACTCATTTTCAAATTAACAAAAAAAATCAAAATAATGAAGCAGGAAGGCGAGGCCAGGACTGCCAAACAATACAAGGAAAGAAAATGCTGGGCTAAACTAAGGCATTACATCTGAAGAAGATCTAAGAGATTTGCTTGAAAGTAGACTAGGAGTTGTGAGTTAATGTGTTTTATTTCTGCAGGGAAATATATATTCCCCACCCTGCTGAGGAAGAAAATATTTCAAAGTGTAACAGCATTTGTGTGACCCTTCTAGGCATGGATAAATCGACACTTACTACATTTATACATGCATAAATAGTTATGCATTAAAGTAAAAATAATTTACCAAGGATTCTTGAACCATTCAAGGTAAATTTTGATGTGTTAAATTCCCTGAATGAGTCTTGGAATTCTTTGTGAATTCTACGACAGTGAGATTTACCCCAAACATTGGTATAAGCATACAGGAGTAAATGTTTCACTATTTTCTATAAATTGGTCAGGATTTGGTGTAGTGATATATGGAACACATGGAACAACTGTTTCTCTTTCTTTGCTGCATGTAAAATGTGTCTAAACTGGTATCACATTGGAAGATGTTGGTCAATAGTCAATTGTATATATGTATTTCAATAAAATCTTTATTTTCCTTAAGATAGTAAAGTTATTAATAATTGTACGGCAATATTGTAAAAGGCAAATAGACTGCACTCTTGTTACATTAAAAGTAATCTAATCAATTGTTTAAAAAACACAAGTTTATAACTTCAGACATTGTGAATATTGTCGTGGTCATTATACCGTGCTGTCATTTATATAACAAAAACGGACATACCACAGTTGTATTTGGAAGCGATAGAGCGCATCTCATTTAATTCAGTATATTTTTTAAAGGAAAACTTCTTATTCATAATCTTTTTCAAAAACAGGCTCTGTCTTTTAGAAGAAGGATCCATGCAGGCATGGCTCATCCACGGGGAGCTGTTCCCAGGTGTTGTGGTCTCCATTTTCGCACACTCACAATCAAAACTTCCTTGAAGCCAGTGTGTGCAATTTTTCAGAGCACAAATTACAATGCGATGCTATCAACTGGACTGTCACAATATGCACTCAAAGGAGTGTATGAACTATATTTAACACACATTTGCTTTTCAAGTGTGGTAAATAAGTTTGGGACATCTTTTTCATAAAGGAAGCTTGTCAATCACAGTTCATCCCAGCAGTATATGTTGCCAATTTGCGATGCTTATCTATGATAGTAACATCTCATGGGAAGCAATTTAACAAAGAACTAGTTATTTTTATTTCTTAGAAAGGATGGAGTGAAAGTAGCTTTTGCATTTTCATTTTTAAGACACCAGGCATGCTAAATGTGTAATAATGTGTCTTGCAGTGAAAACAAATAAAACTATTGCTTTTGTATGTAAAATCCTATATCAGATAAATAAATTTAAATGTGATACTTTTTAGTTGTAAAATAGTTCTTCAAGTACTGCAATGGAAGCAGGCAAGATACACCAAACAGCATGCAACGAAAGAAGTATATTCCTCCAGATGAGTCACAATGTGATTGACAAAGTCTCAAAGAATTGGCCAATGGTAGCTGACTGTCAAAGGCTCAAAGCAATCGAAAGCAAAGCAGTGGTGAAAATCCAGACCTAAAATCCAGGGTAATACAACTGCAGTTTTTGTTGACTAAGGCACACACTATGTTTCTTTCCTCTCTCTTTCTTTCCTACGAGTGATAATACAAGACACAATTTCACAGTGTGCAGTGTTTTCTTCATTATTAGGGTTTCGTTAAACTAAAAGAAGAACAATCTTTGGTGCACTGAGTATTCTTCTACTTAGGTACGAAAAGGCCATTCGTGTGGACGAAACTGCATCTCTGATTCACAATAATGGTTGGATTTTAATCTTGCAAATCAAATTTGCACGCAAGGAAACCCCACAAAAATATCCTTTGCTTAGCTGACTGATATTTGGGCAGTGCAGGCATCAGAGATGAGATAGATCTCAGTTGGTCCAAAAAGCAGATGTATACATTAATTACACAGACAACACAGCGATCCTTCAATGTCAGAAATAGGAGAAATATGCCTTGACACTACTGATTTATTGGTGAATAGGTGCTCGCCTATGTGACCTCTTTTCTGTCTTTTTATCTCCGTTCATTCTAAGGAGCCATAGGACAGGTAACCAAATCTTTGGAGAGAAATGGAGCCAAGTAACAACCCTGGTAAAAGAGAACATCATAAACAATGCCTCTGGTGGGCAAGAAAAACAATAGAACATAAATGGTATGGAGAACACATGGCATGGAGGACACATGACCAAAGGGATTCTCGCAAATAGTGAAATTAGGCAGGAAAACAACAGATACAGGGACAATGGACTTGAGAGCAACAGACACATGGATAGGTGGAGACAATCAATATCCTAGTGCAGTATCTTTATGTTAAAGCCTATATCAAGAACAATGTATCCCAGACAAAACACAGAAGAGCCACAGACAATGTAATATAAGGATCATGTCATGCAACCACTTAGGTAATTTGGAAGGGCACAAGATCCATCTTCATTCTTAACAATAATGACATTGATGACATGGGTTCAGTTGAGTGCCAGAGCACACAGTGGGGACAACCTGCTACAGTGCAATAACTTACTATAACACAGGTGAAAGACTGCAAAACACCACTGCAGGGAAAGCCTTCACTGATGATGTATCAGGACAGCAAAGGGTGTATGTGTGACCCCCTTTGGAGACTATCTGACAGGCAAACCCACAATTGGAAACATAAGTCTACCAATAGCACAACAATGCAAAGCCCAGGAGTACAATCATTTGGCAAATACTATGCTATATAAAAAACCTGTACACAGCATAACCGATTATAACACCATCCCATTAAACCTTCGGTCCCATCATGCTTACAGCCTATTGGTCACTGTTTCCTTGCTTCCTTTTAATTTGCTTCCCTTTCCCCTTCTTCCTTTTGAATGTTTGAAAATGAAAAAATGTGGTTGCAGACCCCATTGCTCAACGCACTGAAGTAAGCACTGTGTTGAAAGAATAAAAGAGAAAAGGAATAATGGTGACAGGGTGAGGCTACACTGACCAGTGGTCTCTTTGTGGGGTAGGAAGCAAAGAGATCTCCCAATGTTAAAATGAATCATAAAAAAATATTGCTATTCACAATGGGAGTTGTGGTTAGCTTTCGTTATAACACCTCAATGTATGTTTCAAAAAACATCAATTCTCGTGTCTCTCTTTCTGTCTTCATAGGTAGCCATGAACAGAATTGCCATTTCTGGGGCAAAAGAGAGGCTACGGCTGTCCCCCTTGATTTGAAAATAGCAATTTCAAACATAAATTAATTCCATTTTAAACATATTTTTGCTAGCTTCAGATTATTATATGAAGGTAGATAGATATAGAACAACAATCCATTCAGTTCCAAAACATATCTATGGAAGAGATACATAAATGCCATACTGATTGTCTGGAATCGAACACAAGAAGAATTTAGTGAGTTTAATACTTGATATAATGATCACCTACCAGACATAACGAGTGACACTGAACTGAAGTAGGCATGACATCGCCTTTTTGGATTTTATGTTAAGACATGAAGATAGTTTAATATACATGACACTTCTCACAAAGGACACCAACAAAAATACATAACCCAAGCTTCCACTAAAGGAGTCTCAAAAATGACTTACAATACATCAAGTTACTAAAGTTAAGAAAGAACTGTACCAAAAAAAACAGAACACTTATAATGCAGCTTCCTGAAACTCAATCTGAGAAAACAGAATTATCCTAAATTACTCTTAAACAGATGTATGAAGATGGCTTGGTTGTTTCCTTGTGGGACCTTATTGACACCACAACATAAGGAGGAAACTCAACAAATGGTGTGTGTCAACACAAATAATAAACAGACCAATTTGATCACAAAAAACATTAGATAAAAGTGACATATTCTGAATGGAGTGACTCCTGAATTTGAAGAACCTATTTTTGCCCCTAGGAAAGAACTGCAATTTGACAGAGAAATTGATGAAATCTGATTTCAAAAATATACCGCCATATAGAACAGTTGTCACAATCTAATTACTGATCATCGCAAATTAGGTACTTGTTCTGTGTCTGCACTGACTATCGAAGTCATAGAGTTACTTTATCAAGCATCAAAGAATTTCCCAGGAATGTAGTTAATGCAATTTTTTTACTTGCAGCAAAGTATATGTCTGAAAAGCGAATCCAATGATACATAATTATCTGTTACAAAACCTAAATCAAGAACAAAATAAATGATGATAACAGCACCCTTGGTTGAACACGTTATTACTGCAAATCACTCCTTCAATGAAGTACTGTTAAAAATGAGAAAGAAAAGTGCCTGGTGAAGACATGCAAAGAACACTATTGAGAATTGAGACCAGAATGATTTTATTATTCCAAACTGTTGAGACGGGAAACAGCATTTACAACGCTGTCATCACATCGCAGTGCTTTTACAACACGTTCGTTACAACGACCGCGTTGTTAGTACGCGATACCTTTACATCGCAAGTCATTAGAACAACTTGCTGTAGGGGGCGCTAAGGTATTGGATATGAAATCCAACACCTTCCATGCTGTTGCGCAAACTGGAGTAGGAATAGTAAATAATACTATTCCTAAGTTCAGCGCGCCCCCTACAGCAAGTCGTTCTAATGACTTGAAATGTAAAGGTATCAGCGTACTAACAACGCTGTTGTTGTAACGACCGCGTTGTAAAAGCATGCGATGTAATAGCATGCGTTGTAACATGCTATATCCATTGAGACTGGCTTCAATGATTTTTCTGAATGGGCCAACAAAGTACAGTACCACTCTTTACATTGAATAGGGCCCCTATGCCTTGGAATATAATACCATTTAGAATGGCATTTCCATCATTAGTGAACTAACCATTTGCTGAATTTCAGTACAGTGATAAACCAGAATTACGAGTCTCAGATAACTCAGTGATGTTCACATGCTCAAGTATGTCAATCTCAGGTTGTTTCTATGATCATTATTTCTATTTTCTATTCTGAAGTTTTCGTTGATACATCTTCCTTGAAGTACAGAACTTCAAACAATATGTTCAGCCTGCATTGAGTAATTGAACTGCGACTCAGAGCTATGAGATCTAGCAACCTCTTTAATGTTCTTCCACCCAAGAAATGGAGAAAGCCTTGGCTGCGCGGCTTCCCTACCGCTTAGCGAATAAACACTTACTGGAGCAACTAAAAGTCTTTCCCAAGCAAGCGTTGTTACACAGCAAGCTATTTGCATCCAAAAAAACTGTACCAGAGACTCTATAGATGCTGACGCTCCTACCTCAATCTTAGGGCCCAATTACGAGTTTGGCAGTTCATAGGACCACCAAACCCACAGTGGAGGTGCGGTGGCGGTCGGGGACCACCGTACCGGATGTCCAAGTGCCGTATTACAACTATGGTGGTTGGACCGCCACGGATCCACGATCGCTGGCGATTGCCCAGTGGTCTGAGGCCACAATATGCTTACCGGTGCTGCTGCAGCAGTGGCAAACATATTACAAGTTTCTTGACTGCCTCACTTTTCATGGCGGTGAGCCCCCCATGAAAAGTGTGGTGGTGAGAAAACAAAAGAAGACCTACAGGGCCCCCTGTTGCCTCAGGGCCATGAGATGCATGCAGGGGAGCACATGGTCTGCCCCCTTGTCTTAATGCACCCCCTTTCCTGCTTGGCATGGACTGCACATTCCATGCCGTGCAGGAACAGGTTTTGGCGCTCCCATTGTGGTGCCTTTTTAATAGGCACCGCCGTGGGAACACCAACGGATCACCCACCAGACGTAATCTGGCAGGCGGCCGGCGGTGTGGGAGCGGGACAGTGGCATGGCAGCCCGCTCCCACACCCCAATCTCATAATCAAGCCGTTAGTCATAAGAACACACTCAACTTTTGCAAGCATGATGGGTAAGGGAGCATCTCTGGCGGTTTGGAGGCCTTGAGGGCCAGAAACCATGGAGCAATCTGAAAATGAAGAGGAGATGCCCATTATGAATCCACAAATTAAAGGTACAATGCACCCGCAATAAACGTACGTTTGGCACCCCTATGAAATCACTTGTGTTAACTAATTGTTATTCAGATTTATGTTAATAGAAAACACGTAGGAACAATATAAACCTGTTTTGTTATTCTGAAATCGAGATTTTTTTATCACTTAGGGTACTTGGGTAATCCCCTCACCTTCCTGCAAACTCTTCTGACTATGAGGATACCCTTGTTTTTTTTTCTAGATTAATGGAAAGAAAGAACTTGTTCACTGATATGTTGCACATTTTTGATAATTGCTTATTAGACAACCACTCGTGTCATACATGCGACAGTATGTGTTTATCATTTGATTTTATAAAGCCCATGAAGCATGTGGTGGTTGTTCTGCGGAAGACCTCATGCCACACAGCGGCCCCTGTTATGATATCAAAACGCATCAGCTCTTGACTGAGCAGCTCCCTTGAATAATTAGACTCTTTATTGTCAAACAGGAGTATGTTATAAGATAATATATTATTTATCTCAACTATGAATTACAGTCCTGTGACCCTCAGTGGGACACTATTTACTGTTTGCGAAAATATATGGTGATTAGTTGAATGATGCAAGGTACTAACCCTCTATAAGTGTTGTGTTTAAATTACGGGATTCCGTTGATCTTAATTTAAATCATTTTTCTGTTGGGTGTGATTGAATTGATCATGGTAATCTCCGCTGATGGAAATACTCCCAGCGGTGATAGTTCTTTGGATTGCACATATAAATCATTGGGAATTACATGTTGTGGTGGGAAGAAGATTGATTATTTTGAATCAAGTGCAAATAAATGAAGACTGCACTATAAATATGTCCATGTAATGTCTATAATTGAGTAATTTTGCATTGGTGTCTGAATAAAGGACACTTGTTTAGTTTCTTTAATTACTTTAGATATGTCAGCAGATGTTGCTTTATTTCCAACTAAAATCAGCACATTGTTGCAGTGCCAGGTAACCATTTATCGCTGTCTAACACAGTAAAAAAAAGTGCTGCTCCAGGTCTTCAGGTATGGTGTTTGCACAAAATATCGAATAAAAAATGATGTGATACAAAAATATTGTGTGAAGAATTTTGGGATGTCAAAAATATTGTTCACAGGAATATCAATGGTAAGACTATTGTTTTAAGTGTTTTTAATATCATTGTAAAAAATATAGTTAGAGAAAATATTATTGTAGATAATATTGTTTATATGTGTTGTATTATATGTATTTTATTGTAGTGTGTTTTTTAGTTGTTTGCCAATTTGTTTATTGGTGTGTATTGTAAATAATATTATTTATTGATTTAAAATTTCAGTTCATTTTGAAAAACATGAATTATGAAATCAAAATATTTAATCATTTAATTATTTAATGTCAATATTTAATTTGTTTAATTTTCATTATTTTACCAAATACAATCGATAAAATGTTATTTTTCTGAAAATTAGGTGCATTATATTTGTTTTGGTTTCCTTTAGACATGTGGATTATTTTAGTTTTATGATTAATAAGCTGTGTATTAAAATTGTTTTATTTTAAATGTTAATATAATACATTCATAAGTAATGTATGTTTTTAATGAAATTGTACTTAATATGTAAGAAAATTAATGTATTCATAAAAACTGATATTCATATTTATATTTTATGAGTATTATAATTTACAAATAAACAATAGTTGTTAATATTAATACAAAATGCAATCTGTATTTAATTGTTATAAATAGGTAATTGGGAATATAATTTATATATTTTTCTGTTTTTTACTGAACATATGTTTTAAATTTATATAAGGGTAAAATATTTTATGATTCTATTATTTTGTTTTATGTATATATTTATTTATATGTATTTATTTAAATGTTGTTTTATTAATAAATATGAATACTTTATTGTATTGTTTTATAAAAATATTTGATAGGCAATGTTTAATTTTAACTATATAGATTTGTCTTGGTAATAATGTGCTATGAGTATTATTTTTATTTATTTTAAAAATAAAAATGTATTGTGTTAGACTATTGAGTATGTTTAGTGTATGTAACCCTTTTAATATGCACTAACCTTCTTCAATATGGTTTTGATTGGAGTGGGAATAGTAATTCTGATCCTGTTTGTGTCCTACACCTTCCCCACAATAGTTTAGATTGGAGTGGGAATAGTATGTTTGTATGTATGTTTTAAATTTTTTTGTAATTTTTTCCATTGTGTTACATTTATTTTTAAGTATTAATACAGATGTTTCAAGTACTTTTTTAAAAAACAATTATTACATAACTTTTTCAGTATATCTTAAATAATAGTATATTTCGTTATAGTGTTTTTTAATCTATACTTTACTTTTTTAACATATTTTTACACCACTTTTTTACATGCTTTACATTAGCTATACATTTTTACAATGCAGAGGTCTTTTTTTAGTTTAATTTAGCTGCCATTTTTTTTACCGCTGACTTCCATTTGTGTCACTTTTAGTCTATTTTTTCAGAAGTAAGTCCAGAAAGGTGCTTCTGTTCACCGAAACAGGTAAGACCTTTTTAATGATGATTTTTGGGGTTTTGAGAGCAGGGGATGTAGGGAGTATTTTTGCCTTGCACTTATGGTGTTGTTTTTGGATTTCTAGTAGATTTAGTCATATTTTTTGTAGTTTAATTCCTTAATGTTTTGAGTTAGGTTTACGTAGAGTTTATTAGTAATGTATCTTTATATTATCGTATTATATTATAATAGATCATGTTACGTTATGTGCTTTGTGTTGATTAGGGAGGTTATTATGAGTACGGCAATCCTTGGATCCGCCGCTGTACTCATGGTGGCAGTCCGACCACCACCACCCCGGCGGTCCGCTAGCTGGTAGCGGTGGGACTGCCACAAGACCGCTGCCTCCACTGGGATCCAGGATCCACAGCATGGCTGTGCGAAACTGGCCTAAATATATTGATGGTGCCGATGCCGGCACCGCCGAGCATATTACAACTTGCATTTCCATCACCCATTTCATGGCAGGGACCCAGCCATTAAAACGTTGGTGGAAATGTAGGTAAGGAGGCCCTAACAGGGCCACTGGGCGAATCTGACCAATGGGCGTATGTGCGGGAGGGCACAAGTTGTGTCCCCCTACAATTGCACCTTCATGCGTGCACTGTGTGGCATGCACAACATGGTGAATGCACACAGTGCACGTACTTGCAGCAGACTCTCTCATGGCTGCTTTATGTTGTATAGGCTCTCATATGTATCTAACATACCAGCCACCATGACACTGCCAATGCACCGCCTTCCCACCCTGGATTGAACTCATAATCTGGTGGGCAGGTGCACAACAGGCTTGGCGGTCTTCCTGGGACCACATCGGTGGCAGTCCCAGATGAAGACCGCCAAACCCTTATTAAGGCCCTAAGTATGATGTATATTCTAAGTCTGAAGTTACTGTTTATTGTGGGTGGGTATTGTCTTCTATTTTACAGATTTTCAATCACCAAGGTGTCCTATGGATGTTTGGATTTTGTGTTTTTTTTTTTAAAGGCAATCAGTTTTAGTTTCTAGTTAACCAATAATTTTCACTTTGATTTCCTTTCTTTTTTGGATTTCCAGGAACATTTCCTTTTTAAAATACTTTTTTTTATGGCTGTTGAAGACTTTACGGCCCATTACGATACCCGGCGTAAAAAAATCCGCCACGCATGAAAGCGGCAAAAATCCGCCAGCACACACCGTCTGAACACCGACCACGCCATTACGATGACACAAACCGAAAACCGCCATCGGCGGAAAAATCACACAAGATACCGCCCGCCCTCGTCCGAGTCGGAGTCAAACCGCCCGCCACGGACGGAAACACGCACGACAACACAAAACCGCCCGCCCTCACGGCCGACACACCGCACGTGAAATTACGATCGCACCGCCATGAGCGCGGGAAAACTACAAATATAGCGCCCGCCAGCGCAAACAACGCCGATGAAAATTGACACGGCAGAAGCCATGGCGGCCACGTCCCTGCACAGAAACCATCCGCTGACAAAAACAATCGCACACAACATGGCCAACAAGTCCACACAGCAAGGCACGCACAAATACACAAGCACAGTACACATCCGAAAACACCCCCCTGGACAAACAAAAACTACAAAGGCCAGAACACCAGACACAACACACCTGAAAACAACAGACCATGAGGACACACCCACATAGGTAAGTACAAAAGCAGCACTCCCACAGACCACAACCCCTTGCAACATTGCAAACCAGAGAGGAGAGGAGAGGACACAGTGACACAGCAAGGACAGCAGCACACCACAGAAACGCACACATCACAACCACCACCACCACCACCACCACCAAACACCGGCACCACAAACCCCCTGCACATTACACAACACACACCGCACCAGCACCACAAACACCATGGCACCACAAAGAATGCCCAAGTTCACGCCCATTGAGCTGACGGTCATGGTCGGCGAGATCATCAAGGTGCACCCACAAATCTATGGAAACCTGGTCCAGCACACACCACTAGCCACCAGAAACAGAATGTGGAACCGGATCGTAGACCAGGTCAATGCAGTCGGGACCCTGCCCAGGAACAGAGGAGAAATAAACAAACGGTGGAATGACGTCAAAAGCCTGGTCAAGAAGAAGGAGAGCAAAAACAGAGAGCTGGCTGCCGTCACTGGCGGAGGGAATCCCGCGCTTTTCAAGACCTTCAAAGCGTGGGAGGAGAAGGTGCGAGTCATCATCCATCCGGAGATCCACACCGGAGTAGCAGGGGGACTGGAGGCTGGTAAGTACAAACTAATGTATACCAGCACACCGCTATGTACTCACATTCCCTACCACCATGCCACAGCTCCCAGGGACAAACACCCCCATGTCCAGCACACAATACACAACACATCACACACACATGCAACAGACACCACCACACACAGCCCAAACCTAACAACTGAAAGATACGTGGGGGCATGTGTACACTCAGCCAGCCACGTAACCACCAACAGGTCCCCAAGTATGCCAGAAGCGCCACAACGAGCACCCACCACACCCATGTGTCCGCCATAGCTGCACTAACCGACAAGTAACAGGTAAGTGGCAGGAACACAAAGTGCAGTGGGTGGGAGGGTGGACAGCTCAAGTACAACACACACCAGGCCCCTAGTCCCACAGCACAGCAAGGAGGAGCATCCCCCACACCCCACAGCCACGTGTCAGCCACCGCAGTGCACACCGACAGCCGAAAGGTAGACATCACGGTCCACAACAATCGGTGTCAGTAGGTGTCCAGCCATCACCACGACCCACAACACCGCCCCCACCCCCACAGACCTGCAACATGGAGCACCCCCGCTTAGAACCATGTGGCATCCAGTACAGTGCACGCCCGAACAACCTGCAGGTGGGAAACTGGACAGGGCTGGATTACTGGAGGCATGAGGACCGTAACACGACCAACACATGGGACATGTCACGTAGCAGAGCGAACACGCAGCACCGCCCACTGTCACGAACAAGTGAACAATGTGCACACGGACATGAACCACAGACTCACACCCCACATGACCCATCACAGACACAGCAACACCCAAGGAGCCACGTCTGCATGCACAAGCCACACTGAATATAGTACCACCACGGCAGCCACTGTGCAACCCATCACACACAACCGAAACACCATTGAAGTCCTGTCCATGTAGCCCCTACTGCCTGTCAACCACACACCCACAACTACGCCTATGTAAGACAAACAACACTAGACGCAACAGAGCGGAACAACATAAATGCACCACGAACACCACTGAACCCATCAAACACACAGACACACCATGCACATACAACATACCATCCATCCCATCCGTCAGCCCCAGTCTCATGAAAGGCATGTCATCCGAACAGCTGCCACACATACAGCAGTCACGCTAAGATACATGCCCATGACCAACCATGTGCCAGAAGTCAATGAAGCGCACGCCACACTGTGAGCAACAACACACAACATGGGCCACACCCCCGAGCACTGCAGTGATGCACATGGCACAGGGCAGCACGCACACCAAGGAGATGGGACAACTGCAATACGTCGGGTGGCACACAACCATCACACACTCATAACGATGCGTCCAATGCCATGTCCAGTAATCACAACAGACAGCAAATATGCAGGGTATGTCAGGCATGCACACACCTCAGACCATGCACTGTCATGCTGCCACAACACATGTCACGTTTGGCACCCATGGCTCACAGCATGTAGCCCAAAGCATATTCCATCCCAAATGCGTTTCTGGGGCATGGCCCCCATGTTGCCATATGCGTTCCTAAGCGTCCCATTTGAACCCCAAAAGCAAAGTACAAACCAGACCCAGGATGGGCCAGGAGCCCGCATACACCAGAGTCACAATAAGTAGGAGCACAGCAACACACCCATCGGCATGGCCAATCCGTCCCATGCCACATGTGCACAGCACACAGTCCCATTGCCAAGCACACACAACTACAAATGGTACAGCCACACACACGCCTCCGGGAAACCCATGTACGAGATTGCACGAACTGTGAATGTCAGACGACAAATACATACTTCGCCAGGTGCAACACATTAACAAATCTCATTCTCCCCACAGGTGACGAACTGCTGGATGCTGGGGATGGAGACAGCAGCCAGCACAGCCAGCCTGCAAGCCCCCAACAAGGACACACGGATGTGGAGAATCTGTCCTCCTCCTCGGACACGGACCACCCAGCAGGCCCATCCGGTGTGGCAGGGCCCAGCCGCTCCCCAGGCCCCCACCTACCCACCAACCCATCATCCAGGGCTGTTGTACATTCACAGCCCCCTGCAGCCACTGTCGTTGCGGACACACCCACGGTCATTGCGGACACACCCACGGTCATTGCGGCCACACCCACGGTCATTGCGGCCACTACCACTGCCGCAACCGCTACCACGTCTTCGCTGGCCCCAGCACCAGCGCAGGTGGTGGCCCGGCCCACTGGATCCACCCTGGGAGCCAGGGCGAGGACCGTGGTGAGCAATGTGGATAGTGGGCAGGCCGGTGGCAGCAGGACTGGTAGGAGGAGCAGGGTCAGGGAAACGCCAGTCTCCCCTGGGAACCATGCCCTGCCTCAAATTGCCAGGGTCCTTGGGGCCTATGAAGAGGCCCAAGGACAATGGGCCAGGTCTGCTACAGACACGCGTGAGGTGCTGGGGTGCTGAGGTCCATGGGCGCCCGTATGGGCCAGCTCGTGGACCTCATGGGCCAGCTGGTGGTGGCGGTGAGGTCACAGCCAGGGACAGCAGCTCCCCCTCCGCCACCACCTGCCGGGGCTGAGGGTCGAGCAGCAGTGTCCAGTTCCCCTGCGTCCACAGCCAGTGAGCACACCTCAACCACCAGCAGGTCACAAGCAGGCACCCCCTCGCAAGCGTGGAAGGGGCCGTCCGAAGTGGAAACAGATCTCCCGGGAGGACTTCGCACGCTCCAGGCGCAAGTGAGGCAGCCAGCCAGCCTTCCTTGACCACCCACTGCATTGACTTGGACTACGATCCCACTCCACACAGCCATCTGGATGGCATGTGTGTGTTGGACTATGGACATAGAACCAGTGGGTACACCCTGAGCATCACGCAGCCATGACCGACAGCTCATTGTCACTGCACGCACCACTTTTGTCATCACCTTACACACAATCACATGTCACAGTTTGAAATAAATGCACCTCTTCCACAAACTGCTGTCTGTGCCCTGTGTTTTAATTGTACGGAATACAACGGCCACCTTGAGCGGAACGGCACCTGATGCGTGGCATGGCAATGGAACCGGAGGGCCTGTAGGGACCTAGGGGTGGGAGACAGAACAGGAGCACATTCAATGAGTGTGTCACACACCCATCACACAGTACATGTCAACAACTACAAGCAATGTACACACATCGCACAGAGCAATAGGGCACAATGCCACAGCCACCAACAGTGGCATACTAACCTGGCCATGGAGCGTTGACACACAGCACGCAGTGAACAAAGGCCACCCTGACACAGCACACACACACCTGCACAGATACAGCCACATCAGCCGTCGTACATGGACACTCACCGTCAAGTGAAGTAGCGGGCGATGAGCTGCTGACGCACATTCCCAGCTTCATCCTCTCCGCTGTCCTCCTCACTCGAGCTGTCCTGGTCTGCGGGCTGGGGCCCTGGTTGATCTCCGTCATCCACGATGAGGGGGATCTGCTTCCGAATGGCCAGATTGTGCAGCATGCAGCACCCCACCACTATCTGGCACACCTTCTGTGGGGAGTACGCCAGCGCACCCCGGTGCGGTCCAGGCACCTGAACCTGGACTTGAGGAGGCCAAAGGTACGCTCGACCACACGTCTGGTCCTCCCATGTGCCTCATTGTAGCGAACGTCTGCTGGGGTGCGAGGATTTCTCAATGGACTGAGCAGCCATGCCCCATTCGGGTACGCAGAGTCACCTGGGTGTGAGGGACACAGAGAACCGTTGCTATTCCAACTGGACAGGGGACAGCATCGCACAGCCAGCACGCTACACCACTCCACATACTCACCGACAATACAGCCACGATCCTGTTGCAGATTGGACATCAGTCGTGGCAAGATGCTGTTGCGCATTATGTGTGCGTCATGGGCCGAGCCTGGGAACTTTGCACACACGTGGGTTATCACCATGTCCGCAAGGCACACCACTTGCACATTCAGGGAGTGCGTGTGCTTCCTGTTGCGGTACAGGTGCTCATACCAAGATACCATACCAAGACATTTATAAAGCGCTCGGCTACCACCAACGGCGGTGTCCCGGCGCTACACAGAGACAAAGGAAGATAAAGAGAGGAAAGGCAGGCTAAGGGAGATCAAAAGCCAGGTTTTCAGAGCACTCCTAAAAGTGGTTTCAGATTCTGCTTTGCGCAAGTAGAGCGGCATCGCATTCCAAGAGCGGCAGTTCTAACTGCAAGGCGCGCCCTCCCATCCTGGCTTTGCAGTAGGAAGGAGAGCAAAGAAAAAACTGAGAGTTCGAGCGCAGGGTCCTATTTTGGTGGTATTTCCGAAGTCTGAGCCTCAGATAGTCAGGTCCACTTTCTCTGGTAGCTCTAAAAGCGAGTAATAAAGCCTTAAATTCGATTCTTCTCTTCACTGGAAGCCAGTGAAGACTGCGCAAGTGGGGGGAAATGTGATGCCGGAGAGGCACGTTTCTAAGAAACCTAGCTGCAGCATTTTGAACTGTCTGGAGCTTTTTGATCAGATAAGCAGGGAGGCCAAGATACAAGCTATTGGCATAGTCCAGCTGGGACGTAACCAAGGCATGGACTATGGTGGCCCGACAGTTCATCGGTAATAAATAAAGAAATCTACGCAAGCTTTTGAGCTTCCAGAAGCATGCTCTAGAAACTCGGCCAATCTGGGCTTTCACCGACAAGTCCGAGTCAAATCTAAATCCCAAATTTCTAACAGATAGAACTGGGGTGGGAGGGGGATTCAACTGCAATGGCCACCATAAATCAGCCGGTGGAGGTGATGGTTGGTTATAAAACATCACCTCAGTTTTCTCGGTATTCAATTTTAGACAGTTATCTGTCATCCATGAAACAATTTTATTTAGACATAGCCTAAAGCTGTCAAATGCGGCCATCTTGGAATCTTTAAATGAGAACACCAGCTGCGTATCATCAGCGTATGAAATTGTGGTGGAACAAGGCCAACATGTGTGCAATCAATGGCACCAACGACGTGTGGGATCCTGCCAAGGGCATAGAATGCACCCTTCACTGCCACCAATTCACGAGCCCTGGGGAATCTGATGTACCTGTTTCGGTACAGCATCATGGCTGCCAGTACATCCCTCAGCACCTTGCTGAACATGGGCTGGGACATCCCTCCTCCACTGCCCACTGTGTGCTGGAATGACCCAGTGGCGAAGAAATGCATGGCGGCCATCACCTTAGCCGTGGGGGTGAATGCTGTCGGATACACCCTGCGGGGACGGAGATGGGGTTCCAACATGGCACACAGTCGATGCAGGGTTGGCCTGTCCAGCCGAAACTTCCTTATGACCTCAGTATCGTCCATGTCCGCCAGCAATTGGTATGGGCGGTCAATGTTCGGTCTCCGCCTAGGGAAGATGGCAGTGGACACATGTCAAAGCAACACAACACATAGCAATTTCGCATTCACATCACTGACATGACTGAGCAAGCACATGAGTCACAGCCCAGCTGTCAAGCAGGGACGGCACGGCCACAATACACTTACACAGGTCTCCCACCAATGGCAATGGCTAGTGATACAAACCACTGCCATGAGCATGCACATGGGGATCTAGGCCCCAATGACTTGCGGGCGTGCTGATGGGGACTGACTGCATATTCGTCAAGCGGCAACGCCACGGCAACATGAATGTCTGCTGAGCATGGCACTGCTTCCGAGGCTGGATGAGTATGGCACACGACGACGACGATGTGGGCACAGGCTGAGCGGCCAAAACAAGTGGGACCTGTGGCACGAGGGGATATGAGACAGTAGTAGGTGTCAGCACTGCACCCTATGTACAGCACTGTACGGATCACACCTCCCGAAACATTGACAGGTGTCCACATTGACAGCCCCATGCCAAAACGGCTGTGTGCTTGCAGACACACGTCACAGGTGAGAGGTTACATTGCACGTGCCAGGTGGCAGACGTACATAGTGGGAGCTGGCATGTGTGTGCATGTGTCTCCTGTTCAGGATCCACCAGATGGGCGCTGACTCTGTACTGACCATTGGACACAGCATGTTTCGTGGAAGGCTTGTGTGTGTGGGATGGTGGCACTGGATGTGCCTCCGTTGGGTGGGGGGCCATGCACAGGGCGGGTACGTCGATGATTGCGCATTGTTGGTCACGGTGGGTGCACCCACTCAGATGTGTTGCCCTGTGTTCAATTCCTATGTCCGCATGATGATGGACTGTAGATGTGGGCAGACTACACATTGGTCGATGTGCTGTCTATATGCATGTGCCTTCACACCAGGCACAGCTGCCCCTGCACATGTGACCCCTGCTGGACTCGCTGCTGGGTCTGTGGAGCTGATGCACCTTCTGTGCGTGGGGCGGACAGCTCTCCTCACTTCCCTCATTGCGCATGTCATGACTTTGCCGCAGGTGACATGGATCATGGAGGGCCCACATGTACGCGTGGGTAGGCTACACATGATTGTTCACTGGTCGCCACCCCCAGTCAGTGTTTCGAATGGGAAGGTTGTTGTGCTGGTGGTATATTCGATGTGGCGGATGGGCGGGCCTAGGTGCGGGCTTACATTCCGGACATGGGGGGTAGTTGGATTGGCGACTAGTTGCAGTACACACGGGACACGTCTCTTCCTGTCCACATCTGGGTCATCCCTTGTACTCACTGACAGTGATACAGTCATCTTCAGCCCCAGCCCTCATGTCCTCCCTCGCTCCCCCAATATGCATGTGCACCTGCGAGGCTAGCGCTTGCACAGGCAGC
The DNA here is from genome assembly GCA_963921515.1 of Calotriton arnoldi. NCBI lineage: Eukaryota > Metazoa > Chordata > Amphibia > Caudata > Salamandridae > Calotriton > Calotriton arnoldi. The sequence continues at coordinate 1,833,633 of CAWUFW010000934.1, forward strand.
CCGAGCTCGCACCAGAGAGGTCAAGGAGTGTATGTGTGGGTCCAGTTGCACGAGTGGGCTGTCTCAGGGTATGATGTGTGGCGGGACGCCGTCCACCTGTGTGGTGCCCCAAATGGAGACCCGGCCTGCATGGACTATGCATCACAGTCTTCGCCTTCCGGATCCGCCACCTGCGACACCCAGAGGCTGTGGCTGCCCTTGCGGCCAGGCCGCGTCCGTCTGTAGCTGATGGCCCACACATTCACTCTTTGGCCTCTCTGGGGAGGGCTCGGGGGTGGTGGCGCACGCGCTTGCACTTTGTCGCAATGGCATGTGGCGTGGTTGGAATAATGGGCAATGGATGGGATGGTGCGAGCCACCTCCCGTGACGTCAGTGCTGCTCGTGCTGTGGTGCGTCCCCCTACACTTCCATTTGACTTGTGCCATGCTACACGTTGAGGTTCTATTGCCTGCGTGATATGACCAGGAGGAGCGCGAGGAGACCTCTCACACACCATGCTCCACTGCCATCCCGTGCCCTGTATCGCCTGTGCGGATTGACTATGTTGGGGTTACACCTGGTCGACTGGGGCTGTGTGTGCCTTGTCAAGGGGCATGGCGGGCGCACAACAGGATCGAGCTTGTCCACAGAGGGTGGGCTGACGTGTGCGCCTGGTACTGCATTGTTCGTGTGCCCGGCTGCTGTGCACACACGTGTTCACTTCCCCCCCCGACAGGTGTCCTCTCACAATGCCCAGGGAAGCAGTGGTGTACTGTTCATGACCCCTCCCAACACGGCGTGCTCCAACTTGGCATGTGCGCATCTACCCGTCACACCCACCCACCTGAGCACTGCGTCCATACGACTTCACACGACACATGTGTGTCTTCCACAGTTGTGCTACTCATTTGCATTGACATCCAATGCCAGTGGACTACATGGTCATGTCACGACTGCCGTGTACTTCACATACTCTCATCCTCTCTCATTCGTACTTGTGTATTGAATCAGCGGAGACAGTTTTGGTTTCAAACATTATATTGAGTCTTCTGTCCTCTGTGATGCAGTATAGTGGACACTACTGGCAGCGGAATACATGTTGAGGATATACTGAGCATGATTACAAATGAGATAGGGTGTAGGGTTACATGTGATTAGCTGTTGCATGTGGGATGTGGGCTTCAGAGTTACATCTGCTTGGCCAAGGCTGTGCTAATGTACATTTACGTATAGCTGCGGAGCTGCGGACTTTGACACAGACGGTATACAAGTAGCCTACCGGTCCGCTTGGCATCATGGGCACAGTCCATCTCAGTTCCATGTGACAGGTTTGCTGCGGTTGTTCCTCATGCACGCGTGCATGTGAGATGACATCAGGGCATGGGCTTGCGTGCATGCAGCGGCGTGCCACTTGTTGTTGCAATGTGGTGGTTACTGGACATGTCACAGTCACTGGGGTCGTGTTGTTGTTGTATGCACTTGTCGTCCATGCAAAGGTCCTGGTATGGGATTCCCGGGGCGGGGGTGAGAGGGGTGCAGCACCCACAGACTCCAGACGACCTATTCATGTCCACTGAGCGGTGTGTGTGTCCATGGGCGCTGGATCCATGTCGTGTCCTGGTTGTTCGTGCAGTTCCGTCCATGTGGGTGCGATACACAGACCCCATGCCACTGCCTCCCACGATGCATGCTGTGTTCCTGGATGTGATGGGGAACAGTGTGCATGTCCCGGTCATATCCGATGTCATGGCGATGTCGTTGATGGTGTGGTAACAGTTGCCGGTCGTTTGGTATGGCTGTTGTGGTGGTGACTGGCCAGTCCGTGCGGAAGCTAAGCATGGGTGCAGGGTTGGACATCATAGGTCAATTGGGGGACTTGCGTCGGGGTCCGACGAATTGACAGGTTGTCAGGTATGCGATGCCGTCCAGCAGGGCTTCCATGTCATTGGTGGTATACATGTTTGCTAGCCAATGTAGCGGATGGTGGCTGTCAAGGTGTTGTTCGTAAGTTGTCCCTTGGAGGAGCATGATGGGGCATGCTGGGTGACATTCGATGTAGCTGTGCTCGATGATCCGTCGTGTGGAGGCACAGTGGTCCCATTGCAGTGCGGGTGCGATGTTGGCCACATACGCCATGCCCCCATAGGCAGAGCAGACCCTGTCGTGTGCGTCCAGAGGGAGGAATAGTTGTAGCAGGTCCGCCTTTAGACATGCCGCGTTGGAGAGACACAACTCCACAGGATGGTGGAAGGGACACCTCCGACAGTAGAAGACGGGTATGACGCAGCTGAACAATGTGATGCGGTAAGTCAGTCGGTAACTTACGTTCAGCAGGGACAGGGGTTCGCATCCCAATATCTGTATCAGGTTGTGTTTGTACAGCTTGACCTGTCCGGCGTAGTTGGGTAGGTGTGTTGAGAGTGCCATTTTGCAGCGGTGCGTTGTGGTGGCGTGCTCCGGCTGTGTGTGCAGTCTGCAATGTGCACGCTCCGAGGTTTCTGTGAGCTCTGTGTAGTCGTAGGGAGACAGGACTTGTGTTCTGTTGGCTTGTGCGGAGGACACGGGCCCTCATCCCACATGCTTCTCAGACTGTTCAAGGTCAGTGATGTGTGACTCCTTCCAGATAACTTACATGGGGCCGACATGGGGGAGTGTTTTCTTTTTTCTTTCCCGTCCGTAGTGTTCTTCGGTGATATGCGCTATCTGCCCTGTGGTCGGTCTCCTCTGCATGCCTGTGTTGGTCTTTTTTTGGACAATGGCTGTATTCACCGGCTTCTTTCGTAGGGCTGTGGTTTCGGAGTTGGAATGGAAGGTCATTCAGTGCTGTCTGCTCTCCCCTTGTGTGGGCGGCAGGCTGCCTTTCCGCTCTGCGTTGGGCCTTGTGTGTGGATGTTATTCTTGGGCCACCTGTTGTCGGTCCCCGGGCTCTTTGGTGTTCCGTTTTGTATGTCTTGTTCATGTGTGCAGGGTGGTATGGGTGTTTCAGTGTGGTACTGGCGTTCCTCTTCCCGAAGGAGCCCTGCTTCTCCTGGTTGGTGTTGCCGCCGCTGTGTGCTTCGCCATGTTTGTTACACTGGGGTGTGTCCTGCTGTTGCGTGACTTCACTGACATGTGTGCGTCGGTTGTGTGACGTTGGGTGTTGACCGTGAATTGGGCGTTGGGGACATGTCTGTGGCAGGCCTGTCACGTGTCATGTGCGTTCGGGGTGGGGCTGGTGTGTGTGCTGCTTGGTTGTGTCCCTGTGTCTGTGTGCGACGCATGCATGGCGCTGCGGTTGGCCTCTGCGTTGTGCGCATGTGTGGCAGCGTCATCGCCGCTTTGGGGCCGTGGCGGGGTCGTTGGTTCCTAGTCCCAGGTGGTGTGTACACATGTGTTACGAGATGTTACAATTTGGCCTGTGTGTCATATGCGGATGCAATGGTGGATGTGTCGTGTACACGCGGGGGTGGGGGTTGTCCGCTTTTCCGCCCTTTCACTGTGTGCGCTGTTTGCGTGCACTTGTTGTGTGTGTGCCTACCTGCGTCTTCGCGGTACGTTGCGTCCTTGGTGGTGCATCAGATAGAGCATAGGGAGGGCCTGCAGTGCTGGATTCATGCTCGGGGAGCCGCTTCTTCGGTGTCCGTGCTCGGCGTTCGTGTTACCGCTTCGGTTTGACGTACGGTGTCTCTTAGCCGTGGGATCCGTTTGTTTGCGGCATCGTAATTTGTACGCCGGGCGGTACGTGTTTCGTCGGACGGTGTGTGTCAATTGGGCTGCGCCGCTACGTGTACGGGCGCACTTTGATGGCGGACGGTGTCGCTGGCTTGCCGGCGGTGTTTGGCTGACTTTTCGCATCGTAATCGGGCGGGCGTGTGGACTGCTGCGTGCGGACGGTAACTGGTGGTTTTTGCATCCGCCAGCACGGCGGTAGTGCTTCCGCCCGACATCGTAATGGGCCCCTTTGGATTGTTTCGATAGATCTCTATTGGGCTCGTTTTATTTTTGTATTTTGTTTTGGGGTTTTTGGCATTTATTATTCCATTTTTGGTGGACTATACTTTTGAGTACATAGATACGGAGGAGGATCTCCAGCTACAGAACACTGTTATATTTAAGTTCTTTGTTCTGGATGGAAAATATTATATTTTATGAATTATGTGAATTTTATGTGATTGCTAATTGGTAAATTATATGTTATATTTTATGTGTTGTAATTAATTTAAATTAATAGATTTTAGTTGTGATTTCAAGTTTGTGGCTGGTGAGATTAACATTTTTTTATATAAGTAATATACATAATATTTTTATTCATCAGTCTTGTTTGAAATTTTAGTTTTATATATCTTTTTGGCTGATGTATAAAATATGTTTATTATTTATTTAAAAAATTGTTATGCTGCTTTGGATTATGCGCTATTTATTCTATCTAGTGCACTCCTTTGTTGTTAATAAACAGTTTTACTTTACTTTGTAACACGTCATGAATTCTATTGGTTTGTTGGATAACTTTAGGTTTAATTTGGGTTACTGATTGTTCCATTTGTAGTTGTTAGTAGCTTTGTTCTTTTTGTAGGGCTTCTATAAATTGATAGAGGGTATTTAGGGTTATGCCTAGTGTTGATTGGAAGGAATTGTGCAATTCTTTTACTGCGTTGTTGGTTTTGGCTTCTTGAGCCATGGTGCTGTCATAACCTTCCATCATGGTATTTGGAATTTGGGTTGGCATCTATGTCCAGAGCAATGCAGTCTGCCAACCCAAATGTCTTCAAAATAATCCATTCAGGGGCTATATTTGTGTTCATTTTGTTGGTAGAAAGGACTCTCTACAAGTAAATTGCAGTGGTTAGCTACCTCTGTGACAAGGACATTGGCTAATGCAAGAATTTTTTATTTCAAGGGTAAATTAACTGTTTGTTGCATATACTACACTTAGGGCGTGATTGAAATTTTGGCAGTGCGGGAGCGAGTGGCACGCCACCGTCACGCTCCTACACCTCCAAGGGTTGCAGCCACCCATCTGCCAGATTACAAGTAATCTTGTGGTCTGATGGACGGGCGGCGTGGCAGTCCCGCTGTGGTGCTGTGTAAAGGCTCATTTTGAGCCTAATACAGCACTGCCATGAGACCGCCAGTGCACATTCCTGCACAGGAAGAAATGCACCATTTCATGCATTTTTTCCTGTACAGGAACTGGGGGTGTAGAAATAAAGGGGGGGCAAAAAATGTGGCCCCCTGCATGCACCACTGTGCACAGGGGCAAGAGGGGGATCTGTAGGGCCACTTTTCTTTCCTCACTGGCAGCCTTTTCATTGAGGAAGAACCTCCATGACATGGCTGGCAGTGAGCTAAGTTGTAATATGCTTGGGGGTGCCTCAAGGCACCACCAAGCCTATTTCGGCCATCAGACCACAACACCACTGCCAGGGAATGGTGGTTCCCTGGCGGCTGTGGCAGTGAAATGCCAGTCCAACCTCCCAACTCGTAATGGGGCAGTCAGACCGCCGGTGTGGCGGTGGCTGGACCACCACTGCTGCGCCCCCAGAATCTGGCAGTCCATGGATTGCCAGACTTATATTAGGGCCCTTAGTGCACATTGTTTTAGGTGTCTCTATATGCTTTAATTAAAATGGCAGTAACAGCACGTAAAGTTTTAAAATGGTTGACTCATGGCTTGTTCAAAATCTATTATTATTTTAAGTGGACAGTCGTAGTTTCTTTGAATTTTGAGGTGGTTTAGTAGACCACAGTAAGTGCTACTTTGTTTATTAGGTAGTAGGGCATTTATGAATGGTATATTTGTGTTTTGATATTCACCATGTATGATGTATATCTGAGTGAATGGTTTGGGGCACATTTTGAAGGCTCCATCCATCGTCCACCATCCATGTTTGACATTGGTTTAGTTTTAATAAGTTATTTGCTGTAGAAAATATTAGGATTCTTTTTTCACTGTTCAGGTTATCATGCAAGAGGAAGGGTTCTTCATTATGTGTGGTTGTTAAGTGTTCAGGTACTTGGATATCTTGGTATCTTGTAGGGCAAAAAGGGGTATCACTAGTGACTTTTTTTAGTTCATGCAAATAAGCATTTGAAGATGGGTATAGCTGATAGCTGACCTGCGATGTGTTTGTGGACTGTGGGGAGTATATCTTTTAGTATTTTAGTTGTGGGATCTGAGTGCTTGCCTCTCATATCTTGCAATATGGACCTTCTTTCTATTTCTGTCACATTTGGGTGGTGGTTGTGTTCCCTTACATTAGTTACAACATCATCTTTTGTAGTGGCCCTTCCATGTCAAGCATTAGAGTAATATTTAGTACATTTCCAATTGATATTTTCCATGCTTGGACTTTCTTGGCTGTAAGTGTAGAACATGTGAGATGATAATTTCTTTCCTTTCCATGATGTGATCTATCTTCCTCTTTCTGTCATTACATCTGAAAATAGTGTGATAATATAAAGAAGTACCGTTTTATAATGTTTGTTATGTCTGTTATTGGCATACAAATTATGCTACTCATTTTCTGTTTTATACTTACATGTATGTACTACGGACTGTCCTACGGCTATAGAAAGAGTGAAGCCCATTTCACAAGGTGAATGCCGGGACTTACCCCTGGCAGCATGCCCATACATTATTATCCTAGCCAATACGCCCGAACTTAAACTGCACCAGTATGAGTCGACAACGCAACTGATAAACAAGGCCCTGCACTGGCTTTCTAAATTTAGCATGGGGGACTTCAGGCATTACAATCACATCATAATGGCTAGACGGGTAAAATGGGTGGGCCATGGCACAAAATCTATTGGGAGGGACTGTGTGGTTATAAATTTCAATAATCATAGGTTGGTGGAGCATTTATTTAATGTATTGCCAAACACCCCCTGTGGTGAATCCCAGATCTTTGCACTACCTCTTGTCTTCTTTTATAAACCATCAGGGCACACTAATATCCCTCAAGGCAGGCCTCCCCCCCCCAAGGGAAATCAAAATTGTCATTTTCACGATTGGCTAGCAGTTCCAATGAAAAACAGATACGAGCCACTAACTGGCCTAGAAGCCTGTGACTGACCTTTTATCCAAACTGTACCCCAATCCCCCAATACTGCACCCTCTACTAATATAACTGCCACTCCGGGCCCAGAGCTGCACAAACTAAAACTTATTTTGTGGAATATAGTGGGATATAGGCAGAAATCTCAGGATCACGAATGGCTACGACTTGCATCAAACTATGATATCCTGTATCTACAAGAAACATCGGAACTCAAAATGATTAGTATAGACGGCTATAGCACCTGCAGTACCGTCCAGAGCAGGATGTGCAAGAGGGAGGCTCGTTACTCCAATAGCATGCAATGTGGGGGTTAAGGTAAGAAAGTTTATAAATATATCAGCATGCTACCATATTCTCCTATGTGAAGGTCAGCATGGAAAGGATTGGCTCTTAATCAACCTGTATAATAACTTTACAGGAGATATGGCTGGGGTGATAAAACTAATTGAGAAAGACATTGACCATCTACAGGCAAGCCATCACGTTACCTTAGATATTTTATGGATGGGTGATTTTAACATCCATACTTATAATAGAATAGAGCTTCCTGTCTGTGGCATGATGGACAATCTAGGGGAGCCGATTTGCCACTCCATCCATAATGGCTATGGCACTGCACTAAACAGATTATTAGTGATCCACAATTTGGAGATAATAAATTCTGAATACTGATCATTTCCTGTTGTGTGGGAGCTAGCCTGAGGGAGTTGCTAAAGTACTGCTGGCCTGCCATGCTACTGTTGACTTGCTTGTTTTGAATTCCCAACCAGCCCAAACAATCCAGAGATGTATACACACTGCCTGACAGCCCTTTGCTTCTCACCAGAGACATGAAAAGGGCTGCCTTTAGAAATCTATATAGACAAATTAAGATGAGCTGAGTTGTGACTCTGGCGAGCAGCCCTCACCCGCACCATATCTTATCACATTTGTTTATCCCTTGATCCTGCCTTTGATTGCAGACTTCCAGAATGTGGTTGGTCTGCATATTAGTCTGATCCTGAAAGGCCCAAGTAGTTTAAAGTATGTCCTTTGAGCCATGTGGGCCACATATCCTATTCTTGTGGGTCATTTTGTGTTCTACTGCACTTGACTACTGGAGTCGAACCCCACTGAGCATGGAGCCACTGACTTGGAGACTCTAGGTCTCTCAGGTTACAAGATTCCCCCATTTACAGGGATAAACAACCACTAATCCTAAACCAAGAGATATCTTCCTATACACATCACTTTACTTTCCAGAACTTTGAGATACTTCACAGATCATTTACAGAGTGACAATTGCACTATTTAAGAATTTTTTTTTTTCTGTTTCTGCCTAGTTTTTGTGTTTGGTATCATTAGGATTGTGAAGCATAAAAGTTTGCAAACCAACACAAAGTAACTAGGTTTTGGCAGGATTAGTGAGATGAACAAACCCAAGGAAAATCGTACATAATCAGGCAGGGATCACAAGCTGATTTGCAAAGACATGTAAAACTATCCTGAAGTACTCTTTTACGTAATCTCACATGCCAACTGGCCTCAAAATGTCTAAAATGGAAATATTTAGTGAATATTCCTACACTATTAGTACAAACTGAAAAGACTGTGCTTTTTGTCCACATTTACTAATGGAGAGTTGGATGTTCTGAGGCCTATTTGCCAAGGGATGTAAGAGTTTGTAAAATAATACTGTCTTAGTAGTACTTCCCTTATTCATAAATACTTTTATGAATCTGCGCCTATATGTTTCTGCACATTGTATGAGCTACCAACCTGGAACTTCATCATCTACCATTTATGTTCTCATTTTTAAAGGTGTTTGGGCTCTTGCAAACATCTTAAGATCATTATCAGTCCACAGCAGTGGTTCTTTTCCTTTTGACTACTGTGGACCCCACGTAATCATTACTGGAACCCAGGTAACCCCACTGAATCACTATTGGAATCCGGGAATCCCATTGAGTCATTACCGGCCTAAGCATTTTCGATGATTTGAACGGCAAAACAATACACTAAAAAATACAGAAACAAGTATTCATCAAACAAATACACAAATGTTGAAATATTCAACAAGTCTTCACAAAAAAATATATAAAGAAAAAAATTAATGCGAAGGTTGGAGCTTTTCTAAATTCAATTGACGCCACTCATCGTTCATGTTATATTCTGTTTGATGCACTTGCATGCTCCCACAAATCAATCTGAAGATGCTAACTTAATTTTTAGCCTCCAATTTCAAATTCATTCACTTTTACAGAATCTTTTAAGACGTCTGTTGGGATCTCTCTAGTGCTGTCCATGTGGGCATTCCATAATGAGTGTTCCTTGCATGGAACACAGAATGCGTAGTTACGGCAGTTGCTGCCGGGGATCCCATGTTACTGGACGTGAATAAAGAGACTTCCCCATCTTACCGGCACTCGTCTTCTTTACAGTGGCGACGGGCTGGTCCAGTATCCTGTCTTCCCCATCGTGTGTTGCTGGACGTTGTGGCTGTTCTCCACTTCGAGGCAACGTCAGGACTTTCGACGCTCTGCGAATCCTGTCAAGTCTTCAAGCCTCCTCAACTGCTTTAACAGACGCTGCATGCCTTCCCCCTGAGGCCCTGTGATCCCGGTGAGATCCATCTCCGGTGAGACTACCTCCTTTCTAACTTTTTCAAGCTTTAGCCATCTCCTGGCTGTGGCGCGCGTGTTACTGTGCAGCGGCCTTCGTGGTGTGTATCGCGCACGTCGCCTTGACAATCGGCGCGCGTATCGGCGCGCGTCACGCTGCGCATCACCCGACCGTCCATCGACGTGCGCATCTGCGCACATCGCCTTGACAACCAGCGCGTCACCCTGCAAAGGACTGTCGTCTTGGCAACCTACGTTCCTATTGACGCTCCTCACGCTCAGAGCACCCGTTCTATGCTGGCTCTGAATGGGTGAAAGAAAGTTGTGCCTCGCATTCAGATTTCACTGAATTTCCACTTCTTTGGTGGAAATCCCTCACCCTCATTGGTCATACCTGGCACAATAGTACAGCTTTCTAGACACAGTTTTCAAGCACAGTTTCTGCTTGATGTAGAGGTTCTTGCCATATTGTGCCATATATTTTTCTTCTCCTAATAGTGATTCAATGCTAACAAGCACATCTGCACTTGTCTTCACATTATTGTTGCTACGGTGACACGCACATTACGTTGGCGTCACGTAAACTTGTTCATTTTTGGTTGTGACTTGTGGGGCAGCAACTCACCCACGCAAATGGATCACGTAATTGCGCCACCTCCCTTTTGCAGTCACCTGGTACTCCTCCTGTTATGTGGCAACAGTGGAAGGAGACGTTTGAGGCCTATCTTGAGGCGATTGATGGTGACACTTTTACCTTAAAAAGAAAAAAGCTTTACTTGTCTATAATTTGGGTGCGGAGGGCAGAACCATTTTAAAAACGCTACCTCTTGAACTTGTAAGAACATGTATCAGTGGAGGTAATGATGGTGATTCGCTTATTGTTGATGAATACGCCTCTCTTGTTAAAACGTTGGACAATAGGTTTAATCCCAGGCGAAATATAGTATTGGAGCGCCACAAATTTTTGCAACGTGCACAGATTCCTGGAGAATCCATAGACGATTTTGTTGCAGCCCTCAGGACCTTAGCCGTCACTTGCAATTACAGGGAGTTCAGGGATGAAATAATCCGTGATCAGCTGATTGAGCGCACGTGCAACAAAAAGATTCAGGAGAAACTTTTGTCCTCTGAGGATCCGGATTTAGAGACTGCTCTCATTTTAGCGAGAAGTATTGAGCACTCCCAATTTTGTATGAAGGAATTGAGTGTATCTGCGTCATCTTCGTCATCTAGCGAGATCAAATTAGTTAGCACCAAACCTTCTGCCAAACCGACTAAGGGAATCAATTCAAATGTTCCTCGCATTTCTTCACCCACACCCAATTTGTCTAAATCCAAAGTTGAGGGACAAGATCTCTCTTGTTATCGTTGTGGAAGTAGATCACATTTGGGCAATTTCAAGTTTTGTTTTGCTATAAATCAGACTTGTTTCAAGTGTGGGAAGAAAGGACATTTGGCACGCATGTGCAAAGGGACTGTGCCTCACAAGGGACCGTCACGAACTGTAAGAGCTATTGAAGAAGATTATGCTGAGTATAGTGAAAATGATGAAAGTTATGAGTTATTGATGTTGTCCTCTTCCTTCATTCAGTCAGATGGTGTAGTAGAAATTGCTTCCATCGTAGAGCCTCATAGAAGAAAATCTCCCGCGTGTACCATAAGTCTGAACGGCAAACACATTAAGTTTCTTGCTGATTCTGGTTCTCCTTTTACCCTCATTAATGCCAAAGATTTTGAAAGTCTGGGTGACATTCCTGTTGTCCAATCCAGCATAAAGATCTTTGCTTATGGTGGTAAAAGAGTTGAGGTTCTAGGCAAATTTTTAGGCAATTTTGAATTCAAGGGGATTTAGCTCGAGGTACTGTATTCGTTGTAAAGGAAGGTGCTAATTTGTTGGGATGGGAGGAACAGGGTGAGCTCGGAATCATCCTTGATCCCAATCATCCTGATATGGTCTTATCCAAACATGAAGCCAAACAATATTATTCCAGTCTTCCTGATGTCTCCCCTGTGCACACAGTTGCAGCTGGGTTGTCAGCTGAGAATGATTGGATTCAATATTACCCTGAAATTTTTAGTGGCAAGTTAGGCAAGCTCAAGGGATTTCAACATCGCATTGTTCTTAAGGAGGGCGTCAAGGCTGTTGCACACAAAGTGCGCAGAGTACCGCTTAGCATGCGTAGCGAACTTAGACAAGAATTAGAGCGGTTGTGTACCATGGGAGTAATTGAGTCTATTGAGGGATCTGAATGGTTGTCACCTATTGTTTTGGTGCGCAAAGCAGATAAATCTCTTAGAATGTGTGTGGACTTGCGCGACCTTAATGCTTGCATATGGGTGGACCGCCAACCCTTGCCTAACATCAATGAGATGTTGGCAACTTTGGAGGAGTGCGAAATATTTCTCTTCACTCGACATATCTTCGGCTTACCATCAGATCGAACTGTGCAAAGACTCGAGACACCTCACGTCATTTGTGACTCCTGACGGGCGTTCCGTTATTTACGTATGCCGTTTGGTTTGGCGTCGGCTTCCGCAGTGTTTCAGCGTCTTATGGGAAACCTGTTTAAGAACACTGCGGGGGTCGTGTTCTTCCAAGACGACATCTTAATTCACGGAAAAACTGTTCTTGAGCACGATGCCAGAGTCAAGCAGGTATTGGAGATTGTTAAATCTAGCGGGTTAACATTGAGGAAAGACAAATGCAAATTCCTTCAAGAGGGTGTAGATTATCTGGGGCACCATATTTCTGCAAGTGGAGTAGAACCCAAGATTAAGCTCCTTGATGCCATCCAAAATGCACCTGAACCGCAGAATAAAGACCAACTGCGTTCTTTTTTAGGACTAGTTGAATACTACGCTAAATTTGTGGCCAATTTCTCTGACAGGACTGTGTGTTTGCGTGGTTTGCTAAAAAAAAAATGCAAGGTATGCATGGTCAGACCAGTGTGCATGTGACTTCAAGTTGTTGAAAGAAGCAATTGTTCAGGCACGCCCACTCAAATTGTTCAATATTAACGATTGCTGCATTGTTACCACTGATGCTAGCAATGTTGGTCTTGGGGCTGTTCTTATGCAGAAAAGATCCGACAATAGGGAGGAAATCATTGCTTTTGCCTCTAGAACACTCCGGGGTGCCGAAGGGACTTATTCTACAATTGAAAAGGAAGCATTGGCTCTATGGTGGGGTGTACAGTATTTTCGCAATTTTTTGTGGGGTAATGATTTTGTTCTCAGGACTGACCACAAACCTTTGGTGGATCTTTTTACCACCAAGGGTGGTGGAAGAGCCACTCCTCGCATTGCCAAATGGCAGTACAGACTGAATGAATTTAATTACCGCTTAGAGTACGTGGCTGGAGTGAAAAATCGTGTAGCTGATTGCCTATCTAGGTTGCCCCTCGCTGAGAATGTTCTTGAACCGGACGGTGAGCATTTGGAAATGGTGTGCGCTGTTAGTACAATAGCTGATACTGGAGCTGCCTTGTCCGAAGTTGATTGGAAGCTGGCTCTATCTGAAGATGTTGAGATCAGTAAGGTAACAGATTTCGTAACTCATGGTTGGCCCATTAATTCTGTTCTTCCTTCTCAACTGATTCCATTTAAGAGGATTGGCAATGAGTTATCTCTTGTCGATGGGATTCTGCGGAGGGGTGGATTACTGGTTGTTCCGGTGTCCTTACGCAAGAGGGTTTTAGATTTAGCCCACGAAGGACATCCGGGCATCCGTGCCATGAAGCGGAGGATTAGAGAAGACTTTTGGTGGCCGGGTGTCGATCGGTCCATTGAACACTGCGTTCGTGATTGTGGTGCGTGTGTTCTGAGTGATAAAACTCAAGTGACCTATCCATCTTCCATCAGTCCCATTCCAGTCAAGGATTCACCCTGGTGCAAATTGGCTTTTGATGTGGCTGGTCCATTTGGTGGTCTGGGTAGTTCTCCCAAGTACGCTTTAGTTTTAATTGACTATATGTCCAAATGGCCAGAACTTAGGTTTGTAGAAGGAATCAATTCTGCCACTGTCATCAATTTTTTAAAAGACATTTTTCTTCGAGAGGGATTTCCGGAAGAGTTGGTGACTGATAATGGTACCCAGTTGGTGTCTGTCGAGATGCAGGATTTTCTCAAGGTGCATGGTATTAAACATACTCTCACCTCCCTTTATCATCCCTGTAGTAATGGTTTGGTCGAACGCCTTAACCGGGTGATCAAGGATCAATTACAGTTGGCCTCCATTAATGGTTTGCACTGGAAGGAGGTGATTTCTGACATGTTGTGGGCTATGAGAATTACTCCCCACTCTAGTACTGGAATGTCTCCTTTCACCTTGCTTAGAGGTAGAGTGGCAGGTTCCAAACTAAACAAAGACTGGATGTCAAGGAAGGAGGTGGATTTGCAGAAACTGGGCAGAGTGGCGGATGTCAGGGCTGCTGCCCAGGCTAAGTATGCATCTGATCGTGTCAGAGTGTCTCCGGTGCGTCAAGGAGACTGGGTGAGGATCAAAAACCTGTGCTTGTTCGTAAGGGTTCCTCTCGATTTTCTGTTCCTGTCAGGGTCAGAGAAGTGAGAGACCATGTTGTTGTACTGGAGAATGGGAAAGTCTGGAACAAGTGTGCTGTCTCGGTAGTGCCTGAGTCAAAAGTCGAGTTTGTGAAAAGCAAATTAGGAGTAGACACTCCTTGTATGACTCTGCCTTCTGGGGTTGTGTGTCCGAGGAATCCTGTACCTTCCAAGGACCCTGTTCCTCGACAAAATCCTTCTAGAACTAGGTCCCTTCCCACCAAATTTCAGGATTATATTAGATTTTAGTTTGCTTGTTGGGAAATGTTTATGTGAAGGGAGTGGGGTGGGAATGTTATGTGAAGGGAGGGGGGTGTGTTGGGAATTGGTTATGTGAAGGGAGGGGGGTGTGTTGGGATCTCTCTAGTGCTGTCCAAGTGGGCATTCCATAATGAGTGTTCCTTGCATGGAACACAGAATGCGTAGTTACGGCAGTTGCTGCCGGGGATCCCATGTTACTGGACGTGAATAAAGAGACTTCCCCATCTTACCGGCACTCGTCTTCTTTACAACGTCCTTTTTTACATTTTTGTTCTTTTTTATATACACTTCAGCTGTTAGCATTATTTAGTTTTCTAAGCAGTAAAAAGGCCACCTGATTAGGTTTTGCAGACCTCCAGCGGTCATGGACCACACGTTAAGAGCTACTAGTCATTTATATCAATAGCCACTGGTTTATCACTTCACTCTATTGTGCTACAGTTTAATTGTGTATTATCCTTCTGTGTTTTTGCTATATAGCCTTCATTTTTACATAAATATATTCATATATCTAAGTTATTTTTGAGCTGTTGTGTATGTACATAAACTAAACATCTTGCCTGCACATTAACATCCTTATGATAACTGCGTAAATAGTCAATCCTGCTCATCCACAATTCCCCTGAAAGTGAAGGGTTCTTGGGAGTCAAAGTTTCTGTTTTAGATTCAATATCCAGTATTCCGGTTAGTAAGAAACGCCTGCACTTTTAACTTTTAATAATGCTTGACTGTCTCTAGCACTGCAAGTATAATGGATAAAACCAGACTGAATAGGTGTTTTTGTGCTATTGCAAGAAAAGCTACCAAGGGTGTTGATAAAGCCAAGCCCAAAGGACTTGTTTGCACTTTAAATTAATATTTTCCTCGTGGAAAAGAAAGGATTCAACCATTTCACTTCCAATCAATAAATCTCACCAAATTTGATGTTGGAATGCCAAATATCTTGTTATAGTCAGAGAGTAAAGAGCACTTAACCCATAAACAGGGCCACAGTGGGTCATATAAAGACTGTTGTAGAGTATCTGTTTTCATACATTCTTCAGTGTAATGATCACATGGGTAATTTACTTATATTGAGTGATATCCTGGTGGCTGCATTTTACTGGTTGCAGTATGGGTCTAATTTGAATACCTACACAGATGTAAGTACCATAAGCCAACCAAAAGTAAATTACACAAATGACTACACTAATTATCTGGCAGAATAAAAGGTAATGTGCTGCAGCTGGCACACTCACGGGCATACTGCTCATCCTGCACTCACATGAGCAGAGTATTTTACCTAGGGTATACTGGGAATATGAGAGAGAACAAAGAACAAGTATCTGCCTGCTCTGGTGCGCTGGAATATTTGAAGAAATTAGTGCATGAGAAAAGGATTGAAGCACATGAGAGGGAATGAATGACTCAAGTCTAAAGCTGAGTTACACAGGACAAGTTCCATCAAATGCCTTATGCATCATACAAATGTCTTATGATCTTGTTATTCACTGATAATCTGTGGAGAAAGTCTACTGGGATTCAACAGAAGACTGAAAGTCTACTGGGATTTAACAGAAGAAGGCTGAGGTAAATTAAGTATCAGACATGGTAAGTGCATTCTGCACAATCTGAAGGATACAGATAAGATGTTTAGGTAAGCCAAGCAAGACTGGATGAGATGGCTTCCCGATCACCAACTTTGTCTCATCAACTCAGAGGCAATGAAGAAATATTTTAATGTCTTCAAAAGGGAATAACATGTACCAGTAATCATGTTGACATGCGGGCAGGGGTAAGGTAAATGTTGATAGTAGCACCAACATTTTTGGTCATAGTAGCAAAAGCTGGAACTGGACAAAGAACCAGTGACTGCCAAACAGAAGTTGAGTTCTAAGAATGATTCCCAAGAGCCAACACCTCAGTTTCATCTGCATCCAACTTCAAGACGCTATTATTCATCAAACAGTCGCAGAAGCAAGCCATTCCCAAAGTTGAAGGGAAAATGCAGAATTACTACTGTTTTGTTGTTTCAGGAACTGAATAGCAACACCATAGTTAAAAAGGGAAAGCCAAAAGAACGAAATAAAGCAATTAGAGGGTTAAAGAAGCTTTTGTGCATAAAACATCTTAATGAATCAATACCCATTGTTTCTACTTCAAAAAAGAAAAAGTACTTTAATTCATGCACAACTCAATACATAAAATTAGAAATGTACAAAAATGAAATCATGTCCTCCGTAGCAACACCTGAATCAGTGATGAGTGGCGGAAGTTATCTTAGTGTTAAACAATGCATAGCCCCTTCCGCCAGTATTCGTCAAGGTATTCATAATAGATAGTTCTTCCTATGGTAGTTATCATAGTGTTCGCCATCATGAGCCACGTTTTGGTGTGCTTAGGCCAATTCCCCTCCCCGTAACTCCCAGTAGGTGCCATCATGCCTCCACCAGGACCTGAAGACCGACGTGACCTGCGCCACCCCGGCCCAGTAGTGCTGGATTTTGGGGCAGGCCCAGATAATGTAAAAGAAGGTCCCCACCTCCCCGCAGCCCCTAGAGCACCGATCTGAGTCGCAACAACACAGTCAATGTTGGAGTGTCCTGGGGGCATACGACCTGTGCAGGATTCAGAGTTGGATCAATCTAAAACGTCCTCATTGAGCAATCTCCCTAGGGCTCTGTATTGCCTCCACCCAGTGGTCGTCCTCCAGTAGCCCCAGGTCTATTTCCCTCAAGAGGCCCATAGGATCCGGGGAATTATTCATGTGCTTTCAATAGGTGAGAGAAACAGCCTTATCCACCATCGGGTCGAGGAGTAGTCGGTCCTCCAGTGGGGAGTATTCAGGTAGCAGTTCTCCCTCTGGCACATGACACCTCAGGGCATGTCTCAACTGCAGGTAGTGGAACCGCTCCCCATCAGCCATTTGATTTTCTTTCTGTAGATCCTTGAATTTAATCATGGCCTGTTCCGCCATACATCTCCAATGCAGTCTATCCCGATGAGGTTCCACCTACGAAAACCCCATGCAGGTGCCACAGCTCGCCCAATAGGTCACATTCACAAAGCAGGCTTTGTTCTGTCAGTTTTGTCTTCTACCCCAGTAATTGTGTGGCCTCTCGCCATGCCTGTACCACTGTCTGCTTGTGCACGGGGAGACGTTTCTCGTGGCCCCTGCGATATAGCGCAGCTGGATAGCACCCTCCCACGGTGGCGCTCCACCCGATACGCTGGTTCAGTGTGCGTTGCAAAGACCATGTCATTTATATTAATGAGCTGGGATGCCAGATAATAACTCCGGATGTCAGGAACTGCCAATCCGCCCTCATTGCAATTTATGCAGAGCTATGCGCGGGCTATCTCCCTCCCACAACAAGCTACTCAGCTCCCCCTCGATCGCCCGAGAGAACGCACTCAGGATTTTATATGGGGTGTTCTGTAACACATATAACAGGTGAGGGAGGGCCATCATCTTAAATAAGACTGCCCGACCCATTAGAGAGACCAGGAGCCGCCGCCAGTGAGCCAAATCACCCTGCAATCCCTCCAGTTGCGAGTGTGGATTCAGAGTCATGAAGTCCTCCTCCAACTTGGTAATCCGAATACCTAAGTATGTGAATTCCTCTCGCTGTACCAAAGCCGCACAGGCGGATGTGAGAGGGGGATCTCACCGTCCAAGGGAAAGAACAGGGACATGTTCCAGTTTATCTGATAGCCCTAGTAACTGCTGAAAAGTTGAAATATGTGAATGAGTCTATGGAGCATCTGGCCTGGCTTGTGCGCATAGGGCAGAACATCATCAGCGTACAGGGAGATACGCTCCTCCCTGATGCCCCCAACATCACTACCATGGAAGAGAGGGTCCTGACATACCCACGCCACGAGAAGGTAAGCACCATCATAAAAATCATAGGGAAGAGAAGGCACCTCTGGAGCGTACCCCTATGTAGTGCGAATGACCTGGATACCTTCCCAATTATGCGGACTCTCTCCAGTGGGTCTCAATGTAAGAGTCCGACCCAGACACAAAACCTCCGGTCCGAAACACAGTCTGGACAAGACTGTGAACAGGTATGGCCACTCGATGCTTTCGAATGCCATATGGGCATCTAGCAAGAGCACAGCTGCGGCTTCAGCCGGTCAAGTCACCGTCATGTTCATGACTCGGAGATTCAGCCGGGTGCTCCTGTGTGGCACAAACCCCAACTGGTCGGGGTGTATTAACGTTGAGATAGTTGGACTTAGCCGATTAGCCAATACCTTTGCCAACACCTTGGTCTCGAGTAGGAAGATGGGCCTGTAAGAGCTGCACAGCTCCGGGGGTCTACCCTTCTTTGGAATAACAATTATGGTGGCCAATATTAAGTCAACTGGCAATTGGCCATCTTTCTGCACAGTTTGAAACATATTTAACATCGGCTGAGCCACCTTGTCCGCCACACATTCATATTGTTCTGCGGGCAAACCGTTTGGGCTTGCTGCCTTTCCGGACTGTAAATCACGAATGGCCCCCGCTATCTCCTCCGTTGTCAGGTCTCAATCAATTTCTCCCTGACTTCCGCCAGAGTTCTGGTAGGGAGATATCGTTGAGCAGCTTGGCACTGTCATCTCCCGTTCTACTAGAGACCGACTGGTATAGTGCTTCATTGTAGGCTGCAAAGGCCTTGGTTATGGCCTCTGCCGGACATGCATGGAGGACTATGGGGCATCCACAGCTCCAAGTCCCAATTCTGGTCCCGTCCCTCCTTTCCAGACGCGCTATTAGTTTGTTGGCCTTATCGCTCAGGTCACATAAACGCGTTACACGGCCATTGCATGCAATCAGGCCACGTTCTCCTCCAGATCTCTGAGTTCCCTCTGTCTGCGGTGCAAGCGGTGCCCCAGGGTAGAGTCAAGAGTCCTCTCCCGCCCCAGCCGCACCTCAATGGTTGTGATTTCCTGTTCTAACTCATCGCACTAAGAGTGCCGCTCCTTCCTTTTGCCCCCAACCACTGCTTGGACACCACTTTATATGCCTCCCACAGGGTACAATGCGAACTCACCGAACCAGAATTTTCATTAAAATATTGTTCCGTTCGTTCCCTGAACTTATCTCTAAACTCTCGGTCATTAAAGTGCCAAGGAACTATGCTTAGTGGGAGAGTGTGGTCCCGGGCAAGGCCCCGGAGTAATACCTCAACTGGGGAATGATTCGATATACCCTTCACTCTATGCTGCGCTTCACTGAATTGTCCTGCATACATGCACTGTGTGAAAATGTAGTCCAGTTGAGACCCACTACCATGTGCTGCCAGGATGTCCGTATACTGCCTAGCAGTCAGATTATGTACTCGTCACAGGTCAGATAGCCCCTTCGCTTCCACGAACACCCGCAGCAGCTCTGAACCGGCGGCCCGCAAAGATACCGTAGCTCTATCTAGATCCGGGGACATTGTGGTGTTCATGTCCCCTCCCAGTATTAGGACGCCTGGGGGCATCTCGAGTAGTATTTTAGTAAGCTCCGGAAGGGTTTTAGTATGTAACCTCTGTGGTATATATGTAGATCACAGATTAAGAGCACAGCCCTCCCATGTCCCGGCCAGCACCACGTATCTGCCCGAGGGTCCTGTCAAATGCGACCTGGCAGAAAGGGAATTGCATTTTTACCTAGAATCGCCACATCTCTGGAGCATGTCGTAAATCCCGCATGGGCCAGAAGAGTGTGTCTGAACCTATTGAGTGCTAGGTAATGGTTACCCCGCAGATGTGTCTCCAGGCAGAAAAATTAAGTTGGGTGACTGTCTACGTAAGTACTGCAAGACCATGATATGCTTCATTTTGTCACCTAGGTGGTTGACGTTCCACATCAGGACCTTCATAGCAGTTGCAGATTGGAATACCATATCTTAACGGGAGTAAAATGCGTCCTACCCTCCCACCTAACAACCCTCACCTCCCCCCTGACTCTCTGTGTCGGAATGTCATGTACCTCATGAATTGGTGACCCTAAAGCTGGATCAAAAAGAACATAGAACATGCATAGCTTAGAACTACATAAACAAATCCCCATTAGAAACACCTTCCTCCCTTCTACCCTGCACTGTAGGTCTGAAACTACCACATCCCCAATTTGCAGAGTGCCTGTCGCCTAACTATAACCTTCACAGTGCGCTGGGTTTGGATAGCACCATCACCTCTAAACAGGTAGCGGTCCCCCCCTCCTCTCTACATCTCTAGTGCTTAATGTATGTCCATTCATGTGTCATAAAGAAGTCCCAACACTTACGTGACCCTCAAATGGAGAGAGGACCTGAGTTCGATCTCTAGTGTACTGCGCCCCAGATACGTTCAAGGCCCTGTGTCTGACGTGTTCCCATTCCGCTGTCTGCCATCTTCAAGCGGTGTTCGATGCACCCCACCCAAAACCTGTTCACCTAGGCGGGCTTAAAGGGTGAACCTCCAGGGAGGGTCTTTCATCTGGAAAGTTGTCGTGCAACTCATGGGGACAGCCCTCACTCCGATCCTTGCATTGCCGCCGGTCATGTTCCTGTCGTCGTCTGCCTTTAAGCCAATCCAATACCTCCTCCGGCGCTGTGAAGTACCATGACTTGCCATTATCCAACACCCAGAGTTTAGTCGGGAATAACATCATGTACTTGAGATTTTCAGCTCGAGCACTCTCTTGACCTCATCGGAGGTACACCATTGGCACTGCACCAGGAGGATGAAGTCTGGAAAGAACTGGATCATTGAATTCTGATATTTCAGGACTCCCAGAGTGCCAGCAGCCTGCAAAATGGTGTCTCAGTCACGGTAATTTCGGATCCTGGCAATAATAGTTTGGGGGGGGGGGGGCGCCAGGCTTTGGCAGTGGTATTGGTGCTCTATGTGCCATTTCAACTGAAAAAAAGTTCGAGAGGTGTTTGGGCTTTAGGTGATTAATGATGAGATCCTCCAGAAAGAGGTCCATACAGGGTCCCTGCGTCCCTTCAGGGACCCCCACCAACCCTATGTTATTCTTGTGGGCCCTCCCTTCCTGGTCTTCCAACTGTGGCCATAATCTTGTGTTGGTGGGACAATTGCTGCCCCCTTTCTTCCAGTTTTTGAGTGGCAAATTGCAGTTCGTTAATGTTTGTCTCCACTAGGGCAACCATCTCCGATGTTTTACTCATGTCTGCCCGGAGGTGACCATAGGGTCACCTTGTCCATTTTGGACTCGAAGGTCGTTCCCAGATCGTGGATGGCTGCCATTATGGCCCCATGCGAGGGCTCCACCATCTCCTGGCCCCCCGACACCGCTGCGCCCTATACCATCGCCTGCCTGGGCACTGCATACTTATCCAGTTTGTTGGCCTGGGGAGCTCCTTTAGGCCGCATTGTGTCCTCCCTGGAGGAGTGCTCCCTTGCCCCCAATCACCTCCTCCTGTCTTATACTGGGCTCCGGTAGCTGCTCCCAACAGAGCACCCTGGCAGGCGCGGCAATAAGAAGGGGGGGTCCCCCAGGCCACCAGTCTCCACCAGGCGCCAACTGCCTCACGACCCACTCCCCCCATGTTGCAGCACAGATGATCGGGGTCCACATCAGCACAGCAGTCTAAGTGGGGAGGCGCGGTCTTTCAGGTGATCGAGAATTGGTGCCCTCAGTCCTCCACCAGCTGTCTCTCCCGGGACCCAAAGCTGAGGCTAGGATTCCAGGATCCGGGCGAATGCCTCAAGGGCTGCCACTAACTTTCATAGCAGTAGGCCTCACCACTGCTGGGTCCACTTACCACACCATGGGCCCATTTAGTGCTTCAGTCCCACGCTCCACGGCGGCTTCCACAGGCTGCTGCTGTCTCATCTCTTAGCTGGGTAAGGGTCCTCCATCGAAGCCGATGGAGGAGAATGCCAGCTCCCGCTGGTAGTAGCCTTGCACTCATTCACGCCCACCGGCCTCTCACCTCCACCATGAGGGATGGCTCCGGCACAATCCACCGCAGACCGTCTCGTCCAGCCGGAGCCCCCGCGCCACAATTGGCAGATGATATGCAGGCCCTGGTCACCGTTGGCTCCCCCGGGGCTCGCTCCAAGACACCACAGCCCTCTTGCGCTGCTGTGCCACACCACGGGGAGGCCCCGACTCTGGCTTTGCCCACCCACACCGCTGCTCCGGGCCATCGGCCCCTCGTCGCTTTCAATGAAAGGGAAGAAGGCCCCCTGTCTCAGGCCAAAGCAAGCAGGAGGAAGCAAGCGCCGCTGGCCCCATCCAATCCAAAGCCCGCTCCGCTGGCCGCCTCTCACAGCCCTCGAGGCACAGCTCCCAGAACCGCCCAGCACAGGCTGTCCCCGGCCGGCGGAGGCCTCGATACTGCTCAGGATCTCTGTCCCCAGTCTGAGGCCGGCCTCAGTGGCTGCCTCCAGATAGAATGGGCACCCCTGTTTCCCCCAATTGCCAGGGCCAGGCGGATTATTATCGGATTAGGGTAGGATAAGAAAGGGCGGCCGCAGAGCTCTAAGACTATGCACCCACCTTGGCTGATGCCAAGCCACACCCCAAATATTACGCATTTTCATGTGTAAGATCAAAAGAGGGACATTTGTATGAAACATTTTCCTATTGCATCTGTCAGAGAGTTCAAAATGAACATCCCCTTCCTGCTGTATTTGTCAGACAGATAAAAATGTAAAGCCTCACCCAATACTGTTTGTCCAGGAGTTTGCAATGTGAGCCCCTCCTCTATTATATTTGACAGAGAATTCACCATGCAAAACCACTTTCTGGAGCATGAATTGGGGTTAGGAATGTAATACCCATTCCTATTGTGTTTGTCAGAGAGTTCACAATGCAAAGCCTCCTCCTATGGTGCTTGAAATAAAGTTCACAATTTAGAAGACCCCATATTGTATTTGTTACAGAAATCACAATGTAAAATCCCTTTCTATTGTATTTATCAGAGAGTTCATAATGCAAAACACCTTCCTATTGTATTTGAGAAGTCCAGATTAGGACGTCCCAAAGCAAGATGAGAGTTACTAGCCTCAATTTTGTTAATAAGAGTCTTTCGCCTCTGGTGACTCGGGTCCTTTGTACCTCAAACCCCTTAACTGGGGACAAAGTGCCCCTTTCAACACTTGTCCATAAGGATAACTAGGCAGAGTAGCCCAAGGCTGACTTTGAAAGGTGGTGTGGGCTAGATACTCAGAACAGAGCAACACACTACATACATCATTGTCTAGCCAGTGCATTTTCTTTTTACAAGAAAGTCCTTTAATGCATACAGAGTTAAGTAACATGATCAAAATGACTAATAAATGCAAGAATTCAGAGGAATTGCCATTGGAACCACTTCTTTGTAGCCTTGCAGAAACCCGGGTGCAAATCATGTACCCTAAAGAAATATCACAGTAGGCAACTAACCCTGCAAATGTAGTCTGTTTCCATTTTCTGTGAGATATCATGTTACAATTTGTGCACCATTTGGCACTAATCATTAAAAACACCTAAGTGCCTACATGGGATAATTGGGAAAATGTAGACTATTTACAAGCAAAACAGTTAAGGCCACAGGCTTTGTCAAATTATCCCAATGTAAAACGAAAGGCATTGGTATACCTTGGTTGACTTGGTCAACACGTTTAAAAAGCAATGATGTAAGCCTTCCGACTTAAACATGAATATAAACATGGGAATGTGTTTTTTGCCTAAATGACCCAGCAAACATTTTAGTCAGACCCAAAGTAGACATTAACATTATACCCACTCCCTATACCAAGAAAGATGACAGAAACCATTTCTTATGGCACCAAGCAAAGCTCCTTTCTATGGTGTTTGACAAGGAGTTCACAATGTTAAACTCCTTCCCATTTTATTTGCCCAAGAGTTCACTGCGTAAAACCTCTTTTTGTATTGTTTTGGGCAAATCTGGTTTAGGATGTCCCAAGGCATTTATCAGCTACTGGGCCTCAATCATGTCAATGGGGATCTTTCTCCTTTGGTGGCTTGGAGCCTCACCACCTCGCTCTCACAAACTGGAACCAAGAGCTTTTTTAGCATTGTAATCTCAAGGTAATGAGTCTAAAAAATCTCATCACCTCTGGGGAATGATATGGGCTAGAAAATCTAAACTCAGCAATGCACAAAAATACAAACACATCAATGTCTAGCCAACGCGCCTTCAAAAGGGAAAAGCACTGCAATGAATAGACATCTATATGGAATGCATACAATTATAAATATTTGGAATCGCAAGTTTTAAAGAGGCCTCAGAGAATCACCGGGTGCAAATCACATACCCTAAAGAAGTATCCAAGGATGCAACTTACCCTGTAAAGGTAGTATGTTCTTGTTGCCTCTAAGGCACCTTGTGACAAGTTGCACACTACCAAATTCTTTTTTTTTTTTGTGTTATAATTTTTTATTGACATTTTGAGAAAATTTCATCATAAGTACAATAAAGTTAATAATTACTTACAATTTGAATGATTTGAATAAATATACGGAATATATGGAAAAGAAAAGAGAAAATGCATATATGATAAATACTATGCACCAATAAATAACACTTACAACTATAAAGATAAATAGTAAGGTATACAGTTGAATAAATATGGTGTGAGAAACATTAAATATTTAAATAATGCAAGCAACATATATAAGAGATATAAAAGTCTTAAAGAATCAATCATAGGTTACCTCAATAGATATATAAATTGAGTATATAGATTAAACATTATATATAACTACAAATATAGAAAATAGTAACATGACAAATCTACTCAGCCCTCGAGGAGTAATTCATTTGTAAAATCGAAAATTGTAAAATATATCGAGAAAGGAGTATTGAATAGAATATAGAGAAATAGTTGATATAAGAACTAACAAAGCATATCAATAGAAGTTATATGAAGAGAAATGAGAAATGAGATGTCAATAAGATAAAGTAAGAATAAAAGAATAGAGGAAAATTAGAAAAGAGAGAATAATAAGATAATAGAATAATAAAATAATAATACAACAAAACTATAAGTTAATATAATAATATGAAAGCATGAAAACCAGGGGTGGAAGGAGGGAGGGAGGGAGGAAGAAAGAAAGTATATTGTCAAATGTCAGATCAAGGGGTATTAGTATCCACTCCTGGAGTGTTATCATCAATATCCATGCCACTATTCAGGTTCAGGAAAGGTGACCAAACACGAAGAAATATGTCAGTTTGATTTTGAAGATTATAAATTATTCTCTCATGTTATGCTGTTGGAACATAGTTGTCAACCATTCTTCTTGCGAAGGAGGAGATCGAGATTTCCAATGGCGTAGAATACATATTTTTGCTGTGGCCATTGCTGTGTGAAAAAGACGACATTGGGGTTTGGTGAGTTTTGGAGATAACTGAAGGCCATGAAGGATAATAACAGCAGGAGTGAACGGAAGATGTAAAGGGATAGTATAAGATAAGATTTTTCGCACATATGCCCAGAAAGGTTGAATCAACGGACAGTCACATATAATGTGTGCTGAGTCACAGTTGGTGTTATCACATCTGCAGCAATTGGCATGGGAAATTAAACCAGCTTTCTTTAATCTTGCAGGAGACCAATGCCAATCATGAAGAATCTTAAATAGACAAAATTTAAGTCGAGCTTCACGGGTTCCTTTATCTAGATTCTCCATTATTGTCTCCCATGCATCAGTAGTGTAAGAAATTGAAAGTCGTGACTGCCATTTAAATTGTAGTGTCTGTGTTAGAGGTTGAGAAAAAAGATGTGTTGTAAAAACTCTGTATAAACCAGATATCACTCCTTTATGTTTTCCCCAGGTATTTAGGTATGATACTATCTGTGAATTTGACAGCACCGGAGAATGTGAACCTAATTGTTTTTCAAAACATTGCTTGAGCTGGTTATATTTTAGGGATTGATGCGATGGAAGACCGAATTCCTCTTGTATTTGTGTGAATGTTTTAAAGTTACCATTATAAAAAATGTGATCTAAGGTTTGAATACCTGCTGCTTCCCATAATGGCCATGATAATACCTTCTTATTAATACGAACACCGGAATTATTCCATATGGGTGCCTTTTCATGTATATGGGAGTTTAAAGCTAATAAACGGTGTGCTCCTTGCCAAGATTTGGACATGGCTGATAGGATTGGGTTTGTGGGTTTTTGACGTGCAATTTTAGTGCCATAAAGTGCAGAAATATCAGAGCCCGAAGATAAAATATGGCGTTCTAAATGGACCCATTGCGGAACATCAGAGACTCCCGGTAACATATATGATAATTGAGAAATCTGCAATGCTAAGTTATAATGTTCAATGGATGGAAGACTCATACCTCCAGAAGAATGGTGAGCCTTTAATTTCGTCACGGCCAAACGAGGTTTCTTTGAGCCCCATATAAAAGTTTTTATTTTGGAATCTATGAGTCTCAAAGTAGACAAGGGAATATGGAGAGGGAGCATACCTAAGGTATATAGAAAACGAGGAAGTGTAACCATTTTAACAGCTTGAACTCTACCCCACATGGAAAGATTCAAAATTTTCCACTTATCAAAGTCATGTTGCATTTGAACAATTAGTGGGTTCAGATTATCTGTAATCATACCTTCCATACCCTTATTCACTAAGATACCCAAATATTTAAGACGTGAGGGTTGCCAATGAAAGAGGAAGTTGTGTATAGCCGCTTTAGTGGTTCCATCAGAAATAGGTAAGGCTTCACTCGTCCCAATTTATTTTATAACCTGAGAATGAAGAAAAAGTGTCTATAATTTGAAGCAAAGATGGCAATGAATTAGGGAGGTCTGTTAAGGTGAGTAATATGTCATCTGCGTATAGATAAAGTTTTGATTAACTTATAGGGAGGGGTATGCCTGTAACTGCTTCTGATTGACGAATCGTGGCTGCTAAAGGCTCCATTGCTAAAAGATAAAGAAGTGGGGATAGAGGACATCCCTGACGTGTTCCTCTTTGGATCGGAAATGATTCTGATATGAAGCCTCCACAATTAACTTGTGCGGAAGGATTATCATATAGTAGTCGTACTTTCTGAATAAACTGGTTTCCAAGTCCAAAACGTTCGAGCACTTTAAAAAGATAGTCCCATTCTATGCGGTCAAAGGCCTTTTCAGCATCTAGTGATAAAGCTAATGCGTCTTGTGGGAGGTTTTTAGCATAACATAGGGTATGCGCCAGTATACATAAGTGATTCCTAGAGGAACGTCCTGGAACGAATCCTACTTGAGTTGAGTGAATTAAGGAAGGTAATACCTTTTTAAGACGAGAAGCCAAAATGCTAGCAAATGTTTTGATATTGCAATTTAGGAGTGAAATGGGACGGAAAGGACGGAATGGGACTGGAAAGGACCCTTTGCTGCAGAGCAAAGCAAAGCAAAGGGTCCTTTCCAGGTTTAGGGAGTACTGCGATTATTGCCTTGTTAGAAAGAGGAGTTAAGGAGTTATCTCGCTCTGCTTCTTGAAAAGCAGCATATAGGGAATCAATTATATTATGTCCAGCCCAACGATAGAATTCAGCCGGAAAACCATCTTCCCCAGGGGCTTTATGGTATGGCAATTTAGATATTGCTTGCGCAATTTCATCCCTGCTAATTTCTCCCTCAAGAAAAGCCCTTCCATCATCGGAAAGGTATGGAAGATCTACATTTGAAAGAAAGTCGTTTAGTCTATCTGTGTTTACTTGTGTGTCTGGTGTGTAGAGGGACGTATAAAAGGAAGCACACTCATTCACTATGTCCTGTGGTCTAGTAAGAATTGGACCGTGAGATGATTTAATAGCTGGGATAGCCATGGCTGCTTCTCTTTGCCTTAGTTGTGCCGCTAATAATCTACCTGCCTTTTCACCTTGTTCATAATGTCTTGTTTTCATTTTTTGAAGGGCACACTCCGCCTTAGATGTGAAAAGCCCATTTAGCGCCATTCGAGCTTGCTCTAGAGATTTACGATTTTGCAGTGTTGGTGCTATGGTATATTGACGGGTATACGACTGAATGTTCTGTTCTAATTCTTGCTGACGTGCAGCATTTCATTTGTTGGCTAATGCCGCCTCGCGCATCAATTGACCTCTGATAGTAGCTTTAGCCGCAGCCCATATCACTTTACTTGAGGTTACCGAACCCTGATTCATAGAAATATAGTCTTGAAAAAATGTTTGTAATTGATGTTTACCCTCTGGAGACTTGTGTCGTTGTATGTTCATGCGCCAGGGTTTACGCCCTGGTCTGAGTATGCCAACTTCAATGGCTAAGAGGACTGGGGAATGGTCAGATAATGCTGCTTCCAAAATACAAGATTCTTGAATGGATTAAACTAATCTTTGTGATACTAAAAAATAATCCAAACGAGAGAGGGTACCATGCGTTGGTGATGAAAATGTGTACTCAGTATCTGACGGATGTGAAAGACGCCAGTGATCAATTAATCCATTATCAGCTAAGATGTCATCCATTAATGCCCTGTCAGCATTATTATTTTTATCTAAGGGTCCTGTTCTATCTAAAATTGGTTCCCTTACAATGTTCCAGTCGCCACCTATGAGATATTGTGATGCACCTATCTCAACTAACAAATGATTTAGATGAAGAAAAATGATTTTTTGATCCTGTTGGAGCATAAACAGAGCCAACACAAATGTAGGCATCTCCAAGACGTAGCTTGGCAAATACATAACGACCTTCAGGATCTGTCCATGTTTTTGATATTGTGACTTGGAGAGATTTACGGATTAGAATTGCTACTCCACATTTGCGTGTGGGGCCTGCGGTTGTATGTTCATCCCTTTGTATACTACTGTGAATTACTTTGCCTACCCAATCTCTACAGAGTTTCTCTGACTCCAATGTATCCAAATGTGTCTCTTGCAGTAATGCCACATCTGTCCTCTTGGATTGAAGATATGACAGTACTTTCTTTCTTTTGATGTAGTGAGTAAGTCCATGCACATTCCATGTAATCACAGAAAGAGGGCGTGTGTTGGGCGTGTTGGACATATTTATGAGGTGCCAATGAGTTTAAGTAGAAAAGAAGAAAAAAAGGGGGGAGGATTAGAAAGGAGGGGAGAGGGTAGAAAATAGGAAGAGAAACCCCTGGTTTAGCAGAGATATAGATAATCAGAGACACAAAGGGAGTATAAGTTGTGAGAGTAGGAAATGTGTAGAGACAGTAAAATTAAGAAAAATAAGGTAAATATAGTTTAGATATTGGTAGAGAATAATATAAGTGCCAAAAATACTAAACTGTGAACCGCGGGTCTATATCTCCCGAAGCTCCACCGCGGAGAGGAGCCTCTACGAAGGGATAACAAATACTGCCAATCCATATATTATACACATCACAGCATAACATAGATTACCATAATATGCTGAATCTATAGGAAAGCGCATAATGCAAATACATATATAAAATCAGATGAGTAGGACCTTTAAGCATGGTATATGTTACCATCTCTAAAATTCAATAAATATAATATATATTAGATATGAGAACATTCATTGCTATATATAAATGCACACAAAGTAAAAATTAATTGATCTAATATAATAAATATACGAAATAGAACAGATAAGAAAGTGAAAAGCTGAAGCAAATATTATTAAATATTATAATACGATAAAATGGATCATGCTAATGAAACAGTATAATCCAATACATATTATAAAACAAGGTGAATAGATAGCATTCTATTACGCAAAACTTGAATAATATTTCCATCTATATCGCATAGATTTACACTGTCTAATCAATTCAACTTTTACAATAAAAATATAAGTAATGCAGTACTTATCTTATTTTAAATTTCAACAATATGAATACTTATTTAATGACTAAATTTGTCGTATTACAATTGTCAGTCTTCTTCTGAGGCATGTTTCAAAGGGAACGAGGCTGAAGATTTATCATCTTGGGCACGAGTAGGTCTTTCTAGATCTCTTCCTCTTTGGCGAGGATTGCTAACATTACGTCTTCTATTATCAAGTGTTTGTTATGTGGAACTCAAGCTCGCATGGTTATGATCAATTGAAGTATCTTGTGTATCCATATCTTGTGTTTTCATTTGATCTAGGAATTGCTGCAAATCTGCTGGATCATAAAAGTCTCTAGAGTCCCCATTTTTCATAATACGAAAACGGGCTGGTTCAAATAGACCATATTTAATGTCCAGGTGCCGTAACTGAGGTCTAATAGCAAGGAATGCTTTGCGCCTCTCGTTAGTCTCTTTAGAGAAATCCGCAGCTGTGTGGATGACGTGACCCTTATATAAAAATGAGCCATGCGAACGCGCTGTGGTTAGTAGAAGTCTGGCTTGCTCATGCCTTAGAAAATAAGCGATAAGTGGTCGTGGTCTAGCTGTGCTATCTTTTCGTGGAGGACCTATGCGATGGGCTCTTTGGATCTCTAAAGGAGGGTCAAAGGTGATGCCAGTTAGCTTCGGAAGAACGTCACAAAGAAATAACCTAGCATTTTGATTTTCAATATTTTCCGGAAAGCCAAAAAAGCGAATATTGTCTCTCCTACTACGGTCCTCCAAGTCAACTATCTTACTGCAAAGAAAGAGCAATTCTTGGTCTTTATTTTGCACTGTGTCAAGATGATTTTCCACAATTGTCAGTCTCGAATATAGAGCATCGGTTTTTGTGCGAAAACCCGCCAATTCTACACCAATGGCTTTGGTTTCAACTGTTGGGGAGGAAATGTTAGCGTCCATACCTTCTAGACGTTTACTGACTGCGGAAATTTCCAGTAATATGTGATTCAGTGTATCACCTTGTGAAGAAATGTTAGCATGATGAGGTGGTTCTTTTGACGCAGGAGCAGATCCTTTGCCAGGCATCTTGCTTGATTGCTTAAGAACGTCAGCAAATAGAAGTGGCGTAGAGAGTTTACTGTCACTTTTAATGTTTGACATTAATATCAGCCCCACAGCCGCGCACAAAAATTTATCTTGACCTCTGTAATATCTTTCTAAAATGACGCTTCTGTGCACAGAGTTATCAAATATATCTTAGTGACAGTAATTATCCACAAGAGTCAAGACTGAATATCAATTCCAACCACTTCAGAATGTCGTATATCTTTTCCTATGACTTAAATGCTTGATATCTGGTGAGGTTTGATGTGTGAGCGAACGCTATATTAGGCAGTAAAACATATACAGAAAGGGTCACATTTCATTAGGTATATGTTGTCACCTCATTTCATGCAACATGCATTGAATTAGGATTGCATCATAACGATCATAACCACCACTACTGTATATGTACAGTCATATATGCTGACTTCAGCGTTGCACTTAAAAGTATTCAGGGGTAGAGCTTAAAACATGTGGCTTGACAATATGTAATAGCGTTGAAATTAAAGTTGTTTAGCGCTGAAATTAAAGTAGAATGCCGCTTACCATGGTGTTGTTGGTCACGTTGGTTAAAAGGTATGAGTCTAAACAGTTGCCACATGTCAAAATTTGAATTATGACAAAGAACAATGAAAACTGCTTTGTCCCCTTTGCCCGCTCAAATGTAGGAGACACTTAATTCAGTCAAAAGAGGCGCAAATGCAGCTGCTATTAATAACTTAAAAGCACTACCTTTAATAGTGGGGTCATGACACACCAGGCGTTCAGGGCAGACAGGTGTATATTAAGTAGCAGATTTCCGTCTGAGGAAACAAAGGGCCATTTACCACATTTCATAAGGCGCGCTTTATTAAACAGTTCTATTCTGTTCCATGCATGTCCAAGGCACTCCAATTGTAGTTTGCTTCCCATAACTGTCAGAACATCATAACAAGCTGTCTGTCCATAAAGATACCAGACAGGACCACGTTCTGCCAATCATTCAAATGAAGCTGGGCTTGGGCACAATAATTATAACTTTGTAGTGCAACACTGTACCTGTATTTCAAGAGGCACAAATCCAGACAGCTGCCTTCTGTCAAGATCCGAAGTGTTGCAGTTGAAAAAGAAAAGCCACTTTGTCTTCTCTGGGAGCGAAAATGCCAATGCTACACAGTACATTTACAAGAGGTGCAAGCTCAGCTGTTCCCAACAAGTGTGAAAGCGTCACGTTTAATCTCAGAGACGTGACATACTAGGTGTTCAAAGCAGTAGGCAAGTGTTTTTAAAGAGTGAATTTCCGTCTGAGGAAGTCAGCGCTCATAAACATAAAATCCCCTCAGGCGTCTGTAAGAGAAAGGAGCCGCTCACCGCATTCCACAAGGCACGAGGACAGACAGCTAGCTCCTGTCAGAAGTTGCAGTGCTGGCGCCGAAATCGGAAACAGTCATTTATCTTCCAAGCAGAGTGATGTATTGAGCTGTAAATGTCACATCAGTGAGTGCAGCTATTTAGACGGCATTTTCTGTTGAAATAAGTTTCAGGTCATGAGTATAAAGGCTTCTCAGTGCTGTCCGGGGCTCCCCTCAGCGCGGAGCTCCGGTGTCAAGCGGCCATCTTGCGTCGTGGCCAGACCACGCCCCCTACTACCAGATTCTTAACTGTAAAAACCAGCAATGGTTCGAAATATTCCTTTTGGAAAATATGAGGCTTTTCTGAAGCAAAAGGTTTAAGCCTCCAGGCTGCGTTAATTGTTCACTATATAAAATGAGAGGCTACTGCTTTTGTCACCAAATTTAAAAATCAATAAAGCATGACTGTTGGTCCTCAATGTGGTCTGTGCCTTGAGGGACCATCAAACATTTTAGTCGGCCTCACAATATATACGGAGATGAACATTAACTCTCCTGGAGACATCAAGCATTTACTGTGGCCAGACCTGAAAAGTGAAATATGTACTAAATCCCTTCCTGTGAAATGTGAAATTGATTCCTATTGTATTTGTCAAACATTTCACATTGTAAACCATCTTCCTATGGTGTTTGTGGAGCAGTTCATAATATAAGTCTCCTTCCTATTGCATTTGTTAAAAAGTGCATAACATAAAACACCATCCTATTTCATTTTTCAGAGTTCACAATGTAAATTTCCTTCCAATTGCATTTGTCAAAAGGTTCACAGTGTAAAGCCCCAGCCTATAGTGTTTGACAAGGAGTGAATAACCTTTTTCTATTGTATATATCAGAGAGTTTACAATGCAATGTCTCAATGTTATGGCCCACTGAGTCGGCCAAAGGGATCTCAGACTGTGTAGGATTTACCTTTCGGAATAGTGTAGACATCTGCAGTGAGCAAAAGTACAAGGGCAAGCCAGCCTGCACTGTCCTCTGGAAACGCTGCAAAAATACGTACAACACCAGCAGTTGTTCGTATCATTGTGAATTAAAAGGCAGTATTTGTTACATTGTCAAAGTAGCCATTTGGAATCAATTGTGCATCGTTTGGCTGTGCTTGCTTTTGAAGTAATGTGTGCAGGAGGATAGTGTTCTTGTCTGCGGATGTTTGTGGTCTGTAATTGGTTGTTATAAATTGCAGGACAGGAAAGATCTACATACAACGTATGTACATTTTATTCTGCCCTGACTCTGGTTATTAAAAATCTCCTCATTTGATCTGATTGGTTGAGAGTTCTTGCTTTTATCTTATCAGACCCATGCAGACCCAGTTCTGCTCATGTGAGGGCAATGCCGAATGTTATCTAGATCTGTAGCATCAGATTAGATCAGTAGAAAGCTGTTAGAAAAACCCACAGCGCTTCTTTTTCCATAGCAGACCAGGAATGCGTTAAAAGGGAGCATGATCTGCACCGAAAGATGGAAATTGGGTTTATTTAGCAGTTTAAGGATTTTCTGCAGCATTCAGTTTTAGACAGTTGTAATCACCTTTTGGCTTCTGAAGTCGCCATCTGAAAAATATTAATGAACACGATTGAAAGTACGTAGAATAAAAGTGGTATTAAATTAATGTTTATGTGGACTCTTTCGAAGTGCCTCACCTACAAAGTCATTTCCTCGTTTACGTCTGAATTACACCCAAAATGTAAGGATTTGTAAGCGCAAGGTATTAAAAAAAGGTACTTAAAACATTTTATTCTAGTGATATTACCTACCGCACAGCAATTTATATTGCAGTATATTTGACAAAGGGGGGAAGCAGGAAGCATCCCATATTATGGTTTGCCTGATAAATTTGGGAATATATATTTATGTATATGATATTTCTATAGTGCGAATTTAGCAAAAAGATAGAAGAGCACAGTACATTGTCAAAGACAAGCATAAACTCAGCAAGTAATATGAGAGGAAGCTGGGTTGTAGAAGGTTCATGTTATGAATAACATTATCTCAAGTTTGTGGGTTTTCTCAAACTTCTCTTGGACCCCCTTCCCATTTAGGCAATGGTCAGAGACCCACTCCTACCAAAGGCAGGAATATTTCAATTTGCAGGATGGAAGGGGGAAGGGAACACCCTTTTAACTGGCAGAATTGCCAAGGTATAGGTGAAAACAGGAATTAACAAATGTTTTCCTGAAGGAGGTCTGGGAACCTGCGACTGGTTCAGCTTTTCAAGCTTACTTCTGAAACATTTTGTGAGTATGTACATTATGTAAATATGTACATTTTGTAAATATGCATCTGAACAAGGGTGTAACTCTGTGGGTGCCGTTTCATGACTTTTCGTGAACTGGGTCTAGAATGTTTGACTTCCTCCATGGATTATCAGTGCCCAGCTCATTCACACTCTTCAGGGTTGTTCGACTAATAATAATAATGTAAACATCATATAAATTGAAAGAAACAAAAAAGTGATGAATACATGCATAAATCTCGCTCAATGGAAAGGATCTGAGCCAAGCCCTAGCCGTTCAAGTCAATTCTATTTTTAGCCACTGTGCCACTCAAGGCAGGGAGAAACCATATGTAAATCAGTCTTGGTCATGCTCCAATAGGAACTGTCCAGTCTGAACTGCCAATCCACAACTTACCTCTTCCCTGAATGAAAAAATAAGCAACCACAGATTGCAAATCTAATCTATTTTGTTTCTTTAAAATCATGTAAAACCAATCAACTGAGGAATTTGAGTTTAGCCCACACAAAATTGATGCAAGGATGAGTTCTTTTGACCACTAAAAATTATTGAACAGTAAGACAACAGTGCTCAAGCATCAGCCTTCAAATTAATTGGATAACTCCAAAAAGTGATTTAAGGAGGGAGACATGCCCACTCACATTCTAGTTGTAAGGACATCATTTGCAAACGTTCCACTGATGTAAACCTTTTAAGAAGCCATGAGGGCAGGTATGAGCATGGCTAAACAAAGTAATTGCAATCAAAACTGAAATCCAGAAGAATATCAAGTATATACATTTGTGAAACACTTCAAATTCTGTCATAAAAATCTTTTTTGCACTTTTTAAATTTTGACATTTAAACCATATGAACCTCTACCTGGGGGCTAGCAGAGAACCGTCCAGATAATAAAATACAACCTAACAGTTAGTAAGAATGCAAAATCAGTAGAAACTAAGTGAAAGTATCGGTTGATTATCCATTAAAACGCCTAGTTGTTTTCACTTTTGGACTGCTGTTTTTAGAACTCGGCTCCGGCTTCAGACTCATTAATGGAATCTCATCTATTGCAGGGCTCCATGAAAAACAGTTTTGAGCAGAAACACCAAGGTGAAGTCTGAGGGTTTGTGAAGAGCTTGAAGATAAGAGGTGACTAAGTTAGAGATGCAGGATCAGAGGGTTTATAGCAGGGTAAAGATATGAGGATTAAGAGGCAGTTACAAGGAATAGTTATGGGTAGATGGGAGATAAGAAGTAGGCTAGAGGGGAACAGCTACCACATCCAGACTAAGAAGGAAGGACAGCGAAAGCACTACAGAGTCAGTGGAAAACGCAATGGTGGGTAGAGATCAGGTACTCAGAGAGAGAGTATATGGTCACAGACTGTGAAAGAGAAAATTAAGACTCTTGGGTTTAATAAGTCTGATGAAGGTTATCCTGCACTTATGCATTCACCCACTGGCTCATTTTCACATTCATCCATCCACAATAAAACACACAAACCTAACAAGCATATAAAAGGTAAATTAAAAGACTACAACTAGAAAAAGAAAGATGTTACCTCATAAATGTGACGGGGAAGTGCTTGCAAGCAAGAATAAATAAAAAATAAAACAAAACATTAATCAGCCATCTTTGAATGGCATTGTGTATCATGTGTTGCTCAAATATGAATTTACCTTGAAAAAACAAAAGACGAGAGGAGGTTGACAAAATAGGAACAGTTGGTTTAATTAAACACTTCAGCCTGGAGCACAGTTACAGTAGCGGTCTGAGGACTGTCTCAAGCACAATCAATTGGAGCGAGGTTTTATACAAATGTTGGATATCGTAAAAATACTTCAGGCGAACCATGTTTGGTAAAAGAATTCATGGCTTGTCTGTGGAATCATAAATAAGGCCCCTAATAACAAATGCAGGTGGACCTCGACTTTGCATGGACACAATGTGGGCCAGTGGGTAATGTGTCCAGATGTCTGGGATGAGGGGCGCATGATCACTGCATGTGCTGTGCCCTGATTGGCTATGTGTTCCTAACTTCATGTGGCATCTGACTTTATGGTGTTTTAGGAATGAGTGCACCCCTCAGGCCATATGTACTTACTGGGGCCAATCTCCCTGGACCTTTGAGGTGTCGCTGCGCTTCTCTGGGGGATGGACATGAGTTTCCTGTTCGCACGTTTGTCTTGCAGCTACATGCCGCCCTACCTTTGATGTGCAAATGAGTAACCTCTGGCCTATGCTGAAGAGCCTGCCTGACCACGTATTTTTGAGTCGGGGTTGACGGCGAGTTCATGACTGGCGAGTTTGTTAATAGTGATGCAATTTCGCTCATATATGCGAGTGTATCATTATGAACATTGGCATTGATTTTATCAATATTCATACGCGATTTATTGCTGCACCATCTAAGAGGCTGATATGTTGTTTTTCAGTGTGGTGGTCATCATGGAATGTGTTGGACTTGGCCCTTTTTGCAGGGTCATCCCTGAACTTTTTGCCTTCCTCCTAGCCTTTTTCCTGACATGGTGTTGGTGGTTTTAGGACTCTGTGTACTTTAGCACTGCTGTCCAGTGTAAAGTGCGTGTGCTCTCTGTGGTAAACATGGTAAGATTGGTCTACACCTGTTTGGCGTATTTAATTTACCTGTCAGTCCCTTGTAAAGTGGTATCTCAGATACCCAGGGCCAGTAAATTAGATGCTACTGGTGGGCTTGCAGCGCTGATTGCGCCACCCACCAAAGTAGCCTTTCAAACCTGTCTCAGGCCTCTGCCATTGCAGGGCCTGTGCGCGCAGTGTTACTGCCGCTGTGACGTGACACCTAAAGTGTGTGCCACGTCTGTGACCCTCCTTTTACTGCATGTCAGTCACCCCTAAGGTAGGCCCTAGCTAGCCCTATGGGCAGGGTGCATTGTAGGTAAAAGGTAAGACATGTACCTTAAGTGTGTGACATGTCCTGGTAGTGACAAACAGCCATTTTGGTTTCTCACTGCTGTGAGGCTGCCCTCCAATAGGAATGCATTAGGGATTCCCTGATAAGTGTTTCAGTGGTAATTCCTGATATGAGAGGAGCAGCGTGGTCAAGTTTGGTATGTTTGGAATAGTAATAATAAATGCTGCGCAATGGTGTGAGCAGATTTATTATCACTATTTTAGAAATGCCACTTTTAGAAGTGGGCATTTCTGTGTGCTATGTGTCTGCCTGCCTGATGTGTATTGCATGTCTGGCTCTGGAGTGAAAGGGGCTGGTGAGGTGTGTGGCTCCAGGGAGGGCAGGCTGAGTCAGCGCTAGGCTGAATAGGAGATCTGCATTTGGAGTAGTGGGAGGAGTAGTCCCCTGACCCTGAATAGGTCTGTGCCTGCCTAGGTGAATGCTGGCTCCGCCCGCCTGTGGTGTGTCTGAGGACCGAGCCCCATCTGACAAAGGAGGGTGGAAGCCTGGTAAACAGAGTGCTTCAACACCCCCCAGAACCAGTTGAGGCTGGTTCCCCCAAGCCCTGTGCCAGCGCAGACCAATGAAAATGTCCTATAAATATTGGGGCTGTGACCCCATGAGAGGTGTGCTTTTGTGGGTGCTTACTTGCTGCTGCTGGGCCCCAGGAGGAACCGCCACGAAGGACTGCCTCCCTGCTGGAGGGCCCAGTGAGCTGGCCTGCCTGGGCCCAGCCTTTCGCCCTGGAACTGTGGGACTCTGGTCCTAGAGCCTCATGAGCGCTCCACCTTTGCTGCTAGAGTCCCAGAGAGGGGGACTCCACCCTTGCCAGAAGGAGAGAGGAGCATTTTGTGCCGGCAGCGCTGGGCTGCGAGGTGCCCGAGGAAATCCCATCGTGGGGATTCACCCGCATTGCCAGAGGACAGCGGGAGCCTACCCCGCATTGGTTTGCATATTGCCGCATTTTTGGGCTTCCTGGGACGAAGCGGGAGCCCAACCCGCATTGTAGTAGTCCCGGAGTGAAGCCGCCGCTGAGAGCGGTGACCCGGAAGCCAGGCAAGCTGCCTGGTTGGAGGCGGAGCCAGGAAGGGAGCGGGAGCCCACCCCGCATTGCCCATGTGGCCGAAGTGAAGCGGGAGCCTACTCCGCTGTTGGATGCCAGAGCCCTATGCGCTGATCCGAGTGCGTGACGAACACTCCAGTGCTGCCCTGCAGAGTCTGGCTGGGCCCGGGGAGAAGGGCTCCAGCCTCGTTCGGTCAGTGGAAGGCCTGACGTTGGGTGGGGCTCTGCTCAGACGACAGAGCCCTGCGAGGAGAAGGGGCGAGGAGTCACGAAGTGGGAGCCTCGAGGGCTCCGGAGACCGCAGGAGAGAGCGGAGCCGATCTGGAGAAGCCCCGTTAGCACGGCCGGCCGAGGCACATTGTCGGTGCCTGCCCCGCAGCATAGACGGAGACCGGAGGAGTCCCCGGGGAGCCCGGTGAGTGGGGCTCGAATTTGCACATTGTTGGTGCCAAAGCTAAGCTTCACAGCTGCACCGCAAAAGCGCGGGCAGCTGCACCGTGGGGCAACTTTGTTGGAGGAGTCACAGAGTGGGGCTCCAGAGGCACGGTAGTGCCAGTGCTTGTTTCTGTGCCACAGCTGCACCGCGAGAGCGCGGGCAGCTGCAACGTGGGGCCTTTTCTTTTCTTGATGAGGAAGAGGTGAGTTGCACCCCCCTGCCCCAGTGCGCTACGCACATGGCTTTTGCTGCATTGGCAGCCAAAGGGCCAGTGGAAGGCCCCAGTTAGAGCCCTGACATTCGGGACAAAGGGCATTTGAGCCCCACAGAAGGCCAGTTGGCCTGGGGTCATTTTGGTGATATTGGTAGAGCGCAAGGCTCTACAAAACTGCATAATGTGTTTATGCCTAATATGATTGTTGCTAAATGCGATTTATGCAACATGTGTTGATGCCTAATGTTATGCTATGATGTTTATGCATAATGTGTTTCCAGAGTACAGTATTTTACCAGTAGTTACTGGTGGTGTTATTTTTACTACTTGTGCTTTGTGATGGTTCTGACAGTGGCCCGATTGGCCCTGTCCTGTATATAATTCCTGTAAATTATTACCTGGTGCCAGTTGGCACAGTGTATATGTGTGATTAGGATTCTAATGTGTTTTGGATAATACAAAGGCTATTTTTTATATAACCTTGTGTGGAGTTTCTTTTGTAGTGTGCCTAGTGTGTTGCTGCTGTGTGTGTGTGTTGTGCAAACGCTTTACACATTGCCTCTGGGATAAGCCTGACTGCTCGTGCCAAGCTACCAAGGGGGTGAGCAGGGATTATCTTCAGCGTGTAACTCCCTTGCCCTGACTAGAGTGGTGTTTTCTGCCTGGCTTAGGCGCAAGCCCTAGCCAACCAGAAATCCCATTTCTAACAGAATGGTACAACAATGATATAATGTAGATGATAACATCCCATATTGGCATCTGATTTAGAAGCAGAAGTATGCAGGATGCATTGCACTGCAGAGGAAATGAGAGAACGACCTGGTAGCAACACTTAGAGAACTGTTTGGTGCTAAAAAAAAAAAAAAAAAACAGAAGAGGAGAGAAGAGAAGAAAATAAGACAAGGTAGACTTCTAAAAGGAGGAAATGCAAAACTATAGTGACTGGTGTACATGCCCTGGCACTAAAACACTCTCAAATTAAAGTGTGTGTGCACATGTGATCAGACAAAGTTTCATGAGTCTGAGAGCAATAGAGCCAATGACTGAACTGGGTTATCATTGCCCTTTGCTATATGCCATCATGGGTGGAAAGAGAATATGCTTGCCACTCAAACAGACCAATGGCTGAACAAGGCTAACCCAAAGTCCATCTACATATGCATATACATGCATGCATTTTTATGGATTTGTTTGATTATACAAGTCTGGCAGCCAGGTAAAGCTGTCAGGCCAGACCTAAACAGTAGTTTAATACACACATCGCTAAATGCTATGCATAAAGTTACAAATATAGAGAATTACAGTTGGCAAAACTAGTCCTAGCAAGGATTCTGAAATTCAAAACTTCTACCCCAGGACCTGTTAGAAAGGGGTAACATAAACTTAAACACTTGCTTACTGCAGTAGTACATCAGAGTCCAAGTAACAAAAATCCTTTCTGCAGATTTTAACACAGTGTAATAAAAATCCACCCTTAAAGGTCTATTGTGTTTATCATATGTTTTGCTCTATAAATATGTCACCCCACTGCCTTTGCCATAGCTTATTAATAAACAGAATATACATATGGCATTTGACATAACTTTTCCCGATTAACCAATCAGTTCTCTTGGGTTTGCTTTTTGGCTTGTCACCATAACCAATGCTGGCCTACTTTATCAAGCAAAAACTTTACTACAAGGCAACCATAGGTAAATACCCATAAAATACATTTGGGAAAATATATACAACCCCTCATAAGGCGGCCGAACAAAGAATACCCCTGTTCAAATCATCTACTCAGGGTTTGTCCAAGAGGTTAAACAACACAAAAACCATTTCCTGCTTCAGTAGTCTGTGGGATTCCATGTAACAAAATACCTATTTACATTCCTTAACACAGTGTGATAATAACCCGCCCTTAATGGCCCACTGGCTCTATATGTGCTTCTAGCTATAAATATGTCAGGCCTACACCTTTCTCTTAGCATTTTATAATACAAATATCAGACCTAGGGCATCTGACTTAACATTTTCCAAAGGGCCAATCAGGTCGGAAGCCTTTGTCTTTGGCGTTTCACATAACAAATGAAGGCCTTACAAAATTATATCTGGCAAGAAAATAGGCAGGTTCTCCTAAGAGAACCAAACAAGAATTATCAGAATGCAAATCTTCTAACATTAGTTTTTTTGGGAGGTGGTAACCAATAGAAAAGGTCTCACCTACTATGATAATCTGTGAGAGTCCGTATAACAAGATAAGAGTCTACAGAATTCAACACAGTGTAGTAACCACCCTTAAAGGCCAATTGGTTTTAACTTGTTTCCTTAAAAATAATACAGCCCTATTGCCTTTTTAGTATCTGTTAGAAATGGGGATCTCTAGTTGGCAGAGGTAGGTACCTTTGTCCAAGTAGGGACCCTTCTTCCTAGTCAGGGTAAGGGGGATACACTTCTAAAATAACCCCTGCTCACCCCCTTGGTAGCTTGGCATGAGCAGACAGGCTTATCTCAGAGACAGTGTGTAAAGCATTGGTGAACACATACAGTAATACAGTGAAAACACCACAAATGGACACCACACCAGTTTAGAAAAATAAGTAATCTTTAGCTAAACCAAAACAAGACCAAACAACAAAAATCCACAATACAGTTATCAAGATATGACTTTCAAAAGGTAGAAACAGTTCTGTCCATAGCAAACTATGGATGCAACACTTTCAACACAAAGTACCTTGGATGCGTCATAGTCGCAAACAAAAACAGCCACAGGGAAGGTGATGCGTCGGTTCCTTACACCCAGGGAAGGTGATGCGTTAGTTCCTTACTTCAGGGGAGGTGATGCGTTGGTTCCTTATTGCCACACAGGGAAGGTGATGCGTCGGTTCCTTACTGAAGGGGAGGTGATGCGTTGGTTTCTTACTGAAGGGGAGGTGATGCGTCGGTTTCTTACTGGTGCCCCGGTATTCTTGTAGACTTGGTGCCCCAGTGCGATGTGTTGCGCACCGGAGGTGAGGCGTCACTTTGCGAGGCTTTGTGTCATCCAGCGTCGGTGCTGTGGGCTGCACGGCGAGAAGGTGGGGACAGCATTGTTGAAGGCAGACCAGGCCAATTCAGGTGAAAGGAAATCTCCTCAGCCTACTCTAAATTCAGCCCAGGTCTATTCAGCCCAGCCCTGACTCATCAGACTTCTAGAGCCACTGCCCCTCTCCAGCCCCTGTCATCCAAAAGCCAGACATGCAATACACAAACCAGCAGAGGCACACTGGATGGTTAGGCAAGAAAATACCTACTTTCTAAAAGTGGTATTTTCAAACACAGAATGTAAAAATCACCCTCACTAAAAGATGCACTTTAACATTCTGAGTTCAGGCATATTAAAATTTATTTTCCTACCTTGTTCCCAGGGCCAGTTATGTTTATAAGATGTTATAAACAAACTCCCCATTCTGTCCTATGGGAACAGGTAGCCTTGCAATAGTGAAAAACGAAATTGGCAGTAATTCACTATCAGGCAGGACATGCCACACACATCAGTCATGCCCTACCTTTTACATACACTGCACCCTTCCCACAGGGGTACCTTGGGCCTTCCTTAGGGGTGTCTGACATGTAAGAAAAGGGAAGGGTAGGAGTCGACATGGCAGTACCAGACTCCACACAGGCTCTGCAATCGCAGGCCAGGGTTACATTTACAGGCTGCTTCTGTGGGTGGCACAATCAGTGCTGCAAGCCCACCAGCAGCATTTGATTTACAGGCCCCGGGCACACACTGTGCACTGTACTAGGGACTGACTAATAAATCAAATAGCCAATCATGGAAACACCAATCCATAACAGTAATTTACAAAGGGAGCACTTGCACTTTGGCACTGAACAGCAGTGGCAAAGTGCCCAAAGCATCTAGACCAGCAAAACGAA
Organism: Calotriton arnoldi; assembly: GCA_963921515.1. Classification (NCBI taxonomy): domain Eukaryota; kingdom Metazoa; phylum Chordata; class Amphibia; order Caudata; family Salamandridae; genus Calotriton; species Calotriton arnoldi. The sequence goes on from CAWUFW010000934.1 coordinate 1,877,032, forward strand.
GTCCAACACACAGCAAAAACACAGGAGGGAAAGGCAAAAAATGCAGGGGAGACCCACGCCAATGGTGCCAGGTCTAACAGTATCTTTTTGTAATAAACAGATCAGACCCATGGCATCTGACTACATTTTCCAAATGAATTATCAGGACTAGGCTTTTTAATTTTTCATGGGGTTGTCACCATTATCAGCCCAGACCTACTGTATTGAGCTTAGGCTTTCGCCTAAAGCAACCATTTGCATACAGTCATAATATACAAAAATATGCACAAAATTACAGTTGTCAAAATAATATAATCCACTCCTAAGTGGGCCTAATAGGTATTCTCAGAACAGAACTCTTCGACCCCAAGGATTTATCAGAGAAAATCTTACTGCAATATTATGTGAGATTGCATGTAACAAGATATATATGCACAGGTTTCACCACACAGTAATACCAATCCAAACATATAGCCTTGCTGACTGCAATGCATGTTTTTCATAATAAACATGCCAGGCCTAATGCATTAGTGGTCACGTTTTACAATAAAGATGGGATCTATGGCATCTAACAAACTGAATCCTAGGCCTGTCAGCAAAACAACTTCAGGCCTACTGTATTGTGAATAAGCTGCCCAACTAGGCATAAAGCACACAACGTATGCCCTATCATATGCTGTAATTACGATAATCAACATTTAAGAGGAGACAAAGCCCCTCTCCGTTACTGATGTTTAAAGCTCCTTTTCTGTTTGCTTCATACGTACTGTCACCCCTAATAAGAACACAGTATAAATTATTTTATACCTTTACATTGGCAATGGTGCTTAGTGCATATTTGTTTATCCATACAATATAGTTAACTCTATAAAATGATCAATTATAAAGATGGTTATTTCAAGCATAAATTGCAGACTAAGTTGCAAGCTAATAAAATTTGCATATGCAACATAAGTTCAACATGAATCGACAATTAAAACATTAACACTAAGTTGCCCAACAAAAACTGCAAGTGTGATACACATTGCAGCAGCGGAAATATTAAATGAAAAGCCAAAGACTGTCAAGTTTCAGTTATGCTTTGCCAAATTAACTGTAAATGGTTTATACTATATATTTTAAATTTAGTAAGTAGGAAAAAATTCCAGTTTTCGTTTCATAACTGCCCTCCCTTCTCTTTCAGCAGTGGCTCCTCCGCAATGGCAAGGGAGTGTTGCCACACAGGCTCAGAGCCAGCAGCTGGAAAATAAAATGATGTTTTATTATTGTTTTATTTTTCAGCTGTTGGCTGAACCAGCGTGTGTGAGGAGGGGCAGGGCCGGGCCATGGCAGATGGGGCAGAGTGATGTGCACTGCTAATTGTGCATGCCGGTTTGGCCGGCTCTCTTAGGCTGGCCAAACAGAGATGCATAGTTAGGTTTCTCCGAACCCAGCTGTATTGCACAGCCAGGTCGAAGAAACAGCACAGACTCCCTGTGCATGAGAGAGTGTTAAACCAGCCCGCTCAGGCCAATCCCCGCACTGCTCTCATGCTTGGCACTGGCATGAGAGCAGCACAGGGTTACGATGGGGAGTCTCTGATGCTGCCCCAGGGACTGCTGGGAGCAGGAATCAAAGGAGCACCAATACGCGAGGTGGCTGCCAGCATCAGGTAAGTTTTATTTATTTATTTATAAATCCCCCTGCACTCCCCCCACGCTCCACCCCACACTCCCTCCACCCGCATCACCACTTTTTAGTTGTGTCAGCCACCACTGTTCTTCTTACAGGGGAAATACCCAGAGGAAACTTGGTTAATTTATTTCGCTTTAGAGGGCGACAAATGCACTGAGATATTAATCCAGCTCCGATTTAATCTCAGCAAACTGCACTGGGGATTTTTCACTCTTTAGGTATTTCAAGTAAGGTTTAACATTGTTAGATTTCGTTTTTAGGTCTGGTGTGAATGTTCAATTGTTACCAGACATTACGTGAAGTAATCTAAAAAATAACTTTAAGAAGCACTTCCAAGCAAGGGGATTTTGCTCTGGCCATATATTGGTAGTCAGGTGTACAAGTTTTGAATGGGCAGAAGTTGTGTGCTTCCACAAAAAAAGGGCTTGCCCTCCATCCAGATGTGATCATTTTGTTTATTTATCCAGCTGACTGAGCCACCAGCAGTATGTCTGCACTTGAATGTTAAGGGACACACACATGATAATTGTAATGCTATTAAAGTGTCTTAGATAACTATATAACTTACTGTGTCTGTTTTTTGTTGGAGGTCGTACAGATTGGAGGAGAAGAGTCATTACCTTTAGATTTCTTGGTGTAGTTTTGTGTTTCGGAGCCCAAGGATGCACTCATTTGCATGGATTTGTAGCTTTGGCTTGACTGTGGAACTGTCACTTGCCCTTATGTGATCAACAAAAACAAGCTTTCAAATTCTTACTGAGAGAGGGGCCTAGTCTCCAAACAAATCCCTTGAGTAGAGGATTTGTTTGGGTTGAATTTGAGTGCTTCCTCTAAAAAGACTGCTTGCATTGCACTTTTTGGTTTATGTCAAAGTTTATAGTCAATACGGCAGGACTGAGTTGGTTATGGTGACAAGCCAAAGATCATGGATATAGGCCTGATCTGTTTATTATGAAATGTTATGATAAAGCCATTATAACTGACATATTTATAGTGAAAAGCAAATGTTAAAGTCAATAAGCATCAAAATGTTTATTATTATCATCCTATGCTAAAGCCTACAGATAGGAATTTCATTATATGGAATTTTACAGATTACCATCATAGGCAAGGGTTTTGGTGTTGGTTACCCAGTGTTACAATTCGTGGATATAGGTTTGCTCTATCAGAATCCTCATTAGACTGTTTTAGGAGAGACAGTTGCTTAAGCTTCTAATTTTATGATTGCATGTCTGATGGTTGCCTTGTGGAAAAAGCTGACTCTCAAAACTGTTGGCCAAAATTGGTTATGATGACAAGCTATAGGCACACTAGGAAACGGTCTCTTCGAAACCATAGATCTGGCCCCAGATTTATCAAACTTTCACACAACGCAGCAAGACACCCTGCTGTGCTGCAGTGCTTGAAAGAGAAATGGCAGGAATGTGCTGTATTTAACATTATACGGCGCATTCATGTCCTTTACAAGCGCTGGAGCACAATATGCTGGCTTGCACCAATGCAGGTACCATTGCATCATGGTGCAAGGGTGCCTGCCTTGTAGGCAGGATTGATTTTGTGTAGGAAGGGACGCCTTCCTGCACAAAAACAATCCTCAGAGGCATTTTCCTCTTTCTATGCATGCTGCAGAATGCAGCACACGTAGAAATAGGAAAAACGAGGAAAATAAAGATATTTCTCCTTGTTACACCTCACCTCGGGAGGTATAGCATTTTGACACATTCCCAGGTCTACCACCGATTGTAAATCTGGGACAGCCCCAAAATTCATGGGTCGATGCATGGTAAAACCCACATGCTACCCATGGAATGCCTCCCTCTGGCAGAGTAACGTAAGACAGCAGTTTGTGCTGCCTTGTGTTACTCATAGACGTCATTTAGGGGTCGCCAGTGTTCACAGCTGCAACCCCTGGCTTTCCCCTTGCTACCCCTGGCACTGCTTTAAGCGACACCTGGCCTCGGAGGTGGCAAAATCAGTGCCTGGAATACAGGGGCAGCTCTTCATAATGGACGCTGGTTGGAGCTCCACTTGCCTGGTTTCTGTTAATTTTTTTATTACACAAATAGTGAATAATATTATTCACTATTAGTGTAATAAAAAATGGAGTACATCAGCTGGAATATGACCCTATCTGGAAGCTAATGTAAGTAAAAATACTGTTAAATGTATGTTGTATGCATGCTTGCGGGTGAGTGTGCTTGTGTTAGTATGTGTAAGCATGTGTATGTGAATCAAAGTAAAGGCCAAATGGCGTGTGATGTCACTTCCGCTACCCCTGGCATTTTGATGGACCCTATCTGGAAGCTAATGTATGTAAAAAATACTGTTAAATGCATGTTGTATGCATGCTTGCGGGTGAGAGTGTGCTTGTGTTAGTATGTGTAAGCATGTGTATGTGAGTCAAAGTAAAGGCCAAATGGCGTGTGATGTCACTTCCGCTACCCCTGGCATTTTGATGAATTAATGTCCATGGTGTTTCTTCAGATTTATCAAGCCATGCAGGGCCCTCAAGTGGCCTTGTGTGGCTTAATAAATCTCACTTAGGTTTCGCGTTGCTCTTGCGCCCCCTTGCGTGGCGCAAGTGCGACACAAAACCTTAATAAATCTGGCCCCTAGTCTACATACTATGAAATAATATGAAAAAGGCAGCTGATCTAGTTTACTAATTGCAAAAAGCATATGTTAAAGCCATGAAGCTTTTGATACTTGTTTGTTGTTACATTGTGTTATTGGCTATAAACAGGTAATCTCACAAATTACTTTAGTAAGCAAGAGTTTTGGTATTGGCCACCTACTATGACAAACTCTGGGGTTTTTCAATGTGAAGATTTTATTTTTGTTAGGACTTCTTGAGCGGAGTTGTATATTGTTTTGCAAGCTGTTTTTTCTACACATCATAATTTTAATATTGTATGCATGTGGTTGCCAGTTTTTGTGCACTTAAGTAGGCAAGTTCTAATTGAGAGGTGGGCAGTAGCAGGGAATGTGCTGAAAATTCATCCACTTTTCCCACCTTTTTTAGAGGGCGTGGGAGCCACTTTGTTTCTGACAGTGGAAAACTCTTTGCAGCAAGCCAGATGCTATAAGAGCAACTGAATATCATCAGAAGTCCAGCCCTATTTGCATGAGGGAGTCTTTCAAACCTGTTTTTCCTTCACTGACCACCATGATTGGCAGTCCTGGCAGGAAAAAAAGCAACAATGTACATGACGTGTTGGGAGTAACCACCCAGTGGGTCAGGGACACTGCCTTTTTTCTAAAATAACCCCCAGCTTTGTAGGTTTCTCTTTCACAAACTAAAAAAGAAGCAGTGTGGCCTGTCACGGACCAGGCTAGGAAGTAAGTTATGTTGGGCAGATGATTGTGTGTAACAGAGGCAGGGTCGCAACTTCCCCTGAGACATGGCAATTTCCTCTCTACAGTCTAAATAAGTTGCTACATATGTCAAATAATCCTATGGGCTTTCCTATATTACTCAGCATCCTCCACAGCAACCTTCTCAAATAGGGCAAATGTGGATTTCAAAACTCCAAAAAGGCGGTCAAGTTCCTCAACAATAGTCAAGCACATCAGTCCAACACAAGATGAATCAGTGATGTATTCCACCTTGTGCACTACTTGATGTTGGTCTCCTTCTTTCAAACCTCAAGAATATACAACTAGCAAAAAGTTGGCAGATCTTTACAAAAATGAAAAAAGTAACTTGATCTTTTCTGTAATTCTTTCTGAAAATAGGCGTAGCTATTGAATCTCTGTAACAATCCAGAATCTTCCTACTGTCCATATTTCATAAAGATGGTAGAAGTAGAGTTGTAATGATCAGTTTGGATTGTTGGCAACAGTATGCACAGGAACATTGGGCCAGATGTATTAATATACTGGACGCAAAAAGTGGTCGAAAATTGTGCACCAACTTTTTGCAATTAGTATCTGACTTTAAAAACAAACCTATATACTATAAAGTCTATTTGCAAAATGTTGCCATTCGTAGGTGATCTCAGAACAAACTGTCTAATGAATATTAATTGGGTAGGTTGTAAATTGCAACACCCTGCATTTGGCTACAAACATAGGGATGGTGGCCTGCAAGGCAAAGCAGACCACCATCTCTATATTTGAATTTCTGACCAGAAAACATTTCTTGAAAAAGAAGCCTATGTTTCTTAAAGATACCAGTGTTGCTTAAATAATAAAACAATAAAAGGTTTTCAGTTTTGGAAATCATCAGGGAGAGCAGGCAATAGTCCCTAGAACCACTGCCTATTCTCATTTGTGGAGTCGACAATCCATTAATTGTTTGCAAACAGAATTAAAGTTGCAAACCATTAACAATTACTGTACCGAATTGCAGTTTCGGAGAAACACTCCTTTCATGCTCCTTCCAACTTGTGATTTGTGTGGCTTTGCAAAATCCATTTTATGAGTTATAAAACTGTTCCTGTTTGTAAAAAGGGTTTTGTACCTTACAAACCGAGGGCCCGATTAATAAAGAGCCTCCGCAGTCATGGCAGAGTCTCCTCAGTCGTGGCAGAGTCTCCGAACTCATGGCGGAATCTCTGCACTGCCGTTTCTCATTTCCGAGATTTGGCAACAAGTGTGTAGACTTCGCCATGACTGCGGAGCTTCACCATAACTGCAGAGCCTCCGCCACGACTGTGGAGGCTCTTTGTGAATCTGGCCCGAGTGATTTTGTGCTCACAGGGTTGCAGTGGCAAAACCCTTTAGTTGATCTGGCCCTTAGTCACGACCACATTCCTGCTGGCTTCTTAGATTTCATAACTCTCTATATTTTTTCCCATTGAGATGAGATATATCAATTCAATCATGATTTTCTTTGGAAATTGGATGGGTAACAATGCCATGAAGTGGTCCGTTGGTTGTCAAGGAGCTCATAATGAATTTAAAGTAACATTGCAAAGCTCCCTTCTAGGGCCTACTTCGTTAATGGAGGAAGGGACACATGAAGGATGTTGTAATTGATGGTATTAATTGACAAAGGACATGGAAGCCTTTTTAAGGATCAGAAAATCATGAAGATATAATTGTGTAGCAACTGTCTTGATTAAAGGTTTAGCTTTGACTATATAACTTGTTCTTTCAACATACAGGTATATTAAGGACTGCTTAATATATAGAGTATTTATAGTGTTGTGTAACGGGTTGTGGTCTACTTATATGTATAAGATACCTTTGTAATGTATCTTTTACTTTCCGTCTTTCGTCACTATTTTGACCATGCATTTAACATGGGGATATCATATAGTGGCTGATTTTTCAACATAAATGTGAGAAACCAGGGATTTTTGCAGTGTGCCCCCAGTTTTTGCACCCCGTTTTGACTACTAGATGCTGGTTTTCTGATTCTGACTGTGCCCTGGGCTCTGTTAACCAGACCCAGGGCCTGTGCTCTGATTAAAAGTACATGGTAATTAGGAATAATTACAACTGGCACTGACAACATACCTGTAAGTAATGAACCCCCTCCAAGAAAGAACCTGACTTTACTATCTGCTGACTCCAGAACCACCAAGCCAACCAAAGAATCAGCATGCATGAAGCCCAGGAGTATCGACCCTCCTAAAGGACTTAAGGACGTGACTGTTCCCCTTAAGGAAACACTGATCCTTCCTCCAGCTGCTTGCCCTTATGTCTTGATACTGGCAGGTGTTCCTCCTCTGATAACAGGAGTAGTTGAAACTTGGCCTCAGTTAATGAACAATAATCTACATTGGCTAAATAATCAAAAATACCTCAATATAGAGCATGCAGGGGAATGTATTATTTTAAGAGTCGGGTGGGTGGGACAGGGGCTAAAGGACATTTCAGGGGATTGTATAGTGGTAAATTTCAAAGATCCAATGTATGTATGTAACATCCTTAAACTCAGAGAATCATTGCCACATATTAACTCTCAGATTGTGCCATTACCCCTTGGCTACTTCTACAAACCAGCAATACCCCCGATCTCATGCAACTGCATAAATTGGAACACGCCCTTACTGACCTGTACAAATAGATTTGATGCCCTTAGTACCCTGGAGCATATAGAATGACTACCAGAGGCCCCCAGCCCTACGCATTTCCAATCTAGTTCAGCCACGGTGATTACAGATACTGCTATCATGCACCTGTTTACGATAATACGTTGCAAATTATGAGCTGGAAGGTGGCAGGTATTCGATTGAAGTTATGTGTACCAGAATGACTATTACTTATTAAAAACTATGACATAATTTTGTTTCAGAAGACATGGGAGGTGGTACCAACCTTTATTGATGGCTACCAGTGTTATAGCATCCCTACCATTAGTTCCCGCGCCGCACCGGAAACAAGCATCCTGGGACCGGTTACAGGGGAACACCCCTCATCTCCTTGTGTTTGCTTCGTTCGCCCTACGTTGGCAGGGTATGCCCAGACGTGGGTCCCTTGCTCACTTTGCCACTTGATTAGAGCTAGCCTGGCTGATGAGGGGTGTTACCCCATAATCAGTCCCAGGATGCTTGTTTCCGGTCCAGGGAAGACCTGGCTTGACAGTTCGGGCTGGACTGTTCCCATGAGGAACAGGGTCAACACTGATTTGCATATGGCTGGGTCTGAACCGCGGTGGCAAAGTGAGCTAAAGAACGATGATGGATTCAACCCAGGTCTGTGACTGGGGGTGAGTGTCTGAAAAGTTTCAGCGCTCCATCCATCATATTCTTGTGTTTGCTTCAAAGAGGGAATTACATTTAGTACAGGACACAGGCTCATCCCCACATCCTGCACCCCCAGCCAGACAGGAACCCCAGTAATTGAATTAGCAGAGGGGCTGGAAGGGGAGTGTTAGGGACACGTAGAAGCACCATTAGGTTGGCTTAGTCAGATCTCAACCTCCAGGAGTAAGTTTCTCCATTTTGGATTTTAAAAGAACAGTGCTTTCTGGGACAAGAATATGCTACACTTTGGAGGAAGTTGTCATACTTCTGTGTTACACCCTGTACCCCATTGGTCAGGGTGCCCCCTTGCTTGTCACCTAAAAACACTGGATAAATATGGGAGAGCTGCCCAGCAACTCTGATCCCTGCCTGAAACTACAAAAAGAAGAAGGACTGGCCGTGTTGGAACCCTGGCCTGCACCAAGAGGGTTGCACTCTGAATGACTGCACCTGCTGCACACTTTGGGAACTACAGCCCTAAGGACATTGCCTTGGTTTGAAAAGAGAAGGAGTGGCCTCCCTGAAAGCAACAAGTTAAAAGAGCTCCACCTGCATCATTTCCAGCAAGAAGAAAACAGCTGACCACCTTCAGCTGGAATTTGAAGGATTTGGTCAGGTTCATTGTGGGATATGTAGTCCCAACATCCCAAGGAGCAACTCAGAGCTTCTGGAACCGTGGCTTGGTGTTGTGGGCACTTTGGAATCCCAAAAGGAACTTCTGGAAGAAAATCCAGATGTTTGGAGAAGATTGGAGAATTTTTGGTAAAAAGCTCCATAAGGTGACCACCCCGTCGACAACATTCAAGCCGACGACGTTGAACTGTGGCCCAGCCTGAGATTCTGGTATGCCCCGTCGAAGCTCCAGAGCTTTTCGTAGTAGACGAGGCTTTCAGGAGTTGACCAAGGCATCGCATTGAGCCAAGCCACCGTCGTCCACTCGAAACCTAGCCTGACGAGGATCCTTGCTCGATGTCGAGAGTAAAAGATCCAAAAAAGTGACTAAGTCAGAAGGTAAAAACTTGACTGGGCCCTACTGCTGAGTGTATCCGACTTGCGCTCCATTGTGGCTGGCCTGAAACTTTGTCTTTGTCCCAGCCAGGCGTGACCAGATATCCCAATGTGCTTCTGGCTTTTAGGCTCTAGAAAGTGTATATTCTTTAAAAACTCATATCTGCGGTTCCCCATATTGGATTTTTATCATTTTTGTGTCAGTATAATCATTAAAATATGTCATTTTTATAAACTGGTTTTGGAATTTTATAGTGTGCTAGAGGTTGATAAAGTGGAAGTGCAAGCGAAGGTAGACACATTCAAAACCCTAGTTAACATCATAAATAAATTCTTTTATAAAGTCCACGGTGGAAGGAGGAAGACCAAGAACAAAACAAATGAGTGGTTCAATGAAAACTGTAAATCAGCACGCCAAGCATTGATGGGAGCAATCAAGGCCGGCCAGGGAGATATGATAGCAATGAAAAGGAAGGCCTACAAAAACACACAAAATGAGTCTCACAGGAATTGGCATATAGGGCTATGGAAAGATCTATTAGCCGCGGCACACACTAATAATAGCAGAGAATTCTGGCACCTAATTGAGAAAGGATCAAGGTTTCAGGTAGTGGAAGAAGATTTCCATATTCTCCCACAGACCTGGGAAGATAACTTCTCCAACTTATATGTAGGGCCAGCGGACAATGGTGTAGTGCACATAGAGTCCTTACTCCCGGGACCAGACGACGATTGCTTATCCTTTCCCATAGATGAAACTCTGGATGCAATTGTAACCACGCAGAGGGGGAAAGCCCCTGGCTTAGATCTGATCCCGGGGGATCTCTATCTATCAGAACCCCAAATATGGAGTGTTATTCTCAACTACACTTATAATGCCATATAAAAAAGGGGCAGAAATACCAGATTCCTGGCTAGGTGCCGAGGTCGTCCCCATCTACAAAAAGGGAGATAAAAGTGACCCGGCAAACTACAGGCCCATAAGCCTTATAGACATCGCCCCAAAAATATTCTGCTGTCAATTGCTAGGGAGAATAACCGACTGGATAAGGGAGTTGGATCTACTTTCACCCCTGCAGGCAGGCTTCAGAGCAAAGATAAGCACCCTAGATCAGCTCTTTAGCTTCCTCCTTAACCTATGGAAATATGTTACAATGGGGAAGGGCGCCTTATGCGTGGTATTTGTAGACCTTTGCGCTGCCTTCGACCTAGTGCCATGGGGGAAACTTTGGGCATCCTTGAAAGAATTAGGGATCCCAAATAATCTCCTTCAAATCATCATGAGATTACACACAAACAACTATGCCCAATTCAGATGGGGGAAGGAAGGTGGGCTAACAAACCGGATAGGGGTGAGCCGTGGAGTGAGGCAAGGGTGCGTTCTCGCACCAACGCTCTTTACACTTTACATAAACGGCATGATTTCCACACTAATAGGCTGTAAGGGCGATCCACCCAAGCTTGCAGGCCAAGAGGTGCCTGCATTACTTTTTGCAGATGACACCCTGCTCATCTCACGAACACCGATGGGGCTCCAAAACCTAGTAGATAAGTTTGGGAGGGCCTGCATAGACCATGGATTGGAAATTAACACCAAAAAAACGAAATTCATGGCTTTTAACCGTCCCAAGTCCTTTAAGCGCAACATTATGTTGGGCTCAACCATACAAGAAGAGGTGAAACAATTCGACTACCTTGGGCTGCGGTTCACAAACACACTATCATGGTCACCACAACTAGTGAAAAGCCAGTTTCATTGCAGCACGTGGGGATGGCCCTAATCAAAAAACTAAGGAAGTCAATCTATAGACCACTGACCCCCGCAATCCAAGTATATCAAGCTAAGGGTCTAGGGGCCGCACTCTACGGCACAGAATTGTGGGGACACATCAACGTAACTTCCATTGAAAAAACTGAAAAGAATTTTACTAGATCTGTTCTGGAGCTTCCTCGAAACACCCCGCTAACACCAACACACTTAGATTTGGGCATGAAGAGTGTTGCCAATGCAATTCACTTACGGCCCTTCATTTTTTGGATGCGTATATGGGTAACTAAGATCCCATTGCCAATGAAAGAATCAATACAAGAAATATTACTGCTGGACACTAAAGGTAGTGTCCAATGGCTCAACCACATTAAGCAATGGCTGGGCAAACTTGGCATGAGCGACTTATGGTTAACCCCTGGAAACATCCCAAAAACTCTGTAAATATTCTTAAAAAGAAATATTGGAGCCAATTCGAGGACACCTGGTTAAAAGGGAACACCGCAGGGGCACTAACAATCTCATTCTTAAACATAAAAGACAAAATGCAGCAAGAAGAATTCTTGAATAGAATAGAACCACCACTTGCACGATCACTCTATTTAAAATGTAGATATGGCATCCTTCCAGTCAATAGTTTCATTGGCTGCTGGAAGGGTGTCGACGCCTCAACCAGTTGTCCTGGGTGTAAAGGTGTTCTTGAATCAGAAGTCCATTTCTTGTTTTTCTGCCACAAGTATAAGCAAACAAGAAGGACCTGGCTAATCCCAATCTGTCGAATGCTGACGGCCAATCGCTTAGTAGAGATTATCAGAATCCTGAAAAGCAACAGCACTGAATATTTAATCTTTGGCCTGTCCAGATATTTGCTCTACGCATGGACGGCCCGAAGTAGAGCATTAAAATTCACTGCACAACTAGGGTCAGGGTAGTGATCATGTTGATTGCATAGATGACTTAATCTGGGTAAGGACAAGCAATACTTGAGGGACCGCAATATAAGAACTGTGAAATATATCGGGCTTCTACTATCCAGTCTATGCACCCCAGACATGCCATGACGTGATTTTAGCATGTGACGGCCCAAATAATTATGCTGCTATTTTGTTCTTGATGACTATCCTGATGTGTTATGCATTTGTGAAGGGAATATAAATTTTAACCTTGACGTTTTATGTATATGTGAAAGAAATATTAGTTTTAACTGCGATTTTACTGTACATACTCTAATTTTAAAAATGATTGCTTAGAGTTGTGTGAGCGCAAAGGCACCAGGCACTTTATTAATAATTTTGTAAGTTCTATAGCAAATACAGAGAGATACACTATGGATTGCAGCCACATGCCAAGAAACAGATAGCAGGGATTGTTATTATGAATGAGGGACAATGAAAAGATGTCAATTATAATTTGACACCACATCATCCAAGGAACATTTGTTGTCTCCCTCTCCCTACTACCTGCTTGAAAATACATTGCCTAAATGTTTGTAAATTATGTGCTTGTATGGTTTTTATAATGAAAATCGAATTAGGATATTTACTACTACTACTACTACTAGTGTGCTGTGGTCTTACTTATTTGATGAATTAATGTTTTTAAATGCTTTACACACCTGTCTCCTAAGTTAAGCCTGCCTGCTCGCAGCCTGCTACCAAGGGAATCATTTATTGAGACCCTGACTTCACCTTATATTGTGACTGTGGCCTTATTACTAGTGGTAGGTACTTACTTACCTACCCCTACTAATAAACCAGTTTCCAACAATAAAAGACGTACAAGTTGTTGACTTTGAATCCCATATGTAAAGCGTAATTGATTGCTTGTGTGGTTATAAAGTATGTGCCAAAAATACAATTTAAAATTAAGTATCGTGGAACATATGCATTTTAAGTTGGAAGGTTATCAGTGCTTAATAAGTTCTATCATTTGTTTATGAACCTATTCTTTCAATTATGTTATTTTATAGACAATCAATTTAATCCAATTACTGACAATGCCCAAGTAAGACATTTTTTAAATTTTGCAGTAGGTATCTGAAACCCTTATGTATTAGATGTACAACCGCAAAAGCAGTGACTCACAGTTTTCATTCTTAATATATTAATGCAAACAAAATGTTATGAAAACTAAGTTGCAGGTGTTTTAAACCTAATGCAAATGTAGGCTTTACAAGAGCATTCAAATGCACAAATGAATTTCACATGCATTTTTTTTTTAAATAAATGTATTTCTCATTTGTATAATGTGGAAAAGATTACTAATATTGGGAATATCAAAGTGTTGTAACAGTGAACATTTATATTATGTATATTCTAGGTGGGGCTATTCACTTTGCTGCATATGTTTCAGTATAAGAAATCGTGGATGAGCAAGTGCAAAATCACTAGAATGGAAAGCAGATTCCTCCACAGATTTACTTTGTGTGCAGACACCCTATCCCAGCTTCATGAATCCTTCCCAAACTCTCATCGCTTAAGAATTAAAGGGACCATTAAGATAGCTGTGCCATACCCAAATGAACATCCAGTAACTCTTGTATCCTGCTGCCCTCTCCACCTCCTTCTTAGTTCCACAAAAATGCTTTTCTAATGCTTTGTGTCCTCCCACCCTCTCTTTCTGACATGCCAATAATTTAAAAATAAAATCATATAAACTTTATGCTGTGAACTTGTCTTCCGCGCCTACTCACTCTCTGTCTCTCTGGTGAAATTGTGCATTATAGAAAAGCGCAGCCTGGTCTTAATTTATATTTAAAAAAATAAGTGCAGGTGGTGACTTTTTCTGAGAAGCTAGCCGTGGAATTACTAAATGCTGGGGTTGCCGAATACTAAGGCTGCCTAGTTTTAATTCCACCTCATGCCTCTTTCGTGCATGCACTTTGTCTCTTTATCTTACTCTTGTTCTTTTTCCCTACTTTGTCCTTTTAGCACTGTTTTCCTTTCTCTTTTTCATAATTTCTCCCTTGTGTGTCTTTCTTGGGGTCAAATCTGATGATGACAAATATGTCCAGTCACCGAAAATTGAGTACTAGTTCCGACGACCTGCAAATTCGAGCACAAATGAAGCATAGCAATATAATATATATATGTATACCTATTCTATGCGACTGAAGGAGAACGAGAGCAGGTGTCAGCACACATAGGCATTAACTTTCAGTGCATACTGATGTGACACACAGGATTAGTAAAGCACACTTTCAAAATTAAAGGTCTCTTGGCACTGAAATAGTAGATGATTATATGTTGAACTATTCCAGAATAAGGGCTGTAAGTGTAATGAAGATGTTTCCCTAAATGCCACTTTAACAATATTACATATGCAGGTATTTGTACACCTAATTAATATGTCTACATTAACAATCAATAATTAACACGTCGTGCATTTCATGTTTAGATAGTAATTGGTGTGTAAGAAAATGGTTCCCACTTCAGCCCACCCACTCTCACGCCTTACACCAGAATCACTTGCTCTGATGGCCAACGCCCACTCCTTCCTGAAAAGTTGAAACCAGCAAAAATATTTGAAACTGAAACTGTTCACTTGCAGTTGCACATTCATTGACGGCACAGCAAAAAAAAACACAAAAAAACATTTAAACGTTCTAAAATTCAACAACTTACAGGAGCTTGGCCATTTCTTTTGGAATTTACAGGCCTGGTGTTTCCCTGTAGCACAATCAATATTATGAACCAGATGGACAGGAGCCAGAGGACCAGCACCCGATTGTGGCGTTATCAGGACTTTGGCTTTCAACTAATTTAATGCTCCACAGTCCAACTTCTTCGCTTTTCCCAATACAGATACTCGAAGGAGGTATAGTTATGCAGGTTGGGATATGCAATAGAGTTGTATGCTGAAAAGTCAAAGCCTGAGAAATATGGGGGCTAATGTGGAAAGAAACTAGTATCATATGAGTATGTGGAGAAACCGAGCACTTGCTGGTTTATTGGATGAAACGTATATAGCATGCTACAACGCATGCTTTCACATCGCGTTCCATTATAACGCGGTCGTTACAATGACTGCGTTGTTAGAACGCAATACCTTTACAACGCAAGTCATTAGATCGACTTGCACTAGATGGCGCTCCAACCTTAGGAATAGTATAATTTACTATTCCAACTCCACCCTGCGCAACAGTAGGGAAGGTGGAGGAAGAGTAAATCATACTATTCCTTAGGTTGGAGAGCCATCTAGAGCAAGTCGATCTAATGACTTGCGTTGTAATGGCATCGCGTTGTAACAACGCAGTCGTTGTAACGACCGTGTTGTAAATGTAACGCGGTGTAACAACCGCGTTGTAAAGGTTGTTTCCCGCTAGGATAGATGCTAGAAAAAAAGACTATGCTCTGTAGTGTTATATAAGAAAATATATCCCACTGCAGTGCACCCATTCTCATTACCTTGAACCTGGGGCCAGTGGCGTAGCAAGGGGGGGCGATCCACCTTGGGGGGCACAAGTTTTGGGGGCTCTTACCTGAGGCCGTCGCAGGGCGGCAAAGGCAGAAATCGCCAGCACCTCCCCCCCACACTCTTACATGCAGCCACCGTGGGCACAAACGCAGGGACCACCACGGCTGGCTAAAGGTCGAGCTACGCCATTGCCTCTTGCACATGTTCTGATGGCCAACACAAATCCTTTGCTGAAGAAGCTGAAACCAGTGAAAATGTTTGTAAAAGGGACTGTGGGCTCAAAGTGACATTTTCATTTGTGGCACTGCAAATAAGCATTAAAAATTCTAAAATGTATAAACTTACAGGAGTGTGGACGTTCACTTTGGAATTTGCTGGCTAGTGCAGAAGTGTGGTATTTTCATAAAATAGCCTTAGCAAGCCCAGAAACTACTTTAAATAAATGATTGTAGAGCATGTATTCATTTTTCATCTGTGACTTTTAAGAAACTAGGTACAATTTTTTTATTTTGCGATGTATTGATTTATTAGCGCCTTAGTTCCAAAGTATTATACATTTATGCTTGTTTTTCTCTGAGAATGGTCTCTAAGCATGGAAATGACAAACCTCATTACTTATCCTTCCCTCACCACTTCCTTGAAAAAGAGTGACAGCATTGACTACATTGAAACATTGCATGCATGTCTATGTACCTATTGATGGTGCATTAATTCCATTTATGATAAGATGCAGCAGCAGGGAAGCAGGAGGTGTCAAAGCGAGAGAAAGTTAATATCCTACTTTTCGCACAATTTGAATTAAAATAATACAGGTAAAAACTTTTTAAAATAACATTTTCTATAAGCATGAAAGTTTTTTATATAATCTTTTCACTTTCTTGCATGACATTTTGACAAAAATGGCCATGCTATTTATTCATACTCTCAAAGATCCTTTCGTGTGTGAAGAACGCTTGCTGTGCTGCATTCTTTGGTGCATCTTTTATGTATATGTGAAGTAAGTATGGAGGAAGGAAGTTTGAACTGAAGCTACCCATGCTGTGCCTGCTCATTAATCGAAAGGCTTGCACTGTTGAGCCTGTTGCACTTGTGTATAAAGATCGCACTTTTATTATCAGTTCATGATGTGAGTGTGTGTGGATATTGGTGTGTGTATGGTGTACACATCACGTGCATAACGAAACTTGAGGGGGCCCCCCTACAAGGTACATGGAAGGGCCCCCGCTCCAGATTTAATCCGGAGCTCTCAGGCCAGAGTACTGTGCCCATGCAGCTCGGGCCCCTCCGCGCACCACGGGGGCTGCCGGGTCCTGTGTTACGCCACTGGTATACGTGGCCGTGCATGCATGTGTGAGTTAGAGAGACATGAGTTATTACTTTCAGTTCTGTATGAAGGTGTAGGACTATTATTTTGCTGATGGATTTCTTGTACCTATAATATTTGCAATGGAAGGTTGCAATGCTGCTGCCCGTGCTGTGTCATTCTGTGAGCCGGACTGAAGCTTAAGAAAACCTTCCCATTACACAAAAGCTTATAAGACTGACTTTTTTCAACGTTTGATTACTGTAAGTTATAAAGTACTTTAAACAATGTGGATGACCCCACTATGTATCTAGAGTGTTATCACTGTATGTGGTATGAACATGGACCCATTAGGTATGTTTAAAAGACAGTACGGTAAAAAGTCAAAATTAGTTGTACTACACACATTGTTTTTAATCATATCCTGAGCCGCCAAAATTAAAACTAAGGGCAAGGATTCTCAGAGATATTTTTAATTGTAGTATTTCACTTCACATCACATATTCGCACCACACCAGCTCCGCTGTAACCAGGCGTCGTAGCACAACCGGGCAGCATTTGGCCGCCCGGTTGGGACCCCAATGATGAAGCATGACACCAGCTAGGTTGGTGTGTGAGGGGTCTTTTAAACATACCTAATGGGTCCATGTTCATACCACATACAGTGATAACACTCTAGATACATAGTGGGGTCGTCCACATTGTTTAAAGTTCATTATCTCTTTGGGGAACGGGACGCACCTCCTGCTTCATCCCTTGCTCTTCCATTGATTTTTTCTAGTTATAAAGTACTCACTACAGTACATAAAACATATTAGAAGTGCAACTTGCGATCTATGGTTGTCCTAAGTTTGCTGTCAAAGTGGCACCTGCTCCCAGATAAACTATCATTATGCGTCATGGGTGCACCCTTTTTTTGGCGCAGCCACAATGCAAAATGTGTTTTGGGATTTACTAAGACATGCAAAGCCCAATTTGTGTGCGTTTGCATGGCATTGTAAAAGTAGAAAAGTTATGCAACCCAGCACATTTTTCTGCTTTGCATTACTTTGCGTCAGGGACACCTGCATCCACTCATGTACTTTGATGCAAACTCATATTTACTAAAGTTAGTAAACCTGGGTTTGTTCCAAAATGGTTCGCCTACCCAAGGTTTGCGTGAAAAGGAGAAATATTTGTATTTCATTTTGTTGTTTCAGCTTTGCATCTCTGCTATATTCTTCAGCACACATATAAAGAGGCATAAGTATCCAAGAACTATTTTGTGCAGAAAGCTATCCCTTCCTGCACAAAAACAACTCTTCCCACAATGCAGTCACCCTTGCACCCTGGTGCAAGGGTGCCTGCGTTGGCACCAGGTAGCCATAAGAGCTCTGGCACAGGAAGAGATCTGAGCACGCCATATCTTTGTAAGTATGGCATAGATCAGCTCTCTTCCAATAATGCAATGCAGCGCAGCAACTTGTCTTGCTGCGTTGTTTTCCATAAAAGATTAAGTAAATAATTTTCATATCAATGCTTTAGAAACATTCATGTAGACCTCTGTGCATCTATTCTGCCCTACAGCAGCACACTAAATACATAGGGGCCGATTCACAGAACTAATCTGAGATAAAATCGTAGACTTACTACTTTTGGTATTCACAGAAGGTATTTAGTAGTAGTAAAGTTAGGACTCCTAACTTTACTACTACTAAACTGAGACAAAATCCTAACTTTAAGACTTTCGGTATTCTCAGAAGGCATTTAGTAGTAGTAAAGTTAGGACTCCTAACTTTACTACTACTAAACTGAGACAAAATCCTAACTTTACGACTTTCGGTATTCACAAAAGGCATTTAGTATCAGGAAATCCCTTGAAATTACCAAGAGCAACACAATTGGTTTGCTGGTGAGTTGCTACACACACACACACACACACACACACACACACACACACACAGAGGAATGTTAGATTGGGTCCCCTGAGTAATGAAGGGGCTATGTCCTGAACCCATACCAATTGCAGATGGTGTAGGGATCCTGAATTTCATAGTCTACTTATAAAGGACACTCATTCAATATGTGCAGTGATTTCTAGACCAGCTCTAGCAGGACCACTGGTACAGGAGCAGGTTGTCATACAAGCAATCAATCCACAGATAATAAAGGCTATCATGGGAAAGATGCCCAAGAAGTGTGATCAAATTGCCCTCTGGATTGCTCGAAGGACCAACCAGTTGGAAGCAGTTTAGCCTCACATGACACTCCAAAACAAGCAGAAAATATTGACTATGTGTCTTCCCCATTCACTGCTTATGACCTCACATATTATATTGCTCATGACATCTTCTTGGGCATAATTGATGACATCACTCTTGGCATCAGCACATAAAGCTTTCATTCCACCAACTTGCTTGATACAAAGAGGTGATCAAGCTCCACCACTTGGTCTCTCCTTTCCGATCCAGGATGCGTTTCCAACATTCACTGCTGAGGGCAAGTTGATGGAATGGAAGCTTTATGTGCTGGTTCATTAGGATATAAACTGTACTACTTAAAAGATACCTTGTGATGTTTATCATAATCAGATGACTTGTCCTGATGAGACCCTATAAGTAACAACCGTGTTGAAACATCTCCAATATTTTTTTTTTACAAGGACTTTCGGCTTATGTAGAATACCTGTGAAACATTAACAGGCACTCACAATTACTACTATATGTGCCAGTGATTTTCTACAAAGTTGTGATTTTATATGTATACAAGTCACTTCTTCACTTTTGTCACACACTGTGACACCTGCATTGTTGCCATTGGAACGCTTTTTGTATTGCAAACCTGGAAGTAAATTGTAAACAAAGAGAATACATGTGTTCAAATTTTCACAAGAGTCCTACTTTTATCGTGTAGAACTAAAATTGATTCTCTCATTGAATGACATATGCAAGTTTAAATTGCAAATTCGCAATCACTGAATCAAATGCAATGGTTACTCATTCAAAAGAGTCCCACAGGACCATTCTTCTACAAAAGAAGAATGTAGCAGGAGCAACCTGAATCTCTGGCCCAGCTGCAATGCACCCTCAAGGAATCAGCTAGGAAGGCTGGTCTGGCCCCCATTTGTTCTCAGAGCAAAAGGTTGGAAAAAAGTTTGTACTTTCCAGAGCGCATATTTACAAGCCCCTTGTGCCACTGGAGCATAATTTTTTTATGCTCCGGTGGTGCACAGTGCACGCCCATATCTACAAGGCCATGCAAAGCCACCCTGCGTGTCTTTTCAGGGCCTTGTAGATAAGGTGTAAGGCCACGCAGTGCAAGTCGCTGCGTGGTCTTACATCGTGGCAGTGATGCATGCCATGGGTGTTGCTGTGGGTGTTCCCACGCAAAACCCATGGATTTTGGCCCTGAGCCAGATTTGCAACATAGCGTGAATCTGGGGCAGGGCCAAAAACATATGCCTCCCCATAGCAGGCGTAACGAGGAGAAATGTTTACATTTCTCCTCATTTTTTCCTCTTTGCATGTGTGCTGCATTCTACAGCACACTTAGAACAAATGTTGTGTTTGCTATGTTCGTCCTAAGTGGCTAAGGGTATGCCCAGACATGCGTCCCTTGCTTGCTGTGCCCCTGGATTCAAGCTAGCCTAGCTGATGAGATGTGATACCCTGAAACAGGTCCAAGGATGCTTGTTTCCTGTTCAAGGAGGTCCTGACTTGGCAGTTCGGGTTGGACTGTTCCTATGAGGAGCAGGGTCAAGACTGATTTGCGTATGGCTGGGTCCAAAATGGGGTATTATGGTGAGCAAAAGTATAATGGATTCAACCCAGCTCTCTTGACTGGGGGTGAGTGTTTAATTTGTTCATCATTCTGTCCATTTGTTTGCGCAGCATTTTTCACACTAAGTGGGATGGGTATGCCCAGATGTGGGTCTCTTGCTCACTGTGCCACTGGATTCAAACTAGCCTGGCTGATGAGGGGTGATATCCCCAAAACAGGTCCAAGGATGCTTGTTTCCTGTTCAAGGAGGTCCTGACTTGGCAGTTCGGGCTGGACTGTTCCCATGGGGAGCAGGGTCAAGACGGATTTGCTTATGGCTGGGTCCAAACTGGGGTGGCATGGGGAGCCCTATAAACTATGGAATTTAACCCAGATCTCTTGACTGAAGGTGAATGTTTGATTTGTTGGGCATTCCGTCCGTCATTTATTTGCGCAGCATTTTTCGCCCTAAGTGGGATGGGTATGACCAGATGTAGGTCAATTGCTTGCTGTGCCACTGGATTCAAGATTCAAACTGGGGTGGCATGATGAGCAAAAAAACGATGGATTTAACCCAGATCTCTTGACTGGGGATGAATATTTGATTTGTTCAGCGTTTTGTCCCTCATTAGTTTGCACAGCACTTTTCACTTTTAAAAAGTTGGCATTTTATTCTCCCTAAAGACCCTAGTAGCCTTTTCAGATGTAATCCCTAACTGTCATGAGGCAGGCTGCTGTCTACCTGCAAGGAGGTGTGAATGTCTCCCAGAAAAAGGAACAAAACGCCTTGGTGTGACCTCCATCTGACAGGATGGTCTAGGAGGATGTGCCACCCACTGCACAAGCTTCAAAGGGGCATCCCGTGTCACGCAGGCAGATGTAACTCACACCTAGGCCTGCCCCTACTATTGTCCAAGAGGCCAGAGTAGAACCAATCCCAGTAGGGGGAACATCTATATAAGAATTGTTTTGTAAAGGGAGTTTTCTCATTTCCCTAGACCCACCTCAGAGGTGTGACCAGAGTTCTGCACAAGGAAAGAAAGATTCTGCTATATTGGTTTTAGGTAGAGAGGGACACTGTGGGATAGTTTACCGATAAACACCCAGGCAGTACTGCAGAATTGTTTAGGGACACCCTGAGAACTTTTACCCCATGAGTTAGGTAGTGGCCATGAGTCCCCCTCACAGGCTGGCAGTGGCCATTAAATTGGCACCCTCAGTACACTCTTCAGAACACCTCTGGACCTGTGGAAGAAAGAAGGACTGCACCTGCTTCAGAATCTATGGAGAACCCCCCCGCCCCCCCATGGCTGGACCCGCTCTTCCCTTGCAACTAGGACAGAAGATTGGATACCAAGGGCTAGTTGTCTAGACTCCTGTTAAGCTGCAGGGACACAAAAGCTGCAAGAAGCCCAAATCTCTGCTGAGCCTAGCTGACCAGTTCCAACTGGACCTGCCCTGGACCCTGCTGGTGGCTTCTGGGAGATGGAGTCCTAATCCATAAGTAGTGCCCCAAAAATCTGGGACCCTTTACAGGTGTTGGAGTGTACCCTTTCCCCCTCTCAAATTCCCAAACTGGACACTTAAAAACTTTTTCTGTATTTTTCTTCAAAAGAAGCAGAGGCTGTCACCAGACCGCAGCCACCAACATCAAACTGTCAGTCCGTTTCCACTTGCTGGTTGGCCCTGTTGAAAGGATCCTGACTTCCATAAACCTTTTCAAGTATGAACATAGAGCATTTCACTGGGACCAACGCTGAGTAACACCCCGATGACAACAACACCTTCCTACGTCAAGACTTCTGACTACGCCTGCTCAGAGTTTTCCTGCCATCCGCGTCGAGAGCCTTGAACTTGCCACCAGAGCTGAGGCTCCAATGAGGTCTTGCTCTTCAGCCAGCTGTTGTTGATTAGCCCCTCTTCAGATCCATCTGGCACCCCAACCCTGTATCTGACCTGCGGTGCATTGCAGTTGGCCTTAACCTTTGGCATTGACCTGGTCCAGTATGACCAGATACCCGCATTTGGCACTTTGTGCTTTTTAGCAGTAGAAACATCTAAAACATAACTTTAAATTGAGTTTATTCTTCTAAAATGGAAAGCTTGTATATGATAGTAGTAGGTGTGAATTCTGGAACACTGATAAGCTTGTAAGAAAATTATTGCTTTTGGAAATATATGCAAAGCTAATATTTGTGAGAGAATTCATTCTTAGTTTAGGATACATATCATATTGCTGATGGTATTTCCTTGGTGTCAGAGGACCCTTGTTGCAATGGCTATTGTGTTGTCATTCATAGCTGGGGTATCTCTCATCTTTGTTGCTAATGATTAATTGGCCATTATGGTTAATGCTGTCTGAGGTTTGAGCCTGTGAGTTTGATTTACCTGTCTGCTTTGCAAATCTGTAAACTGAGCAGTAGCACTGCTTTATGAGCCTGTATAACCTATGTAGCTCTGCTGTCTATGGCCTGAGATTGTAAGACGTACAACATGTTTCCACTAGGGGTGTGTGAAACATTTTGGTGACTCATGTTACTCTTGTAACGCAGAATTCTGGACAAATTCTGCTACGCGTGCACCAAAATGGTAAACTGGCAAGCGGGAGCAAGATTTGGCATCCTCTAGTGTGATCTTCACTTGCTAGGAGGACATATTTCCAACGCAGGCAGTCGCATGCTGTTGCGACCGTTCGCCATCAGAAGGCTAGAGCTCGAATAGAAAATCTACTCGAGCAGCAGCAAAATCAACTTGAGTAGCTGAGCCCTCTGGCATGCCGCGCGGTTCCATTACCAATGATATTTCAGCGTGGAACGTGCTTCTGGTGCTAAATTACAGCGAATATGACTCGTTACAACGCGAGTCATCACAGCGCGTGCCATAACAACGCGGTCGTTACAACGACCGCGTTGTTACCACGCAAAGCCATTACTACGCAAGTCATTACATCGACTTGCAGTAGATGGCGTGCTGACATTAGAAATGTATAATTTACTATTCCAACTCCAGCCTACGTAACAGTAGGGAAGGTGTTGGAATAGTAAACTATACTATTTCTAATGTTAGCACGCCATCTACTGCAAGTCGATTTAATGACTTGCGTAGTAATGGCAGTGCGTGGTAACAACGCAGTCGTTGTAACGACTGCGTTGTAAGGGCATCGCGATGTGATGCCTGCGTTGTAGTGGCTGTTTCCCATTTACAGCATGAGCAACAGAAAATGCCTATTTCTGCCTACTGGCGGAACTCTGCAGAATCTTGCAGATTTGTTTTGAAGCTCTGCAGAGTCCAATTCCATGAGTTCCGCACACCCCATGTTTCCACCCTAGCTCTTCTAAGTAGATTCTCATTTATAATCTATGATTGTGAATGTACTTGATGGGGCATTTTATATATAGTGGCTGAGTTCAACAAAAGATTTAAAAGCTTGAATTAGTTTAACTTATTCACAAAATAATGATGACTTTGAGTCTTTGCAATCTTTAGTTCATTTTTATTCCCCACTTTTGGGTCAATAAGTATGGAAAAATTTTGAGAACATTAAAATGAGTATTGATGTAACGATTGCCCCGCTAAATGAGAATTCTTTAGAATCTCAGTATAAAGACTCTAGGAACTAACCCATGCATCAACACCATCTTTTGTTCCATATAACACTTGTGCAGCAAACCTAATTGTAACTCACAGCAATGGTTTAAGGAAAATAAAGGCGATTGAATTTGAAAGGGATAACAAATCCACAATGGAAAGAAAGACTGGTCATGTGTTTCTAGAATCCTTATCTCACATACATCAACAAATTATTCTTAATATTAGATAGCATCTTCATATCAGGAATATCGCTGATCTGCAAAGGTTACTGAATTTAGATGATTAAAGTTTTATTGTATCCAAATCGGTATTTATCTGTTTAAAAAGAAAATTGGCCTTGTGAATGAATTTGATATATATGATTATAGTGTGTTTCAAGCCGTCTTTCCATTTCCTAAAGGCTATTCAATGAGGGATTTTTGTACATCACTACATGCCAGTATTGATTGGTTGGAATCTAAGGGCCTTATTACGATGACAGTCGGACTGCACACCGGCAGGCCTTCGGTGGCGGTCCGACTGCCTACAGCTCTTCAGTCCGCATGCTGGATTACAATGCTGATGGTCGAACCCACAGCAGTCGGGGGAAGACCACCACCTCCGCCAGTATCAGTGATCCCGCCGGGGTGGTGGTCGGAATCGTATTGCTGTATAGGGACGGTGCTGAGGCAGGCACCGCCGCCTGGATTACGATATCCCTTTCCGACAGCCTTTTCATGTCAGGGAGATCGCCATGAAAAGGCTGTCGGAAACTGAATTTAGGGGCCCCAAACAGGGCCCCGATCCGCTGTGGGCCACTGTAAAGTGGTGCTAGGGGCACATGTAGTGCCCTCACCCACCTCCATGCACTGTGTGCCATGCACGACATGGTGCATGGCACACTGTGCATGGATGTGCAGGAGGTGCTCCATACCATGGCTTGTGCTGCGGCCCTTTTCCTTGGCCGCAGCACAAGCTGCCATGGTATGGAGCACTTTTTGACCACCAGCACGGCAGTCAAATCATAATGCGTTAGTCGGACTGCTGCATGCTTGTTGGGCGGTCTCCTGAATGCCCGATACTAGTCGGCGGTCTAACCGACCGCCATTGTATTAATGCCCTAAATATCCACTAGTTCTTAAATTTCCCCTTTTAACATATTTCTTATGTGGACCTAAACAATTCACTTCATTAATTTTGATGTTATAGTTTCTCTTTTTTCTCCCATATGTGATATTACTATGGATTGAGGGATTTCATTGGGAGGCTTGATGCTATGCAACGACTATATGAATGCTATTCTTATTGTGGTTGGTGAACTTACTGCCCGAATGACTACCTCCCTATACAACAATGGTATCAGCTGTAGCATGGGATTTTATCTCTCAGTCTCTTCCAAATAGGTGATGTGATAAGCAAGTGATAATTTTGTTATTGGGTACTGGCATTAAACTTCACACTATTTAATGGGGGGGTTTAAAGATAAGGAAGTTGGAAATTTCACCTTGAAAAGGAAAGACCACTCTTCATTAATTGACTACATTTTTGTTTCATACACCGGGTGCAAATTTGTTGTCAATCTTGAATAGAGTCAAAAGACTGAATTATTTACAATTGCAACTGTCAATGGAAATGCCTACTTGTAGTTCATTTGATACTCACATTTTCCAAACTACTTGAAATTCTCGTTCCAGTTGCATATATACATAAAAGAACACACCTGGGGATAAACTTAAAAGCTGGCTATCATAGTCCATCTCTAGCCTTATTAACTGAACAACCCTCGGGGAGAGGAGTTGGCCTAACGGCTAGGGCGGTCGACCTCGAATCTGGGGAACTGGGTTCGAGTCTCGGCAATGACGCTGAACATCCTGTGATTCTAGGCAAATCACTTAATCTCTCCGTGCCTAACAAAAAAAAATGTAAAAAAAATGAATGTGTCCTCATGTAATGCAACTGGTGCTATGTAAAGCGCTCTGATACCCGATTCTGGTCAAGTTCGCGCTATATAAAACTCTTTAAAATTAAATTAAAACCCTGACTCTTTTTCCAATCTATTACTGTCAGTAGTTGGTTTGTTCATGAGTGCTTTGTCTCCCTCCACTAAATTTCCTTCTTGGGGTGTCAATCACAAAAATCTAAAAAGGAAAAAAATCTATTTCAAAACAACTAATTGGACAGGTAAGACCGAATCAAGAAGCAAGATGTTGGCAATCCATTTGGTTAGCCATAGCTAAATGTCATTTATGTAACTTTTTTTTCATTGTAGTTATAACTTTGGCTAACGATATAATTAAAAAGCTGATCCCGGCTGATGAAGCCACGCGTCGTAGTATACACTTGAAGCGACTGTATCAGACCTCAGCCGTTCGTTTTGGCGTTATTAAGTGCAGCCCTGATTTGTCAAGTTTTATTGATAGAATTACAATTGTGAATCATTTATGTGGCCAGGAATCCGATGGCATACTAGTCACAGTATTGAAAATGGCACCTTTAGTTTGGGCTTAGCTTGACTTCAAATTGTGACTTTGACTCTTGAAAAGGAAGTCACATCATTCCTCTGAATAAAAGGGTTAATAGATCTGATCCTTTGAGCTATCGACCCATTGCTTTGCTTATCACTTCAGGGAAAGGGTTGGCAAAAATAATTTTGTCTTGACTAGAAAATTGAGCTACTGGTTATAATTACCTTTTACCCCTAGATCAAGTGGCATTTCATCCTTTATGCTCTAAAATGTATTACATTATATGTTTGCAAATGCTGCAGGAAAAATATATGAAAAGAAGAAACGCACCATAAAATTGTATGTTGCTTTTGTTGATTTTAGTTATACTTTCAATAATTGGGATCGTCCTAAGTTATGGGAAAAATTGAAGACCGTGGGTATTAATGGTCGTTTATTACATGTTTTAATAAACATTCACACAAATATCTGGGTTTTTGTATTATTGGTATCCACTAAGGAATTTTCATCCAGAATTCCAGTATTAGGTGGCCTGAAACAAGGTTGTGTACCAGCTTCATTCCCAGCTGGGGACTAACAAACATTTACTTTAATGTATGCAGAAGATCTGGTTTTATTGGATCTTACTCCAGTGGGACTACTGACTGAGGCAATTAGATGTTTTAGCCGCTTATGCTAAATCCCATAACCTGTGGTCAAACATGTAAAACTAAGATAATGATTTTCTGTCCTGTGGAATTATAGCATCGCGCAAAATATATTTTAATCAGAAATGTCTTGTGGTTGTAACAAACTATGTTTACTTCAGAGTTTTAATAACTAATAATCTATCCTGGTCTATTCATATTAAAATTCAACTAGCAAAAGCTAGGTGCATTGGCATGGGTTTGCTCCAAATCTTTAGGGATCAAGAAAAAAGACATGTTCTTTCTTAAATGAGTCTATACATCTCCAAAGTCCCTTGAGCTGCCCTTTAGGCTTTTGAAGTAAAACCTTTCACTTCTATTGAAAAACTGAACTGATCAGAATCAATTATTTGTTTTCCAAATTGGCCTCTCCTTATTTAACGTGCTTAGGTATTTCTGTACAGGAAGACTTTCGCCCGACCAATCCAAACCATGCAAAATTATGGTTCTAAAAAATCTCCAAACAAAAAATGTTTTCATAATTTGAAAAATTGCGTTGTAATGTCCATTGTTTGTGCTCAGTGTTTTTCAAATTGTTCATAGTGGAGAACCCCTCCCTCCAAAACAAATTGCTGACGAATATTTGCTCGCTCACCATACTTGCTCATTCAAGACATTGTGGGACTAGTGTACCATTATTTTGAGGGCTGCTGTCTATTAAACATCTGATCATAGCCATGTTCCCCTCATCCATCATCCAACCTCTCTTGGTAAAGACCCCATGGTAAGCACAAAGATCAATTTATTGCCCAGTGGTGAATTTTAAAAACATAAATCGAAATCTGAATGTAGTATTTTTTACAAAAACAGTGGTTTTCATGAAAATGCAATGCTTTAATTTGGGAAATCGGACCTTACTTATAATAAATGAACAATTTGTATTTGATAGCAAAGGGTGTTTATTTCTTGAAACTGACAAGCTGATACATTTCCAAAATATATTTTAAGATTCTATTTCAAAGATAGTTCATGCTGAGCTTGTAACACTGGTCGTTGATGTTTTTCCCTCATGTCAGAGGGCACTTCCTCTCCTCCCTGTTATTGCTAAGCTTCTGGAGGCATTTCATTAATTATATGAAGGAAACTTTTTTGTAGCTATATTATACTATTCCTGTTCCTGTAAGACTGGCAGCAGTAGCTCTGCTGTAATAGCCATAAAGATCTGTATCCCTGTGCTGTTTAGGACTTGATGTTATGAATTCTGTTTACCTTTTAATTTTACCAACCTACCCCGTACAAGTAGATTCACAGGCATAAAATACGAATGAGACTCTGAATAGAAGTGGCAGACTGAGAAAAATGAAAGGAAGAAGGACTTAAAGGTGTAGGAATACGACATATACATTTCATTTTCAAAACTACTGCATCATGCAAATTCCATAACCAGGCTGATTTAAAATTCTTCTTATATCATGTCTTTTTTCATAGTTTAGTGAAATAAAGCCAGAAAATGCACAATTTTGACAACCTTTTCAACGTTCTTGGAAAGGCGGTCATCTATAACCCCGAAGAAGGGACAAGTTTCTTGGTGCATGATGAAAGCATTGGACTACTTCAAGATGTACTCAAATGCACTATTTAGCCCCATTTTACATAATGTTTTCAGATTAACCCTTGTCAATAAATCTGTAACACTTCACCGTCACTCTGTACTCTTGTTCACTTGTATAATCGGAACCTGGTATTTTAAGTGCTATTACTTTCAAACTTCTCCTTCTGCCACTGTTCACAATGGCCCTTTATGCTCAATATCTCTAAAATCTCAACAGCTGACACTGACGTGGCAGCCAGTGAGAGGCATTTCAACCACCCTCCCTTCCTCCTGGGGCACAAAAACCGTTCTCTATCGCTTTGCGGTCACAAAATGGCAGAAAAAATATTGAATTCCATTTCTGAGGGAGTTGTCAACGTTTGCTGCAGTTTATCAACTCAGCCTCTTTCAGGCACCATGACCCTTCTTCCTCCACAGCTGCCTTAAGTGTAGTTTGTGAACGAATATACTATTTTCCAGCTGATCAAAATTATTGCAGATACAATTGCGACCTGTCCAGATTTCTGAAATCTCTTGAAGGAACAAAAGGTACAGACGGGTCTGTTCAAGTACAGTAATTTGGGAAAAACGTGTTTTTTATGATGCGTGGCACACCTTCTTCGAGTACTGGGTCAGGAAGAAAAAACATCAACCCGTGGGCAGCTGACAAACTGATCACGTTTCCAAAAACGCCCGCTTTCTTCAAGTTTTCTAAATCTTATCAACAGCTCCTCCATAAAAAAACGCGCTGTCGCTCGTAAAAAAAAAAAAATCGATATCCTTCCTCTATTTCTGCCAGCAAAATGTTTTTTTCTACATAACCGTTCATCGACCTTTCCTGCCTCTCTGCCCATTCTTCCTGTTCATCTTGTAAAGATGTCTTATGCAAGAACATTAAATACCTCTTGTAAAGCGGGCCATCGGGGAGCATTATCGCCATTCCCATTAGCGCATAATCGTTACAGTTCTGACCTAGGTTAAAACGTCGTCTTTAACATTTTCTCCCTTTCATCAATGGTCGTAGTTGTTAGGCCGCCCGAGCATTACTTGTTCTGTTGTTAGCCTGCGACGAATCCTTTTAGAAACCGAGAATGGAACTCGTGGATGTTTTCGAGTCTTCCGCACGGACAGAGAACTCAGGTGCACCAAGCCTTTCTCTTACTCCACCGTGGGCCCCCAGAAGGGAATCAGTATAGTGTTATGAAAATTGTGTAATTTTATTTTAATGTTTCTAATATTGTTGAGAAGACAAAAACAAATGTAAACAGCTCACAACCCAGCTTCCTCTCCTATTACTTGTTGACTTTATCATTGTCTTTCATGGTGTACCGAGCGCCTCTGCCTTTTAGCTAGGTTACCTAGCGCTATATAAATGCCATATAAGAAATCAAGTTTCAATAGTTGACATTTAAGGAAGGTACCTCGAGCAAAATTCTTTGTTTCTTTGAAAGGGGATGATTCAGTAAAGCATTTATGAGTAGGGGGAGTAGGGGAACAAAGCAATAACCAGCAATGCCTTTACCATGCATCCATCACCACCCGAAGCACTTTCGACCCATTCCCTTTACCACACAGGTGTTTGCCACGCATGCCTTTTCAACGAAGTGGTAAGTGAATGTATACATTTTTATATATATTCACTGAAGAGAGAGATAAGCTTTATTCGATATCACACATAGTGAATCATAAAAGCATACATAAGAAAATACACAGTTCAGAATAAAAAACAATAAAACAGTAAAAGACTAATTAATAATGGTACAGATGCACTTTAAAAAGAGCCAGCAGTGGTCTACTCCCTCGATAACAACTTCCTCCAGGTAATAACCGCCCATAAAGAACGTGATAAAACAACACATATATACAAATTTGGAAGTAGTTGTAATTATAAAAAAGCTGGTCGGCATTGCTTAAAATTTAGGGATCTCAACAGTGGCTTAATTAAAAATTGCCTCAAATCTGAGTAAAATTTACAGAAAAACAGTATGTGCATGGTGGACTGCTTGGATACATTATCACAGGGACAGCATATTAGATCACATGACCAATTGTTAATGTTAGGAAAGCTAATTAAATGGTGAAAGATATCCAGCCTAAAGTGTGTCAATACAAATCTGTGTTGAGGTAAGGTTACATATCAAAGGAGGTCAGAATCGTCTGGTTTTTGAGTGCAGTAGGTTTAGGCAATTCAGCGGACAACCTCAGTTACTCAAGCAGTGTTAAACACTTCAGCTTTAGCGATTTCCTCGGGATACTAATCAGGGTTTCTGGATGTTCAAAATCTTCAGGGTGGCCAATATCAGTTAGGAATTTATTGACATACTTTAACCAGGGGAGTTTTAAAACATACTCTGATCCAAGACAATCCCTTGCGATGGCTCGATTGAGCTCCGTGTAGTCAGATGACCAAATTATGTGCCAAAGCATAACTGGCTGGGCCTTTATCAGATCTGCTAAGTATGGTGTACCCAGTTCCGAATGACAAACAAAAGTAGAACAGCTTTTAGGAAGGGCAAGAAGATTTCTAAAATAAGCTTTTTCTGTTAGCTGCAAAGAATCAACATTTGTATATCCCCACATCTCGGAACCATACAGTGCAATAGATCGACATTTAGAGTTGTCTATGGTCATCATCTCTTTTGGATGTTTAGTGCCCAGTTTCCTAGAGAAGTTGCGCAAAGCCGTAATAGATTAAACACATTGGAGTCTTCTAGAATTTACTGCACTTCTCCAATTCCCCTCCTGATCAAATAGGATCCCTAAATAAGAGAAAGTAGATGTATGCGATATAATGGTGTTCTCAATTTGAATGTTAAGGCATTTTCCTGCTCTTCTACCCGCTTTCATAACAAAGGTTTTACTTATATTAGTTTGTAGCCCCAAGTTCTGCCTATAATGAACAAATTTGGTGGTTAGCTAGTGCTATAGAAATGCCATATACATAAATACAGTAGTCAAGTTTCAATAGTTGACTTTTAAGGGAGGTACCTCGAGCAACATTCATTGTTGCTTTGAAAGGGGATGATCCAGTGAAGCATTTACGAGTAGGGGAAGTAGGGAAACAAAGCAATAACCACGCAATGCCTTTACCGTGCATCCTCTACCACGCAAAGCACTTATGACACATTCCCTTTACCACACAGGTGTTTGCCACGCATGACTTTACAACGAAATGGTAAGTGTATGTATAAATATATATATATATTCACTGCAAAAGCCAAAGGTTACAGAGACATTATTGTTAGGCTAACATTTCACTTGAACAAAACCAGAGAAATTCAGCTGTTATAGTTAATGAACCAACTATAACTTGTGCCCCCGCAATGCACTGCTTATGACCTCACATATTACATCACTCATGACATGGTCAGTGGCATCACTGATGACATCTCAAATGGATGTCACTGATGTTATCACTAATGACATCATCTTGTGGCTGTGAGTGTTTTTAAAAAGTTTGAGTGTTAAATTATATACCAAGTTGTATTGGTGAATCAGTGGGTGTATGAGTGCTTGTATTGGCGATTCATTGAGTGCGTGACTGACTTTATCAGTGAGTGATTAGGTGTCGCAGTGAATGTATGGGTGAGTAAGTAGGTTGTGTAAATGTCTGTATCAGTCTGTCTGTTGGTGTCTAAGTGGCAGTATGCGTTGGTGAGTGGGTACGTGAGTGGCAGTATGGGTGATTGATTAGTTGTCTGAGTACCTGTATGGGTGTCTGAGAATCTGTGTTGGTGGGTGAGGGTGTGCGTGACTACCTATATAGATAAGTGAGTGGGTGAATTAGTGGTTATGTGGGTTACTGAGTGTGTGTGTGGGTGGTTGTATGGATGAATGAGTGTGTGTATGGCTCTGTCAGTGAGTGAGTGCATGTGCCAGTGGTAAATGGGTGAGTAACTGGGTATGTGATAGGCAGTATAGGGGAGTGATGGGGTATGTGAGTGGCTGTATCGGTGAGTGAGTGAATGTGGGAGTGGCTGTATGGGTGAGTATGTGCTTGTGCCAGTGACTGCAAAGGTGAGTGAGTATGTGTAAGTATATTTATGAGTAAGTAAGTGGGTGTGTGTGTACCTGTATGGGTGAGTAAGTGGCTGTGTGATTGTCTGTATGGGTGAGTGAGTAGATGTGTGAATAGCTCTTTAAGTGACTGACTCAGCGTGAGTGGCTGTATGAGTGTATGAGTTGATATGTGAGTGGATATATTAGTGAGTGTGTGTATGAGTGGTTGTATGGGTGAGTGGGTGGATGTATGTGTTGCTCTATGAATCAGTGTGTGGCTGTGTAAGTACTGGTATGTGTGTGTGAATGGGTTTGAGAATGGTAGTGTGGTAGTTGGAGGGGGTGTATGAATGATGATATGGGGGTGTGAGTGTGTGTGTCAGAGATTCTGTGGATAATGTCATCAGTGCTGTCATTTGAGATGTCTTCAGCGATGTCATCATTGATGTCACTGACCATGTCATGAGTGATGTAATATGTGAAGTCATAAGCAGTGCATTGCGGGGGCGCGAGTTGTAGTTAGCTCACTAACTATAACAGCTGAATTTCTCTGGTTTTGTACGAGTGAAATGTTAGCCTAAGTATAACGTCTCTGTAAACTTTGTTTTTTTTGTGAATTTCTATGTTTTTTTAAAATTCCATTTCCTAACTATAATGTCCCTGTAACCTTTGTTTTTTTAAGTGAATTTTGAAGGTTTTTTGAATGCTAATTCCTAACTATAACGTCCCTGTAACCTCTGTTTTTTCAGTGAATTTCTAAGGTTTTTTAGCTAGTAGTCACCTTTACAGAATGGTGGAGAAAGAGGGGCTGGGCCTCTGACCAGTTCTCAGGAATCCCACTGTGTATGACTTACAGGAGGTACCAAGAGGGCTTCTTGCCCCCCAAGGTCCCTCAGGAGTAAAGTGGACTTCATCTCCCAACCAATAGTGCTCCTTGAGCTGCATTTGCAGAGTAGTGAAGAAAGGGGGCATGGCCTCTGAAGACGTCTTAGCAATCCCGCTGTGTGTGACTTACTGGAGATAACAGGAGGGGTAGTTGGCCCCCAAGGACGTCCTTGAGGGCCAGCTACCCCTCCTGTTACCTCCAGTAAGTGCCACGCGGCGTGATTGCTGAGAGGGTATCAGAGGCCACGACCCCTTTCTCCACCACTTTGCAAACACGCCTCCTAGTGCACTACTAGTTGGCTACTGAGGGTCCTTGAGGGCTAACTAGCCCTCCTGTTACCTCCAATAAGACCCAAACAGCTGGATTGCTGAAAGGTTGTCAGAGGCCATGCCCCCTTTCTCCACCACTGTGCAAACACGCTTCCTGATGCACTACTGGTTGGGGTAAGAAGTCCACTTTAGTCCGGAGGCCCTCAGGAGTACAATGGAATAAATTCCCCAACCAGCAGTGAGCCTGAAGGCGCATATGCAGAGCAGTGGAGTAAGGGGGCATGGCCTCCAAGTCCTCTCAGCAACCCTGCTCTCTGGGAGTTACTGGAGGTAACAGAAGGGGTTCCTGGACCCCGTGGGCCCTCAACATCATAGGGGACTTCATCCTCCAACCACCGATGCGCCAGGTAGCGTGTTTGCAGAACGGTGGTGAAGGGAGCGTGGCCTCCGGTGACTTGCTGGAGGTTTTCTTTTTTCTTTTCTTTCTGTATATTTTTAAGGGAGCGGGGCTGCATGGCCCCCCTTCCCTGGGCGGCTTTCAGCCCCGGGGACCCCATCCCCTGGGGCCTGCCTATATATATATATATATATTACTCCCTCCTGGCTCGAGTTCGTACGGACCCCTGGCGCTCTCAATCCGGTGCAGGTTCCAAGGCAGAGCCCCGCCGTATTAATTACATCCACATTAATCCTTCCAGATTACAGAAACCGCACTCACAAAGTATAGTCTTCTCCAATTAATTTATTTTCCACAAAGTATCCAGTTCGAGGAACAACCGACGCGTTTCGTAAACACAGTTTACTTGATCACGGTTGACATGTTACTTTTGAATCCTCCAATTAATACACTTTTCCAACAACATGTGATCTCTGACATCATCATTTTCGATCAAACCCTCCATGTTGAATTGTGGGATATGTAGTCAAATGTTTAAACTAAAAGTGAGAACATTTATAATTACCCATATTTTTATAAAAAAATACCTGAAAATCACCCTATTTGTGTGCATTACATCAACTAATCTTACAAAATTATTCTACTTTTTTATATATATATATTTTTTTATATAATTTATTCAGTGCCTTTACATACATTTTAATGACTATCTACTATCTACTCTAATAAACCATCCTTACGTCTTGAGCAATTTGTTTATTAACATATACTTCTACCACTACTTCAAAGGGGAAACGATTTTAATATATCCTATGTCACCAAGAAATATATCTATATTTACAAATCTCCATATATGACTACCGCCCCCAGTGGGCATTGTGATTTCTGACAACTAATTATTATACGGGGTGACCGATGATTATTAATTTTAATTTTAAACAACGAGATATTTATCCCTGTTGACCCAAGGCTATAAGTATTATCACATGTCTTTATTAATGCCCCCAGTGGGCCTATATCATTAAGTCATTTTTTGCATATCTATCTCTATTTGGTGATTGGATTCCCTTATTTAAGTGGGACCATTATTCCTAAAAGGACGATTTTTTAAAAAATCTGTTAATGTGTGACGTTTCCTCACAATTAGAAATTTACAAACATTCTCACATTATTTATATTCTTCTTACAGTTTTTTCCTTTCCATCCATCAACTACCAAACTAAAAGCCAGTTCATCTCCTTACAGATGGACATGTAAGTGTAATGGCCAATTCGTTGTATATGTCGTGGAATGTCCTTGCCCGTTAATGTACATTGGCAGCACGATATGTGAGTTAAAGAAGAGAATATTAGAACACGTCCGGGCGACGACAAATAGAGATCGTAGCAATGCCATCGCCAAACACATGGAAGTGGAGCACAAAGGAGATTGGAAACAATTAACTTTTTATGCTTTGGAGTCGATCCCATTAAATGTAAGAGGAGGAGATCGGGTAAAAAGTTAAGAAGAAGGGAATAAAGACAAATTCTGAACTTCAGAACACTGATGCCATATGGACTAAATCAAAGTGAGGACTTACATGTCCATCTGTAAGGAGATGAACTGGCTTTTAGTTTGGTAGTTGATGGATGGAAAGGAAAAAACTGTAAGAAGAATATAAATAATGTGAGAATGTTTGTAAATTTCTAATTGTGAGGAAACATCACACATTAACAGATTTTTTTAAAAATCGTCCTTTTAGGAATAATGGTCCCACTTAAATAAGGGAATCCAATCACCAAATAGAGATAGATATGCAAAAAATGACTTAATGATATAGGCCCACTGGGGGCATTAATAAAGACATGTGATAATACTTATAGCCTTGGGTCAACAGGGATAAATATCTCGTTGTTTAAAATTAAAATTAATAATCATCGGTCACCCCGTATAATAATTAGTTGTCAGAAATCACAATGCCCACTGGGGGGCGGTAGTCATATATGGAGATTTGTAAATATAGATATATTTCTTGGTGACATAGGATATATTAAAATCGTTTCCCCTTTTGAAGTAGTGCTAGAAGTATATGTTAATAAACAAATTGCTCAAGACATAAGGATTCTTTATTAGAGTAGATAGTAGATAGTCATTAAAATGTATGTAAAGGCACTGAATAAATTATATAAAAAAATATATATATATAAAAAAGTAGAATAATTTTGTAAGATTAGTTGATGTAATGCACACAAATAGGGTGATTTTCAGGTATTTTTTATAAAAATATGGGTAATTATAAATGTTCTCACTTTTAGTTTAAACATTTGACTACATATCCCACAATTCAACATGGAGGGTTTGATCGAAAATGATGATGTCAGAGATCACATGTTGTTGGAAAAGTGTATTAATTGGAGGATTCAAAAGTAACATGTCAACCGTGATCAAGTAAACTGTGTTTACGAAACGCGTCGGTTGTTCCTCGAACTGGATACTTTGTGGAAAATAAATTAATTGGAGAAGACTATACTTTGTGAGTGCGGTTTCTGTAATCTGGAAGGATTAATGTGGATGTATATATATATATATATATATATATATATTATCTACTGGCGGTCGCCAGTAGATAGTTATAGTTACAACCTATTATCCATAGGAAATCCGCGACATTCTATTTGAAATAACTCTCTTGCCGGTTGACGTATCTTCGCGAAATTTTCAAACTTTGTGGCCCGCTCCGGTCCGCTCCTACCCTGAAAGTCTCGGGGGATTCGTCAAGCGGGGGCCGAGAAAAAGGGGGTCCCAAAACGTGTTTTCCCCATGCACTTTTCCATAGGAAACTTTAGACACGGCTACAGCCCGAACTGCTGAACGGAATTACACCAAATTTGGCAAAGAGGTAGTTCTTGGTTCAGAAAGAACCCTTTTGTTAAATGGTGTAAATCCGTTCAGTAGTTGCTGAGAAAATGAAAAGTAAAAAGTTAGTGATATCTATGGCCGAGTAGGGTCCGCGTACCCTCAGCGCACCCTGCGCGCACCGTCCCGATCACGAGCTGCATGTTAATTGGCTGTCAGCTGGCTGTCAACATTCCGATTCAGGAAATGTTGGCAGCCATTTTGTCCCTCGGTAGAACCGAGGGACAGAAACAAGTGCGCAAAGCGCACAAAGGGGGCAGGGTAGAAACACCCTGACCCCCTAGGTTTGCTCAGGGGGTCCCACAAGGACCCCCTGGGCAAAAAAAAAAAAAAAATTTTTAAAAATCGGCAGGATGCGCTCAGGGTGCGCGAATCCTGCCGAAAAAAAAAAAATCGAAGCGCGGTCTCCCGCGCTTCGATTGTATTTTGCCCCCGGGTGGCCCAAGTCCCGGGGGCATGGTGGGGGGTTTAATTTTATGTGTGGGGGGCCTCAAAGGGCCCCCCAAGCCCCGGGGACCGCCACCCCCCGGGGCTTTTTTAAAAAAATGGTGCGGGAGGGCTCTGAGCCCTCCCGCAGCCCCGGGGACCACCACCTCCCCGGGGCTTTTTTAAAAAAAATTAAACAACCTGTGTGGGGGGGCTCCAGCCCCCCCACACGCCCCGGGGACCGCCACCTCCCCGGGGCACTAACAAATTAAAATGGGGGTCCGTTTTGGACCCCCGAAGCCCCGGGGACCACCACCTCCCCGGGGCTGTGCTGATGTAGGGAGGGGGCCGCGCGGCCCCCTCCTGGAGCCCTTGATGGCCCTGGGGACCGCCACCCCCAGGGCTGGCTCCTGCAGTGTCCCGGGGTGCCTACCCCCGGGACACTGCTGTTTGCAATGACAGGACGGGAGCCTCGCGGCTCCCGTCCTGTCATTGCAAACTTGCTTTGGATATTGGAAGAGAGAGCAGGAAACCTGCTCTCTCTTCCAATATCCAAAGCAGATTGCTTTTCCACATGGGGAGCAGCATGTCAGCTGCTCCCCATGTGGAACAGCAATGCCGGCTCCCAAGGGACGTGGGGAGCCGGCGGGACTGTGGGGGATTGGGGACCCCCCCACAGTCCCCAACGGAGAGGGCCAGCCCCGGGGGATGGGGTCCCCGGGGCAAGTAGTGGCCCAGGAGGGGGGCCACGTGGCCCCCCTCCCCAAAAAAGAAAAAAAAAAAAAATGGAAAGGCCGGTTCCGGGGGATGGGGTCCCCGGGGCCTTAAATGGCCTGAGGAGGGGGCCACGCAGCCCCCTCCCAAGAAAATAAAAAAGGCCATGCCCCGGGGATGGGGTCCCCGGGGCCAATACAGGCCCAGGGAAGGGGGGCCACGCGGCCCCCTTCCCGTTTTTTTTAAATAAAATTAAATTTAAAAAAAGGGGTAAGGCCCTGGGGGATGGGGTCCCCAGGGCCCAAAAACAGGAAAAAGGAAGGGGGGCCACACAGCCCCCCTTCAGGGGACAACATTTTTTTTTTTTTTTTTTTAAACGATCGGGCCCGCAGGCCCCGCCCCCTTCCTTCACCACTCTGCAAACGCGCCCCTGGCGCGTTTGCAGAGAGGGAACGAATTCCCCTTGAATACTGGGGGTCCCTGGGGGCCAACTAGCCCACCAGGAACCTCCAATATGCGCCAGGGGCTGCGTTGCAGAGACGTGTAGAGAGGCCACACCCCTTTTACACCTCTCTGCAACGCAGCTCTGTGGCGCTTTTTGGAGGTATATGGTGGGCTAGTTGGACTCCGGGGACCCTCAGGATTCAAGGGGACTTAATCCCCCAACTTAAAACGCGCCACGGGGCGCGTTTGCACAGTGGTGAAGGGAGGGGCGGGGCTTCAGGTGACATGTGTGCAAACAGGCCCCGTGGCGCGTTTTAAGATGGGGAATTAAATCCCCTTCAATCCTGAGGGTCCCTGGGGCCAACTAGCCCAACAGGTACATCCAGAAAGCGCCACAGAGCTGCGTTGCAGAGAGGTGTAAAAAGGGGTGTGGCCTCTCTACACGTCTCTGCAACGCAGCCCACTGGCGCATATTGGAGGTTCCTGGTGGGCTAGTTGGCCCCTAGGGACCCTCAGGATTCAAGGGGACTTAATCCCCCAACTTAAAACGCACCACGGGGCGCGTTTGCACAGATGTCACCTCAGGCCCCGCCCCTCCCTTCACCATTGTGCAAATATTCTTCTAAAATCATCCGAAATACGAATTCCGATTTACTCACCTGTTATCAGGAGAGACCTCAGTGCTGTATCTTTCAGCCCAGTACTGGTCCTGAAAAGTAATTTTAACCGTACTTACCAGTAACTTGAATTTCCTTCCATAGGATATCATTGCCTGCTTTTTGCTGAAAAAGTTTCTAAGTGTTGATTTTTGAAACATACAAATATTCCTCTAAAATCAGCCGAAATACGAATTCAGATTTACTCACCTGTTATAAGGAGAGACCTCAGTGCTGTATCTTTCAGCCCAGTACTGGTCCTGAAAAGTAATTTTAATCGTACTTACCAGTAACTTGAATTTCCTTCCATAGGCTAACATTGACTGGTTTCACTTGGAAATTCTTCTAAGTGTGGAGTTTTGGAACTTTAAAATATTCCTCTAAAATCAGCCGAAATACGAATTCCGATTTACTCACCTGTTATCAGGAGAGACCTCAGTGCTGCATCTTTCAGCCCAGTACTAATCCGGAAAAGTAATTTTAAC
Source organism: Calotriton arnoldi (assembly GCA_963921515.1). Lineage (NCBI taxonomy): Eukaryota > Metazoa > Chordata > Amphibia > Caudata > Salamandridae > Calotriton > Calotriton arnoldi. The sequence continues at coordinate 1,917,036 of CAWUFW010000934.1, forward strand.
CGTACTTACCAGTAACTTGAATTTCCTTCATAGGCTAACATTGACTGGTTTCACTTGGAAATTCTTCTAAGTGTTTATTTTTGAAACATTACAAATATTCCTCTAAAATCAGCCGAAATACGAATTCCGATTTACTCACCTGTTATCAGGAGAGACCTCAGTGCTGCATCTTTTAGCCCAGTACTGATCCTCAAAAGTAATTTTAACCGTACTTACCAGTAACTTGAATTTCCTTCCAAAGGATATCATTGCCTGCTTTTTGCTGAAAAAGTTTCTAAGTGTTGATTTTTGAAACATACAAATATTCCTCTAAAATCAGCCGAAATACGAATTCTGATTTACTCACCTGTTATCAGGAGAGACCTCAGTGCTGCATCTTTCAGCCCAGTACTGGTCCTGAAAAGTAATTTTAACCGTACTTACCGGTAACTTGAATTACCTTCATAGGCTAACATTGACTGGTTTCACTTGGAAATTCTTCTAAGTGTGGAGTTTTTGAACTTTATAATATTCCTCTAAAATCAACCAAAGTACGAATACCAATTTACTCACCTGTTATCAGGAGAGAACCCAGTGCTGCATCTTTTAGCCCAGCACTGACCCTGAAAAGTAATTTTAACCGTACTTACCAGTAACTTATATTTTCTTCCATAGGAATCCATTGTCTGGTTTTCAGCAAAAAAGTTTCAAAGTGTTGATTTTTACAAACTACAAATATTCCTTAAAAATCACCTGTATGACTTAAACGCATTCTTCCAACTGTTTACAGGAGATGCACCAGTGCTGGATCCAGGATCCAACACTGAGTAAGAAAAAGTAACGATAACAGTTTTTACCTGCTAAGTGAATTTTCTTCCATAGGATAACATTGGTGATTCTATGAGAAAAAGTTTCTAAGTGTCAACTTTTAAAATACAATAATATTCCTTAAAAATCACGACTGTAACCAAAACGCTTTTACTCAACTGTTTACAGGAGATGTACCAGGACTGAATCTAGGATCCAGTCCTGTGGTTAGAAAAGTAATCCATAAAGTAACTAATTGCATTTAACTAGAAATTCACATTGAGCTGAATGTTGCATTGTGTTTGAAAATGTGTTGCCCATTGAAACAACTGTAACTACTGTACTTAAAAGTCTATTGCCTATGTGCAAAGTATTTAAACTAAAGTAATTCATTCTGAGAAAGTATTTTTTGTAATGTAATGTATAATGTAATTACAATGTAATTTAAAAAATAAAATATGTAAAAAAAAATTGTTTCTAAAAATGTAGTAAATCAGTATGAAAAAAATTAATATAACAATTAATACATTTAAAAATTGTCATTTACAAAACCTTTGAAATTCACTGAAAAAACCGTAGGTATCAGGCACGTTATAGTTAGAAATTAGCATTTAAAAAACCTTTGAAATTCACTGAAAAAACCATAGGTTTCAGACACGTTATAGTTACAAATTAGCATTTAAAAAACCTTTGAAATTCACTGAAAAAACCATAGGTTTCAGACACGTTATAGTTACAAATTAGCATTTAAAAAACCTTTGAAATTCACTGAAAAAACCATAGGTTTTAGGGACAGTTATAGTTACTTGGACATTGCACTCGTACAAAACCCGTGAAATTCCCCCGTTATAGTTAGTTCAGCTAACTATAACTCGCGCCCGCAATGCACTGCTGATGACGTCACATATTACATCACTCATGACATGGTCAGTGACATCATTGATGACATCACTGATGACATCTCAAATGACATCACTGATGACATCATCCACGTGATAATCTGATGCACCTCCTCACACCCTAATATAATCTTTGATACACCCACTCTAAATTACAGACTGCCATTCGCAAAACCATAGACACTCCAACACCAATAACTACATACCGACTCACTGATTCTTAGGTCTACACACACACATCCACTCACTCACCCGTACAGTAACTCATACTTACGGTCACTCAGTACAGGACTATCATATGCACTCTTACTCCTATATAGACACTCAAACAACGCCACTCATCCATAGAGATACTCAGACACCTAGTCAGTCATGCAAATAATTAAACACACTGCCATTTACTCACCTATACAGTTATACACACACCAGCTCACTTACTCATACAAATAGTAGCACATTGTTACGCTCTTATACAATCACTGATACAAGCACACACTCATCCATACAGCCACTATCACAATCACTCACTCTTGCTTATAGCTATTTATATACTCCAACACACATATATACTGCCTTTCACATATGTAGTTACTGACACATGTACCACTGGGACATACATTCACTCACTAACACACTCTTACACACACTTACCCACCCATACAGTCTATTACAGATGCACTCTTGAAACCATCCACCCAGTGAATTACCCACTCACACATCTATGCACAGAGTTGCACACACCCCTCCCACACAAACACTCAGGCACCCATACAGATACTCAGACAAGCATTCAATAACTCATATAGACACTCATTTAGCTATTCACAAACACATGCAGCCACTTACACAGCAACAGACAGACGGATACAGACATTCACCCAGATTAGTCACTAACCCATGCATTCAGTAAGATACGTTAAATCACTCACTTATAGAGTCAGTCACGCACCTACTAAATCATCCATACAGACACTTACACACCCACTCATTCTTCAATAAGTCTTTTCCTATATATATTAAAAATATTTAAACTTTACAGAAACACACAGTCACTGGATGATGTCATCAGTGATGTCATTTGAGATGTCATCAGTGATGTCATCAGTGATGTCACTGACCATGTCATGAGTGATGTAATATGTGACGTCATCAGCAGTGCATTGCGGGGCGCGAGTTATAGTTAGCTGAACTAACTATAACGGGGGAATTTCACGGGTTTTGTACAAGTGCAATGTCCAAGTAACTATAACTGTCCCTAAAACCTATGGTTTTTTCAGTGAATTTCAAAGGTTTTTTAAATGCTAATTTGTAACTATAACGTGTCTGAAACCTATGGTTTTTTCAGTGAATTTCAAAGGTTTTTTAAATGCTAATTTGTAACTATAACGTGTCTGAAACCTATGGTTTTTTCAGTGAATATATATATATATCCAATTGTATTGCATCCCTTGACCTCCGAAACGGCGAGAAGGAATACACGAACTCCACTTGAAGTGCGATAGGATTTTTTATTCTCTCCACATCGTAGTCATGACGCGTTTCGGCCGATTAAACGGCCTTGATCACATCATATATATATATGTATATATATATATATATATGTATATATATATATACTACAAAGAATGCCGACTCCCTCGCCTCTTCTGACGGCGGCCCTGAAGGGGTGGCAGGCCCCTTAATAACACTCCACGCATGTCTCCTCCTTGTATCAACTTTATTTTCATCAAAACCCAGAACTCTTGTGGGAGCCAGCATTGCTTTTTACAGACAGGGAGCTGCTGACATGCAGCACCTTGTCTGTAAAAAGTAAGGCTGGGCGTAGTTCGCAGAGTTTTGCTACGCGGAACTTCGCGAAGTTACAAAAAAAGTCTGCGAAGTTCCGCAAGTGGCGGAGTGTAGTGCGAACTGCTGTTCGCGCTGGTCTTTCTGCTGCTCGGGTAGAAATTCTACCCGAGCGGCAGCTCGCGTTCGCGAACTTACCGTTCGTGAGCGCGAGCAGGGAAAAGCTCAGTTGCACTATGCGAAGCAGGGTTTTCTTGCACTCCGCAAGCTCCGAGGAGTGCAGAAAACTCCGCAAACGGAGCGGAGTTCAATGCCCAGGCCTCGTAAAAGCAAGTGCTCTGCTTTGAACACGTAAGAGCAAAATGCTCTTGCTTGCTCAAAGCGGAGCACTTGTTTGCTATGGCATGGCAGGAGCAGTGCTCCCACCATGCCATAGTAAACTGCAATGTCCCGGGGGTGGGCACCCTGGGACATTGCTGGAGCCTGCCGTAGGGGTTGGCGGTCCCTAGGGCCATGTAGGGCTCCAGGAGGGGGGCGGCATGCCCCCCTCCTTCCTAGACTAGGGCCTGCCCCGGGGAGGTAGCGGTTGCCGGGGCTGAGAACGGCCCCAATGGTGCCATGCACCCCCCATTTCTTTAAAATACAGTTTGGCCCCAGGGAGGTGGAGGGCCCCGGGGCTGGGAGGGGTCTGTGAGGCCCCCCACATGACTATTTAAAAGCCCTGGATAGGTGATGGTCTCTGGGGCATGGGGTTCCTCGAGGCCCCCCATTACATTAGCCCCGGGAAGGTGGCGATCCCCGGGGCTGCGGGGGAGGCCATAGGGCCTACCCAGCACTTCTTGAATAATTAGCTCTGGGGAGGTTATGTTATGTCAATAATATTTTTAAAGCGCAGCGGTTACCAGAGGGTGTCCTGGCGCTAATTATTTATCCTGAAGGCAAGAACAAGGAGGGAATGAGGTTTATTCAGCAAAAAGGCAGGTTTTTAAGCCCTTCCTGAAGGCTAAAAGATCCGTAGCATTTCTTAGGTGAAACGGAAGGGAATTCCAGGCTTTCGCCACACAAACGGCAAAGCTTCTGCCACCCCACAGAACTTTTTTTGTGTGCGGCACTGAGACCAACTTGGCACCCAGTGAGCAAAGTGTCCTTTTCGGTGTATACCACTGGAACAGCCGTTTTAAAAAGTCTGGGCCTGTACCTTGAAGAGCTTTGAAAACCACACAGAGCAATTTAAAGTTCACTCGACTCCTTACAGGGAGCCAGTGCAATTTCTTTATTTCCTTGGAGATGGGAGAGAACTTGGATGTACCAGTGAGGAGTCTAGCAGCTGCATTTTGTAGCAGCTGGAGTTTGTTCATACATTTTTGTTGGCTATTCAAATACAGGCTATTGCAATAGTCCAGCCTCGACAATACCAGTGCTGTGACCACTGTTTGCCGGCTACCCGGGGGGAGGAATGGCAATACTTTCCTGACTGTTCTAAGCACATAGGCTGTTGTTGATGCCACTGCGGTTACTTGATCCCCAAAGATAAGTCTCTCATCGACTATTACTCCCAAATTTTTTACCTTCTTAGAAGGTTGCGGGAGGGAGCCCATCGAGTCAGGCCACCAACTCGGTGTCCAAAAGTTGGTATCCTTTCCAAACAATAAAACTTCAGTTTTGCCTGAATTGAGCTTTAGACAATTCTCTGTCATCCATCTCCCAACTGATTCCATGCAGGCTTGGAAGCGTTTATCCGTACCCATCTCCTGGCCAGGTAGCAGAGACACCACAATTTGGGTGTCATCCGCATACGAAGTGAGACCAAACCCAAATGCTCTGATAATGGGGGCCAAGGATGAAACGTACACATTAAAAAGGGTCGGACTCAGGGAGGACCCCTGTGGGGCCCCACAGGGTAATGACAAAGGTTTGGACTGGTAATCATCCAGAGCAACAATTTGTCCTCTGTCGGATAGAAAAGATCTTAACAGATCCCAGGCTTTGGAATGGATCCCACATTCCTTTAAACGGTCCATCAAGATATCATGATGGACTGTATCAAAGGCCGCAGACAGATCCAGTAGGATCAGGGCTGCCCTGCCACCCTGATCCACGGCCTCTCTGATCTCCTCTGTGGCCTTTATGAGAGCGGACTCAGTACTATGTCCCCCTCTAAAGCCATACTGGGAGGGATCCAAGGCTTGTGTCGCAGCTAAGAAGGCACTGAGTTGTGTGTTCATGATTTTTTCAACCAATTTAGCTGGAAGCGGAAGATGCGAAATCGGGCGAAAATTATTAGGGTCCTTAGGGTCCAAGCTCGGCTTCTTTAGAAGGGGCAATATAGAGGCCAATTTCCAGCATGTCGGGAAGTGCCCTGTTTCAAACATGCCGTTAAAAATAGAAGACAGTGATGAAGCAATCGGACCCGGGGCCAATTTGGCCACCGCTACTGGGCATGGATCAAAGGGTGATCCTGATTTAGCTACCCTGAGAAGCCCATGAACATTGTCAGGGGATACTGGCATGAATTTATCAAACATAGCAGTGGAAACCCTTGTGGACTTGAGTTTTTCCCTGGCCGTATTCAACAAGGCAGCACTGGACCCACTAAAAACTGAGAAGATAGTCTCCACTTTGGTCAGGAAGAACTTAGCGATATCTTCACACAGTTCCTGACTTGATTGAACTTTGGCTGGGCTTGGAGCAGCCAAGCTAGAGACAGTTCTAAATAGTTCTTTTACCGAGTTTTTTGCTAGATCAATACGGGCAACATAGAACTTTTGTTTAGCTGAGAAGAGGAGTTGTTTATATTTCTGCAGGCCGATTTTATAAAGCTTTTTATCTGTTTCTTTATAACCCTTCCTCCAACTCCGCTCTAGCCGTTTGCAAATGAGTTTGTGATTTCTCAGGTCTTCTGTAAACCATGGGGCAGAGGGTTGTGATCTTTTGGGAAAGAGAATTTTTCGGGGGCTAATTTATCACAGGCTTTCTCCAGCCATTTTGTGTATACCGTGGTGGCCTCTTCCAGGTGGTGGTCCCTGGGGCTGCGGGAGGCCATGCAGGCCCCCCATAGCTCTTTCATTATGTTTGCCCCATGGAGGTGGTGGTCCGCGGAGCGCAGGGGTGCCACAGGGACCCCACTTGCGGTCAAAAACATTTTTTTTTAAATTTGTTGCTGCAAATTCAGGGAAGATCTGAGGCAAAATTAAAGAAAAAAACCAAGAACGGTCTCCCGTGCTTGTTTTTATAAGTCCTCCCATGGGGGCCAGATCCCAGGGGGGATTGGTTATTTTTGTGCCTGCATGCCCGTTTCTGTTCCTCAGGGAGGGCTACAGAGATGTATTCCTACAGTGAGGACAAGCCCTATAGACAGCCGTCTGCGTGCCTTGACCTGCAGTACATACCTTCTGTCCCTTGATTGAAACCTAGTACAGGTACAGGAATGGACACCATGTTGAAATCGAGAAAACATGTCTGCAGCTACATGGCAAGCATTAGTTCGGCAGATTTTCAGGAGCCGATTAGTGTTCCCATGTCACTTCACTATTGACAGTAGCCATCCTGCATTTTGCATGCCCATCTGCTCCAGGTGTCCCCTCCCTCCACTGCCCACTGCTTTGTCTGAGGCAGGAAGGGACAGCGAGATGCATGGGAGGGGTAAAGAGAACCTTGGGAAGACAGACTGGACTTGAGAGATGCAATATAATTTCCTAATCAAATGAAGGTCGGAAAGAAGACAGGAAGGAAGGGTAGTGGGAGAAGGGTGAGAACGCAGGAGAGCAGAATGAATTCAAATCACCCATGGGCCAAAAGAGTCCTATAAAGCAGTTTCTCACTTGATCATCTGATTTTTGTATATATGTGTTAACATGCCCCTGTGATCTTATGTATGTGGGGAGCACCATTTTCCCCCTTAGGAAGAACATTTTGGAGCATCAGAAATGCAAATATTATGTACTCCATAGATAGACGTTTTTCTGCAATGCACCCGCAGGATGGAGCTATACTGACATTTGTTGGAATTGACAGGGTGTGCAGAAATGTACCTGGGCAACAGGATTAAACAGCTAAGACAATTGGAATCTAGGTACATCCTGGATTTAAAGACAAAGAATTCATTAAACCTTAATAAGGATGAGGAATTGGAATTTCATGTCTGTGGAGGTCTCACCTGTGTATTCAGTTTTGTCATACGCCCCTTTGTATGTAGAACCAGCATGATGGTTCCTCTGTCTGATATGGGTTGTTTCGTTGTGGTTTTTTCATTTTTCTGTTATATTGTTATTTGTTTGTTCATTCTTCGCTAGGTCTCATATTCTATACAAGTACATATGCCCACTTGGGCTAGATTGTGCATTAATTCCTTTCTTGGAGGTGTTAAATCATCCATTGATTAGTATTGGCTCTTCCAGTTAATACATTGATTTCACCCCTTATAAATTTGTCCGGGTTGATTATTTAAAGTATGTATTCTTTATATATAGTTCTGTGATTAATTTTTCCTATTTTTGTTCAATCGAACATGGTCTTATTTGTATTATATTATTGTGACCACCTTGGTAGCAGGTATTCAAAAGAAGAAAAGGGGGCAGTTAGTTCTTTACTGAAAATTAGTTGTGGGGGATGAAGGCAATTTTATCACACAAAAGTATATTTTTTTAAATATCGCTTTCCCTCACTTCATGTTTTCAATGTCTAGGTAATGCCGAGATTGGATCAGGTATAATACTTAGAATACAAGCAATAATTACTGTTGGTTGGCTACTTTCTTTATTAACTCAGTGTGAAGCAATGACATGAAGCAGACAGGTATAGTCGGTGAATAGGTTCGATGAGGTTAGGGGGATGGGAACTAATAGCTTTCTTACCCACATACTCGCAGACAATAACTGTTGTCTATTGTCATTCCCTCATGGTGCAACCTTACCTTGACCAAAATGCATTTACTAGCACCTTCAATTTCATTAGAATTTAAGGTATATTACAGCTGCAGGCCATTAGTAGAGGGCTAAAGGTGTGCTGTGAGTAGCTGACAGTGGTACTGACCAAGTAGGACACAGAGGTGCCACGTAGACAAGCAAGGTTAGGGCTGCAATATGGAATGGCTTATACTGGCAAGTGATGCCTGTTGAAAAGACAACTTTGGACTCTCTTTGACAAGATGAAACCATCTACATGCCACAATTAGCTAACAGCGACCAAAGGACATCTTGCAGGGCCTCTTTCTGGTGAAGTGGGCAAGTACGTGAGAATGGAGAGAATGGGCCACGTACAAGATTGTTCGAAGGTGACAGCAATGACTGCATGGGACAGCCAGGGACAAACTGTAGGTCTAGAAAGATGGCTGTGAGATGGTTGCAGTCCTACTGTGATTGGTGGTGCTCTTATGGGCATGAGTGTGCCGGTGAGCATACCTATCACATGAAATAACCTGATAAAGGGAGGGAGAGGGAACAACCAAGCAGATTCACTGGGCTGTGATTGAGCAACACAATCACAACAGTGGAATAAGACAGATAAGATAGATTATTATGCTTTTTTTGCGAGGTGGTAGACCGAAACAACAGCCAAAAGATCCTAAACAGGATTAATCCATGATGGAGGGAGCTGAGGAACTCGTGCTAGAGATGTTACACACAATAAGAGATTTGCCTGATTCTCTACAACATAGGATCAATACAGTGGCTACGGAACTGAATTTTTTTAGCTTACTTTATTAAAATGTAAGCGATTTTAGGCGGCATAGAAAAATCAGAGATAGCAACAATGGAGGTGAAGATCTTAAATGATACATTGTCAAAACTGCAGGAGATCTTCATTCAATTGGCCGCAAAGGTCAAGGATGCTGTTGGGCGATTGCAAAGGAAAAACATTTGCATAATTGGGGATCCTGAAAGAGCAGAGGGTTCAAATATTAAACTCCACGTGACAGACCTGATCACAAAGGCACTCATCCTTCTTTTCCACAGAGAGGACAAACTGGGCTCCTGTTCCACTGCCAAATCGCATGGCTCTTCGGAGAGCTATTATTACCTGTTTGTTAAATTACAAATATATAGAGGCTATTCTGCTACCAAACTGGATCCATGGACCAATGCTTCTGTGCAATGCAAAGATCATGCTCTATCCAGACTTTATGAAAGCAGTCCAAAAGCAGCGTGGCCCTTACAATGCAGTCACGCTAAACTCAGGAAAGAAGAACTTAAATACATGAGGCTCTTTCCAACAGAGACTTTGTGTCATTGCTGAGGGGAAATCATAGCATTTTCACAACCAGGAAGATGTGTGGGATTGACTTGGGGGTTGGAGGACTACAAGGGGTAATGGACAATCTGTGAAACACCAGCTCCAAGAATGCACGAAGATGGCAGCAATAGATAGACTAGAGATCACTGCCCAAATGATACCATCCAAATGGGACCAGGGACTAGCCTGCAGGAGCAGATGGTCCTCAATCATGGGAGAGAGATGAGGTGACATCTCTACTATGGAGAAAATATAAATTTAAACATATCAGCAAGCAGAAATATCTGAAAATAAATATTGTGGTACTCAAATATCGTTGACCAGAATATCGTTTTTTGAAGGAAATAATATCGTTTTAAATAATCTTGATGTTTGAGTATCATTTTCAATAATATAGTGGTTAAAAATTTATTTTTTAAATTATTTGAATATGTTTTAGTTGATATATTAATTTTGTGTTACTATTGTTTATATAAAGGTTATTTTTTATAAATATAGGTTGTAATTTTAAGTGATTTTTATATTTTTATATAATTGTTTATAGAAATTTATAGTGTTGCAATGGTTTGTTGGCTCTATATGGGAATAGGGTCTGAAGTTAATTAGTTAATAATAATTATGAATTATTCAATACTTTTTAAAAACATTATATGATTGATATTTATTATGTAAATTATGTAATATTGATTTATTTTCAATATAAGTTATTTGCGGGCTGTTAAGTATGTGTGCCTACAACCAACCCACTGGAGGGTAATAATTGACAATAATGACTACATGTCCCAGCGTGCATTGTTCAATCAATTCCTATTATGGAGGCGCACCGGAGGCCAATAGATTTGAAAAAAGCGCGCAGGGGAAGATGTGGTAGCAATAATGGATGTCGGCACGGGCCTCTGAAGAGAAGCAAAAGAGCTTCGAAACGCGTCAGGCCAAGGGGCCTAACAACGGGATGGGAAGCCGAATGCCTTTCAAATAAAAGGTTGTACCTACCTGAAGTGGAGTGCGGTCTCGTATCTGGGCGAATCTGTTGTAAGACATAAAATCACGGTGGTTCCAGGCCGTGGAGACGACGCACCGCCCAAAATCAAACCAGGGTCCGTAAGAGTGAAAGTTTTCATCTCTGTGGCACAACAGGCGAATTATTCAGGCATGCGGAATCCCGTCCTGGAGCCCACTGGAGGGCTGTGAAAAGATGTCCCAAAATGCATGCCTACAACCAACCCACTGGAGGGTAATAATTGACAATAATGACTACATGTCCCAGCGTGCATTGTTCAATCAATTCCTACTATGGTGGCGCACCGGAGGCCAATAAATTTGAAAAAAGCGCGTAGGGGAAGATGTGGTAGCAATAATGGATGTCGGCACAGGCCTCTGAAGAGAAGCAAAAGAGCTTCGAAACGCGTCAGGCCAAGGGACCTAACAACGGGATGGGAAGCCGAATGCCTTTCAAATAAAAGGTTGTACCTACCTGAAGTGGAGTGCGGTCTCGTATCTGGGCAAATCTGTTGTAAGACATAAAATCACGGCGGTTCCAAGCCGTGGAGACGACGCACCGCCCAAAATCAAACCAGGGTCCGTAAGAGTGAAAGTTTTCATCTCTGTGGCACAATATGCGAATTATTCAGGCATGCGGAATCCCGTCCTGGAGCCCACTGGAGGGCTGTGAAAAGATGTCCCAAAATGCATGCCTACAACCAACCCACTGGAGGGTAATAATTAACAATAATGACTACATGTCCCAGCATGCATTGTTCAATCAATTCCTACTATGGATGCGCACCGGAGGCCAATAAATTTGAAAAAAGCGCGCAGGGGAAGATGTGGTAGCAATAATGGCTGTCGACACGGGCCTCTGAAGAGAAGCAAAAGAGCTTCAAAACGCGTCAGGCCAAGGGACCCAACAAAAGGATGGGAAGCCGAATGCCTTTCAAATAAAAGGTTGTACCTACCTGAAGTGGAGTGCGGTCTCGTATGTGGGCAAATCTGTTGTAAGACATAAAATCACAGCGGTTCCAGGCCGTGGAGACGACGCACCGCCCAAAATCAAACCAGGGTCCGTAAGAGTGAAAGTTTTCATCTCTGTGGCACAACAGGCAAATTATTCAGGCATGCGGAATCCCGTCCTGGAGCCCACTGGAGGGCTGTGAAAAGATGTCCCAAAATGCGTGCCTACAACCAACCCACTGGAGGGTAATAATTGACAATAATGACTACATGTCCCAGCATGCATTGTTCAATCAATTCCTACTATGGAGGCGCACCGGAGGCCAATAAATTTGAAAAAAGCGCGCAGGGGAAGATGTGGTAGCAATAATGGCTGTCGACACGGGCCTCTGAAGAGAAGCAAAAGAGCTTCGAAACGCGTCAGGCCAAGGGACCTAACAAGGGGATGGGAAGCCGAATGCCTTTCAAATAAAAGGTTGTACCTACCTGATGTGGAGTGCGGTCTCGTATCTGGGCGAATCTGTTGTAAGACATATATATATATATATATATATATATATATATATATATATCACACAACGAAAACACTCCTTCTGGCCTCGCAGCTCCCGTCCTGTGATTGCAAACTTGCTTTGCTTCATTGAAGCGAGAGCAGGGAAAACCTGCTCTCGCTTCAATGAAGCAAAGCAGATTGCTTTTCCATAAGGGGAGCTGCATGTCAGCAGCTCCCCTTATGGAAAAGCAATGCCGGCTCCCGCAGGACGCGGGGAGCCGGCGGGACCGTGCGGGGATTGGGGACCCCCTCACGGTCCCCAACGAGTGGCCAGGCCCCAGGGGATGGGGTCCCCGGGGCTATTAGTGGCCTGGGAGGGGGGCCACGCATCCCCCCTCCCCCCCCCCAAAAAAAGAAAAGAAAACGGGAAGGCTGGCCCCGGGGGTTGGGGTCCCCGGGGCCTTAAATGGCCTGAGGAGGGGGGCCACGCAGCCCCTCTCAAATATTTAAAATTTAAAAAAAAGAGGGCATGCCCCGGGGGATGGGGTCCCCGGGGCCAATATAAACCCAGGGAAGGGGGCCACGCGGCCCCTTCCCCGTTTTATTTTAATAAAAAAAAAAAATGAAAATCCTCATGCCCCGGGGATGGGGTCCCCGGGGCCAAAAGAGGCCAAGGGAAGCGGGGGCCACGCAGCCCCCTCCCATACAAAAAAATAAAGAAAAAATAAAAAAGACCGGCATCGTGCCGGAGGCCCCGCCCCACCCTGCAGCAGTCTGCAAACGCGCCCTGGCGCGTTTGCAGATGGGGAACGAATTCCCCTTGAATACTGGGGGTCCCTGGGGGCCAACTAGCCCACCAGGAACCTCCAGAATGCGCCAGGGCTGCGTTGCAGAGAGGTGTACAGAGGCCACGCCCTTTTACACCTCTCTGCAACGCAGCTCTGTGGCGCTTTGTGAGGTACATGGTGGGCTAGTTGGACTCCAGGGACCCTCAGGATTCAAGGGGACTTAATCCCCCAACTTAAAATGCACCACGGGCGCGTTTGCACAGTGGTGAAGGGAGGGGGCGGGGCTTCAGGTGTCATGTGTGCAAACAGGCCCCGTGGCGCATTTTAAGATGGGGAATTAAATCCTCTTCAATCCTGAGGGTCTCTGGGGCCAACTAGCCCACCAGGTACCTCCAGTAAGCGCCACGGAGCTGCGTTGCAGAGTGTTGTAAAAAGGGGCGTGGCCTCCGTACACCTCTCTGCAACGCAGCCCCCTTGCGCATACTGGAGGTTCCTGGTGGGCTAGTTGGCCCCTAGGGACCCTCAGGATTGAGGAGGAATTAATTCTCCAACTTAAAACGTGCCACAGGGCATGTTTGCAGACATGTCACCTCAGGCCCCACCCCTTCCTTCACCATTGTGCAAATATTCCTCTAAAATCAGCTGAACTACGAATTCCGATTTACTCACCTGTTATCAGGAGAGACCTCAGTGCTGCATCTTTGAGCCCAGTACTGATCCTGAAAAGTAATTTTAACCGTACTTACCAGTAACTTGAATTTCCTTCCATAGGATATCATTGCCTGCTTTTTGCTGAAAAAGTTTCTAAGTGTCGATTTTTGAAACATACAAATATTCCTCTAAAATCAGCAGAACTACGAATTCCGATTTACTCACCTGTTATCAGGAGAGACCTCAGTGCTGCATCTTTGAGCCCAGTACTGATCCTGAAAAGTAATTATAACCGTACTTAACAGTAACTTGAATTTCCTTCCATAGGCTAACATTGACTGGTTTCACTTGGAAATTCTTCTAAGTGTGGAGTTTTGGAACTTTATAATATTCCTCTAAAATCAGCTGAACTACGAATTCCAATTTACTCACCTGTTATCAGGAGAGACCTCAGTGCTGCATCTTTCAACCCAGTACAGATACTGAAAAGTAATTCTAACCGTACTTACCAGTAACTTGAATTTCCTTCCATAGGCTAACATTGACTGGTTTCACTTGGAAATTCTTCTAAGTGTGGAGTTTTGGAACTTTATAATATTCCTCTAAAATCAGCTGAACTACGAACTCCAATTTACTCACCTGTTATCAGGAGAGACCTCAGTGCTGCATCTTTGAGCCCAGTACAGATCCTGAAAAGTAATTCTAACCGTACTTACCAGTAACTTGAATTTCCTTCCATAGGCTAACATTGACTGGTTTCACTTGGAAATTCTTGTGTGTGGAGTTTTGGAACTTTATAATATTCCTCTAAAATCAGCCGAACTACTGAATTCCGATTTACTCACCTGTTATCAGGAGAGAACCCAGTGCTGCATCTTTTAGCCCAGCACTGACCCTGAAAAGTAATTCTAACTGTACTTACCAGTAACTTGTATTTCCTTCCATAGGAATCCATTGTCTGGTTTTCAGCAGAAAAGTTTCAAAGTGTCGATTTTCACAAACTACAAATATTCCTTAAAAATCGCCTGTATGACTTAAATGCATTCTTTCAACTGTTTACAGGAGATGCACCAGTGCTGGATCCAGGATCCACCACTGAGTAAGAAAAGTAACGATAACACTACTTACCTGCTAAGTGAATTTCCTCCCATAGGATAACATTGGTGATTCTATGTGAAAAAGTTTCTAAGTGTCAACTTTTAAAATACAATAATATTCCTTAAAAATCACTACTGTAACCAAAACGCTTTTACTCAACTGTTTACAGGGAGATGTCCCAGGACTGAATCTAGGATCCAGTCCTGTGGTTAGAAAAGTAATCCATAAAGTAACTAATTGCATTTAACTAGAAATTCACATTGAGCTCAATGTTGCATTGTGTTTGAAATTGTGTTGCCCATTGCAACAACTGTAACTACTGTACTTAAAAGTCTATTGCCTATTTGCAAAGTATTTAAACTAAAGTAATTCATTCTGAGAAAGTATATTTTGTAATGTAATGTATAATGTAATTACAATGTAATTTAAAAAATAAAATATCTAAAAATAAATAGTTTAAAAAATGTAGTAAATCAGTATCAAAAAATAAATATAATAATTAATACATTTAAAAATTGTCATTTACAAAACCTTTGAAATTCACTGAAAAAACCATAGGTTTCAGATATGTTATAGTTAGGAATTAGCATTTAAAAAACCTTTGAAATTCACTGAAAAAACCATAGGTTTTAGGGACAGTTATAGTTAGAAATTAGCATTTAAAAACCTTTGAAATTCACTGAAAAAACCATAGGTTTCAGACACGTTATAGTTAGAAATTAGCATTTAAAAAACCTTTGAAATTCACTGAAAAAACCCGTGAAATTCCCCCGTTATAGTTAGTTCAGCTAACTATAACTCGCGCCCCCGCAATGCACTGCTGATGACGTCACATATTACATCACTCATGACATGGTCAGTGACATCACTCATGACATCACTGATGACATCATGCAGTGACTGTGTGTTTCTGTAAAGTTTAAATATGTTTAATATATATAGGCAAAGGTGTATTGAAGAATGAGCGGGTGTATAAGTGTCTCAATGGATGATTGAGTAGGTGCGTGACTGACTCTACCAGTGAGTGATTAAACAAATCTTACTGAATGCATGGGTTACTGACTAAACTGTGTGAATGTCTGTATCCGTCTGTCTGTTGGTGTGTAAGTGGATGCATGGATTTGGGAATAGCTACATGAGTGTTTATATGGGTTATTGATTGGTTCTCTGAGTATCTGTATGGGTGGCTGAGTGTTTGTGTGGGTGGGATGTGTGTGACTCTGTACATAGATGTGTGAGTGGGTGATTCACTGGGTGCATGATTTGAAGAGTGCATCTGTGATGGACTGTATGGGTGGGTGAGTGTTTGTATTGGTGTGTTAGTGATTGAATGTATATCTCAGTGGTACATGTGTGAGTAACTACATATGTGAATGCAGTATGTATGTGTGTTGGAGTATATAAATGGCTATAAGTGAGAGTGTGTGATTGTGAGAGTGGCTATATGGATGAGTGTGTGCTTGCATCAGTGATTGCATAGCAGCGTAAGAATGTGCTAGTATTTGTATGAGTAAGTGAGCTGGTGTGTATAACTGTATAGGTGAGTAAATGGGAGTGTGATTAATTATTTGCATGACTGACTAGGTGTATGAGTACCTCTTTGGATGAGTGGCGGTGTGTGAGTGTTTATATAGGTGTATGAGTGCATATGATAGTCCTGTACTGAGTGACTGTAATTATGAGTGACTGTACGGGTGAGTGAGTATATGTGTGTGTGTAGACCTAAGAATCAGTGAGTGGGTATGTAGTTATTGGTATTGGAGTGTGTATGGTTTTGAGAATGGCAGTCTGTAATTTAGAGTGGGCGTATCAAAAGTTATATTAGGGTGTGAGAAGATGCATTAAATTCTCACATGGATGATGTCATCAGTGATGTCATTTGAGATGTCATCAGTGATGTCATCAGTGATGTCACTGACCATGTCATGAGTGATGTAATATGTGACGTCATCAGCAGTGCATTGTGGGGGCGCGAGTTATAGTTAGCTGAACTAACTATAACAGGGAATTTCATGGGTTTTGTACGAGTGCAATGTCCAACTAACTATAACTTTCCCTAAAACCTTTGGTTTTTCCAGTGAATATATATATATATATATATATTTATACTTGTAGTCGGATAGTAGATTTTTTCCCTCCAAAGTCCAACGCATTCCCTACTGTTGCACAGTTTGGAGTGGGAACAGTAAGTGTTACCCCTCCGAAGTCCAACGCATTCCCTACTGTTGCAGAGACTGGAGTGGGAAAGAAAATGTTACCCCTCCAAAGTCAAATGCTTTTCCTACTGTTGTGCTGTTTGGAGTTGGATTAGTAATTGTTACTCCTCTGAAATCCAATGCTTTCCCTACTGTTGCACAGACTGGAGTAGGAATAGTAAATTTCACCAATCCAAAGTTCAACCCTTTCCCTATTGTTGCGCTTATTAGAGTGGGAATAATACATTTCACCCTTTCAAAATCCAACGCTTTCTCGTTTGTTTCACAGACTGGATTGGGAATAGTACATTTTACCCCTCTGAAATCCAATGATTTCCCTACTGTTGCCCTTGTTTGGAGTGAGAATAGCGAATTTAATCCCTCTGAAGATCAATACTTTCCCTACCGTTGTGTTGTTTGGGATTGTAATAGTACATTTCATCCCGCCTAAGTACAACACTTCTCCTAAAGTTGTGCTCTTTGGAGTGGAAATAGTAAATTTTATCTGACATTTCATTTGCCTTACTTGTTGGGCCTTTGAAACTGGATATATTGCCATGGAAATCTGGGAAGAAGTTGCTGTGAAGCAGTTTTGATGGACCTGGCATAGGTAAAGAATACCTCTGAGAGGAGAAAAAGTTGTGACATTGTTGTGGCTCGGGATATGGACTGGTTCATAAATGAACAGCCATCAAGTTGTAGGGTTAGGGCCTCTGTTTCAAACCTAAATGGGTAACAATGTATTCTCAAATAAGGTATGAAAAGCTTTCTTTATTATTAACATGAATTAAGATGATAGAGGTCAGGGGTGAAAAAGGTTGCTCCTTGTGTAACCGGACTATAAAGTTGACCACAGGTGATCTAATCCCAGTAGGATGCAGTGTGACTGTGATCAGAGATTTCAGAAGCTGCAAGGTTCTGAGCATTCTGACTCTAATGAACAAATTAAACTGAAAAACTGTAGAGGATGAGTGCTCTGGAGGATACAATAGTCTACCTCCTCAAAGATTAAAGATTGAAGAAATGAATGAAAAGGCGTGTTTTCCAACTATAGTGAGCCACAGTAAACCACAGTTGGCTAGAGCTCATAGCTGACTAGATCAGTTATCTTCAATGCTAAATTGACTAATGGACAGCTGAAGAAACTAAATGAACATCACTGAATCTGATATTTGATCCTACCCTGACCTCAATTTGTCTATTCCTTGTGTATTGACTATCGCTTTGTGTGTCACTTGTGGTAAATGGGCCCAGCAGAAGGGGTTTTAGATCGTTTTACAACATCATAATCATTGTGTGCTCTATAAGTTTTATGGCAATAGAGCTGCATAGGGCGCAATGAAGAGAAACGTAATATGAAGGTTCTAACAAGGGCAGTATCAGCACAATGTTAGGGAAATGTATGTACTCCTGGCCTGTTTATGAGTGGGTTGGTGTATTCAGACTCATGTGTAAACCCCTGTTTGCGCATAGTTCTGAATTAGGAATTGGGAGTTATTTATTGCATCTCATAATTATTGTCTGTGTGAAATACCTCAAACTTCAATAATTTTGGCAACAGGGAAAATGTGTATGGCTGTATCATGCAGATTTTGGTGTGTTAAACACCAAAATCCACATGTTATTTGCTGAAAGCTTGTAATTAGCACTATTTATCAAACCTGATAAATAGCGTTCCCTGGGATATCTTTACTTATGAAGTGCAATAAATAGCACATTCACTTGGAATCAAATCCTCTTTGCAATATACAAGATCCTTCCTCTTGCATAACAAGGAGTCTCCTGGGGTAGGATTGAAAAAAGAATAAAAAAGACAAGCCACCTGCAAGCCTCGTAGAGTTAGCATATGAAGGGATTACCAAAACATCAAGAAAACAAGGCTATGTTTGGCACAGAAACTAGGAGTGAAGGAAGAGAAGGGCTCATCAGTTGCCTCTCCTGATGAGTCACTCATATTGTCGCAGTCTCTCCGAATCTCATCCATGGGCACATTTCCCCCCTGCTGCACTGCCCAAATGTCCCATTGTCTCCTTTCTGGCTGTTGAAATTTCTCCCTCTTGTTCATACCCCTATGACCGAAAGCTCTCCCACTCTGAGCTGCTGCAGTCCACCTCCTTCTCCTCTGAGGACTGTTGATTAGGAGAAGCAGCTCCACCATGTGAAGGAGCGGCAGCGATACCCTAGAACGTTGGATGGTAGCACCAAGCATAACATACAGTGGAAAAAATATTGCTACTGTTATGTGTGTTTGATTTTGCAAGTGTGTCTGTGATTGTGGGTGTATATATGTGTTTTTGTGTGAGTTTTGACATTCTTGAAGATTTTATGGATACTGGCACAGTGGTGATAATCATTGACAACTTGTGGACATCCTTGAGAAGATGTCCTTTGCCCATCCCGTCAAAATGTTGGTCATGCACATCGGTTGCTCTTAGCAATTTGTGGGCATCAATCGGATGATACCTATTGCCCACCCCTTCCAAAATGTTGACCTTAGCACAAGGGTGCTAATTCTTAGGAATTTGTGGCCATTTTTGGTATGCCGTCCATCCTGGTAATGTGCCAACCCTGGCCAAATGGTGGCAATTCTTGACCACTTGTTAGTCTACATGGAATAAGGAGCTGTGCACTGAGGAGTACATTTTAAATCTTTTAACTGTTTCTCTCTGCTTCGGGTCTATAAAGTTTACACTCAAGCTCTCGAAGCTCAAGCAAACACTCTAGTATTGTTTAAAAAGCAATGTACATCGTGGTGTACATCGTTTTTTTTTAGCAAAGCTATGTAGTCATGCTACTCCTCATGTCCCCAGACATATAAAAATTCTTTCATGAAATATGTCTTGTTCATTGGTTAAATATTAAAGGTCCCTGAGGACTTAAGGTTTAGCATGTGTCACTGCTGCACGTCTCAGAAGCCCATTGTTGGTTATTCTCACATGATTACCATCCAACTCCTGATGATTTGTAAGGGGCTACTTCTACCGCAAAGTTTAGGAAAGGGGCAAGAAATTTGTGATATAGTTACTACCCAGTTCTCTGACCTCACTGAAGGAAGGCTTTGAATGATCATATCCATCTAACCCCATTTCATAATTATCAAGCAGTTTTTAGAACAATGCCCTGGAACCTCTGCCTGTCAGTTGTCATTTGGTTAAACGCTGCATTTTATGACTGATCTTAGAGTTTGATTTGTAGCTGGTTTACAGTTTTTTGGGCTGGGCAAGGACAGAATAGGATGCACATGTTACGCCGTGGGCCGGCTCGCAACCCGCGGCGCTACCCGTTTCCTCTTCGCCGGCCGTGGTGCCGCCCGCGGCGCCCCTCCCTCCTCTTCGGGGGTGCCGCGGTACAGCATCGCGGCCCGCTGTGGCCATTTCAACGGCGTTGCGGAAAGCACCAGCATTGCCTGTTGGTTTTCGGGCACGCCGCATACTTGCACGGTGGCCCATCTGCTTCCCGAGGCACCTTGGGGCAGTACACTCACCTGGTGTGGGCGCCTGGTGATCCCACTTCCTTGGGGGCCATATTTTTGCACTTCACTCTTTCCCTATCCAAGATGGCGACACCTCTCCTTCCTGTTTTGTCACTTCCTGTTCCTGTATGTCACTTCCTGTTCCTGTATGTCACTTCCTGTTTTTTCTGTATATAAGGGATTAGAACCTTTTCCTTCCTTGCATTGCAACATTCCTTGTTCCTGCTGGTGTGTCCTCGCTCCTGTTGGTTCCTGCTGGTGTGTCCTCGCTCCTGTTGGTTCCGTGGCTCCTCTTTTGGTTATTCCTTTCTTCCATTGGCGCTTATTTTTCCCCTTGCGCCTTCTGTTCCAGCTTGTCTTCCAATCTTCTCCTGGTTCATTTTTTGGGCTCCTGGTTTTCTAGTGTTTTCTAGCTCCTTGTCTTCTCCTTCATTCCTGGAGTCTCATCATCAACATCAGAGGTTTTTTCCCTCCGGGGTTTTTCCTCTCTGGACTCCTTCTGGAGGGCACTGGCTGCTTAGGCTTTCATTGTCAGCAGCACCGTGGCTACCGGAAGGGGTCGCCCCTATCTCGGCCAAACCAGGACTTACAAGAACCGATGCCGGGAACCATCCCAACGCCTCGAGACTGGTAAGAAAGACCCTAAACCTGACAGCACATTTGATCTGGCTCTTCATTCAATAGATTCATTACTCCTCTCTAGTGTCCTTAATATCCAGCAGCAGTGTGGCTATTATGTTGAATTTATGCAAACATCGAAGAAGCAAAGCTAGCAGATGCAAGACCAAAACCCAGCTTGTATATGTGCTCTTGTGGATGAGAGGATCCAACTAGATGCTATATACTAAAAGATGATGAATGAGGAAGCGCAAACACAGAATCTTGCAATGAAATTAGTATTGGTTGGTCCCAAAAAGATTGAGGTGAGAGATCTGCAGTGGGTTTCTACCATACAGAAAAAAAACATATTTAATCATTTATTACAGAAAGAAGATTGTGGATTTATATGTCTGATTGGTGAAACGAGTACATTAACTAAATTTCAATTAAAACCATAAAGGCTCAGGGCGGGGGCTGTTGTAATGTCAGGGACGATAGTCCATCAAAGCAGGTAGCCCCGTTCCCTGTTATAGAATGACTGTTCGGTTAGAGGAACGTAAAGTGTTTGTGCTTATCTGTGCAAACAGATACCATAAAGTGACAGTGCAAAACTAGAAGTTGCTAAAAGAGATCAGAGTTCCATGCTTTGCCAGGGAATATTTACAGCTGCCGAACTTCTGAATTTCTGCTCGTCCGTTGCCAGTTATTTCTCTAATCTTCAATGTAGCTGTGTATCAGAATGACCAAAACAAGCTATGTTCAACTGCCTAAAATGGAGTAGCCCCCCTGATGTTAAACTCTGGTTTTAATATGGTTTTTCAGTCCTCCAATGTTCATGTACATATGCAGATTTGGTATACTATGGTTTCGGGGTTTGGCCACATAATCGGCACACCTCCGTGCTATCAGTATGTTGCCACGGCAGCAGATGTAGAAGCGAAGGCAGACAGCTCAGGTGATAATTCAAAAAGGATGTTTTAGTGTGAGCATTAATGCCTGCACCCAGATATGTTTGAGGTACTAGGGTTTTGTAAGTTACTATTGTAAGTCAGGTGTGCAGTAGTTTGGTAAAGCCCTCTTTGTCGGCCAATATAGAGGAGCACTGATTGATTTATTTATGATGCTCTTAACTTGGGAGTAACTGCCAGTTGAATCCCATAATTGACTCAGGCCAAGGGATGTTAAGGCTGAGAGGAGGTAACTCCTAGCAGGGGAGTAGTCTCTATTAGCAATTACTTCCCAGAGGTGATAGTTGAGTGTTTAGAGGGCAGTATTTTTTAGTTTATAGTAGAACTGAATGAGTTCCCCTTGCCTTGCCAGGGTTTGTTTGGTAAGGCCAA
Organism: Calotriton arnoldi; assembly: GCA_963921515.1. Taxonomy (NCBI): domain Eukaryota; kingdom Metazoa; phylum Chordata; class Amphibia; order Caudata; family Salamandridae; genus Calotriton; species Calotriton arnoldi. Next base: position 1,939,324 of record CAWUFW010000934.1, read on the forward strand.
ACTCCAATCTCAGCTGAGCCAGTGGCATGTATTGCGGAAGATGAAAAACTGACTTAAAAAGCCTGATTATGAGCTTATCTAGGTGAGAAGCATCTCTGCCTCTTAGCGCCTTGCTCCCATAGGCTACGGTTGATACTAATTTGGCCTGTATGATCTTCAGTAAAGGTGTGTATGTTGATGCAACAATTGCTGTCTTTAGGCATTGAAAGGCCACTGAGAGGGACTTAGCGTCTAGCCGCTTATGCTCCGTGTGCTGCTTAAAGGAGCTCATTCTGTCAAAAAGCAGGCCCAGATATTTATATTCAGTTATGACCTCAATTTTTGTATTTGCCAGATTCCAGGATGAGGAGCCGGTGACAGGCTTACCTATAATCATAATTTTTGTTTTCTTCAAGTTGATTTCCATTGAGTTCATTCTGGAATAGCCGGCGGTGGCATTCAAAAGTCTCTGAAGACTGAACTTTGTGCGGCTAAGCAAGCCTAAGTCGGCGTAAATTAGATTTGGTAAAATGGTGATCCCAACTTTCGGAGCGTGAGAGTTAACTTGATATATGGTGGATAGAAGGGCAGCCAGAAAGAGGTTGAAAAGCATGGGGCTAGTATGCACCCTTGCCTTAAGCCGTGGTAGGTTTAAATCTTTCTGAGAAGGTGGGCGCCATCCCCCAACTTTATTCTGACCCAGGTGTCAGTATGGGGAAGGATCAGGACTTGCAGCGAGGGGTGACAGATGTTCCAGCAAGCAAGTTTTTTCCAGAGCTTATTCCGATCGACTCGGTCAAATGCTGTTTTATAATCTATTAAACAGAGATAAAGAGTCTGGTGATTTTTCTTATGCTGGTCAAGCAGTGATGACAGGGCTAGTATATCTGATGTTGTTCCTGTGCTCATTGAAAATTCCATTTGATTGAAAGGGATTATGCACCTTCCGACTGCCCAGGATGTTAGTTCTTCGAAGGAGACAACGAGCAAGTGTTTTGACTCAATGTCAAGAAGCACTATGAATAATTGACAGGATCATAATTATTTCCTTCCTTATAGATTGGGGAAATGATGGAGCCCTACCACGAGGCAGGGATGACATTGAGAGTTATATTGCTGTGAAAGACTGACTCCAGGATCTTTGCCTAAAATTATTTGTCCTCTTTGAAGATGGCCAATGGAAAGCTGTTTGAGCCAGGTGCTCTGGCGCGGGGACTTTTCGGGATTTGATTTTTGACAGCTACTGCCCACAGCTTCAGAGGGGTAAAAGCACATTGATTAACTTTGACTTCGCTGAGGGTCCTTTGAGTCTCTTGTATCACCATGGGTATATAAACTGGTGAGACTCTGGTGTTACTGGAGCATGTTGTGCTTTGTAATTGTTCGCATTTAAGGTTGTCCTGAGCGAAATGAGTTGAGAGGTACTCATACCAGCATTCTTCCTGAATGTTTGCTGTTATATTTTTGGAGAGGTCATTTAGGTTATTCATGTTTTCCAGAATCTCTTGTGTTTGTTAGTCTATAAATCATGCAGAAGTTTGGCGCTGGGAGTATTGTTAGGCTCTCTTTTTAAATCCCATCTCTATTTTCTATAGGCAGTATTGGCTTTTATCACAGTGGATTTCAGGAAATGGTTATTTGGGGCCTTTTGAAGTTCCGTAAGGGGCCTGATTTACAGAGCGCTTTAAGTCCTTTAATTATTTCTGAGCGGTCATCCTTATACCTCCGCTTTGCTTCTTGGAGTCTCGTTCAGAGGTGGCATGTTGGGCGGTAAATGGACTAGTGAATTGGTCCCAGGTGCTCAGGAGGCCTCAGCCTCTTTTTTGTGCTTCAAAAATAACTTTTTCCTTGTTCAGAAAGGTTGTAAATTGAAGTAGTTGACCATTTTAGTTTTTTGTTACTTTTTGTGTAGACGGAACTGTGTGGTACTATGTCTGTCGGGTGGTTATCAGGGAGGATGGCCAGACACAGTTCAATCGGAAGATGGTCGTTTCCCCCGGATTTCATACAAAAGCTGATAATGGGTGTACCAGGGGGACTTAAAGCATAGTAAAATCTATTAAAGAACTACTTTTGTGTTTGTGAAAAGTTGCGGCAGGTGAATTATCTGTTAAAAACGGCCCTTGACAGCCCTTAGATTGAGATACTCCAGCTCTTTAATGAGCTCTCTTCCCTTTTTATCATGCTGAAAGGAGTGGCTTTGAGATTGGACTCAGATTGTCCAGTGAGCCTTATGGGCAGTTACAAACTCGTTGTTTTGCATTGATCCAAGCAGATTCATATTGAAGTCCTCTGAAAGGATTATTTCCGTTGGCAAAGGCCTGTCCTGAAGGTCGCCGATCTCATTTTTTAAATGGGCAATAGCTTTTAGTTTGGCCTTTGCTTTTGGAGGATTATAAATGTTTAAAAAGGCCAGAGCAAATGTTCTTGATCCCCGGCTAAAGATGGTTTAGACAATATGCAGGCCATTCCATGCTGTTGGTTTCATTTGGTGACACCGTTTAGGATGGCCAAGATATATTCTGCCAGTCCCCATCTGTGGCGACCATAAGATGATTGTTTTGTTACTGACATAGAGAAATTGATGTAACCTGGTATTGTTGCCACTGTCTCTGCCCAGGTTACTTGCAGCAAGATGACCTGAAACGATGTAAGATACTCTATCGTCTCAAGGTCATCAAGTTTGTTTAGCAAACCGTTGATGTTCCATGCGCACATCCTAGGATATCCTGTTTGGTCAAAAGCGGTTTCGGATGCAGGTACAGTTCATGTTTGTGATCTGGGTTTATTCAAGACTCCAGAGAAGCAGCTCCAGTCATAGTCCTTTACTAGTGACCTTTTGTCTTCCTGGTCGGATGGTGGATCTTGCACGAAGGTGTTCCTGGGAGACTTGCTAAGGGCACAGCTTAGAACTGAGCATGTATTTTTTTGAGGTTTAACAGTATCCTGACTCTTTGTACCCATTGCCCATTTTTTTTTTTTTTTTAAGGCTCAAACCCAGGAGCGGGGGGGGGGGCGTGCTGTTCAAGGGGACTAGCTGCAGTGGTTGACACCGTTTGGTTATTATTTTCTTTTTGTCCTGAAAAAAGTGGCCAGTTTACTATTATATGATTTTCCATTGTGTCTTGTAGCAGTCCTTTGGTAACATTATGCAGATTGGAAGAGATCTGTTCTTTGGCTTCCTCATTGACTTTTATTGCTTTCAGTTGATGTAAGTTGCAAGTTGAGGTTTTTGATGCTTTGGTCTTAATCTTCTTGATGTCACTGGTTTCCGCTGGATTTCATTTATGAGGGGGAAGAACCCCCTATGTATGTGACTGCATGTATGTCCTGTGTGTTGCTTTTGGAGGAGGAATCTGCTTCAACCCCATCCGTCAGAGTTGGGGACTCTGTTTTGCTAGTATTGCCAGCTGGAGTTGGATTTTCGCAGACTGTACCTTTCTTGGCGTTATTTGAAGATAAGTCCCTGCACTGCTGGTTCTGTGTAGGTTGGGATTTGAGTTTAAAAAAATGAATAAATGCCATTGCTCACTGTTGAATTGCTCTTCTTGTTTTGTGCTTTGTGGCGATTTTCCTTCGTGGTCAGCTGGTTATCTGATCATGTACCTCACGTGTTCCCAACCACGTGCCCGCATGCTCGCTCACTGATTCCGTGCCTGGACCACCTTCAGAGGTGTGGTTTGCTGACATTTCCATATTGCTTGTAACCTGATTGTTGGACTTTAGAGGTATTAACAGTATAGGAGAAAAGTGAATTAAACTGTTGCTGATTACACATGCTGCTTTCATAGGTGCGGAGCCCAGTGCATTTTGTGGGGCCTTCTGTTGGTCATGTGCAACTGGAGTTATGTCCAGTTTGGCTGTTTTGAATAATTTATCAGTTTTTAGTGTGGTCCTAATTTTTCAAGGAGGTCATTGCGGACTGAGAGTAATGAGTCATACTTGTCTAGTATTGGCGAACAGGTACAAGTGGGTCGTATAGTGTCATCTGCTTTTTAGGCCTGTGTCATGAGGCTATGTAAGTCTGTGATTTTTGTATCGATTCCAGAGATAAACACTGCCATGGAGTTTAATAGCATGATCTGGGTGTCCATTTTCATGGACTGACTGATAATTGAAGGCCTCTACTGTCGATTGAAAGGTTCTTAAAAGGGAGGCCCAAATGTCCTCGGTCTTATTGGCATCCGGCAGGTCTCCACCATCTCCACCATATGAGACATTCATTGTTTCCCATTCTCTTGGAGTAAGCGAGGGAATATAATGGGTCTGGGATCCACAAGTGCTTAAAGTGTTGGTTCAGGTCGCTGACTTAATTGCATTAGCTGTGTGGTTGCTGCTTGTATTGTGCCATAATTCTGCCTTAGAAGGATTAATAGGCTTTACTGGAAAGGGAGCTTCTGAACTATATTTTCTCACAATGGGGCTTGCAATGGAGCAACTTCTTGTTGTAGACGAAGATGGTTGTTCCATTTCCCTTTCCAGTGCTTTTGCGATGAGAGATTGGTTGTCACGGTCGGACAACTGGTAAGTAGTGTCCATGTCACCACCATCTCCTGTGCCGTCTCCTGCATGGGCTTGTGAGCCATCAATTAATGTAGCCTGCCTGCCTCAAGGGGCCTTTGGCGCAGAGGGGGCTTTTATCTATACCCCGATGGGCTGTGCTTGGTGTACTTGCATGGACTATTGAAGGAGGCAGATGTATTAAAATGCAGATGCTGATATTTTCCTTTCTGCGAGGATTGGGAGGGACTGATGGTAGACTGCGTAGGTTCAGTCATTTCTTGTGCTAGGCCATGAGAGGCAATTTGTCGAATAATAGTTGGCTCAAGGGGTGAAGGTAGGTCTTGAATATCTGCATTAGATGTGAAGACAGCTGCGGCTGAATCTTTAAGGTAAAGACTTTTTGTGTTTATTTTTTGTTGGTGTTTTGAATGGGTTTTGTGTATTGTAGGGGAAGGGACACCTTCCACGCTTGATGTATTAACAGTGTTTGCGGTGAAGTCACTGTAATGACTGGGTCGGGTGCTAAAGCTGCCAGAGTTGCTGAGGTTGCCACTGTGAATTTTACTGCCCCAGTGTGAGGAATATGTTTTCTTTTTTGTCAGGTCACTGGCTGGCCCTAGAGGACCGGTCAAAGCGTCATGTGTGCATAGGGAGGGAGTGCAAACCACTCCTGTTCCCGCTGCGGTGAGCCAGCCCCTCCCCGCCCGACCTGGCTGAAGTGGCAAAGAAAAATAAAATTATAATAACTTCTTGTTATTATCATTTTCTTTTTCTTTTCCACTGCTCAGCTTAGCAGTGGAGCGACGCTCCTCCGCCTGAGCGGACTAGCCACCACTACCCCCAGGGCAAAGGCCAACTAGTGGGCATGTAGCTGGGGATGAGGTGGAAGGCTGGAGGGCCAAGATGAAAAACCCTGGTTTCCAGAGTCCCTTGCCTCACGTCACCTCAACTGCCACGCCCTCAGCGCACTCTCCAATTGATTAGTGTCATACACTCCAGTTATATATCTAAACTAATTTCTAATTTTTAATGAGCAGCACTTAAGGTCCCTCTCTTTTTGAGCATGAACTGTAGATAGTTTACATGGTGCATGGAGAAATGCTGTAACTAAAATCTCGGGTTCACTTTTCTTTTGGAAGAAAGCATTGAGCATGGTGAGCCACGTATTAGGCACAGAATTTCACTTTTATGGATTGTGAACCATGTTTTCATTTCACGTCTCACTCTTGTCACCAGTGCCACCACAAAAGAGTTTTATATGCATTGCAAGGTTAGAAATGCCAGGTTGAGAACGGTTATGAAGTTCATGAGCATAAGCTTGTTACCGCATGCATGGATGTGGGATCTTAGAAGTCACCTGAAATTTACACCATTTCCAAACACGGAGTCACTTTTTTGAACTTCCACATTTTATTGAATTACGTCATTATACAGAGTTTTCATGGTGCTGAAATTTTCTTACTTTTACATTAATTTTCTAGAGACCCCTGAAGAAGGGTCAACTGACCCGAAATGCATTGGGTACAGGCATATAGTATTAATATTCATATGATATCCTGATGAATTACAGAATAACCACAATGGAATTACCACAGAATTATGTACAGTAATTACAATTTAAAGAATTTGTGTGAATAAAGAACACTAAAAGCTTTATAAAAGAGTACAAAGTGCATTATTTTAAATTGTCAAATTGAAGATTTTGAAGAAGAACCAGCCGGTTCGGATGTTAAGTCCTACCAGGGCAGACAAGTGGGGTTCCACTACCAACACATAGTCTCATTATAAACGAATTTCTTAACATAACAGTGGGCTCCTAATTTTCACTATCCCCAAGCCAAAGTTCCTTCACAAGAGGTTGGGCATTATGCTGCTTAGAGGGGATGGAAGCCAAAGGACTGTTTAAATAGGTGAAGCTTTAGGGATTTTCTCGTTCTCAGTCTTGTACAAGAAGGTGTGGTACAGGAAGGTATGGTACGGGGGGAGCATTGTGAGTAGAGTGTTCAATCCTCAAAATGTATGCATCGCCAAAAGGGCAATATGTCTGTTCTGTATAGCTAAGCTTTGATGTGTAGCTCGACGTTACGGCATCAATAAGCTGGAAGGGTAGGCAGGGGCGTATCTTTGAATAAGTATGCTCACAACACAAAAGCACATACAATTTGAAATATATGCTATTGCTTAAGTAGGGTCCTATGGTGAAAAAGTGTCAAGATTGATATCTATGGAGATTAATCTTCTGGCTGGAGACAGATTCGAAATTTTCTATTGGCGGTTTTGACTCATCTAAAGTAGTGCAGAGGGTTAATATGCCTGCTGTAAAGAACATGTACCAAACAGATCACAGAACTGTTTTTAATGAGTATAACTCCGTGAGTTACTGCTTTTGTCACAAAGATCCTTTTGTTATTTGCACTTCATAACTTACCTTGTATTCCCTTTTGTCTTATGTAGCATCTCTTTATGTGTGTGTGTGCTCTAACACCCTACATTGGTATGAGAGGTGCTATAAATCAAATGAAATACATGTGAGAGAGAGGCTTTGTTAAGATGAGGGGCCCTATTGGAGAGTGATAGTGAGAGAATCATTGAAGGGCCCCAACAAAGGGCCTGATTCATCAAGGTAAAGTTAAGCCAAAAGTCTAGCTTTACCACTTTTTGGTATTCACAAAGGTAAGTTACTACTAGTGAAATTAGACTTTTGGTCTAAGTTTACCTTTGTGAATACCAAAAAGTAGCAAAGTTAGACTTTTGGTCTAAGTTTACCTTTGTGAACACCGAAAAGTAGTAAACTTACACACAAGTGTAAGTTTACCTTTGTGAATAGGCCCAAAGATGGTCATATCGTGGTGCACTGTAAGGTCACCATTTAATATGCTTTACAAGTGAATATATAATGAAACATATGCTGTAGAATGCACCAGTTTTTGCTATTTTATACCAAATTTTCATGGGGGAGGACGCCCCCCCACCCCCAACCCCCTTTGTAGTGGTCAGGTCACTCGCTGGGCTCACTTGCTATGCAACGTGCGAGGTCTGGTCTGACAGAATTTGCCAGGGCCGCTTTGGGTCCCCAGTCAGGCCCTGCCCCAGATGACTATTTGGCAGTAGAACGCAGTCTATTGATGTTAACCTGATTAGTCGCAAAGTAGTCATTGGGTCTGCAGAAAGGAAGTAAAATCAATACGAGAGGCATTGTTTAAATGTCAGAAACATATATCTTTAATATAATTTGGAATTAAATGTATCTTTCTTTTAGTAAACGTGCATTGTTAAGGAATCTGTGTTGGAATTCATATACAGTAAAAATTGCAAAAGTTATCACTCAGTTAGAAAGCTTATTAAGGAAAAAATTGTTCTGCTCTTGGTATGCTTTGAAGTCTAGCAGTGATGGCGCTTGCTTGATAATGAATTAGAATGTATCTGTTGATATTTTGAGTATGTACATGAATAAGCCTCCTTTGTAATTTACTTTCAATATGTCTACTTATTGAATTGATCCCTTTTGCTTCATTTTATTTCTTCATTATGAGGTTTAAAATGAATTACTGGGAACTTCTGGGAACTAAATCTGTGTTAGGAATTAATTAAATAATATTACATAGATACTGATACTTTTATATAATCGCTTTTAAATGGAGGTTTCCATTGCTATGGGGAGAAGATAATTGATTTCAAAGAAAATGTTAATGGTTTACAATGCTTTTACAGCTTCTATGGTTATTTGCAAAACCCTGAAAAAAAAGCCTTTGAATTTGAGCTTACAATTATAGTTTGTCAGTAGAATTATGCAATGGGTGTTCTGTTTACGGTTTGGCTTGGTTATTTTGTGTTTTGACAATTTGTGTGTTTGATAAAATACAAGTTTATAGTTACATAATCTAAGTGCACACTGGCATTCAACTAATAGGCTAAGCTCCCACTTATCCAACCTTACACCAGGGTCGAACTGACTTATAGGGCAATCAGGCAGTGCCTGGTGTACTGGTCTGAGAACGCAGGGTGTGAGTCAGTTTTTTGGCTGTTTGATGACTTATTTTATGGCCTCCTGGGCCAGTTTTTACTGTTGATATCTCTGATATTAAAACAAGCCTGCAACAAGCTCAAATCCATTCAGTCTTGCATACCTTGCAAAACATTTATACTGCATGAGTTTACAAGTTCGAAACTGCCCCAATTTGCAAACATGGGCCACTTTTTAGCATTATAATTCACTAATGGGGTACACTTTTATTTTGGTGCCCGAGCCTATTTCCTGTCCCAGTCTGGCCCTGCCACACATTGAACCTAGTGGGCACCCATCAAATTAACCAGACTAATAGTGAAACCCCAATGGTGGGCTGAAATGTAATTTAGCACTCTTCAAAGTGAATGACAACAACTGCACAAGCAGGAAGACTCACATTAACCCTACCTTGTGTAGGCAGACCACAAAATGTAACATGGGTCAATTGCATTTATTACAGTATCGATTGATCCTGCCAATTTAAACTAAAAGATTCTCCTTGAGGATTTGCACTTTAACATCACCACTGCTAATGTTAGGGTAGCTTCTCTGAAAAAAAAACCATTGGAATTCTGAGAGACCACCTGCCTAAAAAGAACACGTTAGAATTTGGAACATTAATAGCACTGCTGGATAAAGTATGCTATGCAATGCACATTGTGGGGATATCACGATCTGCTGAAAAGTGAATATTTCAGTGGAATGATAATTCCAGTAGACCAGGATTGATGACATGTTCATGAAAACAGTTAATGTAACTTGGCAAACATGGCAACTTGTGTGTCCCCATATTGTCAAGCATAAGGCCTAGAATTATGATTTGAAAGAACATTGTCTGCTCTGCCCACTTCCTTGTCCCATTCCTTCTTAAAATATGTGTCACCTTCCAAAACGGGAACCACATTTCTTTAAACTTTGACATATAAATCTTTGGCCCTACTGCTCCTCCACCTTAACTCATCTAGGAGTGGCTAAAGAAGGGCCCTTGCACATCCTTCTTGCACATTTTGTGAATGTTTCTTTAGAAGAAAGATTTGTGAGTCCTTAAAACAGTGCTGTTATTCTTTGTTTCTGCATGGTGATTGATGCGCTGTATGAGCTTAGCCACCAGCACTCCATAGTGCATTTCACAGTGATTAAACTGTGTCTGAAGATGAATACTCCTCTGTTTTGCTTAAAATACTCCTTCTTCAGAACACTTGCTTAGAATGCTCCTTTCATTTGCTTTAAAGTGTGATTGGAAGCACACAAATAAACTCAACCTGTCCCTGGAAGAAGAGCAAGAGGGGTTTCAATGGACAACTTTAAAGGGCAGTGACCTTGTCTGTCTCTTCAATGTTTTTCTTCTGTTAAAGAATGTATGTGGGGGACCAGCTAGGATATAGTCTTCAAGCTCTGTAATTAAGTTTTGACTAGAATCCCACTTGTGTAAGAGTTCAGTGGGGTAATAGTTTAACTATGTTATTTACTGCAATTTGTATGTGCTGCTGCAATCATATCACTTACATGTTTTATTTTTTTAATGAAGTCCTCTGTCAGCAGGGTCTTCTTGGGTATGTCTTCATTTAGTTTAGATGGTGTAGTGTCTTGCTCCCTTAGGAAATCATTGAGGAAACTGGGGTTGGAGGATTATTGGACAAACCGGGAGGAGTTGTGCTCGATTTTGAAAAATAGGGTCAAGGCTATTTATTGGGATTTTGTCCTGGTGAAGAATGTGTCAAACCCAATGGGCTCACCTACTAGAGAGTTCATAGATTTTAAACCCTTCCTGCTTTTTGAGGATACCATTGATGAAATAGTTCCTCCATTAGAACGGAAATTGTTCCCCCAATTTAGATACAAGACTCTCCCCACCAAACTGTTCTACAGCAAGTGGCGCAGTCATGCACTTTTTGATGTTATATGTCCCGCTTGTAAAGGAAGTCCTGAATCCTTAGCCCATCTTCTATTTTTTTGTCCACATTACGAGAACTTGAGGGCCAAGTGGATCATCCCCTTGTGCAGGCTTATTGGACCTGGCCAGTATTTAGAGGTGCTTAGAATACTCTACACAGACACTAGTAGAGTAGTGGCATTTGGCTTAGCAAAAGTTCTTTTGGCTTTATGGATTAGACGCTCAAAGTGTTCTGTGAAATATACTTAGTTTACAGTATTTAATATTTATACTTTTATAATAATGTAATGCTGTTTTGTATGGTTTTTACTCTGACATGGTATTTTGAGTGTCCCTTTTTATAGAATGATGTATTTTCTGGTATTTTATAATCATCTTTGTGTCTGTAATGTATGTATTGGTTGTGATGTACTTTTTAAAATCTTTGTGATCGATAATAAAGTTATGAAGATGGTAGTGTCTTGAGACTATGCGCGCTCGGACCCTTGCGGCTCTAGGCAGACTCTAAACCAGAATTATGTAATCCACTAGGAGGTGTTAAGGTGTGGTTATAAAAGTTATGACGCAATGCATCCAGTGTGTGGTTGTATATTGAAGAATAAAGACATGTATTGCAGAGCTCTGTGTGCGGCGTATTTCATTTGCATGCTCCTGGGCTGGGGAGAGGCTACATATGGCGACAAGTAGGGGATACGTGCCCCGAAGAATCAAGACTGCTCTCGCTGAGAGTTTGCAAAGGTGCAGTGAACTGCTTCTGCGTGCCATGTGCACCCCCAAATCGATGCAAAGCAACATGCGTGTGGCATATGTGCAGTCAAAGCTCCGTTCAAGCCCATACACAACTGTTGAAGGCCCGGCTGGAGAGCACATTCGAAAAGCCTGCCAGAATTAACTGGTAAGGCCGAAAGAAGAGATAAACTGATGTGCCATATCACAGAGCCAATATCCATACAAAGCAAACACTAAAGGCAGAGATAACCAGGTACAAAAGCAGAAACGTACTTATCGGCACAAGCAAGTGAAGTGCTATCCGACCTCAAACTCAGACAAGATGACCAGGCCAAAACAACAGGGGTGTTCGGTGGAGAGTTTGCCGATCAGCTGTGCGCAAAGAATGCTGCCTCAGCAGAACGTGCTCTTCATGGCGACAGAAGGGAGCGCAAGTTACAATGCAGCTACATTCCTGAAGCCACTACCTTTGTTTGACATGTCAAAGAAACAGAAAATTGGTGCCAAGTGGGCTGCATAGATCGAAATGTTTGATGACTTCATAGATGCGCTAGAAGTAAAAGACAATAAGAAAATCATTAAATATCTAAAAAAAATTCCAGTGATAGAGTGAAAGAAGTGCTAAAGAAAGTCTCCCAAATGGATGTAATGTCATACCAAAAGATAAAAGAAGCATTGGGAGCCACGTTCAATTCAACGCTGAATGTCGATTATGAAAGGTACATCTTCAACCAAGCAGGCTGGTGAAACGATGCATGAGTATATTGACACACATCAAACAGTGTAAGTTTTGTGATTTCAATGTTGAAGAAGTCATGCGCCTCAGAGACATCAACGGTTGTCTCTCCGACTCGTTCAAATGATGCATGTTAAGAGAGGCATTCAGTTTGGATGCTATTGGCTGCGAGGGCAGAAGAAGGAGCAGATCGACAAGCTGCTGATATCGAAATAGGAACAGAATGAAATGAATCAGCACTGATCATGAAAAGTAAGCATAAAAACAAAACAGATGTGCACAAGTGGACGTCTCCAAAGAAAGAACAGGTATGCCTCTGATGTGGATTTCATTTCCCCATGACAGTAAATGTCCAGCCATGGGACAGACATGCAAGGACAGCGGGAAAGAAAACCACTTGGTAATGGTCCGCAAAGCGAAAGAGAAACCAAATGAATCACAGCGAGAAGAGAAAATCGCGCCAGAAGGTTCCAGAAGCATTCTCACCACCCCCACAAGGCCAAATGGGCAACATCATTTGTGACAAATAGACACAAAACAAAATTGGTCAAGTTCATCATACAAAGGTTCTTCAATGTCACTATCCAACTCCAGTGTGTGTTGACGATATCTACTAAAGAACAACGTGCACATGTAGGATCAGCTACTTGAAAAAAAGAACAAAAGTCAAATGAGAAGCACCAAATGGAGTTTCATTTGGACATTGTCCTAAAATGACATTAAAGGTGAACAGTTGCCCTATAACCTTTATTATAGACAGTGGTATGTCGAATAATATCATACCAGTAGAGAAATGTTAGAGCTTATCTCCTGTGCCACACCTTACCCCATCAAACACGAATATGTACAAGTGGGCTGCGTCCAAACCGTTACAGAGTCATGGGTCATTTACAGCAACCATGAGATGTAAAACGATGTCAGTGCAAGCGGCGGTTCATGTTCTTCAGGGAACTTCATCGAGTGCATGCCTACTTAGCTTTGCTACTGCTGCTGACATGTGACAGACCTCTCTAGCTACAACATCCGTGCTCAGTCTGAAATTGTGAGTCAGTTCCTGTTGCTGTTTCATTGCATAGGAAGGCTCAAGACAATGAAAGTGCAACTTCATACTAATGAGGACACTTGCCCTGTTGCTCAACGGCACCACAGAGTCGATTTCCACTTACAAGAGGCCGTTGAAAAAGAGCTAGAAACATTGTTGAAGCATGACATCATTGAACGCTCCACCTGTCCTAAGCTTTGGGTTTCGCCCATAGTTGTGGTACCAAAAAAGGACAGTGGAGATGCAGTGCACATTTGCTTTGATATGCGCCTGGCCAGCAAAGCAATTGAGAGAGAAAGACATCCTGGTCCCCACATCGCAGACATGATCATGCAGCTAAATGGAGCCAAAGTATTCTCCCATCTTGACCTGAACAAAGGATAGGTTGTATAACGGAATCCCGCATGCATTTGCCCCGCATTCTTTTACAAAACAGTTACTATCCCGACTGTGACATTACCACATGTTCCTGTACCACGCAAGTCATTACAACCACTTTCCTTAGGGGGGAACTGGGCTTGGAATAGTATAAAATACTATTCCAACTCGAGTCTATGCAACAGTAGGGAAGGTGTTGGACTTAAAATCCAACACCAGTCCAATAACGCACCCCCTAAAGCAAGTCACTGTAACGACTTGCAGGGTAAAGTAACACATGGTATTATCACAGTCGGGGTAGTGACTGCATTGTAAAGGCAGGTCGCTGCTCTGACTGCGGGTGAAGGATGTTTTCCCCAAAGGATATCAACTCGAGCTGGAAGAGAACTGTAGGTACATTACTGCTTTTTGACTCATGTTGGTTTGCTCAAATCAAGAGATTAAGTTTTGGAGTATCTTTGGCTGCGGAGATATATCAGGATGTCATCCGTCGAGTAATTCAACCTGTCACACATGCTTTCGATTACAGTGATGATATACTGGTATTTGGGACAACACAAAAGGAGCAGGACAAGGCCCTTACAAAAAATGTGCCATTTACTTGCTGATGCAGGTCTTACTTTGAATGCAGCAAAGTATGATTTTCACAAAACCAAACTCAAATTCTTTGGGCACATATTCTCTGATGTGGGAATGACTCTTGACCCGCATTGTCATCTGCTTGCCCCCCACAAGATGTAGGCATGCCCTGATCCTTCTTAGGAATGGCTAGTTATTGCTCAAGATACATTCGTGACTTTGCTACAGTGAGTGCCCCATTGAGAAACTTAACAAACGTCCCATTCCAGTGGTCTCCTGAATGCAACCAAAGTTTCAAAGACATGAAACATGCAATTGAGAATGCAACTGAAATGGCCTACTTTGTCCCCAAGTTACCTACTGAGATCACAGTAGATGCGAACCCATTGGGGCTGGGGGAGTCCTTGCTCAACACAATGGCCATCTAATGTCCAGAGATACATTGTAGCCTATGCCACTAGACATCTGTCTGAAATAGAACAGGCCTACTTTCAGCCGGAGAAGGAGAGTCTGACTGTAGTGTGGGCCTGTGAAAATTTCATGTGTTTTTATATGGGAAGCATTTCACTATCATCACAGAACACCAGGCATTGCTCACTATCTTCGGAAACCGGAAAGCTAAGATGCCTGCTTGCATTGACAGGTGGGGGTTGCGACTGGAAGAGTATGACTATGTGATGGTACACAAGCCGGGGAAAGATCGAAATCCCACCAACTACTTTTCACAAATGCCACTACATCGCCAGAGTTCGACGTCCAAATCGGCTGAAGAGTATCTCAACTTCATTGTGGGGTCCAGCAATCTAGCAGCTCTATCCATTGAACAAATTATTGCTGCTACGAATGCAGATAAGGACATGATCATTCGCAAAGATTATTCGCAAAGACAACATTATAACACAATCTTGATGATGTTGAACTAAAAAAATTCAGAAATTTACAAGGTGAGCTATTCATGACTCTTGAAGGTATCATACTGAGAGGCTTGAGAATCGTCATGCCTGTGAGCCTGAGACAGCAAACCATTGAACTAACCCATGAAGGACATCATGGCATTGTAGCCACCAAAAGAGCCCTAAGAAACCGAGTGTGGTTCCATTGCCTAGTTGAACGAGTTGAGAAAGAGCTAAAATCGTGCCCCTTTTGTCTAGTGTCTGCTCCCAGAAGGTGATGTGCCTTGGGCGGGGATGATCTAGGGTCGAGAGTAGTAGGGAATATAAGAAGGAGGTGGTGTCCTTCGATCTATCTCCCATTTTCACAAAGCGTTCGCTTGGTGTAAGGTCCCTAGTTGCTGCCGCCCTCATTTCGGCTCCCAACACCGAGTGTCGAAGTTGCGTATAATGGTAGTGTTCTGATGCAGGAGGCAAAACATTTCTATGACAGTGCTCAAATATTAGAATGTCCCTTTTGTGGAAGAGGTCCGATACAGTTAGACAGCCCCATTCTTTCCATGCGTCGAAAGCTCCTGGGTGTAAAGCTGGAGGGAAGGCTTGGTTATAGTGTATCGGGGTGTATGGGGAGGAGAAGGTAGTCCAAGCAGCTGTACGATTGACCTCATCCCAAACTTTAAGAGTGGTTATTTTGGGAGTGCTCAAGTATGTGTTAATCAGGCTGTCTTTCTTAGGCTTCTAAAGGAGGTCCCAAATACATCTCCATGCCACTGCCCGGTCCATGTGAAGCCAGTGTTTATCCAAGACTCTTGCAGACCATTCTTGAATCACCAGTAATTGTGAGGCTTTATAGTACAGGTGTAGGTCTGGCGATGTTAATCTCCCCAGAGTTTTTGGCACACAGAGCTGTTTATATGGGAGACAAGCCCATTTACCTTGCCAGATAAGTATGAACATGGAGCGTAAGGTGGGCAAGAATCTGCGATCTTAGTCAATTGGTAGTCCCTGAAATAGGTACAATAGTCGAGGAAGTACATTCATTTATATGGCGTGTATACGGCCTAGCCATGAGAGGCACAGGGGAGCCCATCGTCGAAGGTCGTTTTCAATTGTTGAAGAAGTGGGGGGTAGTTGGCCTTAAAAAGATCGGAGAGTTTAAGTGTAATTTTAATGCCCAGATAAGTGATCTATTTTTTTGCCTACCGGAAGGGGGTGCTTTCCACAATCCGCTTCATCATAGACTGTGGTAGAGTCAGATGAAGGAGAAAAGATTTGGCTTCATTATACGAAAGCCGGATGCCATTTCAAAGTGTTGAAGTTCTATCTGTAGGGCTTTCAATGTATTCATAGGATCTGTAATCATCATCAGTACATCATCGGCAAAGAGAGAAATCTTATGTTCTTCTCCATCAAAGTCAATGCCCCGAATACTGGGTAATGATCTAATCTTAGCTGCAAGAGGCTCAATACAAAGGGCAAACAATAGTGGAGAAAGGGGGCACCTTTGTCGAGTTCCTCTCTCTAACTGAAAGACATTAGAGCTCACTCCATTGACTAGGACTCAGGCGCAGGGTCTTATGTAGTTGGTCTTAATCATATCCTCAAATCGGTCACAGAAACCAAATTTTCGTAAGGTATGGAATAAGAAGAACCAATCCACCCGGTCAAAGGCCTTTTCTACATCTAGCACCAAAAGGGTTACCGGAATAGATTTTTTAGTAGCTTTTTCAACCTTCGTACATTATCATGAGTCTGCCTACCCGCTATGGAGCCAGATTGATCTGAGTGGATGAGGTCTGGAAGTAAGCTAGACAGCCTAGAGGCTATGACCTTTGTGTATAATTTGACATTTAGGTTTAGGAGCGCTATCGACCGGTAGGATTCACATTTTTGAGGATCTTTCTCTGGTTTCGGGATGACTGAAATGTGGGTCTCGCTCATAGAGGGAGAAACCCCCCCTCCCTCTGCCATAGAATTGAATAAGGGTACGAGATGTGGGATTAGCTCTGAACTAAAGGTCTTGTAAAACTGGGTTGTCATCTGGCCCCGGGGATTTATGAAGTTTGTGCTCTGTTATGGCCATGCAAATCTCTTCTTCAGTGATGGGTCCTCCTAATAGTTCATTCTGGGCTTGGGTCGCCCGTGGAAGTTCCACCCCTTCGAAATAGTCTAGTTGAGTTTTCTCGGCTGGGATCTCCTCTTTGTATAACTGTCTATAGAAGTGGCCAAATATTTGGGCCTTTGCGGGATCTGTGACCACTCTCTCTCCCATGCTAGACAGGAAGTCTCATATGTATTTCTTCTCCCGCTTAACCTTCAGTTATCTAGCCGGATGGGACCCTACTTTGTTTCCTTGTTCATATGGGTGTTCCATGTCTTGGCGGCGAGGTGGGAGAATGATCTGCTGCCGGCGGTTGTTCTGCGGATGCTTGGAACCGTGGCGAGGACGAGGTCAGCGGAGCGAAGCTGGCAGTTCGGGGTGTAGAAGGTGAGTCGTTCATTGAGGTATGCTGGTCCGGTGTTGTGGAGTGCCTTGTGAGCGTGGGTGAGGAGCTTGAAGGTGATCCTCTTGCCAGTGCAGGTCTCTCAGGTGGGCTGTGATGTGGCTGTGGCAGGGGATGTCGAGGATGAGGCGTTCTGTATGCGTTGTAGTCGTTTCTGGAGTTTGGCCGTGGTTCCCGCGTAGAGGGCATTGCCGTAGTCCAGTCTGCTGCTGACGAGGGCCTGGGTGTCCGTCCTTCTGGTTCCGGTGGGGATCCATCTGTAGATCTTGCGGAGCATGTGGAGGGTGTTGAAGCAGGAGGAGGAGACGGCGTTGACTTGCTGGGTCACTGATAGCGATGAGTCTAGGATGAACCCCAGGTTGCGTGCGTGGTCGGTGGGTGTCGGTGCAGCTCCCAGTGTGGCTGGCCACCAGGAGTCGTCCCAGGCAGAGGGGGTGGAGCCGAGGATGAGGACCTCCGTTTTGTCCGAGTTCAGTTTCAGGCAGCTGTTCTTCATCCATTCGGCGACGGCCTTCATTCCTTTGTGGAGGTTGGTTTTGGCGGTGGTGGGGGCCTTGGTGAGGGAGAGGATCAGCTGGGTGTCGTCGGCGTATGAGATGATGTTGAGGTCGTGTGATCGGGCTATGTTGGTGAGCGGTGCCATGTAGATGTTGAAAATTGTCGGGCTGAGGGATGATCCTTGGGGTACGCCGCAGATGATCTTGGTGGCTTCAGATCGGAATGGAGGGAGGCGGACACTCTGGGTTCTGCCGGTGAGGAAGGAGGTGGTCCAGTCCAGGGCTTTGTCATGGATCCCTGCGTTGTGGAGGTGTGTGCGTAGG
Organism: Calotriton arnoldi; assembly: GCA_963921515.1. Taxonomy (NCBI): domain Eukaryota; kingdom Metazoa; phylum Chordata; class Amphibia; order Caudata; family Salamandridae; genus Calotriton; species Calotriton arnoldi. The sequence goes on from CAWUFW010000934.1 coordinate 1,957,385, forward strand.
GTGTGGTGGCAGACGGTGTTGAAGGCGGCCGAAAGGTCCAGGAGGATGAGGGCTGCGGTTTCTCCGTTGTCCAGCAGGGTCCTGTTGTCGTCAGTGGCGGCGATGAGGGCAGTTTCGGTGCTGTGGTTGCTGCAGAATACTGATTGGGATGGGTCCAGGGTGTTGTTCTCCTCGAGGAAGTGGGTTAGTTGCCTGTTGACAATCTTCATGATGACTTTCGCCGGGAACGGGAGTAGGGAGATGGGCCGGAAGTTCTTGAGGTCCTTAGGGTCCGCCTTGGGTTTCTTGAGTAAGGTGTTGATTTCGGCGTGCTTCCAGCTCTCCGGGAAGGTGGCGGTCTCGAAGGAGTTGTTGACGATCTTCCGGAGATGGGGTGCGATGGTGGAGCTTGCTTTGTTGAAGATGTGGTGCGGGCAGGGGTCGGATGGTGAGCCGGAGTGGATGGTGTTCATGATTTTGATGGTGTCGTCGTCATTGACGTGGGTCCAGGAGAGCAGGAGGTCGGTGTGGCTGGGGGATGGTGAGTCTGAGGTGTCGGTGTCTGTTGGGGGGGCCTGGTTGTTGAAGCTGTCGTGGATGTCTGTGATCTTGCGGTGAAAGAAGGTGGCTAGGGAGTCGCAGAGGTCTTGTGACGGCAGGATGTCGTTGGAGTTGGAGCTGGGGTTGGAGAGTTCCTTCACGCTGTTGAAGAGCTCTTTGCTGTTGTGTGCGTTGTTGTCGATGCATTCCTTAAAGGAGGTCCTTTTGGCGGTTCGGATGAGTTGGTGGTGTCTGCTGATGGCGTCCTTGTGGGCTGCATTGCTGTCCGGTGTCTGTTTGTGAAGCCACTTCTTCTCGAGTCTTCGGCAGGTCTGCTTGGATGCCTGGAGGACGGCGGTGAACCAGATGGCTTTTCTGTCGGTGCGTCTGTTTGAGGGTTTCTTGATCGGGGCGAGGGTGTTGGCGCAGTCGTCGATCCATTGCCTGAGGTTGCGGGCGGCAGTGTCGGTGTCGGCGGTGTCAGTTGGTGGGTTTCAGGCAAGGGTGGCGATTAGCTGGTCTTCAGTGACCTTGTTCCAGCTGCGGCGGGGGGTCCGTTGTGGGTGGTGGTGTGTGGTGGGTTTCTTGAAGGTGAAGTGGATGCAGCGGTGGTCGGTTCAGTGGAGTACGGTGGTGTGGCTGAAGGTGACGTGGTTGCTGGCGGAGAAGATGGGGTCGAGCGTGTGTCCGGCGGAGTGGGTGGGAGTCGTGACGAGCTGTTTGAGTCTGAGGTTGGCGAGGTTGTCGAGCAGGGTGGTGGAGTTGCTGTCGTTGGTGTTCTCGAGGTGGAAGTTCAGGTCTCCGAGGAGGATGTAGTCCGTGGATGCAAGGGCGTGCATGCTGACGAAGTCGGCGATGGAGTCGCTGAACTGTGGCCAGGGTCCGGGGGGTCTGTAGATGAGGGTTCCTCTGAGGGTGGTGTTGGGATCGGTGTGGATCTGGAAGTGCAGGTGTTCGGCGGCGCTGAGGGTGTCATCGGTGCTGGTCGAGATTCTGAGGGTGTTCCTGTGGACAATGGCGATTCCTCCTCCTGCTCCATTGGTGCGGTCCCTGCGGGTGATCTTGTAACCGTCCAGGATGGCTATGGCGATGTCGGGTGCAGAGGAGGGGTTCATCCAGGTCTCCGTCAGGAAGGCGACGTCCGGGGAGGATGAGTTGAGTAGGTCCCAGAGTTCGATGGCGTGCTTGTGGGCGGAGCGGGTGTTGAGTAGTATGCATCTGAGGTAGTTGCGTCCTACCCCGGTGGGCACGGTGGTGGCTTGGAGGCTGGTGAAGCTGCAGCTCCGGCAGGTGAAGGGTCCGTGGATGCGGTTCGGGGTGGCCAGGAAGCAGGTGGATGGTCGGCCGGCGTTGAGTTTGTGGAGGGTGCTGGCGTCATAGCGGCGGCGGGCGGCGTGGCGTTCGCGGGGGCCAGGGGGTCCGGCGCTGGGTGCGGTCCAGGCGCAGACGGGCTTGCCTTTGGCGCACCTTCGGCGTGCCAGCAGCGCGCCCGCTGCGGGCGGCCGCTGTGCGGCCGCCATAAGAAGGGGAGGTGGGAGGGAGGAGCAGCTGGGAGGCGGGAGTGGGACGAATGGGTGAGCGAGGGGGGCGGGGCCGCAGGGGACGTAGCGGCGGGAAGGGGAAAGGAAGGCTGGAACGCTGGGGGGCTACAGAGAGAAAACGGGCAGGAAAAAGAACAGACTACAAAAAAGGAATACAACAGTAGAAAACAGAATACAAAAAGGAATTACAATAACAGACAAATAAAACAGGCAAAAAGGAACAGAGCGAGCAGACAGATACTTACGGCTCACCACTGGGCCACCAGGGATGAGGCGCAGGCGGGAGCCTGCGGGTGGAGGAGGGCCTCGAACTCGCGGCAGCAGCGAGATCAGGGAGCAGGGACACGGGCACAGACAGGTGGAGCTGTGCAGCGTGGGGAGCGACCTGCCTGGATCAGGGTCAAGGGTCACTCTCTTCACCGCGCAGCAGCCGCCATAAGAAGGGGAGGTGGGAGGGAGGAGCAGCTGGGAGGCGGGAGCAGGACGAATGGGCGAGCGAGGGGGGCGGGCCGCAGGGGACGCAGCGGCGGGAAGGGGAAAGGAAGGCTAGAATGCTGGAGGGCTACAGAGAGAAAACAGGCAGGAAAAAGAACAGACTGAAAAAAAGGAATACAACAGTAGAAAACAGAATACAAAAAGGAATTACAATAACAGACAAATAAAACAGGCAAAAAGGAACAGAGCGAGCAGACAGATACTTACGGCTCACCACTGGGCCACCAGGGATGAGGCGCTGGCGGGAGCCTGCGGGTGGAGGAGGGCCTCGAATTTGCGGCAGCAGCGAGATCAGGGAGCAGGGACACGGGCACAGACAGGTGGAGCTGTGCGGCGTGGGGAGCGACCTGCCTGGATCAGGGTCAAGGGTCAAGGGTGTATCGCTGGGGCCGCATCCCATGTCATAGTAATAGTAGTTGGGGCGTGGTCAGATATCTTAATCGAGTGGACAGAGGCAGAGGTTAGCACCCTCGTTAGTGCCTGATTTGCGAAAATATAGTCTAATCTGGAGTATGTGCGGTGGGCGTGTGGGAAGAAAGTATAGCCTCTCCCTGTGGGGTGCATGGTGCGCCATGTATCTACGAGGCCCAGGTCTTTGAATTCACGCTTCAGCACTCCCGTAAAGCTACCAATAGTGGCCCTGTGGGTGTGTGAACTATCTGTGCTTAGGTCCCATGTGGAATTGAAATCATCCATTAACACTGTATCTCCTTCCGCAAAGCCACCTAGCAATGACAACATAGGGCTAAAAAATTGTCCCTGGTTACTATTGGTTACTATTGTCCCTGGTTACTAATATACAGAGGCAAATGTGCACATTCGACCATGGATTCGTCCCCTAACCATGACTACCCTCCCGATCTGATTTATATACCTCTGGTTGAAACTTCAACGATGAATGAAATAGTAGGGCGACCCCATTATGTTTTGATGGTGCTGACGATCTATAGATAATCGGGTAGGCCCTGTGATGTAGTCTGTGGTCTTCGGACATCATGCCACCTTTGTAACTGTTTATCCGCCAGGGTGACACAGCATCCATTGACAATGTCTGACCTTCCTGCGTATGCCTGGGATAGAGTTGCAGTTGATTTCTTTGGCCCTCTAGGAAATGGACATCATCTCATGGCAGTCGTTGATGAATATTCACGTTTTCCTTTGGTGGAAGACTTGTCATTGATAAGCCATCACAAAGCAATCGACTGGCTTGATAACATCTTTGCAGAGTGGGACTTCCCTGCTATTCTCAAATCTGACAATGGCCCATCTTTCAATAGCAAAGAATTCAAGGAGTTTCTTGTTCGACTCAATGTCAAGCATCAAAAGAGTATACCTCTTTGGCCCCAAGCCAATGGTGTTGTTGAACGATTAATGGGTGCCCTCACTAAGGTAACTCAGCGAGCATCGATATAAGGAATCGATCTCAACCAAGCCATGTGCCAAGTCCTTCATGCCTATCGATCAACTCCTCACTCCACAAAAGTCCTGCCACCTTGTTATTTGGGCGAGCCATCAGAACCAAACTACCACAATGGACATCGAACCGATAGATGAATGCCGATGAGGCGCAGGCGCTTCTCGAAAGTGTAATATGAAAACATATGCTGATCAGCGCTGATGCGCCCAGGAAACAGTCTTCAGAAAAGGGGGCTGGGTATTGGTCAAGCAGAAAAGGAAGCAAGAAACGAAAACTCCGTTGATGTCGACTCTTTGAGGTTGTAACATGCAAAAGACACATGGTGACAGCACATTGTTCCAAAAAGTTAATCACACGGAACTCATTACACTTTAAACACCTACCTCGATGTTTGTCAGCTCCTAATATCATGAGTGAGGTGACCTCATCTACCTGTCCAGATCAAGCATCTGAACCGATGCCATCGGTGCCTAATCAAGGTGCCCTCAACTACCTCATACCACCCGATTTGACCGAACAGTGCGAGCGCCTCGACAACTCATTGAGGAACTATGATGCTAATGCTGTCTGTGCTTTTTATTTAACAAAGGTGGAAATGTATTGTCTTTAGATTAGCTGCGCTATAACCCTTGCAGTTCCGGTTGGACTTTAAACAGAAATTACATAATCTGCTGGGAGCTGTTAAGGTGTGGCTATAAAAGTGATGACGCAATGAATGTGTGGTTGGATGTTGAAGAATAAAGATGTGTATTGAAGAGCTCGGTGTGTGGCATATTTAATTTGCATGCTTCCGGGTTGGGAAGGACGCTACAGATGGGATATAGCTAGTAGGGCGAGGAGTTATTATTTATGGGTATTGTTTACTGCTCCAAGGATCATTACCTTGTTCCATTCCATACACAGTACACTTGTTGAAGTGCATTTTATAGCAAGTAGGTGGTAAGAAGATACTTTTATTGCTCCTTCCAGATGGTGAATGGAGTTGATAATGCTACGTTATTTTAAGGCAGTACTTTTTTAGTAAAGTAATTCACATTTCAGTTGGAAAGGAATGGAACCTACCCAAAGTATGGAGGGATATCCAAACCATTGCCTATGTCCTGCTCTACATTTAGGAGGATATATCACATTTAAAAGCCTGACAATTGGTTACTTTGAGTTCTCCTGCCAGGTCAGATTTTCCTGTGGACCACTAGATTTTACAATATTCAGTATAATGTGGCTGTCCCATTATGTAGAACTGCATCATCATAGCAATCATTTCTTTTAATGGGCAGTCCTTTTACTTTGAATTTTCCTTGTCAAAATTAATTGATTGTACCAGTGCAAATTGCAATAACTGAACATAATTAGGCAAATGCCAAATTGCCAGAAAAGGCAAACAAAGGCACCTGTGATAAAGAGTGTTGTAGTATTGAGTGAGGCTTCCTATTTCATACCGGAAAGTGTATTAAATCCAAATCCATAGCTTGAAGTTGCCCGGCGATCCCTTTTCTGATTCCCATGTGGTGTTTTCAGAACATTCTTCAGAGGTATTCCAACCTGAGGTTAAACCCTCTTGAAATCTTATATCTTTCATATTCACTTACCATGCCATCATTATTGTGAATATGGGACTTCAGGATGAGTTATCAGAGTAATGCCATAGAATGTAGAAGCATTTCTTTTCCACAAAACACACACAGTTTTGCAGTATTGTGTGATGGAAAGATGAGTCCTGGCTCCATAAAGGACCAAGGGCATTGTGTGGTTGTACCTGAGAGGATATCTGCACAAGTGGTTATCACCCCTCCACAAAATTCACGCAATTATATAATAAAGTAAAAAGAAAACAAGAGCAACTAATCAAGAAGAGGACCGACCTACAGATCTGTCCCTGGAGAAGAATCCTCAAACACCATGTGTGGTATGAGCTTTTGCTCAGGGTATAGTGTTCAGTTTTTTAATTAATCAAAGATAAGAAATTATCATTATCTTTTAATTCTCCTCCGTAATATCCATATTGATAATATTTTATCCCCATCGCAACTGTAAGACAAAAGGTGGAAATTGTATTATATCAAATTTGTTGAGCAAATATAGTCCCAGCTGATTTGAATATGGTGGTGGTTAGATGGCGTTCTACCCATATCAAAAGTAGATGGCTTAATAAGGCCTGTATCAAAGCAAAGTGTGAATTATACAAAGCTTTGAAAACTTTCCTATGGGACAGAGACTTGGTTTTTAAAACTAGGTTAGTATATCAAAATGCAGTTACAATGGCTAGAACACAAACTGCAGGATGAATGCAATGCTAGACATGGGAATATTTTCTGGGTATTATTTCAGAAGCTGCTACCAATCTTCCTATGCTGATTTGTAGGTGATAATTTTAGGAAACTGGTGGTACATGCATTTTCCCAAGGTATGTGGGTTTAAAGCAGGTGACAGTGCTCTCCCTGCATCACATATGGATATCTCAAACATTGCCCTTTTACTAGACAGAAGCAGTTGAGGCCATTTAGGCACATACTGCTAAGAAAAGCCCAGACCACAGGCGGTCCTGATGGACATTTTTTAAGTTTTAGTATGGAATTGTGGGCCCTGCTTCTAACCATGGTTTATAATGTTTCATGTAACTAACTAGCATTTCCTGAAATCTTGGTTTTTCAATAATTAACCCTATATTCAAAAACAATAAGAGGGATGACCTATATTGCTCTTGTCCCGTATCCCTCATTGATTATGCAGTCAAGCGTCTGGGCAGTGTCATATCTGATAGACTTCAGAGATGTGCAATAATGATATCAGTGTTAGACCTGGCATCCTTAGAGTGGTCTTCCCCCAGATAGTTTGCCTTTTACCTCCTGCTTTGCTGATTTGTTTTGCTGGCCTTAGGACTCTGGGCACTCTACCACTGCTGACCAGTGCTAAAGTGCATGTGCTTCTCCCCTAAACATGGTAACATTGGTGTATACACAATTGACATATTTAGTTACTTGTAAGTCCCTTGTAAAGTAATATGCCATATACCTAGGGCCTGTAAATTAAATGCTACTAGTGGGCCTGCAACATTGATTGTGCCTTCCACACAAGTAGCCTTTCAAACATGTCTCAGGCCTGCCATTGCAGAGCATGTGTATGCAGTTTCACTGCCACTTGGACTTGCCATTTAAAACCCTTTGCTAAGCCTTAAATTCCCCTTTTATTACACATAAGTCACCCTAAGGTAGGCCCTAGGCAGCCCATAGGGCAGGGTGCTGTGTAAGTGAGAGGTAGGATATGTACTATTAAGTTTTGCATGTCCTGGTAGTGAAAAACCTCCAAACTCCTTTTTCACTACTCCTCTTATAAATCGTATAAATTAATATTGGGAATTCCTAAATACACTTTTGAAATTCACTGTAATTTATTCTTACAAAGGAGTAGCTGTGTCATGGTTTATATCTTTGGAATAGTGATTATAAATCCTTTTTACCTGTGAAGTTGTATTTAACATTACTATTTTAGAAATGCTACTTTTAGAAAGACTTTATCCTGAAGATAACGCAAAGTAAAAAGGACATTTTGAAACACGTCTACCTGATTATGCACTAGAATATTTTTGGACTAAATAGTGATCAAACTTAGCCAACTCTAAAAAGTAATAGGTGGCTGAGTTTGTTTCAGATAAACCCCTTAAGCGTGCAACTACTAGGAGTTCACTCTAACTAGAGCAAAAAGAAAAGAAGAATACTCTAGAATGCAATGCACTGGTTACTGGGTTAATGTCATTGATTTTGATTCACTGTAATGTTTTGCTATTTTGATTTACTGTAGAATGAGTATATGTTGTTTAAGATTGTGAAAACAGCAGTTGCACAATGTTTTGGTATTGTTGTCAGATGTATATGGAAAGTGCTTATGGATAATGGAATAATGAAATGAATGTAAAAAACAAACAGAAAATAAGAAAAAGGTCAAGTTAAATTAAAATACTTGATCACAGATACAAATAGTGCGAGTGAATAATCATCAGTGGCCTCGCCCCGCAGATAGAATTGGCCCGACGCCCCCTAATCAGTACTTTTGAAAAGTGGAGATTTCTCTTCTCTTACTGCTCTGTGTGACTGCAGCCCACTCCAATACACATCTAGGATGGGCGACAGTTTCACTTTGTGCATTCCCTCTAGACAGCCACAAACACAGGAAGGTTAGGTGTGTCTGAGTACTCATCTGCATTCTGATGGCCCTTCCTGCACAGGAAAGGAGTGTGGAGCACCTTAAAGGAAGTATCCTGTCCCCACTCAAAGGGCTGATTTCCCCCTACAGATAGTCTGGGCCAGGGCTGGGATGAAAGGGCATCTGTGCATTTCAAAGCCCCGTCTTTGAAGTCACCCCCACTTCAAAGGAACAGCTAGGTATAAGTATCGGAGTTGGGAAGAGGGCCGCCGTTATTCTCAACTTGACATACAGCCTTTTGACAATATAGGACTACTCTATTTGAAATATAGTGACGTGACTCTGTCCATCTGAACTATTCATCAGCCATCTTTGAGAAGCTGTGTATACTTATCATCCTTAATCCCAGCATAGGATCTTACAGAAGAACCGGTCTATTCCACCTCTGGGGGTTCCTCTCTTGGCTACTTGGGCTCAAGTGCCTTATACACATCATTTTGTCTGCGAAATAATACTAAAAAGAAGTATCTGCCTATTGAAGCTTTACGAGTTCAGGTCCAGCATCTTGGGATAAAGTGCTGTGAAAGATTTGCGGAGAATTTATATATGTTATCCTTTGAAATATTGTTATTTCCATCTACTGGGTCCTTGTCGCTCTCCTACGGAATCATTGTGGCTTTCCTGAAGAAGGCGTTCAGCACGCCGAAACGCGTGTAGAAAATAAGAACATTTATCAATTAGCCACTTTCTGTAAACTTTGATGTATTTACATGTGTTTGTTAAGTGTCTGGTTATAAATTTATTTATAATTATTGTTTATTCTTGCACTTTATACATGTTTGTTTATTGTATATATTTGTGTCGATCTATTGTAGAAAGTATGTTGCATTGTTGTTGTCTAGTTTTATATGTTGTGAAATAATTCTTTTATAATATCACTATATGAAATTGCATCTACAAAATGACGTTTTTAATATGAATTTTATGTACACTGAGTCCATAATATCATAAGTACGTTGGAACAGGTCTTGTATTTACTTTACTAATTGTTGCCTAGGAGTGTTATTTTTCAGAACAGCTGGGTATAAGAACTGGGTCTCTGACCTCCTCAAATCAGACACTTCTGGACCTGAACTGAATGCTGTCGGAAGAACTGCTGTGCTTTAGCAAGGATTGATGCTCTGTGGGACGGGTACCCTGGAAGGACTGCTTTTCTCTTGTGTTACTCTACTACCTGCTGCTCTCTGACCCTGCTGAGGGGGAGCCGGACTCTGCTGTGCTCCCAAAGTGACCTCCAAGGGCTTGTTGGCTTGCCTCCTGTTGTTGAGACTCAGGAAAGTCAAAGTCTCTCCTCTTGCTCCTGGTTCATTGGAAGTGGACCCAGATGCTTGCACCAGTGACATTGAAGCCTCTCTGCCTGCTGGAAGTGTCACGTGATGCATCGACTCTGTTGCTGGAGTAGAATAGTGGCATCTCACTTGGGGCCCGAGCAGCATCTCCGAAACCGCTGCATCGACCAATGCCTCTCCTGCCTGCTAGAAGTAGCACCCAGCACATCGGCATTGACGCTGCACTGAGACCACCGCATTGCTGCCATTGCTAAAGGATGATCGACACATCCCTTTGACTGCACGGAGAAGCCCAGTGCATCAACTTTGGAATCACTGCATCCCGGCTTCGATGCTCGTCTTCGGAAATCAACGTATCGCCATCAAGGCGTGTGAAAAATCAATGCTTCCCTCATCTGCAGGAGTGACCTTGGCTCATCTACAGATGCATCAACCCCTCATCTCGTGTTTGCGACCAGGATCAACGTACTCTGTTCCCTGGGCCTGCATGGCTCCTGTACCTAGCCCGCGCCCCATCACGGTCAGCCTGAATTGTTGCCTTTGCCCTGGTCCAGCACAACCTCATGCAACCCCTAAAGCGCTAGTTGCTTCTAAGTGCTATGTTTACACTTATTTTTCTAAAATTCATATCTCGACTTGTACTTATTGGAATTTTGTAATTTTTGTCTTGTTTAGTTCAGAATATAATAATCTATGTTTCAAAAGCTGTGTGGAGTCTTTTGTGGTGTTTTCATTGTTTTACTGCGTGTGTGTGTTGCACAAATACTTTACACATTGACTGCTTTGTGCCAAGCTACCAAAGGGTGTGCACAGGTAATCTCTAAGGGCCTGATTACGAGTTTGGCGGATGAGTTACTCCATCACAAATGTGACGGATATCCCGTCCGCCCTATTACAAGTTCCATTATGTTTCATTGGATGTAATGGACCTCATAATACGGCGGGCGAGATTTCCGTCACATTTGTGATAGAGTAACCCGTCCACCAAACTCGGAATCAGGCCCTGAGTGTGTACTGACTAGGATTGTGGTTCCTGCTTGTACAGGGTGCATACTCTGACAACCAGAAACCCGATTTCTAACATTCATTTTATCTGATGTGCAGCTCGTATTCAAACTGTGTCTAGATGCACAAGAACTATAGCAGCACCTTTACATTGTACCTTTTAAATATGCTGTTTGTAGAAGGGCACAGCTATATTTGATACTTATGGACTTGTCCTCTGCATTTGGCATGGTGAATGGGAGCAATCTTTGTATCTAATTGGAGTCTCAAGATGTAGCAAAAACGTGATCGTTTTTTGTGATCACTACACAGTGGAAACAATTATTTAATTAGGCTTAAAAAAAAGTGTACAATGGGGTTGCACATTAGCACTCCTTTTTTTAATCCATGTATCAATTGGTTGGAGGTAGAATTGTTGAGCATAGAATCAGACCCTCCTAATATTTGGTTAAGTTAACTGCACCAGCCTCATTATTTTAATGATACTGTATTTATCTCCCGCCTATGTAAAGGGTCACATTGACTTGTCGTTAGCTTTTCTCACTTCTTGGATTTTTGTGGTCTCGCTACTAACATCTCAAAAGTGATGGCCATTGTCACATCTTCAAGTAAAGTAAAACCCATTTTAGCAAACTCACTTGAGAAGGTGGACTGTTTTCCTTACCTATGAATTCGTTTTTATTGCAAGTTAGAGTGGATATCCTTTCCTAACAAGTTCAGCTGTAAAATATCAGAGAGGTAATGGTGGAATTTTTAGCTATGCAAAAAGGTGACACAGTTTGCACATTCCACCTGCTGCCAAGGTCTGTAATGCCAAAAGTATAGGTTTTGTTCCTTTTGGTGTGGGTATATTCAGATATGTGAATTTATAAAAAACACTTACAGGTATTAATTAGCAAACAAGTTACTATAGAAAACCATAAGTCACCTGTATTCGAGTCCCCTGTATTCGATCCAAAGTTTTGCCTGTCACCACAAGGTTGGGTTGCAGTGCATGGAAATTAAGATTAAATGTGGCAGTAGTAACCTTTATACTTTTGTTTGGGCTAATCCAGAGTGAACCCTGACCAGAGAGATTCCACAGGATGTAATTGGCAGGTGGGTTGGGAGGGGTGCTTTCCTCCTGTTCTACCCCATGGGTGAAGGATGAATTACCTTCTTAAGGCTTCTTGTCACGTGGGTTGTCCTTTTGTTATGGGAAGCCTGTGTGAACTTTCTTCAACTGTTATATTGTGAGTTGCTGACATATATTGTGATTCTGTAACATGGGAAAGGGAACTTCTGGAGTTCAGGAAACCATCAGTGAGGGCAAATATTCCAATAAACTTTTGCAATGGACAAGATCCTTATTTAAGCTAGATTTAGGGATCCTATGAGAGCAAAGTTTTGACTCACTTCAAAATTGGATTGATAGTTAGCATGTTCAGTTCCACAAGAGGAGAGCACCTGAAATATATGCTCCTGGATCCACGTGTTACTCATTCTCAGTCAGTCAGTCATAAACTTCATTCAGCAAAAAAGGCATAAAAGATCAGCATAAATGTAGTTTGCACATTCACTTCATTTCATAAAATGAGCAAATGACATAACAAAGGGCAACTCGATATAAAAACTGTAAAATGTGTTAGAACTAAAAAAAGAAAGAATACAATAAAATAACTTAAATGCCTGAGAACAATTATAAAACAGTTCTATCAAGGATGATCAACCATATATTTTCCTGATTCATAAGGACCCTCTAATAAAACTGATCATAGCATAGCAAACCCCAGGTGAATCAATGTGTTCTAAAAATGTATAACCGATCTTATAGGAGGTAGGGCATAATGAACACAAGATGGACACTAAGAATCAGGTTCTTACTGATTTATAAAGTGCACAAAAAAGCATAAAGTGCAGTGTGCTTTGCCTTGAGAAATTGTTACATGGGCAGGGCTGCAGATTTTCAAACCATGTACCTTGACATGAGAATGCTAAAAGAAAGCGGAGAGACCCCATGCATAACCTGGTCAAGTAAAACCTGAAATGGGCATTTTCTATGTCTGTTAGGTAAAATTCCAGCTCATGACTAGGGGATAAAGTCTGAGAATCAACCAAGGAAGAAAGCTGGTGTGCCTTGAACAAGTCTAAGCTGCACGTCATCATAAAAAGCAGTTTTTTTCTGAGCTCTCGCAGAACGAAGGATTCGGTCTGGGTTATTAAACATCTCTGGTAGTGCCAGCCTACTAAAAGAGCTCTACAGGTACACCAGCCAAGGAATAAGCCTGAATTATCCAGAACTAAGCAATCCAATAGGATACATTTAGAGAGCCCTAGCTCAGGGGTTCGCCAGATTTTCAACCACTGTAGCAATGGGGCAATTCCGATGGCATCCTCCAGATAATTAAGGCCCATGTCCGAATGGCAGAAGAAAGTGGGCACGCTTTGTGGCACCATATGTGATCTTCGCAAAAAGCTGTTTTCTACCCTTTGGAGTCTGGAGCACTCACGATATCCCCACTCTCCCAAGTCATAGGTGGTGATCGAATGATACAGGGGCGGCTCCTCCATTAGGGCGGAGGAGCGTCACCCCACTGCTTTCTCGCAGTGCGAGAAGCAGAAACATAAAATGGTAAAACTACCATTTTATGTTTCTGCTTCTGCACTGCAGAAAGCAGAAGGGTTTGGTTGGGGGCGGGCGGGTCTGCTCGAAAGCAGGGGAGGAGTGGCTTGCCCAATGCTGTGGGCCCTGACTGTTTGGTCAGCCAAACAAGTCATGCGCACTCTCCCTTTTCTCTATATAGGCTGCATGCAGCCTACATCGCGAAAATGGCCTCCCCATAGGCGCCCGGCTGGGCGCCGTCCCCACCAATCATGGTATCATGGTGTAATCATGTCATCTAGCATGGCCACAATATTAGAACAACAATGGTCAAAAACGTTATGATAAAAAATTTACAACGAATAGGTCTGCTGTACCCAGCCTAGTTACCAATATAGTTGGAACCAGGGAGAAGATCCAACACACTCCCCTCACCTCCATCAAACTGATGATAATGCAGGGCTACAATAAGAAAGAAAACCATCTGTGTAGAAGTCGTCCACAGCCCAAGTCTCTTGAAGATAGATTAAGTCAAACTCTTTAATATATCACAGTCAGTCTTCGATCACTAGCTTGGAGCAGACGCCTGCAATGTTCCAAGATAATAAGTTGAAGGTGGTGTCAGCACAGACTGAACATAAAGGATGACTTGGGCTGGGGCTAATATTAGCTTTTGGAGCTGGCTTTGCAACCATGCTTATAGAAAGATCAGAGTCTCAGCCATGGGGGATAGGGGCACATAAAGCAGGCGAAGTTCGGTGTCAATCTATTTCTCGCAAATTGCTAAGCAGGGAAAACGCAGTTACATAAAGAAATATGTGAGGCCTGTGGGTCTTGAACTATGACAGCTGACTTAACCTTACCCTACTGAGAACCTTCCTCCTCCCTAACCAGAGGCTGTCAGGGTTTATTAAAAAAAGACCAGGGGGAGGGCTTTGATACCGCCATAGGAATCAGCCAGGTGTTGCAGAGCAGCATCCTCCGATCGATGATGCATGCATTTCTTTCCCTTTTTTACTTTTTTATCCTGCCTAGGTGAAAATTGTTTAGGCCTTTTCTGAATCTGCATGCATATTAATTTTAGAGCTGCATTTGTGAATTTAATAATGTTATATTCTCCTTTATTATGTTTTGCTGTATCTAACTTTCTTAGGGTAGTCTTCAAGATTAGAAATAGCGTTGACTAAAATTGTGTTACTCATGGGAAACAGCCTTTTTCAACAATGCCTTCACCACATAAAGCATTTATCAAGCAGTCTTTACAACTCATGCCTCTACATGCAGGTAAGTGTTTGTGCCTGTACAACACATACCTTTACCATGCATGGTAAGTATAGGCAAGTATTCAGAGATTGCAAGAATCAGCACCACGGGCCAGGGATGTGCACGGCGGGTCTCTTGGTTACCTGCATACTAATGCAGAGATGATAGCGTTTTCTCCCTCCTCATGCAGGTAGGGAATGATTGCAAGGCACACCAGATCATCAATTGATGTGGGATTAATGACCATAGCAAGCTAGAATAATAAGCAAGTTCATTCATTACTATTGCCTTGAACTCCTGGGTGTTAATATTTAATTTGCACTTGCACTTTTTAACATACAATAGCACTATTTTAGGTTGTAGAATGATTAGATATTCTGGTTCATATGTGTTTTATTTCTTTGGATGCTTTGCATATATTGCATATATTGATTGTGAAAGGTCCCTAACTGCCATGGTATATTTGCTGATGAAGACTATCTTAGATTCTATTTTGCATGTGAGCTGTTGATCAGCATTCAAATATTATATATAGCTGTCTCGCCGCACAAGTTCCTCTTTGGTATGGATATATTACATACTAGCCATGCTTTTATATGAATGCACTTTAATAGTTATTTGCACAGGTAAGGCCACTGAGATTAAATTGACATTTTTAAGTCATCAAGACTAGATTGCCTGCAATGATTATTATACGAAGCACTTTACTAGTTCTTTGCATAGTTAAGTATACCAATGATCTTTTTGTCTCTACCCTAATATTATTTTCTGAACAACAAGATGCCTCTTCACCTATTTAATCGACAGGGTATATCCATCTGGCTCTTTTGCTGTGCAGGAGATGCATTATTTATCCAAATTTAACTTTGCTGCTAGTTGCTATTTTGCGTCTCCTGAATAGAAATATTGTACTTTACTAGCCATTGAAACAGAGGACTATAGCCATTATAATTTCTTGGATCCATCTTCTATGCTATTTAGGAAAGCTATTTAGACTAACAGTTACTCCAATGAGGTTTACTACTCAGGCTGCAATATAAAATTAAGGATGTGTGGGAGGGAGTTATTGTACTAATAATGAAATGTGTATAGTGAAGGAAACGACTTTTAATTTTGGGTCATAGGTAGTTTTTGCATTTCTTTAATGTATTGCATGTACATATGAAACTTGAAATTTGCCAATTTTAAGATCAATTATTGTTTGGCTTTGTTGGAAAGCTGAAACAATAAACCAATAAACTGATGCTGAAATTTTATTGGTGATGGCAGAGAACATGACACATTTTGACCCTCCTGGGCTTTGTTTACATAAGCATATCCAGTTCAAAGTGCATATAAGGAAAGACAAACATAAATGATAGACTAAGCATTTTGTGATAAAATAACACCCAAAAAAGTGCAAAAGAAAGCAGATAGGTCACACACGTTATTTGACCTTTACAAATAATCAGGACAAACAAAAGATTTATGATCACAAATCGCTGATATTACATTGGCCCATCAAACAGAACGAATACAAAATGTTATTAATCTCCCTTTTTTTGAACAATAGCATATGGCAGAAATCAATTAGATAAAAAAAGAAAGACTGTCGATCCATGTCCACATTGATATGAACACAATCATCATAATTATCTCATTGTTAAATCTGGTTAACTATGTCCTAAATATGAGTTCACAGAATGTACAAATGTGATCAAGGATACTACATTTTAATGGTGTACATTATCTTGCAGATATATATATCCATGTTACGTTTGTATTTGTTTGCTGGGGTCAAGCAAAGAAAAGAAAATTCTGACTATAGTCGCCCGGTATGTGTCGGTTGGCTAGCAAGGATGATCTCACCTATTCGTTAATCTTTCAGAATCATATGATGGCCAGTCAAATTATTTCCATTCCAGTGAAGTCCACACAACAATATTTGATTGATCTACAATTATGAGATAGAGGTTGTTTTGGCATTAGAACCAGCAGTCCTGAAATGGGAAAAATCAAAGTCACTGGTTCTTAATGTGTCAATGTGTGGCCCACCAGAAACACACATTAGAAAATAGGCTATCCCCAATTGCAATAGCCCTTAATGCAGACTGTTAAAAACAAAACTCATAAATCCTGGGAATAAAGGAAACCACTAACTGTAGTTTCAATCATAAATGCACGTATAATTCCTTATCACCATCCATTTTTCCATAACGATGTATCTGGATATGAGTTTCCGCAATGCATGCATTCTGTACCCCCCTCCCCCATGAGGGTTCTTAAGGATGCTGTCTATACCAAAATATTGCATCACTGTTCAATCCTCTTTCTGAGTTTCACAGAAATCTCATACTGTAGGTTACATTTTGGTATGTGTTCTTCTACAGGGAATAAAGTTCTCCTGATTTACCATCTGCAGAGCCAAGGAAAAAAATATGGCCTGTTGTGTTTTTGAATATCAGTCCCCTAGGATGAAAGGGGGCCGGGTGGTAGTTTTTAATATATTTTATTGGGGAGGGGGCATGTGGCCTCTCTCCTGGTGCCTCATTGAGGCCCTGGGTACACATCCCTGGGGCCAATTATTTCATTTCAGTGAGGGAGGAGTGAAACCCCCCCATGCCTCACTTAGGCCCTGGGGACCCCATTCCCTGGAACTGGTTTTTGATTTTTGGGGTGGGGCCGTGCTGGCGACTCAATCTCCCAGGGCATGATAGAGTTGCAGTGTCCCAGGGAGCCCATCCCCCTTGACTCTATAGCTCTGTGCCTGGGAAAGTGTGGACATACCTAGCCTGCACATTCTCAGGCAGGTAACACAACTTTGGTATCTCCTCTCTGGTGGGAACATTGAGAAATGCTGCTCCCGTTCGTGCTAGAGCAGAGTTACTGACCTGGCTTCTGGCAGCACCACAATGGGTGCTGGATGTGGAGCTGGCTAGGGCCACGGGGGTCTTGGGGCTTCCCCCACAGCCCCCAAAGATTAAAGATGTCATAGCGGCCCGGGTGGGCACCGATTTGTCAAATAAAAAATGGCGCTGGGGCACAGAGGCTTCCTCTATGGCCCCCAACAGTTGGAAATGTTGTGGGTGCCCCAAGTGGGTATCAGGACACCCACTTTAAAAATAAAATTGCTGTATCCCACTGGCACCCGATATGGGTGTTGGGTGTGGCGCTGGCAAGGGCCGTAGGGTGGGGCGTTGAAGCTCCTCCAGGGGCACCCAACTTTCAAACAAATATACGAAAAGAACGTGTGGGTGCCCTGGATGATCAAGGGCCTTAGAGGCCGATTGACATCGTGTGTTGCTACAATAAAACATTTTTTATAATGTGCAGCTACTGAGTGATTGATATGTTTTCTTTTGAGGCATATAATTACACCGACAGACTCCAGCGGTATTTCGCTCCACCCCGTTTAGCCCCTTTTGGAAAGCATGCATCATGGTGAAGGCATGTGTGTGGTAAAGGCATGCTTGGGAAAGGCATTTCTTGTAATGTTATACATTTATTAGAGACTAGAAACAATGTGCTCTTGATTGAACTGCAAGAAATCCATGGCAGTCGAGGTTGTGGCTTCACTGTGTTTACTGTGTGATTGTATGAAGTATTGTGTTTTCAATGATCTCATAACAATGCTTTTTGATTTATATACATTGCATATTATTTTCTTCATATCCTATAGTTGAAAAAAACAAATTGATTGGTACATGGCGCTACATGAAATAATAACTATATCACATTTGCTACTGCAACATTTCTGTGTATTAAACCTTTTAAATAGCAAGTTATATTATTACTGACTTAAATTTTACCCAATTTTTCCATTTGAGAGGGATGAAAGGCTGGGTTGACCATGCCGACATTCAAACTCACTATCTAGACTCCACACACAAATGAAGTTAACTCAGTGAACCAGCTAGGCAGCTGTACAAGCATTCACTTATTATGAATTAATGTAACTATCTACTATCTATTGCATCTAGACTACTCCATTTTGAGTGTGGTAGCACCAGAATACCTTGAAACAGCCGTTGAGACAGTCCTTCCCTTAATCTAGTTACAATTCATCATTCCTGTTCAGCTGTTTGTGCAGTGACGGCTCCTCCACTGCAGCAGCTTTGTGGGTGGGTGGGGCTGCTCTGCTTACTAAAGAGCAGCGGGAGGAGTGGTGGGCTCACTGCAAGTGTGCATGAATATTTGGTCCGCCGTCTTGGGCCGGACAAACAGCCATGCGCACTTTGGATGTTCTCCACCCAGGATGCATTACAGCCTGGGTGGAGAACATGTCAGGCTCCCAGTCCCTGTCTGAGCGCCAAACCATGGCACTCAGACCAATCACAGCGCTGCATTGCAGAGTTGTGATTGGCTTACGGGAGCCTGGTTTCTTCCTGTTCCGGCCGGAGCAGAGGGACGAAGAGGAGAGACGCGGCAAGGTGGCAAGTGTAATTTCCTTTTTCTTTTCACTTTCCCGCCTGCCCCCCGCCACCCTGCCCCGCCACCCCTGATCCGTGTCAGCTTCCACTGTGTCTGTGACTAGCAAGTGCTCAATGGAATGCTGGCTGAAAACATACCATTGAGAAAATTTGACCAGTGCTAACTTGGCCAGTTTTCAGAGTGCATCATATTTATCCCTGCCAATAGCATGCTTACTATTTAACAAGGACATTTGGAACACAGGACATGACCATTAAGTGGTACAGGCAGTGAAGAATAAAAGCAGAGCCCCAAGTCTACTGGCACAATCTGCAAAGATGTTCCAGAGATCTTTGGAGCATCATTCCAATCAATATTAATCATATATTCCAAGGTATAGATAAATTACAAGGACAGCAGTAGTATAGCCAAGCAAACGCTCAAATGAAAAGTAGGGACACAGCAGCTATTTTTTACCGCAGCACGGGTGGCCACAAACTTTGTTCGCATCGACAGCTGAGGTAAGACTACATCCACCAGCCGCCCATTGGCCACAGAGGAGGAGTTCAAAATGCCCTAAAAGCACTCTTTTACTTCAGCAGTGTGGTCCACAGCAGTTATTGTTTTTCCACAGTGCAGATGGCCACAGACTCTGTTTGCACCTACAGCTGGGTTGGGACTACATCCCCAAGCCATCAATTGGCCACAGAGGAGGGGTCCAAAAAGCGCTAAAAGTGCTCTTCTACTGCCACAGCATGGGCACGTCTGGGACGTGCTCAGATGGATGCCCAGGCCCTTCATAGTGCAGAAGAGGCCGGGCTGGGCCACCCCTCTTGGTTGCTCGCTTTCCAAAGGTACTGTTTATCTATGGGCCCATTTTTCGCTTTCTTATTTCTGCTGTATTAATTAACTTTTTTACAAGACTGAGAACTTTCTGCCATAGCTCTAGTGTTGTTAGACATACTACTGAAAAATTATTGTTGATCAGCTACTTTCGGGTTCACTCCTTATAGCTTGTTGATTTTGGGTCTGGGAAATTGTTGCACTTTGGCTGGATAACCTGTTGCTTGCTATTGCTCTTAATTACAATGTTGTGTTCACTGAGGAATTTTTGAAACAGGTGGAATCTTGCCCTAGATATATTCCTTTGAAGAAGTGGTTTATTATAATTGAGAAATACGGGTATTATTAGTAACTCAATCTACCACCATAGTGAAACACAAGGCTAATGAAAAATTACCCGAGTTGGGGAAGGTAAAGAAGCAACTGAGACACTCAGCCAATAACTGTACCCTCAATGAGATGTACATTCTGATAGAAGAGTTGAGGACCACCTAGCCACAAAGGACAAGGAGAAAAAGGCAGGAAAGGGTGGCAAGTGGAATATTAAATCCTTCTTCAGTATACCCACCATGAGTGGAAAAAATGCTCTCACAAGCGCTGTGGTTCATACTAATTCACATTTACCCCCTGAGGTTAGTGAGCACAGCCCTCAACTTGAGCATGCTAGGGGCACTGACACAACTGTGCCCACTGTGGGTATAGAATGACAGAATAGGTTTGAGATTTTGGGTACCATTGATAAAAATAGACTTGAGCATAACCAGTCACTTGTCATCTCCAGTAGTATCCCCGTTGAGCAATCTACTATGGATGACACCAAGGCTCAAATTAACTTCTTAAAAGAGGAGCTAATAAGCCTTAAAGATTGTTTTAACAGGTTTTCCAAAGCTTTAAACAACAAAATGGATAACCTGACTACTTTACTGTTAAATTTAAGCCTTAACTCTCATCACACTAGGGAGACAGACCAAATCCCAATCTTGTGCCCAAACAACAAGCTGAAAACTACTGCACCCAGAGGGCCAACGACATGCCCAGTAGTAGGCTCCCTTTGGACGCAGGTCATTGCTCCCCCGCCATCTTAGGGGCTGAATGGAAGTATCCTTTCAACACTATGGGTAGAAAGCCAACCGTCCACAGTGGCTTACATATGTCCAGGAATATACCCAAGAATTAGGCCCCCTAGGGACAGTACCAAGCAGTATGATATATACATGGCTGATGTTCCAAAACTCACTGAAGGTGCCAAAGCAACACAAAAATCCCTGATGAATAAAGCTATCCACTAGTACAGCAAAGTTGAAAATTGCAGATCAATCATCAGGGAGGATATATTAGATGCATTTTGTTTCACTGACAAACATTCAATCTATGACTGCATTGGTCTACGGCTTGTAATTTACAAACTTGCCGATGGACGCATAGACCTGGAATAAAGACTTGGGTCCAATACAGGGTTGAAAATAGGATTGAAGGTGAATCCTCTCCAGCCCATATCTGACACCAACATCTCTAACTGCAATATGCCTTTCCCTTGTCTATATCCAGCCCCAGAAACCTCTACTTGTTCCACAACTCTCTCTTAAGTAGATTGACTACTTAACAAACTCAGGGCCTGATTCACAAAGGTAAACTTACACTTTTGTGTAAGTTTGCAATTGTTTGGTATTCACAAAAGGATTTACTAGTAGTACTGTTATGAGTGCGGAGTCTCTGCACATAAAAAGTTAGGTTTTTTTATGTGCGGAGACTACGCACTCGTAAAGATACTACTCATAAAATCACTTTATGAATATCAAACAATCATTTACTTTTGGGACTCAGGCCCGTAGTGCGGAAGTTATATTTCTTCCTAAGGAAAATCTTACTTTAACACAATCTGCAGAGGCAGAGCCCCCACATCGTAGTGGTACATCTGAATGCATGTCAGGGCTGAGCACCTGTGCAAATGATACTATAAGATTATTATCCTGGAACGTAGCAGGGGTAAAAGCTAAATTAACTGATCCTGAATGGGGCTCATTTATAGACCAACACCACATTGTGCTCCTACAGAAGACATGCCACTCTTCAAGACAGGGTGCATTTCTTTCCTGACCAATGCAGTACCATCAAAAGTAGGTAGAGCTTCTGGTGGCTTGTTGATTTGCCTTAGAAAGGACGTGCTCGGCAAGGCCATGCAAATACCAACTGACTGCAAAGAGATTTTGGGCACTGCTATTTCCTTGGGTAGCCCTACTGAGTTTAGGCATGTTGTCATCGTTAACATCTATATGTGTTTCCTCTCTGATAATGTACAGTCTGCTACTATCTATCTGCTGACTGATATGCTTGACCAATTGCATTTTAACTGGCCCAAAATAATGGCAGGTGATTGTAATACATCAGTTAGGGCTGGGGAATCACTGTTTACTTTGATCAGTGATGAGAATGAACCCTGGGGGGCGTGTTCTGTAGTTGCTCACTCAGGCTAAAGGCAAACAAAGGTTGCTAATCAAATTGTTGACATGTTAGTCACATATGGGTTGAGGGTGTTGAATGTTTGCACCACCCCTGATCTTGATTTTGATCCACTTTTAAGACAGGCATGTATGCAAGTAATATAGAATACATTTTTCTTGATGTTAAACTGTGGACTTATGTGGTGGACATGGAGGTGGTGCCTAGAATGGATAGTGACCATGAACCGCTCAGCGCATAAATCCAATATGGACCCTTCATGAACATACGCCTGTGGCGTAATACCCCTCCAAATGCATTTGCATAAAAAAGAATAGAAGGAATGTCAAAGGGGTCTCGATCTCCGAAAACGATATAACCTCGACTCAAATTTATCAAGTGTTCTTGGAATTCTTGGGCCCATATGAGCAAATTGATAAAAATCTGATTAACTTTGTTAGTCTCCATTGTGAATTAACAGATCAATTAAAACAATACTTCACTAAGGAAGGGCAGAGGGGGCAATCCCTGGGTAATCATTCTGGATGGTATACTGGCGAAGGTAGATCTGCCAAAACAGCCTTACTTAAAGCAGTAAAGGAAGGCGAGCAAAGGCAGATAGTAGAGGCGAGAAGAAGCTACAGGAAAACTTTGGTTAAATGCAGAAGATCATCGGAGGTAGCATAGCCAGGCAATCTCACAGAATCTCTTAAAAACAGGAACATGAAGACATTCTGGAAAACAGTAGTCAATGGAATTCTAGCCATAGACATTCATCCTAACTTGGTTGTCCAACCCGAACTGTGGGTTACACACTTCTCTGAGCTATATGGGAAGTGGGATAGTGATCGACTTCCTTATGATGATGAGACTATAGGAGATCACACAGGTCCCAAAAATGTGAACAACTAAGAGGAATTTCTAGAATTTGGATTGGCCGAGAGAGGTAGGGTTCTACGCCAAATGAGGAGAGAGAAAGTGCCCTGCCCTGATGGCATCCCAGAAGATCTGTATTTGTCTCAGCCTGCAATTTGGGTACCATACCTAAATAACACTGAGCAATGCCATCACGAGAGGGGAGGATATTCTACCATCCTGGCATGGATCAACTATTGTTCCCATCTTTAAAGGGGTAACTGGATGTTCCTGGCAACTATAATCCGATCAGCCTGATCAATAACAGCCCAAAAATCTTTTGTAGACAGGTCTTGTCAAGACTTCTCTCATGGATATCAGATAACCATATTCTCTCAGATTGCCAAGCAGGATTCAGAAATAATGTAAGCACACTGGACCAGGTGTTCCGCTTGAAGACGATATGTTGGAAATATGCTGTTTTGAAGCGGGACCACTTATATGTGGCCTTCATGTATTCGATTGCCGCTTTCAACCTTGTCCCCAGGGAAAATCTTTGGAGGGTGTTAGAGAATTATGGTATCCCGGACAACCTACTGAGAATTCTGAAAATCTTACACTCAGAGACCTTTGCCCAAGTAAGGTGGCATATGGATGGCGATCTTACACCTAGAATCCCGATTAAGCGCAACGTAAGGCAGGGATGTGTACTAGCCCCCACGCTGTTTAGTTTATATATTAATGGCGTAGTTGAGTGGCTGATAAATTATAATCATGATGCACCAAAATCCGCAGGCACCAGCACTCCTGTACTCAAGTTTGCTGATGACACGCTGCTGCCTTCCAGAAAACCAATAGGCCATTTGGATTGATATGCTTCCCTCTGCATGTCTAGGGCTCTTGAGAATAATGCTGCAAAATCAAAATTTATGACAATTAACCCCCATTGTTCCTTTTGAGGTAAGATGTTGGTGGAGGGAGCCCCCCTGGAGCAAGTCATGAGTTTTAACTATTTGGGTGTTAGGCTAGCTGAGAATTTGTCTTGGACTCCACAGATAGTAAATAGCATAGCTATATTGCACCACAGGGTGTTAGCTGTTGTTAGGAAATATTAGGCCACCTCTAGTGGAACGGTAAAACCAGCCCTTAAAATCTACAGGGAGCTGCCCTGGTTGTGGCTACCTATGGAGCAGCAGTATGGGGCACTGTTGATGCCTCCCCTCTGGTTCTAGCTGAAAACAAATTCATTAAGTCCTTGCTTAACTTGCCTTTGAGCACACCTTTGACACCTGTATGCTTTGACTCCGCACTGAGCAATGTAGACTCAGTGTTTCTCTTTAAAACCTTAATGTATTGGATACCACTCTGGACAATAGCAGAACTGGCCCCTTACCACGATGCTTTGAGTTTGAGTTTATTTATTTGCATAGTTACCAAAAACCATTGCATACAATAAGACAACCAATAAAACCATTAATACACATAATAATAAAATACAGTGCTGCACATGCATATCTGGTAATAGGTCCTTTGCAGTCTTAATCAATCAATCAATCATGTCACTTATAAAGCGCACTACATACCCGCGAGGGTCTCAAGGCGCTGGGGGAAGAGGGGGGTGGTGCTGCTACTGATCGAAGAGCCAGGTCTTGAGGAGTCTTCTGAAGGCCAGTAGGTCTTGGGTCTGTCGGAGGTTGGTGGGGAGGGTGTTCCAGGTCTTGGCGGCGAGGTGGGAGAAGGATCTGCCGCCGGCGGTCGTTTTCCGGATTTGGGGGACTGTGGCGAGGGCGAGGCTGGTCGAGCGGAGCTGGCGGGTGGGGGTGTAGAAGCTGAGTCGTCTGTTGAGGTAGGCTGGTCCGGAGTTGTGGAGTGCTTTGTGTGCGTGGGTAAGGAGCTTGAAGGTTATCCTCTTGTTGACAGGGAGCCAGTGCAGGTCTCTCAGGTGGGGTGTGATGTGGCTGCGTCGGGGGATGTCGAGGATAAGACGTGCAGAGGCGTTCTGGATGCGTTGCAGCCGTCTCAGGAGCTTAGCCGTCGTTCCTGCGTAGAGGGCGTTTCCGTAGTCCAGCCTGCTGGTGACGAGGGCCTGGGTGACTGTTTTTCTTGTTTCGGTGGGGATCCACTTGAAGATCCTGCGGAGCATTCGGAGGATGTTGAAGCAGGATGAGGAAACGGCGTTGACCTGCTTAGTCATGGAGAGGGTGGGGTCGAGGATGACCCCTAGGTTGCGTACGTGGTCGGTGGGTGGCGGGGCTGTTCCCAGTGATGTTGGCCACCAGGAGTCGTCCCAGGCTGAAGGGTTGGAACCAAGGATGAGGACCTCCGTCTTGTCCGAGTTCAGCTTCAGGCGGCTGGTCCTCATCCATTCGGCGACGGCCTTCATTCCTTCATGGAGGTGGGCTTTGGCGGTGTGAGGGTCTTTGGTGAGGGAGAGGATCAGCTGGGTGTCGTCGGCGTAGGAGATGATGTTGAGGTTGTGCTGTCGGGCGACGTGGGCGAGGGGTGCCATGTAGATGTTGAACAGCGTTGGGCTGAGGGAGGAGCCTTGGGGTACGCCGCAGATGATCTTGGTGGCCTTGGATCGGAAGGGGGCGAGGCGGACGCTTTGTGTTCTGGCCGGAAAGGAAGGATGTGGTCCAGTCCAGGGCCTTCTCTTGGATCCCGGCGTCGTGAAGGCGTGTTCGTAGTGTGTGGTGGCAGACCGTGTCGAAGGCGGCTGATAGGTCCAGGAGGATGAGGGCTGCTGTTTCTCCGTTGTCTAGCAGGGTCCTGATGTCATCGGTGGCGGTGATGAGGGCGGTTTCGGTGCTGTGGTTGCTGCGGAAGCCGGACTGGGAAGGGTCCAGGATGTTGTTCTCCTCGAGGTAGCGGGTCAGTTGTTTGTTGACGATTTTCTCGGTGACCTTCGCGGGGAACGGGAGCAGAGAGATGGGTCGGAAGTTCTTGAGGTCCTTGGGGTCTGCCTTGGGTTTCTTGAGTAAGGCGGTGATCTCGGCGTGCTTCCAGCTTTCCGGGAAGGTTGCTGTCTCGAAGGAGATGTTGATTATTTTCCGGAGATGGGGCGCGATGGCTGTACTGGCTTTGTTGAAGATGTGGTGAGGGCACGGGTCTAGCGGTGAACCGGAGTGGATGGTGTTCATGATCTCGCTGGTGTCCTCGTCGTTGATGTTGGTCCAGGAGAGCAGGCGGTTGGTGGTTGTGGGGGCAGTGGTCTCGGTGGTTGCCGGGGCGGTCGTGGTGTTGAAGCTGTCGTGGATGTCGGCGATTTTAAGGTGGAAGAAGGTGGCCAGTGAGTCGCACAGGTCTCGCGACGGCTGGATGTCGTTGGTGTTGGAGCTGGGGTTGGAGAGTTCCTTCACGATGTTGAAGAGCTCTTTGCTGTTGTGTGCGTTGTTGTCTAGGCGGTCTTTGAGTGAGGCCCTTTGGCGGATCTGATGAGGTGATGGTGACTGCGGGTGGCGCTCTTGTGGGCGGCGTAGCTGTCCGCTGTCCGTTCGTGGAGCCAGATCTTCTCCAGTTTTCGGCATGTTCGCTTGGAGGCCTGGAGGTCTTCGGTGAACCAGGTGGCTTTCTTGCTGGTGTGGCTGTTGGGTGGATTCTTGAGCGGGGCGAGGGTGTTGGCGCAGTCGTCGATCCACTGTCTGAGGTTGCGGGCGGCGGTGTCGGGGTCGGAGGGTTCGGCGGGTGGGCTCAGGGCGAGGGTTGTGGTTAGCTGGTCTTCCGTGACTCTGCTCCAGCAGCGGCGAGGCATTTGTTCGGTGCGGTGCGGTGCGGTTTTAGGTCTTAAGGCACCTAAAAAGTGACTCGTCATAAAACATTCTGTTGTTGATTCAGTGTGGTTAAAAGGAGTAAAGCTGTCAGTTAAAAGCTGACGCTTCACATGCGGCCTGATGCAAGGACGGTTAAAAAGTGCTCTCGGTGCAAAAAGTGCTTGAGGTGTTTTTAAAGTGCTAATCTCATGTTTTGTCCCAGCGTGAATCTCTTGGGCAGAATGCAGTTAATCGGGGCTGAGTGTGATGTTTGGGGCTGCCCCACTAAAGTACAGACTGCTTAATAAGTAGATTGGTTAAAATAGATTTGCTGCATGATTGATGAAACCCAATGCTTTAAGAACAAGCAGTTTGCAATCATAAGGATGCACAAGGTTATAATTTACGTGTTTGAAAAGTCTATTTGAGCCTCTTCTTATGTTTCCTTTGTGCCTTTGCGAGCGTGGGCATTTTGCTTAGTAATGGTATGCTATGGTCACTAGGTGGAGGTAGTGCGTCGTGAGTACCAATGCTGACTACGGGGGAGGTTTGATATTGTTCCAAAGAAAATTTACTTTGGATGAAGACTCATCCATTATTCTGGCATTTTTTTTCCACCAGTCTCAGAAACTTCACCAGGCAACCGTTCAACTGTGGGTCTCCAGGCTCAAAGCTAGCCAGCACTGCTTGTCTCCGAAGTGTGAATAACTCGTTGGTTTAAATGAGGTTTTAGTAGTTGTTTTCATTCTTCCAAAAGATCTTTGCATGTGCATAGGAGATGCAGCAGGTCTTCTGGTGCTGAGCCACATAGGCGGCAGGTGGGGCCCACGTTTTTCTTGAGCCAGTGAGGAGAGGTTCTGTATGCAGGGTAGTCGGTGCTTCAAAAATGTAATTTTGGTGGCTTTGGCATACCCCAGGTCAAAGTATTTCGGAGGAGCAGGGGCTGTGTAGGTGCTCAAAGTCATCCGCCGTGAGCCCTTTTTGAGAGGGAAGCCTGTCATCCAGCCATGGACCATTTTTGAGAGGGAAGCCTTGTCCACGATCCATGAAAGATACTTGACCGTTTTCCATACAAGTTTTTTTAATGTAGTGTTATTGGTGGGAGTGTCTCAGAGCTGAGTTAGCCCCATAATGATCAGGCTATTTTTAAGATGGTTTGAAGCTGGTGATGCAGCTTGCCGTTGTAGCTCTTCCCACAAGTATTGGTTGAGAGTTCCTGGTGCGGCTTCCCGGACTTTGTCCTAGGTGATAATATACGCCCCTTGTCTTGCCAGGGACTGTTTCTGTAGGCCGAATTCTAGCCTAATCTGTACGGGTGAGGTGTATTTAGTCAGGCTGAGAATTATTCTGTACGCTGTTGTGACTGTGTTGTCCAGTACTTTTGAGTCCCTGCCCCGCTGTGCTTCGCTGCCATAAGCAATTGTTTGTAGGAGTTTGGCGTGTGCCACTTGAGCCAAGGGCAGTATCGATGGACCGCTCAGTTTGGAGTTAAGGTCCATTAATGAGACTTCCAGGGTGAGGCCTTTACGTCTGAAGGAGTTTTTCTGGGCAGTGAAGTGACTGCCTTTGTGAATAATCACGCCTAAATATTTATATTCTGGTGCAGATTCAATGTGTGTGCTGCCCCAGAAACAAGTTGGGGATTTCTTTAGGTTTTTCCTGATCGTCATGGTCCTTGTTTTCTCCAGGTTGATGGTTAGGCCATTGGCTTCAGAATATTCCTGCGTGGTGGTGAGGAGGTGTTGTGGGCCCATCTGTGTATGGCTGATCAGGACTATTTTGTCCGCGTAAAGGAGGCATGGTAATACTAAGCCTCCTAATCTTGGTGCGTGTGAGTTGCAGGCATTCAGTGCAGGAACGAGGTCTGCTAGGAACAGGTTGAACAGGATCGGGGCTAAAACACATCCCTGTTTGAGCCACTTCTCAGTTGGTATGCGCCTTGACAGAAAGGATCCACCACCCAGCTTTACCTGGACCCATGTGTCTGTGTGCAGGTTGATTATCAAATGCAACAGAGTCTGTGGTATGCCTCAGCTTGCCAGCTTGGCCCACAGATTGTTGCGATTTACATGTTCAAAGGCGGCCCTGTAGTCAATGAAGCATAAGTGTAATGGCATTTTTGTTGACTCCGCCTTGTCGATTAGCATTGCCATGGCTAGGATATTTGTTGTTGTTCCGACAGATTTTGCAAAGCCGGTCTGGTTTAGGGGCAGAACTGATTTCTCGTCGGCCCAAGCCTGGAGCTGATCTAGCGTTGCCACAAACATTTTTGCCTTGTTGTACAGGAGAGCCACTAAACTGTAGTTTTTTTGCAAGGACTTGTCTCCTTACTTGAAGATTGAGGAGATTATCGAGCCTCTCCAGGACCGTGGAAGTATGCCCAGTAGCCTTATTTCGGTGAAGAGAGGTTCGAGGGCCTTGGCCCAGAGGTCTGCGTCTTGTTTATACTGAACCGGTGGAATTCCGTTGGGGCCCAGGGCCCCCTCTCTCCTTCCCTTTCCTATTTGCCGCTTGATTTGCTGCTTGAGGATGCAAACATTGGCAGATTCCCCCCTGCTGCTACGGGTTCTGAGGTGCTC
The DNA here is from genome assembly GCA_963921515.1 of Calotriton arnoldi. Lineage (NCBI taxonomy): Eukaryota > Metazoa > Chordata > Amphibia > Caudata > Salamandridae > Calotriton > Calotriton arnoldi. The sequence goes on from CAWUFW010000934.1 coordinate 1,986,549, forward strand.
CATTCCGCCCAGTGGATCTCCAGTGGCACCCCTCCTGAGTGGATTATGGTTTTTGATCCTGGGGCCAGGGGTTTATTTTCTTAATGAAAATGGGCCCTCAGGTAGCTTGCCCAGTCTTCTTCTGAGATATTGGATGAGATTCCGTCATGTGTGGGGCGGATGAAGCGGTTTATTGTTCCCCAGAATCTTACACTGTCATTCTGTTTGGTATCAGCATGTAGTTTCGCCCAGAGCTCTTCCTCTATGGATCTGTTGACTTCCCATTTTTGTCTCCTTAGCTGCACATTTTGGTGTCGTAGCAATGCTGAGTACCTTTTGTCAGTTGGATTGTATCGGAGGTGTCTTAGCGTGTGACAGATTGAGATTTTGATGAGCTTGATTTCAGTTTTTTGTCATTTTGACATGTGCTTCATGCTAGTGTGGCTCTGTGGTGCCCTTGATTTAATCGGAGCGGTGTAGGTTTCTGCCATTGTGGTGGTGAAGTTCTCCCATTTCTCAATTTCACTTGAACCGGCCCCTGACTCAAAGAGCAGTGTTGCGTTTTGCAATAGACTCCCGCCTGCTACATTTGTGAATTTGATTATTCTGTAGTTGGTTGAGAGCTCTGATCCTTGGAGGGTCTGAGACCGATCGAACATAGACATGTTCGTTCGGAGCGTAATTTCTTGAGGGCGGTGGACACCGTCAGCTTTTTCGCCCAGCTGGAATGAGACGATTTGGTTGAATAGAGAGAAGGAGACGAAAGTATAGTCTAATATGGTGTTTACTGTTGAAGAATAGTGGGTGATTGCCAGGAGGGTTATCACCAGCAGATCTACCGCTGATTGCTCTGAAGTTGAGGTGTTCAAGGTCCTCGAGTAGGCGCTTGGTTGGGCGACCTGATGGGGTTTTTCCCTGCCGTGGAATGTTCCAAATCGAGTTTTGAATGAACACTTCGTCGGCTGTCGAGGAGCCCATTAAATTAAGGTTTAGGTCCCTAGTAAGAATGATGTCTGTTGTTGCCCCTTCGCTTATGCATGCCTTGGTTTTCCTTTTTGGGTGTACGTAAGCATTTATTATTATGATGTCGGTATTATTTTATTTAGGTTTATTGCTATGGTTGCTATGGTTGCTGAAGAGGCTGGGCCGATTGCGCAGGCTGTAGATGTGCTTGTGTTGGAGACATAAGTTGCAAGACCTCCCTGGAGGTGACCATATTTTGCCCCCCTTACAGCTGGGGTGAAGAAACGCAGGTATCCTTTAAGGTGCGGAGGGTCTGTCAGCCAGGTTTCCTGTAGTGCTATGATGTCGAATGTCCTTTGGTAGTTGGCAAAATCTGGGTCTGACATTTTGCTGGCCAGTCCGTTAATGTTCCATGAGCATATCCGTAGGGAGCTATTGGCAATGATTGTTGGTGGTTGATGGCTGTGTTGTCAATTTTTTTGATTATTAATTGTCCTTGAGCACCATCTCAGGTCCGCTTGCCAAGTCAGTGGCATTGCAGGTTCCAAGCGGCTTATGCTTTTGTCTTGAGAGTGCTCTTTATTAGTTGGAGAGTGCCCTACTTCTCCTCTGAGCACTGATGTTGCAGTACTTTGTGGGTCCGCTTGTGCAGCATTTTTGATCTCTGGGATTAGCGGGGCATGGGCAGGGTAGCCAGGTTTGGTATAAGGAGTGATGCTTATCCCCCAGCTTTTGAAGATGCAGCTTTCTGAGAGTATTTTTTGTGCGGTGGATCACGTTCTCCATGTGGTCTTTGTGTCTTCGCCCTTCAAGGGATCTCTGCGTCGGATGAATTCTATTGAATCCAGATCCGAAGTCGTTACGTCTGTCAGAGTTGATATATGAGACAGCAAGCGGAGTATGTTTCCTCGGTTCAGGATGTTGCGTGGGCCTTTTGATGTATATTCAGGTAAGAACCTGAGGGTGTCGGGGTGACTGTGTGTTTTTTTGAGGACAGAATGCAAATCTCATTACTTGATGCACCTGGTGGAACCAGGTGCCTGGTGTCTGCCATGCTTCCTCCTCTGTTTGGTTATTTAAGTTGGATTCGGTTTCGAGTGGTTGGCCCATGTTTCCCAGCCGGAAGGTTCCCAGGCTGTTCTGATCTTACTTTAATAAGGCTGGGACTTCCGATCTCCCTTGGGTGCTTGGTTGTGTAATAGAAACAGTTGGAGTTTTACTTGTGCTTGTGGGGTAGATTTTACTTGTCTTTGTGCAGTTTGGCTCCCTGGAGTCTGAATGTAGGTGGTTGTGGCTGTTTGGGCTTGCCGTAGTTGCATGGGGTAAAAGGATATACGTTGTGACCTCAATTCAATTCAGTCCGACCTTATTAGATAGGTATAGAAACCCACAAGACAGTTTATCATAGTTATAATCACTTCAGCCGAAGTGAATGCACTTTATTTCTTAAACATAACAATCATAAGTACCACAGAAGGTAGTTCAGAGCGAAGGAAGTTTTTTTGAGGTATATACATTATGTACAATTAGAACGTGATTGTGTGAGCCCCAGTGGAGTGACCATAACCTAACGGTGATGTAGAAAAAAACTCTAAAGGTGACATAAGACAAGGAAGTAGTTATTGGAGATAAAAAAGAGGAGTCTTGGCAATTTATAATACAGTGAATTGTATTTGCATTATTTTCAGGCTCTCTCTTAGTGTAGTCGAAGACGTTTCGACCCTCTCATGATACAGGGTCTCTTCAGGACAGGAGTGCTGGGGACTAATGAAGGAGAGACAGGGTAAGGATAGGGTGGTACATTATGACGGTATGATCCCTCTCTTCAACTTATCTACACATATCATGAACAGTAATGAACTGTCTCTCTTAAGCAAAGGCCTTTCTTTTGTTCTTGCTGAAAAACTGATTTCTTCAAACTCCAGTCTGAACTCCATAAATTCTTCAGGACATTAAGACTGAAGGTATTCTTTAATGATACCCAAGGACTACCACTCTCCCAGATTACGACACTGCGTCCAAAATCGACCTTCATACCTCCTAACAACATGATGCCTCCAGAGATTCTAGCATTCGAGAAAGGAGTGCTAGAGGATATTCTAAAACTTAAAGAAGAAAGTATTCACTCCATACAACATCACCAGGCAAGAACGACAGGCATTGGTTGACCTAAAGAAAGACGACACGATTATCCTGAAGCCAGCAGATAAAGGGGGAGGCATCGTCATTCAAGAAAGAACCGAGTATGAGGCCGAAATAATGAGACAACTTAACAATGTCAACCACTACAAAGAACTTCCACGTGATCCCTTAGGAGATATTCAGCAACAGATAGAGGAGGTTGCTACAAGTGGCTTAGATGAGGGATTCTTAATTAAACCAGAGTTTGACTTTCTAAATCAGAAGAATCCGAGATCTCCTGTGATCTATACCCTGCCCAAGGTACATAAAGATCTGGCCAACCCACCTGGAAGACCCATTCTGTCCGGGTGTGGGTCTGTCCTTGAACCACTAGGACATTACATTAACAACTTCATCAAGGACTATGTTCCTGCCCTACCCACGTATGTAAGGGACAGTACATACATGATAATCCTGATAGAAGGAATGGAATATGATCCACTACAAGAGATATTAGTGACTTTGGACATAGAGTCGTTATACACAAACATTCCTTAGATTGAAAGCATCAATGTCATTAAAGCTGTTTTAAACTCTCGGCCTACACCCCTAACTGTCCCAACAGAGTTCATCGCAGAGTTACTGGAAATCGCACTAACAAAGAATTACTTCAGATTCAACATGAAGTATTACCAGCAATGCTCAGGTACTTCCACGGGTGCTATTTTCGCTCCCAACCTGGCTAACCTCTATGTAGGTGACCTTGAGACCAAATTCATCAATACTTTGACCAATCCTTTCTCCAACAATATAAAGTGCTGGAAGCGTTACATAGACGACATTTTCCTGATATGGGCAGGTATTGAAAGAAGCCTGGATATGTTTATGGATTACCTTCATCAGTGTCAGTCAGCGCTAAAATTTACTTCCAACATAAACAGAGAAAGTGTTCTTTTCCTTGACCTACTTATCCGATGCCATAACAATCAGCTCAATGTGACCCTCTATTGTAAACCCACAGACAGAAACACACTTTCACAATACAAAAGCTTCCATCCCAGAGCCCTGATGGATGGCCTACTATAAGGACAGTTCCCAATACTCAGGCGTAACTGCACAGAGAAAGAAGACTTCTTCAAAGAGGCAAATATCTTAAGCAGAAGACTACGCGAAAGAGGATATCCCAAACGACTGGTGAAAACCTCCATGAAGAGGACTTGGTACAGCCCCCGAGAAACATTATTAATGAATAGATCCAAAGAACAGCTCAACAAGAGTGTGTGTGTTACCACTTTCTGTCCCTTGAGCACACAGGTCACGAAAACCATTAAAAAACATTGGCCTACACTAAACACGCCCAGCATTTGCCAGGAGTTACCCATGTTCTCCTTCAAAAAGGGAAAGAACATAAAGGACCATCTGGTACACTCAGACACCAGTTTAGCGAAACCGAAAAACACAATACAAAACATGTGGTCACTTCCGCCTGTCACTGGACATTTCAAATGCGGGGGATGTGTAGCCTGTAACCACACTTTTGACACCAAAGCCTTCACCCACAGCAACACATAATTCACATTACGTGACTTTACAAACTGTGCAACTACCAACGTTATCTATTGCATCTGATGCCCTTGTGGTCTGATATACATTGGTCAGACCACCCAACCAGTTAAGACTAGAATCGGCCAGCATCGCAGTAGAATAAGGCGCCAAGTAGAAAATGCCCCCCTAGTACAGCACTATAAGGACAAATCACACACTGCTGATGATGTAAAATGGCAGGTCAGTGAGAAAGCTAGGATACCCCCCAGAGGTGGCAACATTTCATTCTTATTACAGTCTCTAGAATGTAAATGGATAGAGAAATGCGACTCCATTAGAAATGGGTTAAACAGCCTAGAAGAATGGCGCTGATTCATTAGCCTACATTAAACTACTAACGTGCACACCCCACCTGTTACAACGGTACCGTAGGTGTGTTTCCCTAATTACTGTGTTTCTAGATAATGCAGTGAAGTTTTTTGATTATAAAGGGAGGAGTTACTTAAATTGGAGTGATCTCCAAATAATGCAAAGTGTTAACTCCAGTTACTAATTATGCTGACATTCAATATAGATATGTACTAATATCGCATTGTGAATAGGTGGGTTTGACCTTATGTACCCTGTTAAACATTATAGTCATAACTGTAATGACCGAGATAATCAATAATAATATACTAATGAGGGTTGAATCACGGGCACGCAATGTCTATCCTACTTACCCCGTACCCTCCTGTAATATTGATTGCATTGACACATTCTGCTTACAATGTATATGTGCATCGTTGTTTTTTTTGTCACCGGTGATTGTCAGATGGTTTCTCATCCCCTGAACCCATCCGACCTCCACCCATTCCCTGTGAATTAGAGTAATTAGTCTGTCCATTCAGATACAATACTTTGCCCATTTGGACTTCTGAATCCTTGTCCAAAGTCTTTTATCTCCCTTATAATAGTAGGCTCACTCCTGAACTAACTACTATACACTAACAAGTCTCCGCCATATGCACCCCTTTCAGACATGGCCGCCACGACCGACACATTAGACTTGCAGCGTTTTCTGCACATGCGCAAATCGGCGTGTGACCGCGCTCTACACTATTTGAGCGCAGTCTCTTGAGGCGTCCTCACCAGGACCCGGCCCGACAACACATCAGCGCTTAAACTAGAAGTAAGTTGAACAACCGGTATATCCGCCACAAAAGCCGCACGTACATTGTACCGGCGGCATCCCCATCGCTAAATCATTTCTTTTTTAATTACCGCTCGCCGTACTCTCCGGGTGAGTTATCTACCTGTTTTCTCGCCTAATCACTGTGGCTCCAAATACTGAATAACGATTATATTCGCTATTAGAACGTCTCGTACATTGTACCAGCGGCATCCCCGTCGCTAAATCGTTTCCTTTTTAATCCTCAGTGTCCGACGGCTGAATCAATTGTAATTTAATTACCGATCGCCGTATATATATATATATATTTTTTCCGGGTTAGTCATATATTTGTTCTGTTTACCCGCCTAATTACTGTGGCTCCATATTGGGCTATTAATTACTGTTCCATTGTTCCCCTAGATGCCACACTGATCCCTAAGTGACTATAATGGCCTACCAGTCCCTTAATTGATTATAGCGGACCGCATGAGATCTCTCATATGAAGGGCCATTAGGCTTCCGAACCTATCTACTAGGATCCAGCACCTTGGTGCACAGCTTTTCCTTGCTTATTCGGGTAAGCCTAATCCGGCTAATTATCACCTTACCCAGTTATTATTACTTTAGAGTGCCCATATTCATTATGTGTATCACCACCAGGTACCCACTGCGTCCCCTGGACTACAAATGAATTGGTTCTAACCAGAACATCATCACGTGTACACATCTCTGTGCACCTTATGGTAAGCGCTGCTCACCATGCCCACATCATCATGCCTAATTATCAGTCTCATAATGTACCACCCTATCCTTACCCTGTCTCTCCTTTATTAGTCCCCAGCACTCCTGTCCTGAAGAGACCCCATATCACGAGAGGGTCGAAACGTCATCGACTACACAAAGAGAGAGCCTGAAAATAATGCAAATACAATTCACTGTATTATAAATTGCCAAGACTCCTCTTTTTTATCTCCAATAACCACTTCCTTGTCTTATGTCACCTTTAGAGTTTTTTGCTACATCACCGTTAGGTTATGGTCACTCCACTGGGGCTCACACAATCACGTTCTAATTGTACATAATGTATATACCTTAAAAAAAATTCCTTCTCTCTGAACTACCTTCTGAGGTACTTATGATTGTTACGTTTAAGAAATAAAGTGCATTCACTTCGGCTGAAGTGATTATAACTATGGTAAACTGTCTTGTGGGTTTCTATACCTATCTAATAAGGTCGGACTGAATTGAATTGAGGTCACAACGTATATCCTTTTACCTCTGTTTTGTTTTGATTACTTCCCGCAAGTTACATTTTCTTGCATGAATTGATATTGTTTGTTCTTAAAAGAGTTCCTTGTGAACACTGTTTCTGCCTAGTAGCAATACCCAGTTCACAAGGACATATGGGTTGCTCTTGTTATTTCAGAAAGTAGTTGCCTGGGGAGCCTTGTCAGCTCGGTGGTTTGAAAGTGTTGTTAATAAGTTGCTAGTTTGCAGATGCGGTGAGTTTATTTCAGCCAGTGTGCTGTTCGTGGTATTTCCTGCTGCGTCTTCATCTCTTTGGGGTTGTTGATGTTGCTGTTAAAGTGGAAAGGTTTTATATCTTCCTTCACATCATTCATGGGTAGCCGCGACATTTCTGCACAGGGCGTTTCTTTAGTGTAGTTTTGGTAAGATCCCATTTCGGCATCTATGGGATGTTTGTTTCTCTCATACGGTATAGCTGTGGTTTCTTGTGTTGTCTGGTCTGAAGTCTGAGATGATATTGGCCTGAATAGGCACAAGAAACCTTCCTGGTTTAGGCACGGTTTCTGATTTCAGCCTTTCCTCCTTTGGGCACGTCTTTACCTTGCGTTTGTTTAAATATCCTGTGGGTCGCTCAGGAAAGGACCTGTAGGTTGGTTGAGTGTTTTTTGCAGCGCCTTTTATGACATTGTGTTTGGCTGCAGTTTCGGTGCAGTGGGGTGTTTTTTCCTGGGCTGTTGCATGGGGTGTTGCCATGGTTTCTTGTGTCACTGTGATGGAGTTGTCTTCTGGGGGGTGGTGGGTTCGTGCACAGGGATGCACTTTTGCGTTGTGTGCACAGATTGCTCAACATGGAGGGGAGGTAAGCTAGTTTGTCAACAATTGAGCTGCACCCACAGCTTGTTTTGTTGGCTTGTGGGTTGTTCTGTATGATTTGAAGAAGAGTATTTAGGGCTCCTAGCTTCCCGTCAATAGCTACCACGAAAACTGCCAAAGTGTTCAGTAAAGTCAACTGCATGTCCATTTTGACCGATTGATATTGAAGAGTAAGTAAGTAAGTAAGTCCTTGGATGGTCCTCCTGACCCTGTGGCTCGTCCGCCGCCTGGTTCTCTCCTGCCTCTAGGTGCCCCTGTCCTTTCGACTTTCCTGGGAAGTCGCTCTCGTGTTTAGCTGGTGGGTTCTGAGTGTAGGTTGCCAGCAGGTCCTCCCATTCTTTTGTGCCAAGGTACGAGAGCTGTTCTGGGTCCTCAGGCTCGCATCTTAGTGTCCTCTCTGGTTTGATTGGCAGTGGTGGTGTTTGGTGTTCTATGTCAGAGCCATTCGTTGGTAGTGCGGATTTGGATTTTAATTCTTTGGAGGAGATCCAGTTGAGTTTGTGCTTTAATTGAACTCATTAAGATAGATACAAGCTCACTCACTACTTGGCTTAAGAAGATTAAACACCTCTGTGTTTTCATTAAAATGGAGGAAGTATGGTAATCTCCAATGTCTATGAGAAAAGACACAGGGCTGATTACGAGTACGGCGGTCCCAGGACCGCCGTACTCGTTGTGGCAGTTCAACCGCAGTCTCCTCAGCAGTCCCAATTATGAGGTTGGCAATCGGTCCGCCACAAGCCCGACGCAAGACCGTTGCCACCATAAGAATCCTGGATCCTGGCGGTAGGGAAAACAGCGATCTCTGGCTGCGGTGCCGATGCCTGCACTGCTGTGCAGATTACAATCTGCCTTACTGCGAAACCTTTTCATGGTGGGGATCCTGCCATGAAAAGGTTGGTGGAAAGTCAGCGAAGGGGCCCCAAACAAGGCCACAAGGCATTGTAGCCACTGGGGATGTGCAATGTGGCACATGTCATGCCCCCCTCTTCTTGCACTATCGTGCATGCACTGTGTGCCATTCACAACATGGTGCATGGTACACAGTAAACTGACGTGCAAGAGGTGGCTGTTCGAGCAGTAACTTACCCCCTCCCCCAGCGCCTTGAGACCCTCCCGGGTGAGTAGCGCGCTCTATAAATGCCGTGATTGATTGATTGATTGATTGATTGGTGGTGCTACGGCGGGGGCATATGCTGCAGGCTCTCTATGAGCCAAAGCATGCTGCCACTGTACCACTGCCAACGCAGCACTGCCAACCCAGCAGTGAACTCGTAATGCGGCGATAGGGATGCTGCCAGTTTGGCGCATACTCCTGACCGCTGCAATGGCGGTCTGGCCGTCAGACTGCCAAACTCGTAATCGGGCCCATAGTCAATAAGGTGAAGAAAACATTTTAGAAGTCTATGCTATCCTTGTTATGGAATGACAAAAAAAGAGGGGAGTCTTACTGAAAAAGTCCTCCTCCATCAATGTACTCCTAGTTTTGAGCTCTACCTGGATCGGATCAGAATAATTCATGCAAATAAAGTATACATTTATGTCAGAATTGGCAATTTACCGCTTAAATAATTTACAGACAATTGAGCAAAGGCCACCACACCATCTGCTAATTGCCTGTTCTGCCGACGCTCCCAGAGACGAAGATATTTTTTTATTCTTCTGCCCAGATTACGTGATCCTCAGAAGGAGGTGGATTGCCCCAAATTGTATATTGTGAGGTACTACGCATTACTGGGAAGCCCATAGGCTCCTTAGATGTGACACAAAGGAATACATTGTTTTTGCCACCTCCAGGTATTTACTTTGGGCTTGGAGAATTATAACTGGAAAGCTTGACAAAGTGGCTTGGCGGCTCAGATTGGGGATTCCTGCTCCCAAAATATGTATTTTCCTCCATATATTTTCACACGAATTTTAAGATCTTATTGTATGTAATTTTAAATTATGTATTTTCATGATGCTTTTATTTTTAGTCATGTTTGGCTTTGTATTGTAAATCCATCTTTATTCTTTTAATGTATCTTTTTAACTTTCGTATGTAAGTAATACTTTTATGGTTTTTATAAACCAACCGAAATAAAGTAATAATTGATTGATTGAAAAGTTACTTATGCTTGAGTTGATGAAATCTTCCAAAAATACAAATGTATTGGAGACTGGTGAGGGTATGGGTGGGGTATGTGGAATGGAGAGTGCTGAACCAGCTTCTAAAAATACAGTGCAATATAATACCTATCAGAAAATAACACAGTAAACCCTTAACAATTTTAAACGAGGATGCATTACTAATTTCCAAAGACTAATTTGTATTTCTCTGACTGTATGCAGGTGCAACAGCTTCAAACTACTTGCAATGCCATTAAGAGGCGCATAGCGAAGCATAACCTCTCAATGCTCAACTATAGCTCATTTGAAAGGCATTAGCCAAGATTAATTAATAATAACAATTTGGAAAAAGGGTTTAGCCTTCAAAACATTGAATTCCGAAAATGTATTCATACAAAATTAATACTTTTGCAGCTAAAATCATGGCTTGTGTAGTCCATTTGTCCCATCAGTATCTTTGTATTCAAAAACACGACAGTTCTAAAACATTTTACCTCATACAGTGTGTTTAATAAAAATACATACAGTAATCCTCCCTCATTCTGGTTAGATTTTATTTTTACTGGTGCTAGTGATAAACGCTTTGCCTCATTATCTCTACAAACATGGGGATATATTTATAAAAGAATGGCACAGCGCTGCAGCAAATTTTGCAGCGCTGCGTCATTTAAAAAATGCAGGGATGCACCAAATTTACAAGAATACGGTGCACCATTGTGTTTTCCCTTGCACTAAAAAATAGCTGTCTAGTGCCAACACAGAGAGCCTGGCACCATAGTACAAGGGTGCCTGTGTTGCAGGGATGATTTCCTGCAACACAGGCACCCTTGCACCATGGTGCAAGGGTGTCTGTGTTGCAGGGAAGGATTGTTTATGTGCAGGAAGGGACACCTTCCTGCACATAAACATTCTTTAAAGGCGATTTGCTCTTTTGATGTGTGCTACAGTATGCAGCACACATACAAAGAGCAAAAACGAGGAGAAATAAGAGTAGTTCTCCTCATTGCGCCAATCTGACGCCTGCTTTTGCATGGCGTTAGTTTTTGGGGCTGCCTCAGACTGACAGATCCTTGCAAATCTGGGGCAGCATCAAAAAGCAATGGGTGTTACGGTGGAAAACCCACAGCGACACCCATTGCATGCCCCTTTCACGCTGAAAACTGCGTGAAAGTGTACCATATATATAAAGCGGCATTAAGCCACGCAAAGCGGGTTGACGCCAATTTTCGAGATATGCTGCAAGGCATTGCACCACCGTAACGTAAAAAAAAGTGAGTACCGGTGGCGTAATCCCCTTGAAAATATACCCCATTATATTTTTATAAAAAGTCAATGCAGACACCCTTGTAACTTTTTCTAGCAAACCCGGATACGTTTATTACATATACATAAGAGGCATTAACACTGCTATAAACATCATCCTACATGCACACTATTTTTGATTAAGAAGCACTTGAGCTCATTCCCGCATTGTTGTCAACAATGTAAACAACTCAAACCTTGAATTCAGTGGTTCTTAACCTTTTGACTTCTGTGAACTGCTACTTCTTCTTTACAGGAACCTGGGGACCCCCACTGAATCATTATTATTATTATTTTTTTACAGAGTTTTATATAGTACGAACTTGACCCGATTCGGGTATCAGAGCGCTTTACACGAGCACCAGTTGCGTTACATGAGGACACATTCATTTTTGTTAGGCACGGGGAGATTAAGTGATTTGCCCAGAATCACAGGATGTTGTGCGTCCCTGCCGAGACTCGAACCTGGTTCCCCAGCTCCGAGGTTGATCGCCCTGGCCGTTAGGCCAACTCCTCTCCCCAGATTATTGGAATCTGGGGACGCCCAATGAGTCATTATGGAATCCGAGCATTCCAGTCTAGGCAATTTGAGGATTTGAGCAGTGAAAATATACATAAAAAATACTGAATCAATCATTCACAAAACAAATACACCCAGGATGAAATATTTACATAAGAAATATAAAATTTTACATTTCAGTAGAGAGGTAGGAGCTTTTATAAATTCACTTGAGACCACTCATTGTCTAATCTATATTCTGTTTCATATACTTGGACTGCTTTCACGAATCAGTCGGGGGATACTAGCTTAATTTTTACCCTCGAATTTCAAATTCCTTCACATTTACAGAATATTTGTAAAATGTTTCTTTTTACATTTTTTCTTCTTTATTTATATACCCTTTGTTAATCTGTTAATGATATTTCATTTTCTAAGCAGCCGTGGACCACTTGAGTAGGCTTCGCGAACCACCAGGAGTGCCCGGACCACAGGTTAAGAACCACTGCCCTAATTCAACACTTCCCTCCAGAGTCTTGCATCAGCCCCACCCAATACATATTCATTCATTCCATTCCATTGGATGTTTGTGAAGCCATAATCAAATTAAATGTATTTCCCTTTAGTACTAAGTGTGGCTGAAAATGAATATTTTTATTAATTATACCAGCCAGATCAATTGTAATTTCATACTTCCTCCCAGAACCTTAGAAGGTTTTTCCATGTGTTGACTGTGGTACCAGCAGCATACTGTGTGGCTTCAGTGACTCTACTTCTTGTAGATAGAGCCAGCTCAGGCGCTATCTGTATGCACTACTGAATAATACATTGGCTTTGGGCTGACAATATTGAGCTGCAGCAAACTGCTATATATGGACAGAGTTGTTACAATGCAAATGAAGCAGGTGTATTTGGAAGAATTGACTCTATGGAGAAGTAGCAGAAAGGGGTATACGCTGGAAACTATCGTATTATTCTTGGTTATCAAACTGCTATCAAATCACTTGAGTTAAAATAGAGTAGTATATGGTATAGACATAAATGACACTCTGCATGTGATATTCCTATAGGCTGATGACATTTTGTGTGCCTCAAGATACACATGACAGAGCTACTGGGGGTAATGCAGCTATTGTTCTCCTTCGGAGTGCTGTTGGATCTGAGAGTAAACTGATGGAAGACATGCCTTTTCCCATAATCGGACTCGCAACTGTGGGTAACCCCTCGCCATTTTTCTTAGGACCCATTACTTTTAGATATCTGAAGGAACAGAATTACCAGTGGGAGAGCAGCTTAATAGAGGATAACATACCTAAATCTGAGGGCATGATTAGGAGCTCTATGCAGTCTTGCATGATATTTCCCTGTCAATGAAGGGCAGGATAGCACTATCCAAAATGATATTACCTATATTATTATATATTTGCAATAACTTACTTTGAGGAAAACAGTTTATTGTATGGTGAGGTTGTGCAACCTCACTATATAATAAACTCACAAACCCATCTTGGGTTCAGTCAGGTTTGTTTGCAAGACTTTAGCTCAAACCTGGGTATCTGTGGCTTCGAGCAAAGGGGCTTTGTCAAAGGAATAAGTGTAAAGTATTTAGATATAATAAAACTGCTGAATAAGAAAGAAACACGACACAAAGAAAACAGACACATAGCTCTTATTTGTATGAGCTATTTGTATGAATTTTAGATAGCAAAATGAACAAAATCCACCGGAGGGCTCCGGAGATATAACTTATAAAGTAAATAATAAATCACTGCTTTTCACTCAAATCTCAAACAAGCACTGATGACTACTGTGGTCAGTTGTTACTTTGGAAACTTTGGTTAACTTATGTAGAGTTGGGTTTGGTTTTTCCGGCCCACTTTGGGAGACCAACTCTGGCAGCAAGCAAGTCACAGAGGCCAATAAGGCTTGGGAGGAAAGGTACCTTGCAGTCAAATAGTCTCCAGTCCAGTTCCTGGCTCTATGTGTGAACAAAAATAGACATCGATGGAGTGGGCCTGTTGCAATTGATACATAATGTGAAAGATGCTGTAGATCCTGATCCAGTTGACAGGGGTAATTCTGGGGCAATCCATCAGTCCATGAACATGGTGGGGCGACGTTCGCCACTGAGGTCGATGTCTCTCGAAGTCCGGTTGTAGTCCAGCCAAAAACAAGTTGCCACTGGTCTACTGGTCTCCAGTTACAGAAAAATCAGTAGTTTCCTTTAACTGAGGCAAATGTTCATCTTCAGCAACCAAATTGCACTCTGATGACTCTTCTGGCGGCAGCAAACTTGTATGCAACTTTTGAGCATTGAGACTCAGTCTCCCAGGCTGCGCTTTAGTGCTCAGTGGCGACCAGGTGGTTGTGGTTATCAACCTACCAGGGTAGGCTTTTTCAACTCTTGTGGCCCTGAAGTTGTAACAGGAAGTCAGCCAACTGACTTGTGGAGTTCACCTATTCTGTCTTTGACTTAAGAGTGACTTTTCCTCGAGCAGGGCCCCACAAGTGCAGCCTTTCTTTGATAGCCCAACGATCAGCAGATGCAGTCCAGTCTCAAGAGCAGCCTCTCTTTGCTGGGTCCAGGTAATAGCAGGGCAGTTCTTTTTCAGTTGTCTCTCCAGTGCAGATGTGATCTGAGGTCTGGGTGCCAGGGTTGCCACTTTTATGCCCAGTATTTGCCTTCAGGGGTTGTGGTGACTACTAGCCAATGGGTTACCAGCTCCCCTCTCATCTTATGATGACTTTCTGCATAGTATGTCACCTAGTTATACTAGAATACAATATTCTTCCCACTCCCAAGATGTCAGAACACTAGAGGTGTGGCTACCTATGGACTACATGCCCACAGGAAAAATGGTTTGGCAACTGTTTCCCCTTCCTTGTCCCCAATTCCAACTGTCCACCAGAACAAAAGAGCAGCCCCTCTCGTTTGTGTGCACTATTCGCCCTTCAAAGGCAGCTTCCCCTTTGAAGCTCACCTTTTGGGCTAACACCCAGTTCAGCCTTCCTGCCAGGGAGAGGTAGCCCTTCTTCCAACGGCATGGCCCTTTCTTTGGAGTCTTTCACACATCTCCCTAGGAGGGCAAAAGACTGTCTTGTGGCCATAAACCATAAACAGTCACTGGAAAACTTAGGCAACAGAGTGTCAACTTTCTAAAGTTGCCATTTACTTTAAAGATACATTAAATTGGATGCGGGCATCAAGTCGGTTTTCAAGTAATGATTCTTTTGATACCTTGAAGGACCAACTTTAGTAGTCCCACTTGGAAGTTAGCACAGCTGGGCTATCAGCATGTATCCCTGTACTCGCTAATGGGGCTACTAGCCTTTTGACAGCAAAAATGACAATGTGGCGTTTTGTTTGTTAGGACATGTAAAAACACATCATATTTCCCCTTTGAAGCTTTCCTTTTGGACTAACACTCAGTTTAGCCCTTCTGCCAGGAAGAGGCTGTCTCATGGCCAGCAATCGTAAACTTGAGCAACAGAGTGTCAACTTTCTATGGTCTGCAATTACTTAAAAGTGAAATTAAATTTGACTTGGGCATCAAGTTGGGTTTAATATAAGGATTCTTATGATACCTTGAAGTAACAACAGTAGTAGTGCCATTCAGAAGTTAGCACAGCTGAGTTGTCAGCATGTAACCCTGTACTCGCTAATGGGGCTACTAGCCTTTCTACAGCAAAAACAACAATGTGGGGTTTTTGCTGTGAGAACATGTAAAAACATATGTACTACTTTTCAATACAAAGCACCCTGCCTTAGGGCTTGTTAGGCCTACCTCAGGGGTGACATGTATATTTAAAAGGAAGGTTTGGTCTTTGCCATTACTTTAAATGACAGTGGGGGTGATTACGATGGCGGACGGACTTCAGTCCGTCCGACATCGTCTCCTATTTGGGACCGCACCCAAACCTTGCGGCAGTCCCACAATAGAAATTACGATGTGACCGCCACTGAGGCGGTCGCATTTCCCACCTTTAACATTGCGGCGGGTGCTGCTGGCTGCAGCACCCACCGCAATGTTGAAAGGGGATGTTTTACATATCCCTGTACTACGTGACAGGCACCATGCCGTGCATGTCACTTGGTGCAGTGATATGTTGGGGGGCACCATAGGTACTCCCCAACACCCACAGGAATGGGAAGAAGGGGGGCCCGCTACGGGCCCCCAATGTCCATCCCCACCAGCCTTTTCATGGCCGGTGAACCGCCATGGAAAGGCTGCCCAGGTATTGACGTCATAATATGACCGCCGCCATTCTGGGCTATGCGGGCGTTCCGACTGGTGGTCAGATTCAATCCGACTGTCGGAACCGTGGGGGTTGGATTTTCCGACCGCCACCATAATGTGGCAGTTGGCTCGGCCCTTACGACTGGCGGGGCGACCACCACCGACGGGCTGACGGTGGCAATCCTCCCGCTATCATAATCAGGCCCAAAGTAAAGTTAGCAGTTTAAAATTGCCCTATCAGTCTACAGTGGCAGGCTGGGAGACATGCTTTACTTTGTCACATTTGTGGTGTCACAAAAAAATGCTGCAGTCCATGAGGGACACTTTAATGTAGAGGCCCTGGGTACCCATGGTATCATATACTAGGGACATATAACTAAGTTAATCTATGCCAATTGGGTATAAGCCAATGAAACATGCACTTTTAAGGGTTAGAGCACATGCACTGAGGCCTGTTCAGCAGGGTCCAGTGCATCACAGAGCCATTTCACCAGTACCTAATAGTCATAAAGTGGGGCAGAAAATGGAGGTGAACTTGCAAAAAGCCATTTTCTTACACCTACCTGTGATCTTACCCCGATCTCTATTCAAAGAGTTAGCTCACTGTTGTCAGTATTGATTTAGAAGGATGTAAGACAAAGGATACCACTGGATAAGCTAAGACTCCTGCAGCTGCAAGGGAGTCTAGGAATCCCTGACTGTGAGTCTTACAATATAGCTGGACATCTTCAATTTGCTGCTATGTGGGTGCCCATCTGAAGTGCTTGAAGACAAATAGTTATCAGTCAAACTGGTGCCACACACCTTGAGGAGTATGGGTTCCATATTGGGGGAGAGGAGCAAGCATATCCTTAAGTTAGTGAGAATAAGGGAGTTAAGCAAAAAATATACCTAGGAAATTCACCTTCGATATTTGAAACATTGGGCTGAAACCCAGCTAGGGTTGCTACAGCTATATGGGAGGAATGTAGGGGACGTGTTTGAGACGGTACGCTTTGCAGCTTTGCGAAGGTAAAGGAGGATTATGGGATTGCCACCGGAACACTTTCTGGCATTTAGGTCCCTAGCACATGTAGTTATGGTCAGATCCCATACCAGAAGCATCAAGCCACCAAACAGCAGTACCTTGCGGGTGTTACCTTAGGAACAGGACCCAAATGTTACCCCCCTTTAATTCTGGCCCACAATCAAAATTCAAGCTGAGAATCAGCAGGCTCTGTTCTCTTCTCATTTGTGCTGTGTCCTCCAGGTGTGGGGGACCTGTCTGTTTCAGCATGTCAGGTGGTAATCGCGCTGTGCCCAGGTGTGGGTGAGGGGGGGATGCTTGACGTATCAGCGGTGTCATAGCATAATGAGGCCCGCCATGTCATGTTGGGGCCATGCCGGTTACCAGGCATGGGGGGGGCTATGCACATGTTGTACGAATCAGTAGGGGGTGTGACAGGCAATGTAAGGTGGAGCCTCTGTTATGTGTCGGCTGCGAAGTGGGGTACAAGGGAGGGTAGGTGCCCTACTTTAGTGCTGCATGGGGTTACCTGAGGCGTAGTTGGGGCAAGGGGGAGGGTGATTTACTTTGTCTCCTTATAGTGAATCTCGTCTCACTACCTGGGTGGGACTTGGCTAATATATACCTGTCCTGTTGGGCCGCAGTGCCAGGGGGGTATGGGGCATAGGGGGGAGGGGGTGGCAGGGAGTACGGGGGAACACTCCCAGGGAAGAGTAGGAGTGGGAGGGGGTGAGGGGGTAGGGGAGGGGGGAAGGGAGCGAATGCATGGGGGAGGGTAAAGTAAAGTAGAGTAAAGTAGGGCGCTGCGTCACCGTGGTGTTGTCATGGTTGTGTCCGAGGCTGGCCCTCTGTTGCGGGGCATACCTCGCTGCCACTCTCTGTGCGTAGGAAAGGCGCCCATACTTGGAGGAATAGGTCTGATTGGTCCTGGAGGTTGTAGATGACTCACTTGTGTGAGGCCGTGTGAATCATGGCCACTAACCAAGCCTCCTGTAACGGTGGCGTCGGCGATCGCCATTGGCACCTCAATGTTACTTTTTGATCTGAAACATTGGTATGGGAAAGAGAAAAGTTGTTCACCTGAAAACATAGCTTATATATTTGATTAAAATGTAGTCACTTATAAGTACATACCAAAGCACCTGCACAGGTTCCTACATAGTTGGATTCAATAAGACTGAAAATTGATCTTTCAATTTTTATGGGTAGCAAACTTTAATCTTTTAATTATAATGTGTTACATAAAAGTTATAAAACAATTATATTTCTGTTTCACAATGATGTGAGAGCCCTTAAGCAAACCCTGAGTTTCTTGTTTTCTTTTTGCTTTGGTGCATGTTGATATGTACCAAAACTAAGGACTGCGACCTGTACACCACATATGTAATGCGGGTTAGGTCAAACCAGATGGGGTATGTTAGAGGAGGATACATTTTTAGGTCTGGCTTGACAGCTTTTGCTGATTGTTAAACCTTTTGTAACCAATCCACAGAGAGTAGACTTTGAATTGGGCCCTTCTGCAATTGCTTTGAGACAGAATGAATCACATCTTGAATCAGTACAAAGGAGCATTGTTGGCCCACTCTCATGCTATTGCCTTTTGTCATTTTCATATTGTCATATTCCATTTTGCATGTAATCCTTCTGTTTCAGGAGTCAAATGCTAAAACAACCCTAGCTAGGGTGAAACCGGTCCTTGGTTGCCTGTGTTCCTGTTCAGAGAGGACCTGGCCTTGCAGGTCCGGATGGACTGTTCTTATGAGGATCAGGGTCAAGACTGATTTGCATATGGCTGTGTCCAAACTGAGGTGGTATGATGGGCAAAATAATTATGGATTGGAATGCAGCCCAAGTGATTGCTAGTGGCTGAGATTAATTCAAGCATTCCATTCATCACCTTGTTATTTTTGCATTTGCTGCCCTAAGTGCGCTGGGTATGTCCAGAAGTTTGTTCCAGGCTTACTGTGCCACCGGAACCAAGCTCTACCTGGGTGAGGAGGCCTAACTAGGGCAAAACTGTTCCTAGTTTGCTTGTGCTCTGGTTCAGGGAGTACCTGACCTGGCATTTCAGGCTGGACTGTTCCATGAGGAGCAGGGTCAAGGCTTATTTGCATATGGCGGGGCCCAAATTGAATTGGCATGGTGGGCAAGAAAATGGATTGGGATTCAGCCTGAGGAAATGTCAGTGGCAGAGATCAAATCAAGCACTCCATCCAGCACCTTGTTGTTTATGCATATGCTGCCCTAAGTGCTCCAGGTATGCCCAGACATGGGTCCCAGGCTCACTGTGCCACAGGAACAAAGCTATACCTGGTTGAAGAGCCCTAACTAGGACGAACCGGTGCTAGGTTGCTTGTGTCCCGGTGCAGGGAGGACTTGGCCTGGCAGTTTTGCTTGGATTGTTCCCATGAGGACCTGGGTCAAGACTGATTTGCATATGGCTGGGTCCAAACTGAGGTGGCATGGTGAGCAAAAAAACAATAGATTAAGATGCAGCCCAAGCGATTGGCAGTGGCTGAGATTAATTCAAGCATTCTATTCACCACCTTGTTGTTTTTGCATTTCCTGCCCTAAATTTGCCAGGTATGCCCAGATACTAGTCCCGGGCTCACTGGGCACCTTGAACCAAGCTATACCTGTCTGAAGCACCCAACTAAAGTGAAATTGGTCATTGGTTGTTTGTGTTCCGGTTCGGGGAGGAACTGGCCTGACAATTCGGACTGGACTGTCCCCATGAGTAGTAGGGTCAAGACTGATTTGCATATGACTGGTCCAAAGTGTGGTGGCATGGTGGGCAAAAAAATGATGGATTGGGATGCAGCTCTGAGTGATTGCCAGTGGCTGAGATTAACCGTGTTGTTTTGCATTTGTGCACCAGTTGTGCTGAGACGTGGGTCCCAGGCTCACTGTGCCACTGGAACCAAACTATGCCTGGCTGAAGAGCCCTAATTAGGGTGAAACTGGTCCTAAGTGGCTTGTGTACAGGGAGGACCTGGTCTGGCAGTTAGGGATGCAGTCTTGCCCCTGTTCCATGAGGAACAGGGGCAAGACTGATTTGCATATGGCTGTGTCCAAACTGAGGCAGCATAGTGGGCAAAGAAACAATGGATTGGGATGTGGGCCGAGCAGTTGCTGACATTAATTCAAGCACTCCATCTATCACCTTGTTGTTTTTGCATCTGTTTCAGGAGCAGCAACAGTCAGGGACTATGTGCTAAATGTGATCAAAATAAGGCTTTTCTTACTAAAAGGAACACATTGTGCAGGTGAACCAAATGTTTTCTTGAAATATGATTGAACTAGAATGCTTGTCAGATCTGATTTTCAAAAAAAACATTTTAGTTGCATGCACAAAAAGGCTACATCAAAAACGTTAGCCAAAATATTTAATTGGAAAACGAGACATGACAAGCATTGTACCTTGTTTACTTACCTTTCTTGATCTTACATCATGTTAACATGGGTTTCAATTTCTGTTTTTCTATTTATTCTTAACTTTACTTCAGTCATTGTGAGCTGGATTGTTAGTGTTTCTCCATCTTCTGGTATTGTGAACCTGGAATTTTAGTCCTTTTAGCATCTCTCCTGCTCTTGAGAGTCTCAACTCGCATAACTGGCAAGTTTTTGAATTGCGTATGCAAGACATTTCTATGGTTTCATGAGTGTTTCATGTTGTGAGTGAGTGACATTCTACTTCTGAATGTGTGACACCTCGAAGGGACACTTCCACGTAAATAAATCAAATCAATGCCTAGTACTTGTGTGCCTGTGAGTTATCTATTACTGTATACAGGCAAATAGCATAATGAAACATATCCCTAAAACAATTCAGACCTGTTTTTGATACCAATGTTTGTTAACAGTATCAAATGAATTAGTAATTAAAAAATATTTAGTTGTGATTTAGAATAAAAAATGCTTCAATTCTGAAAATAGTAGGCTGTCATTAAGACAGTACTTTGGGTCAGTGGAAAGGAAGTGGTCTTAAGAGTGCTTCAATCTGTCACGTTCTCACATTCATAGAGTCATCTGTAGTTTGTCTCCCACTTAGCCACTTCAATTGTTTCCCTCCCGACATCTTTCTGAAACTTTCCATATGCATATCTCACACATAATCCCTTCCTTCTTCATCACTGTCTTTATACTTTGTCATTCTGCATGTGCTAGACCAACTCGCTCACAGAACGGAGTGTATGGTGTTTTAAAAAAAAAACACAAACACAATATTTGGTAAAAGAAAATAGTGTTCAAGAATTCAAGATGAAGAAAAACATTTGAAATGTGTACAGAGACTGCATCACTGACATGGATTACCTTTAGGGTGGTGCAGTTATTCTTCAACAATCATTCAGCACTTGTTGGGAACTTCAGCTTCTTTCTGGGCACAGTGTCGAACTTGCTGGTTTGGCAGCAGAGTAAACTGACCCCAGTGCACAACAATCTGCTCTCTGAGTACTCCTTCGCTTCTTAGAGGCTGTTGCTGCTAATTCTACAGCTGGTCCGGCCACCTAGAACCCGCCAGGGGCCATCACGTACTGGAACCCTCATGGTGAGACACAAAATCTTTAAACTCGCCTGTCATTCTGTTTCTGGATCAGATGCAGGAAGGTCGAGGGCACTCAACCTCACTGAGTTGCCCAGGTTGCCAAAGAGCTACTCTTCAATGCAAATATTTATAATGTGTTCAATACCTTTATACACATATGAGTCATTAGTAGCACATGAGTTTTGTAAATACTTTTCCCCATTAGCTGGACACAAACTGTCCAAAATTAGGTAAAAAAGTAATATGGTAGCTACCCGTCGCTATGTAAACTATAAAACAAACTAACAATCTCATTGGATGATGTCTTCAGTGATGTCATAAATGATGTCATTTGAGATGTTATCAGTGATGTCATAAATGATATCACAGAACATGTCATGAGAGATGTAATATGTGAGGTCAAAAGCAGTGCATGTTATTTTTAGCTCTACTAACCCTAACGTGTGAATTTCCGTGTTTTTTTACTTCAAAACGTTAATGTTGTCACTGGCATATTCACCTAACTATAACGTTACTTTAACCTTTGGTTTTTTTCAATGAATTTCTAAGTTTTTTTTAAAAACAAAACAGATTTTTTTATCACACCTAACTGTAACGCTACTTTAACCTTCGGTTTGTTCAGTGAATTTCTAGTGTTTTTTAAAATGTAAAGTAACATTTTATTACCATATGTAAAGCCAACCCCTGCCACACTTGGCCATGCACGGCGGGTGGTTGTACACAGTCCTGGCCTGCAGCCAACCTACCTAGAGGCAGCCAACCCCCCTCAAGCAGCCAGGCTAATGCTACGCACGGTCTTTCATCGCAAGCAGTGTGGAGTTGGCATCCAACTCCACATAGTCAGGCACCCAGAGGTAGCCTTTGCTCATGCATGGCATGGGGTTAGCTGCAGGGTCTGTGTTGCAGCTGCTTGGCTGCCCTTTTCCCCAGGGCCATATTTTTATGGGGGGGATGAGGGGGGCAACTTGGCCACCCTCCCAGAGCCTCATTAGGCACTCCGGACCCCATCTCCCAGGGCTGTAGTTCTTTTAAAGGGGGAGGGGGCACACTGCCCCCTTGACCAAGTCTTCTCAGGCCCTGGGGACCCCATTCCCTTGGGCCATCTTTTTTCAATGGGGAGAGAGGCCACGTGGCCCCCCTCCCCATCCCTCAGGGTCACATTTATTTTAAATGGGAGAGCGGAGCATGGCTTCCTTTTCTGAGCTTTATTAGGCCCTGAGGACACCATCCATCCGGGCCTTGTGTATTTTAAAGAGGAAGGGGCTGCGCGGCCCTCCTCCCCCAGCCTCATTAGGCCTTGGGGACCTCATCCATCTGGGTCAAATGTGTTTTAAAGGGGGGCATAGACCTCACTTGAGGGTATTAGGGGTCACAGCTGCGACCTCTAACTTGCTCCCTGCTATTCTAGCACTTCCTTTGCACCCCTGGCATCAGAGGAGGTAAACCTTTTGCCCCCTCTGAAGCCAGGGGTCGGAAGGGAACTGCCAGGAGTAGCAGGAAGTAAGTTAGAGGTCAGAGGTGCAACCCCTAATAGCCTCAAATGACGTCCATGAGGAAGGGCGTTTTCAGGCCTGGGGATGCCATTCCCCAGGGCCCAATCAGTTTAATAAGGGGGGCACATGGCTCCCTCTCCGAGCTTCTTTCCACCCTGGGGAACCCATCCCCGGGGCCCAATGTGTTAATTAAGGGAAGGGGGGCCTCCTCCATGATCCATAAAAAGGCCCTGGGCACCCCATCCCCTAGGGCCGTGTTTTTTTTAAAGAGCGGATGCATGGCCCTCCTACCCAAACCAGTTCCTGGGGCCTCAATTTTAAATAGGTGGGGTGCCACGGTGCCCACCCAGGGGGCACCCACCAAACACCACGTTAGGGGCTGCAGGGAGCCCCCGTGGTCGCAGCTGGCTCCCCGCATACTACGGGAGCCGGCATTGCTCCGCCCACAGGGAGCAGATTTACACTGTACCCTCTAGGCAGGTGCAATCTGTTGATCTGTGGAAACAAATCTCAAGTCTACTCCCAGCTGGCGGGAGCATTTTAAAGCCCCTGCCTACTGGGAGCAGACTTTGTTTGCTCCCATTTAGTGGGATATTTAAAAATTCTCCCACCAGGCGGGAGCAAACACATGTTTCCCTGCCCACACCGGTGTGGGCAGGGAAGTTGCTGTGTCCCAGGGGTGGGCTACCAGGGGCACAGCAAGTGAGCCGGCCCTGGAGGACATGTTCCCCAGAACCATCAAAGGCTCAGGAAGTGGGGCTGCATGGCCTTCGCTCCCATTAAAGTTAAATTACAGCCCTGGGGGATTGGGTCCTCAGGCCCTTTTAAAGGCTTGGGGAGGACTCCCTTTAAAAAATACATTGGGGCCCAGGGGATGGGGTCCCTGGATCTAAATATGGCTTGGGGAGGAGGGCCGCCTGACCGCCTACCCTAAACAATTCAATTGTGCCCCAGGAGATGTGGTCCCTAGGGCTGCGTAGCCCCTCCCCTCCCTATAAAATGCAATAGGCCCCGGGAGATTTTAAGGAACAAGGGTGCATCAGTCCTATACAATTTACAAACAGCTTAGGAATGACATCCTTATTAAAGACCATACTCAAATGGCAATCTGGAAAAATCGGCTTGTTTTCACACAGCATGGTTGAGATGGGTGAGAGGAGCAACCGCTTATAATTTATGGTCACTTAGAACTCTGTAAAATATTATTTTAAGCCAGATTCAATCTTTTCACAACTCTGGAGGAAAAGGCAGATTGTTGAAAAATAACTTGTACAAGTAAAAATTTCCCTATTGTGCCAAAAGTATAGAAACACTCCTCTACATTACATTTCCTTGCAAATGTGTACAAACCTTAGGTAATATTTACTTGATAGCAATCTTTTTATGAATCCAAATAATCAGTTCCGGAATTATTTTAAGCATTTGAATAGGTAAATGTATCTTACAAACTTTAGATGGATTCTCTAAATTTGAATAAGCTTAATATTAAACTAAAAAGAAGTAAACTACATCTTAAAATCTGCCCTTAATGTCAGCATGAATTCAGGGTTAGTTTTATAAAACATTATTGAGAAAGCACTAAAACATCACATAGCATCAAACAGTGGGCTTGCAATGTGATCAATAAAATGTTAAAACCCTCATCTCGTGCATTGGAAACGGAAAGAAATGTAATTAACAGTTTATTCTGGATTTCTATGCATTTACATCAAGACAATTGATGTCATGTCACAGCTAAGAAATGCAATATGTCCTTTAAATTTAAAACTGCTAGTAGAACAGCTGCTCACAAAATCACAAATATAGACCCCACTATGCTTAAGGATGTGTTTGCTATTTTCTGATAAAAAAGATATGACCTCCACGTTGAAAATGCTTGTCTATTTCTAAAAGCGAGCAACTGCTTCTATAATGCTAAATTGGCAAGAATAAGTGCCTGATTCAGATCGTGTGCCTGATGGGTTACTCTGTCACAATGGTGACGGATATCCTGTCTGCCAAAATATAAATCCCATTATGTCCTATGTGATTTATATTTCAGTGGACTGGATACCCGCCACCGTTGTGACAGAGTAACCCATCCACCGAGCTCTAAATCAGGCCCTATGGCCCTCATTTATGGGATTTTGGCGTAGGGCAGCACAGCACTGCACCTTGCTGCACTGCCCTTTGCAAAAGTGAAATGGCAGGAATGCACCTTATTTATGCATTACGGTGCATTCCTGTACTTTCTCCCTGCGCTGGTGCCGTTTCAGCTGCCTAGCGCCAACGTAGGCACCCTTACACCACAGTGCAAGGGTTCCTCAGTTGCATGGAGGATTGTTTTTGTGCAGGAAGTGACACCTTCCTGGACTAAAACAATCCTAAAAGGCGTTTTCCTCCTTCTTTGTGTGCTGCGCAATGCAGCACACATAGAAAAAGGAGAAAACAAGGAGAACTAAACATTGCTCCTTGTTACACATCACCTCAGAAGGTGTACGGATTTGGTGCTTCGCAGGTTTACATGATTTTGTAGATCTGGGGCAGCGTCAAAATCCATGGGTATTATGTGCCAAAAACCACCGCAATGCCCATGAAATGCCTCCTGGGCGCAAAGTAAGGCAAGGCAGCGATTTGTACTGCGTTGCCTTACTCAAGATTTATGAGGCCACTCAAAGCCATGCAGGGTGGCTTTGTGTGGCTTCATTAATTGGATTGAGAGCCCTGCGTCATGCATGTACCACTTTATGTAATGCAAACGTTACACAGTGCTGTCATAAATAAGCCTCTAAGTAAATGCTGCTGTGTATTGTTAGTTTTATTGCTCTGATTACTCACAGGGCAGAAGGTGTTCACAGAAATCAAAAAGTTGTCAGTTTGGGTTTTCATGTTAGGAGGTCTTCACATGAACAAAACCATGTCCTTTTGCTGGCCTGCTTCCAACCAACGGGTGTCCTCCCTCAGAGAACTTTTTGAGCTTAATTTCAGATTGCAGCAAAAATGTTTCTAGGATTTACAATTACTGCATAAACTTAAAATTTGGCTGAAAGGTCATTGTCCCTAACATTGCGCGCATGATTAACAATAAACTTCAATAAAGAATTATATTATGTTGGTTTGCAAAATAAAGTGGTGCACAGTTTGTCATCTTGTACCTCAATTGTAAAATCGAGAAATATACTTCCTTAGAAGCGTTAATTCACCGTAAACTGAATATTGGATGAGCAGGTCTCAAGTCTATAAAAAAATTGGGTGAGTAGCTACAAATCGCCAATCCTAATGAGGAACTCATCATCAATGTACCTTCTTCATGTAGAGGCCCCTAACTCCAATAAAGTCTCATTTCTGTCATCAGGACTGAATCAGGGATTTGCCAATTAATTACCTGAAAACTTTAAGGCCTTTAAATAAGAATCTGGTGGCATTTTCTTTTTCATAAAGATATAGCTTGCAATACCATCAAAGATATATATATATACTGCAAAAACTGTCAAAAATATATTGCTATAACTTTCAGGGTGGTCACTTGCAAATTATACCATAAGTATCACTTTTTACAGCAAGTAGGCAGAATCATAGAGAAAAACACATTTATGACATCAATCAACAGCAGTTGCTGTCTGTGTTATTTATTTATTTATTTCGAGAAGAAAAATAGATATAACCTCTCAATGTGTTTATGATAGACCCCAAACTTGGCAGGTACTGGTAAGTCCAGAATAAACATACATCCAACCTAATTCATAGGGCTGATGAGTAAGCCAATATGGAGACAGATGTATATGCAATACTGAACTGTGTCATCCCACTCAAGTTTCCGCCTAGTGAGTACATGTAGTTGGCAGCATGTGATTAGCAGAGTAGAGAAACCTCGGGCCAGCTTTGAACCCTCCTAAAAACCATTGAAGGAAAGTAACAGATAGACCAGCTAGACCAGGAAGAGACCAACCAGGTGAGCAACTCGATGAGTAACCAAATGCCACAGATACAGTGGCTGAATTTTAAGAAGAAAGCCATTTTGCTTAAGACTGCAATAATGCTGTGATTCATGCCAAAACATGGCATTCTGGGGAAGCTATGGTGCAAGTCACAAATTGTCATCCTCCCTAGGGATGAATGCAGTTTGTTTCCTCTCTGGTATCCCCTTCTTGAGGTCTCCAATCTTTATCCTTTCAGGGAAAAGAGCAAGCTGATAAATGAGGAGCTCATACAATATTGGGGGGTAGAGGGTTGCATGTCAGAGCTGTTTGCCTAAGGGTTGGTGAGTAGGATGTGTTTTTTTCCTAGTCTACTGGCTCCCACTAAACATCTCTCCTTTCTCCCAGACACAGTCATCTATTAGATCACGTACACTTATAGCAGCTGTGTTTTTTTGAGGTAGCCCACCTGAGATCCTGGGGTAACCTACCAGGACAGCGTCAGCATGGTCTTCATGATTGAGCTAAGGAGGAACGGCAGAACTCAGGTTAAAATTCTGGAAGCACCAAGGGCACCTAGCTCCACATATGCCTGTGTTGAGGGAGCTCCTATTTATGTTTCAAAAAGTTAGGAAATGGGTAGTAGCCTACTGCCATTAGCAGTCTGTGCATCCTTCAAAAATCCAACCAACCGGTTTGAGGTAGAGATTTCTTCCTCAATATCATTTCTGAAAGGGCACACCTTGTCCTCTATGTACAATGCATTGTGGGAGTTACTGTCTACGTTACCTGGGCAACTGCACCCTTGAGGGGCACGCTCTAATGGGAAAATTTGTGTTGTCTCTTCTGACATTTTCTGGAAGCAAAGACCACAGGAGGAAGATGTGGGACATGGCGTTGCCCCTTTCTTCTGTCTCCAGCATCTGTAATCCATATTGCAAATGTCATGCTTTCAAAGATATTGGGTTCAAATGAGAATAACATTGATTTCAGGTGCACCATGAGTGACTGCAAGCCACTTCTCATCTACAAGCTTTCTGATGTTCACATTCATTATTGCAAAACCAAAGACATACATACTGTGTGCAAACATTTCAAATGCACCACAAAATGATTATTAAAGTACCAACATCTACATCCTGCCACTTGGAGTTCATTTACATGGGGAGACGAGTAGAAATCACTCTTGGTAGCAGCTAGAGCAAGCTAACCAACACTTGCTGCACCTCAGCAGAAGATGCAAAAGTATCTATGAGTTTGGAAGGGGATCAATGGAAGGTCTCACCGTCTCACAGAACATACCAAATGGTGTCAATGAGGTGCACCAAACTTGAACTTTAAAGTGTGTCTAGCTGTGAGGTGCCCCAAAAACAGTTTGAAACATAAAACATAAAAAACAGAAGAATTTGTGAAAGTTCAACTGGAGACATAGTAGGAATGGTACAGTAGCCAGCTTCAATGGAACTGTGCAAACCTGACTCTGAATCAAAAGACAAAACAGGTTTCTGGCCAATTAACTACTTAAACCACACACTGAGACACTTGCTTTTACTGAAGCCACCATCAAATAGTAATGTGAGGAAGCTATGCCAGACAATGTACCACTCTTTACCTAAACATGAAACTTCAGGAAGGCTATGCAAACCCATTGATACTTATAAAACTATGTGCCAGATGTTGGTTCAGGAGGTCCGGATTCATGCCCGAGCAACTGATTATGCAAAAGATTTCCTTTTATATTAATCATAAGTGAATTAGTCCTATGTAAATATCTTGAAAATTTGTTATGGATGCGGTCTTCTCAACTTGCATTGACACACTTGTTCTCCAGCAAAGGGTAGTGAGAAAAAAATTAGATCATTGAAAAAATGTGCATCTATTACTACTCTATCCCTATGGCTAACCAGAGGAGGACAAGTGAACAAAGACAAGTTGTCATTATGTAACCAGCACTAACTGCAAATGTCAGCTTAGTTGTGTCAGCGGAAACAACCAAACTACAGGCATATGGTGGGACATGCCCATTAGTGCAGGTTGCTTCAAACCTCTCATGGGACCCATGTTGAGCCCAAGGCCTTTGTATATCTCTAATGTGTCAAATCTAAGGGCCTGATTATGATGCTGGTGAAATCGGCTTCTGCGGTCCCGTCGGAGGCAGTCCGACTGCTGTGGTCCTTTTGGAGGCGGTCTCCTTGGAAGTGGTTGCTCTGAGTCGTCGGAAACTATGGATTTGGGGTGCATACTCACCCAAATCAGCTTCTCCCCAATAGTCTCCTGAGTGGATCTCTTTCTCCAGGTCCCCCCTACACCATGGCAGCTGAACCCCGAAGATCACAAACCTGTGGGTTCTGGAATGCAGGTAAGTCCATAGGTTACATGTATCCCCAATGACTGGACTGTGCACAGAAAGCCACACCCCAGCAATGGGGTACATGATGCACAAGGCATATCCCCACATATGTCATGCATGTGTGTACATATCATATGTTTCCAGTGATTTTACATGCACTTGCAGCAACATATTTGGGGTTATGTCCACCATCGTAGATGAGACCACCGCGGTAACAGCGGTTGCATCGTAATACGGTGGGGGGATCTTTCCCAGACTTGGCAGTCGGAATCGGATCATGGCGACAGTGGTTGGACGGTTGGTCCGACTGGTATCGTAATCAGGCCCGAAGTGTGGCCTTTCACCAAATTTTTCAGAGAGCTAAATCAACCTGAATACACCACTTCCACAAGCACAATGCAAACATCTCACGTTTCCATATCGAGCAGTCAGTATTAATTAGAAATGTGGTGCACAGAAGGAGTGTTCTTATTTTGCTCACAAGATTTTATTCTCTTACAACATTTAATTTTTTTACTTGCAGTATTAAAACGGATCATAGCATCTCTTTGAAGTTTTAACTCTCTTCAAACAAAGATTTGCATAGGGTTAACCTCAACTTCGCCAGAGTTCATGTAGGGCTTGCATTTTGCCTGTTCTTAACTCTCAATCCAGACTTCAATAAAGCGTGACGTACAAGACTCCACTGCATACTTCGAAAGAGCAATACCATTTTGTTACCTATGAAAAAGTATAAGCAATCCCAAAAGAGAAGTAGAAAACAGCTGTGGAAGTCTAAAGTGAGGCAGCATTAGTTCAAATTGGAAGAGGGTGAGAACATGGACAGGGTCGGACTAGGAAAGAAATTAGGCCCCTGACCACTATAAAAGTGGCCACCATTAGTGAATCAGGCAGCTTAAGACGTGACCCACATCTGCAAATCTGGGCAGTGTTTAACTTTTAAAGACATGCTGTATAGGTGTTTTGCAATGTATGGGAGACTGCACTTGCTGCAGGCAATGATTGCAGTTATCTCAGGGACCTCACCAGAAACACCGGCCCGCCAGACCATAAAATAGGCCCAAACACAGCCATACTCTAGCCCATGCACTGACCTGTACCCTTGGGAACTGCCTGATTGCCCTATAGACCCTGAACATGGAACATGACTATTAAAGTGTGTTATCGAGTCATCTATGAAAACTCATGAAATCTATTTCAGTACCTACTTATTGCAAGCAAGTGAAACAGTAATGCTATTCTAGGTGTAACCTCCCATTTATGACCAGAAATGTGCTTACAGGTTTCTAGTTTTACCACACCCAGGAACGGTAGTGTAGCACGGATGCCAAGGGCCCTGGCGGAAGCAAGGAAAATGACACGTTTGACTGCTGTTGGGACAGTAAAATATAGCAATTATCCAGGTTTATTGGGCCCTTCAGGGCTCTGTGCCCCTGCACCTGCTGCAACAATGGTAGCTATGCACCTGCCCAGGAATGTCAAAGGGCGCTGGAATCCAGCCACAGTGAATAGCCTGGAGAAACATGCAGTGACATTTGCAGTAATTCTGCATCCCTATTCACTCTTAAGGGGGTGCTAACCTTTAATGGCACGCTAATGGTGGTGTCCTGCCACATGCACATGGTAATTTCAGGGGCAAAATTGCTGCACCAATATACCATTTCATTATTAATGTTATTAAATATTATTATTATTAAAGATTTGTAGGGCGTGCAGTTAACCCAAGGGGTTTTCCGGCGCCGAGCAGGGTAGGACGAGAAAGAAGAAAGGAAGTATGTGGGAAGGCTCAAGTTAAAACAGCCAGGTTTTCAAACCCTTGCGGAAGACACAAGGAGAGGCCTTATCTCGCAAGGAGGCAGGTAAAGAATTCCATAGAGTCGGTTCCAGGTATGAGAAAGATCGGCCTCTCATACGGGCAAGTCTGATTTTTGGAACAACAAACCAGATATGTTGGGGGGAACGCAGGGGACGAGAGGGATGTTAACGCTGGACAAAATCCTCAAGGTATTTACGGGGCGAGCCTGTTTTGATTCTAAATATATAGCACAGAGCCTTAAATTTCACCCGATTCGACACCGTCAACCAGTGTAAGTCTCAGAATTCCCGAGACAGAGGACGACTTTGGCAGATAAAAAAGAAGTTTTGCTGCTGTATTTTGCACCAGCTGTAGCCACTGGATGGTCAATTTATTGGCTCCCAGATATAGGACATTTCCATAGTCCAGCCTTGAAGTAACTAGGGCATGGATCGCAGTTCTCTGTGCTGGGAGAGGAATCAATCATAAAATCTTCTTAAACCATTTCAGGACTGCAAAACAGGTGGATGACACCTTGGCTACTTGTTGTTTCATCAACAGATGTTCATCTACAATGAAACCCAGGTTCCGAA
Source organism: Calotriton arnoldi (assembly GCA_963921515.1). NCBI lineage: Eukaryota > Metazoa > Chordata > Amphibia > Caudata > Salamandridae > Calotriton > Calotriton arnoldi. The sequence continues at coordinate 2,018,258 of CAWUFW010000934.1, forward strand.
CCTTGTTCACCGGCGTGGGCAGAGCTCCAAATTCTGGGGGCCAGTGTTGCGGTACCCAAAGGTCCTGTCTTTTGCCTAGGATCATAACTTCAGTATTGTCACCATTTAATTTGAGCAGATTGCTTTGCATCCAGAGAGCAACTTTGCTCAATCCTAACTTGAAGTCTGAGGGCTCGTGTCCTTGTGACGAGGAGAGGGAAAAAATAATCTGGGTGTCGTCAGCGTAGGAGAAGAGGGACAGTCCTGCATTTTGGACAACCTCCGATAAGGGGCGGACATATATATATTGAATAACAGTGGACTCTGCACTGAGCCCTGTGGGACTCTGTATGGGGAGGCATGAGAATTGGAGCAGGCCGTCACTGAGGAAACCTGGAAGGTCCAGTCCTTGAGAAAGGAACAAAACCATTCCAAGGCCATTCCATCCAAGCCCAGTGACTGTAGGGCTCTCACAAGGATATGATGGGATACCGTGTCGAAAGCGGCGCTGAAGTCTAATAGGATGAGTGCCACTGCTTCACCTTCATCTAAACGGTGCCTTAGCATTTCCGTCACCCCCAAGAAAGTGGATTCAGTAGAGAAACGAGATCTGAAACCCGATTGAGAGGTGTGAAGAAAGTTCTGGGATTCAACAAAGGAGGTCAACTGACCATTTATGTGCTTCTCCAAAATTTTTGAGAAAGTGGGGAGCAACGAGATAGGGCAGAAGTTGGACGGAATGGCAGGGTCAGAATTGGCTTTCTTAAGGAAAGGGAGGACCATGGCATGTTTCCATCTGTGAGGGACTAGGCCCTCCTGTAAGGAGGCATTTAAAAGTTCCATTATCATCGATAGTATGGAGGTGTTGAGCTGCCTCAACACATGTGGGGGTAGGGGGAACCAGATTTGATATTGAGGAGGAGATGATTGAAGGAAGTAAAGTCCAGGGGGCCCAAGTTTCCAGTTTGAAAGGAGATCTGATATTATCTATAAGGTCTGTTACAGCAGGGTCCTGTCTAATCCTGTGGATTTTTGCATTGCAGCACAGAGTGTATATTTTCAACTTTGTCAATGAAAAAGAGAGCAAGCTCTTCACATTGACTATGGGTGAGGGCAGGAGAAGTTGTCAGTTTCTCAGTGCCGGATAGCTCTTTTACCACTTTAAAGAGGGTTTTGGCACAGTTTTGTGCCTGTAGGATTTTTTGTGGGAGAAAAACTTTGCGCGGGCCGTTTTACAGAGAGTATGATATTCACTTAAGGCCTTTTTGTATACCGTTTTAATATTTTCATTATAGTATTTCCTCCAACACCTTTCCAACATCTTACACATAGGGGCCGATTCCGATCTCGGCCGGTAGGGCTCCGAATCGGATTCGGCTTAACCGGATCCGATTCGGAGCCCTATTTCCCGACCGATCCGTACGCGCGTCCGGGCGAGCGAGTACGATGCGTATTCGCCAACCGACTCGTCCGGGCGTCCCGACCGACTCGATCCCGGGTCGAACCGCACCGACCGACTCGCACGGACACGACTCGCACCGCGCAATGGAGACGTTCCCCAACCGGGTAAGTACGATGCGCGCCGCGAGCAGTCCGACCGAGCCGCGCACTCCGGCTCGAAAGAGCTGTCGGAGCCGTACTTTGGGGTCCGTGTTGGACCCCCTGTACGCATAGCCGCGCGAGTCGCACACAGGGGGACCCATGGGTCCCCCTACCTGTGCGTGTATGGTGCGAATCGCTCGCCGCGTACACGCTGTAGGGGCGCACTTGTCCGCATCGCACCCATTGAGTCAATGGGAGCCCGCGTACGCGCTGTACGACAGGCTCCCATTGACTTCAATGGGAGTCCGACCGACTCGAGTCCGATGGCATACGTGCGCATCGTACTCGTTCGGTCGGACTGCACGGGTCCGATTCGGTCGGAAATCTCTCCGGGTCCGGCTCGGTCGGAGAGATTTCCGGCCCGAATCGGAATCGGCCCCTTAGTCTTATCACCTTTTAGCCTATCAGTGAACCAAGTGTCTGCTTGAGCGTTTAGTTGAGAGAGGGAGGCATGTTTCTACTGCTTCCATAATCCAGTTGTGGATGAGCTCATGATCTCTAATAGAGATTTGTTTGAGATCAGGTCTACTGTCGACTAAAATCTTATTAAATGTTGGGACATTAAGCTTAGCCCACCTTCTAGTTTTTCGTTCCGGGGTCGAATAAAGTGGCGTAGGGGAAGACACCACTTTCAGGGTAAGAGGCGCTGCAAAGTGATCAGACCAAGATAATGGAAGGGAAGGGAGACTGCTAAGATCAGGGACAGAGTAGAAAAGATAGAGTCTAGCAGATATCCGGCTGCATGAGTGGGGTTGGAGTTACACAGTCGCAAATTCATCACCCTCAAGCCAGCCATAGACGAGGTGCTTTTGGTGCATTTAGGATCATCTAGGTGAAGGTTGAAGTCACCCAGAATTGTGAAATTCACAGACTTCAAAATGGAAGGGGCTGCTATGTCTGGGAAAGAGAGTGCCCATTTTCCTGCTGGGCCAGGGGTACGGTACAGCATTATGCCTGAGAATGTAAATTTGGGCGTAAGCTCAATTCTAAGTAATAAGGCTTCACAGTCCGGTGCTGTGAAATCTTCTGTTTTACACTCAAATGTGGTTTTGTAGATAATTTTCATGCCCCGCCTATTTCATTCATGATCCAAAGAGACAATTTCCAGTTCCTTGACAGTTCTGAAGTTCTGTCTTTTTACTTATGTTGTCACAGTGCTACAAACAATTCTAACAGTCTCTTTCAAATGATAATTCTTTCTCTTTTCCAGTATTTACTTTTTTCGAACTATACATTTCAGCCTGAGGTCCTTGGCAATAGCTTTTTTATTTGCCTATTTTAACAAGCTGCCTTGCACTGTGTACTGTCTATTTTGTGTCCAATGATCTTTTCGCACTACTTCCAAGAGCCAGCTCTCAGTACAATCATGCTTGCAGGTTTTTCTTTTATACTGCTGCAGAGTGTCCTGTTCATTCCCTCTTCTTCCAGGTTTGGGTTAAATAAGTAGCAAAGAAATCATAGCCTGGATAAGGGTCACTTCATGATAGTTATGGACGCATGTATTAGTTCACTGCCACACCATTAGAACAGTGTCAAGCATAACAGAAAGCAGAAGGTGCTGTGAGCATGGCAACAGTAATTGAGTTTTTCCTCGATGCTTTCTGTCCATGAGTAGTGCTCTGGTTCACACAATAGATCACAAGTAGCACTTACTTGGCTGTTACACCTGACCCTGAAAAGCTATGAGTCGACATAGAGTGGGATTCACTTACAATTACTTCACAGCATAAGGTGCCCACTTTTCAAGCTTCGAGTAATAAAGGAAACTATTTTCAACATAGTCACGTTGCAGTGTAGGTATAGAAAGTGTGAAAATATATCTGTGAATTTCCATGTTGAAAAATGTTCCTCATATTGCGCCTTGGTACCTAATAGCAGATCAATGCTCAAGGCTTTTCTGCAGTTTGTGAACGTTTGCGGGACATTCAGCAGTATGCTATCAGGGATATACCAACTATGTTCATGGTCTCTAGGACTCTTTCATGGAGAGAGAAAGAAAAGACAGGGAGATAAAGAGACAATATGTAGATCCATGCTCGGACTCCTCCATTAGAGCAATTTGTTGGTCATAAGTTGTTAAAAAAAGAGAAAACTTGATTGTGAGGAATAACTAAGGGCCAGATGAACGAAACACTGCTTGCAAACTACTGCCCGCAAACTGCAAACAGTATTTTTGCAACCAGTGTGGAATATTGCAAATTGACCCACATACTAATAGGTTTTGTTCACGAAATTCTAAATCGTAATGGGTTGCAATCCAACATACTTCATAAATATTTATGAGGTAGGTCTGAAACTGTGACTCACTATGACCTGCTGAATCAGTAGACCACAATGTCTGTCATCGCTTTTTATATATTTCTGATAAATGCTGCTCCTTTTCCTTAAAGGAAATCAGGCTGTCTTTAAAAAAAACAGTTTTAAACATTGTAAAAGCTTGTTTGTGAGTACACAGTGAACTCCTATTACCACTGCCTCCTCCCCATATAACTTTTTTTTAATTATCAAAGGGGAAGGCATCCCAAGGGGATCCATCCTTGCCTTTTGTGAATGGGTTACGACCCTCACTTGGGCAATGGTAACTATTCAATCATTTACTGTAGTAAACCATTGATAGTTAAGGATAGGGATTGCTATTTGTAAGGGACAGATACAAGACGCCCCTTCCAAATAGCAGTTACTTGTCCATTTCATAAAATAGGTACAGACTCCTAAAATGGGTTAAGTACATGGTAAAAAAACATTTTTGAAGATGCAAACTCCGAATTGGAGTGTTCGCAACCATAAAAATCTATAAATATTTTCACACTTGAGCCAACAATCTCATTACAAGCGACACTGAAAACCCAATAGGGCAGGCAACTGGAGCTACACGCCCCATGAGAATTCTGAGATTTAGGCCAGCACTGCAGATGCACTGTGTTTCACCCAGACACTCTGAAAGCAGCCAAAATCTTTGTGTGAATCTATGGGTAGGTATAAGAAATCACAAGGGCAACTACTGCTTCTCCTGGTGTTAGAAATCGGTTTCCTGGTTGGCTAAGGTATGCACCAAGGCCAGGCAGGAACCAACACTCTAGTCAGGGTAAGCTAGATATGCACTAAAAGATGGCCTGTGCTCACCCACTGGTAGCTTCGCACAGAGCAGTCAGGCTTATCTAAAGAGACAATGTGTAAAGTATTTGTGCAACACAAACACAGCAGCACAATGAACACACCACAAAAAGACTTCAGACAGGTTTATAAAAATAGATTATTATATTCTGAACAAAACAAGACCAAAATGACAAAAAGTTATTGTATAGAAGTTGAGATATTGAATCTTAAAAGAATAAATGCAGTAAAGTGCTTAGCAGCAAGTAGCGCCAAAAAGTTACTTCAGGTTGCGCTGGACCTGGATAAAGTCAAGGTTTGGGCTGACCTTGTGGAAGTGCAGGCCGGCTACAGGACCTACGCAGGCCTCGGTGAACCAAGTATCTTTCCTGGTGGAAAGCAACAAAATGCTTCGATCTTCTCCACGCAGGGAAGGCAATGCGGCGGTTCCAATTCACTCCGTAAGGTCGATGTGTCGAAGTGAAGCCTCGCGGTCTTGACCTCGGATTGGCACTGCGTCATCGTTGAACCTCGCAGTCGGGTCTATGCGTAGAAGTCAAGTCTCGCGGTGTGACCTCAGATCGGTGTTGTGTTGTTGTAGTCAGGTCCCGCGTCGTGGAGCTGTGCAGAACTGTTTCCATATCTCCACTGCGTTGAAAGGCACTGTGTCAGTTCTGATTGGCGCAGTGGTGATGATGCATCAATTTTGTAGCAAAATGGTCTATATTGAAGCGGGAAAGGTAAGTCTAATGCCGGTAGAGTCCAACGCCTTTTTCAAAGTGGTTTTGAGTACAGCTGAAACAATAAATGTTACCCTTTCAGTGTGAAACACCTTCCCCAAAATGGTTTGTAGTTTGTACTTTTGTACTGCATACTTTTTTTTACTAACCAATACATTTCAATGTGTTTACATATTTTCCTTTATGTATTTTATTGAATTTACATTTTTCATTTTATTTTTGATACATACTTTTTTCCAAAGACAAAAATATTTTCACACTACAATAGTACAACATGTTTATGTAGTTTTCTTGCTGTAAAATCACATGCATTGTATTTTTAATCTATGTAAATTTGACAATATTTATGCAAAAATGGTACAAAATATTTTATATATATATTTTTATACAAAGTAATTTTTATTTTTATAAAGCATTTTTGGGTATATATATTAATTAGCACTATTTACTATACAGTTATACTTTATTGTACTATTTAATTTATACTTTACATATATATTCGTATTTGTTCAATACATTAGTTTACATTTTTAAACCATTTTAATAATTTGTATATCTATTTTTAAACACGCTTTAATAAGTTTTTGTAACATTTCTGTTTATTGCTATAGGAAGAAAGTCCTTTTTAAATTTTAGCAGCCATGTTTTTAGACTGATGTCTGTATTTTGTACTGTATTAGTATAATTTTAAAATGGATTGTGATCATATCATTCACAGTTCCCTGTTGCTGTTCGATGGACAAGATAATACTTTTTCTAAGGCATTATTTAGAGTAACAGTGATGTTGGCAGGTCCAGTTAGTGTGGATTATGGTGTTAATTTTATTTGGTGAGGTTGTTTAGTGTTAGTTTGTGTTGCATTGTTATATAGTGTAATGTGTTAGGTCTAACTATAGTTTGGAAACAGTAGTATGTTATTGCACATAGATGTATGTGTTGTATTTTGTTTATAGATTTGTAATGTTATGATTTGTAAGGGTGGGTATGTTATATTTTCTTACAGGTAAAGAAGTGGGAGTGAAATGTTTGAAGCTATTTTCAATTTTAAAAAAATGGTAATTAATTTGATTTCATTCAAACCAATATCGTTTTTTTATTTCCTTTGTTTTCCTGGAGTTTTTACTTTAAAAATTTGAGTTTTTTATGGTTTCCAATGACTGTGGATTACTTTAGTGGATTTAAATTCAACATTTTATTTTTTTATATATTTTGTTTTACTTTCTATTTTTGAATTTTTTGTGAAGTATGAGGTGGAGGTGGATCAAGTTCTTCTGCTACACAACTGTAAGAACGATATTTGTATTTGTTTTTGAATGGGAAATGTTGCATTTTATTATGTATGTGTATTTTGCTTTTACTGCTGTATTACACACTATTGATGTGTAAACAGTAGGATTGTTTGAACTGTGCAATGTTTTGAAAAATAAACATATTTTTCACTTTTTGTTTTACTATAGCTAAAAAGAAAAATGTGTATGTCTGTGCTTTAATTCTTCGGCTGCTTTGTGTATTTTTTTATAATGCATCTTTTTGGTTTTCCTGTGAAAAGTTGTATTTAAATATTAAAATTAATTTATTATAATTATTAGTCTTATTTTTACTTTATTAATATATATATTTATAGGCTGATTTATAAAACAAAATCGAACATTTATTTAAATTGTTTATGGTACTGTGGTGTTTGGTTTTGGTTTTGTTGTTTTGCTAGTTTTGAGTACATTGGTAGGTAGGCTGTTTACAATAGTGATTTAGCTATCATTGCTAGGTTGTTTACACAGTCTGACTTTGAATTGCAGAATTTCATACACTTACCTGGATTGTTTAGTTATTTCAGGTTTGATTTGGTTTACTGACTGTTCTATCCTTAACTTTAGGTAGTGTTGTTCTTTTTGTAGGGCTTCTATGAGTTTGTAGAGTGTTGGTTGGGTTCTTCGTATGTGACTTGGAAGGCATTGCACCATCCTTCCACCGCGTTGCTGGTTTTGGCTTGTTGAGCCATGGAGCGGCTGTATACATTCCACCATGGCATTTGGAATTTGGATTGGCGTTTGTGTCCAGAGCGGCACAGTCTGCCAACCCAGGTGTCTTCAAAGTAGTCCATTAGTGGACTTAGCTCTTGTTAATTTCTTAGATAAAAATTGGGATTTTATTAGCATGTTGTTGGGTCTAGCTACATCTGTTACAGGTACATATGCCACAGATTTAAAGACAAACTGGCTGTTTGCTGCATATTCTATACTTAATGAAGAATTTTCAGATGTGTCCAAATACTGTGTTGAAATGGTAATAGCAGGCTTGTATGGAGGTGTGTAGGTATAGTTCAAGTAATGCTTGCATCATTACTGTTGGACCTGGCCCTTTTTGCAGGTTTATTCCCTGACTTTTTGTTTTTTGCCTCCTATTGTTCTGACCCTGTCTTTGTTGGAGTTGGGGCTCTGTGCACTTTACCACTGCTAATCAGTGCTAAAGTGCAAGTACTCCCTGTGTAAATTGTGATTATGATTCGTTATCCATGATTGGCTTCTTTGATTCACTGGTAAGTCCCTAGTAAAGTGCACTATGTGTGCCCAGGGCCTGTAAGTCAGCAGGCAGGGTTTTGTGCCAAAATTCTGCAGCAGTGTCTCTGTTCTCAGGTCAGCAGCTCTTCTTTGTCTGTTTTCATCTTAGGTCCATCAAATCTAAAGTTTAGGTTCCAGGGGTGCCACCTAAATATAACTTTTGGGGCACTACAGGGGAGACAGGTAGTAGCCAATGGGCTACCTACCATTAGCGTGTCTATACCCTCTATGTGACCACTTCCTTTGGGGAGTGGGCACAACCCTGACTCTAATTGACTATTCCCTCTCAAACCAAGGTGGAGGAAAGTGAAAAGTGGCCTCCACATCTCCTGCCCCAACTTAGGGGTGGTGCTGGCTAAGTGGGGACCTAACTCCTAATTTATCTAATGTTCCCACCTATCCTCCCACCAGATGTGGAGCAGGACAGGGGGGTTGGCATCCGCCACTATTTGGAGATGCCGGGGTTGCATTTCAAAGGTGCATCGCTTTTGAAGCTTCCCGCATTGGTAGGCCTTTCCAGCCTGGGGGAGGTGTGAAGCACCTCCGCCCAGAGCAGGCATTGTTCCTGGCCTCTCAGAGCACAGGCTCTCATCCCATGAGGTCAGAAACATGTCTGATGCTGGCTGGCTGGCTGGCTAAGACTAGTCAGAGACCACACAAGTGTTTGGTAGGTTTTCACGGGACCCTCTATGTTGTCCCCTGTGTGCATGTATTGATAAATCTAACACTGTCATCAGTGTAGATTTATTAAGATGAGATATTTGGTTCCAAACGTTCCTGGGTACAGTGAAGCCATCATTGTGTTGGGGAACTACTAATGATGAGTTTCCAGCCCAGGTACTTTCTATGGCTTCCCAATGCACTTAGAATATCCAAGAATGGACTTCGATATTGTCCTATCCACGCATAGGATATAGTGCACCCTGACTTGAGCTGTAAGGCCTGCAGTAGGGATGGCTTACCTATAGCTTATGAGGTGTCTGTGGGCATGGCACACAGGGATGTGTGCCATGTCAACTCTTCAGTTTTCTCTGCACCAAGACACGCAGGCTGCAGTGGCAGTTTGCGTGGTCTTGGTGAGGGGTCCTTTGGGTGGAACAATTTGAGCTGCAGCCCTGGTGGACCCTTTTCAGTCTCAATGCCCTAGGTACCAGGGGTACCATTTACTAGGAACTTATAGAGGTTGCTGAAGTTGTGCCAATTGTGGTTAAGTTTTGGGAAAGAGCTTTCGCACTGGGAACCTGGTTAGCAGAGACCCAGTGCACTTTCAGTCAAAATCACATCATGTTTCAGGCAAAAACTGGTGGCTAACCATGTCAAAAGAGACACTTTCCTACAGTCATCAATATTTGTGTTATGTTTGGTTAAGTGTAGGATGGTGAATCAATATTATTATGGCCATATTTTGGTGAGTTGATATGGTTTTCTATGATATTCTGTCCTGAACCCAAGCTGCAAGAGTCCGCATTGCAAATCCAGGGACTCTGGTCCAGGTCCACAAGGTTTGACTTTGCCACCCACGGATGCCTGGACTGAGTTCAGTGCACCATCGCTTGGGCGGGGAAGTCCAGATTATTGGAGACTCACACAACCTGACTGAGCATACCTGGTGATATGGTGCTCATGCTTTCTTGGTTATTAACAGTCCCGTAAAGGGGTCAGGGTCACACTGATAATTCAAGCCCAATGTCTTTCCTTAGAATACCACACTCAAGCCCTGCACTAAGAAAATAAGCTAAGTGTTTATTTCAACAGGCTCCTCCTGCTGCTTATTACATGATTAATAATCACACAGAATATAACTAAAACAGCACTTATGTAAGTTACTAGCAGCAAGAATAAAATGAGTAGCTCTAACATAATTAGAATGTTCCTAGCAGATACCACCCTGAAACTACTTCTATGCACTGCATTATGAGAGCATGACGTAGATAACTATTTACAGTGGTCAGACAAATGGCCAGTTTCAATGTCCGTCACTGCCAGGTAAAACCAGTAAAGAAATACCCATCTGCCAAACTCTAAATCAGGCCCTAAGTCAGAAGGTAAAATCTTCGGCCATGACGTCCCTGTTAGTTTATTAGACCTGTGTTAAATTGGAGTCAGCCTGAAATTGTGCCCAGGTCCCAGTCTACCACGATCATAGACTATCACTGGCGTCTCGTGCTTTTTGCCTCTGTTTCTACTTTAAACTTATCAAAATCATATGTCCAAGTTTCCCCTGTTGAATTTTTGCATTTTTATGTAATTTTGTTTATTAAAGTTTACTATATTATTCTAATTTGGTTTGGGATTTTTATTATTTGGTGTATTAACTTTATTACTGTGTTTTTACTGTGCAAATAATCTACACATTGCCCTAAATTAAGCCTGTGTTCTCTGTGCAATAGATACCAGGGGGTTGAGTTCAGGTTAATTGAGCAACTTGGATGGTTTGCCCTAACAATGGTTGTGATTATTCCTTGAGGTTGGCAGTCGTCCAACCGAAGTAATAATCCAAGCTATTTCATCCTGCTTTAAGGTCCTTCTGTTGATAGCATCCTAAGCAGTTGTCTGACATCCCTGTAGTCGATTGGCTAATGTGTGTTTTTTTTCCATCACTTGGATTTAACCCAGCAGCATTCTTCCCTTTAGACACAGTGGCAACAACAAAGCAGGTTTATTGCAGTGTCATTAGCTCTAGTCTTTCTGCAACAAACATTGGTAAATTGCTCAAACAATTCCATCTTCCTCATCCTAAATATAAGCCTATGTGATCATATCAGTGTATACGAGGCTGGCTACAAATCCAAAATTTATAGAGACTGTAACCTTTTTACACCAGAAAATGGCTCCATTCACATCTGAGACTGCTACCACATTAAGTACAACTTTCAGGTCTACTGTATGATTCTTCCCTAACACTGCCTAGAATCAGTGGCGTAACGAAACTTGAGGGGGCCGCCCTGCAGGCTATGTGGAGGGGCCTCTTCCGGACTCAATCTGGAGCTCTCCGGCCAAAGTGCAGTGCTGAGGGGGGCCCACTGGAGGTTGGGGGCCCCCCGCACCGCGGGGGCTGCGGGGGCCTGTGTTACGCCCTTGACTAGAATTAAGTAGTAGTAATCACCATGCCAGGGGGTAAGGAGAGGGATGATCAAGACTTGGGGCCTGATTTCGAAGTCAGCGGAGGGGAACACTCCATCACAAATGTGATGGATATCCCTTCCGCCATATTCAAATCACTTTCTATCCTATGGGGTTTGAAATACAGCAGGCGGGATATCCGTCATGTTTGTGATGGAGTATTCCCTCTGCCAACTTCTAAATCAGGCCTGGTAAGTTTGTGAATGCCTACTTGTGAAGTTTGTGGACATTTTCAAAGTCCTATTGACTTTTTCACACCATGGATATGTTTGGAGTTTTTGCTCCAAAAGGAGTTGGAGTAGCTTGCTTTCCATGGTACAAAGAGGAATAGGTCATCCTCAAACTTGGTGGAATGTAAGGAAAACGGGAGTTTCCGAGCAGAAAAAAAAGACAATAAATTGCATTTGCACATCTGCAAGTCGGGTATTTTGGAACAAAAATGAAAGATAAAGTATGCCAAAAACATTCAAAGATGGTCTCCCTTGCATTTGCACACAAAGGCAGCAATATGTGCATGTTTGGGACTAATGGAATGATTTGAATAATAATAAAAAGATCGTTTCACAATAAAATAAATAATTGCTCGTAAAAAGTTACTCCATGTTGAGGCAAAGAAAAGCGCCTACTCAAGGGAATTTTGGGGTACAAAAAGAGTGAAATAAAGAAACATGTAGTATTTAACTACTTCCACATATTTTCCCAAAGCTTGAATAAGGCTCTTGGGCGCATGCTATATACCTACAGTTTGAGTAATCTGCAATTGCCCACTTTTACAAAACAAGTGAACAGAGTTCCCTCTCAGCCAAACTGAGGGTCTGCCTGTCTGATATACAGTGGGACAGATCTTAAGTATTTCAGCTCTGGAGACCACTCCGTCTCCTTTGCTGACATACTCCTCTTATTGCCCAATAAAGTAAGGGCTGTTGGAGGTTTGGCTATTCGACCGACCGCCCGCCCGATTGGACCCGGGCCGGGAAGGCGAAGCCGGACCAATGGGGTTCCCGGGTAGAACGCCATCCGGAGGCGGGAGCCCTCCTCGCCCCCCCCATTAGCATGCCGGCCTAGGACGGGGGGGCCAGGATTGGATTGGCCCCCTTAAACAAAGCAAGCCCCCCCCCCAGTCAGGGGGTGAGGGAGGAGGTGCGAGGGGGAGGATAAGAAGGGGCCAACGGCCCGAAGTAAACACATTTCCCCCCTCGCAGGAAGACAGAAAGGAATTAACTGCTGTTCTCAAATGGACAAATGGCTGGATCAGCGAGATGGCGCCGGAAACCATTGGGAGTGGCAGCGCGATCCTGGAACCAGGGTCAAGAAGTCGGGATCGATGACCAGCTGGTGCGGTGAACGGAGGATCGGGAACAGCAACACCGGAGGTTTCGCTGTGTACGGCTACCTGGAGGCACCTGTAGCCAGAACGGCGGTGCTCTCCATAACTCAGTCGGAAGGGGCGGGCAGCCCGTGCCCCCTGCGGGATCGCCGCCATCGGGCGAATGATAAGGACAAGCCGGCAGGCCTCGCAGCGGACCCCTGACGCAGCACCAGGCACGGTGGGAGGGCACATCGAGATCACGGGCTGGTACACGGCGTTTGATGCCCGGGAGGATTGGGCAAGAGGCCTGGTACCGCACAACAGGGGAGACCGGTGTGGGCGGCGGTGCCCCCGAGTGTTGGAGGGAAGAGGTGAGCAGGGGGGGATGGGCTGGGGGAGTCTAGCCACGCAGGCGTAAATCTCCTGTAAAAACCTCGGGCTAAAGAAGGTTCCGTCACACGGATTACCAGCCATAATGCACCAAAACGGCACATGACGGTAACTAGCTCCGTCCTGGTCACGTACCATGCGGCGGGGCCCGCGATTGTAGGAGCAATCACCGGGCGGCAGCATGCATAGGTCGGAACCCGTAAAGCGGACGTAGGGGGCATATCGGGTGGCACGAAAGCAATGAGGAATGATAGGATACATTTTCTTAAAAACAGAGGCGACGTAGTGAGCTAAGCGCCAGACGTGATGTGGGCAGGCTGCGGGTCCGATCCCGCGTGCAAACACTAAGGCACTTTGTATTTAAACATGGTGGGCCGTTACCTCTTAATTGCCGGGTGAAACCGCCCTCTGAGTGTCTGCTCTTTGTCCCCACACGGAGCCCCGCCATCTTGTCTCCCTGCTGCATCGATTGATCCATAGTTGTGATGTAAGACATAAGGAATAACTTCTGCAATCGGCACATGGCTGTTTGATAACAGCGTTAATAGAACGGTGATGTACTATGTTAGGTTGTTCTCTGCTCACTCCATGCTGGCTGCTGGTCTGGTGCGAGTTCGATATGAGCAAAAGCCGCGTACCGCCTTTCTTTCAAATGTGACCCATGTCTTCAAACACAATGCAATTCATGGCTTCACTCTGATAAACTATTGAGGGTGTCCCTTGAGCTTCAAACAATAGTTACATATTACCGTCCTCAATTGTAGGGTAGATGGCCCCGCCGTCTTGTCTCCCTGCTGCATCGATTGATCCATAGTTGTGATGTAAGACAATAAGAATAACTTCTGCAATCGGCACATGGCTGTTTGATAACAGCGTTAATAGAACGGCGATTTACTATGTTATGTTGTTCTCCGTGCTGGCTGCTGGTCTGGTGCGAGTTCGATAGGAGCAAAAGCCGCGTACCGCCTTTCTTTCAAATGTGACCCATGTCTTCAAACACAATGCAATTCATGGCTTCACTCTGATAAACTATTGAGGGTGTCCCTTGAGCTTCAAACAATAGTTACATATTACCGTCCTCAATTGTAGGGTAGATTGATTAGAGGTCGAATTCAATGACAAAAATGCACTGGAAACGGGTTTCTCTTTCCATGCGCGATGTTAAGATTTTGAGTCACGTTGCCACAAGTTTATTTATTATTCTTTGGCTGTTTAGCAATAGAGTATAGCCGGGGGCGTTCACTATGTAGGCGTCCAACCCGACTGCTGTCGTACTAATACGCACGCTGGTGGCTCACTGATTTTCGGCACTGTCGTTCACCCTGTCTCGAAAAGAAATGAGCAGGAGCGAGGCACAGTAGTACAAGTAAATATATAACGAACTGCCCAAGAGGATGCCGGACTTCCGCATAATCAAAGCGGATGGCACACAACAGGTTTCACTGGTCGAACAGAATTTTCTGAAAGCATGCACTTGTGATGTGATCCAACGGCCAGCGCTGCCGACTGTGGAGCTGGGGAAACAGATTCGAGCCTCGGCGTCGGCTCAGTAGCACGTGATTCTGGGCAAATTACTTAATATCGCTATATTTATCGTATAAATGCACAGTTTCAACTTAACAATTACTCCGAGTCCGAGCAGTAAATTTCGGTAGTGATGCAACAGTTTATTAGCAACAAGGAAGTACACACGCTTCGACTGTAAGAAGGAAAAATTTGGTCAGTGATTTGTATCATGGCACTGTGCATGTCTCCGTCTCCGTGAACAGCAATGTATGTCTCCGTCACTCCTCGTAGGTCTCTGTCACTGTGAACAGCAGAAGGCGGATTACTGATGTAGATGTATGGTTGGACCCTGCCAGCGTTACAGAGCAGTACCAGGTTTCTGGCATAGCGATTTGGGGTCCATTTACAATGAGTGTTACCACTTCCCGGGCACACGAGACGAGTGACCTACGTCAGCCGCTCTGCTGACAAATGAATATCTGCGTCATCTCCAGACACCACTCTGCAGCGCACTAACAATTACACCCGAACCCGATGGAAAGGGTGCCCCGGGCCGTAAGGCAAGAGAAAGAATTGGGGCATCACGCCCCCTGTTTTGAAGTTCAAAATGCGGGTTTCCCGAAGCAGTAGAAAAATCAACTGGCCCGATTCACGAAGCATTAATTGCGTAAGCGCCAGTGAAGAGTGTCGCTGGAAACTGTCCCAAGTCAGTACTTTCAGGTGCCTTGGTGCAGTCAGAGCAGTCTGGCACCCACTGGAAAGATGCTCCTGAAACAGGGAGCAGTGTGAAACATAAACACAAATGCGACATTCTGGGGGTATTTGGTTGTAAGGCACGTGCCAGTGGCGGTCACTTGTAATTCGAAAGAGTTATTTTACCTGACGTGAATAGGAGGTTGGGTAAGGAAGCAGCTGATCCCCCTCTTGTGGCGCAGTGCGGAAGTACAGCTGGATGCCTGCTGCCCAAAAATCCAAGCAAGGCAAGGCATAGAGCAAAGTGTGTTTACACTAAGCATGTTAACATCGGAGAATGACTAAAATATAGTATTCAACTGCAACAATTTGTTCATGGGTTGCGCAAGGTTAGAAAAGAAAAGGGTGCGCAGGCAGGAGGGATATACGCTGACTGCTGGCTACACAAAAGCGGTGGTTTTAGACCAAGTGGATATTAAATAAAATAGCGGAGTGCGAAGCTGCAGGTAGTAGTGTACAGAACAGGTACAGTTTGTCAGCACCCCAGTTGACTGTGAGGTCAAGACAAGGAATCGATTGCTTACGCTGGGACATCGCAAAGTGGAGGTCACAATTACATTAGGTCAGCCATTACTTGAATAGTGAGAGACCCTCTCCACTTTAAGACCAGCGCATAAATGTAAAATCTCCTCATTGTAAGATGTGGGAAGAATGGTTTAAAAAAAGGAGGCAGGGGACGATGTCTTAAGCTAAGCTAGAGCAGAATACTTCTCCTTAGATGAACCAGGTAGGCTTAAGTTGTGTGCGAGTATCGAGATGAGCTGCACAAAGCCCAATACAGTGCTTGGTTGTTCGTAACGAAGCTCTGAAATTTCTATGGTAACCAAACCTTTGATCCTCATTAATGTTACCAATGTGAGAAACAAAGACTAAGGTAAAGTTAAGCGTAGTGTTGGAGCGAGCGTGCATCATCACGTATTGGCATAGCCACGCCTCCCAAAAACGGTGCATCCTTTTAAAGCGCGAACAGGTGACCCCAAGGCGCGGCGTCAGCCGGGAAAATCGCTCCCGCGAGAACATGTCCGGTGGGGCAATTCCGAACAATGCCCAGCGGACCTAGACAGAGACCCGTGCAACAACGAAACGAGGGCTCGCCCATATGTAGGACCGTAAATACGGTTTAGCCGCACGTCTCCGATAGTAGAATACGACCCCTTATACCATAGAGATCGGAAGTCTCATTATCAAGCTGTAGATAATCGTATTCCGAATAGAGACCCAAAGAGCTGGACCATTGACGGCAGACATAACAGCACCGTCAGCGGGGGCAATATGGCACTCTAAGAGGAGGGCAAACAAAGAGTGCGTTTCTCAGCTGCCACGATTACCCCCCCCCCATCCGCCGCACGGCCATTTTAATGAGGGGGTGCATCAGTCCCTCAGTGTTCTTGCCAGCGAATGGCTGTTACACAGGGCAAGGATAAACAGGCAGGTTACACAAAAAGAATTTTCTTGGCAGAAATGGATGCCTTGCACCACAGCCTTAGGGCTATAGGTTAAGAGTGTGCTCCAACCTAACTTCATCGAAGTGATATTGGCACACACAATACGGCGGTTGCATGGTAGATTTAAAAGCGATCGGCAACGAAATAGGCACAAGGTGGGAAAAAAGCATTGATTGTGGTCTTTGTGCACCAGTAATAATACATTTGAATGTCGAAGCTGCCCTGCAGCCCCCAGGCTCTGCAAGAGGCCTGCATTAATGATAGCTTTAACTACCAGGCCATTGAATGAGATAGTATCTTGAGTGGACTAAAGACTGCAATTGGTCGTCCGTCAAGGAAACAAGGAACTCATCTCCATCCTCTAACTCCGGTGCAAGTGAGGCCTGGTAAACAGCACAGCACAGCACAGTTATTTTCACTTTCGGTATGACAAACATTGTATCCGATTTGGCTTTCAGAATAATTGGAATGAATATTTGTTGCCGCTGCTGTGCTTCAGACACACCAGTAATTACAGCACAGTCATATTAGCTCATTCCATACTGGCTTTAATCACACTGTGGGTTTGAATAGATTCAGTTTGATTACTGTCGGCTTAATGCTGGAATTCACCAGATGATGGAACGCAATTTCTTGAAAGAAGCTTGACAAGCTTGCTTCGCCAGCTTTCTCAAAATATCTTTGAGACTGAGGGGTATTTCTAGCAATGTTTATTGATTCACATTGAGCATCGTGCTGGAAATCGGCTACATTCCGGCACAAAAAAGATCGCAGGCGGCGGTTTCAGGAAGAAAAGTAAAACCTTTAAACCAAAATAATTCTATATCTCCCGGAATGGAACACTGCCACGTCAGAACCATCACCGGAGTGCGCCAGTCCCGGGCGTTTTTTCTGGCATAAGGCATTGCCTTAAAGAATCAGTCTAACGGTTCCAACTAGACTGACCAGGGTTCCCAAGCCCCAGAGCGAGCCTGGGCCAGCAGTGGAAAATAGATTCCATTACCTGCCTGTTAATTTTCCTGTGTATTATTTGTGGGGAAGTTGTGGCAGTTTGCAAATTCCTCCGCGGAGGTTGTTAGCTTGGAGAATTGTGCTAAAGTACGCCAGTACATACACGAGGCGCCGGTAGACTGCTACACGCGCTTACAGGCATTGAACTGCTGTGTGGATGAAGGAAAGATAAAGTAGCTGTGGAAAGGGCGAACCATAACAACCATGGCATTTGGAAGGTCAACTTAAATTACAGAATAGTAGTATGGCTGGCGCAAATATATGCTGACATAGTGGCCGCAGAGAACACATCCGGCCGCCGACCGCGAAGGAAGATGTTAGGAGCCAATCAGGAGCGTGAGGACCAATTAGGAGCAAAAGGAGAGGCCGGGGTAGGGGGGAGCTCCCTCCGATCGAGAAACCGTAGGTAGCGTGGTGGAACAAACACAAGGAAGCTAGTAAAAAGAGAAAAATTACTAGAAGGTAGATGGAAGGCTCTCACAGTGTCCTTGGGATGCCTCACGGCAGGGGCACTGAGGGAGCCAAGGGCGGCGTGCCGCCATAGAAAGAGTAGATGTGATGCTCCCGCAGGATTCCTTGGGATGCCTCACGGCAGGGGTACCGAGGGAGAAGACGGCAAGGACTCAGCCTCAGGAAAGGGAGAGCAGATGCTCAAGTAAGGTCCTTGAGATGCCTTGGATGGCAGGGACCCCCGGGAGAAGGGAAGGCCCACAAAAGGGTGACAGGGCGAGCGGGACGGCACTTGCAGTCCGGGCAGGTCCAGAGAGACACCCTCCAAATCGGTAGCAAGCTGAAGCCTAGACCCGTGAATCGGAAGCCCAGAAAAGGGGCCCCTCCCCTCCCGGAAAATTGAGGAGGCTGGGTCCATAACCCAAGAGGAAGAATTGCAAAGAGCAATAGGTGAAAAGAGAACATGGACATCAAATGAGGCGATGACCATGAACGTTTGATATGGCTAAAATGTTATGTAAAAAAAATTATGTTGATGAATAAACTGCGACCTTTTCAGGCACCAAAGAAAGTTGTCAGTGGTGATTTTAAGGTAAAAGCGCGCAGTTGGTGGTAACAGTGAAGGGAGCGGGGCGGGACGACTTGCCGCCTGGAGGGGGTTTAAGACTGGGTGATCGAATGGCCTGATTTTACTCTCCCATACCACTGTGAAAAACATGGCGTGAGGGGAAGTAAAAAGTTTAAATGACCCCCACACCATGGGAGAAAAGTCCCATGGTGTGTGGGTCATTAGTTTTTGTTTTTTCAAAAACAAAATCCCGCTTTAGGATTTTGTTTTGGAAAATACAATAATAAGTAAATAATTTGACCATCATTCTGACAGTACCGTCCATCAAACTTGTAACACAATTACAGAAACTGCTGTAACAGCGGCTTCGGTAGAGATTTCCACTGGGCCAAAGGAGATCTCTAAATTTGAATTATGGGAGCTCTGTCAGGGCAACGGAGTATTTTACTTCATCACCATCTCTAAATCAGGCCCTATGTGTTTTTTGTCAAGTGTCTGGCCATGCTAGAAAACATTATCTGCTTTCACACTGTTACTGGAAATAACAAAAGGATTGCACTGCTTCAGCATTTCTTAGTTTGACCAGCAAAAATGAGTAACCTATTGTGTCTCCAACTACGTTTGTAAGGCACAGCTATGCAGGCTGTGTCTCGATATATGTTGTACTTGTTCTTTTGGCAGACATTTTGCTGTTGCTCTTGTTGTCCTTTATGCATATTTGGGCCTAACTGGAGTATACTTCAACGTTTTGTTTACGATTTTAAACAATAAATGTCATTTTGTAAATATTGTTGGATTTATTGAGACTGTGCCTCATGCCATTTATATATCTGCATATCGTTTTATGGATATGGAAAATCTAAACAGTCTGTTTTGGCTATAAGACTTTCCTCCAGTAAGCCTAAAATCTGTGTATTGTCTTCTGAAAATGAAAGGTAGCATGATTTTACGTCTAAATGCTACCTTTCATTTTCGGAAGGGAAAATGTTTTGTTGGTTAATATCTGGATGACTGGCCCCAAAGAGTCAACTCTTACGTCAAGATTCTGCAACAGTCATGCAAAGTATGGTTCAAGCCTTTGATTTGAAGAAGGCGGTGCCTCCTCAGTACAACAAATGCATTATTTGACAGGATTTTAAAAACAAATGAAGCAAAGATTTATCCTTCAGAGGAGAAGTGTGAATGCTTGTCAGTGGTTTGTTGGATCGCGCCAGTCTTTGACTCAATGACCTCTTGCATCTTCAGATCACAGAATCAGTGGTGGCTGGAAGTAAATGGTGGCGGGGGGATGGGGGAAGGTGGGAGGGTAGGAAAAAAGAATAAAGAAAACTAACCTGCTGGTCGCCGTCACCAGCCGCCACCTCTCCAACACAGGAACCAGGAAGCAGACAGGCTCCCAGACTCCCCAGGCCAACCACAACGCTACATTACAGCAGCGTTGTGATTGGTCTGAGCGCAGTGGTTTGTCATTCAGAGAGGGACTGGGAGGCTGTGCGTGTTCTCCACCCAGGCTGTGCAATATCGCCTGGTGGAGAACATGCACAGTGCACATGATGGTTTGGCTTGCCCGAGACGGCCGGCCAAACCATCATTCGCACTTAAGGTGCAGCAGCTACCACTCCTCCTCCCTCTGGGTCACAGGAGCCCCGCCCCGCCCTACCATGGCTGCATCTGCAACACTAAAAATAAAATGATAATAACGCCCGCTATTAATATTTTATTTTCCCTTTGCACTGCTTTAAAGCAGTGGGGCAACGCTCCTCCGCCTTAGCGGAGGAGCCACTAATACACAGAACAGCAGGCTTCGCATTATAACCATACAGGAATACTGGGCCGGCTTAAGTGCTGGTGACACCCGGTGCGATATTTATTTTTGGCGCTTCCACACCCCATGACTGCCTCTTCGGATTCCCTCACTACCACCAGTTAAAAGTGCCCCTCATCTCTCTAATCAGAAGTTATTGCTAAACACAGCGCCCCACCCATGAGGCCAGCCCCCCCTCCACAGATCAGCGCTCATTGCGACCGCACCAGTCGCACTGCCCTAAAGCCGGCCCTGTAGGAATGCATAGAGAGTGGGTGGGTTCAGTGCTCAGGAAAAATGGATGACAGACATTATTGGTGGCAGCGCTACATTCATGACAGTAGTAGATGAAGACAGAACAGAATGAAAGAATAACTACTCCGGCTGCATTTCCCTATTAATCCGTGTAGCGCTTTAGTCAGTAGTCTTCGAATCTAAGGGTCCAGTTCCAGAAGGAGGCTGTAGTAGTTTTTATAAGCCTGTAGTGATTTTTCTTATGAAGCATAATCTCGCATAACATTGGACATTTCACATTGTTATTATGATGCAAAATGCCCGATGTTTTCCTTTATACCACGCTCATTTGGGGAGAAAAACAAATCTTGAGAGCATTGCTAGCACGTTTAGAGCACAGCTATCAGACTGGGTGGACCTACATGCAGTTTCTTTGTTGCAAGGCATTGATTATTGAACACATTTAATTACAAGTGCACTTTTTTGCTTGAGAACAATTCAAGCTGTATGTGTAGCTCGAAATCCATTTTTTGTGTTTATAGGGAAGTTCATTGACAATAGGGCTGCACTACATACCTCAGCATATTCCTCTTCCTGTTCTTAAAACCCTCTGCGAACTTTGTTTACTCCTTTGTCAATTTGGATTTGAAATCCTGGCACTAAAGTCTCATCCATCTTTGTTTCATGGGGAAATCAAGTAAGCTTTGTTCATTTCTTTGGAAAATATTTCTTTTTGATGGACTGATTGGAAGGAGCCCAGCAACTGTTTGCCTTTTTTAGGGTTTTATAATTGTTGCTGGACGGCATGGACTAGGTGATGCATGGCGGACCCATTTGGGGAGTAAAGGACAAGTGTAAAGGAAATTGGCATATTGGAACGGTAGGGACCCTTGGGTGCATTTTTCTTGTTTGTTCCTAGTTTTATTTGGCCATTTTATTGTACGATTATGTTTCATTGTTTTTTGCTAGGTGTGCTAGTCTGCTATATGTCATTGATGTTTTCTCAATTATTTTATTGATTTTATACATTCCTACTACGGTTGTGGTAGAGATGTTTCAAGGGCCTCTCTTTGTCTTTAAATGCATCTCAAATCTTTTTTTTTTTTTTGTGTTTATGTACTTATTGGTGGTCCAGGCATAGGTAAGCAGACATTTTCTATTTTTTAGCCTTTTTCTTCCTTGCCATATGCTTGTTCACCATTTTGTCAAACGTGTTGGTGTGCGTGTGTGTGCATGTGTGTTAGATGGCTATTCAAAGTGCATTTTCTACTATTTTTAAAGGTGTTTGACTGGGTTAGAGCCTAGAACTGTAAGTGTTAGGAGCATCTTTAATTGAATTACATATTTCCACATTCCTGGACTGTACTTTGGACATTTATGGGGACTTGTAGGGTCCATAGATATCTTATCAATTTTCACTGATTTTTCACATTCTCAATGCTGGTATGTTCACGGTGTAGGGGGCTGTGGATGGACCCAGGCATATTTTGGGTATATATTTGTGCAATCCTTTTCCTGCAATACTTCAAGCATTTCTGGCTCCTTGGGGGGGGACGGGTTGCAGGGCAGGCAGAGATTTTCACTTTCTTCTTTATACCACCTCTTTCCTTGTCATGTGCTCGTCTATTATTGGTGGAACCAATGTACATGTTGGGCTGCCCTTTTCTCTTTGTACTCCATGCCTCCTTCTGCAGTCTCAGCCCAGTTGCTTTACCACCATTTTGTGACTCCATTGTGGCCTTATATAGATATTTCTCCTTCCTTGCCAACCCATGTATTCCTCCACCTTTTTGTAAGAATAATGTGTATGTTCAATGGTTGATTATTAACCATTTTCTGCCACTTTTAAAAGCATTCTGCTGGAAACATTGCGTGTTAGGGCCTTTTTGGAACTCACAGATATTTTTCCTGATTTACCATTTTTTGTTATTGTGCTTGTGGGCTGGTTGTAATCTGTAGGACATAGTTATTATTTTTAAATATCTTAATTGTTTTATTGCCCGCCTCCTCACTCCTCTCATATGGGTCCCACGGGCCCTTGAGGGAAATTAGCCATATTGTGCTTTTTTACTGATTCTGTTTAAAAAAGTCTGCTAGGGCATTGTTATTATTTTCAATTGATTACATTTATTTGTCTCTTTCTCTTTTCCATAGATAACTCTAGGTGATATGGGAGTATGTTGGCAGGCTAATTGTGCTAAGTATCAGAATGAAGGCAGTTTTTGTACTAAAAATGTATTGTTATAATACCATCTTTTCATGAAAGATTTCTGTCAACCTTAGGGTCCAGTCTACCAATTTGTTTACAGGTGTATTATTACTGTGTCATGTGTATTGAATTAATTTGAAAGGCCAAATCTGACAGCTTTCCTTATTTCCTGTAGGCGGACAATACTGTGACAAGGCAGGTTTGTGAATTTGCTGACACCTTAGACCAGAAACCTCTCTGCTAAGTGCTAACTAAAAAGAAGTCAAGAAAATAGCACTCAAAAAATTGGTTCCTGCTAAGAAAGCGGCCAGTGTGGAGAAGTATGTCATGGTCAACTCCCCTACCATCCCCACACCCCTTTAGATAAAGACAGAATGGAGGGGCCCCTGAACCACACAGTGAGAAACAAGGAAAAGAAAGTTTTCAGAAAGCTTAGTTAGCATGAGAAAAATGAACAAGTCACCATTCTTGTCGAAAGAGGCACTGAATAAGTGTAAATCACCTCTAATGAGTCAGCTCCCATTCCACAACCACCTGCCTCCATCTTCCGAAAACTCTACAAACAGCAGCTACAACCTCCACCATAGACACGCCTACCAAGAGAAAGCAAACACACCCTAGCTCCACCACTAGTTCTGGATTTAGCTCTATGAAGAAGCTCTCCTTCCTCTTTACATAAAGTTGAATGAAGAACACATCGCAGATTTCTGTAATCCCCTGTGTCATAGGAAGTTAAATAGACACATTTGTACTGAGCCCATTAGTCCGTATGAAAAGAAAGCAAGCAGGCCTATGGGCACAGCATAGGTGAGAGTTGCTGAAACAGAAGAACCCAATCTGACAGAAATAGATGATGATGATGATGAGGATTGTGAATTTGTTCTTATTATGACTACTGCAAAAATTATTTGATGCATTTGTACTAGTACAACCATAATCTTCCCTATTTATACAACAGGAAGCTTGAGCAAATTGTTATCTCTTGATCTACTCCCATTTTCTTCAGGGGTTGGAGAGGCATTTTCAGAATTTGTGGGAGCCCTTTGTCCAAAATGAATTGATTGTCAGATCTACTTCTGAAAGTGTAACTGTGCCACAGCTGCATGGCCAAATGTTACCACTGGTTGCTGATGTACTTAAAAAGAACGCTGAGCAGTCCTTCCATCTCACTACTGACATGTGAACCAATAATCAAGCTACAGACTGTAAGTGCACTACTGTACACTGGGTCATATTAAAGGTGGGTTAAATAAAGGTTAACACTTAGCACCACAGGTTTTGCTGCCTTTCAAGGCATTTGTCAGCATGTATCAATTTCAATCTTCTCCATGGAAAAAGTGCACAAAGCTTCCAACACTCTAGCAGTATTCAATCCCAAACGTGTATAAATGGTATGAACCAAGAGGTCTCAGGATTGGATGTTACTATGCTAACAATGGCATTAACATTGGAAAAGCCATGACAGATGGATCACTCTTTAGAGTACTATTTTAACTCCATTGTATAAAACCTGAGAGTGCAAAATTGTTTCAAAAAGGAAGTAGTCTACAACATACTAATCACCCATTGCCTGTATTGCACACATTTGAGTCATTTCTTTAAAGGCCAGAAGAGTCTGAGGGTCATTCAACAACAAAATAAAATCCCTATCCAATCCTTCATATAGGCGGGTCAATCATTTGGAACTCCGTCTTGCACATGCAGCAACACCTTTTTGAACAGTACAAGTCTATAAAGGATTATGTGCTATAAAAGAGAGGGGATGACACTACTGAAACCATTTTATTGGAAATTGACAAATAAGGGCTAATAGACTGCCTGATCACAATATTTGTACTCCAGATTGTTTTTTGGTATTTTGCGAAATTTTATCAAGCACACAGAGCCTGGACATTCAGTAGTATCTTCCCTAACATATACCACCCACAACCCATCCCTTCCCAATGCCCAACAAAATACACACACGGTCACAATACTTATATAGACGATCCCACCTCTGCCACCCACAACATACCCAACAAACCCAGTAACTTAACAATAATCTTTCTTCAACACAAACTGCACACCCACCCCTCCCTAAAAATCACACTAATATAACATGCATCCTTCCACAATACAATCTACCTAATCACCTACAACACACCATTTCTTCTCTAAACCTAACAAACACACATTAACTACAATACCTTCCTGAACCTATCTCGTCTTCTAAACCCACCCCTAATCTCTTCCAAATAATATTAAAATAAAACTAAATAAAAAAAGACAAGAAAGATTTATAAAATACCCCTCTAAAACTGAAATCCTCTTTTTAATGTCTTCCTGGTCCCTGGACCACCTGACAATATCCAGAGGAGAATGTTTGCATGAGCAAGGACAGGTTGGCTGTAGCTGACTGTTGTGGGATATGTGAGCTTTGTGGCTGTAGCCTCAGTGTTCCCTTGCAGCTACTGGCTGTCATCCACTGGAAATGGAGATAACTGATGATGCTGCCTCATCCTTCTCCAAGTCCTCTTGCTGGTTGAAGGGTATTTGGACAAAATATTGAGTTGCAAATATCGGGAAAGATATATTGTGGTACAAAAATATTGTGATGCAAAAATATTGTTGTCAAGAATATAGTATTTCAGGTAAGTAATGTCGTTGTTAAGAATATCATTGTGAATATCATTTTCAACATTAAAATTGTGAAGAATATCAGCTTTTAATTAATTTAATGTGTTTTAGTTTACATATTAATTTTGTGTTAGTATTGTTTGTATAATTGTTATAAAATTCTTAAAATTTAGGGGCATATTAGCAAGACCCACGTTAAAATTATCGCTGTTTTAGCGGCAGGAAACTGCTGCTAAAACGGCGATAATGGGCTTGCTAATATGCGTTATAGAATTCCAATAGAAGCCCAGGTTAGATGTGCAGGACATCTAACCTGGGCTTCTATTGGAATTCCATAACGCATATTAGCAAGCCCATTATCGCCGTTTTAGCGGCAGTTTCCTGCTGCTAAAACGGCGATAATTTTAACGTGGGTCTTGCTAATATGCCCCCTAGTTTGTAATATTAAGTGATTTGAAATGTTTATTTAAGTGTTAATAGTAATTTAGAGTGTTGTAGCAGGTTGTTGAGTTTGTAAGGGATAGGGTAGGAAGTTAAATAAGTAATAATTATTATTTAATTAATAATTTTAAAGTTAGTATGTGATTGATCTTCATTATGTATATTATGCTATGCTGATTTTTTTTTTTCCTCATTCGCCTCAGACCTCTTATAAACAAACCAGCTGTCCGTACCAATACTTAGCAAGCCAAGAAAAATAGGCATTGGATTGGAGACTCACTGTACTTTCAGCCTATAGGTACATTGACAGACTTAGGGGCCGATTCCGATTCCGGCCGGAAATCTCTCCGACCGAGCCGGACCCGGAGAGAATTCCGCCCGAATCGGACCCTAGCAGTCCGACCGGACGAGTACGATGCATTCGCATGCTATCGGACTCGATTCGGTCGGACTCCCATTGAAGTCAATGGGAGCCGGTCGTACAACGCGTACGCGGGCTCCCATTGACTCAATGGGTGCGAGGCGAACAAGGCGCCCCCTACAGCGGGTACACGTCCATGCGCATCGCGGCGTACATGCACAGGTAGGGGGACCCATGGGTCCCCCTGTGTGCGACTCGCGCGCCTACGCGTACAGGAGGTCCGACGCGGACCCCCAAACTCTGGCTCCGAAGCTTTTTCGAGCCGGACGGCGCAAGTCGGTCGGACTGCTTGCGGCGCGCATCGTACTTACCCGGCCAGGAAACGTCTCCATAGCGCGGTGCGAGTCGTGTCCATGCGAGTCGGTCGGAGCGTGTTGAAGCCGCGTACGAGTCGGTCGGCAATTTCGCGGGAGCTTGCATCGTACTCGCTCGGCCGGACCCGCGTTCGATTCGGTCGGGAAACAGGGCTCCGAATCGGATCCGGTAAATCCGAATCCGATTCGGAGCACTACCGGCCGAGATCGGAATCGGCCCCATAGATGTTATTGCCCCCAGAGAAGAGGGGAAGAGGTTACTCTTCTGCTAAGCCCACAAGAGCCTAATGGACCCCTACGTTGGCATATATGTAAGGGGGGGTGCCCAACGCGGTCCGAAGAGTGTCAGGGAGGCATAATCATAGGACCAAATGTATCTCCGAGTTGGTCAAGCCCTGACCCATTTCGACAACAAGTCCCAAAAGGCAGTCTTTTTTGCGCTACAACCTCTGGACAGGTCTATCTTGGATGTCTCAACCATCGACATCAGCCAGTCAGAATGCAAGGGAGGGGAGGGTTCAATCCAACGCTTGCATATTTGCCTCCTAGCTAACAAAATGGCATAAAATAAGAGAGATTTAGCAGACCCGGTGACTTGGTTGGTAAGTCCGAAAATTATACGGGCCATGTCTATTTGGATTGGGGCTCCCAGAATACACTCCACTGACCTACGAACTTCTTCCCAAAACAGAGTGATGGCCGGGCAGTCTTTAAACATATGTACATCTGAGGTTTCAGTTAGACCACACTTCCTACAGCTGACCGGGGGCCCATTTGAAAATTTAGACAGCTTTAAAGGGGAGAGATAGGCCCTGTGGACAGTGAATAGATGGTTTCTCCTCAACCAGGCAGGTCTTACTATGCTGAAAAGAGTCTTGAATGAATTCTGCCAAAGTTGCTCACATTGTTGATTTGGAAGATGTTCACTCCATAGTTCTTCTGCAAGTTTAAAATCACCATCCACGGCCTCCTCCACTGCCCAATACCAGTAAGAAACCTCCCTCCTCCCCACTGGCCTGTCGACTAGCTGTTGTTCTAAAGCATTGCCCCAGCCTATCGAATTTTTCTGACTTTGCTGTGCTTGGAGCCAGCTCTGCAGCTGGATGTATTTAAACTTTGAGAGATCCGCTCCCACTCTATCTCTTAGTTGTTCCCATGAGATTAGTGTTCCCCCTACCACCAACTCGCCCCATACTTTCAGCCCTCCTTCTCTGAGTGGTAAAGCAAGCCTGTCCTGAAGACATTCTGGTGCGCCTAGTGAATCCCAAAGTGGCGCTAGGCTAGAAAAGTAATTAAGACCAACAAGGCGCCTTACTCTGGCCCATGATTTAATCAATGCCTGGAGGACTTTTAATTTAACCTTTTTGAAAAATTTGGGTTCCCAAATTTGAACAAAAATCCCTCCTCCTTAACATAGCCAAGAACATGCCTCCCGCCCCTGTGTTTACAGGCATTTTTAAGAGCATTCAAGAGTGCGAGAACTGAAAGGCCCAGGCATAATATTGTAAGTCAGGAAGCGCAAGACCCCCTTTCTCTCTCCTACGCCTCAGCTTTTTCCAGGCTATTCTGGTAGTTCTGTATGACCAGATAAAAACAATTTACTGCCTGCTGTAGTTTATCTACAGCTGATTTATAGAAGTGTAGGGCAATGGTGTTAAAAAGAAAGGTTATTTTTGGCAGCACCACCATTTTTACTAGATTAACCCTCCCAAGACTAGATAAAGGGAGGTGAACCCAAGCTTTCATTTGTTTTTGGCACTCACTTGACACTCGTGCCAAGTTGACTTCTGCAATTTTGGCAATGTCCTGAACAATTCTGACCACCAGGTATAGCATACTAGCGCTGACCTGATGTTGACTGCCCCCAAGGTTCCATACCATAATCTCCGTCTTCCCAGCATTCACCTCGTAACCAGAAACTTGCCCAAACTCCTGTGCCAGACCGATCACTGCCGGGAGAGTTGTTTCTAGGTCTGCAGAGAGAACCAAAATGTCATCAGCGTACAGGGCCACCTTCCTTTCCCACTCTCCATACCTGAAAGGCACAATGCTGAGATCTTCTCTAAGCCTCTGCGCAAAAGGCTCAATGTACATGTCAAAAGGAGAGGGAAAGGGGGCAACCCTGCCTAGTACCCCTAGTGATTCTGAATGATTTTGTCAGTTTACCATTTATCAGCAACTTTGCTGAGGGGGCTTGATATAACAATTGGATGGTATGGCAAAGCCTTTTACCTAAATTAAATTTACCCATCACTTCCAACAGGTAAACCCAATTGACCCTGTCAAAAGCCTTGGTGGCATCAAGAGTCAGGGCAGCGAGAGGGAGTGAGTAAGCGGAGGCAATGTCAATAGCTCCTATAAGATCATATGTGAGGTCTGATAACTGTCTGCCTTTAACGAACCCCTTCTGGTCTAAATGAAGGATGTCCCCAGCCACTGACCCCAACCTGGCCGCCAGGATTGAGGTAAAGATTTTATAATCCTCATTTAACAGCGAAATGGGCCTATATGACCCACAACTTGCAGGATCTTTACCAGGTTTCAAAATCAAGACGACCGTGGCATCGTCCCATGACTCGGGAGACTTTAGACCTTCTGCTAGAATCTTGTTAAACAGCTGTGTCAATATAGGGATAATGGCTTCACCCAGAGACCTGTATAACTCAGCGGGTAACCCATCTGGTCCCGCCACTTTGCCTCTCTTACAAGCAGCTATAGCCTTCCTCACTTCCTCTTGGGTGATATTCTGTTCTAAGCCCTCCTGTTGTTCAGAACTTATAGATGCTAAAGTTGTTCTATTCAGTCAGTCTTTGATTTTAGGCCTGTCCTCTATCGAATCTTCTTGATATATAT
Organism: Calotriton arnoldi; assembly: GCA_963921515.1. Taxonomy (NCBI): domain Eukaryota; kingdom Metazoa; phylum Chordata; class Amphibia; order Caudata; family Salamandridae; genus Calotriton; species Calotriton arnoldi. Next base: position 2,047,677 of record CAWUFW010000934.1, read on the forward strand.
CCTGGAAATACTTAAAGAAGGCCTCACCAATTTCTTCATCCGAAGACAGAGCAGCTACTCCATATCCTGCAGCAATTTCCTTTATCTGGTTACGAAGTCTATCTGCTTTTGCCTTCCATGCCAACAGCTTTCCAGCCCCTTCCCCATACTCAAAATGGGCGATCTTACTTGCCTCCGATCTGCGCATAAGCCTCAATTGAAGGATACCCTCCAACTGCTCTCTTAATTTACTAATTTTATCCGAAGTTGCTGGTAATCCACCCAAAGTGGCCTCTCTATCTAGTTCAGCCTCGGCGCCCTTCATTTCTGCCTCCAAAAAAGCAATCTCTTCCCTATACTTTTTATTTCTAAAACTCGTCCTGCTAGTAATAATACCCCTCACGAAGGCTTTAAGCGAATCCCAGACCACCGTAGTGCTTGCTGTACCTAGGTTGATTTTAAGGAAGATTTCGATTTCCTGGGCCAGAAAAGACATCTCTTCTTCCTCCAGGAGCAGTGTTCGGTCGAAGGTCCAAATTTTCGAATGCTGGGCCTGCACCCAATCAAGATCTAATACTACTCCCGAATGATCTGACAGATGGGACGACAGATAGATAATGTCTTTGACCTTACTCCTTAGGCTATAACTGACCAAAATATAGTCAATTCTAACTGACCAAAATATAGTCAATTCTTGACTTGTGTCGATATTTGAGGTTTCGATATGAGACCCCCAACTGCTGGCCCGATCTCTCCCTCCAAATATCACATATACCCGTCTGTGCCATCATATTCTGGAGATACGCCCTGAACCTAGAGGGGACATCCGCTCTGCTATCAGCAGATTTGTCAAGTTTAGGATTGAGAACAATATTATAGTCTCCAGCAATAATAACTGGTTCTGGGAAGTCTAAAAGATGCAAAAAAAATTGTTTTGAGAGATGAAGGATCGTCTTGATTTGGGCCATAATAGCCAACCAAGGTAAGAGGTATGCCCATTAAAATTACCTTTAATATCACCCATCTACCACATGGGTCTTCCCTGTGCTGTATAATCAGGGCATTGACTTGTTTTTTAAAGAGCATCAAGATCCCTCTGATATTAGCTGTCTGGTAAGTGCAGATAAAGGAGTCCACCCATTTTTGGTTTTTAAAAATTTCATGGGTCTCTTCCTTAAGAAGATGTGTCTCCTGGATGACAATGACCTGCGCTGGGGAGTCCCTAAGATATTGCAAAATCCTAGCTCTTCTAGACTTCACGCGCAAGCCATTGACATTCCAGGATAATATCTGTAATGCTTTCATGGTAGCTTAAGTCTGAGGCCCTCATCCAACAATAAGTCCCGAGAAAACCAACACCTAAACCCTTGCTGACGAACCACAGATATTTGAGCTAAACCTGATGTAAATATGGCGAATGAGGTATTTTTATTTTTTATGCCCTGGTGCTCCCCATCCCCCCACCCACACAGCTGATCCCCCCTGGAGAACCCTTCCCCCATAAATCTGGACAGATGTAGTCCAGGTGTTGCACCCCAAAGCTGCCCAACCTATCCCGTCCCAATCCCGTGTAGAAAAAAAAAAGTTCAAATACCACATAATTTACGCCCTTACCAAAAAAGAAAAAGAGGAATATAAATATACTAGAAGGAAACTGGGAAATAATAGCCCCAATTTTTCTCCACACACCACTCATACTTCTCTATTTGGTTTATCTCATACCTAACCCGGAGAAAGAAGAGAGAGACACAACTAGCAAGGGCAGCCCTCTACCATGCCCTGATCATGACCAAAGAGTAGGTAGCTCTTTCCTATGGGACTCCCTTACTGATGGACCCAAGCAGCTCATCTGCCTCCTGCACTGATCTTATGTTGTGCATTTTATTGTTGTGCATAACTTTTAGGAAGGCAGGAAATTTCAACTGTGCAACTGCACCAAGCTTCTTGAAATCGTTCATCCTCCTGCCTAGTTAACGCTGTCTTTCAAGGGTAGCTTTGGCAAGATCCGAGCGAATTTCGAAGGAGAAATCCCCAACACTTAATGTTTGAACTTTCAAGGCCAAATTGAGAATTTTTTCCTTTAAAGAATACGTGAGGAAATTAACAAGAATTTTTCTTGGTTTGATTCCTAGGGTTGCCTCTGACTCCTCAAATTGCAAAACTTCTTTGAGCAGAGAGATAATATATGATATGAGGTCAGACCCTTCTTTCCCTTCTGGAATATTCAAAAGGCGTTGGTTGTTCCTACGAGAATTGTTCTCTAGCATCTCCATTCGGTCCCGAATAGCTGCCTCCTCCCGTTTAAGTGTCTGGATCTCAACCTCCGCAACCCCGAGATTATTCTTCAATTCTCCAACCGTCTTCTCTAATGTCTCAGTCCTGATATTTAATAGATCCACCTTCCTTTCCAGGGACTCACAGGCACTCCTTATCTCTCCCTGGTTTGCGGCCGAGACAGAAAAGCCTTTCTTGATGTCATTTGACAGTGTAGCGAAAAGAGATTCCAGCGAGGCTACTGCGGGCCCTCCCGCCTCTAGGAGCTTAAGACTTTTCTCTACCCCTCCACATTCTGAGCCAGCAGCTCCAACAAAACTCTGGACCACCAGATCCATCTCTTTTTCTGGCACTATCTCAGATGTATTATCAGGGGCTGAAGCTACAGGTTCCACCTGGGGTTCCGCCTGGGGTCCCGTCTGGGGGGGTAGAGGGCTTACCAGCTCCATATTGGCAGTTGATACTTTTGTCGTAGAAAGCCCACTAAATACCCCTCTGAAAGCACTAAGTGCACTTCCCTTCTTCGTGATGTCAAGAACTTCAGGTAGTACTTTAAAATACGACCTTAGCGACGGGGTAATCCTGATTTTGCTGTAAAGGGATTTGCTTTTAGCCCTCCCAGGTTTTATACTCCTTCCTTTTACCTGGAAGGTCTGAAAAGCTGTGCAATCAATGGAGGTTGGAGATTTTGGGGAGCCTTCTGGTGATTGAAATTTGGACTGCTCCTCAGGATGTGGTTTGTTAAAATTACCAGTCTTCCTGATACCCAAAAGAGCCGGAACAGCCCCCGCGTTTTTTACTTTTCTTTTTTCCCCCTCTAGTGGCCGTTGCTGAGCCCCCAAAAACCTCTAAAAATGCTCTCCCCTGCTGCGGGGAGCATACCTGTTTCTCCTGTGCTCCAGCAAGCCGCTGTGCTTCCCTCGCTGACACCGACGCGGACTCCGAAAGTATCCACTCCGGAGGAGAGGAGACAGGGAAAGCAGAGATGGCTGCAACAGAGGGGAAAACCAGCTCCTTGGAAACTGTCTCCAGCTTTCTCTCTCCCTGCCTTGTTGGGTCAAGCAAGCTGCTGTTTCTGGCGCTGCCTCTGCCAACCCGGAGGAGCCCGCGCACCGCCGCTCTGCGACCCCTCCGAAGTTCCAGGGCGGCCTCGTCCCAGCGTAGCAGATGGGAGGAGCATCCAAAGCCAGAGGCACCGTAACACATTCCAGACTGGGGCGCCCCCGTCAGCAGAGAGGCAAAGAAATGACCCAGAAACCCTCCAACCGCTCAAAACCTCATCAAGAGCAGGTAAGACGGTATTCCGCTACGGGATAGGAGAGGGAAGCTCCGGGTGCAAGCGGCCACTCAAAACGCGGTCGCCATGTTCTCCGCTATGCTGATTTATTATACTTATATTTTAGGTAAAGGTTGCTACGTTTGTAAATTTAACTCCACAGTCCACTGCTTTCCCTACTGTTGTACAGACTGGAGTGGGAATAGTAAATTTAACCACTCCAAAGTTCAACACTTTCTCTACTGTTGCACGGACTGGAGTGAAATAGTAAATGTAACCCCTCTAAAGTCCAATGCGTTTCCTACTGTTGCACAGACTGGAGTAGTAATAGTAAATCTTACCTCTCCGAACTCCAACATTTTTCCATCTGTTGCACAGACTGGAGTGGGAATAGTAAATTTAAACCCTCCAAAGTCCAGCGCTTTCCCTACTGTTGCAGAGACTGGAGTGGGAATAGTAAGTTTAACCCCTCTGAAGTCCAAGTCTTTCCCTACTGTTGCACTGTTTGGAGTGTTGATAATATATTAAAGCTCTCCTACAATTTCTCTACAGTGGCATAAACGGGAGTGGGAATAGTATATCTATTATTCCCAGACTCCAATACATTTCCTAATATTGGTTAAATATATTTTTCATCAATATTTGTTTATAATTTTAATGTTACAGTATTTTGTTTATATTTTAATTTGATTTACATTTTTATAATATTTTTTGTAAATGTGTGTTTTTTAATTTTTTTTACTTGGTTGGTCATTTATTTAGAGCCATATTACGAGGTTGGCGGTCTTCATCTGGGACCGCGACTGTGCTAGGAAGACCACCAAGTCCATGATGAACACGCACGCCGGATTGCAAGTTTAATCCATTGGTGCAGGTGGCGGGGTCACGGCAGCGGGTATGTTAGGATCATAGGAGAGCCTATACAACATACCACGGACGTGAGAGAGCTTTCTGCCCATACCTGCACTGTGTGGCATACATGCACAGTATGGCACAAAAGTGCAATTGTAGGGGGGCACAACATGTGACATACTTGACATAAATAAATCAACCATCAACTGCTTATTTTATTAAAAAACAATATAGAAAAAATACTACTTAAAAGCATCACTCCTGGTGATGTGCAGTACGGATCTTTTGAAAGGGTTAAGGATTCCCTTTCATTTGCTGACTTATTCAGATGCATTTCAAGTGGTACCAAATTATGAGGTGAAACATTTGCCCAGACAACATGAAAGTGTGTTAAAAAGACTAAATTGTAAAGGTATATTTCTAGGTATGAAATTACTATTGACCAAATTGTCCCTCCACTGGCAAGGAAACTTTATCTCCAATTTAAGTATGGCACTCTACCTATAAAATCATTTACGTGCATCCGATGGCAACAGGATAAATGTTCATCCGGGGATTTGTGTGTAGGCTGTGAAGGGTGTTCTAAATCGTTTAGTTTTTTTGGTACTTTTACAAACATATAGGTGCGCAATGAATTGTTCCCCTAAGCAAAAATCTGGGCTGTAGGGAGCTCCAGGAAACATTCAGAATACTGCAGAGTGGCACCAGCCTGATTGTAGCTTTTTGTGCGGCTATGTTTTTAAAGACATTGTGGATTAAGCTAGCTCAATTCCTACAGTCTGCCACTTTGATAGGAATTACTTGATGTCGGTGAGGTTCTGCGGTGGGATTTTTTTATGCTGTAGATTTTATCTGTGATTTTAGTCCCTTGCTATTTTAAGATAATGGGTGTGACATGAATTTCTGTGGTTTTATATTGTATATTTTAACAGCTATGTTTTATCTATTGATATTTATATGCGTATTGTTATGTATATGTGTACTGTGGTTGACTTGTTTGTCTATACTTTTATGATCCATAGTGATTGAAATAAAGTTCTATGATGATGATGAAAGTATATTTCTACAAAAAAATTATAGAGTATAATTTATGCTGCTTATTTATTTCAATTTTAATGCCACAGTTATTTTATTTAACCCTGTTGTATAATTTTAGTCACCAATTGAAGCATTATTACAGATGTTCTGCCCTTTCCCCACCCACCCCCTGACAGACACCATCACTGAAATTTATTATGATGCCAATCTTACAGCAAATATTATCACCTGGGTTAGAAAAGGTTACATTTATAGCGTGGGTAATGTTTTTATTTGGTGAGGGATGAGACGGGTTAATGGAAGGAAGTAAAAGGACCCGCAAAATGGATGCACGTGATGTGAAGGGAAATTGAATGGGAGAGCAACACACATGCCTCCACCCACAAAGTGGCAGAGGCAGTAACACAAACATCGTAACACGGTTAAACGTGTTGGGTAATGGGCTTAAGGTCTAAGAAGCAAAACTGGGTTAGAGTTATTGAATGGCAGCAGTTGTTGTTAAGAAAGGAACTCACTCAGCCAACCCCCATCGTTTCATGTCATCCCTCCTCCTGTGTCACTGTCACTATCAACTGCAGTAGCTGCACATGTAAGAAAAACCTAATAATACCAAAATAATTTGAACATATTACTTACCAAAGTATCACTTTGAAAGTTATACTTTGAAATAGTCACACATGTGTAGATGTAGATTCCACAGTTTATAAACTCTGCATGTTATATTAACACTAAAAGGGACAAATGCAATGTTTCTACTTTGCTTTATGAAACAAGAATGTATATATGTTTATGAATGACATGAGTGAGGCTTTAGGCCTACTTGTGTTTTCAGTTAGCACATTTTAATGCGTGACAAACTCATCTACCCCTCCCTGCCTGTGCACCGTTCAGCTTCAACTGGACCTTCACTGCTCATTTCTATGAGATTTAGTTAGTTCTGTGGTCTTTCTTTTTAAACATCACCAGTTTATCACCTGCGTGGATCTCTGGTGATAATTTTAAAAAGTATCAATGTAGCTTTGCAACCTCAAAGGCAGAGGTAAGGTGCAAAAGAAACAACTGAGAATAGTAATTGTAAACTCAAGAAAGGATAAATAAACATGACTTACCTCCATCAGGCACCTCTATAGCACCTGAAGTCTCTCCTGTCCTGGCTCACGTCTGTGGTCATCCTAAAGGCGAGAAATGAAATAGGGCCCTGATTAATAATATTGAATCTAGTAAGCACATGTAAAATGGCTAAAATTTTATGTAAAAAATGTTATGTTGATGAATAAACTGCGACCTTTTCAGGCACCAAAGAAAGTTGTCAGTGGTGATTTTAAGGTAAAAGCGCGCAGTTGGTGGTAACAGTGAAGGGAGCGGGGTGGGACGACTTGCCGCCTGGAGGGGGTTTAAGACTGGGTGATCGAATGGCCTGATTTTACTCTCCCATACCACTGTGAAAAACATGGCGTGAGGGGAAGTAAAAAGTTTAAATGACCCCCACACCATGGGAGAAAAGTCCCATGGTGTGTGGGTCATTAGTTTTTGTTTTTTCAAAAACAAAATCCCGCTTTAGGATTTTGTTTTGGAAAATACAATAATAAGTAAATAATTTGACCATCATTCTGACAGTACCGTCCATCAAACTTTTAACACAATTACAGAAACTGCTGTAACAGCGGCTTCGGTAGAGATTTCCACTGGGCCAAAGGAGATCTCTAAATTTGAATTATGGGAACTCTGTCAGGGCAACGGAGTATTTTACTTCATCACCATCTCTAAATCAGGCCCTATGTGTTTTTTGTCAAGTGTCTGGCCATGCTAGAAAACATTATCTGCTTTCGACACTGTTACTGGAAATAAAAAGGATTGCACTGCTTCAGCATTTCTTAGTTTGACTAGCAAAAATGAGTAACCTATTGTGTCTCCAACTACGTTTGTAAGGCACAGCTATGCAGGCTGTGTCTCGATATATGTTGTACTTGTTCTTTTGGCAGACATTTTGCTGTAGCTCTTGTTGTCCTTTATGCATATTTGGGCCTACCTGGAGTATACTTCAACGTTTTGTTTACGATTTTAAACAATAAATGTCATTTTGTAAATATTGTTGGATTTATTGAGACTGTGCCTCATGCCATTTATATATCTGCATATCGTTTTATGGATATGGAAAATCTAAACAGTCTTGTCTTCTGAAAATGAAAGGTAGCATGATTTTACGTCTAAATGCTACCTTTCATTTTCGGAAGGGAAAATGTTTTGTTGGTTAATATCTGGATGACTGGCCCCAAAGAGTCAACTCTTACGTCAAGATTCTGCAACAGTCATGCAAAGTATGGTTCAAGCCTTTGATTTGAAGAAGGCGGTGCCTCCTCAGTACAACAAATGCATTATTTGACAGGATTTAAAAACAAATGAAGCAAAGATTTATCCTTCAGAGGAGAAGTGTGAATGCTTGTCAGTGGTTTGTTGGATCGCGCCAGTCTTTGACTCAATGACCTCTTGCATCTTCAGATCACAGAATCAGTGGTGGCTGGAAGTAAATGGTGGTGGGGGATGGGGGAAGGTGGGAGGGTAGGAAAAAAGAATAAAGAAAACTAACCTGCTGGTCGCCGTCACCAGCCGCCACCTCTCCAACACAGGAACCAGGAAGCAGACAGGCTCCCAGACTCCCCAGGCCAACCACAACGCTACATTACAGCAGCGTTGTGATTGGTCTGAGCGCAGTGGTTTGTCATTCAGAGAGGGACTGGGAGGCTGTGCGTGTTCTCCACCCAGGCTGTGCAATATCGCCTGGTGGAGAACATGCACAGTGCACATGATGGTTTGGCTTGCCCGATACGGCCGGCCAAACCATAATTCGCACTTAAGGTGCAGCAGCTACCACTCCTCCTCCCTCTGGGTCACAGGAGCCCCGCCCCGCCCTACCATGGCTGCAACTGCAACACTAAAAATAAAATGATAATAACGCCCGCTATTAATATTTTATTTTCCCTTTGCACTGCTTTAAAGCAGTGGGGCAACGCTCCTCCGCCTTAGCGGAGGAGCCACTAATACACAGAACAGCAGGCTTCGCATTATAACCATACAGGAATACTGGGCCGGCTTAAGTGCTGGTGACACCCGGTGCGATATTTATTTTTGGCGCTTCCACACCCCATGACTGCCTCTTCGGATTCCCTCACTACCACCAGTTAAAAGTGCCCCTCATCTCTCTAATCAGAAGTTATTGCTAAACACAGCGCCCCACCCATGAGGCCAGCCCCCCCCCTCCACAGATCAGCGCTCATTGCGACCGCTCCAGTCGCACTGCCCTAAAGCCGGCCCTGTAGGAATGCATAGAGAGTGGGTGGGTTCAGTGCTCAGGAAAAATGGATGACAGACATTATTGGTGGCAGCGCTACATTCATGACAGTAGTAGATGAAGACAGAACAGAATGAAAGAATAACTACTCCGGCTGCATTTCCCTATTAATCCGTGTAGAGCTTTAGTCAGTAGTCTTCGAATCTAAGGGTCCAGTTCCAGAAGGAGGCTGTAGTAGTTTTTATAAGCCTGTAGTGATTTTTCTTATGAAGCATAATCTCGCATAACATTGGACATTTCACATTGTTATTATGATGCAAAATGCCCGATGTTTTCCTTTATACCACGCTCATTTGGGGAGAAAAAACAAATCTTGAGAGCATTGCTAGCACGTTTAGAGCACAGCTATCAGACTGGGTGGACCTACATGCAGTTTCTTTGTTGCAAGGCATTGATTATTGAACACATTTAATTACAAGTGCACTTTTTTGCTTGAGAACAATTCAAGCTGTATGTGTAGCTCGAAATCCATTTTTTGTGTTTATAGGGGAAGTTCATTGACAATAGGGCTGCACTACATACCTCAGCATATTCCTCTTCCTGTTCTTAAAACCCCTCTGCGAACTTTGTTTACTCCTTTGTCAATTTGGATTTGAAATCCTGGCACTAAAGTCTCATCCATCTTTGTTTCATGGGGAAATCAAGTAAGCTTTGTTCATTTCTTTGGAAAATATTTCTTTTTGATGGACTGATTGGAAGGAGCCCAGCAACTGTTTGCCTTTTTTAGGGTTTTATAATTGTTGCTGGACGGCATGGACTAGGTGATGCATGACGGACCCATTTGGGGAGTAAAGGACAAGTGTAAAGGAAATTGGCATATTGGAACGGTAGGGACCCTTGGGTGCATTTTTCTTGTTTGTTCCTAGTTTTATTTGGCCATTTTATTGTACGATTATGTTTCATTGTTTTTTGCTAGGTGTGCTAGTCTGCTATATGTCATTGATGTTTTCTCAATTATTTTATTGATTTTATACATTCCTACTACGGTTGTGGTAGAGATGTTTCAAGGGCCTCTCTTTGTCTTTAAATGCATCTCAAATCTTTTTTTTTTTTGTGTTTATGTACTTGTTGGTGGTCCAGGCATAGGTAAGCAGACATTTTCTATTTTTTAGCCTTTTTCTTCCTTGCCATTTGCTTGTTCACCATTTTGTCAAACGTGTTGGTGTGCGTGTGTGTGCATGTGTGTTAGATGGCTATTCAAAGTGCATTTTCTACTATTTTTAAAGGTGTTTGACTGGGTTAGAGCCTAGAACTGTAAGTGTTAGGAGCATCTTTAATTGAATTACATATTTCCACATTTCTGGACTGTACTTTGGACATTTATGGGGACTTGTAGGTTATGGGGACTTGTAGGGTCCATAGATATCTTATCAATTTTCACTGATTTTTCACATTCTCAATGCTGGTATGTTCACGGTGTAGGGGCTGTGGATGGACCCAGGCATATTTTGGGTATATATTTGTGCAATCCTTTTCCTGCAATACTTCAAGCATTTCTGGCTCCTTGGGGGACGGGTTGCAGGGCAGGCAGAGATTTTCACTTTCTTCTTTATACCACCTCTTTCCTTGTCATGTGCTCGTCTATTATTGGTGGAACCAATGTACATGTTGGGCTGCCCTTTTCTCTTTGTACTCCATGTCTCCTTCTGCAGTCTCAGCCCAGTTGCTTTACCACCATTTTGTGACTCCATTGTGGCCTTATATAGATATTTCTCCTTCCTTGCCAAGCCATGTATTCCTCCACCTTTTTGTAAAAATAATGTGTATGTGCAATGGTTGATTATTAACCATTTTCTGCCACTTTTAAAAGCATTCTGCTGGAAACATTGCGTGTTAGGGCCTTTTTGGAACTCACAGATATTTTTCCTGATTTACCATTTTTTTGTTATTGTGCTTGTGGGCTGGTTGTAATCTGTAGGACATAGTTATTATTTTTAAATATCTTAATTGTTTTATTGCCCGCCTCCTCACCCTCTCATATGGGTCCCACGGGCCCTTGAGGAAATTAGCCATATTGTGCTTTTTTTACTGATTCTGTTTAAAAAAGTCTGCTAGGGCATTGTTATTATTTTCAATTGATTACATTTATTTGTCTCTTTCTCTTTTCCATAGATAACTCTAGGTGATATGGGAGTATGTTGGCAGGCTAATTGTGCTAAGTATCAGAATGAAGGCAGTTTTTGTACTAAAAATGTATTGTTATAATACCATCTTTTCATGAAAGATTTCTGTCTACCTTAGGGTCCAGTCTACCAATTTGTTTACAGGTGTATTATTACTGTGTCATGTGTATTGAATTAATTTGAAAGGCCAAATCTGACAGCTTTCCTTATTTCCTGTAGGCGGACAATACTGTGACAAGGCAGGTTTGTGAATTTGCTGACACCTTAGACCAGAAACCTCTCTGCTAAGTGCTAACTAAAAAGAAGTCAAGAAAATAGCACTCAAAAAATGGTTCCTGCTAAGAAAGCGGCCAATGTGGAGAAGTATGTCATGGTCAACTCCCCTACCATCCCCACACCCCTTTAGATAAAGACAGAATGGAGGGGCCCCTGAACCACACAATGAGAAACAAGGAAAAAGAAAGTTTTCAGAAAGCTTAGTTAGCATGAGAAAAATGAACAAGTCACCATTCTTGTCGAAAGAGGCACTGAATAAGTGTAAATCACCTCTAATGAGTCAGCTCCCATTCCACAACCACCTGCCTCCATCTTCCGAAAACTCTACAAACAGCAGCTACAACCTCCACCATAGACACGCCTACCAAGAGAAAGCAAACACACCCTAGCTCCACCACTAGTTCTGGATTTAGCTCTATGAAGAAGCTCTCCTTCCTCTTTACATAAAGTTGAATGAAGAACACATCGCAGATTTCTGTAATCCCCTGTGTCATAGGAAGTTAAATAGACACATTTGTACTGAGCCCATTTGTCCGTATGAAAAGAAAGCAAGCAGGCCTATGGGCACAGCATAGGTGAGAGTTGCTGAAACAGAAGAACCCAATCTGACAGAAATAGATGATGATGATGAGGATTGTGAATTTGTTCTTATTATGACTTCTGCAAAAATTATTTGATGCATTTGTACTAGTACAACCATAATCTTCCCTATTTATACAACAGGAAGCTTGAGCAAATTGTTATCTCTTGATCTACTCCCATTTTCTTCAGGGGTTGGAGAGGCATTTTCAGAATTTGTGGGAGCCCTTTGTCCAAAATGAATTGATTGTCAGATCTACTTCTGAAAGTGTAACTGTGCCACAGCTGCATGGCCGAATGTTACCACTGGTTGCTGATGTACTTAAAAAGAACGCTGAGCAGTCCTTCCATCTCACTACTGACATGTGAACCAATAATCAAGCTACAGACTGTAAGTGCACTACTGTACACTGGGTCATATTAAAGGGGGGTTAAATAAAGGTTAACACTTAGCACCACAGGTTTTGCTGCCTTTCAAGGCATTTGTCAGCATGTATCAATTTCAATCTTCTCCTTGGAAAAAGTGCACAAAGCTTCCAACACTCTAGCAGTATTCAATCCCAAACGTGTATAAATGGTATGAACCAAGAGGTCTCAGGATTGGATGTTACTATGCTAACAATGGCATTAACATTGGAAAAGCCATGACAGATGGATCACTTTTTAGAGTACTATTTTAACTCCATTGTATAAAACCTGAGAGTGCAAAATTGTTTCAAAAAGGAAGTAGTCTACAACATACTAATCACCCATTGCCTGTATTGCACACATTTGAGTCATTTCTTTAAAGGCCAGAAGAGTCTGAGGGTCATTCAACAACAAAATAAAATCCCTATCCAATCCTTCATATAGGCGGGTCAATCATTTGGAACTCCGTCTTGCACATGCAGCAACACCCTTTTGAACAGTACAAGTCTATAAAGGATTATGTGCTATAAAAGAGAGGGGATGACACTACTGAAACCATTTTATTGGAAATTGACAAATAAGGGCTAATAGACTGCCTGATCACAATATTTGTACTCCAGATTGTTTTTTGGTATTTTGCGAAATTTTATCAAGCACACAGAGCCTGGACATTCAGTAGTATCTTCCCTAACATATACCACCCACAACCCATCCCTTCCCAATGCCCAACAAAATACACACACGGTCACAATACTTATATAGAAGATCCCACCTCTGCCACCCACAACATACCCAACAAACCCAGTAACTTAACAATAATCTTTCTTCAACACAAACTGCACACCCACCCTCCCTAAAAATCACACTAATATAACAAGCATCCTTCCACAATACAATCTACCTAATCACCTACAACACACCATTTCTTCTCTAAACCTAACAAACACACATTAACTACATACCTTCCTGAACCTAGCTCGTCTTCTAAACCCACCCCTAATCTCTTCCAAATAATATTAAAATAAAACTAAATAAAAAAAGACAAGAAAGATTTATAAAATACCCCTCTAAAACTGAAATCCTCTTTTTAATGTCTTCCTGGTCCCTGGACCACCTGACAATATCCAGAGGAGAATGTTTGCATGAGCAAGGACAGGTTGGCTGTAGCTGACTGTTGTGGGATATGTGAGCTTTGTGGCTGTAGCCTCAGTGTTCCCTTGCAGCTACTGGCTGTCATCCACTGGAAATGGAGAGAACTGATGATGCTGCCTCATCCTTCTCCAAGTCCTCTTGCTGGTTGAAGGGTATTTGGACAAAATATTGAGTTGCAAATATCGGGAAAGATATATTGTGGTACAAAAATATTGTGATGCAAAAATATTGTTGTCAAGAATATAGTATTTCAGGTAAGTAATGTCGTTGTTAAGAATATCATTGTGAATATCATTTTCAACATTAAAATTGTGAAGAATATCAGCTTTTAATTAATTTAATGTGTTTTAGTTTACATATTAATTTTGTGTTAGTATTGTTTGTATAATTGTTATTAAATTCTTAAAATATAGTTTGTAATATTAAGTGATTTGAAATGTTTATTTAAGTGTTAATAGTAATTTAGAGTGTTGTAGCAGGTTGTTGAGTTTGTAAGGGATAGGGTAGGAAGTTAAATAAGTAATAATTATTATTTAATTAATAATTTTAAAGTTAGTATGTGATTGATCTTCATTATGTATATTATGCTATGCTGATTTTTTTTTTTTCCTCATTCGCCTCAGACCTCTTATAAACAAACCAGCTGTCCGTACCAATACTTAGCAAGCCAAGAAAAATAGGCATTGGGTTGGAGACTCACTGTACTTCCAGCCTATAGGTACATTGACAGACATAGATGTTATTGCCCCCAGAGAAGAGGGGAAGAGGTTACTCTTCTGCTAAGCCCACAAGAGCCTAATGGACCCCTACGTTGGCATATATGTAAGGGGGGGTGCCCAACGCGGTCCGAAGAGTGTCAGGGAGGCATAATCATAGGACCAAATGTATCTCCGAGTTGGTCAAGCCCTGACCCATTTCGACAACAAGTCCCAAAAGGCAGTCTTTTTTGCGCTACAACCTCTGGACTGGTATATCTTGGATGTCTCAACCATCGACATCAGCCAGTCAGAATGCAAGGGAGGGGAGGGTTCAATCCAACGCTTGCATATTTGCCTCCTAGCTAACTAAATGGCATAAAATAAGAGAGATTTAGCAGACCCGGTGACTTGGTTGGTAAGTCCGAAAATTATACGGGCCAGGTCTATTTGGATTGGGGTCCCAGAATACACTCCACTGACCTACGAACTTCTTCCCAAAACAGAGTGATGGCCGGACAGTCTTTAAACATATGTACATCTGAGGTTTCAGTTAGACCACACTTCCTACAGCTGACCGGGGCCCATTTGAAAATTTAGACAGCTTTAAAGGGGAGAGATAGGCCCTGTGGACAGTGAATAGATGGTTTCTCCTCAACCAGGCAGGTCTTACTATGCTGAAAAGAGTCTTGAATGAATTCTGCCAAAGTTGCTCACATTGTTGATTTGGAAGATGTTCACTCCATAGTTCTTCTGCAAGTTTAAAATCACCATCCACGGCCTCCTCCACTGCCCAATACCAGTAAGAAACCTCCCTCCTCCCCACTGGCCTGTCGACTAGCTGTTGTTCTAAAGCATTGCCCCAGCCTATCGAATTTTTCTGACTTTGCTGTGCTTGGACCCAGCTCTGCAGCTGGATGTATTTAAACTTTGAGAGATCCGCTCCCACTCTATCTCTTAGTTGTTCCCATGAGATTAGTGTTCCCCCTACCACCAACTCGCCCCATACTTTCAGCCCTCCTTCTCTGAGTGGTAAAGCAAGCCTGTCCTGAAGACATTCTGGTGCGCCTAGTGAATCCCAAAGTGGCGCTAGGCTAGAAAAGTAATTAAGACCAACAAGGCGCCTTACTCTGGCCCATGATTTAATCAATGCCTGAAGGACTTTTAATTTAACCTTTTTGAAAAATTTGGGTTCCCAAATTTGAACAAAAATCCCTCCTCCTTAACATAGCCCAGAACATGCCTCCCGCCCCTGTGTTTACAGGCATTTTTAAGAGCATTCAAGAGTGCGAGAACTGAAAGGCCCAGGCATAATATTGTAAGTCAGGAAGCGCAAGACCCCCTTTCTCTCTCCTACGCCTCAGCTTTTTCCAGGCTATTCTGGTAGTTCTGTATGACCAGATAAAAACAATTTACTGCCTGCTGTAGTTTATCTACAGCTGATTTATAGAAGTGTAGGGCAATGGTGTTAAAAAGAAAGGTTATTTTTGGCAGCACCACCATTTTTACTAGATTAACCCTCCCAAGACTAGATAAAGGGAGGTGAACCCAAGCTTTCATTTGTTTTTGGCACTCACTTGACACTCGTGCCAAGTTGACTTCTGCAATTTTGGCAATGTCCTGAACAATTCTGACCCCCAGGTATAGCATACTAGCGCTGACCTGATGTTGACTGCCCCCAAGGTTCCATACCATAATCTCTGTCTTCCCAGCATTCACCTCGTAACCAGAAACTTGCCCAAACTCCTGTGCCAGACCGATCACTGCCGGGAGAGTTGTTTCTAGGTCTGCGGAGAGAACCAAAATGTCATCAGCGTACAGGGCCACCTTCCTTTCCCACTCTCCATACCTGAAAGGCACAATGCTAAGATCTTCTCTAAGCCTCTGCGCAAAAGGCTCAATGTACATGTCAAAAAGGAGAGGGGAAAGGGGGCAACCCTGCCTAGTACCCCTAGTGATTCTGAATGATTTTGTCAGTTTACCATTTACCAGCAACTTTGCTGAGGGGGCTTGATATAACAATTGGATGGTATGGCAAAACCTTTTACCTAAATTAAATTTACCCATCACTTCCAACAGGTAAACCCAATTGACCCTGTCAAAAGCCTTGGTGGCATCAAGAGTCAGGGCAGCGAGAGGGAGTGAGTAAGCGGAGGCAATGTCAATAGCTCCTATAAGATCATATGTGAGGTCTGATAACTGTCTGCCTTTAACGAACCCCTTCTGGTCTAAATGAAGGATGTCCCCAGCCACTGACCCCAACCTGGCCGCCAGGATTGAGGTAAAGATTTTATAATCCTCATTTAACAGCGAAACGGGCCTATATGACCCACAACTTGCAGGATCTTTACCAGGTTTCAAAATCAAGACGACCGTGGCATCGTCCCACGACTCGGGAGACTTTAGACCTTCTGCTAGAATCTTGTTAAACAGCTGTGTCAATATAGGGATAATGGCTTCACCCAGAGACCTGTATAACTCAGCGGGTAACCCATCTGGTCCCGCCACTTTGCCTCTCTTACAAGCAGCTATAGCCTTCCTCACTTCCTCTTGGGTGATATTCTGTTCTAAGCCCTCCTGTTGTTCAGAACTTATAGATGCTAAAGTTGTTCTATTCAGTCAGTCTTTGATTTTAGGCCTGTCCTCTATCGAATCTTCTTGATATATATCCTGGAAATACTTAAAGAAGGCCTCACCAATTTCTTCATCCGAAGACAGAGCAGCTACTCCATATCCTGCAGCAATTTCCTTTATCTGGTTACGAAGTCTATCTGCTTTTGCCTTCCATGCCAACAGCTTTCCAGCCCCTTCCCCATACTCAAAATGGGCGATCTTACTTGCCTCCGATCTGCGCATAAGCCTCAATTGAAGGATACCCTCCAACTGCTCTCTTAATTTACTAAGTTTATCCGAAGTTGCTGGTAATCCACCCAAAGTGGCCTCTCTATCTAGTTCAGCCTCGGCGCCCTTCATTTCTGCCTCCAAAAAAGCAATCTCTTCCCTATACTTTTTATTTCTAAAACTCGTCCTGCTAGTAATAATACCCCTCACGAAGGCTTTAAGCGAATCCCAGACCACCGTAGTGCTTGCTGTACCTAGGTTGATTTTAAGGAAGATTTCGATTTCCTGGGCCAGAAAAGACATCTCTTCTTCCTCCAGGAGCAGTGTTCGGTCGAAGGTCCAAATTTTCGACTGCTGGGCCTGCACCCAATCAAGATCTAATACTACTCCCGAATGATCTGACAGATGGGACGACAGATAGATAATGTCTTTGACCTTACTCCTTAGGCTATAACTGACCAAAATATAGTCAATTCTAACTGACCAAAATATAGTCAATTCTTGACTTGTGTCGATATTTGAGGTTTTGATATGAGACCCCCAACTGCTGGCCCGATCTCTCCCTCCAAATATCACATATACCCGTCTGTGCCATCATATTCTGGAGATACGCCCTGGACCTAGAGGGGACAGCCGCTCTGCTATCAGCAGATTTGTCAAGTTTAGGATTGAGAACAATATTATAGTCTCCAGCAATAATAACTGGTTCTGGGAAGTCTAAAAGATGCAAAAAAATTGTTTTGAGAGATGAAGGATCATCTTGATTTGGGCCATAATAGCCAACCAAGGTAAGAGGTATGCCCATTAAAATTACCTTTAATATCACCCATCTACCACATGGGTCTTCCCTGTGCTGTATAATCTGGGCATTGACTTGTTTTTTAAAGAGCATCAAGACCCCTCTGATATTAGCTGTCTGGCAAGTGCAGATAATGGAGTCCACCCATTTTTGGTTTTTAAAAATTTCATGGGTCTCTTCCTTAAGAAGATGTGTCTCCTGGATGACAATGACCTGCGCTGGGGAGTCCCTAAGATATTGCAAAATCCTAGCTCTTCTAGACTTCACGCGCAAGCCATTGACATTCCAGGATAATATCTGTAATGCTTTCATGGTAGCTTAAGTCTGAGGCCCTCATCCAACAATAAGTCCCGAGAAAACCAACACCTAAACCCTTGCTGTCGAACCACAGCTATTTGAGCTAAACCTGATGTAAATATGGCGAATGAGGTATTTTTATTTTTATGCCCCGGTGCTCCCCATCCCCCCACCCACACAGCTGATCCCCCTGGAGAACCCTTCCCCCATAAATCTGGACAGATGTAGTCCAGGTGTTGCACCCCAAAGCTGCCCAACCTATCCCGTCCCAATCCCGTGTAGAAAAAAAAAGTTCAAATACCACATAATTTACGCCCTTACCAAAAAAGAAAAAGAGGAATATAAATATACTAGAAGGAAACTGGCAAATAATCGCCCCAATTTTTCTCCACACACCACTCATACTTCTCTATTTGGTTTATCTCATACCTAACCCGGAGAAAGAAGAGAGAGACACAACTAGCAAGGGCAGCCCTCTACCCTGCCCTGATCATGACCAAAGAGTAGGTAGCTCTTTCCTATGGGACTCCCTTACTGATGGACCCAAGCAGCTCATCTGCCTCCTGCACTGATCTTATGTTGTGCATTTTATTGTTGTGCATAACTTTTAGGAAGGCAGGAAATTTCAACTGTGCAACTGCACCAAGCTTCTTGAAATCGTCCATCCTCCTGCCTAGTTCCCACTGTCTTTCAAGGGTAGCTTTGGCAAGATCTGAGCGAATTTCGAAGGAGAAATCCCCAACCCTTAATGTTTGAACTTTCAAGGCCAAATTGAGAATTTTTTCCTTTAAAGAATACGTGAGGAAATTAACAAGAATTTTTCTTGGTTTGATTCCTAGGGTTGCCTCTGACTCCTCAAATTGCAAAACTTCTTTGAGCAGAGAGATAATATATGATATGAGGTCAGACTCTTCTTTCCCTTCTGGAATATTCAATAGGCGGTGGTTGTTCCTACGATAATTGTTCTCTAGCATCTCCATTCGGTCCCGAATAGCTGCCTCCTCCCGTTTAAGTGTCTGGATCTCAACCTCCGCAACCCCGAGATTATTCTTCAATTCTCCAACCGTCTTCTCTAATGTCTCAGTCCTGATATTTAATAGATCCACCTTCCTTTCCAGGGACTCACAGGCACTCCTTATCTCTCCCTGGTTTGCGGCCGAGACAGAAAAGCCTTTCTTGATGTCATTTGACAGTGTAGCGAAAAGAGATTCCAGCGAGGCTACTGAGGGCCCTCCCGCCTCTAGGAGCTTAAGACTTTTCTCTACCCCTCCACATTCTGAGCCAGCAGCTCCAACAAAACTCTGGACCACCAGATCCATCTCTTTTTCTGGCACTATCTCAGATGTATTATCAGGGGCTGAAGCTACAGGTTCCACCTGGGGTTCCGCCTGGGGTCCCGTCTGGGGGGGTAGAGGGCTTACCAGCTCCATATTGGCAGTTGATAGTTTTGTCATAGAAAGCCCACTAAATACCCCTCTGAAAGCACTAAGTGCACTTCCCTTCTTCGTGATGTCAAGAACTTCAGGTAGTACTTTAAAATACGACCTTAGCGACGGGGTAATCCTGATTTTGCTGTAAAGGGAGTTGCTTTTAGCCCTCCCAGGTTTTATACTCCTTCCTTTTACCTGGAAGGTCTGAAAAGCCGTGCAATCAATGGAGGTTGGAGATTTTGGGGAGCCTTCTGGTGATTGAAATTTGGACTGCTCCTCAGGATGTGGTTTGTTAAAATTACCAGTCTTCCTGATACCCAAAAGAGCCGGAACAGCCCCCGCGTTTTTTACTTTTCTTTTTTCCCTCTCTAGTGGCCGTTGCTGAGCCCCCAAAAACTCTAAAAACGCTCTCCCCTGCTGCGGGGAGCAAACCTGTTTCTCCTGTGCTCCAGCAAGCCATTGTGCCTCCCTCGCTGACACCGACGCCGACTCCGAAAGTATCCACTCCGGAGGAGAGGAGACAGGGAAAGCAGAGATGGCTGCAACAGAGGGGAAAACCAGCTCCTTGGAAACTGTCTCCAGCTTTCTCTCTCCCTGCCTTGTTGGGTCAAGCAAGCTGCTGTTTCTGGCGCTGCCTCTGCCAACCCGGAGGAGCCCGCGCACCGCCGCTCTGCGACCCCTCTGAAGCTCCAGGGCGGCCTCGTCCCAGCGTAGCAGACGGGAGGAGCATCCAAAGCCAGAGGCACCGTAACACATTCCAGACTGGGGCGCCCCCGTCAGCAGAGAGGCAAAGAAATGACCCAGAAACACTCCAACCGCTCAAAACCTCATCAAGAGCAGGTAAGACGGTATTCCGCTACAGGATAGGAGAGGGAAGCTCCGGGTGCAAGCGGCCACTCAGAACGCGGTCGCCATGTTCTCCGCTATGCTGATTTATTATACTTATATTTTAGGTAAAGGTTGCTACGTTTGTAAATTTAACTCCACAGTCCACTGCTTTCCCTACTGTTGTACAGACTGGAGTGGGAATAGTAAATCTTACCCCTCCAAAGTTCAGTGCTTTCTCTTCTATTGCACAGACTGGAGTGGGAATAGTAAATTTAACCACTCCAAAGTTCAACACTTTCTCTACTGTTGCACAGACTGGAGTGAAATAGTAAATGTAACCCCTCTAAAGTCCAATGCGTTTCCTACTGTTGCACAGACTGGAGTAGTAATAGTAAATCTTACCTCTCCGAACTCCAACATTTTTCCATCTGTTGCACAGACTGGAGTGGGAATAGTAAATTTAACCCCTCCAAAGTCCAGCGCTTTCCCTACTGTTGCAGAGACTGGAGTGGGAATAGTAAGTTTAACCCCTCTGAAGTCCAAGTCTTTCCCTACTGTTGCACTGTTTGGAGTGTTGATAATATATTAAAGCTCTCCTACAATTTCTCTACAGTGGCATAAACGGGAGTGGGAATAGTATATCTATTATTCCCAGACTCCAATACATTTCCTAATATTGGTTAAATATATTTTTCATCAATATTTGTTTATAATTTTAATGTTACAGTATTTTGTTTATATTTTAATTTGATTTTACATTTTTATAATATTTTTTGTAAATGTGTGTTTTTTATTTTTTTTTACTTGTTTGGTCATTTATTTAGAGCCATATTACGAGGTTGGCGGTCTTCATCTGGGACCGCGACTGTGCTAGGAAGACCACCAAGTCCATGATGCACACGCACGCCGGATTGCAAGATTAATCCATTGGTGCAGGTGGCGGGGTCACGGCAGCGGGTATGTTAGGATCATAGGAGAGCCTATACAACATACCACGGACGTGAGAGAACTTTCTGCCCATACCTGCACTGTGTGGCATACATGCACAGTATGGCACAAAAGTGCAATTGTAGGGGGGCACAACATGTGACATACTTGACATAAATAAATCAACCATCAACTGCTTATTTTATTAAAAAACAATATAGAAAAAATACTACTTAAAAGCATCACTCCTGGTGATGTGCAGTACGGATCTTTTGAAAGGGTTAAGGATTCCCTTTCATTTGCTGACTTATTCAGATGCATTTCAAGTGGTACCAAATTATGAGGTGAAACATTTGCCCAGACAACATGAAAGTGTGTTAAAAAGACTAAATTGTAAAGGTATATTTCTAGGTATGAAATTACTATTGACCAAATTGTCCCTCCACTGGCAAGGAAACTTTATCTCCAATTTAAGTATGGCACTCTACCTATAAAATCATTTACGTGCATCCGATGGCAACAGGATAAATGTTCATCCGGGGATTTGTGTGTAGGCTGTGAAGGGTGTTCTAAATCGTTTAGTTTTTTTGGTACTTTTACAAACATATAGGTGCGCAATGAATTGTTCCCCTAAGCAAAAATCTGGGCTGTAGGGAGCTCCAGGAAACATTCAGAATACTGCAGAGTGGCACCAGCCTGATTGTAGCTTTTTGTGCGGCTATGTTTTTAAAGGCATTGTGGATTAAGCGAGCTCAATTCCTACAGTCTGCCACTTTGATAGGAATTACTTGATGTCGGTGAGGTTCTGCGGTGGGATTTTTTTTATGCTGTAGATTTTATCTTTGATTTTAGTCCCTTGCTATTTTAAGATAATGGGTGTGACATGAATTTCTGTGGTTTTATATTGTATATTTTAACAGCTATGTTTTATCTATTGATATTTATATGCGTATTGTTATGTATATGTGTACTGTGGTTGACTTGTTTGTCTATACTTTTATGATCCATAGTGATTGAAATAAAGTTCTATGATGATGATGAAAGTATATTTCTACAAATAAATTATAGAGTATAATTTATGTTGCTTATTTATTTCAATTTTAATGCCACAGTTATTTTATTTAACCCTGTTGTATAATTTTAGTCACCAATTGAAGCATTATTACAGATGTTCTGCCCTTTCCCCACCCACCCCTGACAGACACCATCACTGAAATTTATTATGATGCCAATCTTACAGCAAATATTATCACCTGGGTTAGAAAAGGTTACATTTATAGCGTGGGTAATGTTTTTATTTGGTGAGGGATGAGACAGGTTAATGGAAGGAAGTAAAAGGACCCGCAAAATGGATGCACGTGATGTGAAGGGAAATTGAATGGGAGAGCAACACACATGCCTCCACCCACAAAGTGGCAGAGGCAGTAACACAAACATCGTAACACGGTTAAACGTGTTGGGTAATGGGCTTAAGGTCTAAGAAGCAAAACTGGGTTAGAGTTATTGAATGGCAGCAGTTGTTGTTAAGAAAGGAACTCACTCAGCCAACCCCCATCGTTTCATGTCATCCCTCCTCCTGTGTCACTGTCACTATCAACTGCAGTAGCTGCACATGTAAGAAAAACCTAATAATACCTAAATAATTTGAACATATTACTTACCAAAGTATCACTTTGAAAGTAATACTTTGAAATAGTCACACATGTGTAGATGTAGATTCCACAGTTTATAAACTCTGCATGTTATATTAACACTAAAAGGGACAAATGCAATGTTTCTACTTTGCTTTATGAAACAAGAATGTATATATGTTTATGAATGACATGAGTGAGGCTTTAGGCCTACTTGTGTTTTCAGTTAGCACATTTTAATGCATGACAAACTCATCTACCCCTCCCTGCCTGTGCACCGTTCAGCTTCAACTGGACCTTCACTGCTCATTACTATGAGATTTAGTTAGTTCTGTGGTCTTTCTTTTTTAAACATCACCAGTTTATCACCTGCGTGGATCTCTGGTGATAATTTAAAAAAAAGTATCAATGTAGCTTTGCAACCTCAAAGGCAGAGGTAAGGTGCAAAAGAAACAACTGAGAATAGTAATTGTAAACTCAAGAAAGGATAAATAAACATGACTTACCTCCATCAGGCACCTCTATAGCAGCTGAAGTCTCTCCTGTCCTGGCTCATGTCTGTTGTCA
This sequence comes from Calotriton arnoldi, assembly GCA_963921515.1. Classification (NCBI taxonomy): domain Eukaryota; kingdom Metazoa; phylum Chordata; class Amphibia; order Caudata; family Salamandridae; genus Calotriton; species Calotriton arnoldi. Next base: position 2,070,998 of record CAWUFW010000934.1, read on the forward strand.
TCCTAAAGGAGAGAAATGAAATAGGGCCCTGATTAATAATATTGAATCTAGTAAGCACATGTAAAAATGACCAGTAACACAAATGTACTGCTTTGAAAACCATCCCCGCCCCCTTGTTCTACAAATAGCTACAAATATGATTTCTTCACACTTACCTTCATACATTCAACTTTTCGTTACATTTATATTATCTGTAAAGATGCTAAACCTGTACTTTATGAAGATGAAGGATTTGTGCAGGGGCTGAAGAGTCAAGGGGGAGCCATACATCCAGCACACTTGTGCTCCTCCCTGTTTCCCTCTCAAGTCCTGCCCATCAACCAGCAGCGGCCAGTGCAGGCAAGCACGGTGAGGCGGGGCGGGGGGATGTTGACAGATGACAGAACTGGGCAAATTAAATAAATAAATAACTTCTATTCCGTCGTCTGCAGACATCCCCCACCGTCCTGCCCCGCTCCGCCCCACCATGCTTACCTGCACTGGCCGCTACTGCCATCAACATAAGCCCAAGTATACCTGGCACCCAAGCTGCATGTTGCCACGTAGGAGATCCTCTCTGCGGCTGGATGAAAATATTGTTTTAAATCCCAATACCTGGCATGATGTTGCAATAACTCCTGGCACCCTCTGTCAAGATCTGTGGGTTTGGACCTATCCTCACCACCTGACTGCCATACTCTCCAATCTCAGTTAGAGAACATAAAGCAAACATACCTGTCCCCAGTGTTGCATTCTCCTGTCAGCCATGGGTCTGCAGCTACATAGACCCATGGCAGGTAGTGGAAACCCTGTTGGTAGCACAAGAACAGGTGCTACCCTAATTCTACACTTCTCCTATTTATTTGACAAAAGGAGAAATGCCAGACCACCATCAATGTCTAATCCAGTGTTGTGCTTGTGGTCCTTGGAGTGAGAAGACTGTGGAAGCAAGCACTTCCCTTTCCAATTTCAGAACCAAAAAGAATTGTGGCGACAAAATAATAAATAATATTGAATAATTGGATTTAGTTGCATTTCTATAAATGAGAAAAAAAGTATGAAAAATGTTATTAAACATCATTTACCTGTCTTTGTCTTAATGATGAGGTACCCTCAGGTTCGGTTGCTGTCCAATGATGTCTGCCTAGTGGTGCTTCACTGCTGGGAGAACACAATAACAGTTCTGTGGCAGATGCAGCACCACCATCACCCCAGTCGATCTTCCACATTGCCTGGTTGCAGAGCCTGTGGCCAACATGAAGGGGAGGTGTTGCAGCAGCATATAAAAAAGTGCCACCACCTACTATTCAATAATAAAAATGAATCAATGAAAATGAAATCTAAAGAAAAATACAAAAAACGCAGAAGTGAACATGCACAACAGACCAGAAATAAAAAGAACTTAAGTAAATAAAACAAATGGCAGCTGTCAAGGGAAGGGTAGTGGGAGAGTCAGGATAAGATTCAAGAGGTTGTGTGACTTGCCTATAATTTTATATAATTTTCATTGAATGTTGTACATATGCAAATTACTCACAAGCTTATTGGCTTCACAGAAACACATAGGAGCCGAAAGAATTGAAAGATGACTCAATGTTAATTCATCTAGTAAGAATCACACCAAACTACAACTTGAACAAGCAAGGAGAGACACTATTGGGATTAGAAGTAAATACCTCAAAGACTAAACTTTTGTTAATGAACCCCCATAAATCGTTTAAAGGGAAACTATTATTGGGGGCATTCCGCTGGAAAGGGTCGATTCCATTGTATATCTTGGTATAACCCTCACAGAAAAAATTGATTGGAAACAACATATTTCGAAGCAAATTCTACAGCAGAGGAAGACATCAGGGGCTATAATCTTAGAACATAGGTCATCACAAACTAGACCGATTGCAGCACCGCTACAGATCTATGACCAGAAGGTGGTTGGCTCGGCTCTCTATGGGGCCGAAATCTGGGGATTTGATAATTTGGAGGGCTTGCTTCTTACAGAGAACAAATTCCTAAGATCACTTTGCTCAATCCCCCAGAGTACCCCGCTCACTCCCTTGCGACTAGATTTGGGCAGAACTACAATAATGGATAAAGCGAGACTTCGACCTCTTCTCTTTTGGCTCCGCATTAAAAAACACCTGAGCTTGTTCATTATGCGATTGCTACTGAGGTGGTTCTTAAGTTGGATCGTTTTAAAAAAATTGGTTGGTTCTGTAACATCAAAAAATTGCTTTTGGAAATAGGCCTGGGAAACCTTTGGGAAGAAAAGGACTCTAGCTTACTGCCTAGTAGAGAGTGGGTCAAGTCCTACTATTGGAAATGGGTGGCAGAGAGAACAGTCACACAAGTGAAAGGAGGTCGACTCACGACAGAATTTATGGAGTTTAAGATGGTTGGTGTGTACGAGCCCTATATGGACTTCATCACTGTCCCGCAAGAGAGGAAGTTATTTATCCAATTTAGATTTGGATGTCTTCCCTTAAACTCCTTTACTGTGTCGTGGAATAGGGGCTCCCAAGTTAAATCATCCAACTGTCCATGTTGCCCCGAGATAGAGGAGACGACTAAGCACATTCTCTTTATATGCCCTCTGTATAAAAATCCAAGATCTAAATGGTTAGCCCCTGCTTGTAGACAACTAGGAACCCGTAGTCATTTAGAGGCCCTACGTATCCTCAGGACAGATACAAGGCCACAAATAGTATGTGCAATGGCCAAATTCCTGGGGAGGTTTTGGTTCATTAGGAGGAAGATGCTAAAATGAACTGAGTATACCATTAGATTAAGTATCATTCCTCACAAAGTATCCAGTCTACACTTGATGTTTTATGATCATGTTACTATATGCCTCATGTTTAAATTACAGAAGACTGTGCAATATTGTATTTCTGCTAATTATGCACTAGCACTTTATGTACTTTCTATGTGTTTTTAGCTTGTTTGGTTTTATCATCTTGGAAGCTAGTTCCTTTTAATTTGTTTTTAGATTTTAATGGCTCGGGTTTTAATACATTTTGTCACTGTATAAATAATGTCATCTATATTGGCTTACAATTTTCAGTATGAAAATCTTGTTCTAACTACTATACTTCTGTACGCCTATGCACTTTGATGGTCTTAACGACCGAATAAAGTTTTATGATGATGATGATGATGACTATTGAGAATCTTTTTGAGGGCAACTGACAACTTTCACCTTTTATTACTTTCTTGGGAACACAACATCATAGCCATCCACCTGCTGGAAGTACAAAAGTAACAACTGAACACTCTGAACAGAACCAGAAGCTGCTTATGTTTCACCTTGAGCAAAGTTCTTTGACCAGGTCTTCCATCAGCACAAAATACCCAGACTTCACATCCAGGTCTGCAAAGAATGCATCCACATGGACTGTGGTTTTGATCAGCTGGTCTGGTCAAACATGTGTCTATGATTTCCAAACAAATTCCTTTGATTTCAGGAGTGATATTCAAGGTGAGACATGCATATGGTTTTGCATTAATTCCCCTGATCTCATCAATGACAATCAAAGTAAAGCAGGCAAAATATGAATTTTCTTAAATACTGCAGAATAACCTTGCCAACCTTGGATCACAGGTCACCTATCGGAGTCACCACAAATGTAACTGTTCAAAAGACTGGGCTTTCGAGAGAGAGCATATTACATATTTCTGCTCTACAATTTACAGTTGCTGAGCCTGGCAAATTCTTCCTTTATGAATAGTTAAAACTAACACCTCTTTTCCACTTTTATGTTGGGGTTTCTTAATTGAGGGGCCAGGGTTTACTTGCTGGACTACACCATCACTATGAGCATCAGTGAAGATACGATCATGTTATTTCTTCATCAGAGGTAATAGTCATTACCCCCATGTCCCTCCAGTCCTCGTCCCATTCCTTACTTATGGAGATGACCATCCCCCTGACAGAAAAAAGAACAGTGGAATGCTTGGACCCCTAACCCCACCCCCTCCCACTGGGGGTTCATAACCAGTACCCACCCAGCATTCCGCCTGTTCTTTTTTATGTCTGCCAACAGAAAGGGGCGAGGTTGCTGGTTCTGCTCCTGTCGCAGTCTTCTGCGGGCTGATGGGCTGTCCTTGACGTGCTGTATGGTGCCTCCTGGTGAGCTGGGCTTGCCGGGAGGCGCAGATGTTGCCAGCCGGCCCTTTGCGGATGGTGTGCCGGCCCTCCTGGTCTGTTAAAGGTTGCAGGGCGCATCTTACTGGTGGCTGGGCCGGGATGAAAGACGTGCTGGAAGCTGGATGGCAGCTCAGGGCTGACCTGGTGGTCCCCCTGGAGTGCCTGGTGGGCTGTTGTGGCGATTTGACTTTGGCTCAGTGTTGGAGTGCACCTGGGCTGGCTGCTGGGGGCAGACAGTGAGGTGTGGAGTCTGCCTGCCCTGGGTGTGAGTACCGCATAGCGTTTTCCCCACCTCTTTTTACTGCCTTTCTTTCTGACTCATTTCTTCTGTGCTCGTCAGGCCGTTTGGTGTCCCCGGCCTCCCTGCTATATGAGTTCCATTCCCGCCAGAGGGGGCTTAGTATTGGGCTTTCTATGTGGCCTGGCGTGGGCCATGGAGCTGTGGCTCTCTGGTATGCCTTGCACCTCTGGTGCCTCTCACTGGTCATGGGCAGCTGTTCTTGGGTGGCTGGTGGCTCTGGGGCTGCGCAGGTGGTGCCCTTGGAGAACCTGGTGGTCGGTGTAGGGGTTTGTCTGTTGCCCAGCGCTGGGGAGGTGGAGAGTGCCTCGGCTGGCTGGTGGGGGCAGATGGTGTGGTGAGGCGTCTGCCTGACACGGGGTGAGTACCATGTTGCGTTTTTTGTCTCCCCTCTTTTCGTTCCTTTCTGGGTGCCTTGGCCATTTTTGGGGGCCCTCAGCCTTCCTGCTGCTGGGTCGTTGTCCTCCGGTGGGGGCTCAGTGTTGTGGGTCGTCCTTTTGCATCTGCTGTTCCTTTTGTTTCTCCACTTTTGCTTATGGCTGGCTGGTGGGGCATTGTGTGGCGGCCAGTGTGGTCTGGTGTCTGTCAGCCCTGGGGGGAGGGGATGGGGTGCCACGCTGTGGTGTTCCCCTGCTTTTTTTCGCAGCGTTTCCACTTGGGGCCCTGTTGTTCCCCTTTGCCGGGCTGTGCCTCTTCTCTAGCCTTGCATTACTGCTGCCCTTGGGTGGCGGGTGGCTCGGGGCTGTGTTCGGGGTGCCCCTGGGGTTGCTGTTGGGCTGGTTTTTGGCTTTACCCTGCCGCTCTGGCTTTGGGGCTCAGGAGGGCTAGCTGGTGGGGCCATTTTTTTGGCAGCAGTGCTGTCGGGGGTCTGCTGGCCCCGGGTGGTTTCTGGGTGGTGGTTTTTCTTCCCCCTTCTTTCTGCTGTGGGCTGCTTGGGTCTTGGACTTTTGTGTTTGGTATGTCCTGGAGTCCCTGGCTTCTGTTGCGTGGTCTCTGTCTTCCGTGGCGGGGTTTCTGCCTGCTGTGTCCCTGGTGTTTCTGTGGCAGGGTGTGGATCACTGCTGTGTTGGCAGTGTTCCGCTTGGAGTTTGGTCTTGCCATTTGGGCTTGGTCACTTGGGGTTCCTGTGCGCCTTCCTGCTGGTTTTTTCTGGCCGGTGCATTGTTGATCGGGGCTGGTTTTGTGCCTCTGGTGTCTCTGGTCCCTTGTCCTCCTGGGTTTTTGGTGGACCTGCTGTTGCTGTGTCTGCTTGGGTCCGGTTTCTGCCCAGTCCCTCTTCCGGTTTCTGCCCCCTCTGTGATTTCTGCGCCTGTGTGCCCTCCTGGCTCTTTCTTACTTGGGTTGTGGTGTCTCCACAGGTCTTCCAGTCTGGTGGTGGGGCCTTGGCTCTGCCTCTGTTTGTCATGGCCTCGCTGTGCCTTTGTTTGGCCCCTTGTTGGCCTTTACCGGTTGGGTTGGCGGTGCCTTCTCTACCCTTGTCTCCTGGTTGGCGGCTCCCTGGCTGTGGGGGGGCTTGACTTCAGAAGGTGCCCAGCTCGGGCCGCTTTTAGCTTCCCTTTCTCGGGTCCCATTGCGTCTTGCTTAGGTGTGGGTCTTTCGGGCCCTTGGCAGTTGGCGGTTCTGTGCCTGGCATGGCTAGGGCCCGGGCTGGCCTCCTTGTCCTTTCCTCTGGCCTCTATTCTGTGCCTACCTTTCCCTGGGGCAAGCTGGGCTGTGGTGTTGACGTGCTGGTGCAGGCCGCTTTGCTTCCGCCCTGGGTTCCTGCCGCTTTTTGTTCCTTTGGTGGCCTGGTTGTGGCTGGTTCCTGCGTCTTTCTCTCTGCCCTCAGTGGTTGGGGGTTTCAGGGTTTTGGCTGTTGGCCCTGTACAGCTCCTTCTGGGCGTGTGGGGGCGCTGTGTTGGTGGTCTCCTGTCTTGCTGGCCTGTCTGCTGTTCAGTCAGCTGCCTTCTCGGGGGCCTGTGGGGGTGTCTGTGGGGTTGGGCTGTGGGCCGCCCTGTTTGTCTCTCCTGTTCTTGTGGCCCTCCTGTGTTTCATCTTGGGCCTCATTTGGGGTGTTCCTTGGTGCTGTCCTTTGTCTTCCGGGCATTCGGTTGGCTGTTTAGTCAGTTGGGGTTTTTTCCTCCCTTCCAGATTCCTGGGTTCCTCCTCGGTGGCTGGGGGCTTGGTCTTCTATGGTCCTGTCTTTTGGACTTAGGTCGACCCCCGAGCTTGTGGTTGTGAGTGTCATCCTTGGTGTGTGTTGTTTGGGGTGGGCTTTTCCGTGTTGGGAGTGTTTGGTATTTGGGTTCCCCTGGTCTCGGGGTCCTTGGGTGTTTGCCTCGCCCCTCTCTTGGTGCTGTGCCCTGGTCTGGTTCGGGGTCTGCGTGTGCCACACCCCTTGCTTTTCCTTGGGTGGGGTCCTGTTGTTGGCCTCGTTTTTGGTGGGGGAGTTGTGCTTTCTGGGTTTCTGGCTTCTGGTTCTCCCCCTGCCGTTTTCCGTCCTGGTGGGGTCTGCGTTTCTCAGCCTAGTCTTTCTGGTTGGTCTTTGGGCAGCTGGTGTTCTGGTGCTCGTTGGACCTGCTTCCTTCTGGCCGTGGCCATGCCATTGTTGGGCGGGGTTCAGGGTTTGTACCCCGGTATCCCCTACAATCTCTGTTGGTGCCTCGGTACTGGCCTGTTGGCCCATCCCTGTGCCCCGGCTCCTTCTCCCGGTTTGGGTGTTTTTGGTGGTTGTCCTGTGTTGACACTGGTGGTTGGTGCTGGACGTTTCTGCCCTGGGGCCTGGTCCTCCTCTTGGAGTTTTTCAGGGGTGGTGTCCTCTGGGCTTTCTGGTGGCTGGATCTGTCAGGTTGGGGGTGGGCTTGCTCTTGGTCGTTGCTTTCTCCCTTCTTGGTTTGTTCTGTGTGGGCCTGTCCTTTGTTGGTCCTCTGGGTCTCTGCCTTGGCCCTGTTGGCTGGCCCTGTCCTCTTTGGTCTGGGTTGGTCTGCTGTGGGGCTACCTGCTGGTGTTGGGGTTGGTCCTATTGTTGGCTGTGTCACCCTTTGTCTCATGGTTTGAACTGGGACTGTTGGGTGTTCCTTGATTCCCCTCGTCTCTCTTGTGGGGCTCGTTGTGGGTCTTTTTGGCAGTGTTGGGCGTTCTTTCCATTGTCTGCTTGGGGACACTCTCTGGCGGTTCTGCTGCCGAGTCTGTAGGTCTGCTTGGTGGTCCTGGGCTTGGTGGCCTTCTAGCCGGATGGGTGCCTTTCCGGGCTTTTAGTGCCTTGTGAGGTGCTTCCGCTGTTCTGGTCCTCCTTGGGCTGTTTTTTTCCGATGGCCTGGTTACTTCGGCCCCTATGGGGTTTTGCCTTTCGGCTTGGGGTCTCTGTGGTTTGCCTCCTTTCCACCTTTGGCTTGTTTGTCTTAGCCTTATCGCCTTCGGGGCTGGCTCCCTTCTGTTTGGTGGTTTTGGGGGTTGGGGTTTGGTGGGGCCTGGGTGCCATGCTTGTCTTTTTTTCTGTGGTTGGATGTTTCTAGGAGTAATGAAGTAATGAAGATTACCGGTAAGTAATAGGGCATTTATTCATGAACAACCCACCCACTTCAGTGGCAAAACATGACAGTGCACTAGTAGGTCAGTTCCTTAAAGATTCCAATGCCTACTTCTGTTTTCAAAAGCAGTGCGATCTAGTACTGAAACCCCAGCCTTCTGGGTTGAAAGGCATAGTGCATTTTCTCTTTGTAAAGCTGTGTGCTGCCATTCTGCCCTCTCTCTTTTATACCCTTCGTAACAAGGAAGTATTAAAAAGCTTTAGGCCTGCTCGCTCTAAAGTGTCATTCTAATGTTTTGATTGGCTATCATTTAAAAATAAGAAATAGAACATGTCTTTAGATCGAAGTGTGACCAGAAGATTGAAAAATAATTCTTCTTCTCAGTGGAGTGTCCTGTATATTCGCTGATCTAATCAGTGCTCTTGCAGTCAGAGACAATTCTCAAAATGGAGAACCAGAATAATAAGTAACTGATACTATTAAAGTGCTACCCTTTGTTTAGAATGTTTTCATTAACATTTTTCAATTTAAATAATTAACTCTTGATCAGTTATTTTCTCATTCTTGTCTCACTGTTTTTTCCTACCTAAATTCTAAAGGGAATTACAAACGAGCAAACGTTATCATCTTCAGTGGAAACTGCTTACTGAACGCTTGCCCTAAATTCAATATTAATATGTAACTGCTGCTCCAAACCTCGTTCCCGCCATCACTGGTTTGCTTATGAGAAGAATTTAATGGAGGATCGAAACTCTATGTTGTAACTTATGTCACTCCGTCAACTTTACAAAGTCTAGTAGCTGAACTGGGATTTTTTTCATTTTAATCTTTTGTTGCAGCTTGCTGCTGACCTGTAGTGAGCAGCATCCAGTATTTTTATTGCAACTGTTAGCATTTTGGCTGTTCTTACACATTAATCTCACAAACGCAGCATCATCTCTGTCCCCTGCCAAGTTAAATTGAAAATACGCCAGAGTTAGGGAACATGTTCAGAGTTATGAGAACAAGGTGCTTTGGATAACAAAATAGAGCTTTAAATCTTTGCCAAAACCGTTCAGAGAAGGGGACGTTGCCAATTGTGCCAACAAATCACAGTCCTTGGCTTTATCAACACATTTGTCTGAGACACCAAACAACAGTGTTTGTTTCAAAACAAAGTTTGGGAGTTACATTTTGTAATGTACTATAAATGCATTTTTACAAGAGACACACTATAACGTGGGGAGTGCTGGGTTGAAATGGCGTTGCAGGCGATGTGAGCCTATGTGGAAATCACTATTGTATCATGCATGACTCAAAGTGTTGCTCTTATAGGGTCTCATTTGCAAAAAAATGATGCAGCGCGGTGCTGCAAGCCATTTTGCTGCATTGAGCTGCGTCATTTTAAAAGCACATGGGTGCATCGTATTAACAACAATGTGACGCATCTGTGTGCTTTCCCGTGCACTGGCACACAATTGGCTGCTATGAGCCAGGTCAGGCACCCTTGCGTCATGTTGTAAGGGTGCCTGTGTTCGGGGGATGATTGTTTTTGTGCAAGACGGGGCACCTACCTGCTCAAAAACAATCATTGATGGGATTTTCCTCTTTCCAGGCATACTGCAGAATGCATCACACATAGAAAAAGAAAAAAACAAGGAAAAATAAAAGTATTTCTCCTCGTTGTGCCACTCTTACCCTTCCCCTGGGGAGGCCTAGGATTCTGACGCATTCCCAGCTTTACAAAACTTTGTAAATCTGGGAATGTGTCAGGTTCCATGGATGTTCCGTGGAAACACCCACAGCAACACCCATGGAATGCCCCTTTCACCCAGAGTAATGCGTGCAAGGGGCCTATATTTACAAGGCCATGAAAAGTCACGCAGGGTGAATTTATATGGCCTCGTAAATATGGGCAGGAACACTGCACCGTTGGTGCGTCAAAAAAAGTGATGCACCGGCGGCACAGTGGCCTTGTAAATGAGGCCCATAGTGTTTTGGTTCTTGGCAGTGTGCGGAAGGAATGATATATGAGACATTAGCGAGTGCTCTCAGGTTATCTTAGCTGGCTGTTTTGATCCACTCTGTACGTACCATATCGATTTTGCATTGAATACTTTTTCAGTCCTAGGAAGCTCAGCTACGCCATTTACATTATAAGTCTTATGGAGGAGAGGGATTGGTGCGAGAGAAGACAGATCTTCGGCCTTTTAAACAAAACACTGCATGGAAGAGCTAGAGTAGATATTTTTCTATACTGTTGAGTTTAGTTTTAAAAAAAGCCAAAGACCCTATGTATAGAACACAGGTGGCATGTTCTGGCAACAGACTCTGTCAAGGCATGGCAAATCTGTGTGTGACATGATGTTTCTGGCCTTAAAAGCACTTTAAAAATGGCTTTGGCCAAAAGTACCTGATAACGTAAGGCCTGTTACTTGCAAACCGTGGAGACAATATTCACTTTTAAATCATCCAACGAGCTAACGCATAAATCAGCAGTGGAATTTACAGATCTCATGGAAGATCTACGAATCCTCACTGTTAAATAATTCTTAGCCCTGCTTGAATAATTCAGCAGACGGTACAATTACGCATGCATAATACGTGCATAGGCATACAGGTACACTAACATATGAAAGTACAGGGACAATATTTGCTATAAGAATATAGTTAACTAACAATTAATTTTAATGCCCGTTTCACTAAGATTTTACTGCAAGCGAAAGCTACCCCTAACTTTAGTGCGACTTACCACTGAATTTCTTGGAGCAAGTTATATTTACCCACAGAAACAAGCTTTATGAATCAGGTCTTTAGAATTAATACTGCAAGAGCACATTTTGCATCTACTCGTAAAATATTTGTTATTTTGTCATTTTGATGCCACTGTTAGAATACACATGGGCATCTCTTTTCTTCTTTTGCCTCTTTAAAGTAACACGGAAGTTAGATCCCCATGTTCCAACAATTATTTCTGTGGACTGCTGAAGCTACACGCCATCTTACCTGTCTACCATAACCTCTTCCTTTGAATATGTGGACACAAAATAGAAACATTAGGCCTGATTCACAAAGGTAGCTTACACTTTCGAGTAGGTTTGCAGTTTGAGTAAGTTAACTATTTTTGGTATTCATGAACTCTGGTATATTTGCCAGGATGGTGGTGCAGGGCAGCGCAGCACGTTAACTTGCTGCACTGCCCTGAATATCAGAGAAAGGGCAGGAATACACTGTATTTACCCAATACGGTGCATTGCTGTTCTTTCCCCATGCGCTGGCACCGTTTTGGCAGCTTAGCACCAACACAGGCACCCTTGCACCATGGTGCCTACGTTACAGGCATGATTGTTTTTGTGCTGGAAGGAACACGTTCCTGCACAAAAACAATCCATAGAGGTGTTTTCCTCTTTCTATGTGTGTTGCAGAATGCAGCACACATAGAATGAGGAAAAACCGATGAGAAATAAAGATATTTCCCCTCGTTACTCCTCACCTGGAGAGGTGTAGGATTTTGATGCATTCCCAGGTTTACAAGTACTTGCAGTGGCGGCTCGCAGAGGGAGTGCTGCGGGCGGTGAGGCGGGGGAGGGGCTGGGTGGGGGGGTAGTGGAGTCGGACATACGATGGGCAGGGTAAATAGTTTTATTTATTTATTTACTTACTTTACTCCTGCCCGTCGTATGTCCGACTCCACTACCCCCCTCCCAGCCCCTCCTCCGCCCCACCGCCCCGCAGCACTCCCTCTGCGAGCCGCCACTGAGTACTTGTAAGTCTGGGAATGCATCAATAACATGGGAACACCCAACGAAATGCCTATGGACAGGGAAGCAGAGGAATTGAAGAAGTCCAGTGTGCGTGGGTATTTCCCTTTGAAAACCGAGCCATCAACCGAGCCCTATCTTTTATGGCTTAAAAGTTCCCACAATCGATTCTTACTGACCAGGTTCCGTCTGGACCTTTTTCATTACCTCCTGGCCCACCCAGGTGGGGCACATAGGGGCCAGAGTCTCCCTCCTTGTGAATGCGACGGGAAGGCTCCACAGGATATGATGCATTTTTTAATGTTTTGCAGTTTTTATGAGGTTCTCAGAAAATGTTATCTCATTCCCATTTTAAAGAAGTGCAACTTTAGACAGGTTAGACCAGCATTTATTTTTTTACAAATGCTTACTAGCAATTCTGTGTTATACGTTTCTTGAGGTCCACAGTCAGGCTCAGATCTAGCTGTGGCTAATCTACGTGCTAGTATCTTTTTAAAAAAACAACAATTTTGCAACCGTTTTTATGATTGCCTCGGTCCATGCTATAGCCTGCTTTTTATTTTAATAACGTAGCGGGCCGGTGCCTAGGAACTGAACTGTTCAAAGTATATTATGTGGTTTTTAACTAATCATATCTTTGTCTATTTATTGCTGTCCACATTGAACTTAGTTTAAAATGACGATTCTCAGAGAAATTTGGGTAGACTGAAATGCATAGCGGGCTGCTAACTGAGGTTTTTATTTTTTTCTCATCAACTCGAACTTTAAATGTAAATGTATGAATTTTACCCATTTCTTTGGATATGTTTAATCGCATGTATCGTACTGTAATCTTTTTTAATTATTCTGTACTTTTATGGTCTATCTCAAATCGAATAAAGTCTATTGTATTGTATTGTTTTGTATTGTATTGCCTATGGAACGCCTCCATTGCGAAGAGTAAGGCAACGTAGCAATTAGCGCTGCATTGCATTACTCCATACTTGTGAAGCCATTCAAAGCCATGCAAAGTGGCTTTGCGTAGCTTCATATATATTACTTGGGGCTCTGCGTCGTGTATGTATCACATTGCGTAATGCGAGCATAACACAAGGCCCTCATAAATATGCCACTCTGAGTGCAAGTTACTACTTTAAAAAAAGCTGTAAGTCCAGCATTATACATGGCCAACCACTGGCACTCCAACACCCTACCATAGAAAATAGTGCTATAGTAAAGCCATAGAATATATTGCAAAATTAATTACATTATTTAAAATAGTTAACAATATGAATCAATATAAATTAGTATTAAAATATATGTAAAATAGTACATATTTCTTTTTATTGATCATGTATTTTATTAACCTATTTTGAATTTTAAAAACTGTAACAACTTTTATTAAAAAATAATTAAATAAATTTTTATTAACTCTATACATAACAAATATTAATTCACATTGATACATTAATATTGCCGTTTAGGTGGGAATTTATTTTTTAGTTTAAACTTCTGGAAAATATGTGTTGAATTTAAAATGTTTCAATTAATTAACGTTTTAATTCAAAATTAATTTAATAGTGCTGTAGCTTTCTTTTATTTAGTTCTACATTTAAAGTAAATATATAAAATGAATTCTCAAAAATATTTAACATGAATATATTTTTTCCTATACTTTGCCATGCAGAAAACCTTTGCCACAACTGATAAAGCTCAAAAAGAGGCTCTTGGATCTGTTTTTACTGATTAAGACCCTACAATATATGAAATATATAACTAAATGGACATAAGTACAGCAATGATAAAAAGATAATTAATTTGACAAATAAACCTAAGGTAAATACAATATACGTAGTTATCATATACATATTTATCATTTAATCTTCATATTGTATTACTATTTATGTGTGCTGTTTTTAAAATTGAACTTGAATATTACAAAACGTAGTGAGGCTACCATGGTTAGTGGCAATCAAGAATACATTTATCAAATTTTTCCCACCAAAATATCAAAATCAAAAGTGCTTTTTAGTTTCCCAATTTCTTGAAATTATTAGTTTAAATATCACTACTGCATGTGGAACTAGTTCATGACCTCCTAGCCTTAAAACCTGCCATTCTTGATGTTGTCTTCCTCCAAACATTTTGCCTTCACCCCCCTTGTTTTCTGCATGTCATTTTTGTTCGCATTAGGACTGTGCACTTTACCATGTCACCCCTAAGGTAAGCTCTAACCAGCCCATAAGGAAGGGTGCATTGTATTTAAAAAGAAGGCCATATTTCTTTTAACTTTACATGTCCTGGTAGTGAAAAACTTATACATTCATGTTTCTCTACTGCAATTCTAGCTCTCCCATTGGATAACATTGGGTTACCTTATTACATTTAATAAGTACTAACTTTCAATTGGGAACATATAGGGATATCAAGTTTGAACTCAAATGAATTGAGATTTAAAATCATCTTTAATGGTAAACTTAGATTTTAAGTGACAATTCGGAAAATGCCACTTTCAAAAAGTTGCCATTTTCTTGTCCTAACCATTTGGGCCCTGCCGAACTGTCCTGAGTCATATAACTGTGAATAGCTTGGCAATTGCCTTTGTGTATTTCTCCCAGACAGTGAGACAAAGGGGAACCAGGTGACGGCAGGATGGGCCGACCTGTCTTCCTGTTCCCAATTGGAAGTTACAACTTATTAAATGTAATACAGTAACTTCAATGTTATCCTATGGGAGAGGTAGGCCTTGCAGTAGTAAAAAATGAATTTAGGAGTTTTTAACTACCATGACATGTAAAACTTAAAAGTACATGTTCTACTTTTTGAACACACTGCATCCTGCCGTCTGGGCTGTTCAGGACCTACCCCAGAGGAGATGTATATATGTATTAAAAAGGAAGGTTTGGGCCTGCAAAAGGGTTATTTTGCCTGTTTGTAATGGCTGCTTAAAACTGTGCACACAGGCTCCAGTGCCAGGCCTGAAAAATGTTTAAAGGGCAAATTAAGCTGGTGGCTCAATCAGTGCTGCAGGCCCAAAGGTAGCATTTAATTTACTGGCCCTGGGCACAGGTAGTACCATTAAAATAGGTACATACAAGGAAATGAAATAGGTCAATTGGGTATAAGACAAATCTACATTGTTTTAATGAAAGAGCCCAAGCACTTTATTACTAGTTAGCAGTGGTAAAGTGTGCAGAGTCCTAAAGCCAGCAAAAATGAAGTCAGCAGAAAAGGGGGGGTTGAATGGAAAAAGTGAGGGGAGAACAACACCAACTATGCCAGCTCTAATATATATATATATATATATATATATATATATATATATATATATATATATATATATATATATATATATATATATATGTAGGTAATATACATATTATCTACTGGCGGTCGCCAGTAGATAGTTATAGTTACAACCTATTATCCATAGGAAATCCAGCGACATTCTATTTGAAATAACTCTCTTGCCGGTTGACGTATCTTCGCAAAATTTTCAAACTTTGTGGGGTGCTCCGGTCCGCTCCTACCCTGAAAGTCTCGGGGGATTCGTCAGCGGGGGCCGAGAAAAAGGGGGTCCCAAAACGCGTTTTCCCCATGCAATTTTCCATAGGAAACTTTAGACACGGCTACAGCCCGAACTGCTGAACGGAATTACACCAAATTTGGCAAAGAGGTAGTTCTTGGTTCAGAAAGAACCCTTTTTGTTAAATGGTGTAAATCCGTTCAGTAGTTGCTGAGAAAATCAAAAGTAAAAAGATAGTGATATCTATGGCCGAGTAGGGTCCGCGTACCCTCAGCGCACCCTGCGCGCACCGTCCCGATCACGAGCTGCATGTTAATTGGCTGTCAGCTGGCTGTCAACATTCCGATTCAGGAAATGTTGGCAGCCATTTTATCCTCGGTAGAACCGAGGGACAGAAACTAAGTGCGCAAAGCGCACAAAGGGAGCAGGGTAGAAACACCCTGACCCCCTAGGTTTGCTCAGGGGTCCCACAAGGACCCACTGGGCAAAAATGATTTTTTTAAAAAGCGGCAGGATGCGCTCAGGGTGCGCGAATCCTGCCGAAAAAAAAAAGCGAGCGCGGTCTCCAGCGCTTCGATGTTAATTGGCCCCGGGTGGGCCAAGTCCCAGGGGCATGCTGGGGGGTTAATTTTATGTGTGGGGGCCTCTAAGGGCCCCCAAGCCCGGGGACCACCACCCCGGGGCTTTATGTGTAATGGTGCGGGAGGGCTCTGAGCCCTCCCGCAGCTCCGGGACCGCCACCTCCCGGGGCTTCTTTTATTTTTGATTAACCTGTGTGGGGGCTCCAGCCCCCACACGCCCGAGACCACCACCTCCCCGGGGCACTAAGAAAAATTACAATGGGGGTCCGTTTTGGACCCCAAGCCCCGAGGACCACCACCTCCCCGGGGCTTTCAAAATGTAAGGAGGGGGCCGCGCGGCCCCACTCCTGGAGCCTGTGGTGGCCCTGGGGACCGCCACCCCCAGGAGCCGGCTCCTGCAGTGTCCCGGGGTGCCTACCCCGGGACACTGCTGTTTGCAATGACAGGACGGGAGCCTCGCGGCTCCCGTCCTGTCATTACAAACTGCTTGGATATTGGAAGAGAGCAGGAAACCTGCTCTCTCTTCCAATATCCAAAGCTGATTGCTTTCCACATGGGGAGCAGCATGTTAGCTGCTCCCCATGTGTAAAGCAATGCCGGCTCCCGTAGGACACGGGGAGCCGGCGGGACTGTGGGGGTTTGGGGACCCCCACTGTCCCCAACGAGAGGCCAGGCCCCGGGGGATGGGGTCCCCGGGGCCATAAGTGGCCACGGAGGGGCCACGCAGCCCCCTCCCCAAAGGAAAAAAAAAAGGAAAAAAAAAAGTGCTAGGCCGGCCCGGGGATGGGGTCCCGGGGCCTTAAATGGCCTGAGGAGGGGAGCCACGCAGCCCCCTCCAAATAAAAAAAAAGAGGCCATGCCCGGGGATGGGGTCCCCGGGGCCAATACAGGCCCAGGGAAGGGGGCCACGCGGCCCCCTTCCCGTTTTTTTTAATTTTAATTTAAAAAAAGGGGTAAGGCCCTGGGGGATGGGGTCCCCAGGGCCTAAAAATAGGAAAAAGGAAGGGGGCCACACAGGCCCTCGCCCCTTCCTTCACCACTCTGCAAACGCGCCCCTGGCGCGTTTGCAGAGGAGAACAATTCCCCTTGAATACTGGGGGTCCCTGGGGCCAACTAGCCCACCAGGAACCTCCAGTATGCGCCAGAGGCTGCCTTGCAGAGATGTGTACAGAGGCCACGCCCCTTTTTACACCTCTCTGCAACGCAGCTCTGTGGCGCTTTTGGAGGTATATGGTGGGCTAGTTGCACCCCAGGGACCCTCAGGATTCAAGGGGAGTTAATCCCCCGACTTAAAACGCGCCACGGGGCGCGTTTGCACAGTGGTGAAGGGAGGGGCGGGGCTTCAGGTGACATGTGTGCAAACAGGCCCCGTGGCGCGTTTTAAGATGGGGAATTAAATCCCCTTCAATCCTGAGGGTCCCTGGGGGCCAACTAGCCCAACAGGTACGTCCAGAAAGCGCCACAGAGCTGCGTTGCAGAGAGGTGTAAAAGGGGTGTGGCCTCTGTACATGTCTCTGCAACGCAGCCCCTAGCGCATACTGGAGGTTCCTGGTGGGCTAGTTGGCCCGTAGGGACCCTCATGATTCAAGGGGACTTAATCCCCTACTTAAAACGCGCCACGGGCGCGTTTGCACAGATGTCACCTCAGGCCCCGCCCCTCACTTCACCATTGTGCAAATATTCCTCTAAAATCAGCCGAAATACGAATTCTGATTTACTCACCTGTTATCAGGAGAGACCTCAGTGCTGCATCTTTCAGCCCAGTACTAATCCTGAAAAGTAATTTTAACCGTACTTACCAGTAACTTGAATTTCCTTCCATAGGCTAACATTGACTGGTTTCACTTGGAAATTCTTCTAAGTGTGGAGTTTTGGAACTTTAAAATATTCCTCTAAAATCAGCCGAAATACGAATTCCGATTTACTCACCTGTTATCAGGAGAGACCTCAGTGCTGTATCTTTCAGCCCAGTACTGGTCCTGAAAAGTAATTTTAACCGTACTTACCAGTAACTTGAATTTCCTTCCATAGGCTAACATTGACTGGTTTCACTTGGAAATTCTTCTAAGTGTGGAGTTTTGGAACTTTAAAATATTCCTCTAAAATCAGCCGAAATACGAATTCCGATTTACTCACCTGTTATCAGGAGAGACCTCAGTGCTGCATCTTTCAGCCCAGTACTGATCCTCAAAAGTAATTTTAACCGTACTTACCAGTAACTTGAATTTCCTTCCGTAGTATATCATTGCCTGCTTTTTGCTGAAAAAGTTTCTAAGTGTTGATTTTTGAAACATACAAATATTCCTCTAAAATCAGCCGGAATACGAATTCCGATTTACTCACCTGTTATAAGGAGAGACCTCAGTGCTGTATCTTTCAGCCCAGTACTGGTCCTGAAAAGTAATTCTAACCGTACTTACCAGTAACTTGAATTTCCTTCCATAGGCTAACATTGACTGGTTTCACTTGGAAATTCTTCTAAGTGTGGAGTTTTGGAACTTTAAAATATTCCTCTAAAATCAGCCGGAATACGAATTCCGATTTACTCACCTGTTATCAGGAGAGACCTCAGTGCTGCATCTTTCAGCCCAGTACTGATCCTCAAAAGTAATTTTAACCGTACTTACCAGTAACTTGAATTTCCTTCCATAGGATATCATTGCCTGCTTTTTGCTGAAAAAGTTTCTAAGTGTTGATTTTTGAAACATACAAATATTCCTCTAAAATCAGCCGGAATACGAATTCCGATTTACTCACCTGTTATAAGGAGAGACCTCAGTGCTGTATCTTTCAGCCCAGTACTGGTCCTGAAAAGTAATTTTAACCGTACTTACCAGTAACTTGAATTTCCTTCCATAGGATATCATTGCCTGCTTTTTGCTGAAAAAGTTTCGAAGTGTTGATTTTGAAACATACAAATATTCCTCTAAAATCAGCCGAAATACGAATTCCGATTTACTCACCTGTTATCAGGAGAGAACCCAGTGCTGCATCTTTTAGCCCAGCACTGACCCTGAAAAGTAATTTTAACCGTACTTACCAGTAACTTATCTTTTCTTCCATAGGAATCCATTGTCTGGTTTTCAGCAGAAAAGTTTCAAAGTGTCGATTTTCACAAACTACAAATATTCCTTAAAAATCGCCTGTATGACTTAAACGCATTTTTTCAACTGTTTACAGGAGATGCACCAGTGCTGGATCCAGGATCCAACACTGAGTAAGAAAAAGTAACGATAACAGTTTTTACCTGCTAAGTGAATTTC
Source organism: Calotriton arnoldi (assembly GCA_963921515.1). Taxonomy (NCBI): domain Eukaryota; kingdom Metazoa; phylum Chordata; class Amphibia; order Caudata; family Salamandridae; genus Calotriton; species Calotriton arnoldi. The sequence goes on from CAWUFW010000934.1 coordinate 2,090,017, forward strand.
CTTCCATAGGATAACATTGGTGATTCTATGAGGAAAAGTTTCTAAGTGTCAACTTTTAAAATACAATAATATTCCTTAAAAATCACGACTGTAACCAAAACGCTTTTACTCAACTGTTTACAGGAGATGTCCCAGGACTGAATCTAGGATCCAGTCCTGTGGTTAGAAAAGTAATCCATAAAGTAACTAATTGCATTTAACTAGAAATTCACATTGAGCTGAATGTTGCATTGTGTTTGAAAATGTGTTGCCCATTGCAACAACTGTAACTACTGTACTTAAAAGTCTATTGCCTATGTGCTAAGTATTTAAACTAAAGTAATTCATTCTGAGAAAGTATTTTTGTAATGTAATGTATAATGTAATTACAATGTAATTTAAAAAATAAAATATGTAAAAGAAATTGTTTCTTAAAAATGTAGTAAATCAGTATGAAAAAAATAATATAAAAATTAATACATTTAAAAAACCTTTGAAATTCACTGAAAAAACCGTAGGTTTCAGGCACGTTATAGTTACAAATTAGCATTTAAAAAACCTTTGAAATTCACTGAAAAAACCATAGGTTTCAGACACGTTATAGTTAGAAATTAGCATTTAAAAAACCTTTGAAATTCACTGAAAAAACCATAGGTTTTAGGGACAGTTATAGTTACAAATTAGCATTTAAAAAACCTTTGAAATTCACTGAAAAAACCATAGGTTTCAGATATGTTATAGTTACAAATTAGCATTTAAAAAACCTTTGAAATTCACTGAAAAAACCATAGGTTTTAGGGACAGTTATAGTTAGTTGGACATTTCACTCGTACAAAACCCGTGAAATTCCCCCGTTATAGTTAGTTCAGCTAACTATAACTCGCGCCCCACAATGCACTGCTGATGACGTCACATATTACATCACTCATGACATGGTCAGTGACATCACTGATGACATCACTGATGACATCTCAAATGACATCACTGATGACATCATCCACGTGATAATCTGATGCAGCTCCTCACACCCTAATATAACCTTTGATACACCCAATCTAAATTACAGACTGCCATTCGCAAAACTATAGACACTCCAACACCAATAACTACATACCCACTCACTGATTCTTAGGTCTACACACACACATCCACTCACTCACCCGTACAGTCACTCATACTTATGGTCACTCAGTACAGGACTATCATATGCACTCTTACTCCTATATAGACACTCAAACACCGCCACTCATCCAAAGAGGTACTCACACACCTAGTCAGTCATGCAAATAATTAAACACACTGCCATTTACTCACCTATACAGTTATACACACACCAGCTCACTTAATCATACAAATACTAGCACATTGTTACGCTCTTATACAATCACTGATACAAGCACACACTCATCCATACAGCCACTATCACAATCACTCACTCTCGCTTATAGCTATTTATATACTCCAACACACATATATACTGGCTTTCACATATGTAGTTACTCACACATGTACCACTGGGACATACATTCACTCACTAACACACTCTTACACACACTTACCCACCCATACAGTCTATCACAGATGCACTCTTGAAACCATCCACCCAGTGAATCACCCACTCACACATCTATGCACAGAGTCGCACACACCCCACCCACACAAACACTCAGGCACCCATACAGATACTCAGACAACCAATCAATAACTCATATAGACACTCATGTAGCTATTCACAAACCCATGCAGCCACTTACACAGCAACAGACAGACGGATACAGACATTCACCCAGTTTAGTCACTAACCCATGCATTCAGTAAGATACGTTAAATCACTCACTTATAGAGTCAGTCACGCACCTACTAAATCATCCATACAGACACTAACACACCCACTCATTCTTCAATACGTCTTTTCCTATATATATTAAAAATATTTAAACTTTACAGAAACACACAGTCACTGGATGATGTCATCAGTGATGTCATTTGAGATGTCATCAGTGATGTCATCAGTGATGTCACTGACCATGTCATGAGTGATGTAATATGTGACGTCATCAGCAGTGCATTGCGGGCGCGAGTTATAGTTAGCTGAACTAACTATAACGGGGAATTTCACGGGTTTTGTACGAGTGAAATGTCCAACTAACTATAACTGTCCCTAAAACCTATGGTTTTTTCAGTGAATTTCAAAGGTTTTTTAAATGCTAATTTGTAACTATAACATATCTGAAACCTATGGTTTTTTCAGTGAATTTCAAAGGTTTTTTAAATGCTAATTTGTAACTATAACTGTCCCTAAAACCTATGGTTTTTTCAGTGAATATATATATATATATATATATATATTATCTACTGGCGGTCGCCAGTAGATAGTTATAGTTACAACCTATTATCCATAGGAAATCCGCGACATTCTATTTGAAATAACTCTCTTGCCGGTTGACATATCTTCGCAAAATTTTCAAACTTTGTGGGCGCTCCGGTCCGCTCCTACCCTGAAAGTCTTGGGGGATTCGTCAAGCGGGGCCGAGAAAAAGGGGTCCCAAAACGCGTTTTCCCCATGCAATTTTCCATAGGAAACTTTAGACACGGCTACAGCCCGAACTGCTGAACGGAATTACACCAAATTTGGCAAAGAGGTAGTTCTTGGTTCAGAAAGAACCCTTTTGTTAAATGGTGTAAATCCGTTCAGTAGTTGCTGAGAAAATCAAAAGTAAAAAGATAGTGATATCTATGGCCGAGTAGGGTCCGCGTACCCTCAGCGCACCCTGCGCGCACCGTCCCGATCACGAGCTGCATGTTAATTGGCTGTCAGCTGGCTGTCAACATTCCGATTCAGGAAATGTTGGCAGCCATTTTGTCCTCGGTAGAACCGAGGGACAGAAACTAAGTGCGCAAAGCGCACAAAGGGGGTCTCCGCGCTCGATGTTAATTGGCCCCCGGGTGGGCCAAGTCCCGGGGGCATGCTGGGGGGTTAATTTTATGTGTGGGGGCCTCTAAGGGCCCCTAAGCCCGGGGACCACCACCCCCGGGGCTTTATGTGTAATGGTGCGGGAGGGCTCTGAGCCCTCCCGCAGCCCCGGGGACCGCCACCTCCCGGGGCTTCTTTTTATTTTGATTAACCTGTGTGGGGGCTCCAGCCCCACACGCCCGAGACCACCACCTCCCGGGGCACTAAGAAAATGACAATGGGGGTCCGTTTTGGACCCCCAAGCCCCGGGACCACCACCTCCCGGGGCTTTCAAAATGTAAGGAGGGGGCCGCGCGGCCCCCTCCTGGAGCCTGTGGTGGCCCTGGGGACCGCCACCCCCAGGGCCGGCTCCTGCAGTGTCCCGGGTGCCTACCCCGGGACACTGCTGTTGCAATGACAGGACGGGAGCCTCGCGGCTCCCGTCCTGTCATTGCAAACTGCTTGGATATTGGAAGAGAGAGCAGGAAACCTGCTCTCTCTTCCAATATCCAAAGCTGATTGCTTTCCACATGGGGAGCAGCATGTTAGCTGCTCCCCATGTGTAAAAGCAATGCCGGCTCCCGTAGGACACAGGGTTTGGGGACCCCCCCACTGTCCCCAACGAGAGGCCAGGCCCCGGGGGATGGGGTCCCCGGGGCCATAAGTGGCCACGGAGGGGGGCCACGCAGCCCCCCTCCCCAAAGGAAAAAAAAAGGAAAAAAAAAAAAAAGTGCTATGCCGGCCCCGGTGGATGGGGTCCCCGGGGCCTTAAATGGCCTGAGGAGGGGGCCACGCAGCCCCCTCCAAATAAAAAAAAGAGGCCATGCCCCGGGGATGGGGTCCCGGGGCCAATACAGGCCCAGGGAAGGGGGCCACGCGGCCCCCTTCCCGTTTTTTTAATTTTAATTTAAAAAAAGGGGTAAGGCCCTGGGGATGGGGTCCCCAGGGCCTAAAAATAGGAAAAAGGAAGGGGCCACACAGCCCCCCTTCAGGGAGAGAAACGATCGGGCCCGCAGGCCCCGCCCCCTTCCTTCACCACTCTGCAAACGCGCCCCCTGGCGCGTTTGCAGAGGAGAACAATTCCCCTTGAATACTGGGGGTCCCTGGGGGCCAACTAGCCCACCAGGAACCTCCAGTATGCGCCAGGGAGCTGCCTTGCAGAGAGGTGTACAGAGGCCACGCCCCTTTTACACCTCTCTGCAACGCAGCTCTGTGGCGCTTTGGAGGTATATGGTGGGCTAGTTGCACCCCAGGGACCCTCAGGATTCAAGGGAGTTAATCCCCGACTTAAAACGCGCCACGGGCGCGTTTGCACAGTGGTGAATGGAGGGGCGGGGCTTCAGGTGACATGTGTGCAAACAGGCCCCGTGGCGCGTTTTAAGATGGGAATTAAATCCCCTTCAATCCTGAGGGTCCCTGGGGGCCAACTAGCCCAACAGGTACGTCCAGAAAGCGCCACAGAGCTGCGTTGCAGAGAGGTGTAAAAGGGTGTGGCCTCTGTACATGTCTCTGCAACGCAGCCCCTGGCGCATACTGGAGGTTCCTGGTGGGCTAATTGGCCCGTAGGGACCCTCATGATTCAAGGGGACTTAATCCCCCTACTTAAAACGCGCCATGGGGCGCGTTTGCACAGATGTCACATCAGGCCCCGCCCCCTCCCTTCACCATTGTGCAAATATTCCTCTAAAATCAGCCGAAATACGAATTCTGATTTACTCACCTGTTATCAGGAGAGACCTCAGTGCTGCATCTTTCAGCCCAGTACTAATCCTGAAAAGTAATTTTAACCGTACTTACCAGTAACTTGAATTTCCTTCCATAGGCTAACATTGACTGGTTTCACTTGGAAATTCTTCTAAGTGTGGAGTTTTGGAACTTTAAAATATTCTTCTAAAATCAGCCGAAATACGAATTCCGATTTACTCACCTGTTATCAGGAGAGACCTCAGTGCTGTATCTTTCAGCCCAGTACTGGTCCTGAAAAGTAATTTTAACCGTACTTACCAGTAACTTGAATTTCCTTCCATAGGCTAACATTGACTGGTTTCACTTGGAAATTCTTCTAAGTGTGGAGTTTTGGAACTTTAAAATATTCCTCTAAAATCAGCCGAAATACGAATTCCGATTTACTCACCTGTTATCAGGAGAGACCTCAGTGCTGCATCTTTCAGCCCAGTACTGATCCTCAAAAGTAATTTTAACCGTACTTACCAGTAACTTGAATTTCCTTCCATAGTATATCATTGCCTGCTTTTTGCTGAAAAAGTTTCGAAGTGTTGATTTTTGAAACATACAAATATTCCTCTAAAATCAGCCGAAATACGAATTCCGATTTACTCACCTGTTATCAGGAGAGAACCCAGTGCTGCATCTTTTAGCCCAGCACTGACCCTGAAAAGTAATTTTAACCGTACTTACCAGTAACTTATCTTTTCTTCCATAGGAATCCATTGTCTGGTTTTCAGCAGAAAAGTTTCAAAGTGTCGATTTTCACAAACTACAAATATTCCTTAAAAATCGCCTGTATGACTTAAACGCATTTTTCAACTGTTTACAGGAGATGCACCAGTGCTGGATCCAGGATCCAACACTGAGTAAGAAAAAGTAACGATAACAGTTTTTACCTGCTAAGTGAATTTCCTTCCATAGGATAACATTGGTGATTCTATGAGGAAAAGTTTCTAAGTGTCAACTTTTAAAATACAATAATATTCCTTAAAAATCACGACTGTAACCAAAACGCTTTTACTCAACTGTTTACAGGAGATGTCCCAGGACTGAATCTAGGATCCAGTCCTGTGGTTAGAAAAGTAATCCATAAAGTAACTAATTGCATTTAACTAGAAATTCACATTGAGCTGAATGTTGCATTGTGTTTGAAAATGTGTTGCCCATTGCAACAACTGTAACTACTGTACTTAAAAGTCTATTGCCTATGTGCTAAGTATTTAAACTAAAGTAATTCATTCTGAGAAAGTATTTTTTGTAATGTAATGTATAATGTAATTACAATGTAATTTAAAAATAAAATATGTAAAAGAAATTGTTTCTTAAAATGTAGTAAATCAGTATGAAAAAAATAATATAAAAATTAATACATTTAAAAACCTTTGAAATTCACTGAAAAAACCGTAGGTTTCAGGCACGTTATAGTTACAAATTAGCATTTAAAAAACCTTTGAAATTCACTGAAAAAACCATAGGTTTCAGACACGTTATAGTTAGAAATTAGCATTTAAAAAACCTTTGAAATTCACTGAAAAAACCATAGGTTTTAGGGACAGTTATAGTTACAAATTAGCATTTAAAAAACCTTTGAAATTCACTGAAAAAACCATAGGTTTCAGATATGTTATAGTTACAAATTAGCATTTAAAAAACCTTTGAAATTCACTGAAAAAACCATAGGTTTTAGGGACAGTTATAGTTAGTTGGACATTTCACTCGTACAAAACCCGTGAAATTCCCCGTTATAGTTAGTTCAGCTAACTATAACTCGCGCCCCGCAATGCACTGCTGATGACGTCACATATTACATCACTCATGACATGGTCAGTGACATCACTGATGACATCACTGATGACATCTCAAATGACATCACTGATGACATCATCCACGTGATAATCTGATGCAGCTCCTCACACCCTAATATAACCTTTGATACACCCAATCTAAATTACAGACTGCCATTCGCAAAACTATAGACACTCCAACACCAATAACTACATACCCACTCACTGATTCTTAGGTCTACACACACACATCCACTCACTCACCCGTACAGTCACTCATACTTATGGTCACTCAGTACAGGACTATCATATGCACTCTTACTCCTATATAGACACTCAAACACCGCCACTCATCCAAAGAGGTACTCACACACCTAGTCAGTCATGCAAATAATTAAACACACTGCCATTTACTCACCTATACAGTTATACACACACCAGCTCACTTAATCATACAAATACTAGCACATTGTTACGCTCTTATACAATCACTGATACAAGCACACACTCATCCATACAGCCACTATCACAATCACTCACTCTCGCTTATAGCTATTTATATACTCCAACACACATATATACTGGCTTTCACATATGTAGTTACTCACACATGTACCACTGGGACATACATTCACTCACTAACACACTCTTACACACACTTACCCACCCATACAGTCTATCACAGATGCACTCTTGAAACCATCCACCCAGTGAATCACCCACTCACACATCTATGCACAGAGTCGCACACACCCCACCCACACAAACACTCAGGCACCCATACAGATACTCAGACAACCAATCAATAACTCATATAGACACTCATGTAGCTATTCACAAACCCATGCAGCCACTTACACAGCAACAGACAGACGGATACAGACATTCACCCAGTTTAGTCACTAACCCATGCATTCAGTAAGATACGTTAAATCGCTCACTTATAGAGTCAGTCACGCACCTACTAAATCATCCATACAGACACTTACACACCCACTCATTCTTCAATACGTCTTTTCCTATATATATTAAAAATATTTAAACTTTACAGAAACACACAGTCACTGGATGATGTCATCAGTGATGTCATTTGAGATGTCATCAGTGATGTCACTGACCATGTCATGAGTGATGTAATATGTGACGTCATCAGCTGTGCATTGCGGGCGCGAGTTATAGTTAGCTGAACTAACTATAACGGGGGAATTTCACGGGTTTTGTACGAGTGAAATGTCCAACTAACTATAACTGTCCCTAAAACCTATGGTTTTTTCAGTGAATTTCAAACGTTTTTTAAATGCTAATTTGTAACTATAACATATCTGAAACCTATGGTTTTTCAGTGAATATATATATATATATATATATATATATTCACTGAAAAAGTTTACAGGGACGTTATAGTTAGGCTCAGATTTCACTCATACAAAGCTATTGAAATTCAGCAGTTGTAGTTACCTGAGCTAACTATAACTTACAACCCCTTCAATGCACTGCTTATGACCTCATACATTTCATCACTCATGACATGGTCAGTGACATCACTCATTACATCTCGAATGACATCACTCATGATATCACCGATGACATCATCCACAGAACCACTCCCACACCCACACACCCTCTCATACACCCACTCCCACACCCACACAACCACTCACATACACATTCATTGACTTATACAAGTACTCACACAGCAACTCATTCATCCATAGAGCCACTCACACATCCACTCACTAACCCACTCACACGACCACTCACTCATGCATACAGCTACGCATACAACCAGTCACTCACCCATACTGCCACTCACACAGCCATGCATTCACCCATACAGCTACTCACACACACATTTATTCACCTATATATCCATTCACACACCCACTCGATTCGATTCATAAACTTTATTCAGTTGAATATAAAACAACCATAAAAGTACAACAATAAAAAGACTCATACAAATATAAAACAAATACAAGCGATAAAAAAATCCTGATCACATCATCCAAAATTCCAGGTCATTTAGTACAGAAAAACACAGTAAAAAGGTAATCAATCATCTGCTACAATTCAGAGATACGATAAACATTTGTATTTTAACATTGATCAAAAGTTATATAAATCTAGTTAAAAAGATAGAAACAGATGCCAGTTCTTTAACCATTACAATAATCTTTTCTAATTTTCATAGCATTCAGAATAAAAAGTGCAATGTTGTAGCACAAAAAGGGGTCGTCCAGAGTCACCAAGTACTTCATTGCCGCTTTATAAGATCTGATAATCTGGGCAGCAAACACAGGTTTCAAATACAATACCCTAGGATGCCAGTACAGTTTGCAGAACAATAAGAAGTGCAAGTGCTCTGTTTGCTCTGTCCATCACAAGGAAACAAAATATATATCTGGAGGGCAGGATCTCATGTGGGGAAAGGCGACAAGGTGTTGTGCAATTCCACATCTCAACCTTGTCAACACAAATCGGTGCTGCATCATAGTTACATATACCAGATAGTTGTTATCTCCCTCCTCCTTATCTAGGTACTTATAGAATGTAACTGATGATTTGAGCTTGTCTTCTGATTCACGTTTATCTTGCCTGGTTTGAAGGAATATACTTTTGGTCCTATTCTTAGATAGTGAAGAAAACCGAATAGGATTAGACCAAATTGACAGATTAGACAATTTACCAAGGCAGGAGTTAATGTATGATAGCCAGGGGCTATTTAGAGCCTTATCCATGGCTAGGCAGTCAAGAATAATGTTTCTAGTAAAGCTGGTCTCTTCCCTTGCCCAAATTGACATCCATAATAAGAGGGGTTTCGCCAAAAGATGGTCTTCAAAAAACTGCAGGCCTACCTTATTATGAACTATGGCAAACATAAAAGTCATTTTATAAATTTATTTTCCTCAGTTTGTAATGATTGGTCGTCAACATGGCCCCAAAGGCCCGCCCCGTACGTGCAGTTGTCACTCCCTTAGCCTTGTATATAGCTACCATTTCTCTTATGGGTCTGCTACCCAATTTGGAGGCAAACTTAAAGATCCCCTGGGAGACCCTACTCATTTGAGCTCTGGTGTTTAGCACATGCTGTTTCCAAGAGCCGCTGCCTGCAAATGAGATGCCCAGGTAGCAGAATCATTTAACTGAAGCTGCTCGAGTATTATCAATATAAAAGGAAAAAGTTCTACAGGGTTTTCGCCTTTGGCCACAGACATGGTGAATGTTTTAGTTTTGTTTAAAACTATTTTTTTGGAGACCATGTATTCCCGAAAAGCATTTATCAGTTTCTGCAGACCCACTGGTGTTCTGGCTAGGAGTACTGCATCATCTGTGTAAAACAGCACTGGTATTTGATGCCCAGCAACCTTTGGGGCATCGGCCTGCACTGTCTGTAAGTGGCTATCTACCCCGTTAATATACAGTGAAAACAGCAGTGGTGCCAAAACACAGCCCTGTTGGATGCCATGCCCTACTTTGAATTTCGGCGTGCATTCCCCTTGTGGGTCAAACTAGACTTGACCGGATAGTTTCTCATAGAGAGGTGAAAGAAACCCCACAATTGGTCTCAGTGCTCCCATAGAGATCAGTGTTGCCCATAATAGATTGTGATCTACTAGATCAAAGGCACTACTCAGATCTGCGCAGCATAGATATAGAGTTCCCGATTTAGCCCTGCTGTATTTCCCTATTAAGAGCTCAAGATTAATACATTGTTCAACGGTCCCCAGCTGTTTCCTAAAACAATACTGGACCGGGGTCAGGTACGAATGTTCCAATGCCCAGTCCTCTAGCCTTATTAGTAACACTATACTCATTATCTTCAATGAGGATTCTAGTAGTGAGATTGGGCGATAGTTTTTGGGATCAGCTCTATCCCCCTTTTTGTATATTGGGATAATAATAGATGTCTCCCAGGAAGATGGAATAATGTCAGTCGACGCAATATTAAAAACCCTTGTCAAAATAGGTCCCCAAAGATCGGGGCAGATTTGTATACATCGACTGGTCCTCCATCTGGCCCCAGAGCCGTTCCCCCAACGCTGGCCTGTAAAGCCAGAATGACTTCTTCAAGGGAGATTTCAAGCTTAACTACCCCCAATCAACTTCCAGTCCAATTGAATCCTCTATATTCTGACTAAAAACGTTAGAGAAATGGACTACCCAACTGTCACAAGGGACATTGTGGCTTAGCACCGAGATAGCTTCATTTTTTTAAAAAGGTGCATTCACTGTTTCCCAGAACAGCTTAGTGTTCTTAGTCTCTGCCGCGAGGGCAAGGTTAACCCATGCTTTACTCTGTAATGTTTTTTTACTTGTGACCAAGGCCTGATTATATTGAGGACTCAATGTCTTGATGACCAGGGTATCCCGCAAGGCAAAATCTCAGAGTGCTTTAGTGGAGGCAGGATCGAACCATCCTCTGTTATTGAACCCTGCTCTAGTAGGGCAACAACTCAAAAGCGCTTTTATAGAACTGGAGGTATCATTAAATTGTTTTACTAATAAATTAGGTAAGATACTCTCCTGAAGACAATAGTCAATTCCCTTATAGTTCACCTGGACTATTTTTTTGTAACATGGTGGTAGGATTGATTCCTTCCCATTTAATTCTTACTCCATTTGGCCTGCTTGCAATAATGTTATTCACTATATTAAATGAGTCACGCTGCTTGCCCCAAAAATATAGTGGTAATGAAATCAAATTATGGTCACTTAGGGCCACCGTAGTTAAGAGGGGTGTGCCACACAAGGCATTAGGTGCCGCAGATATCAGTACATGATCGATGGTGGTGGCTGAATTCCTCCAAACAAAAGTAGGGATTCGTTCTTCATTAGTATCGCTACAGCACCTTAAAAGCTGTAAGTCTTATTTAACAATAATAAAGTTCAAGGCTTCACCATACTAATTGTGGCAAAAATGGTCGCTCCCCATCCCATCTTGGTCAATATGTCCACATGCCTGAGTGTCAAATAATGCAAAAGCCTGTATGTTAAAATCTCCTGCCCATAATAATATAAAGTTAGTATTTATAGGAGTTAAAAATGATTCCAAACAGTGATCAAGGGCCGTTACCACCCTACTACATGTATGGTCAAAAAGTTTATTATAAAAGTTTATTAAAACCATATCATTCATGCCCTCTTTCTTCAACCACCGTATTTGAAAAGGTGGATCCGTGTAGGATATTTTTTTTAACAATTACTGGAATTTTGTTAGAAATAAGAGTCAGGAGCCCCCCTTTTGCCCGCCCGACGTGTGTTGGTATTGCTTCTGAAAAATATGAAGAGTACCCTTCGACATATATCGGTTTAGTACACCAGGTTTCCTGCATATATAGAATATCAAATTCAGATATAATATTAATCCAATTGGTATTCTCTAGTTTATTAGTGAGCCCGTTCACATTCCATGTAGCAAACCTGAATTTTCCTCCCACGTCACCATCAGGTGGGCTCATAATTGTATCCATCCCAGGTGCTAAATTGGGAATGGGACAGATTTCCTGATTGGTATTGATATCGTCTCACAAGGGTATCTCCCTCCTATACTCAATATCTAGTTCGGGGCCACATTGACTACTGTTGATAAACATATTACACTCAGATACCTCTACACTGCTAGATGTTGCATAATCATCTATACTATGGACTTTATAATAAAGTCAATCGTTGTCTTCTATAGTACTCAATGCATGGTATCTATTTGACAGAAGCTGGTCGTGGAGGTGGGAATAGCGAGGATATTGTGGCCTTGATACCTGTATGTTATGAGTTTTTGCACAAGAAAGATTATCGTTACATAGGTGCAGATAAAAAAACCCTAAAGGGAAGACAGCCACATTTCGACCAACCTGTGGTTGTAATGCTGCCTTTCCGTGGATTTCTTTTACCTACTATGCTAGGGTTTTTAAAATTAACAACGATACAATCCCCCTCAAAGACTTTTGTTTGTGGGCCAATCCACCTCACTCTTTGTGTAATTAGGATTTGATGAGCGTTAGATGGTGCAAGTAAATGTTTGGAACTAAGCCAATGGACCACTTTATTCTTTAAGCCTTCTGCAGACTCTATCGCCGCGTTTCAAAGGGGGAACATTTACCAGGACTGTCACATATGGGCAACATGCTGGGGGGAGATTGATGGTTATTAGCTCTTATGGATAATCATAATTATTAGAGATGCGTTTGTCTGTTTGGGCAAAAAAGTTTGGGGTTACAATAGGTGTCTGGATGGGGGCCGTACTAATGGGCCCAGTCAGTTGATAGGTCCTCAGGTTCGACAGAATCTGACTAGAGTCCAGGCACATACCAGGTTGGTCACCGGTCCCTCGGCCCCCACAGGCATAATGCCTTTAGATTGTTTCTTCTTACCCTCTACAGACTATTCCATAGTGATAGGGATGTCACTTACTTATCAGCTGACTTGCACCTAGTTGCACCTTGTTCTTCTTTGTATCGCCTCGGTTGACGGTTGCCCAGATCCCAGCGCCTCCTCACGATCGGGATCTGTGAAGCAGAAGAACCAAGAGGGCAGGCCCAGCCCTGCCTCTTCCGGCTGCTGACGGGCACAGACGGGCCAGCTCTTGTCCTCGTCTTCGCCCAGGCAAGCGCCCAGGTGCGTCCTGCTCGCGTACCGGGAAGCGGGAGCCCTCCGGCAACTAAATGCTGCACGTTGTTGGCGGTGTCTGCTGTAGCTGGTCCTGGAGGGTGTAGTCCTTCACCCTGCTGCACAAGGCTGTCTGCGTGGGCTGTGCAGAAACGGGCGTCCCGCGAAGTAGGAGCCCTCCGGCAACTAAATGCGCCTCCGGGCACAGGCTGAACGTCATTGGCGGCGTCTGCGCAGCTGGTCCTGGGAGATGTAGTCCTTCCCCCTGCTACCAAAGGCTTTCTGTGCAGGCTGCAGGCTGTGAAAACGGGCGTCCCGCAAAGCGGGAGCCCTCCGGCAACTAAATGCGCCTCCGGGCATGGGCTGAACGTCGCAGGCTATCTGAGCGGGCTGCATGCTGTGCAGAAACGGGCGTCCCCGCTCACTCAGCCATACAGCCTCTCAACACACCCACTCACTCACCCATACAAGCACTCACACACCCATACAACTACTTACATATCCAATCACAAATCCATACAAGCACTCCACATCTGCTCACTCACCCATGCAGCCATTCACACAGACACTCACTCTCCAATACAGCCACTCATACACCAACTCACTTAACCAAACACCCACTCACTCACCCATACAGCCACTTACACACCCAGTCCCTCACTCATATAGCCATTCAGACACCCACTCACTCGTCCATACAGTCACTCACACACCCACTCACCCACCCATAGAGCCACTCACACTGCCACTCACTCACCCATACAGCCACTGACACATCCACTCACTCACCAATACAGCCACGCACACAGCCACTCACTCACACACACAGCTACTCACACACACACACACTTATATACCCATACAGTCACTCACACACCCACTCACACTCCCATACAGCCACTCAGATTCCCACTCATACACAGATACATACAGTCACACAGCCACTTACATAATATGTTAGAAGTAGTATCACTCATTAGTAGTACAACTAGTATACTAATTTAACTTTTGTAGTAGCTTAGTATATATGTTTAAAAATCATAAACTTTTAGCAAATGCACTCACTGGATGATGTCATCAGTGATGTCATTTGAGGTGTCATGAGTGATGTTCCTGACCATGTCATGAGTGATGTAATATGTGAGGTTGAAAGCAGTGCATTGGGGGGGGGGGGGGCATAATTTATAGTTAGCTCAGGTAACTTTTCTGTCCATACCTCCAATTTGGGAAAATCGGCTTGATAGTGTAACATACCTTGGTGTAACCTAGTTAGATAACATTTATCCTGGGCATTTGTTACAGCAATCAGGTATCTTTGTATTCCCTGTTGAATTGGTCCTAAGCAGTATCTGCTTACAGTAGATTTGGGTCTCTATCTAAGTTCTCTTTCGGCCTCCCTTTTTCCCATAAAAATTGTTTTCAGTTCTTTTTTGCTGTATTGCAAGACACTGATGGGAACCTTAATACTAATATTATCATCTATTTCCTGCAATGATTTGTTCACATGTGCCAACCATGGAATTTTATCACAATGCTCGAGATTTAAGCAATCTTTTATTATGTTCTTGGTAACATTTGTACCCGTCTTACTCTGTAAACTATGCCAGCTAATTACTGAACTTAACTGAATTGCATCTACACGATAGAAAAGATCTAGTTCTCTATGAATAATAAAATTTGATGTAGAGCGTAGAACTGCCAGGAGTCTGCATAGAAAAGAATTCTCCTGAGTCAGAAATATCATACTATTTGTCATGCCCCATATTGTTGCCTCATATATGACAGCTGGTAAACATTTGCTCCTATAAAGTTGCAAAATTTCTCTGATGGGTTTAATGCCTATCTTTTTTGCAAATCTAAACAGAGCTTCCTAGTGTCCTTATAAATTTGAGTTTTACAGTTTTCAGCTGCGGGCCCTGGTGATCTCCCTTTGAAAATAGTATACACAAGTAACTAAAATGTTGTATTTGTGCTAGTTTATTTCCCCTCATCACATAATGGTTTTTTTCCTTGATTTTCCCCCTGCCACATACCATTACATAGCTTTTTGTTAAGTTTTAGATTTTTCTTCTCCGTGCAGGCCACAGACTTATCTATCAAGTGTTGTAAGCCATTAGCAGTCCTAGACAGCAAGACTGCATTGTCTGCATAAAGGAGGAAGGGGGTTGGATGGGTGCCAACTCTTGGTACATCAGCCTTTACCTTTTCCAAGAATCTATCCACCCCGTTTATCTATAAATAAGAACGAAGCAAGGATACAACCTTGCCTAATTCCTCTTGACACCCTAAATCTCGGTGTACATTCTTCGTTTGTACCATAACGTACTTGTGCTGTGAGGGATTCATACATCTGTGACAGGTATGAAATTATGCCATCTGGAGATCCCATTTCAACCAAGTTCTGCCACAGTTTTGCATGAATTGCAAGATCAAACACACTACTCAAATCGGCAAGGCTGAGAGGGATATGCGCTTGTCTTGCTGTTGTGTATTTACTGATTAGGAGATTTAGGTTAATACATTGCTCCACTGTGCCAATGTCCTTTCTGAACCCATACTGTGAGTCGGTCAACACCTGATTTTCTAAGGCCAAGGTTTCTAATCTCCACCCTCCACCTTAGGTATAAGGTTGTACCTGAGGAATGGACTGTTTCCAGAAAAAGGAGAAATCTCTAGTTTCAGCTGCCTGTTTCAAGCTAGCTCACGCCTGCTCTTGAGGTTCTTTTTTTCTTGAGCCCACCGATTGCTTATAGATCACCCTTAACCTTTTGACCTCTTCTCTATTTCTAGGAGTTATAGGTAATGCTTTCCTTAGGTTCTGGTTTGCCTTTGAGCAAAGGTGATCAAACCAGCCTAGATTATTTTTATTAGGGGCCTTATTTGAGGCTCTTAATTTGTTGGCAATCGCGAATGCTATATTGCCAGAGGCTGCCAGCATCCTGCCTGGGGTAACATCCCATTCGGTACAGGTGATAAAATCTTCAAAGTTTTCTTTTACTATTGTTTCCAACAGGATGGATTCATTTACCCCTCCCCACTTAAGACTTACTCCATTAGTACCTTCTATTTCGATGTATGCTGCTAATTGGGGTCCCTACCTGTGGTTGCTATATATATAAGGGTGAGTATTAGTGGAGAATGGTCACTAAAAATGGAGGATTCTACCACAAGCGATTTAAACATCTCCATCCCATTGACTGAAAGTAATATATGGTCAGTGATCAAACAGTGACCATTTCCTTGAAAGATAGGCAATTGAGATTTGTTTTTCTCCATACACTGCTCCAGCAGGTCTAAGTTATATTTAGATATCACTTTGTTTATGGTCTCGCCATTTGTGTCGTATGGGAAATGTAATTGTCCACTCCCCGAACAATCCCTGTAACCACATACCACACTATATTTATGCTGACATTTACTGATGTTAAACTCATCCCGCACCCAAATATAAACACAATCTGCTTGTTTGCTGCTTACAAAAGTCTCCAGCTACTTATCAAGGTCTGCAACTACCCTATTTGTTGTGTTATTAAGATCAGTTTGAAGGAGTACAAGTTGGAAGTAAGAGGATTTAGTGTATGTTTTCTAAATGATTACTGGTGCCAAGGTTGAAATAAGCACTGCCAATCCTCCCTTCACCCGATCACTGGTCGATGGGGTAGCAGGGGTAATTATGAAGACAAAGCCTTGAATGTTAGAACATTCCACTTGCCAAGTTTCCTGTAGCCATATCAAATGTGCAGTGTTATAAGACTCAGCCAATCTATATTCTCTAGTTTATTTATTTCTTCCGGCTACTTTCCAGGATTTAATAACCAGGCTGTTTCTGGAATTGCTGACCTTTAATTTATCATCCCTTTTATGCTGTGGATTCTTCTTGACCACCAGATCCCAGTGTACCTTTTCCATTGATGTGGGCTCGTGCTGTCAATTCTGTTCACTAAGGTTGGAAAGAGGGGCAAATCTATTAGCAGCAATTCAGAAGTGTATCATGGCAATGCCAATGTGAAGAATGCACCAATGGATGACCCAAGTATTGTTAATCGGTTTCCAGGGGCTTATAAAAGAAACCCAGTAGTACAGCTGTTACCTTCTCTACAGGCTATTCATGGACTGTTGCCTTCGATGAAGGTCAGAAAGAAGAGACCTTACCATAGGAGGGTGCCAGAGGTTGACTACAATGCAATCGCCACACCTTATTTTTTGTGAGTGCCCCACCCAGTTCACCCCTCTTATCATTATTATCTCATGATATAAAAAGTTAGTATTAGAGATACGATCCAACATCCAATGGACAACTTTGTTTTTCATGTCTTTCTAATTTCCAATGGCGTGTAGGTCTAATTTTGGGACATCCTGCAGGATAATTACGTAGGGGGTAGCATCAGACAGTAAACGAAGAGTGTCTGGGGCGGACTCCATGGCTCCTACATTGTATTCACCGTGGTATCGTGCATTTATCACTGTCCTGGATGTCAATGGAATATAAGGGATACCCTTCTCGGTGATGCATTCGTCCTTTTGTTGTAAGGTTGCCACCTCCCGGGAACTCAGAGGACTATTATGATGCCCCTCGTTGAAATCATTAGTTTGATATATAGTATCTGTCCTAATGAGTTGGGGCACCTGTGCTGGGTCCTTTGGTGCTGATAGATCTGATTTAGCAGCAACGTTCACTATAGTGAGCCTGGAATCCATTTACGATTTGCCTTCATTCTGAACGGTACCTGGTAGGCTTTTGACACCATTTTCGAGTGTTATAACTCTTACATTTACTTCTTTTATTTCTTTCAGGAGCTTCTTTTCGATAATATCTAACTTAGTGTGAACTCTTTTTAACATTGTCTCCAGATTTTTTGATAACATTTCATGCTCCTTATCCAGACCCTTTAAATCCCAACCTTTTTCTCTAGTGCTGGTGCCCAAGGCCCTGGTAGTCTTTTTAAGGCAGAAATCAATGATCCTTCCGCTGTCTACTTTTTTTGGCTGGAGGTGATTTCAACACTTGGTTTGGTGATAGTTCGATTATTTCCTGTTGCATATTTGAGACAAAGGCTGCTTGTTTGGTGTTACTTGGGTTTGTGTTTGTTTCAGCTACATCCGAGAGGATTAAAGACTCAATAATAGATGGGATTATCTCTCCGGTAGCTTCTATTATTGCATCGCACAAAGCTTCGTTGGCTGCATGTTTAGCCTCAGCTAGCCTTACTTCTGCATTCACAGTTTCATTATTTATTAGCCCTAAAGCGTCAGTAAAATAATTAGTGAAAGCATTTGTAGGTGTTAAACTCCTCGGACGTTTCTCGGCAGAGCCTTTGGTCAATTTACATTTATCCATGATGAAATAAGTCTATGTATAAGAAACGAGAAGACCAGACACTTTATAGATTAAAAATTAAAGATGGGGTCCTACTGTGTTGATAGTAGTCGCTCCTTTCTCCCTTCACCTCGCAACCCAAGCCCATCATCTGTGGTGTTCCCCAAGGATCTTCCCTCAGTACCACCCTCCTGAACACCTACATGGCCCCATCTGGCTAACATCGCAAGAAACCATAGACTAAACATCATCTCCTACGCAAAAGACACACAACTCATCCTCTCGCTATCCAAAGACCACTCCACGGTAAAGACTGTCACCTCTGCATGAACAGCATCACCAACTGGATGAAGGAGAACAGTCTCAAACTCAACACTGACAAAACTTAAGTCCTGTTACTCTGGAGCTCCACATCACCGTGGGGCAACTCCTGGTGGCCTACAGGCATATACCCCCTCTCCCCCCAGCCCCACAGACCAGGCCCAAAACCTAGGAGTCATTTTTGACAACAAACTAAACATGAAGAACCAGGTCAACACAGTCTCCTCCGCCTGCTTCCTCACCCTCCACATGCTATGGAAGATCCTCAAATGGCTCCCCACCAACACCAGGCACACCGTCACACAGGCCCTCATCACCAGCCACCTGGACTTTGGTAACGATGTCTACGCCGGACTCATGACTCACCTCATGAAAAGACTTCAAGTCATTCAGAACGCAGCAGCCAGGCTCATCCTGGACCTCCCAAGATGAACCCACATATTCCCACACCTAAGGACATCCACTGACTCCCTGTTTACAAACTATGCCAATTCAAGCTGCTGACACTCACCTACAAGGCACTACATAACCATGGACCAGCTTGCCTCCACCCTCGACTGAACTTTCACCATCCCTCCAGACACCTGCGCTCCGCCTCTCTCTACCTTGCCCACACACCCTGCATCCACCGCAGCAACTACAGAAGCTGCGCCTTCTCTTAGCTGGCAGCTAAATCCTGGAGCACTCTCACGATCCACCCAAAGACCTCACCCTCCATCCAGGATTTCAGAAAGTGGGTCAAGACCTGGCTTTTCAACTAAGACCCTCACAGCAGACCCAGCTCCTGGATACCCTCATGGCTGATAAGTGCACCCTACAAATCCTGTTGATTGATGTGCGAAGTATAAATAAGTAAATAAATATAACCCACGATCCACCACCTCTCTGCCTTGGGTCCATCATTTTGATCCATTTCAGAGACATCACTGATAAGGAATATCATGCCTATAATATCATATCTTTTGCAAGCTGTGACTCTATTGTCAAACAAGAAAACATTTCTTATAGGGTTAAACAACTTCCGGGATAGCTGCCAAAACAAGCCTGGCTATATTGTTGTTGGCCACTGCAGTGATATCTGAGTTTTCTGTATAGATGTTTTTCCAAACCCTCATAGGGGTGACATGATGGCAGAAGCAAGCCGAAGTAGACCCAATGTCACAGGTGAAGGGGCCCATGCATGCCCAGGTCAATGGTCACTGATGGAAGTTCAACCAGCAGCAGGTAGAAGTTGCAGTGAATGTTGAACGTTGGGACAGAAACATAAAACAAAAAAACAAGCAAAGCTCATTTCGAGTCTGACCCTTGCTGTTATAGCTAGAGTTTGCACTGCTGACAGTCGGCAAGGACGGCTCTGATACACAAACATGAGATCCAGGAGTTGGTAGAATACAGTGATCACTTCACACATGTCTTGTAAAAGCAGAACACACGATCCAGGGAACCAAAGTGTTAAAAGCCCAATACAAGTTGATCACATTAAAAAGATATCCAAAACGAAAATGTTCCTGATCTTTGGAATGTGCAAGAAATACTGATCACAGTGACCAAGATTTAAAGAAAATGAAGCAAATCTCCTCCTGAGTCTGAGCTTGACAATGAATCTCCAACTCCAGCTGCATTTGGGGACCTTAAATAAGGTCTGAAATGAACATAACTGAAAGTAACTTTATTTGGTAGGCACTCCCATCCTTTCTGGACAGCCTGCTCCCAACCAACAGAGCTCAACCGCAAAGGTCTATGCAGAAGCACTGCAGAAAACATGTATGCTCAGATTACATAAGAGTTCTACAACGAGTAACTCGAGAGCCACTGGTATCTCCAGCTACCAGTAAGTTACTCTCCTGTGCACAGCCCAAACTACTAACTTAGGAGCTTTTGCTTCTCTGATTTAATATACTTACACCATGAAAATTGTGTAGTTGAAATGATAATGTGTCTATTTTCAGACTCAGATGCTGATGTATGGAGAAAAATGTTTGAATGTCCAAAATATATTTAAAACTGATATTTAAGTGATAAATTATGGGGCATTGGAAGACACATTACCAATATTATTACCTGTGTGCCAGGGGCACTGGGGGCTATGACTGATATATATTACCCATGTAGAGGCATTCCACATTGAGAAAGCTGGCAACCTTGCCTTATGCGCTAAGGTCATTACTGCTGGTAATCTTGCATAGGGTGGCCTCTAATGTAATTGAGTCTGGTGGAGTCATGTTGGAAGGTGGGTTATAGGGAGTGGTAGATAGGCACCTAACACCAGCAACAAGGCCACCAACACAGTACTGGGTCCTAAATAGGGTCTCTATAAATTAGTCCCTTGCTCGACCCTTATTAGCTGACACCGAGCAATAAGGCTTAACTTAGGAGACAGGCATGTAAAGCATTTAAAAAACACCAATACAGTGAATAAGTAAGACACAACACACAGTAAAAATCGCAATAAAAGGATAATATTTTTATCTTTAAAATGACACCAAAACCATGAAAATCCAATGTAGAGAACCAGAGATATGAATTTTTAAAGAATAAACACTCAAGTGCTTAAAAACCAATTTCTGGTCATCTGGTAGCGCTTGACCAGAACAAAGTCAAAGTTTAAATCCAACTGCAGTGGAGCCCTGCTCGGATACCCCATGCAGTAGGCCTCGGTCAAAATTTTACCTTCGGACTTAGAAACTTTCCTGGAGTTTTTTCGCTGAGGGCACTCGCTGCTCTCTACCAGTCTGGATTAGGTGAGGGTTCATTGGTTTGACTTTCAGGGAGCTTCCGGTCAAACCCTGGAAGTCGGACCTCCGGAGCTCTTCAGCGGGACAAACCTGGAATCCAGGTCATGGTTGAAGATGGCCAGCTTAGCTCTCGCGGTCTGTCACCTCCAGGAGGTTTTTCCCAAAAGTTTGCTAAACTTTCCAAAACGTCCGGAGGTCCTTCCAGAAGTTCTCCAGGTGGGTTCCAAGTGTCCAAAACACAAATCCAAAGGTCTGGAATCTCCTAGATAGTCCCTGGCAGGCCCAGAATTCACTTCCCACAATGCACTTTGGCAACCCCTTAACACTCCACTGGACACACTCCAGGAGGGGACTCTGGCTGGCGAAGGGTCAGTTAAGCTCTGTTAACCTGTGGCTGCAGGGAGTCCACTCCTTGCTCCTTTTTGAAGCAAGGCAAAGTCCACAAACATGTAGTTCCAGATAGTGCAGCAAGTGCAGTCTTCACAAGCAGGCCCTTGGGTGCAGATAAGGGTCCCAGCAGGACAATCCTCCTTCTTCTTGTAGTTTCATGCAGCAGATCTGAGAGGCTCTGGGCCTCTCACATATTTTTCCAGTGTTCTCTGATGAAAAGCAAGGGAGAACCCCTGTCCAATGAGGTGCAGGGCAACACCCTATAGCATGACAACATTCTCCAAAGTGTAGCATCATTTTGTCCCAGAAAGCACTATGCTCTCAAAATCCGTCATGCTGAAATTTCAGCAGAGCAGTAAGAGCTAACTAAACCAAACTTAGAGTATGGCTTATTTCCATAAACTCCCCCACTCACATCTGTGAATTCCTTCTTTAAGCCTCCCATCTGGCAGGGATAGGGGGTGGCCCTCGCTGACAGGCTTGCTTGACCTCTTCTTCCTTTGAAGCAGATGCTTTATGGCCCAACCTCCTACTCTGACATTCCTGTGTCCCCCAGAGCTTTCTCCATCGGATAGCCTCTGACTGGCAAGGACACTTATCATCTAATCCAGGCAGCCTCACTAATCCCCTCAGGGCTGACCACTCAGGGAAGAAGGCTAGAGGCTGGATCTTGACTTACAGAAAAGAAAGTCTTGTAACTCCTTTCCTGTACAAGTTATGATAAATTCAACAATGCCAAGTTGCTGAATTTATCAATACCATTCTGTTCAGTCTTTGAATTATATTTTTTCACTCACCTAGCAATAGTTATGCAACCATAACATATTGATATGCTAGCCTATGAGACCAACTATCTTCAAGGGGAAAAATGAAATGTGCAATTTCTTCCTCACCAAGGTTTATAAAACCTCTTTTATACAGCCCCTGCTCATAATTACTGGGCCCCCACCCCAGTACACCTATGGGAGACCTGGGGGTTCCTAACATGCAAAAATGATTTGGGTTATTATTTCACAATGCCCACAGCACTAAAGTCAAATGTGTAGTGAATTTCCTACACTGGGTAAAAATAAAATGTGCAGCTTCCACTCACTAGGGTTTATAACAACCTCTTTTATAGTGGCCCTGCTTAAAGTTACATGACCCACCCCACCCTGTAAACACCTATGGGGGACCTTGAGGGTACCCACAATGTAAAAATAAGGTAGATTATCACTTTTAAAGTGTCCATACTACCAAAGTCGAGTTTGCAGTGAATTTTACTTATCAAAGCAGTGCTCCAACACAGGGCTGCTTTTAAAATGACCTCAGGCTCTCAGCAGTGCACACATGCAAATGCAACAAAGGTTGCTGGCCTCTAAACTGCCATGCCCTAAATCGGTGGGCAAGCAGTGATTGCTGTGGCAATTTCTCATTCTATAGGTGTGAACCCATAATAGTGTGATAACACCACATAGGTACATACCGTCCCATGATATTACTAATTCAAGGAGCACTACACATTTCTTGTTCCTCACAATCTGTAATAGGGGCCATAGAGCCCATTCTAGCAGACAAAAGGGGTGTCCTGAACAAGTGAATAGTGTAATTTCCCAATAAAAGTGACTATGACATTGAGGAAACAAATGGGGTGGAAATTAGTGTACACTAATTAAAAGAACACAAGGAACTAAGACCTAAGTGATTAACATTTCATCAGCATGAAGACTACCACTTCTGTAGGCAGCTAATGCAGGTAGGTTCACAAATAAAAGAAACAAAGGCATGAGTTCAGTCCATGCACTCCATAAGCAAACATTGAACATAACAACACTACTAGTCACATCACAGAAGAGCTCTGTAGTAAATTTAATTTCAAAGAGATGGAGATAATACAAGTGCAGTCCCAAAACGCTTATGTAAATCTGCATGCAAAACAACTAGCATGACTGATAATCAGGGGCATAGCTACTAGTAGTGCAACAAGTTCAGTGGCACCGGAGCCAGGGATGTGAAAGCCCCTCTGCACCTTGATTAGTAACTGTTTTTTTACCACTAAACTAGGAGTTGGAATCCACTTTCCTTGCGTGTATTCAGGCCCATGTCGATTGTGTGATGCCTCTGTTTGAAATTGAGATAGTTAAGTTAAAAAAGGGAATTTGCCTTCAGGGAAATACTGCATGACTACACATCAATAGTGCCAACTGACATTCTTCTTGTGTAAGGACCCAATTAAAGACCAACTACTGATAATTTAAACTGACAAAACGTCTAGAGAAAGAAGACCTGAAGCCATATTTGCTGAACTGAAGCCACTCTGTACATCATAAGATAATGCCACAGGCTCGCTCCAGAGTATCACAGGAGACATGATCAGTATTTTACAACTTTTCATTTGCAAGGTAAGTTGATCACAGACACACCCAAACCCCACATCTTGCAGCTTGCCACACTGCAGCTCATTCCACATGAAACCAGCGCCATTAAGAGAGGTTGGTATTGCTTTCTGAGTTCACCTTGTGAGTGATTACTTGTAGCTTATTTGAAAGCACATGACCGGATCCTAGGCCGACTTAAGTAAACTGCACATATGCCTCAACCTATGGACAGTGTGAAGCCCACCTACAAATCACAATATTTTTCAAGTATTTCCCTGGGTCACGGAAGGAAGGTGGCGCAAGTAATTTTTCAGCTCCGCGCTGCGACATTCTAAAAGTGCAGGAATGCGATGTATTTACAAGAATATGGTGCATTCCTGTACTGACCCCTGCACCGGTGCTAATAAATCAGCTTATCGCCAACGCAGGCACCGTTGCTCCATGTTGCAAGGGTGCCTGTGTTGCGGGGATTATTGATTTTGTGCAGGAAGGGACCTGAACACTGCTGCTCAAACTGGTTGCTGGTTTGCTTCTGCAGATACAAAGAGCATTAATGTGAAGACAGGACTGTCTGTGTATGCATAAGAGTATGTTAATTGGCATTTAAGTTAAGTCAAAATCATTTGAATTAATTTATTATACATCTCTCTGATTTAAAGAGTTAATTAATCCCCTATACCTAATGTATTTAACACTCTAGGCAAATGAACTTCATTTAAAGACCCAATCCAGGAATGAAAAAAACAAAAAGATTCATGTGTAATTTACTAACTTCAGAATTCAATTAAAGGTTGTACAAAGAAAATCATACGTAAATCTGTTTTATATTTGCAAAAGAGTTTCTCTGAAATTGTGGCAATTCAGTTCTTCTGGTGTTTGTGTTGAATGGTGTCCTTATTAAGAATGCTTTATATTTCCAGGATTAGACAAAACCCTCTTATCAGTGGGTTTCTCATAAGGCTCAACATATCAAACTAGCTGCATATGCAGAAGACCACTTATTATTTATGTCACAACCTCACTCCTCCCTCCTTGCCTTTTCATTAGAGGTTGCATCTTATAATTTGGTTTCTGGATATAAATTAAACTCTGGCAAATGCAAAGTTTTACTCATAAATAAATTCACTTTTAAACATGACTTCTCTTCATCCAACTTTACATGGAGACCTACTCAAATTAAATATCTGGGTCTTCAATTCATTCTCTTTCTTACTACTTCTATATCTATTAATTTAGATGCACGCATTCACAAGATTGCTTCCTTAACTTCTCCATGGCACCCTTTACACTTATCTTGGTGGGGCAGGTGGGATACAATTATAATGATGTTAGTCCCTATTATTCTATTTACTATTTCTAATATTCTGTTAAATATTCCGCTTAAATATTACAGGAAACTTTCTTCTATTTTATCTTCTTTTCTTTGGAATAACAAAAAGTCTTGTATGTCCCTATCTTAATTGAAGCATCCTAAAGCAGAGGGAGATGTACATTTTCCAGATATTGCTATTTACCATAAAGCATTTCTTTTAAAGCAGTCTGTTCATTGGATTTTTTCTCCTTCTATATTTACTCCATTAAGGGTAGACTTAGAACAAAAGTTTCTCTCTCCCTTTTCATTTCTTGAAATCATCAAGTTTGTGCTCACGCCTCAGAAGATATGTACTCCGATTGCTCGACATACAGGTAAATTATTGAGTTCAGGTATTGTGTCACCCTATAAACCTGGGAACTTTTTTGGACTCTCCAATGTGGCATAATAGTTTGATACAACTAAATAATAGACCTATCTATTGGCCCTCTTGGAGACTTAAAGGTCTCCTTTGGGTCAAACAATTGTAAAAATTATTCTTTTATTTCTTTCTCAGAGGCTTTCACGTTGTATGGTTTATCCGCTACTTCTTGTCATGAATTTCTCCTCCTTCAAAATATCATATCTCAATCATACACTTCTTTTCAATCGGCTGTACTCACTAATCCACCATTTCTCATTAATTTAACTAACCTTTTGCTTACAAACCCAAAAGCCTCATCTAATTATTCCTTCTTCCGACATAATATTAGTGATTCTCCTAAATCCCCAATCGAACGTTCTTGGGAAGCTGACCTTCAAGTTACCTTGCCTGTCTCTACATGGAAACAGATTTGGATCAAGATTAAGAAATCCTTTCGTACAGTCTATACTACACAAACAATTTTTTTTGTTTATAATAGACTTTATACAACACCATTCTCCTTCATAGAATTCATTCCGATATTCCAGACACATGCTGGATGTGCTCTGCACAACATGCTGACCTTATACATTACATTTTTACTTGTCCCTTTGTCTCCACATTCTGCCACAAAGTTTGGGATCAAATTAATTCCATATTTTGTTTAAATACTCTCCCTATTCAATTCTAAATGTTTTCTTAGGAAGTGTATAGACTGTGTGGGCTAATGTTTCATTTAATGTGCGCATAATAGACCAGTTGGCAGTTGCCTTTCAACAAATCACTAAACATTGGAAAGATTTTACGCAGTTGTCTCTAAAAGCATTGTGGTACGCAGTCTGTTACAATCATAGATTACATACTGCCTATATGCATCCTATGTCTCTTGTTTTTAAACGGCATGAACTATGGGCACCAATTACTCAGTTTTTAGATGACTCTGTCAAATGATGTCTACGCTCTCCCCTGCAATTCAAGAAGTATTTAAACCCCCTGATTCCCTTTTTAGTTGCAATGTTTATTCTTATCTAATTATTACTGTTTGAATATATATTTATGCGTTTTTCTCGATACTTACACTCAGACATTTATGCAATGTGGTTTCATTTGTATTTCAGTCCTTCTTCTTCCCCCCTTCTTTCTATTTTTATGGATCGTGCTCTTTTCTTTACTATTTTCTAATGTTGTATTCATATGTATTTCAATGACTGTATTCCCCTTCATGATTTCAATAAATCTCTCTTAAAACTTTAAGGATGCTATGTATTGAGTCTAAGTCTCTTTTAATAGTAGTTCAACATTTTTCCCCAAAAAGTGAAAACTTCAAAAATACAAAAATGAAATCTCTCAGTTAAATATTTAGGGTAGATTTATTGCATTTCTCAATTGAATATATCCTCATTTGGAGAAGAATCTTATTTCTGTTGCTCCCATATTTCGTCTCTTTGACTACTTCCAAATGTGAATACACATTTGATGTAGATTATGCGTATGGTATGTATACTTTTGTCTTAATGGTGATTTCATTCTAGCAGTACAGACCTTGCTCTTATATTTGGAGCATCTTGTCTTTGCTTTGCATGTTATCTTCCCTATACGTAAGAAGCCCACACAGGAAATATATGGAATATAGTAATGATCCATATCACAAGTTGAGAAATTCTTAGGTTTAAACGTCTCCTGAATGTGGGTAGTGTGTGGTGCTCAATGTTTTTAAATTAATGGAAGGTGATACAATTCAGGCATGAAAATGTTTTTCTTAGGAGCTCCTTATAATTTGTTTTGTGCTTCATGTTGGCTGTAAATCGCTTATAGTTACCAAAGCTTTCTCATTCGTAGATCTGTATTTCTTTGAACAAAAGTTTAATATTAATTTCACTTCCTATAACTGACAACTGTTTGTCAATGATGCGTTTATTTTGAATGGATTCTGTTAGCAATTGTATGACAAAGAAACTCTATCTTTCTTCGATTAAGGTTCCTATTTTTGTCATAGTTTCATTCAGAATGTTTAGGGGGCTCATCTTTCTTGAAAGATTTGACACATACATTCATTCTGTCTACTCATATCAATCTTCTTCTGAAGCTCTGTTCTTGTGAGAAAGTGCATGGTCACCTCTATTTTTTGGGACTGATGCTTCTTGTTTTTTGACTTTGTGCACTGGGACTCTGCTGTAGTGCCCCAGTAAATGTGCTCCGACTTCTAAAACACAATTATATTTGCTAACTCCAAAATGACTATTTCACTTTCTTATAAGGCCAGAGCATATGGTGCAGAAAAAACACTTATGGCATAGAACGTTTAATATTACCAGTTACTGTAGAACTTATTGTGACATTCACTAGAGTGACACTATGAAAACACAGCTTTAGACCAACCACTGTATGCTGACTTCTGCAGTTTAAAGCTGCAACCCAACCTGTCAAAGGTACCCCTTTGACAGGGGAAATATCTGTTTTTAAATGCTAAATATTTCACCCAGAAGCATACATCTGTATACCAATAGAAGGTGCTGTAATGGGAGCTTACAGACTCAACCTGAAGAGATTTGTTGGCCCAAGGACTATGTCAAAGAAAAAGGATCTGTTAGGCTTAGTGACTGCTGACAGAATCTCCTCTTTCCCTCCTGTATAAGTAATGGAGGAGCATTTTCCGATTGACACCCTATGCCCGATAACCAGAGGTGTAGGAGAAGAAAGCACTGGATTGTTAGAGTCATCTACAGAAAGCACTAACTTTGTGCTGCAACCAAGGATTATTGTGCTGCAACCAGAGATTATTGAAGCTGACGCTGCAGCAACAGAGACATTACTATTTCTTATCACAATGTTATTTTGCCTTTCTACCAGCAGGTATAATTAACTGCACATTAATGATATGTGCTAGAAGTGACCACACTCTTACGACACGGCATTACATCAATAAGAAGCTTAAACACTATGGTCAGTGCAAAAAGATACATGCAGTTTAGAGAACAAGCTATGAGACTGTGATCAGTTCCCAAATCTGAACTTTAGCCAGTTTATAGCAAGATAGAGTAGTAGTCTATTTTTTTATATATATATATATAATTTGTATTGTTTTTATAACAGTCATACAGAAAACCAGTAACAAAATGACAGTGCGATACAAATACTAGTCGATATGACCATAGCAAGTTTACACATCATGTACTTTAAAGTATACATTCACGAAAATTGTAGAGATCAACAGATATTCGTTACAGGACCGACACCATCTGTTAACGTCAGAGCAAGATCCTGAAGTATAACATAAGGGCCTTGTTAATGTGCAGCAAAGCTGAAAGTGTTGTGCGTAAGTAATGCAGTTCAAGTATAAGGGGGAAGGAGAAAGAGACAGGAAATAGAAAGAGGAGGGGAGGACCAGGACCATTGGGACAATGGAAGCCACAGTTGAAGACAGCGGTCAGAGGCAACAAGACCGCCTGGGAAGGGTTATGGTATGTTCGAAACTAGAGCAATGTATCTGTCTAGTGAGCGCCAGATCACCATAGAGATTTGGGGTTAGACCAGATGGGTAGATTGAGAGCTGTGGGCACTCCTGAGGAATGAAATCCATGCCCACCAGGTGTGGTGGGAAAGATGATCAAAAGATTTCCATTCTGAGAGAATAACTTTCATTGCAATTGCCAGTAAAAAGTCAAGTAAGGCCATATCATTGGTGTTTACTTTTAATGTATGTGTGGAGGCCCAGGGACCTAGAACTACCATGGGAAAGTCAAGGACAATATATATCCTAAAAATCTCAGCTAGCTGCTTCTGAATTGGGCACTAATAAGGGTCTAGGGGGTATATTCACAAGAACGTGCGCTAAACATCTCCAAAAAAGCTTAACGCAACTTTACACATCGCAGGCTATCGTGGGAAAATAACCCTGTGTTAACGTGGAATTCACAACACAGCAGTACCATGCAATAGATTCCCAAAAACGTGGCCAATGTCTGCGATACAACCACCGCGACGGAGATAAAAACACAAACCCCAACGCAAAAAAACGTGCGATGAGCCCATTCGCGATGAGGAAAGCAGCGATAAGCAGCGCCAGGCCCGCGATACACACACGGCAGGCGGGAATAAGCACAACAAAAGCAGGAAAAAGAAAGACAAACCAAACAGAAAACAACAGCGAAGCACAATGGAGGCAGTCGGAGCTAGTACACAACCCCACAAGCACCATTGGCAACAAAATATTGTACATGGCAGTCCATCGTGGACAAGGTGAATGCAGCCGGAGTGCGGAGGAGGACAATGGAAGACAACCAGAACAGCAGGAATGATGCGAAACGCTAAAACAAGCAGAAACACGGCAACAACCAGAAGGCAGCAATGCACACCGGAGGTGGGAGTCCAGCGCCACACCAGGAGCTGGATGACATGGAGGAAATGGTGTCCACCACATCAGTCTGGAGATGGTGGCAGGAGTCGGGGACCGGAAACTGCTCAA
Organism: Calotriton arnoldi; assembly: GCA_963921515.1. Lineage (NCBI taxonomy): Eukaryota > Metazoa > Chordata > Amphibia > Caudata > Salamandridae > Calotriton > Calotriton arnoldi. The sequence goes on from CAWUFW010000934.1 coordinate 2,120,367, forward strand.
AATCAACAGACACAACAGCAACAGGGAGAGGAACGACCAGAGGCTGGGGGGACGGGGGGAGATGGGCACAATGGCACACATGCACAATTAAGCACAGCACAACTGCAGACAAACCATGCCCAAGAGTAACAACACCAACCAAGAGCACAAGTCACACAAGTCGGCAATACCACACCACTGAACAAGCACAGAAGTGAAAACCACACTGCCTGAAAGGGAGAAGGGTGAGCCAAATCAGAGCTGAAGGGCCAACTCACACACAATGCAGCACACACACATAGGAAGCAGAGTACCACAACATCGGACACAATGTGGTACAAACAGCAACATTTGCACAACCGAACACAGGACACAAGTGCACCCGCTTGTGGCCGGTAAATGGCCATACACATCTGGCAAAGCACGAAACAGGGACATGATAATGCACAAGTACAAACCCACAGCCCTGATGGGTAAGCAATGCATGTATGGCAGGGACCCAGATAGGCCGTGACACACACATTGGCATACAAATGAACACTCATCACAGTTGGAGACAAGTGAAGGTGCGGAAACTTCATCAACAATTGCGTGTCAGTATGGCCAAGAGAAGTGCCACAACATGCAGACCAATGCAGCAGCATGTCTGAATGAGGAACGTTGGAAAGTGCCCATGTCCACCCCGGGGGAGTCCATCACCCACACAAGTGAGTGCCAACCCGCGTTGGTTGTCAGCGCATGTATCCGGAGTCCAGGCGAATGCAGCCATGTCCACTGTCGTCTTGGGACATATGACCAGATCCCCAACATGCAACCAGGCGTCGGGACACGTGCAATGGGTCACATTCAGTTGTGGCTGCAGGTACGTTGTCACTCGTCCATGAACGCGAGTGCAGCAGCGTAGGCCAACATTTCCAATATGAGCTCGTTGTCGACTACATCTAACATGTCGGCGACGTAACCCATCAGCTGTCCCGGACAGATGTGCTGACTCCAACCCCTGGCCCCAATTGGCACCAAAGCCCAATAGGGGAGCGGCTCAATGTGGTCACCGCACACGACGAGTCGTGCAATCTCCCAGGTCCAGTTGCCAGCATGCATGCCAATCATCCAGGCATGCCATAAACGGGCATCACGGTGACACTCCTGGTCGTGAGCCAACAGGGGGCGCACACACACATCAAAATCCAGTTCAGCTACCGTTACGTTGCAGAGGCAGACATCCATGGTCCACTCGAATATGCACGAGCGACAATGCAACACAGGCTGAACGCAGGTGACGTTGGCAAGGCGGAAGATTAGCCGGTAACTGATCCGTAGCACTGCCAATGGCAGTGCCCCCAGTACATGCAGCAGACGTGCACGGTACCGGTCCACGTGACTGGGATTGTGCATGTGTCCGGGATGGTCTGCCATTGCGTCAGTGGCACTGCCTGAAGCGGCACTGTGCTGACCTGCGCCAGTCCTGTGGATGAAATGCCACAGCTCGGATCAATGAGCAGTGTCTGTGTGCAATGGGTGCAGGCCTGGGATGGGGTGGGAGTACGTGTGAAGGCCATTTCACGCACGCTAACTACGACCAAGGACTTCTGTGTGTGGGATGTGTACACGTTGGTCTCACGTCGGGCAGTGCGTAGTGTGGGAGTCGTCAACAAATGCTATCGTATCTGTCAGGGGGTGCTGGGCACATGCAAGTCCCAGCTCGGAGCTGCAGATGTGCTTCCGCCTGATAGTCCAGACAAAGGACCTTTCATCCCTACAGTCAGTTTACCATCTGCTTGCATACAGGAGATGTGCAGAGGCCTGTCGTGGGTGGGGTGGGATGTCTGCGACCCAGGGAATCATAGATGATATGCTGAGCACGAGGCACATGAGCGGCCTCACTGTGTGTTACGTTGCTTCACAGCTGCTCCTCCCTCCCACGAGCCCGCACACTTGTGTGGCTGCGCGGTTGCATCACGTGCACTCCTACGGCACACCATTGTCAAGCCTGTCTGCTTGCTGCTCCAGCAGCATGCCAACAACACCGTGATGCTGGCCGTTGAGGGTGTGCGGCCACGTGAGTGTAGGCCAATGGTCCGGACAGGGCAGACACAGGTGTACAGTCCATGGCTGGCTGTGATCGCGCTGCGATTGAGGCTAGGCATCTGACTCATGCAGCCGCAGGACTGATACACACAACACTTGGCATGTATGAGCCAAGACCCCGAGCAGTCTTGCGCTCCTACATTTCCCCGTACGTGCGGGCCCGCACTCTGGGTGCATGCTACATTGCAACATCGACTACTGTGGCCCTGGTGGCGACAACACTCCAACACAGAGACATGCTTACCGCACTTCCTGCTCAAGGCCAGACCAGAGCCACGCCCTGATCCCCCTGCCGAATCAGCACACCCCGGCGCTGACCTGACGTACGCCGGACCAGCACACTCCGCTTGTGCATGCAGGGGGGGGCGGACGAAGCTACATGTCCAAGGTCTTAGCCACTGCTGAGGTGACATGGTATCGTCCGCTGAAGACAGCACACTGTGATGTTGCAGGGCTCGGGCCCATCATGCTGACATAATGACCACACGGACACACTTGCTTAGATGGTGTGAATGGCTACGGGCACGTGCGCCCGGCCACTTTTATTAGCAGGCTCACATGTTGAGTGACACCTGTGTTGGATGTGTGTGGGGTGTGTGTACACCAGCAGTCATGGAGTGCCTGGTGCAGTCAAAAAACGACAACAGTGTACATCGTAAGGGACACAACCATTCAACCATAAAGGCTCCATGACTTGAGCTGTACAGAGTTAGTGGCCCCGGATGCACAGCGTCCTGCACAGGCCTACCGCCACGGGCCGCTGACTTGCTGTGCACTGGGGCAGGGTCACGAGAGCAGAGCAGGTTCTTGTAGATGTCAAAGGAGGTTGTTGCGGAGTGTCTTGGTGGACAGTGGAAGGTGTACCCCCAGGGCATGATGCAGAGGGCAGAACCATGCAGAAACAGTCACTATGGTGGAGATGAATGGAACAGACACATGTCGAACACCAAGTCCGTCCCAGCCAGATGATGATGCAGACAACCCCCAGGCCATGGACTCAGACGCCACCAAAGTTCAACCAGAGAGTGCCCATGGCTCATTGCGCACAGAGTTAGTGGCACCGGTGCTGATAGGGGATGCCGCCTGCGATGAGGCGTGTCCAATGGTGTGAACTCCTCCATAAGTTACCCAAGACACAGTTCCACATGTGGGACCTACTGGACCGCAGTGTAGGCCTGAGCCCTCATCCAAGTGTCGCCGGCTTGCGTTGAACAGGGTTAGTGGCACCACGTGTCGCCGGCTTGCATTGAACAAGGTTAGTGGCACCACGTGTCGTGTGCTTGCGATGCAGACTTTGGCTTCACTGATCGGAGGGAGTATAGTGATGTGGACGCTGCCACAGACTTTTGGTCACTGCCATTCAAAACTCACGACTCAGTACAACATGTGCCAACAACTGGGCCGAAGAGTACGCCGGTGGGGTATGTAAACGAAAAAGGAGTACTGTGGGCCAGCGTCATGGAGGCCAGCAATGGTCTGCGGAGGCTGCAAAGGTCGCGGGACTGGGGCTTGGAGCTTGCACCGGCACGTGGTGGGCCCTCTTTGACACACGCCAGTGTCGGCAGGTGAGCGGAGCCTCCTTGGTGCGCTGGGGCAGGCAAGACGGGTCTGGGGACCAGCGGCCTGGGGTGCAGCAGGCGCACAGGGTCGCAGGCCCCGCCGCTCACGACGTCGGCCTCGTGGGGGCTGAGAGGCGCCGCCCTGGCAGACACTTTGGCCATTCCGAAAGAGAACCACGCCCAGTGCGACGGGGTTTTTATTCACACCCCTAAGCAGGCCTGGCGTACGCAGGGCCAACCCACTCCGCCCGCGCCTACAGGGGGGACGTAACAAGTGACATTTCCACGTTCTGCCCCACAGCCTGTGGTGACATGGTAGCGTCCACTGGCCACTACACTCCATGCACCAGCAGTTAATGTCCACATGGCCATTTCCGTGGTTTGCACACTGAAGTCTGTCCAGCACATCCACGCCACACTTGGCATTGGGTAGGTTCTCATTCATTAGTCACTTGCCACTCTCGCACATGCCTGCTCCAAGCCTCTCCTCACATTCTGCTATTGTGTGGCTGTGGTGCCATGCCGTGGCTGGGTTGTGTGCATGGCAAGCCCAGGTTCCCAATGGAGTCGTGTTGTTGTGTCTGGTCGGTTGGCATGTTGTGTGGCATGTTGCATCTAGTTTTGCTGCGTGCCCATTGCCAGTGTCGTGAGTTGCATGACTGTGGAGTGGAGGTGTGTGGTGTGTTCATTTGGTACTTACCAACGAGCAATGCATTTCCATAGGTGCCATCCTGGAAGCGCTGGTTGATGATGGACTGTCGGAAGATGTATGAATCATGCACACTGCCTGGGTAGTTGGCCACAACATTGTTGAGGAGTCCCCGGTGGTCCACTTTTGCCTGCACATTGATGGAATGCGTGTGCTTTCTGTTGAGGTAGTTGTGTGCAGTGTCGGCAGGGGGCACGAGGAGTACATGTGTGCAGTCGATTGCCCCAACACGTGAGAGAATCTAGCTATGTCGTAGAAGCCTTGCTTGGTCTCCAGCTGCTCCTGCGCAGTGTGGGTGAAGTGGAGGTGCTGGGGGACCAGGCTGATGATAGCATCCAGGACAGGTGTGATGAACTTGGATAGGGCTGGCTGGGAGACTCCTCCGACTCTGGCAGTTGTGGGTTGGAAGGTACCAGAGGCCAACATGTGCAGCACAGCCAGCAGCTTTGTCTGCGGAGGGATGTTGGTTGGCCGTTGTGTTGGTACCATCAGCCTGTGGGCGATGTGGGTCAGGATGCGGAGGATGGTTGTCCTTTTGGGCCTGTAGTGGGCAATGGCCTCCTCTGGCGTTAGGTCTGTGCGGCTGGTGCGTTTACGGTGGGTCCGCTGTCTTTGTCTACGCTGCCTCTGTGGTGGTCCAGGGGGGAGGCGGGTCCTGGGCGTGGTGGCGGGCCTGGGGGTGGTGGAGGTGGGTGTTGTGGCCCTCATAGGTCTTCGAGCTGCATGATCATTGTCTCCATGGCATCTGTGGGTCTTCAGATGTGGCTCTGGGCTGGGCTCCCTTTCATACTGCAGGTAGTCGTCCTGCTTAACACCAGCAATAGGCAGGTGTTAAATCCCTGCTGCTACCGCGGCTTATCGCTTGTTTTTGGTTCGCATTGCAGATCGGGCAGTTCGTTGTGAAAGTGGTGTAGTGGTATTTTCGTGAGTTTTTGCACAGGAACGCCTACTCTGCATCTCATTAGGGTTAGTTGGTGGTGTCACCCGTGGAGATACATTTTGCGGCAGTTATCGCGGGAATAGTGGCGATGTCTGCAGTTTGCACCCGCTTGTGAATGGGGCGATAAATCTATCTCCTCTTTTGATGCACTAAAGTGCTGATAACTCGGCGATAAGTCCTTGTGAATATGCCCCCTAGGAGTGAGCACTGGAAGAACATGTGCTGATGCGAACCAGTACTCCGATTACAGTTCCAACAGATGTCATTGTCTCGCAGATTTAGCTTATGAAGTCTGGTTGGGGTCCAATGAACGTTCATTGTATAGAATTTAGATTGCAGGAGCTACAGAGCAATTTTATTACAAAATACTAGCTTGCTAATCTTTTTCCAGGTCTCGTCAGAGATATGGTCAAACATCTCAGGAACACAATGCTTGGCCCATTTTGAGTGAAGGATCACAGTTTGTGTTTGAGATGGATTGTATAAGAAATTATACATTTTTGAGGCAATATGGCCTGCATGGAGCCATGTAGTTAACTGGCGTGGAAGGGAGGGATGCTCAGAGTGGTTAAACTTGGACAATTTTACTTCGATCTTTAAGAAACAATAAAAGTCTAGGTTAGGAAGATCATATAAATGTGCTAGTTGGGAAAATGAAAATAGGCTATTAGTATCATACAGGTCTTTGATCAGACTGATGCCTTTGGATGCCCACGAGGAAGGGATGTTTGCAGCCACATCCACCATAGTTTTATGGTTGTGCCAAAGAGATGCCATCTTAGTGTTTTGGAAAGATACTGGCATGTGTTTGTCCAGGAGCTTAAGTGTAGCCGCTGTGTCTGTGAGTATACAAAGAGAGTGCAGAGGTTTGAATCTTGACATGGTAATGATGGAGGATTGATGGAAGGGAGAGCAGAGGTCTTCTTCTATCTATATCCAGTACAGAGTGTTCAGGGATTCTGATATTAACCATAGAGCACCCTGTGCCCCCAGAGAGGCAGATTGGTATAATTTCCAATATGGGAGATTGCAGCCCCCTAGTAGAAAGCTCTTTCCAAGGGCTTGATAAGACTCCCTCGCCCTTTTATTGCTTCACAAGAATTTTGATGTAATTTTATCAATTTCTTGAAAGAAAGGAGTGAGTTTCATCGGCAGCATGGCGAAAATTAGATTCACAATTGGGGTAATCATTATTTTGAGCATTTTGAGCCTACCCTATCATGTATTATGCTTAGGTGACCAGGAGGTAAGCACATTTTCAACTTTGGTAATTGTTTGGGAATCATTGTATTGTAAAGTTTCAGATGAATTCTTTACAAAACCAAATCCTGAGATATTTAAGATGTTTGGGTTGCTACTTAAGTCCTGAGTTATCAAAAAGTGAGGAGAAGCAGTAAGAGTTCAGTGTGGAAACCTCTGTTTTTTTTCTTGCTCAGAGTAAACCCAGACACCCGTGAGAATTCCTGATTTATGTTAGTGATATTTGGGATTGCATTCTCGATGTCGTCTGTTAAAATGAGAATGTCGTCCGCATATGCTGCAGTTTTGTAGACTTTAGTGCCAAATTGTAGACCTTTAATGTGGGGGAATGAGTTGAGCAACCTTAGTAAGGGACCAATAGTGAGGAGAAAGAGCAATTGGGAAAGGGGACACCTCTGTCTTGTCCCTTGGTGAAGATGGAAAGAATTAGAGGTGGAGCCATTCATTCTAATGTTTGCTCTGGGATTGGCATTCAGGGACATAACCATGGGAAAGAATGCGCTTCCGAGTTTATGGGACTCAAGCACCACCTGTAGAAAAGAGCAAGAGACCTTTTCAAAGGCCTTTTTGGCACCCAGGGTGATCACAACAGTCTGAGATGAGGACAGGCGAGTCTTTTTAATTATATGGCAAAATGTACAGATATTGTCTTTTGTGAGTCGCCCTTTAACAAAGCCCGATTGGGATTTGTGAAAAAGTTTGGGGATAGAAGGTTCTAGTCTTTGGCAAGAATTTTGGCAAAGACTTAGGCCTCCATATTCAAAAGTGAGATGAGGCAGAATGTTTTTGGGTTCGCATGGTCCTTACCTTCTTTGGCAATAACTACTATTGTGGCATCTGAGGCTATTCTAGACACCCTGCTACAAAGAGCAAAACTATCAAGGGTGTTCTTACATTCCTGATAATCAGATCTTTAACTAGTAGTCTGTTTTAACAATCCTTACAAGATCAGGGAATCTCTTTGCATGGATACTGGTTGAAAGACATAACTAAAGCCTAAGAGCCTCTCAATTCCCACAGTTCTGAGTACCACCTTTGCTTGAATATCAATTCAAATAAATAACTACATTCAACTGGATTTTTCATATACTTTCCCACAGGGAGACTTCGCGGGGGGCAGAGATCTCCACATGGTTAAGTATAGCGATAAATAAGAAAAATGTATTTACTCGAAAATAAATGATAAAAGTATCTTTATGTTAAATATTAAGGTAATTTCATTGAATATATTTATTTTCAATGTGGAACAAAATAAAAACCCTACAGCACTATTAACTTAACTTTAAATAAATATTTAATTAATGGAAATATATTAAATTAAACTACAATTATTTTTGTGAAGTTTAAAATAAAAAATGAATTCCGACCTTAAGACAAATAAATGCTTAATATGCATTAATACTTATTGAAAATGTTGTATAGAAATTATTCAAATTAAATTTAAAGTTATATTTTAAGACCAATATTTTCACCTTAATTTTAAATTTTAAACTAGGGAATCAAAAAATTTCATAATTAAATAATAAATATGTCCTATTTTCTGATTTTTTTAGGATTCACTTATATTTATTTATATTATTACCTATTTTAAATAATTTAATTTAATTAACATTATTTCCTATGGGGTTTTACTTTAATTTCCTACCTCGATTATTTTCCATGGGAGGGTGTTACAGTAACAGTGGTTGGCTTCGGGCCTTATTACGAGTTTGGCAGTGCAGGTGTGGGGTGGTTTACCACCGCCCAGCTCCCGCACCGTCAAACCCGAATGCTGCCCACCCGCCAGATTCCAATACAAATCGTTGTCTGGCTGGCGGGCAGCGTTGCGGTCCCGTTGCGGTGCATTAAAAAGGCTCAATGAGCCTATAATACTGCCCCTCCATGGGACAGCCGTAGCGCATTCCTGCATGGCATGAACTGTAAAGTCCATGCTGTGCTGGAACTTGGGGGTGCTTACACACAGGGAGGCACAACATGTGCCCCCCTTCATGCGCCTACCTGCATGGGGCAAGGGGGGCCCTGTAGGACCCCCTTTGCTTCCCCACTGCCAGCTTTTACATGGCAGTGCTGACCACCATGTAAGGCTGGCAATGAGGAAACTCAATATGCATGGTGGTGCCGCAGCAGCACCGCCAGCATATTCTGAGCCCCTGACTGCTGCAGTTTCCTGGTGGTTGAAGCGGTCAAATGGCGGTCCGACCGCCAAAATTATAATACGACGGTTGGTCAGCCAGTGCGGCGGTGGCTGGACTGCTACCGCTGCACCCCCACGAGTCTGATGGTCCATGGACCACCAGACTCGTAATAGGGCCCTAATTGTGATGCTGGACTTACTATTGTTGGGTTTTTTTTGGTAGTAACTTACACTCAGAATTTGTAAATAAGCAAAGATTAGTAAACTTACTCAAAACTATGAATTACACAAAAGTGCAAGTTAACTTTGTGAATCAGGCCCTCTGTGTCCAAATACTCCCGCGTCTATACCACTTAGCTCCATACTCAGTCATTAACTTCAGAGAGAAGTATATTGCTATGGGGTTGTAACCCTTGTCCTGTAAGATCCTCTTACCCAAACAAGCAAAACAGGCTTAACCTAACAAGAATATTTGGACAGTAATTGTGCAGAATCCTTTCTTCCAATCAAGATTACAGCATGATGTGAAACAAGAAGCACATGCAAATATCCACTTTTTGGCTAGTTGTGGCATCAAAATGGCTGCTTGATGGTCTCATGGGATGTCTAATATTTAGCAACATTGTGGACTTAGAGTCCATAGAAGTACCAAACATTGGTAATTGGAAGTTCCAATCAGTAACGCTGGAATCATTTACAGACTGGAAATGCTGGATAGTGGTGTCAACTCTTCAAATTTGCAGGGCAGTGGAAAAATCGTATCATTACTAAATAAGCAACTCTGGCATATGAGCAAAAATATTTAGCAGGAGGGAGTGCTTTGATAAGTTTCAAAAACAGGGATTGAGGGAGTCCCCCAATACTTCTATTCCAGAGTGGTAGCCATTGAAGCATTTTGAAGCTCATTGCTAAATATGTGACTGTAATTTGGATTGGTAGTGAATGCTTACTATGGTAAACACAGTTTCCATCTAGATGATTGTTAATAATAAATCACCAGCAGCAAAGAAAGTTCAGCTATGTCAGATTTACCATGGCAAAGATGCAGATCCTACATAGAATGCTAAACAAAATACCTGCTATTGTTAACATTGATTTATATTTCAAAATGTTGACAAATACCATGTTTAATACAGTGCAAAGAGTGCAGTCGCCAAAGATTCTGTATTTTCAGTAGAAATATTGCCCACAGTAGTACTGTTCCAGGGAATAATGCCCCATCAGGATATTGTGTCATGTATAAATGGTCCTCAACTCAAATTATTTGGGCTAAGACCAAGCCCACAGATTACTAAGCCAATGAATAGGGCCTCCCATTATTGTACAGAAGAATAACGTTATCATCGTAGGTTTCTGCTGAAGTACAACTTTATATCTATGGATACAACATGGATCTTAACGTGCAACACTTGTGATATGGAAGCATTTATGTTAATAACGAAGATTACAATCTTCTATGAGGATATACAAGGAAGCACTATATTAAAGACTCCAGTGGTTACTTAGATTTCGATGAATGTTTGATATCTATGATGGATCAGGGATACTCTCTAAATAGGGTGAATGGGACATCTGTACATTTTTGGTGAATGTCCCACATCTGCCACTTTCTAAATGACCCCTTTCTTATTGTTTTTGAAAACATGCAAGCTAAGAGAAATTAGGGTTTACATATTCTTTTTTACTACAATTTTTTAAAAATTACTTATTTTTGATTATTGGAAACAATATAGAAAAACAAAGTTAAGGAACTGGTTTACTTGACTCAATAAAAGCTTTTATTTGTTTCTGTAATATTTGTTTGAATATTAAATGGTGGTTCTCAAAGTGATTCTGTAGGAGGACTCAGACAATCACTGTGGTTTAAACTTTTACATCTGTAAAATGAATGATAGATTTTGGGTAAACATTTCACGTCTTGCTGATTAAATTAAATTAAATATAAAGTTTAAAACTAAAAACTAACACATACAAAGGAAATAATATACAGCATGCGTCACAAGACACTATCCATCGCATACACAATAATTACCCAACAAAACCCAAGGACAAAAGTCACTATTGTAAAATAAGGTGCAAAAGTGAGACGAAGAATTTGGATTACAATTTTCCAGTGATTCTTCTTTCTCAATTTTTTTCCAAGCAAGCCTTGATCCTTTACAGATCCAAATAAAACTGTTAACCTTTTCTAGTGCTGTTTTTCCAAAAGCCTAAAGGTATTGCATTGAGTATGTATGTTACTTTTGGAAAGATTATTGCTTAAATTAGGTTTACCCACCCATATATTGTCAGTGGAATGTTCTTCCATTGTTTATTAATTCTCTCAATCTCCTTAGTAAGCCTATCGAGAGCAGAGATTACAAGAAATAATATTAAGGAGATAATTAAAGTACAGAATGGGACTCATGCGACTGAAGTAAAAGACAATGAGGAAACATTTTAGAGATACTACCAAAATTAATTCCAGGAATATCTTATAAAGAACCCTATGGAAATTGAAAGTTGGTTAAAAGCTGCCATGAATGGAATGATGCTATAATGACCCTCATTCTAAAGCCAAATAAAGACCCAATCAGATGCAAATCATATAGAACTATGTCACAACTACTGAACAGTGATTTTAAGATCTTAACTGGGATACTAGCTAATCGACTCAGTAAGGATATAGGAGTAATTTCTGTTGAATATTGTATTTTTCAAAAACAGCATTTTGTTTTTTTAGCTCTTGAAATTGAGTTGGGTTTGATAAACACCATATTATTTGCTTCATACTTATAACAACCCAGGCTGCCTTCTTAGCATAAGATACATTTTATTGGTTGGCATTAGTTACATGGATCAACCTATGTATGCATGTATATATGTGGTAATTGTATAGAACAAACCTAAAAAAAAATAAGGAGATCGCTGTACAGGGTACAAAGCCAGCCAGCTAGGATAGGAAGATCTGAACTGGAGTCCTAACAATAAAATAAGTGCCAATTTACAGTATAGTAGTTTAGCAGGTTTAAATGCCTACTTCCCAGATGCCAAAAAAAGCCCTCAAATTTAGGGAAATACTACTACCACTGAACAGTAAAGCATGACATAATATTTAGGCCTTCATTACAGGAGCCGCAGTAATCCTGACCTGATGCAAACCTGTTTGCACCCAAATCAGGAATACAAATGTTACACAAATATCGTACTGAACTCGTGGTTTTTCCCACAAACATTTTGGAAGGTAAACATGGTGAAATTTATGAGGGAAAATATTGCAAAATTCTCAGTTTTGCAACTCAGGATGCAGTAGAACGTGTAATATTACCACTTCATCCCTCATTCATATCTGCGGAACTTGGGCTGGGGAGATAAAACCACAGCAGGGAGAATTGAACCCTGAGATTTCATTATTTCCTATAGTGGTGTTACTATCCAGGATTTTCACAGTTCCTTTAAAGAGGCACGGCAAAAAATGTAGAAGTTCCAGATTCACAAATCTAACACAATAAGTGGATTTCAGGTAAATTGAATCTTAATGATGATAAATAGCTTATTATTTGTTATATGGCGGTTCATGCGGCAGATTTTGCCAATAGGATTGCTTTCTATATCACCAGTTACACAGTTTGGTGAGCCTGCAATTGCAACGGGTTTGAATTTAGAAAGACAATACTTAAGGAATACTTAAGGAATCAAATGGCTTTAGACTTGTGCGAATCAAACAAAGTGAAATTGATAAGTCTGGTGATTGACAGTGCTTAAAATGTGATTTTTCATACATTCCAAAAATAAGAGGCCCAGTGTACCTTATTTAAAAAAATGTATGATCTTAAGAAAGTATATTATAGAAAATGTTATTTAACTCTCCGTATGTCAGGGTACCTTTCATAGGCATCACCCTTTCACTTGTCCAGTAACCCAGAAAGAGTGTCACTAAAGTTCAAGTTATAAAATGCTCTTAAGTAGTTTTAAAACCAAGAATCATAGCACATAATTACCACCTACACATGAAATCCCTCCTATACTCCAACACTGTCAGACTATCCTCCGCATAACCTATGTGCTCACTTTATCTCATCGTTGTCAGGTGCTTCTCAGTAGGGAACTCAGGCTCAGCGATGAGGAACACTACTACTGCATTCTACTATCCAAGGTGTCACCCTGACTATCATGTTGTCTGCAGTGAAATGCAGCAAGTGTAATTCTCTTGTCACGCTCTTTAATGTACTTAAGTCAAATGTGTTGAATATTTCCAATATCCAATTTATCAACTATTTCCTTGGTTTTAAACTGCTCTCCTGAATTCTTCCAGTCTATCAACAAAGTAGCTTTTTGGATAACCTATCTCCATATGTCTACAGTGTTGGTTTAATTTCCTTATAAAATGCTTTAAAGGACTTCCTTATTATTTAATAATAGATTCTGATTCACTTTACCGTCGAGTTTTCAATGGTAACCTTTACACCGCTTATTATAACTACTATTCATTAGATAATGATTTTGTTCCTTTCTAAATACGAAAACATGCCTGATACTAATTCTAAACATGTACTTGTTTTATTATCAGGATGTTAATCCATTTATATTTATCAATCACATTTGGAAACTTCATATTGGGTTTCATTAGTGAGGTGCAGCTTGAGTTTTGTTTAAGAGGTGAGATACCCCGAAGGTGATAGGTATGCTTATGCATGTATCCTGTGTTCACTGTGCTATCGAAGCTAAGCTGCACCTCACTGAGAAGGCTCAAAGTCAGAAAGCCAGGGTCAGAGAGCAGTCAGTGTTTACTAGGCCACAGCAATGGCATGGAACCATATGTCTCTGGTATCCAATGGCCTTCCAACTGTGAGCACTCACACTAGAAACTAAGTCAACTTATAGCACTTGCATTTCAGAGTGGTAGACAGAGGGATCCAAGGGCGACCTAGGGAGTATGCTGTATTCTATATTCTTTCTTATATTGTGTAATTAGACTCCCTCTATTAACACCACCTACTTTGTAGGCCAACCTTTTATTCTTACTGAGTTCAAGCTTTGCCCAATCTTTTCAAGTTCTTGGTTCACCCATACAACCCCTTCCGTTCTTTAGTGACAATAATGCAGTGGTGAGGTGTGGCACAGCGGCCAGAGCGTCTGACTCCGGAGCGCAGGGCTCACAGTTCGATCCCCAGCACCGCAGGTAGATCAGCTCAGCATCATGTGACTCTGGGCAATAGCTCACTTAATCTCCCCAACAGCCCCCAATTCCTTGAGGACCCTTAGGGTTAGGGGTGATTAGTTTGTGCTTTACAAATACCGGGTTTGGTTTGGGATTGGGTCTCTCTTACAGAGGATATCAATTTATCATACTTTTTCAAAATAGCTTGTGCTCTTTCAGGAATTTAAGTAGATGCCCAAGACCTACAAATTTTTCTGTTACAAAGGGAGCAGATCACATTCAAATATGTACTGATGAAGTTACACTTCCGAAAGTCATGCTTAATTAAAGGTAACCAGCTCAAAGTCCAATAAATATCTGGTCATCAGTGCCATTCAGGAACAGGCTTCCTCTCTCTGTGATGGGGAAAATAGTAATTGCTAAGATGATCGTGCTACCCCTGCTTTCACATCTTTTTGCCACTATACATAATATCCCACCAAGATACTTCTTCATAGAAGCAGGTGTAGTTACTCAGGGATTTGGTATGGGGTGACCGAAGACGTGAGCTGACACTAACCAAGCTACAAAGTCCCCAAACAGAAGGTGGACTCGATACATCCAATATTGAATATTATTTTTTAGCAGATCAACTGCTTTACTGGGTGACTAGATGCATGTTGGTATTGCTATCGTCGGAAGCAGAACAGCTACAAGAACAAAATAGAGGATATACCCATACTGACCAGCATTTTTTAAACCTGACACAGATTATCAAAAACAATGTATTGACATTACTGGCTAATTGGTGCTGGCAAAGGGTGCTGAAGAAAAATAAAGACATGTAGGCATGTGCTCCGGCGCTTCCATTATGGTGCATGCCAAAATTCTGAAGTATACTGCATATATGGACACACAGGTCTGGACTGACTTCAGCATTATAGTACCAGAGGACTTCTTCAATGGGGAGGACATACATACGTTCCACATCTTGCAACAAGAATTCTGTATCGAGATGAACCAATTTTATTTTTTAATTCTTTTCATTGATAACAAAATAAATCACATTACAGAAGTTAATTAATTGGTAGAACACAGTGATTGACCACATATTCAGTAGACACTGCATTTGCTGCTTCACATAGCATCCTGTTGTGCATACCTCTCCTATCTTAAACTGCTACTCACTAACTAAAAGGGGGGGGCTGGGACGAGGAGCCGTGCAGATGTTCCCTCTATATTCGTTCCACTTGTCCCATATTTGTTCCCATTTTCTAGGACAACCTTGAAATTCTTATACTGTCTTTTCTGTTAACATGCACCAGTCCATGTCTTCCATCCAGGCACCCACTGTTGGTACCTCAGGGGCCCCCATGCTTTTGCTATATTGCGCTTAGCAACTACCATCCCCAGCGTTGCCCAGTTTTTTTCTTTGCTATTCAAGTCTGTGGGTTCCCAAACATTTAGGAGGCACCTTCTGGCCTCTAGGTCCATATTTGTCCCCAGCACCTCTTCCATGCAGTGGAGCACTTCTATCCAATATCTTTTAATGTGTACACAATCCCAAATTATGTGGATAAATGTACCCTCCTGGTTACATTGCCTCCTGCACTTGGGATCTGCCCTGCATCCCATCTTAATCAGTGTGGGACCTGAGAGGTACATTCTGTGTAGAATCTTGAGTTGTATTAACTTGAACCTAGTAGAAATTGCCACCTCTTTCGGGGAGGCCAGTTGTCCTCCTCCTGATGTTCAATGTCGTTTTCCCAGCTCCTGCGGAGCTGTAAGAGGGGATCGGGCGCATTATTGACTAGTTTTTGATAGGTCAGGGAGATAGCTTTTTTGGTGCATATAATCAGCGAGAATTCTATCCTCCAATGGGGATGTCTCTCCCCTGGGGATGATAGCCTGAAGGTCGTGTCTAATCTGCATATATCTGAACATCTCTGTGCCTTCTAGGTCATAGTCTTGTTGTAGTTGTACAAAGGAAAGTACTCCCCCCGGACCCGCAAGTCTCCCACCCGAGAGATTCTGATCATGTCCCAACTGTCGAATCCCTTGGTTTTCCTCAAAGTTCCCAGTTGTTCCATATCCCATAATGGGGTGGCTTGCTTGATCTTCCCTGCCCGCCCCAGGCTCTTATTAACTGCGCACCATACCTGGACTATGAGGACCTGTGAGCTGCAGTCGCGCTGGTGTGGTGTAAAGTGCCCTGCAATAGCTCCCTTCTGGCAAAACCCATTTATCCATTCTGCATCCGGGGTCGTCATGTGGCCTACATATACAGTGGTTGATAGCCGCTCAATAGTATTTCCTAATGTCGGGGAGTCCTATACCTCCGTCATACCACCCCCTCACCAGCTTTTGGGTGGCTATATGGGGCGGCTTCTCCACTCACAGGAGTTCTCTCTGCTCACTTTCAATAGCTTCAAATAGGCATTAGGGACTGGATATGGTGTGCTGTGCAACACATACAAGAAGAGTGAGAGAGACATCATTTTGAATAGCACTGCGCGACCCAATAATGACAGCTGAAGTGTCTTCCAATGTTGTATGACGTTCTTTAAGCGCTGCAACGGGGGCAAGAGATTTTGGTTGTAAAATCGCACCGAATCAATAACCCCTGCTCCGCCCTCACCACCTCATATGCTGTGGGTAGTGGGGTAAATCCCCCCTCCTTACGAAGATTGTTGATTTTGTCCAGTTAATTGTATAGCCCGAATATTTCCCAAAATTCGAGAATATGTTTAGAACTCTGTTTATTGATGATTTGGGCGGCCGCAGTGAAGAGCGAGGGGTGGGGGGGTTGCTGGTGAGTATTTTCTCAGTTTGCCGCCTCCTTGTGGCAAACGCATTGAGGAGCGGGGGGGATGTTGCCGCCCTGAGACGGCCGCCCCCCCAAAACCTGTGCCTTCCGGGGCGGACTGCCCCCCGCCCCCCCCCCCCCTAGGTGCCAAGTCCCATTTTACTCAGGACTGCAAAAAATAGGGCCATTCGATTGTGTTGAATGCCATTGTAGCATCTAGGGACATCACCACTGCATCTTCTCTTAGCGTATCTACTCTTCCCAAAACTCCATGCATTCGTCAAAGGTTGAGTGATGTGTTGCTATCCGGCATGAAGCCTGATTGATTAGGGTGCATCAGTTTCGAGACAACCTGTATCAGGCGCGTGGGCAGCAATTTTGCTAAGATATTGACTTCTGCGTTGAGCAATGAGATGGGATGATATGAGGAGCATTTGTTTCTGGGTTTACCTTCTTTGTGAATCACCAGTATCGTGGCTAGTCTCTGGTCTGCTGCAAGTCTGCCCACTTCTCGACTCTCTAGGTACATATATCTCAGGTGGGGGGCAATTTTATTGGGCGTCAATTTGTAAAGTTCTATTGGTAGGCCGTTGGGTCCCATCGCCTTTCCAGATTGTAGGCCCCTAATGGCCTGTGCTACTTCTTCATTTGTTAGGTCACTTTCCAGTAGCGTTAGATCATCAGCTGCAAGGGATGGGAGGGGCATGTCTGCCAATAAGGCTCTCGATTCCCATTTGGGCACGGTATTAATGGATGCATAAATTTGCAAATAGTGTGTTGCGAACTCGTCCGCTATCGATTGCGGATCACATAGTATTTCTCCTTCCTCCGCTGTGAGCTCTGTTACCAGTCAATTTGCTTAGTTGTGCTTGTTAAGCCATGCCAGTAGTTTCCCTACCTTGTCCCCAACCTCGTTTATCTTAAGTGTGGCTCTGTTTAGTGCATTTGCTGCATCTGTGACTAGGTCTTTATATTCTTACTTTTTTATGTCTAACTTGTGTTTGACCACTCCCGAAGTGTGCTCTCTCAGCTCACCCTCTAGGTGTAAGATGTCACCCTCCACCTTGACAAGCTCTGCACTTTTCTCTTTCCTGTCCCCCGCTATCGAGGAAATGGCATGACCCCTCACTACAGTATTAAAAGCTTCCCAGAGTGCCTGGGCAGACTCCACTGAGCCTTCATTCTCCCGGAAGTAAAGCTCTATTTCGTGCGTGACTCTTTTTTTTACTGATGCAATTCCGAGGCATCATGGATTTATTGGCGCTATTTTTCCTGCTCGCTTTTCTCCCACTACGACACTGGCCCATATAGGGGAGTGGCCTGAAATGCCCCTTGCCAGATGATACACCTCCCTAATTTGTCCCACCTGGTCAGCTGGGGTGAGTACATAGTCTATCCTAGAAAGGCTATTGTGAGCACCTGAGTGGAATGTGAACTGCATCTCGTCGGGGTGGTGGGTGCGCCACGCATCCGCCAGTCCCATTCCCCCCAGGAATTTGTGAAAGTGCGACCGTATGGGTTGTGTGTCCCGAGGGGGATGACGGTCGAGCCGTCCCGATACAGCTGCATTGAAATCCCCTCCTATCAGGAGTCGTCCGTCGGGGAAATTTAGTAATAGGCCTCCTAGATCCTTAAAAGCTAGTGTGTGGAGGCCCGGGGGGCATACGTCACAGCCCCCGATGCTACAGCGTATCTACCCTGTGTGTCTACCCAGGTGCGATCAATCAACATGGGGAAGGCCTTTCTCATCAGGATCCCTACTCCTCTAGATCCGGTAGAAAATCCAGAGTGTACAACTAGTTTGTATCCCCACCAATTCAGAGCTTTACATGTATTGCCAATTAGATGTGCCTCTTGTAATAAAACCACATTGGGGGAGTGTTGTTTTATAAATTGGAGTACGATCTCCCTCTTGAGCTTGTCTCCAAGGCCATTGATGTTCTAGGATAATAATCTAAGTCCTTTTTCTACTAGTGGACCCATCTTGGCTTGAGCAGGTTTCTCCCAGTGTTTTTAATTCCCCTTCGGTGCACAGCTGCCCAAGCCTGCGCGCTGGTGTTTCAAGGGAACGGATAAGGCCATGAGGGCTTTTCACGTAAATCACTGTGTAACTTCTCTTTTCTAACCTAACTTTATCTTCCCTGTCATCTAAACCATAATCTAAACCTGAGAACAACCAAAATCCCCCCTCCCTGCGTCGCTGCAATCCGGGCTTAAAGCTACCCATATCCCCAACTATGCAGAGTGCCTGTCGCCCTGTCCCCGAACTAATCTACGAGATGTGAGGGGGGTGGTCTGTCTGTTTCTGCACCTGCCACCACCAATATAGTTTACTACACTTGTTTCAGCAGAATTACTTTAAACATCAAAGGATAATGTCACTTAGCCTGTCTCCAGCCTCTTCATTTGGCGTTCAGACCGAGTTGGTTTGCCGCCGTCTGTTGAGTCCGAAGTCGCCTCAGATACCTGTTCTCTCCGGGTTCTCAAGTCTGGTTGTCGTTACTCCTCATTCTTCTGAGCCTGTTTGTCCTTTGGGAGGTTTCTCCTGCCACTGCCTGGTATTGTTTCCCTTTACTGGTCTCCATCCTTCCAGCCATTCTTGCGCCGCCTCTGGGGTATCAAAGAACCATGTCTTTCCCTCTGCCTCGATTAGCAATTTCGCTGGGAACAGCATCGAGTATTTCATGCTCTTGTCTCTAAGCACTTTTTTGATGCCCAGAAAGGAGCATCTCTGCTTCTTGACATTTACAGTGAAATCGGGAAAGAAGATTATTGCACTGTTTCCGTATGTAGCCGGTGGGGTACTATGGGCAGTTTGCAATACAATGTCTCGATCTCTAAAATTAAACAGTCTAGCTAACAGTGGTCTGGGGGGGGGCCTTTGTTTCGGCCTGCCACCAGGTATCCTGTGGGCTCTTTCAACTGAGAAGATATTGGAGAGGCCCTTCGGTTGTAGATAGTTAGTGATTAGCCCTTCAATGAAGAGGTCAGCTGAGGGCCCCTCCGCTCATTCAGGGACCCCTAGGATGCTAACATTATTGCGATGTGACCTGCCCTCATAGTCATCCAGTTTAATCTCCATGCCTCTGCTGGCAGCCTGCAGGTCCTTGATTTGCTGTTGCATTGTTTTTGTATTTTGGCGAAGGTCAGAGGTGACAACTTCCATGGCTTTGACTTTGTCACTCATCTTCTGAAGGTCAGCTCTGATGAGCGTTACCTCTGTTGTGATCGAGTCCATTCTGCGTTTGAGCGACGTTCGCACTCCATTGATCCCTTCTATGATGTTTTTCAGGGTGGGGTTCCCCTCTCCTGAAGTCGTTCCAGCCGTCATTTTTTTTTTTTTTAAACATATTTTATTGATGTTTTCATTTCCTGCCACCCAACAGTATACATACATTCAATCATCAGTGGTACATGTCATTGTAGTTCGGCAGCGTGGTTGCTACTTAGGTTACAGTAGTTCAGGTAGCTTGTATCATTCACTGTTTATCGTTGGTCATTTCTAAGGATCTCATTCCCAGTCGTTCCAGCCGTCATGTCCGCTTTGGTTGCCGCCTCTGTGTCGGTAGTTTTGTGCATTGTATACTTGTCCAGCTTAGTTTGGTGGGTGCCTTTTGGCCTTTTACCACGGACATCTTTACTGGTTTAAAAGCAGTGAGGGGGAAAGGGGATACACCTGCTAGCCAGCCCTGGGTCCCCCCTGGTCCTGCCCACCGCCTGTCCGCAGGACGTGAAATCCACTTTCCCCACTCGGCCTTTCCGGGTTCTCCTGAGGGGCAAGTTTCGGCCTGTAATTTCGCTCACAGGGTCCCCTCGCCCAACCACCGCTGAATCCTCACGCTTCCCCGGTGCTCAGTGCCAGGCCCAGGGCGTGGTCTGCTACTTCGCAAGCAATATCACCAGAGCTTCCATCATATCTAGAATCTCACCTAACCTCTGAGTTCACAGTTGACTCCGATCACGCTGCCTTTGGGTGCCAGGCCTCACTTTGCGATCTACTTGTAGTTTCGGGGGGGCGGAGGCAAGGGAACGGCTCCAGACCTCGTCCGGGTCTATCCGCCCCCCTGCCACGGGTCTCCAGTCGTACGTGTGTGCCGGTCCCTCTTCAGCTTCCGAGGTGCTCTAAAATTCTGGATGCATGGCCTATTGCATCTGGCCCCTCGCACAGAAGCCCCTTCACCGTAGGTGCTGGTTCAAGCCCGCACTCCCCTGTCCTGCGGCTGGTCTTGCTGATATGCTGTTGAGGTCAAGATGGCGGCTCTCCGTCTCCACCCCTAGTGTTCGTGCTTCGGATTCTTGACCGGATTAATTGGTGGCGGAGGCTTGAGAGTCACGGAGCCTCTCTAGCTTGCGTCCATCTTCATCAACGCTTAGCCACACCCCCTCGAGATGAACCAAATTATAACATATAATAACACATTAAGCAAAACAATCAAGAAGAGATGGCCATGCCCAGAAGGTCTCCCTCCCACTGATGCAATATTAGAAATGTTACTGGAATTGGGCAATGCGAGAAAAGTGTGGACTAGACTATACTCAGCCCTACAGTTGATGACTAAGTCAAAATATCTGACTATGAATGACAATTAATCCTCGCATATCCAAAAATAATACCAAGGAATACCATATTCAAACTAATTCAATAGAACATTCCTCACCCCACTTACCTGCCTCTCAGTCAGCTTATAAATGGTGGGTGCCCCAAGGTGCTCAATTATTTTAGTTAACTTGATGCACATATTCTGTTCATGCACCACAATTATCCCTCTTTGGGAATGAACCATACAAACAACTAAAACGATATCTACCAATAAAATATAAAGGAATCTGAAGACCCGTTTGTTAGGACCAGTCCCCTAAAAATAGAAAAACAAGTATGAAAGCAAACGTGTTGACCTTAATTTAATTTTACAGATTGCACAGCAATTCCTATCTGCCTATTAGACAGTGGAAACTGGAGCTGAATAAGTGGACTAAAATAGAGTGGTAATTGTAACTGGATGGGACACCATAGTAGAAGAACTGATATAACAACAATGATACTCCTTCCATAAGCAGTTACAGCATGCTTTAAAAATAATGAAAATAAACAATAATAAATAATTGCAGATCTGGTCCCAATAAAATGCCCTATATCCAGTCTAAATAAGCGTCATCAACTATGCAGACATTTGGCCTGGCACAACTAGAGCAATAACTACGTCCTGCATACACAAGCATCGTATACACTATATGGCATTGTCATTGTATGATATTCATTAGGGGAAGCATAAAGTCTAGCCACACTGAAACTATTTCAGGCACTGAGTGCAGATATCTAATATTACAGGGCATGATCTAGAATGAACACCTAACCCGAAAAAATCCTTCTGCCTCAGCTTCCCAACTTTTTGTGCAATTTATACAGAAATTATACAACTTCTTGGGGATCTGACTTTAAAACTATAATAGCTGCAGCAAAAGATAAATCTACTAGTACGTCTCAATCCTCTTTAGTTCCCCAATTTATACATACATTTATTCAAAGCCATTTCCAAGTAAATATTTGGCATTCACCCTTCCGGAACAAAGAGAATATTTGTTCTACTCATCAGTACATGACCCACAATCCCATACAGAAGATTAGTCGACAACCAAAGATATATGTGTACTTGGAACGTGGGGACTGACATACTTCCACGCTCACTTTCCAATTACTTCCCTGTCATACTTACCCTGGCCCAAATACCACCATTAGAAAATAAGTGCCCCTAGATTTTCCCATCTACTGTTGTCATGGAACTGCCCACACGCAATGGATTTATGGAACCAAATCTTTCACATTCTTTCCAAGATCACTAATCATCAGATAAGCCCCTCTCCACTGCTGGCTTTAATATGGTATGTTAAAACAGTCCTAAAATGAGTACAGAGGTTCACAGCAATAGCCTATCTTTAACTAAGTGAAGTGTGATGATAGCACGGATTGAGGCCAACATTAAGTAATATGATTCACCCTTTTAATTACCTTCACTTACAGGGTCAAGCCCGATTCCCTTGCTGGTTTCTCCTCACCTCAGGTGATGGATCTTTGCCACCGTATTTTGATTCAAAGAGCTATGTCATCACAAAAAAAAAATCAAACACAATTTGTTTTTGGCATTTGTTCAAGTTAAATTTCGGGTTTCCCATATTTTGTCAGACCATTTGAGCTGGTCGGACCTGCATCATCTGAATTTACTTTTGCATTGGCACGTGCATCTGTTGTACTGGCATATTTTGCATCTGCACCCCCTTCGGCATTTGAACATTTCCGTTTGCATTATCAAGATTAAATCTGCATTCCTCCTTCCAATGCCAACCCTGTTTCAAACATGACAAGGAGTCATCTTCTTTAGCGTTGCAACATTCATTCCTGAACCTTAATCAATCGGAATACCTCTACCTTGTTAAACACCAAAACCTGCTGGATTGCTCTGAAAACCTGTTTGTGGATCAGCAACATCTTGCATACCTCCTTGATTTCCTGCATAAGAAGGATTCTGAAAACCATTCCGAGCAAACTGTGTCTGAGCCAACATGAATTTCCCTTTAATTTTTTTCTGTTTCCTTTCTTGTTCATCACTGCAATATTTTCCATACCTCAGGATCTCATCAAGTGATTTACTCTGCAAGCAGATTACACTTTGTGTTATATGTGAACTGATCTCTGATCTCAATCCTAAAACAATCTGAGATACAAAAGTTCCCAAGGGCCATATTTACAATGAAAGTGAATCAGTGCGTGCCGCAAGCCATTTGGCTGCGTCGCACTGAGTTACTTTCAAAGCACAGGGATGTGACATATTTACAACAATATGTCGCATCCCTGTGCTTTCCCCAGCGCTGGCGCACAATCGGCTGCCATGCGCAGGCACCCTTGCACCATGGTACAAGGATGCCTGTGTCCTAGGGAGATTGTTATTGTGCAGAAAGGGACACCTTCCTGCACAAAAACAATCAATTGAGTGGTTTCCTCTTTCCATGCATGCCGTAGAATGCAGCACGCATTGAAAGAGGAAAAAACTAGGAGAAATGTAAACATTTCTCCTCATTGCGCCTCGCTATGCCACCCCTGGGGTGGCGTAGCATTCTGACGCATTTCCAGGTTTATTATTTCTTGTAAATCTAGAAATGCAACAGAATACATGAGTGTTGCATGGGAACACCCACAGCAACACCCATGTCACGCCCCTTACACGCAAAGTGTTGCGTGAGAAGGGGCGATATTTACAAGCACACGTAAAGCCACGCAGGGTGGCTTTACATGTCCTTGTAAATATCACGCAGCAGGTTGCGCCGCCAGTGCGTCACGACACGTGACTTACTGGCAGCGCAAGTGGCTTGTAAATAAGCTCCATGTCTGTTTCATCAGGGTATTCTCTTCCACTGTGCTGCTGGAAAACCTGCTACAACTGCTCATAGTACTCATAAATTGACTCTTTTGCTTCTTGTGTCATTCATATGATTTTCAACAAATCAAGATCGCTTGGAGTCACTCTGCCTTCCAGGAAAGTAATCACTTCTTCATATTTTTCCATAGCTACAGGTGCATTAGTGAGTGCCATTCTTGCTGGTTTTTCACATGCCCACTGTAGAGCAGTCTGACAGTCAGCCCACAAATCACTATGTACTACAATATCAAAGCATGTATTCAAAGCAGTCCACAGAACTTTTGAAATTTTCACAAATCAATCAACTTGTGTGCACCACTGCACAGGTTTGTCTCTCAGTTTTGGGAAATTGTTTGTGAAAGCTGCAATATCTGCTCTACTCTAAGGTACCAAGGTACATGGACATACACTTCTTCCGCTAGTTCTCTCAGTGGATAAGCTGAAGCTCCTTCCTCCTTCTGTTCATCCTTTCCCCTACAAACTCAGGCTCTTTCTTTTTCTTTTCATGTTTTCTTGCCCATTTGTTTTCCAGTTTTTCAATTTCACTCCATTTACAAATACATTTTATTAATTCTGCAATGTGCAACATCATTCCTGATGAACACACTGTTTCATTTGCTTTGTCATCTAATTGAACTCTATAACTTTTCTGTAAGGAAAATGTTTAGAAAGATCTACCTCATATTTTTGAGCTAATTCGGTCAATTTATCATGGGTAATTGCTGCTCATTTTGTAATTTCTTTACACAAGTAAATCAATTCTTTCTCTTGATACTGATTCAATTGGTCTAAATCTAAACATAACCTAATTATTTCTTCCAGTTCAACCTTTATTTTGGAACTATCTAATGGTCTCTCCTTTTCTGGTTCGGGGCTAGCCTGTTGCACTGTGCTCTCTGTCTTTGAAATCCCTGCAGCCTCTTCAAACCAAGGTGGAAAAATGTCATATTCAAGCAAATTTGTTTCTCCTGGGGTTACTGATATTGTGAAAACATTTACTGGGGCGTTTGCAACTGGTCTAGGCACTGTCTGCACATTTATTGGTTGTGGCACTAGCACCGGACCATGCATAACAGGTGTATTTACCACAGATGGAGGAACAGTCTGTGGCTGGGCAACTCGTGGTGGGGCAATCTGTAATACTTGATAAAGTCTCTCAATTTGTACAACTCTAGTTTCTACAGGGGCAGTGGCTATTGTACTGCTCGTTATGGCACCCTTCTCGGTACTATCAGTTGCTGTTGATAAGGAGGGGGTCGTGCAGCCAACATTTCTTCTAAAATATCATCCCCTGGATCACTATCTGTCTCATTCCTTTTTCTTTTTCCCCTTTATCCTTTCCCTGGGCTTTTTCTTCTTTTCTTTATCTGATATTTCTATAGAAATAGCTGGATACAATCTAGTGCCTTCAACTATGGCTTTCCTCCATCTCTGCCCTTCTTCATCCCATCAAGCATCTGCATAGTTGGATGTATGACGTATTCATGCATGCTTTTACAATGCATGCCTTTACAACGTGGTCAAGACAACGAACGTGTAATTACCACGCATTCCATTACAACACAAGTCACTACAACGACTTGCCTTATGGAAGCACTGGACTTTGGAATAGTATATTTTACTATTCCAACTCCAGTCTGTGCAACAGTAGGGAAGATGTTGGATTTAAAATCCAACAATGCGTTCTCTAAAGCAAGTTGTTGTAATGACTTCCGTTGTAATGGAACACATGGTAACGACGTGTTCGTTTTAGTGCCTGCGTTGTAATGGCTCTGCGTAGTTCTGTCTGCGTTGTAAACTCTGTTTCCTGCATAATTATGCATTGCCCTCTTTGTTCTTTTCTGATATTTTTATCCTTTCTTTCTCTTGGCCAACCTTTTCCCACATATTTAAGGCTCCACATTGCGAAGGTCTAGTGGGCGGCTTCAATCTCTCAATAATTCTAGTCTCAAAACTGCCATATTTTGGAAATCTTAATGCACCTTCTTCTCAGTGATCTTGCACCATTGACGAAGCCATAAACATCTATTTAATCCCAATTCAGTTCTCACATTATGTGCAGTCATTCCTTCCGAAGGTGCCTCCTCACCCTCCCCTACCAGAACTTTTACCATCTCCTTTCACAAAACTTTTGAATACTTTAAAACCTTTCATTATTCTGGCAAAATTGCAAAGTAAACAATTTCAATTCAACATTTTGATTCTGTTCCGTAAACGTCAGATTTCCTTTATTCCAATCCTGTCACAATTGTAATTTTATCGAAATCCTGTCAAAAAATCTAAATAAAATACCCACACAAACACTGACCTATCACAGCCGACATCCTGACGTCACCAACCAATCACAGTGAGAAAGCACACCAACCAACCAATCTCAGCGCAAAACACTATAGCCTATAATCTCACTCCTCGCAACAGCTCACCCTCCTTTCAATTTCTCTCATACTTATACAAAGCAACAACTTCTCAAATGACAATAACAAAACATATATAAATTCTTGTTTGCTCTTCTAAAGAAAAACTATAGTAATTCATCCACACGAAAAAATTCCAGAATCGCAAGTGAAATCTGGACCAGCATGAAATCACCCTAATCAATGCAGTTTCACCCTTTTGTGCAGTTAGGTTCTGCTAACATCAATCAATATTAAACAACCACAACAGATTATTAGTATTTCTATCTCAACTGTGTTGGTGATGGTACCTCATACTCTACATCACAAAACCTGCAAACAAGAAATACCATTCGATGATGGATTTCTCAAGTGCCTTATACACTTGTCTAAATATCTATCAAGTGTCTTCTACACTTAATTCATTATCTATATCCCGGGATCTTAGGCTATGCCGAGTCTGAAACTCTTACATCTCTTTACATAGAAATTATAAACATCTTCATTCATCAATTCATTCACTCTCAACTCAATAATACAGCAGTAAATACAATTACAATAGATGTCGCATCACCCTATAAATACTCTCACCTCTAAAAGAGCAACCACCTTCGAAAACCACACCTTGTCACCTCCTGTTAGACTAAAATACCCATATCCTGTGTCATTGGATTTCAGGATTTGGGTATTTTAGTCTAACTTGGGTAACTATTTATAGCTCTTTAATTAAGTTGCAACCATAACTCTGCTACCAGAAAACTGATACCGCGGATTGGGGCCAGAATTAAATGATATGGTTCACCCTTTTAATTACCATCACTTACAAGGTCAAGCCCTGTTCACCACACTGGTTTCTCTACGCCTCAGGTAACAGATCTTTGCCACCGTATTTTGATTAAAAGAGCTATTTCGTCATCACAAGAAAATTTCAAATACAATTACAAGTTCAGTCAATGATGAGAGTTTGAATACATAAGAGATTTGCAAGTCTCCTTTTATTTCCTTTTATACAAATTAATCAATACATCTTTAGTAAGCTTACAGAAATATAATCTCATAAAAAGGTTTGGTTAGAACAAATATTCAAATACGGCATCAAGTGTAATGAAACTCTATTCTAAAAAACAGGGCTTGAATTTCAAAGTTAGTAGAACTCATGAAGAGTTCAAGTTCAAAGGAAAAGAGTGAAATCAAAGGAACATAAAGCTCAAAGCCATATTAAAGCAGTAGAACTTCCCTTAAAGAGTAGTTCATGAAATTCAGCCTAGTATCTGTAATATGAGCAAATGGTCAAACAGTTGCAGTAGCAATCTGTAAAAATAAGCATCAAAATAAAGTAAGGATGAACAGAAGCAGCATTAGCCACAACCATCTGTCTAGAAGGTAGGTTGAAAAGCATAGGAAAAAGGCATTAAAACTAACTAGGAACACTCACTAATATAAAATGAAAACATATTGCAGACATTGTAGCAGGCTTCTTCCTTTCTTGACCAATCAAATGGCAGTACTCATCTGTGACCAGGTTCCACTCTTCCTTTGCCATGAAAATACATGCAGCTTGCAAAGATTTATCACAAGTTAGCTACAGACATTCTTACATGGTTAAGGTCTGGAAACATAAGCCTCAGTTCCCATAGCATCGAGCGCAGGTTGGCCTTCTAAATAATAAATGTTTTACTGCGTACAAAATGAACTATGCTAAAGAAGAGAAACATAAACTTGCAAATTCCGTTTAGTAATACATTTCATTAATACAAACAAGAAATATTGTTTTAAATGTGCAACTATTCTATTCAAGCATTACGTGAAATGTGGTGAGAATCAGAAGTTATTCATTACAACAATATGTAGCTTAGCAAAATAATACATTGAGTACAAAACCGGAACATTTTTCAGTTATGACGAACATTTCTAAGCAGGTCACATTAAGATCAGACTTCTAAATTATGTTTGTGCACATTTCAGCAATATTAGGTTTGCTTCTAGTTAAAGGAAACGTGCTTGTTAGCATTCATACAGCCTATACTCATAGCTATGACTGCCTATTGCGGTTTGCACATTTTAAATGCATGTCATTTCAGCTTTGAATTTGACATTAATCATTGCACATTTTAACTGGAATTTTAAATATTTTGCATTTTAATTAGTCGATTCTATCAGTGACAATTTGATGGTGTAACGGTCCCATACTTAAACTGTCTTTTACCCTTAATGAACTATACTAACAATCTGAATATTTCCACCTGACCTTATGGCCTTTATCCCGTCCTAAATATATTTGGGATCCATTAAGGAATTATCTTTCTGTTATGACTCCCAATACATAAATTGGATGAAGTTGCTTTGACTTGTCGGATGGAGAGGAACATTCCATCTTAAAAGAGGATCCCTTATGCTCCCATATATCAATTCACTACTCTCCAGTGTTTGTAGGTTCAACTGATTCATACTTGTTCACCATAAAATATTTAGGGGTAGAACAGATGTTGCTACTTACATACTCTTTTAAGATACTGCTAATATGCATGGATAGGATTTAATAATGGAGGGTATAAATATTGTGAGTATTGTCTGACATATCTAGACAGTAAAATGCACACTTTATATGTACTCCTTTTTCTACCTAGCATTATTTCTTTTATAGCATTTAATTATCGTGATAATGTCTTTTGTATTTATACGTATTTTGGTGGCTTAAACTTTCTATTGTGATTATTATGGAGTGAAAATATAATAAAATAAACGATTTGTACCAAGTTTGCTTAGTAAAAATCAATAAACAAATTGAATAAAAATCATGGTAATAGCAACAAAGCAATAAAGGTGTACTGCTTTTGACATGAACCTTTCATAATAAACTAACAATGCCCTACAGCCTTTGACATTACATAAGGCTTATCATTACAGGGACAAACTTGTCAGACAAAATAACTAACAGGAATCCTTTCACTTGAGAGACAAAGTAAAATACTGACCAGACTTACCTTTATCAACACAAGGACTCTCAATCAAATGGCCATACATGATTCAGCCAGATGCAAATTTACTCAACTAGAATTATGGATGTTGTTTGCAGACTCCCTTATGTTGTTTCCGCAGGTGGTTGTTTAGCAAATAACTTAGTAGGGTATGCATTTATCATTTGGCCAGAGAGTAGTCCAACTGGCCTGATGTTTTTGTTAAGGGCATCGCCATCAAGGCAGTCTGGCGTTCCCCCATACTTCCTGTTACTTCCCCTTTTACGGATTGCCTGCTTCCCTCACTTGAGGTGGGCACAAAGTCTTGCAAGGCTTGTGCAGACACAGGCAACAAGGCTTCATGGTCAAGCTTCACTCAGCTAGAGAACCTTGCAGCCTGCATGTAGCATCAGAAGGAATCCCTGCAGCTTGTGCATGCTGATGAATGACACACATTTGACGAAAAACAGGAGTCTGCTGGGGCACTGTCGTACTGGGACAGAAAATAGACACTGGCACCAAAATAAAAGTGGCCCCCATTAGTGAATTAGAAAGCTAAAAAAGTGGCTCATATTTGCAAATTGAGGCAGTTTTGAACTTTGAAGGACTCTCTGTATAAGTGTTTTGCAAGGTATTTATAAAGCTTTTTCAATGTACTGCACGGATTTGAGCTTGGTGTAGACAATGTTTGTTTTGACATCAGGGAAATCAGCAGTAAAGACTAGCTCAGTAGACCTTAAGATAGGCCCACAAACAGCCAAAAAACCAGCCCACACACTGACCTGTCAGACCAGCCCATCAGCCCCTGCCCGATTGCCTATAGGCGAGTCTGACCATGCAGCTGGGTATGACAATGACCCTCTGGAACCTGTGTGCTTAAAACTCTGGTCCAAGACAGTGACAAAGATGGGGAACCGGTGAGACTACAATACACTCATGAAACTACTCAACACGAATAAGTACTTTCAGGCTGTCAAGTTTTCAAACCCCCATACGTCAGCTAGAATTGACTGTGCTTAGTTGTTTCCCCATGCTGCATTCTTCTGGGGTCCTTATCAAATAGCCTATTGAATTTAGTAAACATTATCCTCATCCTGGTCTTCCCCACAGCTGCAGAGAACATGACAGGCATACAAAGTATCTCACAAAGTCAGGCTTCAAACTGAATAACCCTGGTGCGAATTCTGAATTTGCTCAAGAGAACCACTCCCAGCCACAAGGTATGGAAACTAAGGGCTAGCTGCAGTAGGGAAGCAGCCAAGCATGAGATACTACTCCTTTGAGTACAATGGCCAGCGTTACTAAAATTAATAGAAATGTAAAATGGAAACTCACTGGATGGTGGTATTAACTGATTGCCATGTAAATGAATATGCACACAAGTTAACTGGTTACATGTCAATACAAGGATTTTATAAAACGTTATGGTAATTTCCAAACAAAAATTAATTATTAAACAAGTTTTTTTAAATGTAGCTATGCACAAGGTAACACTGCATTCAGAGAACACTGTAACTGATGAGTGCATTATAAGGCCACAGCATCAAATACAAAACATACTTATTCTGACTGGCATTTAGGGCAGCAATGAAGGACCTCCACTTCTTTTCGTGCTGTGAAAGATTCTGTATGGTGCCCCAGCTGTGGTTCAGGCCCTTCATTTCTGTTTCTACAGTTTGTCTACAGGTGTTGTTAGGTCTGCCTCTCTTCTGTTATCTTTCTCGGGTCCACTGGAGAGCTGTTCTTGTGATAGGGTCTCTTTTGATGTTGTGTACTATCCATTGCTATCTTTTTCTCATAATGTTGGTGTCCATGCACTCTAGCATGCATTTGGTGAGACGTTTGTGGTCAGAGATGGTTTGTGGACATAAAATGGGTAAGATTCTTCTCAGGTTACTGGGGTGGGTGCCCCCCTGCCAGCATTCTGATCTATAGAATAGTGAGGACAGAACACAGCTCCATTAAATCCTTAGCTTGCTGTTAGTGCTGTGTACTGAGATGACCTCTACACATTTCCTGCGTATGCTGGTGTGTATGAGAGAGCAAGGCTAGGTCATCCCTATTGTAAAGGTTTGGCTTGGTCTTCTGTTGTGCGTTGCATCACCCAGTTGGTGACTGGGTTGAAGAGCAATGCTGACATCCTGCATCCTTGTCTCACTCCGGTCTTGACTTTGAAGCTACGCTCACTATCTTCCACCTTTCAGGTAAAGATTATCATAGAAGCTCTTGAGGAGAACTCTATGATGGGGTATGCCTTAAGCTTTCAGTATATGCCAGAGGCTGTCATGCGGAGGACACTGTTAAAGGCTTTCTCAAAGTCAATGAAGTGGATGTATAGTTGTCTCTGTGACTCCGATCACTACTCTATCATGTTGCACAGAGTAAGGATCTGACCGACGCACCCTCTGTCCTTTCGAAACTCAGCCTGATCTTTTTTGCACTGCTTGTCCACGGCATCAGAAATGCACTATATAATGATTTTTGCCAGAATTTTACTTGGGGTTGAAAGAAGGGTGATTCCACGCCAGTTGATTAATGTACCCTTCTTTGGAATCTTGATTATGATGTCTTTGTTCTAGTCATCTGGTACTTTCTTTCCCTCCCAAATCGATGTAAACAGTGTTTGGAGGATCTTAGCTGATGTTTCAGGGTCTGCCTTGAACATTTCTGTATTCAGATGTCTTGTCCAGGCGCTTTTTCATTCTTGAGAGATGAGATGGCAGTAATGATTTCTTAGTTCTGTGGTGAGGCGGTGTTCATATCCATATCCGTCTCTGCTTCTTGGATGTCTGCTTCTCTTGCTGGTACTGGTCTCTTCGATACTCCTTTGAAGTGCACTGTCTATTGTGCTTCTTGCTCTTTCTCTGTTGTGAGGCATTTGCCTTGCTTGTTCATGATAGGTATTTTGCACAAGATTAATCACTAACTATCTTCATGATCTTGAAGACCTTCCCCCATTCTCCTCTACTGTCTGCTCCCTCTGCTTGGTTGGCAAGGTTATCCATGTACTTGGGTGTACGTCGCTATACATTAGCCCACAGTAATGTGTGCAGATGACGGGATCCGTCAGACAGCATTCTTCCTCACTGAGGCACAAGATGCACTCATGTTTTGCATGTACCATGGTCAATTTAAACAGACGCCCTGACCCTACCTGTCTACATATACCAAACCATATACTGAAATGTGAGCACTGGAGGTTACCGTTCAGAAGCCAATTTCCATGCAGCATTAAAGTGAGTGACGCTCCAGTCGAGGAGTCTCATGTCACTGCAAATGTCAAAAGTCAGAGGACCAATAGCAAAAACCTGGGTGTTTTTTCACAGAATGTACCCACATTTTAAGACCTAAAAAGGTTTAAACTGGTGTGGGGGTTTGTGTTCCCATCTAGACAGGACCTAATCTAGCAGTTTGAGCTACTGATTCGGACCAAATCGGGTTTGCATTAGGCTGAACTCTTTCTGAAGTGGTCCAGCATATTCACCAGTGGCTGCGATTAATTCTTAAATTCCACTCATCGTTTTTTCACCTTTCCAGATGAAATTCCTAACTTACAGTTGCTTGGACTGGCAGTAAGTTACTGCCAGTGAACAAATGAGCATATCATTTTGCTATGGTTTTGGGTTTGGGAGCTACCTTTCATTAGCATTACCCATCATTTGTTAATCCTTGTTAAGTCCCCTTAGAATTATCACATTATTGCACCTCTTTTTTATTCATTTTTTGCTTGCAAGTAACTTGCTCACTCTCAGCTTAAGTTTCACATATACAGCACACATGGCTCTGGGGCATTACACACCTTTCACTTTGTTTACGTGTTTGCATAATTTGCTTG
The DNA here is from genome assembly GCA_963921515.1 of Calotriton arnoldi. Lineage (NCBI taxonomy): Eukaryota > Metazoa > Chordata > Amphibia > Caudata > Salamandridae > Calotriton > Calotriton arnoldi. The sequence continues at coordinate 2,153,558 of CAWUFW010000934.1, forward strand.
CATAATCAATATGTTTCTTTTTCTAGATCAAGTCTATTTGTGTGAGGAACAAACAACAGTAACTATTTTCTATAGCAGTGGTAACTTCCCAACAAAAGTCTATTTTCTCTCAATGCTCTCAGAGCACATGGTGGCTTGATGATGCAAAAATGTCTTGTCTTTTGCTGCTGGTGCCCCATTTTGACAAAAATATGGCTGCCCCTGACTTAGAGATGTCAAAATCTAAGAATTATCTTTCTGTCCATGACTGTTGCTGATTAGCAAAGGCGCCACTTGAGCTGTGACAGTCAGACTGTGTATTCATTACCTGGGGGAGCAAAATGTTAGCCATAAAAAATATGTTTCCCTCTTTTTAAATGGCTACAGACATGCATGATAATTGCTGTCTTCAGCAGGCTGTTATAGCACTTGATCTATTAGCAGTACATGTGTTTTGTTACTGAATATTGAATGCATGTTTCCCTAAAACAAGTTGAAGCAGATTAGCAATAGATACAACAGCCCCTTTCCTGATTAATTCCACAACTGTGGTACAGTACTTCGAACTACAAAATCCAAGCTGCTCTTGCACATCAGGGTTGCCAAACACAGGCTGTGAAGCCAAATAGCCCCCATGCTAAAACAGAAGTGATAGAATTGTCTGGCAATTAGGCTGGAAAGTCCACATCTGTAAGGGACGCCTGTTTGTACAGGAGACCTAATAAAATTGAATTTTTGACTGACCAAATACAACCAGCACTGCCCTTTGTGAGATCTCAGCAGAAACACTGACGATTGCCAGAGGAGCAGTCGCCATGAGAAAACTGTGCGTGCCAACACTCTTACTTCAAACAGAAGTTTTGCCTACTTGTAAGTCATACACTTCTCTTACAGACTCAGGCATGAATGTGACATAGGGTTGTTTCAAAATATGTAAAATGTGCAAATATTGTGGGAAAATTGTCTTGGAAATGCTTGAGTTTAAATGAGACATAGGATCGTAACTAAGGAATTGATGAGATTGCTCTGGAGGCAAAATGTTTAGGTCACATAGAAGTCTAGAGTATGCTATGAATAGTTGCCACATTTTCATGTAATACACCATTGACTTTAATCTAGATGTAGTCTTTTTGTGTTCTATTCAACCTGCTCCTGATTATTTCCCTTCCCAATCAGTGTCCCGCTGCAAAGTCATCTCTCCTCTTGTTCCATGCAAAATCAAGCAAAGGACATCAATGAATTATTGTTGTGTAATATTATGTTAGAAAGTGTGGATTGTGAATAAGGCTTCCATGATGCAATCAAAGTATCATTTTGAAGGCATTCCGCTGGTAGTTCCACTGAAGACGTGTGAGTCCTATGAGCTGTTGTTCAAGAACTTTTTCATTCCTGTTATACATATTTGGAGTGCAGTTGCTGAGGAGGCAACAGAAGATTTCAGCTTACCTCAAGAAATGGGTTAGTGCTTAGACAATTGCATAGTTTTAATTATTACATTGCTGTTTCTGAATTGGCAGATGTGACCCTAATAATGATCATACTATGCTGATTTGGCAGAATCTATTAACAGAATGTATGGTTTTGCTATAAAACCTTCTGAGTTCTTGTATTTGGGGAAGATGGTTGATGTTTTGGCTCATGTGCTGTCCATGAGCTTTATTCTCTTTCTGTCATAGATGGGGATACTTTGCCATTTTCAGGTGTCCTATTGAGCTTTCAGTACTCTTCATGAGTTGGACGCTCAGGGCCTGATTTACACAGGCGGGCTTACACTTTTGTGTAAGTGTACGATTGTTTGCTATTCCCAAAGGGATTTACGAGTAGTATCTTTACGAATGCAGAGTCTCCGCACATAAAAAGGCCTATCTTTTTATATGCAGAGTTTACGCACTTGTAAAGATAGTACTCATAAATCCCTTTGTGAATAACAAACAATCGTAAACTTACAAAAAAGTGTACGTTTACCTTTGTGAATCAGGGCCTTAGAATTTTTGTTTAGATTAGGCCTAAATAAGTTTTATGATTTTGCATTATTTCCCTGTATCTCTACTCTGACCGTTTAATGGCAATTTTTGCTCATTCTCTTTTGTACCGTTTTTTGATTTTTCTGTACTAAAATTCTCTTTTTGCCTAATTTTGATCATGAACTCAGCCATTCACGTGTCTGAGATTTCATTCCATTTATCTCTGCTAAAATATAATTTCCCTGATGAGGAGTGCAGTTTCTAATCACTAGATCAATTGAGGATTTCTGGGTCTGAAATGAGTTTGGTAAATATCGGGGTGATAAATTATTGGTGTTGAGATGATGTTTGGGGTTCAATTCCCACGAATATCGAGTTTCGTTTTACTTGATCAGCTGAAATGTTTACTTGAGCTCAATTGGTTCAAACTGTTAACAAGCTATAGGGGGAAGGTTCCTAAGGTTTGTCACTTTTTAATTTAACATGGCTTTTAGCTCAGCAAACTTTGGCTGTGCAATCCTCAAAAACCGCTGGATGAATTTTCACAAGATTTTCAAGGCATGCCATCTGTTTCATTATGTGGTGAATTTTCTTACTTTTGGTGAGTTCGGCCAGCAATTTTGGAGCTATAAGTTAGTAATGATTAGCTTAATTTGCATGTAGGCTTTATGAATATAATGTAAAATGTTTGGGGTGTGCAGACAAAAAAACAGCTGTTCAGGACAGGTAATATATTTGGGTACATATGCCCACAGGGCTAATGAACATTTTATTTACATGCTGTGAATAATGGTAAACAGTGTTCTTAATATGTGTTAAAAAAACACATGAATGCATTTAATCAGACAATACCGTATGGAAAATAGGCAGATGCAAAGCCTTTACTTATTCGTAAATACACATACACAGGTTAACATATAGAGACACTCACACACGCCCCGAAAAAAAATACAGAATCAAATTCCCACACATGATGATGATCACAAACAAAACAAACCATGAATAAAAATGAATTGAAACACAAAAATATATACACATACACATGCAAATGCAAGACACACAGAAATACATTCTTATAGAGTCACATAAACACATGCACATACAAACACAGGACAGGACTGGAAACCAAAGGCAGCATTGGCAAAAATGTGCATACAACCCTGCTCCCTTCGTCTTCACTCTTTCTTTCTTTCTTTCTTTCTTTCTTTCTTTCTTTCTTTCTTTCTTTCTTTCTTTCTTTCTTTCTTTCTTTCTTTCTTTCTCTCTTTCTCTCTTTCTCTCTTTTGCTCTTTCTTTCTTCCTTTTTTTTCTTCTAAAGCACCCCCCATGCCTACTGTGATTATCCGGGGGAAGATGGAGAACGTGAAAGAGGTATCAGCAATGGCCCCCTGCCCTAAAACACTGCCTTCATAGGCTCTAGCCCATCTGGAAAATGAAAGGTGGAAGAAAACAGACGGTCCAGGCCTGTACACACATGACCATACACATAGACACATACAACCCCATATAGCTAAACACACATAAAAACACAAGTACACGCACAAAAAACATTTTTATTTACAGAGATATATATACAGACATAAAAATATACACACAGACACAAACAGAAATAAACACATTGATTTTATGAACATAAAATGAGGTCAACTAAATTAAGGTTTTACAAATAAATGTTTGTGAGAAGTAGATTTTTTTTAAACATATTTTTATTGGCATTTAAAGCATATTCTCATACATCATGTTCTTTTGCATTAAATCGACATGTGCTCGCCGATATTTCGGCATAGGTAGTCAAGTATACATGTCTAGTGTAGAAGCAATATGTTAAGTGTGAAACATTATAATAAACATCAGCACTTTTTCACAGCATGTCTGCGTATTCTCACTGTTCCCAAAGACTTAAATTGGCAGCAGTGCCCATCATGTATGTATCGTCCTCCTGCCTTATAATCAATCTACCTTAGCGTGATTTTAATATGTTCTCGGTATCTGCAAGTGGTGAGCATTTCAGGTGCCATATGTATAGGCCAATTGTAGGGGAGGTGGCAGAAACAGAACTGAAGACATTAGATAACTAAGAGGAACAAGTCCTCCAGGGGGGTTGTGAGAGATTGGGCGTAGTCCAGTCCGTAAGAATGTGTGTGCCTGTACCGCTACTGGTAGGCACCGGTCAATTTGTCTGTTCCATATGATGTCCATGGCCAGAAAGTCTATTTCCAGGGGGGGAAGTAGGTGGCTGTCAGTGGTGGCTGTACCGCGTGCTTGGTAAGCAGGAATTTTAGTTAAGCATGTAGGTCAAATATTTGTAGGCTTCATTTCCAAATGACTCATTCTCCCTCACTATTTCCCCCTCCCTCCTCTCTTTCTGCAGTAAGTCCTCCGAGCCTTCTGCAGGCATCCCCAGGGTCACCCGGCTCTGAGTCTGTCTCCTCCCCCGGGTATTCGCAATGCGCCAAAATCTCCTTCCATAGTTCGGCCAATTGACGCATGCATATTACCTGGGTGCCCTGCCTCCTAAGGGCCTGCCCCTGCGCCTCCGCCAAGATCGTGACGTCCCTCACCCATGTCTCCAGTTTTGGACCTCTGTTGGACTTCCTAGTCATTGCTATTCTCCATCGAGTTAGAGCCAGGGCCAAGCCTATAAATCTAGAGCCCACTCTGCGCACTTTGGGCCTGGGATAGCTCCCTAAGAGACAGGTCTGTAATGTACAGGGAACAGTGCACCCCAAAGTGGTCTGGAGCTGCTGCAAAACCTTAGTCCAAAAAGTCTGCAGTGCGTGACGTCCACATGTCATGTGACAGAAGTCCACGTCAAGTACTCCGCAGCAAAGACAGCCTTGAGGATCCTCCCATATATTAGCTGCGCTCTATGTAGGGTGAGGTATGTTATATGTAGTTAATTAAACTAGATATATTTCAGCTTTGTATTGCCTGAGACCATTTTGGAGTGGGCTACCACTCTCTCCCATTCTCTGTTGGAGATATCATGTCCCAACATCACTTCACAACGAGCCCCTAGGTTTATTAGTGGTCTCCTCCCCATCTCATTCAGCGCTCTGTAGAACCACGTCACTAAGTGTCGTGCAGTGCCCATAGAGAGAAGTTGGAGTACCCCATGTGGTGGGGGTTCATGCCCCACAAATTCATGAAGGTCCGAACCAAGGCTTCATATGTCAGGAATTGAGATCTGGATAGGGCTTGTGTAGCAGATAGGTCCTCCAGGGGGATGAGGTTACCCTGTAGAAAACAGTCTCCCACAGTCATGAGCCCTGCCTCCGTCCACTTTGAAAGTTGGGCTGGAGTGAAAAAGGTAACAGGGTCTCTGTGATGAAGGACTCCAGCGATAAAGCTGGTGCATACAAGGGAGCCCTCTGGGTTCGTACAAGACAGCAATCCAATGTACGAGAACATGCCAGCCGCCTGAAGCTGGCCGCTTTCTCACCGGAGGCGCCCGCTATCGTGAATGAGCGTTGGGAGCGCTGACAAGTGAAAACCCTGCCTGAGTAAAAACACAAATACCTTTTCTCTTTTTACTGCTCCCTCGGATATGTGCCACAGCAGGTTGCCTTGTACGACGGTCCGCGAATCGACTGGCCTTCTTGCCGGCACCCGCTGGGAGGAAGCCGCCCTGGAGCTGAGGAGGGGCTGCAGAGCGGCGGCGCGCGGTCTCCTCCGGAGCAGCTCAGGCAGCGGCAGCATGCGTTCTGCTTGCTCAGTGGTGGAGGAGGAAGCAGCATACGGAGCAGAGGTGAAGACTGTTGGGAACAAAGAAGAACAGGAACCCCTGAGCTCTTCTCAGCTAATTTCAGAGAATAACAGCGATCCAGCCTTCGTGAGTGAGGGTAAAGGGAGCAGGGGGGGTTCCCAGAGGCCCCCAAAATTGGTGGCTAGAGAGAAAAGGCAGACCCCTAGGAGAGAGATAACAGCCAGTAGGGGGAGGAAAAAGGGCTTTCTCCTTCCATCCTCTACCCAAGAAGCAGCACAGAGCCCTGAAGAAGGAAATCCTTGCGCTTTTTTGCGCTATGAAGTCAAAAGTCGGAGTATTAAGGCTGGCATCAAAGTAGGCAGGGGCAGGGAGAGTGACCATAAGTTAAAAATCACCCCCTCTTTGAGATCTTATTTTAACCCCTTGCGTGCGGTGTTAATTCTCCCGCTGTGCGGGAGAATTAACGAGTGGGCGGGATTCGGACGGACCCCGGACGTCGTGCGCACACGCCCACCGTGACGCGTGACGGCCGGGGGCCGTCATGAGCACCGAAGGGGTTAAGGTTCAGCCTACTGTGATTGACATTATAAAGCAGGGAGAAGAATTTAGGAAAAAGCGGGGAGACCAGCCCCATATAGACCTCAACATAGAGCAAATGGCAGCTATTGAGGGTTCTTCCTTACTTAATCCCACTAATGGCCAGGAGCAGGTGCCTACTGGGGGAAAAGGTGAAACTGTGGCTCGCGGGATCTCCTCTCCTCCCGATCAAAGGGGAAGGGAAGAGTCAGCTAGGATTGAGGCAGCCTCTAGCGACTTCACAGGGACTTCGTTAACAGCCATGGAAGCGTTGTTCCACACCCTTTCGGAAGACATTAAAAAAGGGTTTGCAGTCTCCGAATCTAATCAGGGTGAGATTAGGAGTTTCTGTGAATCACTGGAAAAGAAGATAGATCTTCTAAATTTAAGAACCCAGACCCTTGAAAATTCGGTAGGAGAACTGAAAGATGAACTAAGTATTGTCAAAACTGACATACTGGCCTTGAAAAACGAAGAACAGGAGGTCCGGGACAAGCTAGAACAACTCGAAAATAACTCCAGGAGAAGTAATCTTCGTATACCGAATGTCCCAGAGGGAAAAGAAGGAGATGACTTAAAATCTTTTATTGTCATATTATTGAAAGATATGTTACAGTTGGATGAGACCGAGGATGAGATAAAGAAAGATATATAAAGGGTGCATAGAGATCCTTTCAGGAGGAATCCTAACAAAACCAAACCCCGGAAGATCCTCCTGAATTTCCATACGTGTTCTCTAAAAGAAAAAATTCTGAATATGGCCCTGAAATCTAAATCGTTGAAAGGGAGAGGCTTCTCGTTTGAAATACGGTCCGACCTAGCTAGAGTTACCCTAGACAGGCAATGGGAGCTGGGGAGAAAACTGGAGGATTTTAAACAATTGGGGACGGTTGCTCAACTTAAGTTTCCAGCATCCCTAAGAATTATGCACAAAAACAGAATGCATAATGTAAGGTCTAAGCAGGAGGCGGATGAGCTCTTAGAGAGCATGAGAAAAGGCGACATCTAATATTATTATATCTCTTCTTTGTCTGGCGGCAGGCCTAAGCCTACTTATTATTTATTGGAGGGTAGAGGGGGGCACGCTTGGGGGGGTCTACAAAAATAGAAAATTTGGATAAATAGATAAACAGATAAGTAATCAATTTAATACACAAATAAAAGAATGGAAATATATATTAAAAAAAAAGAGGGGCAGGCATTTATCTAATGTGTTATAGCTATGGCTTCCCCAAGTATAGAGAGTTTTGGAGGCGGGTAGCCTCCGGGTGAAGCAGCTAGGACTAACAGCTTGTCCAGGATAACACTGAGGTGGGTTCTCCAGGATAGGGCAATGGAGCGGGGGGGTGGGAAGGGTTCACCGGGTGGGGGGCATGTGGGGAAAAAAACAAAAAAAGTTCCTCATTCACTTCAGTTAAGGTATCTATCTCAATTGGGAATGCAGTGGTCTGGCTTGTCTCTTTTTCAACATTGCCTCAAATCCATCCCAAACCCAAACGCATTCTACTTAGAGAATGATTCAGCTGTTATCATGGAATGTGAATGGTCTGCGTGTTAAACAAAGAAGGGCCAAGATCTTGCAATATATTAGAGATTCCGCAGCACAAGTCATTATCTTGCAAGAAACCCACCTGGCAAAAAATGAATCTACCACTATCCTTAAGAACTTAAAATGGGTTGAACATATGGTCTGTAGTGATCAAAGTGCGAATGTCAGAGGGGGTCACCATTCTAATAAAAAAACAACTTAAGGCCCGTGTAATAAAGTCACTAGTTGATACTTGCAGTAGGTGGGTTATCTCAAAAGTAATGATAATGGGTAATCTCATAACTTTGGTAGGGTATTATGGCCCAAACCAAGATGACCCTGATCCCTTAAAAACTATCTTTACTAATTTGTTGGACTTTTCTGATCCCGTGATTATGGCTGGCGATTTCAATATTGTGCTAGATCCTAAATTAGATAAATCACCAAATAGCAGGGCTGTGGTAGTGTATAAATCTCGTACTAACCTACATTCAATGATGAAGCAGTTGGGTCTTAGTGATGTCTGGAGAGAGAGATCGGGCTCACATTTTGGTGCATCCTAATATAACGGGAAGTATGGTCATAAATCTAGGATTGATTTTGTCCTGATCAGTTCCAGCTTGAGGGGGAAAGTACAGTATGTCGGGTATTTGACGCCTCACTTATCTGACCACTCAGGTGTGTACCTCGATTTAGATCTGGAGAGTAGGAATACAGGTAGAGTTTGGACTCTGGACCGAACACTGATTCAGGATTCAGAGGATATGGGTCACCTGAGCCTCAAAACTAAGGACTTTTTAGGTCAAAATGTAGGTTCTGCCTCGCCCTCTATAGTGTGGGACTGTTTGAAGGCCTTCCTGAGGGGGAAGATTACTAGCAGACTGTGTTTTAGAAATAGGCAGTATAGGGATGAGATCGCCCAAATTGAAACAAATATGAAGACCATTGAAGCAAGCATGAGTAGTGCAGAGAAAGTAGAGGAAAGGCAGGAAAGCAAGGTCAAAATGGAGAAATTAAAAGAACAGTTGTATACAACTCTCCAGATGAGGGTCCAAAAGCGATGGGAAGCGAGTAAGTTGGCCCATTTTGAGTACGGGGAGGGGGCAGGGAGACTACTAGCCTGGAAAGCAAATTCAGACAGGACTCGGAACCTGATAAGAGTAATTGAAGATGGTGGGCAAAACTAGATTGACCACCGATGAGGAAATAGAGGGAGCTTTCCATGACTATTTTCAGCAATTATATCTGGAAGACAGGCTGGTTAATAAATCTGAGGCCGAAGAATGGTTGAATAAGATCACCCTCATTCCTCTGGATATACCACAAAACAGCTCCTAGAGCAGGAAATTACGCAGGAAGAAGTTAAGAGAGTGATCTCTTTAGGCAAAGGGGGTAAGGCGGCAGGCCCAGATGGACTACCCACAGAGCTTTATAAAAGCTTGGGGGAGGTCCTATTTCCAGCAATGACCCAGCTTTTTAACGACATATTAAGGGACGGTAAAAAATTGCCAGATTCCTGGGGTGAGGCGATGATCACCTTAATATTAAAACCAGGAAAAAATCCTGCAAGCTGTGAGTCTTATAGGCCCATATCGCTGCTAAATGCAGATTATAAGATCTTTGCCAAGGTCCTAGCTGACAGGTTAAGCAAAGTAGCAGGCGATATATTACATCTCGACCAAAAGGGTTTTGTTAAGGGGAGAAATCTTTATGAACTTACATACGATTTAATTTGCGCAATAGATCTAGCCACAACACACTCACTTCCCTTTGCTGCTATGACCCTCGATGCTACAAAGGCCTTTGACAGAATTAACTAGGTGTACTTGGAGGCCGTAATGGAGAGGTATAATATCGGTGAGAAATTTTGCAGAGCCGTTAAGTTGATAAATCTGAGCCCATCTGTGAAGCTGCTGGTCAATGGTAACTTAACCAGGCCTTTTAAGATTGCTAGGGGCACTAGGCAGGGCTGTTCCTTATCCCCCCTTCTCTTTAACTTGTACATTGAGCCTTTTGCTCAGAAACTTAGAGATGAGGTAAGAATCTCACCATTCAAGCATGAAGGATGGGAGAGAAAAGTGGCCCTTTATGCGGATGATATATTGATTCTTACCTCAGATGTCTCAACAGCCCAGCCTGCCGTGATAAAACATGCTGAGGATTTCGGCAGGATATCAGGATACAAGATCAATGTGGGAAAAACAGAGGTCATGTCTTGGAATCTGAATGGGAGCCAACATCAGACCAAAAGAGAAATGAGGTATCTAAGGGTAAAAATAGTTAAGGATATTGATAAAATCACAGGGGTCAACATGTCCAACATAACTAGGGAATGCATGCGGCTCATGAAGAGCTGGGCCCACCTCGCCCTGACAATCTTTGGAAAGATAAACCTGGTCAAAATGATGGTATTGCCAAAAATCACCTTCCTTTTTAATGCCATTCCACTGCATTTCTGTAAGCCTTCCATCAATAAATTTTAAAAGGCTATAAACTCCTTTATTTGGGCCTACAAGGGAACCAGAATTGCCTGGAAGAAACTGAGACGCAGAAGGGAGAAGGGTGGTTTATGTCTTTCAGACTTACAGTATTATGCCTGGGCCTTTCAACTGTCCCACTCGAGGATGTTGTTAAAATCCCCCGATTGTACCGGGGTTGGGGCCATGTTTGCAGCAATGTTGAGGGGAGTTAATTTAACTCAGGAGGGCTTCATGTTTAAGTACGGAGACTCTAAATTCTTTAAAAAGATAAGGTTAAAATTGTTGCCGGCAATGGCCAGAATATGGGCTAACATCAGACGGCTGTCGGGACTTAACTACTTTTCCAGCCTTGCCCCTCTCTGGGATTCCCCGGGGACCCCGGACTGCTTAAAGGACAAACTAGCGCAGCCACTAGGGGAGGCTGGACTTAGTGTATGGGGGGACTTAGCTCAGGGGGGCACACTTTTACCCTGGCCAATGCTACATGCTCTGCTGGAGGGGAATATTTCCAAATTCAAATATGTACAACTCAAGAGTTGGGCTCAAAATCAGAAATCCCTTATTGGTGCAGGAAACCTATTGGAGGAATATTTGGTGGGAAAACCAGCAGGGAAAAAAGAAATCGCCTTCTGGTACTGGAAAATCGAAGAAGCAATAGACGGGGAGTTCAAACTTCCGGAAGATCTGTGGGGTGTTTGTCTACCAGGAGAGCCAGTACAACAGCTTTGGCAAGAATCACTGGGCACCCTCTTCCGCACAGTTACACCGGCATGGTTAAGGAGGAATCATTTCTTCTCAATCCACAGGGCTTACCTGACTCCGCAAAGACTTTCAAAGATGACAAAAGGACCTCCTGTAAGATGCAAGAAATGCGGTTTGGAGAGAGAGCATCAGACATACATATGTTTCAAGAATGTCCGGCTATCCTTGATTTATGGGTAAAGGTTGGTGAAACCATTTCAAATATTCTAGGTCTCCAAGTCAAGGTAAGCCTATCTATGATAATCTTTGGGATTTCTGATGACGTTACAGGACCAGCTAGAGCATTTCTTTTCTATGCAATATTGTTGGCCAGGCGGGAAATCTGTCGGAGATGGGTGGAATGTTTGCCACCTCAACATTCTGACTGTTTATCCTCTGTTATTTCGACATCTAAGTTAGATCTGAGCGGCTCTCAATGAAAGAGGAAGAAGGCTCTCTGGAAGTTTTTACTAAAATGGCAAAATACAGGGGAGGGTGGAGACAGTTAGAGCCTCTGGTACTTAATAAACATCTTGCCCTATGATTATACCTCTCTGGATCTCTCTGGACCGCGATGGGCCCTTCCCACTGCCGTATGGCCATCTAGGCAGTCACCAGTAAATACCGGACCAAATAAGAGAGTTGACCTTACCCGATGGGGTCGGTGCCATTCCACTGCATAGCTGTGCCTGCATGGGAGAGGACAGCTTGCCAAATACATTGAGCACAGGCGGTTGGTCTGGTTACTGTGGTCAGAGGTCAATGAGGACAACAACAAAAAAGACAGCAATGCCAACCCGTAATAACACACTAGGCTGCGGGCTGGCCACCCCCAGGCGTAGGAGGCGGGCCAGCAGAAGTGGAGTCAGTCCCAAGAAGTGTCAGTCATGTGTATGGGAGTCATCCAGCTATCTGGCCACCCACTTCAGCTGCGCAGCTAAGTAGTATAGTTCAAAATCCGGAGCTCCCAATCCCCAGCATTTAGTGAGCATCTCAGGGACTCTATGGCGACCACCATCCCATATCAGGTCATGGACGAGGGTGTTGAGCTGTTTGAACCAGGTCACGTGTATCTTAACCAGCAAGTTCATAAAAAAAATATAATAAGTGGGAAGCATCACCATCTTGGCGATGGATACATGCGCCATAATGGACAGCCGCAAAGATCTCCAGAAGGTTGCGCATGACTGAAGGGACCAGAGGGCCTTACCCATGTTGCCTTCTTGTAAATCTTTCTGTACATGGTACACCCATACCCCCAAATATATAAAGTTGTGGGAGACCATAGGAAATCTGGCGGGAAGTCTAGTGGTTGAGGGGTCCCCCTCAAGCAAGGGTATATACATGGCTCAGCTTGGTTAACACTTAGGCCTGACAGATTCTTAAAGTCCTCCAGAAGCCGGGACGCACCCCACACTCCAGCCATTACGCCCATCAAATATAAAAGATGGTCATCAGCATAGAGCAATACAATATGTTCATGGCCTTCTATCATTATACCATTACCTCTATCCTCTGTCTGAAACAGTTCTGCCACGGGCTCTATAGCCAGGGCAAAGTGCAGAGGAGACAGTGGGCATTCCTGTCTGGTCCCCGCAAATATGCTGTATATGACGGAAAATGTGGAGCCAGTCTTCACTCGGGCCGTCGGGTCACATAAAGGAGAGTGACCCATTTAAGCCATCCCTCTCCCAACCCCATCCTACTCATGACCTTCAAAAGAAAATCCCACCTTATAGAATCAAAGGCTTTCTCGAGGTCTACTGACAAGATGAGTGCCTCCTGATTAGCTTGCACATCAGGGTGGTATAGTATATGATATAATCTCCGGAGGTTGAGAGATGTACTACTGTTTGGGATGAAAACCAGTCTACATGTAGGGGAGCAGTCTAATTGCCATTATTTTGATCAGGACTTTAAAGCCCGTATTTAACACAGACAGTTTTCAAAACGCCGATGGAGGCATACTCACCATGTCAGTCTTAGGAAGGGGAATCATGGTTGTGCTTCGTGTGGAGTCCAGGAAGCGGCCCATCTGTAAGGAATCGGCATAGAGAGTAACCAGCCTGGGAGCCAGAGCGCCCATGAAGGCGGAGTAAAACTCAGCTGGGAGACCATTGATGACCGGAGTCCTTCCTGTGGACATATCCTTCAGAGCCGCGCGCACCTCTTGAACTGTTACAGGGCCCCCTAAGGCTTCTTGGGCCTCAAGTGGTAGTGTTGGGGGTGGTCAATCGGTCCAGGAATCTATCCTGTGCCACCTCAGGCAGTGTTTCAGGGCTACAATAAAGTGTTGATAGTATTTGTGAAATTCCTTGTTAATTTCCCCCGGTGAATAAATGTGTGTCTCAGTGGATGAAGTGAGGTGAGTGATGGGTGTACCCTGTAGTTCAGGGTGGATAAACCATGCCAGGAGTCTCCCAGATCTACCCTCCTCCGCATGTGCCCTAGCCATGTAGGTTTTGTAAAAGTGACATCTCAGACATTCAAGGGTAGCATTATAGCATCCTGTCACATCAACCAGTCATCTATGGCCACCCAGGTCTACTCCCAGGGAACCTTCTAGGGTGTGCAGTGTGGTATCGAGGTTCCCTACTAATGCCTTCGGAATGGCTCATACAGTGACCATGGACTACCACCTTGAACGCCTCCCATTCAATCAAGGAAGATGATGCAGTGTCCTGATTATGTTCAAAGTAATCAATAATGAATTATTGAAGGGATTAACTGTAATAGATATCTTCAAGTGGCGCTGGTTGAATTCACCACAATGGAATGACTGGTCTGTCATTGATGGGCTGATACCCCAGCAGAAGGGGGTTTTGGTCAGAAAGTGTATGCCTAAGGTATTCAGTAAAGGTCGCATATTGGCTCAGCCTTTCTGAGCATAATAATGTGTCCAGATGGGTATGCAGTGCGTAAATGGGTGAGAAGTAGTAGTAGTCAGGTGTGGGGCAATGTTGGGCATGCCATAAGTCTGTCAGCCCCCAGTGTTGTGCCCAGTCTCAAAGGCCTGTCGCCAGTTTATGTGTGGTGGCTTCTGGCATGGAGGGTGGCGCGATCCAAGACCACATCCATGACACATTTGAAGTCCCCTCCCAATAACATGTCACCACCCAGTTTTTGGCCTAGTGGTGCTGAAAGGGAGTGAAAGAATGCTAGTTGATCCTGATTAGAAGCGTAGATGCACCCCAGTGTGAGCTCCTTCCCCAGTAATCTACCTCTCACTAATACATAATGGCCCTCCTTGTCGATGGGCGAGTGCAAGCACTGAAAAGGGGTCCCAGTCCTTACTCATATCAACGCTAGGTCTGGGCGGTGAACTCCGCTCTGCTTGTGGAGTTTGCGGAGTTTTACACACTCCGCATTTAGCGGAGCTCGCGGAGTTCCAAAAAACTCCGCTTCGCGCAGCGGAGCAGAGTTTTTTTCCTCGCTCGGGTTCGTCAACGTCAAGTTGGCGAGCGCGAGCCTGGAAAATCCACCTCCCGTCGAGATTTTTCCTCGTTCGCGATCGTTAACATCAAGTTGGCGATCGCGAGCGTGGAAAATCAACCTCCCGGCGAGATTTCTCAACGCGGGCGGTCAGATTTCTCATTGCGAGTGGTCGCGTATGGCTCGGGTTGAGAAACTGTCCGTTCGCGTTGAGAAAGCTGCCGCTCGAGTGAAAATCTACTCGAGCTGCAGAAAAGGAAGCAGCGCCCGCTTGCGCTGTGCATGGTGCCGTTCGCGATGATTGCACAGTGCGGACAAGCATCTGGCACTGAAAATCATCGTGAACAGCATTTATCTAACGCACTCCGCCGCTCGCGGAGCTTTGCGTAGCGCGGCTGAGTTTTTTTTGCACTTTGCAGAGTTTCGCGTAGCGGAACTCCACGAACTCCGCCCAGGCTTAATCAACGCTGCTCTTGCATACGCAGAGAATGATGTGGCATATTATTGGCCTCGCCATCTGCAGCCTAGTCGCTCCACCTCTCCTCCAGCAAGGTGTGTCTCTTGGAGCATGGCAATTCGTACTCCCGTATGCCACAAGTAACGTTGTATATTATGCCGTTTGGATGCAGATGTCATCCGCCGGACGTTCCTGGTCATACATTCAAACTTGGATTCTAGTGGCTACGGCAGTGATGTGGGTAAGGTCACTGACGATGGTCGTTCTTGCCATCCTGAAGACCACATCAATCCGCCCCCCAGAGACAAGCCAAAAACATTGTATTCCCCAAACATTTAACTCCCCATCCCTACGGCAGAGCAGCAACGGGTGTCCGTCCAAACAGATTATGACTTATAAACAAGGTCATTGGTAGAGTTCCACCAGACACCTAGGTGGTTTCAGGTGATAGGGTCAGGCTGAAGCAGACCAATTTTGCTTTGATCGCTCCTACTCACAGCAAATGTATCCAGAAGGAGTGGGGGGCCCTCCAACTTAGTACCTGGGAATTTTTTGTATCATTGTTATTCCAGGAAATGGTGCCTAGGCCATCTCCATCTATCCCCCCAGCCCATCACCAAGGAGTACTCACAGTCTCGCCAGCGGCAAATATCGGCAACCAGATCCACCTCCAATGTCTCAATTGCTGATCCTCAAGGACAAGATCAGTGACAGGGGTCTCAACAGTTCTCCACCCAATTCGCCCATTGATCAGACCAGGTCGTCGGCAGACTCTGAGGTCACCACGGGGAGACCCTTTCCATCTATTTGCAAACTTTCTTGTTCCGAGTCAGTGGTCTGATCTGCAGACGGGGAGTCACATCCAGACTCCGGTCCCATCTGCAAGGCAATGTCTGCTGCAGCCTGCAATGCCTCAGCCCTCTCCTGCTCTGCACTCTAGTAGGTTTCTGCAATGCGCTCCTGCTTCTGGGCCCACGGGGTATTCGTCTGTTCTTGGTCTTGCTCTCTCATGACTCCCAATGGCGGCCTACCTGGGATGTTTCAGTCGTGTATGTCTCCAGCCAGTCACACACTTCCTGAGACTCCTCACAGAATTGTGTATTCCCATTCAGCATAATCTTCAGCTTGGCCGGGAACACGAGAGAGAACTGCAGGCCCTCCTCTATCAGCACCTTTTTCACTTCCATATATGATGCTCTCTTAATTTGCACTGTAACCGTATAGTTCGGAAACAAGGAGATCCGTCCGTCTCCAACCTGGTAGGGGCCTTCTGTCCTAGTCCTCTGCAGTAGCATTTTGCGATCCCTAAAGTGGAAGAGCTTGGCCACCACTGGGTGGGGTGGTCTACCCAGGGCCGGCGGTCTGGCTGGGACCCTGCGTGTGTGTTCAAGGGCAAAGAAGGGTGTCAGGAGGTTCGGTGCTACTACACATCTCAACCAGTTCTCCAGGTAGGCCACCATATCATTTCCCTCCATGCCCTCTGGGTGGCCCACCACTCGTATGTTGCTCCATCTATTACAGCCCTCTGCATCTTCCGCACGATGTTCCAGCATGCGCACCTTGTCTGTCAGTGTTGCGACCTGCTCGAGCTGTGCCGGGCATATCTCCGCGAGCCCCGACTCCACCTCTTTCACCCTGTCCGTTAGCTTGTTGTGATCCAACCTCAGCAGACCCAGTCCCTCTGAGATGGCACTGATATCCTGTTTGTGACTTTGGTGTCTGTGATAGCAGCCACGATCTTGTGAAATTGTTTGCATAGGGGGTGGCAGAGTCTCTAATCCATCACCATCCCCCTCTGTCATTGTTAACAGATCAATGGCACTGACCTATGTGCCCGTCTGGCAAGCTCTAGGCTTCCCCATGTCTGTCCAGCTCATGGTTATTGTGTGCAGTAGTGCCTGGCTGGGCGGGCGGAGGAGCATAGGGCCCCGGAGTGCACCAGACTGGGAGATAGGTGACAGGTTGTGAATGTAGTGTGTTGTGTCTTCCTTCGGTCTAGTTCTCAGGTTAGAAACAGGAAGGTCCCAGGTGGGCCTCGATGCACAGGAGAAGCGGGCTATCTCTACATCTAGTAGTGCCACAATATATCAGCTCGGGCCAGTGGGGCCCAGTTCAGGATGGTGTGCTGTCTGTGGGTCCCTGCCCTGCGTGCCATATGACGGGCCGTATCCATCCCCAGGAGTCTCACGAGTCCACTGCGCAGCCCCGCTGCCTAGCTTCCAGCCCCCCAGCATGGAGACATTCAGGGTGCATGCCCGACGGGGCAATGTTTTGGGGTTTCCCCTCACTAGGCTATAGCTGACATAATGTGGAGTGCAAGTGCCTCCAAGGAGGCATCCATGTCCAGACGTGGCCAGGCCCACATTCACCATCTTTCCCCATACCCTGCAGCCCTGTGTCTCCACTTCACAGTCTCATCACTGGATTGTTGCATGGAATGGGAGTAGCAAGGTCAAAATTTGCATGGGCACGGCCTCAATGGTGAGCTGTTCCTCAGGCCCCCAGCGTGCAGTTCCATCCACAATCCAGCAGCCAGAAGGGGGAGTAATCAGGCATTACATGTGTGTCAGGCCCATCATCCAGAATTATGCAAGCAGATAGGCACCTCAATGCACTCCCTCCTATGGCTCACTGTAGCCCAGAAACCAATCCCATTAGGTGGAGCAACGGGTCAGCCTCAGCAGGCCTTCCGTCACGGTCTAGTTCTGGGCCTTCAGATCAGCAGTAGTGCACCGCTTGTCCCAGGGCCATCGGGGGTCCAGGGTAGGGCCAGGGTAACTGCCTCCTCACCTTAGACTCGGGCCGCTCCTCTTGGGCCGCTGGGGGTGCCAGAAGGGGGGAGAAGGTCAGCCTCGCCTCCTCTGCGAGATTCACAGCTGTGAACCGCCTCACCTGCATGGGCCGCACTCACATCTTGACTGGGGAGCTCCGCCATCATAGGTTGTAGGCTCGCCATCTGCGCACAGGAGCTTTGTCTCTGCTGGGACCTCTTCATTCTTCCCGGCCTCCGCGTGCTGGTGTCCCGCGAGCGTCCCCGGCAGCCCCGCTAGTCCATTTCCAGTGGCAGGGCACACAGCCCACTCCAACAGGCAGTCGGTCGCAGGGCTGCAGCCCAGACAGCGCAAAAGGGTGTCACCTCCTGCTCCAGGGGTAGCTTCAAATATTGTGTGGAGCAGGATGATGATCCGCAGTATACTTCGGGGGTCAGACAGGGCCACCAAACCAGTAGCGGCCGGTGGTGGGAGTGCTGCCGGGCGGTGACGCAGGGCGGGGTTGTGGCAGGGTGGGGGGTAGTAAACTACGGATTTCGGCCGCACTGAGGTAAGTAAACAAAAAAATTAATAAAACGAATTTCGTTGCGCGCACTGCATCGCCCCTCCCCCGCCCTGCGTCACCGCCCGGCAGCACTCCCACCACCGGCCGCTACTGCACCAAACCCCAATTCAGCAGGATGATGTTGCAGGTTGGAGCGGAGTGATTCAGCTATGCGTCCGCCATTGTTGGCTGCTAAGCCACGCCCCTCTTGTGAGAAGTGGATTTGATGACAAAATATAAGCTTGACACTAAATTCTATCTGCTCACACAGAAAAACACACATACAAATAAGAAGACATATACGCAGGAACAAAAACTTGCACAAACAAAAAAGATATGGAGCCTTATATAGAGTTTGGTGGAAACGGGACATTCGCTAAAAGGGTAAAGATGTCCTGTTTGCCCTGTTTAGAATGTATAGACATCAACACATAGAACCGATGGGACATCTACCACTATTTGTCCCGCATCTGCCAAATTCAAGATCCACCCCATAATTACAAGGACACATAAATGCACATAGTTAAGCACACACTTACTTAAAAACAAAAAATCCCGGAACATTGCACAGAATAACGCAACATAACACATACACAAAACAATAAACGCTTACACACACACACAAAACATGTACAATTGGAAACATACACTTGTACGGACATATGCACAAGCACAGAAGCACGAAGACAAAGAAAAGCATGTACATATCTAAATGCATATACACAGTCACATACACGCTCACAAAAATGTATTTTCCCAAAATAGTAAGATCCTTTTTAATCCTATAAAGCAGCTGTGGGGAAAATTGTAAAATATAACTCACACATATTTCTACAGACAAACATACACAGAGAAAGACTTATACAAAGGCACAGCAAGATATAGAAACAAACAAAAGCATCACATCTTCATTTCACAAAGAAACGGAAGCTAGATTACAAAGGACGATGTGAAATGAAGGTCGGATAACAACAAAGCGCTCATTATAGACTCACTTTTATTCTATGACATAGAAACAGAAGTTGGTTTTTAATGAAGGCTCCCTTGCTATCAACCCATTTTTTCTCACTTGTTTCTTTTGCTCTTGGGTCCCGATGGAGAGGGATGTAAAAGAACTGACCTTTAATGACTTCATTTTGCGCAATTTCAGTGGAAAATATGCACATATATTCTCTGGTACAAAAATCATGATTATGCAACTTTAGTAACTCAAATTATATTGATTGAGTTAATTATAAATAGGTCAATCATCTATTAAGCTAATGAGTACACAGATCTGAATCGATTTCTGGGTGCCAATTTATATCTTTTATTTTCACTGCTCTCACTGTTGAGCTAAACATTGTATTGTCCAACTAATTTTGTTCAGAGATGGCATTTTGTAAATTGCACATTAGTGGTATTAAGAACAGTGTGAAAATGAGGAGGCATCTGAGCTGTATCCTAATGCACAAAGATGTAAAAATAACTTCTCATTTCCTTCCAAATTTTTTATAATATTAACAGGCATTGGCAAACCAATAAGTCTGGCTTTAATGCGTTAATACATTGAAATGCATACATGAAAAAATGCAATTTGCATGCATTAGCACATTCAAGCCAGATCTATTACCTTTGCCAATATCATTAAATATAGCCAATGTTAACAAGACAATTCATACATCTGCTTGTTGAAGCTCTACTGGAGAGGTGGGAAATTAGGGAGCTACTGTAGAATAGATGTTCTCGGAAACCCAGAGGGAATGTAACAAATTGTGTAATCCATAACCATTTTGTGTTTCTCAGGAGATTGACATTTTTTCTTACACACAGTCTAAACAAGCATTGGCATAGCCAATAGGTCTCGCCTTTGGGGCCTTATAAGTGTTTAGCCAGAGCTATTGACTTTGCCAATGTCTTCAAGCTGTGCTGTAGAGAAGTGTGGCTGCTGTGCAGCATGCTGAAAAGTTATAATAAAAAAGTGTCAGAAGCATTTTTGTTACTTTATATATGACCAAGAAGGCATTATGTAAAACTGAACGACCATATTAAAAAAGTATTAACAATAAAAAATGTCCTCCGTTTTCTTTTGTTGTTGCAATGCTGGCAACTTGTTTCTGCCTATTGCAATGGTTGTTTGTTAAAGCTTTTTTTTGAGGGGGCATAAACAATCGGAGGGTGAAGGTTGGGAACTAGTACCTGTATTATAACACTAGCAGCGGCCAGACGCTAGGGGAGAATAAACAGATGCCAGATTCTGAGAGCAGGCTGAGGTGGTGCTGAGTGATGCTGAGGTGGTAGTGGTGGTGGTGGTGACTGTTGCGGAGACGATGCTGAGGTGATGCTGAATGATACTCAGGTCTTGCTGAGTGATACTGCTGTGGTGCTGAGTGATGCTGTGGTGGTGCTGAGTGATATTGTCTTGGCGCTGAGTGATGCTGTGGTGGTGCTGAGTGATATTGTCTTGGCGCTGAGTGATGCTGTGGTGGCCCTGAGTGATGCTGTGGTCACCCTGAGTGATGCTGTGGTGGCGCTGAATGATGCTGTGGTGGTGCTGAATGATGCTGTGGTGGTGCTGAGCGATGCTGTGGTGGTGCTGAGCGATGCTGTGGTGGTGCTGAGCGATGCTGTGGTGGCCCTGAATGATGCTGTGGCGGCGCTGAGTGATGCTGTGGCGGCGCTTAAACCTTAAATATAGCTTTGTGCTTTGAGCGAATAAATATTTTTAAAAAAAACAGAGTGAGACAAAAATACTGGTAATTAGGCTGTGACTCCCAATATAAAACAAATAGCGATATAAGGTGAAATCAACCCACCGAAGCAATATTTCTAACTAGACAAAAAAAAGCTTGCATTTCAATGCTAATCGCTGTTGTTTTTCATGTGACTGTAGTCCAGGGCCGTCAGTTGGTAATGTGAGCTGCTGCTGCGATTGAAACATCAGAGTCCAGAGAGTTAATGAGCCATGACGAGGAAATGAGGAAGAGATAGGAAACCCAGATGGCAGCTGCGCGCGTGCACGCTATCGTGAACGCAAGCTGGTCGCCAGCCGAAAGCCAGTGGGTTTGCACTTCCAAAACCCGCTTACTAAAACTCTCGGCCAGACCAGCGCAAGCGCTGGTGCAGGCCGAGACCTAAAAAACGGCCCCCGGGGGCCCAAAACTGGCCCCCATCATGGCGGCCCACCGGGGAAACACCCGGTGCCCGCTACGGCCAGTCCGGCACTGGCTGCATCACCGACACATCCGCACACCCCGTGCACAGTAGAAAATGGGACCTACTTCGGTACACCTTGCATTGTGTGTACTGCAGCCTGGACACACTCACAGCAACATACACCCAAGGGATCTAGGACATTAAAACTCAAACACGCTCCACACACTCAAAAGCACACACCACAGGCAGTATTGCATACCAGCAAAGACTATGCTGGTAGTACACCAGCACAAACCAAAGAGGTAGCAGCACAGGACAGAGAGACAGGGCACAAACAAGAGAGACAGCCACACACAAAAGAGACAGCAGCACGCAAGACAGACATCATCAAGCAAGACAGGCAGCAGCACGCAAGACACGCAGCATCACGCAAGACAGGCAGCAGCACGCAAGACCGGCAGCAGAACGCAAGATAGACATAAGCCCACACATGGCATAACCACGCACAACAGAAAAGTACAAAAAACAAAAACATACGGAACATCAAAGGCGCGCAAACCACCTGCTTATCTGCTGGTCTGATGTGCCTCCTTAGGAAAGACTTTAAATGACTATCTTTACAGACCAGGAAATCCCTTACCCAGGCACTCATTGTTAGTCGACTGGACGATGGTAACGCTTTAATGGTAGCAATGAACGAGGGTCTCTTTGCTAAACTCTAGGCTGTACAGAACAGGGCTACCCCCTGTTCTGTAACCTGCCTCCTCGAGCTCCTTCAGAACCTACGCTCAGATCTTTACATTGGCTCCCCATAAAAAGCGTACCCTTTTAAGTTTCGCTATCTGGTACATAAAGTTGTACATGGAAGTGGCCCACACTATCTGCAAAATAAGTTGCAACCCTATGTTCCCACACACAATCTAGATCTAGTGAGCAACTCTTACGAATATGCACGGCCAGGCACGGGGCCGTTCCTTTTCCTTTCTGGCCCCTCAACACTGGAACCAGTTACCCCTGCATTTACTAGTGTGCTCTGACTTAGTTTTATTCAAACAATTCTTGAAAACCTGGCTCTTTTGAATTTTATTTCTGCTAACTTTATTCTGACCTCTGTAAAATGCAACAGCGCCGAGAGACCCTCTCGAGGGTGATTCGTTTTCGCGCAACAAATAACACTAAAAAACAAAGAAAAGCCAAATTATGTGGCATCATTCGGTACATTCTGTAATAATATTACTTCATTATTTCAAAATTTTTAAACTTGGCAACACTGTATGAGCATTGGTTACACCTCATTAGTACCAGTTTAACACCCAAATATAGCTTTAAGCAACAGAAAGGTGATTAGTCCAGCTTTGCAAAGGGCCTTCCACTGCGCAACATGTGCTGCTGCATTTTCATTAACTTGAACCGTTTGGCCTAGAATTTCTTTTTCCATTTGTTAAAATCTGCAGGTTATGCGGCAGATGATGGATTATGTGGCAAATGCAGCAAATGAATAATAATGTGAAAAGCAGTGTGACCTCACAATTGCATAATTACAGTGGCCCGGCCAATAGGCCATTCTGACACTGCTGATCACACACCAAAAGAACAGTGTGCCAAAACATGGTCGCAAAAGCACACATAAGACACTAGAGGAACATCAGCACTCAATAAAGTTAATGTAGCACACAACAGGTAAGCAGCAGCACAAAAAGAAATAGAAGTACCTATCACTGGTAGAAGCACCCAACACCAGCCTGCATACCACAGAGGCACCTCAGTGCAGACCATAGGCACTGCAAACAGAACTCTGAAGAAACTTGGTTATCAGAGGCGCACATGCAGTAACACCGGGTACTTAGTGCAGAGGTGCATAGCAACATATGAGACTCCAAAGCAGCAAACCACCCACAAGTGTAACTAATGAATAATAATAACTTGTTTGCTATATATAACTTCATATTGCACTGCTTCCATTTCTAAGGTGTATATTAACGGTAGAGCAGCGTCCAGACAAAAGAGAATACAACAAAGGCATAGCAGCACACACCATTGACATAGCACCAACACAGAAGTGTATCAGTCCACAGTATAGGCACATAAGCACACACCAGAGGCAAAGCACTACAGAGATCAGCACAGAAGCACAGGCCAACAAAAAAGTTAACTAATGTATGTTAGTGTACAAGTGAAGACCCCCAAATGTCTGTCATAATATGAACTCTATGACTCCATAGGACATGCAGGAATAACTGAGAAATGCAGGGCAGTCACAGTTGCTTCAACTGAAAATGTATTGTTTCACATACCATCAACTAAACATGGCAATCCTCTACAAAGCAGCACTTCATGTACGAAATGTTGTTGCTTCAGTATAAAGGAAATACTTTAATAAAAAATAAAATGTACTCAAAATAAAGATTTTATTGCGTTACAGGTGGTCAATGTCATTACTTCAATTAGGCTATGATGCCAGTACTTCGGCTGATAACGGGAGTTACTAGCCGAACTGGGAATGGAAATAGAGGTAAGAAAAATGCACTCCTACTGTTCCCCCAGAAATGTCACCAAACGGAAGCAGTAGAATTTTCTGGAAGGCTTATGGCTTGAAATAAAAAAGAGAAACAAATCTAGTATTTTGCCTGTAAAATTGTTTAGAATATAAACTCATAGAAAACTAAAATAATACAAACTCTTTACAGAGAAACCAAACAATTGAAACCCCATTTAATGGGAAAATAAAATTCAGAAAAAATAATATTTGGCTTAAAATAATAAAAAAAAGTCCAACAACAACTTTAAAACTATAATAATAACATACTAAAAAGAAGATTAAAAAACGGATTCCATAGTGAATCCAGCTTACAGGTCATGGTTTTTTCAAATAAACTGGCCAAAGAGGTGAGGTGAAATTGATACAGGGAGGCTGGATAGGAAAAGCTCTAAGAGGAGGAATGAAGATGCCGAATGGGTCCACACAAAGTAATGGGAAAAAGGAGCAGCATCAGGTGAGGGAAAATACATTTTTTAATAATGTCAGAAGGAGAGCCTCAGGAAGGTGTCTTTCCGAAAAAACAAGTTGGAAGGAGGAGGACAAAGAAGGTAGAAGGATCCGGGGAGGAGAAATAAAGCTTTGGAAAGAAGGAATAGGGGTTCATGCACTAACCGCCAAGAAGAGCAGTTGGATAAAATTGAAACTGCCACAAGTTGCAGGGCACAGGAATGGTATGGATGAAAGAAAAACCTGTCAATGTAACCACGGCTGAAAAACCATGAAAGTACGATTTAATACCCTTTTAAGCTGCAACTATTATTTGCAGCTTAAAAGAACATACAATTCAATTTAGAACAAGCAAAGCGCGCTCGCGCGGCAGCAGGGGGAGGGGGCCTGCCGATTCCCTTGCGGGAGCCAGCGGCGATAATTGACACCATATGGCGCTGCCGCTCGCTCCCGCAAGGCAATCGCCACACGTGCACGCGTTGCCATTGAAGGCAATGGAACGCGTGCACGTTTTTGGGGAAAAAAGGGAACCGATGGCTAAAGGTCTCCTCTAGGCAGCGCATGCGCGCTGCGTAGGCGAGACCTAAAAAGTAATTCCTTGTGATCTCTGTTGGAAATTTGCCCTTTCTGCTGGGTCACCCCAGATGTTTTGCCTTCTTTAACTGAACCCATTTTTGTTGGCCATGGGACTCTGCGCACCTTACCCCTTCTAACGAGTGGTAAACTGTTTGTGCTTTCCCTTTAAAACATGTTGAAATTTGCATACACCTAATTGGTAAATGTAATTTACTTGTATGTCCCCAGTATATTTTACTATCTGTACCCAGGGCCTGTAAATTAAATGCTGCTAGTGGGCTTCAGCAGTCGTTGTGCCACCCACTTAAGTAGCTCTTTAAAAACATGTTTCCAGGCCTTCCACTGCAGCCTAGGTGAGCTGTTTTAAACTGCCATCTCGACCTGGCGAAATAAACTGTTTGCCAGGCCTAAAACATCCTTTTAAATGCTTATAACTCACCCCTAAGGTTGGCCTTTAAAGCCCACAGGGCAGGTTGCATAGTATTTAAAAAGTGGGGCATGTATAAGTAAGGCTTTACATGTCTTGGTAGTGAAAAAACTCATTTTTTTCTGTGGCTAGACTAGCTCTCCTATAGGAAACACTGGCATACATTTTAGCTATAAAAATGGTTCAATTTTTCAGTAATTTAAAATCCAACTCAATGGTCGAGTCAGATTTTGCATCACTATTTCGAAAATGACACTTTTAGAAAGGTATTATTTTTCTGCCTAAGACATAAAGACTTTACTGCCAGTGTCCAGCTTTCACCTGACCCCTAATGGCCCCCATGTGGTGAGATGTATATTGCCCCCAGAAAGTTGACAGAGGTCTCAGGGTACAGGGACAGAATGGTCTGGAGGGTTCTGCCCAGCCCCTTCATGAGCTTCAAATGATGCCTACCTTGTCATTGGCAGATAACGCTCTCACCTAGGTCTTTCCCCCCTTTGTATCTCTAGTCAGGCTGGCACACAACCAAGTGGGAGTGAAGTAACTGGCCCAAACTGGTTTAAGTGGTAAAAAAAGGTTTGCCATACACCCACAGGCTGGCGCTTGGCATAAAAGTGAACCCACAGAACTCACCTCACAACACTCCTGGACCTGTGAAAAATCAAAAGAAGGACTGATCTACTGTCTGAATCCTTGTACCCAGGACCCCAGAAGTGACTCCAAGGGTCAGTTGGCTAACCTCCTGTTTTAGCTATAGGGACACAACAAGCCAGAGCCTGTTCTTGCTCAGTTAGCACCCTTGGTGGAAAGAAATGTGGTGCTCTTTCTGCTGTCAGTGAATGAAAGGAGGGAGCATGGGGGCCTTTTGTGTTTACAATTCAGTCATTGGGTGATTATTTCAAACCAATGACTGGCTTCTGAACACAAACATCTCGGTACCTCCAATAATTCATCTGATTCATCAGGCTGGTGCAAAGTTGTTGGTGGGGGGATGGGGTTGATGGTGCGTGATGGGAGAGGGTGAGAGGGAGATGGGATTGAGAGGAAAGGGTTTAATGGGGTAGTAAAAACAACATCTGTCACAAAATTTCCTCATTCACCTCAGAGCTAGTTCAGATAGCCGCGGCTAGTTTTCGATTGGTCTTGTGTTGGTTTCTTCTTTGTTCTGATTGGGCTTAAACCGGACTTAAACCGCCATGAAACCAATCCAGATCCTGTCCTGGAATGTCAATGGCTTGCGCGTGAGGTCCAGAAGGGCTAAAATCTTGCAATATCTAAAAGATTCCCCCGCGCAGGTCATTGTCCTCCAGGAAACTCATCCTCTTAAGGAAGAGACTATCGAAATTTTTAAAAACAAAAAATGGGTGGACTCTTTCATGTATTCGAACCAGACCGCCAACATCAGGGGGTTCTTATTCTTTTAAAAAAACAAGCTAACGCCCGGATCCTACACCATTTGGTTGACCCAGGTGGTAGATGGGTCATTTTGAAAGTGACCATTATGGGTTTCTTGCTTACCTTGGTCGGCTACTATGGCCCAAATCAAGATGACCCCTCTTTTCTTAAAACCATCTTCTCCATCTCCTAGACTACCCAGACCTGGTTATTATGGCCGGGGATTTTAATATTGTTCTTAACCCTAAACTCGATAAATCCGCAAGTAGCAGAGCCATCGTTCCTTCTAAGTCACTGGTGTATTTGCAGACTATGATGGCGCAAACTGGTCTTTGGGACATCTGGAGAGAAAGATCGGGCCAGCAGCTAGGAGTATCATACTGCAATAGCAAATATCGACATAAGTCAAGAATTGACTATATTTTGGTTAGTCAATCTCTAAGGGGCAAGGTTAAGGACATCAGATACCTGACTTCGCACCTCTCGGATCATTCAGGGATATTATTGGATGTTGATTTGGTGCAGGCCCAGTATCCCAAAGCTTGGTCTTTTGATCGAACCTTACTTCTCGAGGAAGCAGAGATGTCCTTCCTATCCCAGGAAACCGAATACTTTTTTAATGTAAATTTAGGCTCAGCTACAACCACCGTGGTCTGGGACTCCCTAAAGGCTTTTCTAAGGGGTCTAATTACGAGTAGGGTGAGTTTTAGGAAAAAAAATAAAGAGGGGAGATCGCACTTAAGGAGGCAGAAATGAAGGCAGTGGAGTTAGATCTCAATAGAGGGGTTGTTTTGGAAGGGCAGCAAGAGGACCTGGTTAAACTCAGCAAATTAAGGGAGCAGTTGGATTCCATTCTTCAAACAAGGCACATGCATAGATGGGAGGCAAGTAAGATCACACATTTTGAGTATGGGGAAGGGGCAGGCAAGCTTTTGGCATGGAAGGCCAAGTCTGACAGGCTTCATAATCAGATCAAAGAAATTGTTGCAGACGATGGGGTAGCTGCTTTGTCTTCGGATGAAGAGATAGGAGGCGCTTTTTTCGATTTTTTTCCAAGACCTCTACCAAGAAGATCGAGCCGTAGACAAGATCAAGGTCAAGGACTGGTTGGGTAGGACCGCGCTCACCCCCCTGAGTTCTAAACAGCAGGAAGATATAGAGCAGGACATCACGCAGGAAGAGGTGAGGAAGGCCATTGTCGCCTGTAAGAGAGGGAAGGCTGCAGGGCCCGATGGGCTCCCAGCAGAGCTCTATAGGTCTTTGGGTGAAGTGATAATCCCGGTTTTGACAAAACTATTTAATGAGATCTTATCGGATGGCCTCAAGCTGCCAGGGTCCTGGAGTAAAGCTACAATTATTCTGATTTTGAAACCCGGCAAGAATCCAGCGAGTTGTGGGTCTTATAGGCCCATCTCGCTGTAGAATGCAGACTATAAAATCTTTGCCAAGATTCTGGCGGCCAGGATGGGCCTCGTGGCCGGTGACATCCTTCATCCTGATCAGAAGGGGTTTGTCAAGGGAAGGAACCTATCGGACCTTACCTACGACTTTGTTGGAGTAATAGATATCGCCTCCACTTATTCACTCCCTCTTACTGCCATGACACTCGATGCCACCAAGGCTTTTGACAGGGTCAATTGGGTCTACCTGTCGGAAGTCATGGAGATATTTAATTTGGGCAGGAAGTTCTGTCGAACCATTCAGTTGATTTACCAAGAGCCGTCAGCCAGACTTTTGGTTAATGGCAACCTTACCAGACCTTTTAAGATTACCAGGGGGACTAGGCAGGGCTGCCCCCTCTCCCCTCTCCTCTTCGACCGGTATATCGAGCCTTTTGCTCAGCGGCTGAGGGAGGAACCTAGAATTGTGCCGTTTAAACATGGTGCTTGGGAGAGGAAGGTGGCCCTGTATGCAGATGATATCCTGATTCTCTCTGCAGATTTAGCAACGACCTTCCCCGCTGTAATTGGTTTGGCACAGGATTTCGGGCAGGTATCGGGGTATGAGGTTAATGCTGGGAAGACTGAGGTCATGACGTGGAATCTCGAGGGGTGCCAGTACCAGGCCAATCTTAGCATGCGATATCTGGGGGTTAGAATAGTCCAGGATATTGCCAAGATTGCAGAGGTTAACTTAGAGGCAGTGTCAAGAGAGTGCCAAAAACTGATGAAATCTTGGGCCCATCTTCCTTTAACCATTCTTGGGAGGGTCAATTTGGTCAAGATGGTGGTTCTCCCCAAGATAACCTTCCTTTTTAACTCTATTCCCCTGCATTTTGACAAACCGGCTATTGACAAACTTCAGCAGGCCATCAACTCTTTTGTCTGGGTATATAGATCTACTAGAATCGCCTGGAAGAAGCTGAGGCGTAGGAGAGAGAAGGGTGGTCTTGCTTTCCCCGATTTGCAATACCATGCATGGGCTTTCCAGCTCTCGCATTCCAGGATGCTGTTAAAAATTCCAGTAAGCACAGGGGCGGGAGCAATGTTTTCGGCTATGTTAAAGGGTGCCAGTCTACCTGAGCAGGGTTTCCTGTTTAAATTTGGGGAACCAAAATTCTTTAAAAAGGTTAAGCTTAAAGTTCTCCAGGCAATGGCTAGAACGTGGGCCATAACTGGCCTTAACTATTTTTCTAGTCTGGTCCCTCTTTGGGATTCACCGGGTACACCTGAGTGCTTAAGGGATAGGTTGGCACTACCCCTTAGAGAAGCTGGTTTGATGGTTTGGGGGGACTTGGCCTACGAGGGTACACTCATTTCATGGGCACAACTTAGCGAAAGGGTCGGAGTCGGTCTTTCAAGGTTTAAGTATATTCAGCTGCGGAGCTGGGCTCAAACCCAGCAAACTTTGAAAACTTCCATAGGTAGTGGCAACACCTTGGAACATCAGTTAGTGAGCTGAGGCCAGTTGGGAGGAGGGAGGTCTCTTTTGGTATTGGACCATTGAGGAGGCTGTAGATGGAGAATTTAAACTGGCCGAAGAACTGTGGGGTGAATCTTTACCAAATGAACAGTGGGAGTATTTGTGGCAAACTTCGTTCAAGATCCTTTTCGACATCGTAAAACCAGCTTGGCTGAAGAGAAACCACTTGTTCACTGCACACAGGTCCTATTTATCTCCATTGAGGCTCACTAAAATGTCGAGGGGGGCTCCAGTTAGCTGCAGAAAATGTGGTTTGGCTGGAGCCTCAGATGCACACATGTTTAAGGACTGTCCGGCTATATCAGTTTTTTGGGAAGGAGTTGGAAAGCCTCTGGCGGATATTTTAAGCCTCCCAATCCAAATAAACTTGGCCTTGATAATTTTTGGTTTTTCTAACCAAGTTACAGGACTAGCTAGATCCTTCATATTTTATGCTATATTGTTTGCTAGGAGGCAAATATGTAAGCGATGGATAGAACCCACACCCCCCTCGCACTCCGACTGGCTGGCTTCGCTCTTTGAGACATCTAAGATGGATTTGTCTAGAGCTTGCGGCAGGAAAAAGACAGTATTCTGGAACTTTTTGCTGAAATGGGCTGGCGCCTAATCCCTAGGGAGATATACAATTATTCAAACATCCATATAACAATCAGCGGGTCCTATGATTATGTCTCCTTGGTACTCTTTGGACTACGTTGGGCACCTCCAGTTATCCTGTCGGCCAACGATGATAGTCACCAGGCTCATTCGGGCCGTGTGGAAGAGTGACCTCTCCCCCTTTATTCCGGGGTTAGCGACATCCGAGCCTGTCATAGTACCTGTAGGCGGGCGTTCCCCGTGGCTCCAAGTCAAAGCCTACATCTCCCAGATTACCGGGTCTTGGTACGGACGGCTTGTTTGTTCAATGGGGTCGGAGGCGAATGAGGACAAAAAAAAAAAAAGACAAAAAAAAAAAACATCTGCAGCAAGTAAAATAAAAAATGGGGTGCTGCTCTTTGCATAAACTTAATGCAGACAGCTAAGTGCATACCTCTGAAGATTGGTACCCTGGGCCTGGGACCCGCCCACTCATACCAAAAACTGGCTCTGTAACAAGCTTCCCCCTGAACTGCCCAGCTGAATAGTTCCATCTGGACCTGCTCTTGACCCTGCTGCTGACCTCTGTTGTAGTGAGCCCTAACCTCCAAGTGGTGCCCCCTCAGTCCTGGACCCTTAGCTGGTGTTAGAGTGTACTCCTTTGGTTCCTAAGCTGCGAGAAGTAGATGTTGAATCAGTGGGAAAACCAGCCTCAACATGCTGGTTTGCCTGAATAAAGGACAAAAGACAACCATGATTTGTTTTGTGTGCCATGTTGTCACTTTATTACTGTTTAAATACTGCAAGATATTTTACACGTTGCCTCTAAGTTAAGCCTGACTGCTTGTGCCAAGCTACAAGAGGGTTAAGCACATGTCTATTAAATGACTTAAGTGGTTTACCTTGACAAAGACTGTGATTAATATTTGAGGTCAGCTCTCACCCCCTTCAACTAATACTCCAATTTCTTTCAGTCTCACTGCTGGTTACTCCATGGGCCTCAATACAACTGAATCACAACCCCAAGCATCAATTGCAAAGCTGATAAATACCAATACTTCTTCTTTTGAGTTGAGTAAAAATATGCAGACACAATTATCAGATATATTCTTTTTTTAAGCAGTTTTCCCTACCACATTGTGTCAGTGTTTTCCTGGCACAATGTGAAAAGTAGTATTTCAGATCTGCATTAACCATTGTGAAACCTGGAATTCAGAATTGGTGGGGCTCCTGTAATGAGGCCCTATTTGTTCTTGATAAATAAAAGTTATCTCTATATATTTACTGGGCATCCGACCATTTGAAACCACTGTACTCAAGTGAATCAGACATCATGAAATATGGAATAACATGAAAAGTAAAGACTTTAGCTTTAAAGGCCTAATGTTAACTAATGGTAGCGATTTGTGAATTGGCTGCACACTGGTTTGCAACTGCTTACAAAAAGGCCCTGATGATGCTCCAAAGAGGTAGAAATGAAATAACAATTTAGTAAAATAGCACAGTGACTAGTATAAATAAGAAATCACAAAAATGCAACTTGTTTTTGCGGTGTACAAAATGCTAATCAGTAATATCGATTGGCAATGTACAAAAGAGTTGTAAATTCCAATAGTCGTAAAACAGACAATTTGCATGTGCAAATTACCACCAGGTGGAAGCAACCAGTGACCAGGTGGAAGAGAAAAAAGCAGACCTAAAATCCAGCAGAAATATTCACCAGTCTGCACTCTATACAATGGTTGGGAGGAGGTGTGTACTTTGAGCTCTATGCTTGAAAAGGAGAAGACAGGAACAGATTGCCAGACAGAGAATCATCTTGTTTGATCAAACAGAGGAGAATGTTTATGGCAGATACAGGCTAAGCAAGGCAGTCATACTTGATTTAATTGATGAGTTGGAGCCTATGCCAATGAGGCAGACGCCGCCTAGCCACCCAAGTAAATGTTCAGGTTTTGTGCTCCCTACATCTCTTACCATCAGGGAGTTATTAAGACACTATTACAGTAGAAAGGAGGTAGATCAAAAAGTGATCTTTCAGAGGTTTTTCAACATGTCCTTAATGTAATGCTGACATCAATAGTTATCGTATTGTCATAGGATGTTTAGATGGCGCACACATACTTATATACCACCCTGTTACAGAGTATTTATAGAGTAATACAGAAAAACAGCATTCCCAGAACATCCAGATGGTGTACAATGGAGAATACGTTATTACCCCCTACCCAAGGAGTACATGCATCTCTTTCTTCTAAATGTTTATTTAAAAATGATTTAGCGGCCCCGTCCCTGGGTATCCTCTGGGAAGCCCTGAAACCCACAGTGCGAGGCGTTGAAATTAGTTACCATATCAAAAGAAAGCGCGAGTCGCGGAAACAGCTGGCTGACTTTGAGGCGCGCCAGGTGACTTTAACACTGCAGCTCAATAAGGCCCCGGACCCAACGATCAGGCGCAATCTATTACAAACACAGCAAGAGCTACAACAATATCTAATGGGGGAGGCTAAAGAGATCTGGGAGGCGTCACAGCACCGAATATACCAGTGGGGAGATAAATCGAGCAAAATGCTTCACAGGCTCTGCCAAGCTGATAAATCCCCCGCTGTGGTACCTACATTGCGGGACGCCGCTGGCGGTCTCTGCTCCTCCCCAGACCAGGTAGCTCGGGAGTTCGCTCGCCATTTTTCCTCCCTATATGACCAACAGGAGCGACTGTCCGAAGATCAAATAGCAGAATTTCTCAGAGACATACCCCCGCGAAGACTCACAGACCATGCGCGAGACCAACTTGAAGCTCCAATCACATTGGAAGAGTTGACCACAGCACTACATGCCATTCGCCCAGGGCGGGCCCCCGGCCTGAATGGGTTCCCCATGGAGTTCTTGCGACCAAACATAAACGCCCTGGGGCCCCACCTTCTTGCAGCCATTCAGGACGCACACGACCAGGGTACCCTGCCCCGGGACTGGCGACACGCAGAAATAGTACTGTTTCTTAAACCCGGACGCCCCCCAGAGGACCCATCATCGTACCGCCCCATCTCCCTTATTAACTTTGAACCTAAATTACTGGGGAAGGTCCTCGCGGACCGCCTCCGGACGTGTGTGACTGATTTAATTCACCCGGATCAGTCGGGTTTCATGCCACAGAGGGCTACCCGCCATAATATATGACAGGTACATAATGCCATGACGAATGCCCACACCTTGGGGCACCCCGTGGCCCTTCTATTGGCGGACATAGACAAAGAATTCGATTAGTTAAACTGGGTCTACCTGTTCCAGCTTCTCGAAGCGGTAAACTTCGGCCCTCGCTTTACGGCATATGTCCGACTATTATACACTAATCTCACAGCTTCAGTCCGTATAGCTGGGCATCGTTCGGATCCCTTCTCTATCCATAGGGGCACGAGACAGGGCTGTCCGCTATCCCCGCTATTATTTGCCTTAGCAGTGGAACCCCTGGTGGCCTGGGTTTGTGGGACCCGGTACTCTGAGGGTTTGAATGGTCCCGATCGCTTTCAGACCGTATAGCACTCTATGCGGACGACGTCCTCTTCTTCATGACCGACCCGTGGTTTTCGGGCCCGCGCATCCTGCAAATCCTCAGGATATTCGGGGACACTACTGGTCTCCATACTAACCCTGCTAAATCAGTGCTTTTCCCGGTCTGCGGCAACCAGGGTCGAGATGCCTGGGAAATGCAGCTATCACACGCAACAGGGGGCTTCAAGTACCTGGGTATCCTTATTTCGCCATGCCCCAAAATGTCCTGGGCCTCCAATATCAGCCTGCTGCTGGCAAGTCTCACTAATGAAACGGCAATATGGTCCTCCCTCCCACTGTCGCTATACGGCAGGTCCGCCATCTTTAAGTTGGTCTTGTTGCCCCAAATTCTATACAAACTGCAAAATTTCCCTTATAAGATCCCCGACCCTGGTTTGCGCAAGTAAAAGCCGTACTAAATAAATTCCTCTGGAACGGGGGTGCGATCAGAGTGGCGCTCCGCACCTGCGCACAGTCTACGTACTGTGGAGGAATTGCTGCGGCCGATGTTTATGCATATTATGTCGCCTCCCACATCTTAATAATTAATGAATGGTGGTATAATTCCCCAACTGATCCAGCATTCGCACTTGAACACGCCGCCATGGAAAAGACCCGTCTTCTTCAGCTCCTTTATAGCTCTCATACCCTGGAGTCGCTGCCCTCTGCAGGCCAAGTAGTGATCCAGCTTTGGCGAACAGCCGTCCGGCAGATGGGATGGAGCGGGACTCTAACTCACACGACCCCTCTGTGGCATGGCACTTATCTCCGCCCTGTTGCCGCCCTGCCCGGCTTTCGTGGGTGGGACTTGGTGGGGATCTCGACCCTGGGTGATGTAATGAGGGGCACCACATTGAAGTCATTCCAGCAACTCCAGAGCGACTTCCAATTGCACAAGTCCCAGTTCTACAATATCTGCAATTCCGCCATGCCCTGACTCCCCTGATTCGGACACTGGAATCCCTACCAGAGTTCCATCCCCTTCAAGGACGCCTCCTAATGGGTGATTTGGGTCTACATAAAATCAGACAAATCTATCAAACACTGACGACGCACACCCAGACCACCCTTGACAAGACCAGATGCACATGGCAGGAAGATATCCCAGACCTGACTGACGATGACTGGGCAGAGGTCATCGCCAGCCCCCGGGGTCCGGTGGTGTCTACACGGTTCCGACTCACACAATTCAAATAGCTGCACCGCGCATATTATACGCGCACCAGACTTTGGGCGATGGGCGTAATCCAATCTCCTACATGCCTGAGATGTGAGCGGGAGGACGGGACTTTTCTTCATACCGTCTGGGGATGCTCCGCATTGCAACCCTTTTGGCGCAGGGTCTCCTCGTGCCTCAGCTCTGTGTTAGCATGGGAACTCCCATACGACCCACGGCTCTTTCTCCTACATAGCACTGACGGGATTGGGGGCAATAGATATAAGCATCACCTACTCTTTTTAGCCCTTACTATCGTCAAACGCGATATCGCATAGCTGTGGAAAGAGACCTCCCCCCCAACTCTGTGCAAGTGGAAGACAGAGCTTGACAGGTGTATGGGTGCAGAAATCACCGTGTTCTTGGCACGTGGTTGCCCTCAGAAACATCGTAAAATATGGACCCGTTGGGCGACGTACCGAGGGTTTGAGCTCCCCCATACCGTTGATGGACCCCTGAAGGACACACCTCAGCTGACGTGTTCTCCAGTTTTCTATCGCTCCACACTGGGTTTATCTGTCAACCTACACTATATCCTTGGTTCTATCTAACTGAGTCTGGATCTGTCTGCACACTGTTTTTGTTGGTTTGCCTGCATGTTCGCAGGCTATGTAAGAAATGTGACACGATGGTATCCCTGTTAATTCACGCTTTCTTACAGGTACATGTAGGGCTCCCACCCAAATGCTACAGGAAATACCAAATAAAATTTGTTTTTGAAAAAAAAAAATGATTTAGACCTAAAACTGAGGTCAACCATCAAAACGCCTGTTTCATATATAAATAGACGATAAAGATTAAAACTGTAAAACAAAGCCTATCAGTTAAAAAAAAAAAATAGACCGGACTATATAACAGTTCATCATGCGCTTATACATTATGATATAATAAAAGGTTACTAGAAGAAAATACTCACATCCAAGTACAGATGCCATTGGAATATGTGCAAAAAGAGCTTAGAAATTTAAACAACTGAACATACACTCTGTCATTTGGAGGGTGCATCAGGCAATATAGCGTTGTAATATTAAAATGTACTTTAATCAGTACTATACAGTGTCATCTCTGTGCATTCAATGCCAAGCAAACATCTAAAATGTGTAATAAATCTTGAGTACCTGCCTTGCATACATTTCAAATGGAAAACCTTCTTGATTCTCTTTTCCACATCCTTGTCAAGAAGTGGAGAGACAAATTTATCTTTAATTTTTTGTCACTGTGGACTTTACATGTGCCTTGCAAGAGAAAACATGGGAGATAGGGGGGCTATTACCAAGGAATTGCGATAATTATCGCAAAGCGCGCTTAGCGCTGTTTTTTATATTGCCGGCTATCGCTGGATTTCATTGCGGAGATAATGCGTTATTATCAACGCTTATCTCCAAGGTGATAAAAAAATCCAGCGATAGCGGCGAAACCCAGCAATAGCGCGAGAAATCCAGTGATAAATTCAATGCGCTAATGATAAGCTTGCTAATAGGCAGGTGAGGACTTAACCTTACAATCCACCTCCCATTGACTATAATGGTTAAGTCAGGTTTTTAGCAGGTGTTAGTTTCCAGAGATAATCGCGGTTAGCGCGAGTTTTTTTATCGCTTCGCGGGCATTGCTAATGAGGGGGAGTTGTGTTTGCGACTGTTTTCAGTTGCTTTTAGTTGGGAACGCCTACTTTGCATGTCATTAGCGATATATATCGCTGACATGCAAAGCGGCACCAAAACGGTCGCTTTTGCCATAAAGCTGTCGCTAACAGCTGTTAGCGACATCTTGCTGATAGAACGATAGAAATATCGCCGCTTTAGCGGCAAAAAGTGCTGCTAAAGCGGCGATAACGCCCTTGGTAATATGCCCCATAGTTTTTACCTGTTAGTGTCACAGTCTATGAAGCCATGAAATTCATCCATCAGCTTCTTATATTACAGGTGACAGTGCATATGCCATTTGGCCATTTATCCTAATACCATAACTACATCCATGAACACAAAGAGAGCCTAGCTACAATGCAGCACATACGCAAACAAGAGTGATGATGAAAGATAATTTGGCATTTTAAAGGGTAGATTTTGTTGCCTATATAAAAGTGGTAGAGTTTTGGCTTACAACCCAGAGACATCTTGTAAAATGATTCTAGTTTGAGTAATGCTACATAACATTCTCATGCACAGGAGATTGCCAAAGTCACCAGTGGATGATGCTCCTGATGAGGAACTCAATCCCACTCTTTATCATCATACATCTGGACAAGAAAATGTAGGTTATGCTGAGGGAAGAGCACGTACTATCATGTAGTATCTACTAATCAGTAGGAACTGCAGGTTCGCAGACAACACAAACTTAGGATAGTGCCAGACAGATTCCAGGCAACCCCGCTGGTTATGTTGACCCTTGGACGAGCTAGCTCACATTGCCACAGTTAGCCCCCCTGAAGCTAGACAGGGGGGGAACATTTCTGGCAACTACTGAACATGACAAATCTGTCCCCTCAGGAACCATGATGACAGACCTAGAACTTTTCACTCTGTCTCCCGTGCTCTCTTTCGCTCAGAGAAATATACAAAGAATACACAAAGGGACATTTTCCAATATTTATTGAACCGTAGTGATTCTTGTATAGAAAATATGTGCTGCAATGATTAATAGACAAAAGCAGACAAAGGTTATAACGAGTGTCAAAACAGTGGATGAAATGAAGAGCTCCCTCATCTTATTGAGACAACTCATATATGCATACATATACAGTATTATAACAATCTAGTGTACTCCTATGATGCAAACCCTAACCTACGTGTCTAGAGTGTAAATGTATGATCTGCTAAGAAACCCCCTTCTGGATGATCTAACCCCTCTACCTGGTGGATAAGAATGTAGGACCCCATCTTGCTCACGAACTGAACAACCCTCACGGAGATGTCAGT
Source organism: Calotriton arnoldi (assembly GCA_963921515.1). Taxonomy (NCBI): domain Eukaryota; kingdom Metazoa; phylum Chordata; class Amphibia; order Caudata; family Salamandridae; genus Calotriton; species Calotriton arnoldi. The sequence goes on from CAWUFW010000934.1 coordinate 2,191,433, forward strand.
CAGCTGCTAGGTGAAAGTTTCAGCGTGCAGGGGCCCCTCGAAGTCAGCAGAAGTGTCTCCTCTGATTGTATTCGGATCAAAAGGATATATATAGAAAAGGGCATCCTTGGCTTGGGCTGTGATTGTGATCAGACTGCCTATTGTTTGTATTCCACAAATAGCTGCCTCAGCATATGTACGTAATAACAAACTCATTTGTGTCACACACATGAAGGCCTTGCACATAATGCCAAGGCAGTGTGATAGTGTTCTCACAGAGTTTTTTTGTGTCAACAAGGTCGGTGTTTCTTACAAACTAACCCAAGCATCGCAAATGCAAACGTGTGTCAAAAGTCAGTGTGACAAAGGGAAGGCAACATTAGGAAAGAACCATGTACATGTAAATTGGCACTATTTCCTACCAGGCCTGACTCGGGCACTTGACAGAACAGCTGAAATTACCAACAATTCTTTTCGATTCAATTATTTTAATGTCACTAAAAATAAAAGCAGATGCATATTTTTTACCTTTGAAGTAAGCACCTTTGTTTATCGCAGACATGTTTCATATTTTTTAAGCAACAATAAAGGTTCACAGCAAATGAAATATAATTACAAAAAAAGTTTTTATTTTCACACAAATAAAGCATATATATGTCAAACAAAAATATGTTCCTTATTTTCTCTTAGATCTTCCACTAGTCGGTCTGACCATGGGGAAATAATGAACAGCACCTTCCACTTCACTACTCCTACTGCTACATGTACCAGTACTACCAACTTGCACTGACACACTACTTATACTAGACCTTTCCTCCCTGTCAGGAAATCACAGGGCTGTCCTAAATCCTGCATTCGAGGTTTGCAACTCTTCTAAAACACCTCTTACCTGAACTAATGTTCTTCTTAGGTCCTCATTTTGGTGAGTTAACTCAGCATGTAGATTTGAAGAGTGTCTATACATAGTAAAGGTACTTAGAATTTATTGCTCTCTGGAGCGACCAAATGTCCGAAGACATGACAAGTGTCAGAGTAGCATTCTCATTGCGTCTGGCTTTCCCTTTCTTCTCCTACTCTTCAACATAGTATTTCCACTGTACCAGAAATGTCTATCATACTGCATCTCATGCATTCAAAGCCAGATACAGATTCGTTTATAAATAGCCTTATGATGCTTACACTGAGCTCCAAGCACTGGCTTTTCAAGATTTTAGAAATGGTGTACCAATGCTGCAGCATCTTCTCTTTCACTTGCTATTCCAGTTGGTTCTCAAATACATGGCCTTGCACTAACTCTTAATGGCCAAAGCATTGATCTTTGAGCCTCAGCTAATCTTTTTTTTTCCATTCTTTTCTCGGGACGCCAAAGAAGAGAAGTTTGTTCCTTCAGTTGTCTCACCGCCACGGAATAAACTTAGAAAAGTCTGCATCTCCTCACATCTCATCCAGTCTTTAGAAAACAACTAAAAACCTACTGGGTCTAGCTCTGATTTCTGAGCATTTGTTTTCCTTCATCTCTTTCTGTGTCTGCAGTGCCAGGCCACTCTCTTAAAACTATCCATTGTGCTGTATAAATGTTTTAGTTTGTTCATTCATTCATTTCTCTATTGACAGTAACTTTGGCAGGTACGGTTGTGGTTGTTGACAAGTTATAGCAGTAGTTGATGGCTGTTTCATTCCCTCAGGTGCCTCTTTATCATTTGCCGTGGTTGTATGTCTTCCTGAGTGATGTATTTGGTTCACTTGTGTGGGGCTGTGGACTGTGCAGTGTTCCTGGCTTTCCTCACATGTATCATCAGTAACAGTTTGCCTGAATTGTTCTGTGTAGACTAATAGTGTTACTGGTGAGTGACTTTCTTATATGAAAGTGTAAATGATGCCAACATATATATAATCGCAGCATTATTAACAATTAGCCATTTTTTAATATTTTGCTTGAAAGTTCTAAACTTAAGAATGCCATTTAAGTTGGTCAAGACTTGTCAATAATAAATTTCAAACATAAGCTAATACGTTGCTTCATTGGTTGGTATTTAGAAATAAAGGGCTGTTCATATTAACACTGCAAGTCCCATGATGCATTGTGTTTGTATTATAATACAGATTTTTGATGAATGCATATCAGGGGCGGCTCCTCCATTAGGGCGGGCGAGCGTCGCCCCACTGCTTTCTCGCAGTGCGAGAAGCAGAAACATAAAATGGTATTTTAAATACCATTTTATGTTTCTGCTTCTCGCACTGCGAGAAAGCAGAAGGGTATGCCTGGTTGGGGGTGGGCGGGTGGGCGGGTCGGGGAGGAGACGCTTGCCCAATGCTGTGGGCCCTGACTGTTTGGTCAGCCCTCTGGGGCTAACCAAATCAGTCAAGCACACTCTGCCTTTTCTCTGCAGCCTACATAGAGAAAATGGCCTCTCCATAGGCGCCCGGCTGGGTGCCGTCTGCACCAATCACAACGCTGCCATTGCAGCGTTGTGATTGGCTTAGGGGAGGGGAGGGAGGCTGCCTGTGGCTGCTTCCTGTTCAGCAGGAAAACGCAGTACCTGGCCAGGAGCTGAGTCGACGCGGGACCTGGTAAGGTAAGTTTAAAAAAATAAATTAATTTAACTAAACACCCCCGCCTCCCCCCGCGAACCCACACGACCCCCCTAGAGTCTCTAGTTGTTGCCCATTTCTGATTTTTCCATTGATTCTGGTACTTTAAATGATGTCTTCCCAAAGAGTTTGTCATTCTCAGCCATGCACTCCTCCAACCATATCTCTAATTCAGTGTCTATGAGCTTTCCTTTTCTTATTCTGATGTTATCCTCTGCTGATTCCTCACTAGCCATTTTTATTCTTTAACACAGGGTGGCAGATTGACTAATATGTGGCACAACGCAACGTAGCAAGACAACTTGCTGAGATGCGCTGTGCTGCGTCAAATGGAGAGGGCAATAATGTGCCATATCAACTAAGATATGGTGTATTCATGCTCTGCCTCTGGGCTGGTGCACTCGTGGCTGCCAAGCACTCTGGCACCCTGGCGCCCGGGTGCCTGCGTTACAGCCAGGATTGTTTTTTGTGCAGCAAGGGACAGCTTCCTGCACAAAAACAATTCTTGGAGGCTTTTTCCTCTTTCTATGTGGACTGCAGAATACAGCACATGTAGAAGGAGGAAACAATGAGGAAAAATAAACATTTTTCTCCTCATTACGCCTTCCCTGGGAAGGCGTTCCATTTTAACCCAGTCCCAGGTTTACTAGTATTAGTAAATCTGGGAATGTTCCAAAAACTATGGGTGGATGCGTGGGCACACCCATGCTCCACCCATGAAACTCCTTCCCAGGGCAGAGAATTGCAAGGCAGCGACTTGCGCTGCCTTGCGTTACTCCAGATTTACTAGCAAGGTGGCTCTGCATGGCACAGTAAATCTCTCTTAAGGGCTCGCATTGCAACGGCAACACAAGCCCTTGATAAATTTGGCCCTAAGTGTTAAAGTAATTGCCTCTACTCCCCTCCTCTCTTCTCTAAGACTGCACCTGGCCCGCTTCATAGTTCGCTGTTGTCTTCAGCAACCGCCTGTGCAACGCTCGCAACTTCCAACCCTTACTCAATCGGTAAATGGGATTTGGTATTTTCTCGTTTGCAAATCATAACGATTCGCTATTGCATCTACACTTATGACTTATATTTTGCGAGGCGTTATTTCTCACGAATAACAATTTGTTTGATTTTCGTGTGTCTGTGTCTCTGTCGGTAAAAATTAATAGAGTTAGCACATGGATGTTTTAACACATAGGGGCATATTAACAAGGCGGCGATAAACAATTATCGCCGCTTTTGCGGCCGTTTTCGGCCGAAAAGCGGCGATAATTATATCGCCTTATCAGCAAAGACACGCTATCGCGTGTTTTGCTGATTTTGCTCCCGTTCCAGCACGCCTGACTTCGCATCGATAATGAGATGCAAAGTAGGCGTGTCTGTGGAAACAACATGGGTAAATATCGCGAAGGCAGCTTCGCGATATTTACAATGCGGGAAGCGATTATTTTAATCGCGTTAAGTATGCTCTAACGCAGGAATTTAACGTCTGTTAAATTCCTGACTAAGGCATACTTAACATGGGGGTGGATTCTGTGGCTAAGACCACAGGCCCTATCATCTAGGATATTGCCGTTTTCCCATGGAAAACGGCGATATCCACGCTATCTCTGACATTTTTATCGCCTCGGCGATGCGCGTTGTTAATAACGCGCTAACCGGGCGATAAATTCCAGAGATAGCCGGCGATAAATATGCAAGCGCTAAGCGCGCTTTGCGATATTTATCGCCGGCCCTTGATAATATGCCCCTAAGTTGTTACACACAGCCCTTCGAAAGTCAACATAATACAATAAATGTTGAGCACAGTTCTGTTTTATATGTATCTTAACTATAATTTTCCCTATTTAAGATAGAGAAATCAAGGCCTCCAAGTGTTTACAGATGGAGCACTAAATAGTGTGATTGGAGTTGATTATTCAGCCCCAGAATGATACATATGCATGACCGGTATATCATTTTTTCAGTAGCTGCATGCCCACTCCTTCTCTTCAGCATGCACCTTTAGCCTGCTATTCAAGTATTACATAATTCAGGGATCAAAAGAGATTCCATTTGAAAACGTGCACATTAGAATCAGACTTTCGAGCTGAGTACGGATGAGTGAAAAAAGGGGGCATACAAACGACCATTATGTTATTATACACTGTGAAAGGGTGATACTTATGTGCTATGTATATATTTGAGACTTCAAAGTGAAATAATACTGCATATGGATCCCATTCCAGCTGTAGTAGTCAGAAAGAATAAAGTTTACCTGGCGACATTTGTGTCTGTGTATTTGGAGGGCTTGCATTTCCTCACTATTTGTAATCCCAATTTGAGGGCAATTTTATGTTTGTGTCCCAATGTCAATTACTGGCCCAATTGTAATGAGGGCCTTAGTCTCTGATTTTGGCAAAACACCCTCAATCACCATCAAAATAGAAAACATAAAGGCATGAAAAGTAATCAAATTGTTGCAAACTTGCTCAGTAATACAAGCCAAAAGAACAAGATAAATGTGTTTTGGTTCATTTATGTATTAGTAATTGCAAAATTGTTGGCATTATAACAAAAACAGCTTTGTTTCAGAAATACAACGTATGTCTACTAGTGAATAAATGGGAAAATGTACTCTTGTAACTCACTATTGCCAAAGGTGATGGTCAAGAGTGGGCAGGAGGTGGGACTAGAAAGTCATGGTGACAGGCAGCAAACTGGATTCCTGTGTGTTCTTCAGGACCCATGATGTCATCTTTGTGTTGGTACTGAAACATCTTAATACATTTAGGGGCAGATTTACAAAGGACTTGTGAGGCAGCGCAAGTACTTAACTAGGATTTAATTAAGCAACATGAAAGCCACGTTGCATGGTTTATTAAATACAAAGTAACGCAAAGTAGCTCATATCGCTGCCTTGCGTTACGTTGTGTCAGGCATGCGCAACTTGCGTGAAGCATGGGGGATCCCATTCATCCACCCACGTATTTTGATGCTCACTTTGATTTATAAAGGCTTGTAAACATAGATTTGCACCAAAGTGGTGTGCCTACTTGACATAGGTGTAACTAGGAGAGATATCTTCATTTCTCTGTTATTTCCGCTTCCCACATGCGCTGCATTCTGCAGAACACCTAGAAAAAGGAATATGCCTCTAAGGGTTCTTTTTGTGCAGGAAGGTGTACTTTCATGCACAATATCAATCCTGCCCGTAATGCAGACACCCTTGCACTATGGTGCAAGGGTGCCTACATTGGCACTAGGCGGCACACAGTACACCAGCACTAGGAAATGGCAGAAATGTGCCAACTTAATAGATATGGCACTTCTCTGCAGTTTCCCTTCCAAGCAATGTAATGCAGCAACTTTTCTTACTGCCCTGCTTTATGTGAAATGTAAGTAAATATGCCCTAATGTCTGGCATGGGTGTGCCCAGACGTGGGTCCTGTGGTCACTGTGATACTGGAACCAAGCTGTCCCTGGCTGATGAGCCCTTTACATATGGTGAAACCAGTCCTGGGTTGCTTGTGTTCCGGTTCAGGGAGGACCTGGCTGGGAAGTATGTGCTACACTGTTCCCATGAAGAACAGGGTCAAGACTGATTTGCATTTGGCTAGGTCATAACTGAGGCAGCATGGTGAGCAAAAGAATGATGGGATGGAGTGCTACCCCAGCTTTTGCCATTGGTTAGACTTATTGCAAGGAGCCTTCCATCATCTTTTGTGTGTTTCATGTGCCACCCTAGGTGGCATGGGTATGCCCAGACGTGGGTCCCATGCTCACTGTGTTATTGTAACCAAGCTGTACTGGCTGAGGAGCCCATAACTAGGGCAAAATAAGTTCTGGTTTGCTTGTGTTCCAGTTCAGGGAGGACCTGGCTTTGCAGTTCGTGGTCGGACTATTCCTATGTGGAGCAGGGTCAAGAATGACTTGTATATGGCTTGATTCGAACTGAAGTGGCATGGTGATCAAAAGAATGATGCGTTGGAGTACTACCCCAAACTATTGTCAGTGGTTAGACGCATTGCAAGCAGCCTCCCTTCACCTTTTGTGTGTTTCATGGCACCACTTTTCACCTGAAGGGGGACCTGTCCTCCTTTCTTGTGAATACCACCTTGGGACTGCTTGGGGACCCTAGTGCATACCCATTCATCAGCTATCTTCCCCAGCTCCTAAGGGCTAGATAGCTTAGAATCTATCACATTCTGGTGCAACTTTTGTGAGGGACAATTTGTAAATATGTCGGGTTTTTTTACCACTAAATTGTAGAGCCGCTCATCGGAATCTACCTGGTTACCTTCGTTCCAGCCTTCCAATGACTTCACAGAAGCATCACAAAGTCTGCCTATGTCTAAATTGAGCCCTTGTGTATTTTTCTGAACTTTTGATTGCATTCTTCGGGTGTTAGACCACATAGCTCAATGAGTGCCTCCTTCATGTGCGAATATGACTCACCCACATCATCTTCTGGTGTCAGCAGCCTTTCCCTCTCCACTGTTGGAATCAGTTCCCACAACAGTGATCCCAATGGTGGGCACGCACCCTTCTCGTCTTGAGAGCCTTCTCATAAGATGGTAGCCATTTGTCTATATCATGCCCCTCAGCATACTTTGGCACAATACCCTTGGGCAACCTAGGATCACAGGTGCTCCCTGCATTTACCTCTGAGTCTTTGTTGCTAACACTATCTCCTTGGGGCTTTAGTCCCAGCTTCACCCTTCACTCCCACAGGGCCAGTTTTCTTTCTTCCAGGGCCAGCTTCCTACCCTGGGTCTTTAAGAGGCTGCGTTTGGCTACTAGGTCCTTGGCCCCCCTCACTAAAATGAAGCTTTTCTCACTCCTAGATGTGGAACCATGCCTTGAACAAACTGTGGGCACCACACTCTCATTGTCCCGCTCAGCTTCTTAATCAAAGAGATCTCCGTCATCATCCTCATCCCCATTGTCAGGGGTAATCTCCTCAGCAAGTTGAGCTTGAGCTCTTCTGGCTTCTTCCCAGGCTCTCATGGCCTTTTCCAGGTCCTCTTTATTGACTGTGACCCCCAGACTTATCTTCCTGTCTCTGCACAGCACTGCTAGATCATTGATTTTAAGTGTGGGTAGGATGCCTAGTCAATTTTCATGTGTTCCATCCTTTGGAGACTCAGCACAAATGTTTACCAAACGTTTTGTAATTTTTGTCAAACTTTGTGAACTTGCACTGCAAGTCGGTAAAACTCCTGGAAAACGGTGCCTTGAATACTCAGAAATTGGCATAAACATTTAAAACATTTTCTCAGCATCAACTTGGAGGATTTTCAGTGGTTACCAACTTATTAATTGTCTGGTACAGCGAAGTTATGGATCCCACTGTTAGGCACCAATGTAAGGATTGTGGTGTATTATATGGTGTGGTTGTGGATCCTTACCTTGTAATACACTCACAAAACTGTCTTGGCTCCAGCCAGGCTTATTTGGAAAACTTTTAGCTCAACTTTAGGCAGCTGTGGCTTTGAGCAGTAAGGCTTAAACAAAGGAACAAGTGTAAGGCGTTAGAATCACCATACAAAATAGGAAAAGTCACGCAAGACGAAAGAAATCAAACACCAATTCATAAAAATAGATTATATTTTTATGAATTTTTAGACAACAAGATTAGCAAAATCCACTGAGGGGTTCCAGGGATGTAGGATTTTAAATAAAATGTAAATCTCAGCTTTTTAATCTAAAGCGCAAACAGGCATTGGTAACCGGAAAGTTTAAAAGCGTTTGAACATTTTTACAGAGTTGTGTTCGGCTACTCTGGCCTGAGTTGGGCTACAAATTCTGACAGGCAGAAGGTCAGGGGGGCAATAAGGAGTATTTTGACAGTTACTTAGTCACGAAGCGGTCTCAAGTCCAGTTCCAGACTTTACATGAAGACCGCTATAGACTTTAATGGCGCAGTCCTGATGCTGGGAATGCAGGATACGAGAATGCTCTCGGCGCTGTGCGGTTGACGGGGGTGTCCTTACGGTTATCTCTCTTGTCCATGGGTAAGGTGTCCATCGAATTCCTCTTATGGCCAGTAGAAGGTCAAATGTGGCTGGGCTACCGATCTCCGTACACAGCTGGTCCAGCAACTTCCTTTGGTGAAGGCTATTGTCTGTCTTTGGTGACCAGTCTGGACTCAGACAACACTCCCAGGTCCAGCAGACTATGGTGCAGCATTTGGTCATTGAGGAGTAGTCTCTTGGGTTGCCCGTCAGTGGTCAGCGGTGATTCGACGAATGTGGCTACTGACTTGCCAAAATGGACTATTTCAGCTTTGATGGCCCTGGTGCAGGTTCCAGCCGGTCAGCCAGATAATGCTTGGAGTCACTTCTTTGGTCTGGGGCTCAGGAGGGACTTTTCCATGAGCCAAGAGCCATAAGCACAGTCCTCTCTTTTCTAGCCTATGATGTGGCAGGTGCAGTAAAGGAGTCGATGCAGCTTTTATTGCCAGGTCCAGGGGTCAGCAGGGCAATCCTTCTTTGGTCCTTTCTCCAGTTCCCTTGCGATCTGAGGTTCAGGGTGCCAGAGGTGCCATATTTATGCCCAAAAAGTGTCTCGGGGGGTGATGCAGTACTAGCCCTCTGTGGTAGGCCTGGATTGTTCCTGAGCCTTTGGTGATCCCATTCAGAAGTTAGCTGGACTGGGAGGTCAGTAGGCAACTCTATTTTAGCTAATGGGGCTACTAACGTTTCCAGAGCAAAAAAGACAATTTGGGAGTTTTGCTGTTAGGACATATTAAATATTATGTCTTACTTGATAATATACAGTTCCCTGCCTTAGGACTTGATAGGCCTTCCTTTGGAGAGTCTTACATATATATTGTTAAGGGAGGGTGGGGACTTTGCCATTGGTTTAAATGGAAAAGTCGAACTAGCAATTTTAAAAGTGCATTTCTAATCAGGCTGCCATGGCAGGCTAGGAGCCATTTTATACTTTGTCGCACCCAGGGTGGCACAATCAGTGCTGCAGCCCTGGGTGGGCACTGACTTACATGGCCTGGATATCCTTGGTACCATAGACTAGGGATTTATAAGTAAGGCAGCTCATGCCAATTATGGGTAGCCAATTCAACATAAATTGTTTCATGGGTTAGATCACTGGCACTGAGGTCTAGTTAGCAAGCCTCAGTGCACTCTCAGAGTCAAAAAACCAGAAGCATCAGTCCAAAATCTTGAGGGTGATCATGCAAAAAGAGGCATTTTCTCACACTAATTGTCAAATCAAATCATTGTGCACAAAGCAGAAAAAACTCAGAAGGGCACCCAGGTGCTTATGTAATACTTACATTAATGTTATGTTATGATATGTTACGTCAGATTATGTTATAAAGATTTGTATAGCCCTTCTTCTTTCATTGTGGCCATGCAGCTCTGTCAGTGTTTAGGTACCTTCAGACACTTGTTTAGAGAGTTCTATCACAGACTGGAGTCATCCTTTCCATTCCATGTTGTTCTGCAATTTTCATACACCAGTGTTGGATTATCTGGTGCCATTGTTTTTAGAAAGTGAAGATTATTTTGTCCAATATATGACTTCATAATGGTCTGTTTTGGTTAGTGTGAAAATGAAATGTGTCAGATCTGGTCACGGATCTTTGTATGGTTGCGTGTGCTCAAAGCTGATGATGTTTACTTCCTTCTCCTGAGTGAAATGATTGTCCATTGCCTGGCCTGAACAGACTGTACTTTACACTGGCATATTTAGCCCATTATAGACCTTCCATGCAGTGATGAGCAAGTAAATTTGTGATATGTTTAAACTCTTATTGTTGTAAAGTGTGTTTATTGCAGCAAAAATAATTTACTATTGAGGTGGCAGCTATATAGGTCTGTGTTGTGCACATAAGGGTGTCCAGAAGTCTGTATAACTTGTTCTGTTTAGTAGTGTCATTTGTAATAATATCTGGGGCCGTATTATGGAAGTCCCCCGGTAGCGCAACAGGCATTTGCACCCACTTTGCGCGCCCCTTGGGCTCTTTAGTATCACAGAAGGGGCCGCAGACGCTTGTGCGTCCCCTTCTGTAATACCTATAGTGCTGGCGCATATAAAGCACCAGCGCTATCTTCAGAGGGTGTTCCCTCAATTGCATGGGGTGTGGCCCTATGCAAATGAGGGAATCCTTTGTCTCTTCGCCAGCGTCGTATTACAGACGTGGGCGCAGAGGCAAAGAAGCTGTCAGGAGGCGCACTAATAGGTGGCGCATTGCCAGTGCGCCCCCTGATGGCAGCCCTCTGGATGGGTGCAAGGGGGTCCTGTGGGCCCCCAAGACAACCCTTTGCAGGGGGGTGCAGTCACTCACTGCATCCGCATGCTAGGGGATCTCTAATCTCCGTTCAAAGTGAAACCGGGTTCCCACCAGCACTTTGAAACACTGAGCGGCTTTTAAGCAGCCGCTCCAATTTTCACAGAAATGCACTGCCCCCAGGGCAGAGCAAGTTTGAGGCTGCCCTGGGGGCAGCGCATTCATGCTAATATGGCTCATTTTCATTGTTTGCACTGAGTGGTGTGCCTGGCGCAAACAATGAACAAGCGCTGTTTGTATAATATGGCCCCTGGAGAATACAGAATGAAAAGTTTTGTTAAATTGCACCTGCTGTTGGAAGTTCAGTAGTGTTCAACTATATAACCTTCTAGTCATGAACAGTGCCAGCAAATTTTATCAGGGCAAGAGTACTTTAAGTGAAGCTGCGCCAAAACTTTTCTAGAGCACTGTCATGCCCTTAATGGGACAGTACTTTTGCATTTTTGCAGGACAGCCTTTTTGTTATTGGAACAGTACCGGCACTTGCCTTCGGAACTGCCTTGCCATACTTTTAATGGGACAAGACCGGATCCTCTGATTAGGAAGGGCTTTACCAATAATGTGACAGTGTCAGCATAAATCTGTAGGATGACATATGTTTAATTAGCCTGAGAAGCAGTTTTCTACAGGACTTCTACAATTTTAATGGGGCAATCAGAGCACTTATCTGCAGGAAGCCTACAATGTACTTCATTCATACAAGTTATAATGAAAGGAATTTAAAGAATGTGAGTAGAAGATGAATTACATATTCTAACCATTTAAAAATCATAGTGTATTTATTGATAATGTATATTGCCTTTACACAACATTAAATACACAAACTGAGACCTTCCTTCTTTCTGGAAATCTGCATTCCCTTGATGCACTTTATTAGAATCAGCTGAAATAAATCACTCCAGACTTCATTTCTTTACTGGATAATGTGTTATGATATGTGTATTTGTATAGTGCACAACTCAAGCTTTAGGAGCTAGGTGGGAGAAGGCATGATGACTGAATCTGGGTCTGCATATGCGGGGGTGCGAGTAGCTGAACTTAGGTGTCTGGTAGGTTTGTGGTAGTTTATGTGGTTGTTGAGGGACGTGGGGCCAATATTATGTAAGGCTTTGTATGAGTCCGTCAGGAGTATAAAAGTGCTTGTTTGTGGATTGGGAGCCAGTTGAGCTCTGGGAGGTGACAGGTGATGTGAGTGAGGGTTGGAAGGTTGTGGGTGAGCCTGGCTGCTCAGTTTTGTATTGTTTGGAGTCTTCTGGTCAGTTGATTCCAGCATAAAGTGTGCTGCCGTAGTTCAGCTTGATGGTGATGAGGGCTTGGATGATAATTCTAAGAGTGTTGATGGGGAGCCCTTTGAAGATTTGCTTGAGCATCTTGAGTGTGTGGAAGCAGGAGACGGAGGCTGCACTCACTTGGCCTGTCACGGTGAGTTGGTTGTCGATTACTATTCTGAGGTGCTTTGCGTGGGTTGCCAGGAGAGGTGTGGGTCTGGGTTCGGCAGGCCACCAGGTGGAATGCCAGAGTGAGGTGTATTTGCTGAAGAATCCTATTTCTGTCTTGTCTGTTTAGCTTGAGGAAGTTGGTTTTCATCCATCTGGTGACTTCTGTCATGCAGGTGGAAAAAATGGTCCAGGTGTTTGGTGTCTTGTCGGAGAAGGAGAGTATGAGCTGGGTGTCGTCAGCATAGGATATTATGTTGATTACATGAGTGCAGATGAGGCTGGTTGAGTGTGGTCATGTAGGTGACCTGCTGTTAGGCAAAGAGCTAGAAATGCTTGATGGATCATGCATAACTTAAGGCCACTTGGCAGAAATCTCAGATCCTCAAAAACATCAATACAGGTGCAGTGAATGTCATTTAAAAAGTGAGAAATCAACATCACAGAAAAATAAAACACACACAGCAAGAAGTTACACTATTCATAATACAAATTAGAAAAAACACCCACAAGCACGTGTTCATTTACAATCAAGAACATAGTGTGAACAAAATCATGTTTTTGGTATGGCCATCTGTCATTTGATCGCTATCATAGCTATATGTTCTCAGATGGGAAAGGAAATCTGTTTTTGCCACTTAAATTGCGTGCTGTCCCACTCCTAGCAGAGACAAGAACCCAGGAAGAAAGAAGTCTTACCTGCTTGCAGCATGAAGACTGCTTATATGCCTGACAGAGGATCATGGAGAGATTGTGTCTCTGGATTCCTACCGTAGAGGCTGCTTCAAGAGTCATTGGTGCTAATTACTTTCTGTCCCCTAATGACAGAGGTAAACAGGTCCACCAGTGAAGTCTGATTGCCCCCATGGCACATATTTCCTGTTGCTAGCGAGTGCAGAACATCCAGGAGACAGAGAGAGCTGTGGGCACGTGGATGAAAACCAGTGGACTGCCTGCAATTGGACATTCTTACTGGTCATTCCCGCAAATCCTTGTCACTGTTCCTGATAAATGCTAATGTGACTTTAGACATAGGAAACTGTTACTGTTGCTGTCAAATTCCAGCAGCTATTTCTAACTCAACATTTTGCAGTGGACATCAACTTCAGTTGTCTGGAGCTTTCATGGAACCCAAGTACATGGAGTGGGGTCTAATCAATCTTTAATTACCATTTTTAGACTTTTAGACTAAGGAGTAACCGAAGCCCCTGAGGTGCAGGGGGAGTCCAACCCTCCAGGGAACCAAATTCAGTCCAATGGCCATTGAATAGGGTGAGATAAGGAATACTAGGGGGGTACTCATCACATTACATTTTGCTCTCTTTGATACAAACCTGGTTTAGTAATATTGAGTTCTTAATCTACTAATTTAGCCTAATATAATTGTAGCTCATGGATATCCTGTAACCCTTGCTGTTTGACCCAATCAGGGAGTAGTATGACAGATATTCTTCTCAGAAACCATATTCCCAACTAGGAGAATGATTAAGCATTGAGGACAGGAGTATGTCCGGGGGGTGGGGGGTGGGGAGGAGAGACAGCTCTGCTCATTTACTAGATGCCCAGTACTCCCCTACACAGATTGTCCTGGTGCAGAAACACAGGGCCTGTTGTTTCGTAACAGAAAATCCAGTTGGCAAAATAGAATTGGAATGCAGGCACAGATCTACTTGGCCCACCCCCCTCCTTTTGCAAGGAGAAACACAGAATGTTCACCTCTGCCAAACCACTGCCTCCCTTGCCCCATAACATCCTCCCGTGAACCATTCTCCCATCCGTGCAGAGGTGTCCCCATTCCCATTGACCATCTGCTTAGAGCAGGTGGTAAATGGTGGCAGATTTGCCCCCTCTATGGCGGCTCTGCATATGAATTTGGACCTAGTAATTCCACGTCCACATATTTTCCACATTACAGGGACAACACTCAGAATAACCGTATTTAGGTGTGGTGATGCTGACGGGAATCGTTATTTCCACCCACGTTATCCCTGCATCCAAATTGCAATCAAGTTCTAGGATTCTGTATATTTGAGCTTTTGAGGGAGGTCAGTCACAGCTCAAATCTAGGCTGTTTTCTCTCTCTCCTGTGTCACATCAGTCTGGCTTCCCACAGTTACCAACACCAAACAAACGTGAACCATTCGCATTCCCACTCACACTGGAAGGCAGCACAGTGAAGAAAAAGACAGCCAGTTCTAGATCTCTGTAAGCAGGAAGCATATGGGGCCATATAATGAACATGCTCTTCCCTTGTGCACAAGTGCAGAAGAGAAGCACCAGCTCATTTTCAAGAAAACATTGGGCCTGATTCACAAAGGTAAACTTACTCTTTTTGTGTAAGTGTACTACGTTTTTGGTATTCACAAACTACGAGCTAATACTAAATTTACGACTGCAGAGACTCTGCAACCGGGATGGAGAACTGCGCACATAAAAAGATAGGCCTGTGTGTCCTATCTTTTTATGTGCGAAGTTCTCCGCTCCGACAGTCGCAAACTTACTATTAACTATTAACTTGTAGTCTGTAAATTCCCAAAAAGTTGTACGTTTACACAAAAGCGTAGGTTTACCTTTGTGAATCAGGCCCAGTGTCTGCAACTCATGCCCTAACTCACCAGCTGCTTGATTTAGTGCGTAAGCTCTCAACTGTACAGCTTTGAAACAGAGCTGTAAATACCGCTCCTGTTTCTAAGCTGTGCTGTCTACGGCGCATGCGCTAACTCTCTGAGTTACTACATTAGTGGACAGCGGCGGCCGGCACAGGTAATCGCAGTGGGGTGGGGCAGGGACGGCAGGGGGAAAGCCGACAGACGACGGAATAGGTATTATTTATTTATTCATTTAACTATACCTAGTCCGACTTCTGCCGGCTTAACCCCCCCACCCCACCCCGCTCCGTCCCACCGCCGCACCACGTTTACCTGTGCCGACCGCCGCTGCTAGTGGATACAGTGTACAAAGGGATCTCTTCTGAAACAGTGTGCCAGCGCTTACCAGGTTTGCTATATGGCTCAGGTGATCTGAAACTGTGTAAACCAAGAGCAGTAGACCTCTTCATTTATCGCCAGGGAAGCTTCATGTGAACCCGCCCTGACAGCTGATGCTAAACAGTTTCCCTCAGTTTATAGGGCACCGCATAATATTGTCCTTTTACCTCCCTCAAGGCTTTAGAAGGTCTGAAAAACAACAAGCGTCACGGATTAGACAGCCTCATGTATAACGATCTGTTGCTTAAGATGATTATCACACTGTACTACACCACATGACACATTTTAGAAGATCTTGTCAAAACGAAAACAAATATGTAACTCACTGTCAAAAGCTCATATACTCCTGCTTGTTTTGGCTACGCTCATATGGCCTCGCTTGCTCTTTGCACTGTTATTCAAATATAGCCTCCCAACCATGATATGATAAGGTGCATGTTTGTTCTTCATGTCATGCAGCTATTGATTGCAGTAATGTAATATGAGAGCCTTATAGTAGCAGCCAAGCCACTGGCAGAGAAGTAAAGCTTAGGAGAAAACGAGACCTTTGTAACACAAAGTAAACAAAAGGCAATATAGGTTGCATGGTGGAGGCAAACCCAGAGAGATATACTAAAAAAGGTTGGGCGGTAAGTGGGTAGGGAAATGGCGCCCTAAGGGAAAATCCACAAGATGTTGTGTTTGCGTAATTCATAAAAGATATGAATAGCGGTGCTGAAGAGGTAGAGAGAACCACCCTCCTCCCTAATATGCAGTCATAGCCAACAAAACAACATGTATGTGGTCCCCAGCACACGCAGATGGTTTTAATACAAAGTAGACACATAAATAAGTGAATTTCCTATCAGATAGACAACAGACGATCATATTAGGGCCTTATTCCTCAAACAAAATGCAGTTGGATAAGGGTGTACCCCAGGGATCGTGCCTAAGCCCGACGCTATTCAACATTTATATGGCTCCGTTAGCAAAGATTGTAGAGCAGTATGGCTTTGAGATAATCTCATACGCTGACGATACACAGCTTATGTTTACTGTTGTCCCAAACTGAGAATCAGAGAAAATGCGCTTCTCGGCCGGAATGCTTGCAATCTCCAACTGGATGACTGAGAATTGCCTCCAGCTGAACCCAGAAAAAACGGAGATCATGCTAATGGGGAAAGCCCCAACCCTTTGGTCAGAAGAATGGTGGCCACATCAACTGGGAGCAGTTCCCGTGCCCAAACAAAGTGTAAGAAACTTAGGGATAAAACTTGACCATACTTTAACCATGAAAGACCATATTGCTGCTACTACCAGTTCTTGTTATTATAACTTGCGCCTTCTGCGCAGAATCTTTCCCTTCCTCCCCACTAACTCCCGCCGAACCCTTGTCCAGGCGATGGTGATTAGTAGACTGGACTATGGGAATGCTCTGCTGGCCAAAGTGGGTGAGACTTTGCTTGCAAAGCTACAAGTGGTCCAGAACACCGCGGCAAGATTAATCTTGAACCATCCTGCGGGCACTCCTTCCACGCCTTTGTTGAGGGAACTGCACTGGCTACCTGTGAAGAAGCGATCCTACTTTAAAATTTGTTGCCTCTCCTATAACGCCTTGCGAGGCAAAGGCCCACGATATCTTCAAAGGAAACTTACTACTTACGTGCCGTCCCGGAATCTCAGATCAAGCACTCAAGCCCTTTTGTGTGTGCCCCGAATACGTCGAACTCGCACTGGGGGCAAGGCTTTCTCTTATCTTGCCCCAAGGTACTGGAACAAGTTGCCCATAGCTCTCCGTGAGACTCCTATCTACAGTAAATTCAGAAAACAACTGAAAGCCTATCTATATTAATATTCGTTGATTCCTCCCCATCATGCTCTCAACAGCGCTGAGATGCCCCCGGGTGATACGTGCGCTATAGAAATAGCATTAACATAACATAACATGCTTTTCTTTGTCTTTTGTTCTTTATTGTTCTTATGTTCGATTGTATTACTACTTAGCCTTAGACATAGCCAACACGTGTTTCGTCACAATGCAGGGAGATATCCAAATAGATAATTAAGACCACTTTGTATGTGGCACCCCATATAAGGGAAAAACACCACGTGTGTACCCGTTCCGGTACGTGAGTGGAATCTCAAGCTTCCCGCAGTGAGTTCGCCAGCTATTGACTTTAATTATTCATTTAGATATCTCAAGAATACATTGGGGATCTGAAAATAGATACTCTTGACTAGCGACATTAATACCATCACCTTCGGAACAGAATTACAACCGATAGGGAGGTATCGTTTAAAGAAGATTTAGCCCTGAGGAAGTTGCAGGACAATTCTTCCTGCATTGCGACGCAACACGTGTTGGCTATGTCTAAGGCTAAGAAGTAATACAATCGAACATAAGAACAATAAAGAACAAAAGACAAAGAAAAGCATCACTTATGTATGTGTATACTTTGTATTGAAATCATCTGCGTGTGCTGGGGCACCACATGCAACCCAGAGAGCCTGGGCTCGGCTATTCAATATATATATAGCCACTGAATCCACAGAAACATAGGTCCCTTCCACCATCCACGTGGTTAATTGCAACTGTAAAAATATGACTGCACATAAGTATAACACTTATGGGTTAATTTGCATACTGAGTTATGTTGCTTCACTCGGAATGTTAATTCTTGGTAAGATAATACAATTCGAAATTACAAGTGTGGCAGGGACCAGGCACCAGCCCTGGGAGCATTGCTGCAGTACAATAGCTGAGGACAGCAGCATTGCCCAGCCCCCAGCCCTGTAGCAGTTCTAGGGGAGCATACATTTTCTATTTTGGAGAACAACTCAAAATGGTAGGGGGTTGCAGCGGAGATACTTGCTGGTACGTTTAATTCTAGCCCGATGGTATCTCCCCTGCAGAGTTGGGCCAACTCGTAATGATGGTCTATATGACATGTTTTAGTAGTGTTTGTGTTTTTGGGCTATAAATATGTGGCTCTCGTTTTGTCAGTTACAACAATACAGTAAAAGAAGTTTGCTAGCGGTGGGGTGAACCGTGATTGACCCCTAAAATCTGCAACAGAATTGCAATACATTTTATGCATTTTTTGTGTACGTGATACATTTCAGGAGAGGTTTCAAAAATCTTGTTTGTTCTGCTAATGCTGAGTGCCTGCTCTGTTTTGTGTAGAAATATAATCATCCCACAGATCTTATAAATCAGGGGCCGTATTAGACAAAGTGGCACACATCCACAAAGGGCATGTATGCTCACTTTCTGCACCCCTGGGTCATTTTGGCATTACAGATGAGGCTTCTGAGGCTTATGCAGCCCTGTTTGCCATACAGATCATGCAGCAGTGCTTTGTATGTGCTGGCAGGATTTCAAGGAGGTGTTCACTCATTTGCACAGGGGTATAGTTTGCTTCTGCGCCTGTGCCATGTTACAGATGTGGGCGCAGAGGCAAAAAGGTCATCGCGAGGTATACTGACTGTGCGTTTCAAAGAGGAGGTGCACAATCAGTGCATAGCTTGAGGGTACCCTCAGAAAAAAAGAAAACAAGGATTTAATGGATTCCCCAGACAGGGGGGGTGCTGGAAGTTGTAGTCAGACACTGTGCCCACCTGCAGTGGGGATCTCTGCCCCCCCCCCCCTTTGTAATGCAGGCTGGATTGTCTCATGCAACTTGTAAAAAAGAACGATGGCTTCAAACAGTCATTGCATCTTTCACTAATACAATGCCCCCAGGTCACGAATTTGCAGTTGCCGTGGGGGTAACTCATTAACTATAATAAGGTGAAATAGCCAGGTATGCACCCAGTGCACCCATTCAAAATACAGAACCCCCAAGGGCCATATTCTATACATAGCACACTTTCCCTGTGTGTGCCACCTTTCAAAATTCAAAAGGTGCACCAGGCGCCAACAGGGAAAGTGCGCTGTACTCGATAGAATGCTGCCCCTGTGATAGTGCATTCAAGTGAAATACTTCAAAGCCGCTCCATGTTTCACATTGCAGGCAGCGTACCGTCTGCACTTTCAAGAGGGGAGGGAGATGCCCTTACAGGTGGGTGCAGTGAGTGACAGCCTGCAGGGGGATGTCTGGGGGTCTGTGGGACCCCCTTTCCCTCCCAGAGTGTTGCCATTAGGAGGTGCACTGAAGGAGTGCCACCTTTTTGTGGCGCACTTTCCGTGCATCTCCGAAAGGCATGTTTGCCTCTGCACCCATATCAGTAATGCGGCGCGGGAGTGATTCCCTCATTTGCATTGGGCTCTACCCCATGCAAATGAGGGAAGACCGTCTCATGTATGCCAGTGCTATCAGAATTACAGAAGGGGCTGCAGAAGCATCTGCGGTCCCTTCTGCAATAATATTGTGCCTAAGGGGCGCACAAAGAGGGTGCACTTTCTATAATACGACCCCTAAGGTCCTGGATTACTCACAATTTATCTCCCTTACTATGATTCTTTTTTTCCCTTGTTCATTCCTTCTTATAGGTGTGCAGGTATAAAGGAAAAAGAATGTGGAATAAACAACAATCTTGAAACAGTCTGTCCAATTTTTCTGAGGTATAAGTAGATAATATCAACAGAAGTAAAAGCTTCACTTCACACAGTTACAGTTGTTAGTTTCATTTACATACATTTTCCCTGATTTTCTATTTATTTTTTATTTCAGCACTTGATTTTCATTCACCAAGGTTGTTCAATCTCTTCAGAAAGGATTGTGCTCAGCCAACATGTGTTTTACCCCTGTTTAATTGAGAGCTTGGGTCTCTCTTTTTCAAGTTTGGAAATGTTGTGGCAAGTTCATAGTAAGGGGGGGGATTTAATAGGCATCAACGTCTGATAGCTCAGTCAGGTTTAAGAGATATTGTGGTGCTCTTGAAGAGCTATATGCTAAAGGGGTGGACTTTGTCCAGTCAGCCATGCAGTTGCAGCATCCTTAATGCAGCGTGTACTTGGAAGAACGATCACCCAGATATATTAAATTCAGATCAGCTACACTATTTAATTGTGGATTCCTAGTCCTTGATGACCCTAAGCCTGTTTTATCCTTCTTAAAGGTGTGTTTTGCATATCCCTAAAAGACATTGCTTTGAAGCCTTAACAAAGCAAGAACGTAGAAACACTTGTACTTAAGCCCATAATCTTTGCAAGTTTGCAAAAAGGTACAGGCACTCCTTGCCAAGAATCCATCCTCGGTGACCACTCAATACTGCAGAAAGCTTGAAGCCAGAGGAGTTCCATCCAGAAGGAATAGTTGTGGGGAGAGGTAGAGAGAATCAGAATAACAAAGTTTACTGTTAAATAATCAAGCCTGCCTCCTTATTCTCCTCCTCTTCTCAGTCCTTATTTAAGCATTATGACAATATACTACAATTACATGCTCAACATTTGGGAGGTATTTCAGGTAGTAGACCAAAAGGGGTGGGCTTTGCTTTGCACAGAAGAAGGTTGAAGCATATCAGCATGGGTGGACTTGGAGATGGGCCAAGCAGGGATTCCTGGTTAAGCTTCTCTACAGTCATCTTGGAAATATGTGAATTTATGCTTTGTGGAATGTGTGTTCTGTAAAATGCCAGAGGTGTATTAAAAGATAGAAGGGAAGATTGTACAGAATTTCCATGTGATATGTTTAGGGAAATGTACGCATTTCTGGTTAGCGTTCTGATCAGCTCCCTCCATCTAGAAGCCTGAATTCTATTCTCCCTTGTGTTCCTGTTTCTAAGAACTATTCTCAGAGCTGGTCTTTTGTAAAGCACACGATGAGAAAAACAGGTCAGGACTATATAGAGGTGGCTACATCTCTACCTTAAACTTTCCCAGGGCCGGAAAGAAGAGAGAGTAACTTCTGTCATTTAAAAACAGAAACAGCAAGTTTAGTTAGAATTGGGCTGTTTCCTGTGGTCCTAAAGGAAGTGGCTGAGAAGCCCTTTACAGAAGATAGTTTTTGACAGTTTGGGAGTAATTGGAGTAATCAGGAAAAGGTTATACAGATTTTAGTGAAATTACGGATTAGAATTTTTTTGACTTCTGGATGACTAGGACAAGGTGTCAAGCCTAGCCAAAAGGCACAACTTTGGTGGCCACTTTTTCTAGGCTTGCCCCAGCTGAAGATTTTTGCCATACATGGTGTGGCTACTGTAGAACTATGGAAAAAGACCTGTTCATCTATAGCATCAAGCCTTGCCTGCTCCCAATCGGTGTCTATGTTCAGAGATAATACTATTGACCAATTAGAACTGCCTACCATTGGATTTTCCTTTTTTTGGTAGCCAGTCTCAGAGGTTGTTTGAGTGCCAGTTGTCCATAGAATGAGACCTGGACAAACGTGTCCTCTCAGAATATTGCTCCAGTGGTGAGTAGTCACAGAATGTACCTAGGTTACGTTGTACTGTATCCCATTGAATTTCGTTGTATTTGGGTCCCAATTGTTTTCTTTGGCTATTTTTTGCCATTTTTCTTAAAGGGTCATAATTCATGATCACCGTAATCAATTAATTGCTGTTACTTTAGTTTCTTTTTAATAATTAGACTGTATTCCATTATCATTAAAATGGCTTGTGAATTTTTTCTGATTTCTCTTAGGGAAGCCTGTTAAGTCGTTCCAAGTTTAGTTCAAGGATTCCTCACAGAAATCTCGTTTTTTCTTTTAGGCTCTAGATTATTTAACTTTATTGACAGTCAGCCGCATCTCGCATCAAGATTGAGGTGACCGTCTCTTCCTAGTTACCCTAGAGTGCCTCACTGGGAGGACAGTGTTTTTCAGAATGTAAGGGTAGGAACACTTCATCACTCCTTAAAAGTGGGAAAGATATATAGCTGCCCATTGGACTTTCCATGAAAGGGGTAAGCATACTTATGAGTAATGAAAGCCTTTTGAAATTGTTCCTCCTGTTGATCATCTGCTACCAGCTTCTTCCCAAGAAAATCATCTTTAGGGAAGAGATCATATGTGCCCTTTATTCATCCAGCCATGGCGATGAATAGGCTTCTGTGCCATCACAGATGCTCCTCCTATCAAATCCATGATCTTTAATCTATCATGGGATGTTTCTGTCAGAATGTTCATCTCCAAATCCTTTATGCACAAGAGAATAGAACACTCCTTGTCTCTATACCCACTAGCCGAGAAAGCTTGACATCCTCTCATGAGGAAATGGCTCCACGATCAGCGTAGACCACAGTCCTTGGAGAAACAAAAACCCACTTGTCTACTTGGTCAGGAGTATTGTCATCATTGATGGTGAAGGCATCTTTCCTCAGGTGAGTCCGCAAAGAATTAATCATAATAGGGTTTGGTAGTTGTACCTCTGCCTTTTCTAGGGGGAAAGGCTGACATAAATTTGGATATCATTATACAATCTGTATTCTGCCATTCCGTATAATTTAACATTCTGATCCATTCTGATGCATTGATGCATTTGGAACTTGAGTTCGAAAGGACACACAGGATCTTAAATAAACCCCCACCGGTGTTCACCTGAGTTTCTTCTCCAGATTTACCCTCAGATTTCTCCATTATATGGGCTTTTTATATTAGATTGCAAATAGGTTTTGACACTTGGTTTGAGACATGCTTCTCCTGGTCATCATTTTAAAGACAGCCAGAGGGGATCAGAGGAGCACCTTCCAACCTAAGACCTTGGCCAGCAACTGCATGCGCAACCGTTGTATTAAATGAGGAAACAATGGTTTTCAAGAAATCTCTTGAAAGGGGATTGCGAGATAAACAGGAGTGAGTGGACTTACTGTTCCTTCTCTTACTGCCAGTCACCTTTCTCAGCACATGTTGTATTGCACAGGAAGGAAAAACCAATGTCCTTTGACCAGTACTTTCACATCCTTGAAGAAAGTACAGCAAAACATACAGCAACATTGACTGATTTACTCCACTGTAGCAAGAAAGACAAATGGCTGAGCTCTGACCCAATAGATAAGAAAGCAAAAGGAAATGGTGGAATGTTTGAATTAATATCCGCCACTGGTAACTATTCAAAAAGAACAATAGATGGACAGAATGCAGAACGATGTCATACATTCACCCCAGTACAGAGATCTGGGCCTAAATCCATCGTTTTTTTGCTCATCATGCCATTACAGTTTGGACCCAGCCATATGCAGATCAGTCTTGACCCTGCGCCCCAATGGGAACAGTCCAGCCCGAACTGCCTGGTAACTATTCAGGCTGCAGTCCAATCCATTTTTTGTTGCCCACTCTGACACTAGACAGAGACCAGCCAAATGCAAAACAACTGTGGGCCTGATCTCTGTATAGAATGACATGCAGGTACATGCATCAACCATTTTTGCGAGCGCAAACAGTGCAATTCGCAAAAATCGTCCGTTTGCGCCCGCAAAAAGGGCATTTGCGATGCATGAATGGTCAAGGTACTCGCAATTTGAGAATTCGCAATTAATTGCGAGTTCTCAAATTGCGATTGCATTTAAGGAATCGCATTTTGCAATTCCTTAAATGCAATGCAAGAACCACTTTGAAGTAGCGATTTCGCTACTAGGGGGCGCAAATTACCATGAAGTTGAACTTCATGGTAATTTGCAAAAACTTTGAAAAAGTGCATTTTTCAAAGTTGTAGGTTACACACACACATGTCCTTTGGACATGTGTGTGCGCAGCATTTGTGCACAGATCAATTTCAGGGGTGCAACAGGGTGTCCTTTTGACACCCTTGCACCCTTGAAATTGCATGCACAATTTGCGAGTACCAATTGCGCATGCAATTTCCCATTCATTCCTATGGGCCTGTAGGCCCATAGGAATTAATGGGAAGCCATTCCTTATTTGCGACTCGCAATTTGCGAGTCGCAAATAAGGAATGTGTAGGAATCGCTATTTTTATAGCGATTCCTACATGCATAGGCTTTTAAGAGTCCTTAATTGCGATTCCTTAAAAATCGCAATTAAGGACTCGCAAAATCCTACCTTGATGCATGTGCCTGATGGAGGACGAAAAACGATGGACTAGATGGATGGAATGCAGCCCAAGCAACTGCTAGTGGCTGTGATAAAGTGAAGCATTTCATCTGTCACTTTGTTGTTTGGTGCAGTAGATGCCCTAAATACAACTGGTGCACCAAAAGTGGGCCCCATGCCGCTGTGCCATAGGAATCTACCTATAGTTCTCTCATGAAGCCTAAGAAGGACACAAGTCTTTGGGGGTTTCTTGTGTTTTCATCCAAAGAGGGCATTGGCAGGCTGTTCAGGCTGAACTCCTCCTCTTGGAGCAGGACCAAGACTGATTTGAAAATCACTGATCTGTCTACAGTTCCGCAGTGGGCAAACACAATGGACTGGAATGCATCTCAAGTGATCGTAGTGGATAGGATGAAGTCAAGCATTTCTTCCAACACTTTGTTGTTCAGTGCTTGCCAGATATTTTTCCTGAGGTATTAGGTGCATTTTCTGACATGCACGCACGACATTCCACACTAAAGAAACAGGCATATGGTCCAGGAAACGTGAGATGACCTTTATGACCACTGATATGGAAGTATTACATGCCAAATTGGAAAATACCACAAAGTGTGTAGTGCATGCCATTCCAGGAGGTTATCTACTTACAAACCAGTCTTCAGTAGGGAACTGTACCTCGCCCATTTACAGAAACCAGGGACAACTGTCCCGTGGATGAGAAGGAATGTGACTTTCCCAAATGAATTTCAATTACATCACTAGTCGCAGGAAGGGTATTCAACCAAACATTGGACCATTCCAGCCTCAAGTTTAATGTTGTCCTGTCCCCATTCATCCTAAACACTCCTACCATAACTGCACAGTATGATATATGGCCAGAATCTGACTCTTTCAGGTACCTATTGAATCTGCAGCACTCAACTTTGGAACAGCCTCATTATGCTTAATTTTATGTGTAAGAAGAACTTGCGTGAGAGAGAATATGTACTACTAATATTCATTGCTTTTATTCTTTCTTCCCCATTCCAATCCTATTAAGCCTCGCTCTTGGGTGTGGCTGCTCTACCCTCATCATTTGTATGGTATTAGGTAGTTTTTTAAGAGGGGTTGTGAGTAAGGGAAGTACGTATGTGCTTCTCCCTTTAAGAAGGAGGTTCTTATTTCCAACAGTTCCTGTAACAATGGATTCTAGCTTGGTTTATGTTTGGTATCATGGTGCTTGTGAGGAGGTGCAGACTCACATTATCTTGCTTAATAAGAACTAAGACAAGCGTCGGTATGAGGAAGTAATGCCTCAAGCAAGTACTCTGTTTCTATTGTATTATTCAGAACATTTCTGAGTAAAATGTTTGTTATATCTGTGCTCAACAGAGCTTTTCAGAGAGCTGATTAGAGTGTGCATGGATGGCACCAGTACAACTATGTACAATTATATCATCACATATATTGGTTTCGGAGGGTCTTGAGACCTCCATGATGTTGTGTTGTCCATTGAATCTAAGCTGGTCTCATTTTTATTGAGCATAAGAACCTCCTTATGAGTGTAGAAGTAGAACAATGGGGCAGATAACAGCAGTTATCTGGTTTACCGGGATTGCGAGATCTACTGCAACTCCAAGTATGAGAAGTATATCAACCAAAGACGTTATGTGCCACAAGCAGATGAAATCTCCAGGTGAAATACATGCAGTACCCAGGGTGAAAACACCAATTCCCACATGTTAGCTCACATAATCCCATAACTGTAAGTACCTCCGCATGACCCTCTCTGTTAGATCTGTCATCTTTGGTGTGGTCTTCCCCCAAACTTTTTGCCGTCACCCCTCCTGTTTTCTGAATTTTGTTTTTGTTGGCATTATGGCTCTGTGCACTCTACCACTGCTACCCAGTGTGAAGTGCTCTTGCTCTCTGCCTTAAACATTGTACAACTGGCCTAAACCTGAGTGGAATATTTAATTTACTTATAGGCCCCTAGTATATGGCACTACATGTACCCATGGCCTGTAAATTAAATTAAACTAGTGGGTCTACCGCACTCATTGTGCCACTCACTTATATAGCGTTTCAAAAGTCGTCTCATTTCGGCCTTGCAGCCTGCAGTGCAATTTTAAAACTGCCAATTTGACTTGCCAAAATAAATCCTTTGCCTGGCCTACACCTTCCTTTTTAATAAATATAAGTTACCACTAAGGTAGTCCCTAAAAAGCACACGGGGCAGGGTTCATTGTATTTAGAAAGTAGGACTTGTGTTTTTAAGTCCTGCAGTGAAAATCTCCTAAAATCGTTTTTTACTACTCTAAGGCCTATCTGTGCCATTGGATAACATTGAGTTACATTATTTCATCTAATAAGTGGTAACTTTTGATTGGGAGAAGGCAGAAAGGTCATGTTTGGACTCAAATGGGTTGTAATTTAAAATCTTTAATGGCAAAGTCAGGCTCTAAGTCACAATTCTAAACATGACACTTTTAGAAAGTTGCCATTTTCTTGCCCTAACCATTTGAATCCTGCTACCACTGCCTTGGGTCATATGACCGTGATTGGCTTAGCTGTTGGGCTATGCGCATTCCTCCCAGACAGTGAGACAAAGGGGAACTAGGTGTTAGCAGGATGGGCCGTCCTGCCAGGATGGTTGGGGTGGAGTTATTCCCTGCCCCAGTTACATTTAAAAGGGCTTGCCTCAGGCACACATAAAGGAAACTGACACCAGTCCTTGTCACCCCAGACTTTTTTGGAGCCTTGGCAAGAGAAGGCAAGAACTTTCCAGAACAAGATGTGGGGGTAGCCTAGAAGATTTCCCCACTTCAAAGGCTGGCACCAGCATTCACTAAACTCCTGGACCTGTGAAAGACTTTGGAAGGACTGCCTTGGACCTCAAGAGGACTGCCCTGCTGCTTGAGGCCTGCCTTATACCTCAGAAGACTGCCCTGCTGCTACTAGAGGACTACCCTGCTGTTTGAGGCTTGCCTTGTCCCCCAGAGGACTGTCCTGCTGCTTGAGGCCTGCCCTGCTGCTTGAACAGGACTACCAGAGTGACTCCAAGGGCTGGTTGGCTGGCCTCCTGTGTGAGCTACAGGGACCGAACTAGCTCCAAAGACCTTGAACATTATACCTGACCTCTTCTGGAGTGAGTCCTAACTGCCCCAAGTGGTGCTCCCCTTGGTTGTGGTGTTAAAGGTGCTGCTTCCACCTAACCCTTAAAGTTGGGACCTTGAAACATTTTACCCAAAAAGTGACCTGAGAACCGACAGAAGACAGGGACCTATCTGCTTGCCGATTCACCCAATGGGCATTGTTGGTCGGCCTGACTCCACGGTAGCTCCTGCTACATTCTTCTCTGCAGCAGCAAATCCTGTTCTGACCTCTCAGTGAAGCTATCTGGCCTCGCGGCACGCTCGTCAGCTACAGCCCGCAGATTCACCCGGCTGGAGATTTTCGACTTCCTAAAAAGTGACAAAGTCCGAAGATAGAAACCTTCACTGCAACTCCATCCAATGGCTCCCTGATGATGATATTACACGAAAGAAACTCTTGGAGAAACAGCCAGTCAACTCAGTCACACTCCATTGTATTGTCAATCAGATAACTATTCACTCAAAGTTTTGAAAGGACCCAAGAGGCACAGTGATCCCTGATGATGATGCCTCCTCCTCTGACACGCCGGCTGCCTTGTCCCGTGGAACTTTACCTTCATGGGAACTTTTCTTCAAAATGTCTTATTTCTAAGCCTAAACGTACACCAAAACCAAGACCAGGCCCAATCCACCTTGTGTGTCTGACCGTGCTCCATTGCGGTTGGCCCTAACATTTGCATTGCCCCGGTCTCGCGTGACCAGGTACCCCCAGTTGGCGCTTTGATATTTTATGCACTATTTTTCACTAAAAACTTTAAAAATGGATAACTTCTGTTCTACTGATTGGATTTAGTTTGTTTTGATGTCATTTTATGAATTACATTTTTTTTCTATTTTTCTAAATTAGTGTGGGATTTTTTGTGTGTGTTTTTGTTTGGTTACTTTCTGTTTGTGTGCTACACAAAGTCTTAACACAGTGCCTCTAAGTTAAGCCTGACTAGCTTTGTGTCAACCTAGCAGAGGGTGAAGCACAGGTTAATTTCGTGACTTTTGTGGTTCGCCCTGACAAGGATAGTAGTTATTGCTTGAGTAAGGTTATCCCCCCTCAATCAATAACCCAATTTCTTACAGCCTCCAATTACCGATGTCATCTATGGAGGGCCGGGGGGGGGGGCGTATTCCAGGCGTACAACCCCTAGATTCGTAATCAGCCCATTAGAGCTGTACAGTCTGAAGACATTTCTTAAAGCAACCCCATTCCACTGCCTGTTCAAGAGGGCAAGGCAACATTTTAAAAAACAAGCTAACCAAGCATTCCTTTGCTACCTCCTCTTCTCTATTATTTTATCATTTATCTTACATCTTTTCTCTTTACGTGACCTGTTTCCTTACAAGTTCAGATGACGAATCATCTATTTTGAAGCATAAGATGTCAATAAGTGATGTTGATCTGCTTCGAGTCCAGCCTTGAATTTGAAAAAAGAAGCATGCTGAAGTGATTAATATGCTATGGGGCAGATGTACTAAGCTTTTTTGCATTCGTAAATGGGGCGATTTGCAGAATCAGCCCATTTGTAACTGCAAAAAGGGTTTTTGGGATGTATGAAACCAAAACGTATTCAGTAACACGTTACCAAATTGCAATTTGGATTTGCGACCAATCATCAATTCTGTATTTGAAATTGGCATGTTTAAGGCATCCCTTCCAAATACCGAATCGTAATGGTTTGTATAAATGTTTTGCAACCTAATTCCTGTAGCAAACATTAATTCTTTAACCACTACAAACATGCAGTGGTAACCCACTCGCAAATGAGAAGGGGTTCCCTTGGGACTCCTTCACCATAGTGGGTCGCAATTTGCGAACTACCTCAGTAATATTCATGAAGTAGGTCAAATTGCGAACCCACTACGAATCAGTTATTAACTAACCTATTAGTAAATAGGTCGGTTCGCAAATTACCACACTGGTCTCAAAAATACTGGTTGCTAATTGCAACCAGTATTTTGCAAACAGTTCACAGTAGATCTGGCCCATGTTCGCTAAAATGTGTACTAAGTTGGTAGATGTGTTTCATTTGCAATATATTGCTCCTCTCCTGGAGAATGTATTTTATTTTTGTCGAAGACACTAATTTATCCTAAAAAAAATCAATAAATATTTAAAGGGAACACTCACTGGATAGGGATGGTGCATGCTGTGCTATGGATGGTCACTGCTAAACTCAACCTGAGGACATATTTTAAATCTATAAAGTGAAACATTGGGAGCTCGCTGCACAAACCTGCATATAGGAACGTAAAATGACTCTGTTGGGTAGGATATTGCACTGGCAAAAAGCACCCCGGGGCATCCTTTTCTATCATAGGCACAAATTAAGAGTTTCACTTTACAAGCAGGATGTTAAATTCGCACTTGTAAAAAAAATTGCTAGGGTGTGGTCCCACCCTGCCTGTACCATACACGATTATCCCCAGAGGTATGGGGAATAACCATATTAACCTGGATTTACTGGCCAGAGTTCTGCATGGCATTCCCTTTTCCATGGGGATTACAGGCAGGGAGGATGGTAGGAAGGGTAAAGGAGGGCAAGTGAGACTTGTCTGGCAGGGTCTGTGCCAAGTCTGAGTGACACAAGCAGGGCAGGAACATTGGTCTGGGCTGCAACGCAGCCCATTCTTAAAGTGATTGTACAGGCTGGCTTTTCTGGCGAGTAAAATCAGGCCGAATTCAGGAACAATGGCCCACTTATGATTAAGCATTTAGGAATTCCGCTCACCTCATAATCAGAGCTGGAGTAGGCAGCAGGCTCACAATCTGGAAGACAGTACGACAGATACTTCATTTAATTACATTGTTGCAGTAAGTTTTGTGGAAGTGCATGTCACACAATTTCAATTCCTGGAATGTACAGTACTAAGAATTACCAAATAAGTGGTGGCAAGCGCTCTAAGCACACATGAGATACCTATCATCAGTTTTATAGCAAGCGTGCCATGTGTAGTGTTGTGGGCCCTGGGCCCACATGCTACTAATAATGGGCACTGACACACTGTAGTTGGGTACTGGAACTGGCCCAGGGAAGGTTCGCCCGGCCCCTTTTATTAGCAGGGTCACCTGACCGGTGACGCCTGTGATGGGTGGGTGTAAAGTGTGAGTTGACACCAGGCGGAACACTAGAACATGTCCAGCAAGACACTACACCGTGGATTCTAGCACAAGCAAGGGAAATGGCCTCCCAGGTCCTCCCTCTTGGTATGGTCCCTGATGCCAGTGCACCTGCAGTGCTAATGATATCTATGCCCTTCACCATTAGGAGTCATGTTTGGGTGGTACAGTATCGTCACTTTTCTGCAGTGGGCGCTTTCGAGAGGCAGGGCGAGCTCTCTGTAATGTATCCTGCATGTTGCCCCTCTTTGAAATGAGCAGAAAACACATTGAGGAATATGTACGCATGTACGTGTGATGGGCGGCGAGAATGAGAGGATATTGACTGGCGACAGGTGCCCGGCCCCTTTTATTAGCAGGGTCACGTGACCGGTGACGTCTGTGATGGGTGGGTGTACAGTGTGGGTTAACACCAGGTGGAAAACTAGAACGTGTCCAGCAGGACACTACATCCCGCCCAAATTTTTATGGAAAAACAACAAACAAAAGTCCAACCTATGGGAAAACAGCATAACGAAACATAGCACCAATTAGTCCCTTCAGGCCGTCTGCCGGGTGGGGCTGGAGCTCTGGACCGCACGGTTAGGAGGCTTTAGTCCACCTCGGCGATGTAGTTCACACCGGCCTGGTCTCGCTGTGTTGGAGTCTATTTACATAGTTCCAGTAGCGGTGCATCTGGAGTGGTGGTGGAGTCCACTTTTGAGATCTTCTTGCAGGCGCTTAGGTTCCGGTGGACGGCAAACCTTCAACTATTGAGGATGACCTTGGTGGATGAGGGCCTTCCTTGGAGGTGATGGTGCTTGACGGTTTTTAGGTAACCAGTCTCCGTCTGCGACCTCCATGCTTCCCGCTGCCTGTCGTGGAGCTGCTGACGAAGGATCCCTCCGATTGGGATTCCCCTCTCACAGGAACTCTGTTGAGGGCCTTGCCCCTGGATTGCCACATGACTACGTGGGCTGTGCGGGCCTCTCGTAGGCCGCGCTGAGGGGTCACTGCGGAACTCGCAACAGGGCCACGGCTAAGCCTTGCGTAACCCCAAGGGTGGATCGTCTAATGGTCAGCTATGTGCTTCTTCTGCAGGCTTCAGGTTTACGGGGGCACACAGAAGGTTCCTGGGTGGCTAGCCTCCCACAGCGCCAGGAGTGCCTCATTAAACTCCAGATGTCTTGAGCGTTTGGATCCACTCTGGTGGTGTGATGCTCCTTAGATGTTCTTGGTGGCGATGATGCACCTGGATGATGAACGCGATAAATTTCTTTCAGTTGGGCAATAGGTGGGGATCTCTTGCTTTAGGTGACCTTGTGGAGTGAGGAGGACTGGAGGGACTTCGTGGCCACTTACAGTTGTCTTCTGGCCGGTGCACTTGCTAGATGTGGTACCATCGATGCCAAGCAGCCAGTGACAGGTGACAGGTGAGTTGAGGGTCGCACTGTGAAGCATGGCGCCTTGATGCAGACTGCGCTAGCGAACGGCTTACGGTTGGTCCTCCCACAAAGCTATCTCCAGTGACGTCTCTGCACCCCGGTGGCTGGCTTGTGCTGATGAACACCTTCTCCAGTGCTGGCATGAGTCCTCTGTCCTGTCGTTCTTCTCATTTTCCCTCTTGCACGCCAGTGGTGGTTGTTCGCCCTGTGGCGTCGTGCCACTCTCCTCTCCTCCTTCGCGAAGTGGTGCCCTTCCACGCTCTTCTCCTTCGCTATGTGGCATCCAGCCACGCTCTTCTTCTCCTTCCGACCAGGTTCCTCACTCGGATGTGGCGTCCTGCCACATGTCTCATGTTTGCGCCACATGGACATCTCGTTGGTCGGGCTCTGCTCTTAGAGCAGTCTTTGCTCTGCTACGGACCTGTCACAGGTCTGTCCTGTCGGTAAGACATGCTTCTTCTCCTTGAGGACCTTTCGTGGACCCCATCCCCTCCTCTGGGATTTTGTTTGCGGTGCTCCTCTACCAGGATGGCGAGTTACCTCTTCGCTTGAGGGCGGCGTGCTTGTGTCTCGAGCCTGCGCCGTCGCGGCGCTTGATCCTGCCTTCTTTCAGGCATGCTTGGCAGGGTGGAGTATGCAGCTCTCCTCTTGCCTGCCTGGGGTCACTGGCGACTGCGTCTTGAGGCAGTGTGAGGGATGACACTCGGCTGTCTTTGGGCCACAGCAGGGCTTCGCTGGTGCAGTGGAGATGCGGAGGTTCTCCCTGTTGCCTTCAGCATTGCTTCTTTGTGGAGAGGTCTCACTCTCCTGGGTGCCTGGGCGCCTGCGCACGTGGTCAAACTTCTGGTTGCATACGTCGGCGCACCTCAGATTTCGCGTTCTTGATCCTTTTTTGCGGCGCCCTCGTCTGGCGCTTGGCATACTTGCTCCTCTTTCTTGCGGTGGTGGCCGTGGATCACTGAGGGTGGGTGGCATGATCTTCTTGCATGGAGTGGCACCAAAGCCACTGGGGTTGCATGCTCTGTGCACATTCTTCAAGAATATTAAAGTGGAACTCGCTTCGCTGCCTCTTGTTTCACCTTGATTCTCGCACTGAATCTTTGCATCTGTCTTGGCTGGGCAAATTTGGGGTGTTTCTTTTTTTTTCGTGCTCCTTTCTGGGGTGTACAGTCTCTCCCCTCTAATGATCAGCAGTCTATGGGGGCATGTGGCACTCTCTTAGCCAGTCTCTTGGTGGGATGCTTGGTGCAGTGCTTGGTCCTTTCCACTCTCTACTCTCTCTGTGGTTGGGCTGTGCAGTGTTCTCTTCACTGGGTGGGGTCACATTCCCTCTCCTTTTAATATACGTGTCCCATTCTTTGTGCAGGGGTGTATGTAGTGGCAACTGCTGGACAGCTGCAGGTGCTGTGCTGCTTCATTCACCTCCTGAGTGGTCTCTTGTGTGTGGAGTTACAGTCTCTTGCTGTTTAAAGCATGGTGCACATCAGGCCCTCCTTTCCTTCCGGTGTGAGTCCCTCAGGCATGTGTCAGTTTCAGGAGCAGACTGTTCTGCAGAGCTTGTCCCCTCGTGGAGAGCTGATGGCTCTGGGCTTTTTTTTTAAGTTCAGGTTCATTCTGGGCAGACGTATGATCCTTGAGTCCAGATCACTCTTACCTGCTGCTGCCGGTAGTGGGTCACAGAGCAGCAGGGCTTTTCGTCAAAGTCTGTGACCTGGGAGGGGGGAGCAGGGCACTTCAGGCTTGCTGTATACTGCGCAGTATGGTGGTTTCACCCTTGGAAGACGGTGAGTTCACCCCGTTGGCCTGCTTCATTTCCGAGTCACTTGTTTGGTTGTGATGTCAACAAAGCTACCGCCTGGTGGCGCTGGGCTGTGTCCCCTAGGGGCCTTGCATCCTCACTGATGTTGTGGTACATAGTCTCCTACTGAGTGTTTGCTACACGGTGCGGCTTGATGAGTCGCTGTTAGGAGGCGCTGAGGCCACCTCTCTGCTCAGGCCCCGGCAGCTCTTCTGATGCTGAGGGCCTTGTGAGACACAGACGTCAGTGCGGGAGATCAGGGGTTTATCCGGGCATCCACAGCCTCCCTAAGCTTCGTGGGGAATCCGCCAGCCACTATTGATGACCATGACGGTTTTTACGCGGCAGCCTTCCTTCTGCCGCTCGCCTCACAGTCTCTGAGGTGCTGGTAAGCTTCATTGAAGGCTGCATGTAAAGACCTGGGTGCGGTGCACCAAAGCAGTGCTAGGTGGCACTGCAGCCACCACTCTTTACAGGCAGCGGTAGCTTTGGTTGTCTCCCTGATGCAGCAGACGGCTACCGGCAAAAAAATTATTTACCGGAGCGCTTCCTTTCGGGCCGCTGTGTCACGCATTCACAGCAGATGAGGCAGAGAGTGCGTGGGTGAGTGCTGACTGGTGCGCCATTGCTCGTGACAGTACTCCTATGTGTTTTATGGCACTTCCCAAGGGCTCTGGGAGTGCTGGTGTGGGGTTTACACTCCTTCACTCAGTGGGAGTTTTGTGTGCTTTAATGGGAGATCGCTCCTCTTCTTGCCCTCAACCGGTTGCGCCATGAGTATTGAGGGGGGGGGGGTTGGGCATAACTGTAGGTGTCAGGCTTGCTGCCTCGATGTCCTGCCGATACCGCTATCTCCACTTAACTGCGCTCTCGCTGGATATGAGCCCTGTTGGCGGGGGTCATGGGTAAAGCAGTCCCTTTCCTCGATGTGGCAGCAGGGGGGCCCTCACCGGCACTCAGGGCCCGTTCTGACTTTGCCGGTCAAGACTCTTGTGCTGAGTTGGCTGTGTGGGGGTGCCTCAAGCGTTGAGGGCTCACAGGGCTGGCTGCAGCACACTTCAGGCAGGTGGACCGTTGCAGGGGCCTCTGCAGACGGGAGCTATTGTCCCAGCTCACCAGGTGGCCATCGGCTTGTCTTGTCCAGCCACTGTGCAAGCAGTAGGAGTGGGGGTGCCTCCGGCTAGATTTCCCACACGGGGCACAGCAGGGCGGCAGCTAACAGGCATGCGGGGTCAGACCCCCTTGTCGCCATTGTAGTGTTGTGGGCCCTGGCCCCACATGCTACTTATGATGGACACGGACACACCAGAGTTGGGTACTGAAACTGGCCCAGGGAAGGTTCGCCCGGCTCCTTTTATTAGCAGGGTCACCTGACCGGTGACGCCTGTGATGGGTGGGTTTACAGTGTGAGTTAACACCAGGCGGAACACTAGAACGTGTCCAGCAAGACACTACACCGTGGATTTTAGCACAAGCAAGGGAAATGGCCTCCCGGGTCCTCCCGCTTGGTACGGACCCTGATGCCAGTGCACCTGCAGCGCTAATGATATCTATGCCCTTCGCCATCATGAGTCATGTTTAGGGGGTACAGTATCGTCACGGCCTGCACACGGGCACGAAGTCCAGCAAGGTATTAGCCAGGAGCAACTTTTCTGCAGTGGGCGTTTTCGAGAGGCAAGGCGAGCTCTCACTGCAATGCATCCTGCATGTTGCGGCCCCTCTTTGAAATGAGCAGAAAACATTAGTGAGGAATATGTACGCGTGATGGGCAGCGAGAATTAGAGGATATTGACTGGCTACAGGTCGTTAATCCACTCCCCAGTCGTCTACGCAGAGAAAGTGAACCGCCAAATTCCTATTTCCAGCTTTTTGCCGCACAAAACACGTCACACGTCACGTAGTGCGACGGAAACTATTAATTACCAGCTCATTTGAATGTTCCTCTCCAATAATTTGTCATAGCAAGTAAACTCTTGCCAGCCTTTCCAGATGGGGCCTCAGTTTGTGTTTGCCTGATGGAGTAGTTTGTCAAGTTAATTTATATTAACATTTGCAAACATGCATCGGGATAAATGTCAGAACTGTGCTTCGACTCCATATCAATGAATTTAGCTGATGGCTTGAAGCATTTAATTCCTATATTTAGACTCGAAGAATAACAGCGGGCGCCTCGCGGAGCACATGCATTACTGTGGAAAGGATTTTATCTCTTTGAGGTATTGTTTAGCAGTGCATTCGGATGTAAGTTTTGATGTGTACGGTCTATAATTTACCTAGGGTAGGAACTGTTTTGAAATAATGTCTGAGGCAACTAAACCACTGTGTCATAAACAATGCATTATGCTAAGGAAAGAACACATAAACATCCGATTTGAAGGAAAGCTACACTTTTGTAAGACGCAAAACGTTTTTAATTTTCTAAATTTCACATCACATCACAAGAGATGCGCCGAATCAGAATCACTGAATTTCAGAAAGCGCAGGGACCTGAGAGACAGAGCGCTGATTTTTTAACTTTTCCATATAAACTGCAAGAAATCAATGTGTAACACAACTGTAAACAAAATAAAAATGAAACATAAGGGATAAAGTATTCCCAACAGTACATTACAACTACATTATTTCACGTCACCAATCAGCGAGAATATGGCGGGACCAGGCAGCAGGCCTAGTGCCTAATGTACTCATGGACCACCAGGTGGCTTGCACTATCCTTTTCTATGTAAAATTAGGGATATTTTATTCCTTATAATATCGGCCCCCACTACACTTGCTTTCCAGAATGATACTTGGCCATTCTTTTCATGGGTTCAAGTGGTCCCTTTTAACCACTTCTTACTACATGTTTCGTCACTGATCCACTATAAAAATGCAAAGTTCCCATTTGAGAAACCTTTCCTGCATACTGCAGTGATCATGGTTTTATTTTTTGGCCAAAGCCATGGTTTAATGCTTCCCAGACCTCACCCCAAAAATAAAAAGAATCATGGCTTTCTTTTTCTTGAACAGTCTGGTGCGTACTGAAAGAAGATACCTGTTGTTATGGGACACGGACCAGGGCGGTGCAGAATGGTCGTCAGGAGCCTACTGTGAATTGAATGGCCCTGCCTTTAAGACGTGATCCCCGTCACCAGCGTAGTAGAACCAGGGCTGAATCTGGGGGTTCTGTGATGGACGGCCATGGGCTTCACCCAGGGGTTCTGTAATGGAGGGCCCTGTGCTGCACCCGGCGGTTCTGTGATGGACGGACCTGGGCTGCACCGGGCGGATCTGTAATTGACGGCCCTGGGCTGCACCCGGGGGTTCTGTAATGGAGGGCCCTGGGCTTCACCCGGGGATTTTGTAATGGACAGCCCTGGGCTGCACCCGGGGGTTCTATAATGGAGGCCCTAGGCTGCACCCGGGGATTTTGTAATGGACGGCCCTGGGCTGCAACCAGGGGTTCTGTAACAGACAGCCCTGGGCTGCACCTGGGGGTTCTATAATGGAAGGCCGTGGACTGCACCTGGGGGTTCTGAAATGGACGGCTCTGGGCTGCACCCGGGGGTTCTGTGATGGAGGGCCCTGTGCTGCACCTGGCGGTTCTGTAATGGACGACCCTGGGCTGCACCGGGCGGTTCTGTAATTGACGGCTCTGGGCTGCACCCGGGGGTTATGTAATTGACGGCCCTGGGCTGCACCTGGGGGTTCTATAATGGAGGGCCCTGGGCTGCAACTGGAGATTTTGTAATGGACGGCCCTGGGCTGCAACCAGGGGTTCTGTAACAGACGGCCCTGGGCTGCACCCGGTGGTTCTGTAATGGACCACTGGGCTGCACCCATTAGTTCTGTAATGGAAGGCCGTGGACTGCAACTGGGGGTTCTGTAATGGACGGCCCTGGGCTGCACCCAGGGGTTCTGTAATGGAGGGCCCTGTGCTGCACCCAGCGGTTCTGTAATGGAGGGCCCTGGGCTGCTCACAGGATTCTGTAATGGACAGCCCTGGGCTGCACCCGGCGGTTCTGTAATGGACCACTGGGCTGCACCCGTTAGTTCTGTAATGGAAGGCCGTGGACTGCACCTGGGGGTTCTGTAGTGGAAGGCTGTGGACTGCGCCCAGCGGTTCTGTGATGGACGGACCTGGGCTGTACCCAGGGGTTCTGTAATGGACGGCCCTGGGCTACACCCGGGGGTTCTGTAATGGACGGCCCTGGGCTGCACACAGGATTCTGTAATGGACGGCCGTGGGCTGCACCCGTGGGTTCTGGGATGGACGGCCCTGGGCTGCACCCGTGGGTTCTGGGATGGACGGCCCTGGGCTGCACTCAGGGGTGCTGTAATGGACAGCCACAGCCTTGATTACCTTGACGGAGCAGACCCAACAATGTTCAGCTAAACCAGAGTGAATGGAAGGCCCTCACATGCTTGACCACAGGCAATCCGACCCTTCGTTTAGATCTGTGATTTGTCTGTTTTCTCCAGAGGAGACGTGTAAGTGATTGATCCTGTGAACAAAAACTCCCCGCATTGGACATACCTATTGTCCTCTCACTTATCTGTGGCTTGGTATTAGTCTACTGACGACATTCTGGTAGAAACCTTTTGACTGAAACTGAGAAATACTATATCTACCTCCTAGTTTGTGACATATATTTTACACTGTATATTTGATTTTAGCAGCTAACAGTCCACATCATCGTAGGGGCACTACTTCTGATAACTCTTGGCAACTCTTTTCGTTTACAGTTTATACACGAGACACTTGAAATACATTTTTGGGGCCACTGCTTGCCTAAATGCCTTTCTCCATGATCCTCACCAAAGCTACCCGTGTGATCTGGAGGATAAGTATCATGCTAACATTATTGTGCCCATCCTCCATGTCTTCAGCACTATAATACTGAGGGCCCATCAGGAAAAGGCTGGCAAGATTTGACTCCCTATGAGACATTACCGTATTCATATGTGCTGCTTAATTAAAATTTAATAGTTTCCATCACACCATGTGACGTGGTTTTGGGTGGGAAAACGCTATAATGAAGAAATTGGAAGTTCACTTTTTTCTGCGTAGGCGATTGGGTAGCGGATTAACAACCTTGAGGTCCTGGCACACAGGGCCATTACGGAAAAACAACCCTGCCCCATCATTGCTTGATTAATAATAATATTTTTAAATATTCATTAAGAAGGTAATTTTGTGACCCCCTTAAGAATAGACAATTTGTGGGATTGCAATTATATTCCCATTCACAAACCTGTTGGGATGCAAATTTCTCACCCCTCTTTTGTGACTGGGAATACTGCTCTGGTGCTGCTGCTTCATTTCCCACTGCTCTTGTGCACATATCATTCGCTGAAGCGGGGGTGCTTCCCCACTGCCAATATGGTGCACTGAAGAATCTCTCTCCTGCTCGATTAGCACTGATTTTTACCACTGGAGTGAATTTCTTGCCTAAAGTATCTCCCAAGCGAACTCTTAATGGAACCCTTGCCCTAGCATTTCCTACCCCTCTGTTTCCTCTCCATCCCCGTCTCACCCCGACCCGAGGCTGCAGCTTCACTCACATGTCTTTGGATTTCTCCTAGCTCCACAGTAGCTTTCATTGTCTGTTCCCTCTTCTTTGCCCTTTGGAGACCAATAGTTAATTCATTTAAGTGGCATACTCTTAAGATTATCAGGCACTGCCATATGCATGTTACGCAATTGATTACGCTAATGAAATCCTTCACTAATAGTCTCGCTGTGGTATTAAATAAACTGGCCATTGTAGGTTGAAGAACCTACCCGATGCTAAACCCTCACAATGCACCCATGGTATGCAAATGAAAATCATGTCCTTAAGTGTTAATGGCTTGCCCAACAAAGTCAAGTGGATAAAGATCTCACACTATCTCAACACCGAAAGCTCAGACATTACACTTATTCACGAGACACACGTACAGGCATTGGAATCAAGGATACTGAAAAGGGATTGGCTGGGAACTGTGATCAATAGCAGCCATACATGAAATACTAGGGCCACAGAGTGCATTCTTATGCCTTCTCCAAGAAATGAGGGGTGGCCATGCTTATATGGAAATACTTGCCATAGAAAGTCCTTAAAGAGTGGTTTGACCCAGAGGGCCCGTATACATTTGCGAAGCTCAAAACAATGGAGAGAACTTTGATAGTAGGCATAGTAAATGCACCCAGTCGGTAAAATCAACATTTCATATCAAATAAGTTAAGACTGCACACTGAATTCAGACCTACAAAGTTAATAGTGTGTCAGGACAGTAATTTAGAGCTGGACCCAGTAATGGACAGAACTGGTGTGCCTGATAGACACAACGGAATGGAGAGGGCGATGTTGTTGGATATAACTGATTATACCGTTATTGACAGTTGGTGCCTTCTGCACCCAACAGACAGGTACGTTTATGTCACACCCACCAGACTCCCCACGGTATTGATTATTTCTTGATACACTTTCCTCTTCTACATTATGTGGTACTCTGTGATATTTTAGAGAGAGCAAACAATAAATAGGCATAATACTTCTGAGTTTAGACCTGGGACATGTTGCTCCCTCACTTGCCCATTGGAGCACACGCGCCACTGGGTATGAGACGCAAGAAAAAAAGAATATCTTAGATCTCATATGTGAATATATGTCTAAGAAAAAAAGACTTTGTCTGTTAATGTGATACTCTGATTTAGCCAGACAGAAAACTAAGGAAGAGAATACCAGGCTATAGCTCATAGTTAGAAATCTGACCCCACAATATAATATCAATCCTACAACCACTTCTAGACTAGAAACTGCTACACACTCTTTCAATTAATTATTCACATACTTCGTAAAAGTAAAACAAAGACATTGTGAGCCATGGAAAAAGATTAAGTGCCTACTCGCTGCATTACTGTGCCAGAGATACTCTCAGATGTTTATTGACACTGTATTTGCTCAGATGGGCTCCTCCTCATGCACCTTTCAACATACCTAATGCTTTTGCCTCTTGTTACAAAGATTTGAACAAGAAAGATGATATAGTTGCACCAGCTGACGAAGGAGATTTGTTTGTGTTCCTTATGTCACACATATATTGAGTCCCGAAGGTAGTGCTTTTCTGGTGGGTGAGATAACAAAAGATGAACTATCCCAGATGATAGGTGATCTTCTCTGTAAATCCGCTTGTGAAGATAGATTCCCTGGGGAAACCTGTAAGGCAGGCCAATAACTTCTAGTCCCTCTCCTGTACACAGTATACAAACATGTGGAGATGATGGGCTAGGCTCAATCTCAAATAAGGTCCCAAAATCCCTTATTCCTGAAGAAGCCAAAGATTTATTGGAATACTCTAGTTGCCAACCCTTATAACTGATAAACGTTGATTTTAAGATTCTATACAAAGTGCTGGTGATTGGACTATATAAAGAGATGCCATCCCTTAGAGACGATTCACAGGTTGAATTTGTACCGGGATGACCATCCACAAACCATCTGAGGACCTTGACACCCACCTGAGCAGGCACTGGCTGTACCACTTGAAGAAGAAAAAACCTTTGAGTGAGCGGAATGTGGCTTCCTTTTCAGACTATGGCGAGGGCAGTGCCAGGCCCTGACTTTATTTACATTCCAGAAATGTACTGGACATCCCCCATGTCGAACGACCAGATTGAATCATTTATTTTTGCCAATGAAATTTTGATAGCGTTGACCAAGCCAGAGGAGTGTATCCCTTCTTTTATTTCCCCTACACCCTTGCAAATGCGAAGACCTACCCCTAGCTCAACTTATTACCAAAGGTAGCCTCTGTGGTTAAGATATGACATGGGTTTCCAGAGGACTCAAATATTTAGTTATCCAGCTCAATAGAGAAAGATTAAAGAAAATGGTGGAAGATAATTAAATTTTCCTGATTAGCAAGACAAAAAATTTCTTCACACAGTCATAACAATTTTTCCATGTG
Organism: Calotriton arnoldi; assembly: GCA_963921515.1. Lineage (NCBI taxonomy): Eukaryota > Metazoa > Chordata > Amphibia > Caudata > Salamandridae > Calotriton > Calotriton arnoldi. The sequence continues at coordinate 2,233,020 of CAWUFW010000934.1, forward strand.
GGGCAGGATATAGACTGTCAAATTTACTGCATTCGAAGATATAATTATATTTTCAGCACGCTGCAAATATTGACCCCAAATCATTACTTTCCCACATTGATGCTGACAACCATCTGTGTGCATGGGGTTAGAAATGTCCTAGACTGAAATCAAAGGAACTCTTGGCACATACAACATCAGAGGGCCGCAGACTTCCACACATGACTTAGTACTGTTTAGTGCTTCACTTATAACAGCTTGCATTTTTCCTACCTCAATGGGTAGCTACGAAGCGATAATAGCTCATTTACCTTTCTGACACTCTACCAGTATAATTATGCAAAAATATCCTACCATCCCAAGACAACCCAATCATTAAAATCCTGCTAATTGACTGGAAGACATCTCATCAGAACCTGAATATAAACTTGTTATCACACCACTCAGCACCATATGAGGCTAAGCAGGCCTACAAATAATTAATTTGTCCATTAGCTGGACAGGAATAATTGGTAAAGGGATCATCTACCTAGATAAATTAGTTCTCAATGGGGCCCTTAAAGACCTCCTGAATCTGCAAACTGATTTTGACATAGGAATTTCGTGTTCTAGGCAGTACTAGCAAATATAGCTGTGCCTGAGGAAGCGCCTGTGCTCATCTACAATAGACCTACTAGTCTTCTCTGTTTTACAATATCTCTAAACATGGAGTCGTCACTGAGGAATAGCTTCCAGTCTGTATGGCATACTGATCAATAAATCATACTCATAAAAGAATGACAGCACCACTAAATAATTTGGCAAAGTGTCCTAGGGGAAGAATCCTGGACAGATAACCCCCTTGTCCATGCCCACGAATAAGCACCCCCCTGGCTGGTGCTGACCTCCTGGAGATAATTACCAACGACTCACAGCAGGTGGTAACTATTACTGTTGAACTCCCCAAAAATCCTCCGATAAAGGATGCAGTATCTCCAGATCTGGCAAGCTATTCCCAAATCTGGAGAAATTAAATCACAGTCCCTGTTAACTCACTGGGTGATACAAGACAGAATTGTTGATTCTGGCCCTGGTATCCCCCAGTGGAGTTAATGGGGAATTCGAAATGATGGTCTTTGAGGGTGCCAGGCAGTAGGTTTTATTGAAGGCTTTTGACACATTCCTAGGTTTATGAAATTTCGTAAATCTGGGAAAGTGTCAAATGCCATGGGTGTTACGTGGGATTACCCACCGTAACGCCCATGGCACCCCTCCCTATTGCAGGGTGAGATAACGCAGCGACTTGCGCTGAATTGCCTCAGTTCATATCTATAAGGCCATGAAAACCCACGCAGGGTGAATTTACGTGGCCTAGTAGATATGGTCCTGCAGTGTGCGCTGCCAAACCGTCACTAAAACGGATGTTGCAGCGGTTCAGGGGCCTTGTAAACGAGGCCTCTAATTCTTAGCCTCAAGTTTCAAACTGGTTCACATTTACAGAGCATTGCACAAATCACAATTTTATATTTAAATTTTATTTTTATATATGCGTTGTCAATCTGCTAATAATATTTAATTTTCTAAACTGTCTCTGGCATGAATTCATAATCGGATTAAGTTACCCAAGGAGGCTGTAGAATTTACAATTTACTTGCTCGTCCGGGTCCCAGCAAGGACCAATAATTTAGGTCCCTTACCGGCACGTCAGAGGAAGTAATTACTTTGTCATATTTAGCACATCAATAATGCATGATACTGCCTGAATCATTTCCTCCTACATGATGCTACCAGAATCATTTCCACAATGGTAATCTTGCCTGCAATTAGAGGAGTTATCAAAGAGCTAGCGGAATGGTACCCAAACCACGGGGTTTACTACTCACCGGCCAAAGTCTGCTCTTACTCTTTGTGTTAGTCATTAGTGTACTATTGTATCTGAAATAATCTAATAGTGTGGAGTCAAATGTTACCACTGCCCAAAAATGGGTGATGGTGAATCAATTGTTTCTACTGGTGGTGACTCTGTCTTCTTTTTATGCTTGTTTTTCTTGGATTTGACCACCTCTTTCTTGTTAGCTTTTAGAAAAATTGATGCACATTTTCTGTACAAGCCTGTGCTCCCTGTCTAAAGTGCCATGGGTTCTTCAGGTGAAGTTGACTAAAATGTCTCTTGGCTATTTTTAGTACAACTGCAATTTAATTCGTCCTTATTGAAATTGTGATACTAATATCCTCTACTCCATTGAGGTATCTGCCATCACCAAGTCCCCCTATGCACTGCTTTACTCAATCAAGCCAATGGAAATTTGAGCACCATTTGTAGAATGGTGAACCACTGGTAAATTTAACATGGTTGATGGAAGTGAAGCTAACACTTGTTTTAACTAAATTAGTTTTGAGCAAGCTTGCTACATAATAATTACAGTATGGTAACTTAAAGAACCATTTTTAAGGTCTACCACCCAAGTATCACTGCCATAGTAGTTATTGTAGAAGAAATTGCATCTAATAAAGGTAGAATCAAGCATGTATAGCCTTCTTCAGTAAGAGTTAATTGAATGTATCGGATTTTACTTGTGGAAGGAACCTCATCACTAAGAATGCCTTTGTGGAGGGAGTCGAAGTAATACAGCTGCCTCTGAGTGCTTTTGTGTAGTGTTCAGTTCAAGCTTTTTATACCCAGTAACTCGTTTGAAGCATGTATGCTCAGTTGATTTTGCTCCACCAAGGAGCACTCTACAATAAACAAGTGAAAATGAACTTCACCCATGTCAATTACAGACACTCGGCTATCGTCGTCAATACACAGGCAATAACACTGTTGAGGGATTGCAAGTGATATTGTTAGGAACTCAAGCTTAAGGTTGAGGGACAAGTGAATTAGAAAAATGGTGAAGAAATGTTATTTTATAGACTTGGTTTCAGAGTTCTGTCCTGAGGAGCCCTCCATAGTGTGGCCATAACAAAGCCCAGACCCTTTGACTCCTCCCCCTTATTGCTAGTTTCTTGGAGATCTTGACATCTCATTTGCTTCTGATTCATATTAAAGTTAGATGTAGCCTCAGGTCCTCAGAAACTCCGAGCAAAGGGCGTAGCCGTCTTTACCTCACACTTGTAATGCTTCATGCATTCTAGTGCATCCTCTTCACTGAAGGTCAGCCTCAGTGCCCAGCTCAATTAAAGGTGGGCGGACAGGCTGCAGGATAGTGTACAAGTATTAAAATGTAAAGTAAAAACAAGAACTGGACAATCTATTTATCGATTGCTAGGGCAAAGGTAGATTGCCATTTTATTTAGTAAGAGTTTCTTGGCTGACCTAAGGCCTTACAGTGCCCAAAGCAAATTGAGAGCTCTGGCGGCTAAAGCAAAATACAATAATTCATTGACAAGAAACTGCAGAATAAAGCTTATACTGTGGGGCACTGTTCACCAGGACACTGAAGGGGTCATGTAGTACTGTATTTGATATTTGATTCTCTCATCTCAGAGGAAATTCTATTCAAAAGTCAAGTCATCCAGAATAAGCTTGAAATGGCCAGCAATGATACAAAGCAAAAGGTACTCAATTGGAATTAGAAACAGGAAGTCACTTTTTAGCGAAAAATTAGGTGACTGGAAATATTAATGTCTAGTAGTAGAGCTGCACATGCATATAAAATGCATATCTTTGCATTCCCTTAATATAGTATCAAAAACAATTCTGGACCACTGATTCAGAATTTGTGAGATCCGGATATACATAAATATGAATGTGCTTTTAAACCTCAGAGTTTTTCTTTATATTTTAAAAGAAACCCTAAATGTTCCTTACCCACAGAAAGCTGAGCAACAAAACAAGGTGTAAAGAATGGTGCATTGTTATTTTGGCTTAACCCTTCCATGTTTGACTAGGCCACATATATGTTTACATATGGCCTCATGTATTCATGTGACTTAACATTAATAATGTAATGTAGTACACTTATACAGTTACAGAAAGTGCATTTACTGTGTAACCCCGACATTTATATGAGTGTACAATGCTTGCTGGACCGTTTTTGCCAGTTCATGACTAGCTTAGATCTAAGCGTTAACCAGGCCAAAACACGCGTGATGGGTTTTGGGGCAGGGAGAAAGGATAGCTCTGCCTTTGTAGCTAATAGTTCTAAGGTTAGTACTGTCCCCTTGTTTTTCTATCTAGGAATTGCCCTTGATAGGAATCTAACAAGGGGTCCTTAGAAGTCCAGTATGGCTGGTCGCTGCCTTTTCCAAAGTCGATGAGGCTGTCCTTAACTTTGCCTGTAGATTAGGTCAGAAGCCCATTAGGGAAGTTAAGGCTATGTACAAAGCCAAATGCTGCGCTGTTGGCTCCTATGGAGCTAGGCTGTGGGGCATCAGAGATCAGGAGTGTTTGGAAAACATTGAGAGCAGTTTTATTAAAAGGCTTTTATCAGATCCTAAGAGTACTAGCTCCTTCATATGCCATCTAGAGATTGGGATTGGGTACATTCATAATTTTATCAAAATGCATCTACTCCTCCTGTGGCTCAAAATTTGGTGAAAGAGTCAGAGTTTGTTTAATAGGGCCGTGCTTGCTGATTGTTTGAAACTTGATTGTTGCCTATCTATCCCTTGGATAAGATACAATTACAACACCTACCTTAAGCTGGGCCAGTAAGATCTGTTTATTTCTTCGGGTAGTGTGACAGCTACCTCTATTACTCTACTGAAGAATACCTTTTTAGCTGGCATCCTGGAAGACAGAATAAGGAGGGCGGCTGATTAATCAACTGCTCAGGCGTATATGAGGATCTGCACAAATACTAGCATTGAACCTTATCCAACATGGGTGTGCAATCAGCATCACAGATTTCTGCTTGTTAGGTTTTGTTTATGCACTGTGCACTTTCTGACCGCCTTCCCTCAACAGGGTTCTTACTTCCATAACTTACCTGTTGCTCCCTGTAATCATCATTCAGCTCAAAGCATGTTGCACTTTGTTTTTCTGCAAATTTTATACACTGCTAAGAAAATGCTATCTGTTACCCTTCTTAAGGAGGTGAATATCCAATATTGCAGAGCTGCTTTTGATTATTTACAATTTAAATTCAAAGTGCCATAAAACAGAGGGCCATGGTGATTATGCAACAATTGATGTGCATCCATTTTTATTTTGTCTCTATGGATTTTTTATGTTTTTAAGGATTATTTTATCCAACGGTCATTTAATGATTTTTAATATTATGGCGCTTTCTGTGTAAATGAATAGTTGTTTGTATTAATGTACATGAATTATTGCTTTCTTAAACTTTGTATGGTCTAGCTAGACCGAATAAAATTATTCTGATTGAGTGTGCATATTAATGTTTTTCTTTACAGTAGCAACGAATTGCAGTTCTCGCATATATTATTCAAACCGCACAATTGCAGATATATGTAAGAACTGTAATTCATTGTTACTGTAACAAAAAACGTTAATAAGCACACTCATATAAATGTTGAGATTACACAGTGAATACACTTTCTGTAACTGTTCAAGTAGAAAAGAATACAAGAAAATCTATCAATCAGCCACTAGTTTGTTAATTGCAATACATTTTTACATATATGTGTTTAATGTTCAGTTGTAAATTTACTTATATTCACTGTCTATTTCTGCAATCTGTACATGTATGTTAATTGTATATATTTGTGATGTTCCTTTGTAGACAGTATGTTGTATTGTTGTTGTCAAGTTGTATATGTCTTTTTTAAGATTATCAGATGAAAATATATTAATAAAATGAAGTTTTTTACATGAATTCTATGTACACTGAGTTTGTAATATCATAAGTATGTTGGAATAGGTCTTGGTATTTACTTGACCAACTGTTGCCTAGGGATGTTATTTTTCAGAACTGTTCAAGTGCACTACATTACATTAATAATGTTAAGTCACACAAATACATGAGGCCATACATAAACATATATGTGGCCTAGTCAAACATGGAAGGGTGGAGCAAAAATTACACTGCTCCAGTCCCCCCTCTGATGGCAAATCACGCCGTTACAGAATACAATCTGATGTTATCAGACGGACCATCTAAAACCTTGTGTTCTTGAGCATCTTTTGCCTAGAATCCTCCAGACAATTCATGTCATCATAATATTTACTCAGACTCTCCTCTGACTCTCTATCTGGTCTCTTTTTCTTTACTCCTCGTCTAACTTAAAAACATGGCTTTTTAAGGCATAATTTTAAGGCTTAATTTTCATACTTAGTCCAGTCTGATCAGTATGTGATAACGATAGCACCTAGACACCCTAGGGTATTTGTTGCGCTTTATAAATTCTTCATCATCATCATCATCAACTTGTGTGTCCTTGTATTCCTTAAAGATAATAAGTAGAAATATTGCACAAAGGGCAATTATCAAAAGGGGTTTCAAGTTGGCGCCCAAAATTCCACTGCCCAGGTTTCCAAACCATTTGCCTACAGCAGAAAATCCATTCTCAATGGCTTCCCAAGTGCCTGTCTTCTAACTCTTTCAAATATTTTGTCAGTCCAGATATGTTCCGAATATATTTCTCCATATCCTGACTTTCGTCTGGGATGTAAATACAGCATTGCTGAACTTTTAACATCCTGCAGACTCCACCCTCTTTTGCGAGTAAAAGGTCTAACACAAGTTGGTTTTGTAAATTCATAGACCTTATCGCAATCATCTTGGTATTTACAAGCAATAAAGAATTTGCAGTACTAGTAGCCAAGTTTTCCACTATTATAGACAGCTGTCTAATGATCAAATCATTCAGAATTACACAGACAGACGGGATAATGGCGCCAAAAATATTTCCTAATACTTCTGCTGCACTAACACACAGTCTAGTTCTAGATTTCATATCCCATACAGGATCATTGAAATGTTCCACATGGAAAATCTTTGGGAAAACTATACCAAGATAACATGCACCATGCCATCCATGGGGCAATTTAAAATATGCATACTGTCCACAAATAAAGTACACTCCAGGAACACAGTATCTTGTCCCTCCAAGAAAAGCTCATTCTCCTTCTTCACATCGAACACATGTTCACATTCTCTCGTCCCTAAAAGTAACGGGTCTATATAACTCTGATCAACGTGTATGCCCTACTTTCGCTTATGTTGCCAATCTAAAGTCAAGGCGGGCAAACTTCCCTTCACCTGATGTTCAATTCTTCACTGCTCCACCTGTGGTGTCTCTTAAGATCTTTATCAGTTTCAGATTTGGACTCTAGATCTTTTCTCCTGTCTTCCACTAAATTCAAGAATTTCTTCTTCACCTCCGACATTGAACGAATCAAATTATGTATGTGTGCATATGCAGTGTCTAGTGACTTAAGGGATGCAAAATATTTGCCTGCAACCTCTGCACCTTTGAAATAAGGATTCTTATTCAAATGTTCGAACATAGGGACTTCTGAAAGGACTAAATCATAATTCTAAAAATAATATTGGAAACTACCCTGCCTATAGAATAAGCTTAGTAAAAGAGTACAATAAATTCCATATGTCAAAGGAATATAGTGGTAGGTTATACCCTCTGCAACAGAAGCAGGCAACTGGGTACAAATGTAGCAATCTCTCGCCTTCACAGTGTCAATGTATTCATAAAGCAATCTAAAATAAGCGCTTGAAGAAAAATCTCCCCTTGATAGATCTGTGTGCAGTTTCTTAGGGGCATATGTATCAAGAAACAGATTTGCGAGTCCTTAATAGCGATTTTTTGCGAATCGCTATTAAGGACTCGCAAACTGCTATGTATGTAGGGATCGCAATAATAATTGCGATTCCTACGCATTCCTTAATTGCGACTCGCAAATTGCGAGTCGCAATTAAGGAATCCCTCCCCATTCATTCCTATGGGCCAAGAGGCACATAGGAATGAAAGGGAATTGCGTGCACAAATTGCGAGTACCCAATAGGTACTCACAAATTGTGCACGCAATTTCAATGGTGCAAGGGTTCCAAAAGGACACCCTGTTGCACCCCTGAAATGTGCATGTGTGCACATGTGGCACACATACATGCCCTAAGGGCATGTATGTGTGCCACATGGCACTTTGAAAAAGCAAAAAGTGCTTTTTTCTAGGAAATCGCAGAAATTACCACCAACTTGAAGTTGGTGGTAATTTGCGATTCCTTAAGGCAATATCGCAATTTGCGATGCCTACTAGCATAGCATTTAGGGAATCGCAAATTGCGATTCTCTAAATGCATGCGCAAAATAGGGAATCGCAATTTTTGCTATTCCTTATTTTGCGACTAGGTTTAAACTCACCTACATAGCACACAGCTATATTGCGATCGCTGAATTTCAGCGTTTGCGAACGCAATTTAGCTTGATACATCTGGCCCTTAGTCCCCAACAACTACAGGTTACTGTCAGCAGGATATGATGCAATAGTAGACCTGATTTCTACTGACCTATATGTAGCTGGATCTAACACTGTAAGCACTATGATTAATACTACAACTTTTAATGGGCTTGTTATGATCCATCGACGCCTGTTAGATGTCGATTGCCCAGATGTTGTTTGACTACAGGAAAGGGTAGATGGTGGTGGAAAAGACCTGCCGATGATGGTGTTGATGTCCTGCAGCACCCCAATAAGCTAGTCCATGTTGGTGTTTTGGGTGGCCAGCTCCTGGTGTATGTCCCTCTGCAGCGGCTTCATATCCCGGATTTAGTGACTGTGCTAGGTACACTGGTTGAGGCAGCAGGGGTTGGCTGAGATGTTGTAGCTGGGGTGGTAGGTGTTGTTGTGGGCACAGTGAGACTCACTGTTGCCGTCTGCCCAGGCTGACCAGATGTGCCAGGAGGGTCATCCACGTCCACATCGCCAGGAGTGTTGTCTTCACTGAGGGCTTCATCCAGGGATGGAGTGGGAGTCTGTTCATTGGCCAAGCTCTGGACAGGTGCTATGCCAGATCGACCTGTTGAGAAATATAGAACATTGTTATTGGTGGAAATGTGCTATCTACAGCCAAATTGTTTGTGTCACAGTAAGTAGAGACCTAGGAATTAATAAAAATAGGTAGAGATTACTATTGTGATCCATTTCTGTTGTACTGAACTTGTTTACAAGACATTTGGAGACATTCAATACATGTAGTAGAATTGAGCAGCTCACTAGATGTGCTGATATGTTTCATTTTGGATTAAGGAATGAACATGACATCTCCCAAACATTTAATCCAATACAGTGTAGAAGTAACATGTGTATTTGACCATTCCAAGGCCTACTTGTGTACAATACAGGCGAGCACACAACTTGGTTGTATATTTAGCATTAGTCATCATGTGAGCAGTGCAGAGTCAATGGGTCACCTGCCACTTCTAATTAACTGAGATACCTTCATGCCTTACATATATTTTAGGTACACACTTGGTATGGTGACACTCATGCCATCAATAGTTTCAGTTGAGTAGACCAGGACAACCTCAAGCTAAGTAGGCAGACATGTCTCTGAGTAGAGTATTGTATGTAGATTACTCAGTCCATGAGAAGTGGAAAACAGTTTTAACAAAGCTGACAACTGAGAATAGGCAAACAACACTATTGCTTGTTATTTTCTGTTACAGGGCCTTATGGTAGTTGTAGTCATTTCCATCTCTACTTCCCCACACTTGACAAATGGGTAACTCCATGAGAGGTGACAATCAGTTGTAACATGGCTGACAAGTGAGTAAGGGCAAACAACACTATTGCATCTTGTTTAGAGCTACAGAAACAGGGCCTCATAGGAGTTGTAATAATTTCAATCTCTACTTTCCCACACTTGACAAATGGGCAACTCCATTGAGTCACTGGTTCAGCTTGGGGTGAGGCTGGAGACTATACTGCTGATGGTGTGAGCGGTCTGCTCCAGCTTCCTCGCTTGTTTCTCCTGATGCCTCCACTTGGCACCCTCCTCCTGCAGCCAGCTCCCTTGGCATCTCACTACTCCAGTTTTGGCTTGGCGGTCACTCTGCTCCAGGTGTGTCATCGACCTCTGAGGTCTCATCTTCCTCCAGTCTCTACTGACCAGACATATCCACTTTCTTGAACCATGATATGTTTCGACTGACTGTCTCCTACCCTTCTTGAACTGTTATCATGGTGCCTTCCACTCTCACCACAGTCAATACTCCTGATTCAAATGGTGGTGTGAACTTTCACCCAGGCCGTCGGGCTTTTAGGAGTACTTGATCCCCCTGCTCCAGCCATTGCAGTGCCGCTCTCCTCCTGATACTTGCCCTCATGTAGTTCTGTGTTCGCCTGGTTTGGGCACCCTCTGGATCATACTCTGGTTGAGTCCATTCTGGGTGTACAGAAATCGGGTCCCTCCTGTATCCCTTCAGCATAAGAGCCCATGGGGGGCACTGCGTGGTGCAATGTGGTGTTCCTCTGTATTCCCTTAGGAACCAGTGAAGGCTAATTTCTGGGCTAGCTAGCACCTTCATGTGTAGCAATCCTCAAGGTCTGCTTAAATCTTTCTACCTCCCTGTTCACTTTCGGCCACTGGGTGGTAATGCAGCGATGTCGGATTCCTAAACGGTCAAGCAGTTCCTTGAATTCAGACCCCTGGAATGGCGGTCTATTGTCCATCAGAACTTCCTCAGGCAAACCAAACAGTGCAAATACCTTTTCCAGTGCAGGCGCCACATTTGCATATGCTGTTGACCCAATGACCTTCACAACTGGGTATTTCGAATGACTGTCCAGAAGGACCATGGTGGTCCTTCCATCTGAGAAGCTCCTACAATCCATGCTCACTTTTGATGATGGGGTGACACATGGCTCCTCCGTAATGACAGGGGAAGGCGTTTCTGCACTTCTGGCGACCTAGTACGCAGGACACGTCATACAGGTCATCCGCTACCGCTTCCAACCCAGGGAACCACACTTCCTCCCGAAGGTGAGACTTCATTTTTGCTGTTCCTTGATGCCCTCAATGGGCCAGCACTGCTATCTGCTGTTGCAGACTCTCAGGGATGCCCAGCCTATGACCCCGCAGGATGAGACCCTCTTGACTGGCACTGAGCTCGTACCATAACCTTCATATTTGGGGCAGGCGTTCCTTGTCCAGGCCATCCCAGTTGTTGGTGTCCTGTAGAAAATCATGCCCTAATCCTCATTGGAGTGCTTCCTGCATCTTCGTGAGCACTGGATCCCCAGCAGTCACATTTTCAACTTCAGGCAGGCTCAGTGCCCGCAGGCAGGCTCCTTGAGACACCAGGCAGATGCCAGACGTGCCAATCTCCCTGGCTCCACTTCCTGCATGAGCATCACCTAAAGGCCTACTGGGCTTTTGTCAACTACCAGCTCAATTCTTTTCTTCAGGTCAAAGTAGGCTAATATTGCCTTACTCAGGAGTGCTAACTTTACTCTCTGGAAAGCCTCTTCTTCACCTGGGCCCCACACCAAGCCATTATCCACTTTTGTCAGTGCCCTCAGTGGTTCTGCAAGGGTTGCCAGGTTGGGAATGAACCTTTCACAATAAGTGGTGGTGCCTGCTTGATAGCTTGTGATTTTCGGGGGTCATCCTGCACCCCATCCTGTGTGAACACGTATCCAAATAATTCAATGGTGGTATTGGAGAAAGAGCACTTCTCCTGATAGAAGGTTACACCTTGTTCATTCAGGTTCTTCAGGGTGGCACGCAGACATTGGTGATGTTCTTTCGCTGTTGCTGAGTAAATTAAAATGACATCACTGGCATTCATGATGCCTTGCAATTCGGACAGTACCTCTCTTACAGCATTCTGTAATACCACCACCGCAGATGATATCTGAAGCTTAAACGCTTGTATCTCCATAAACCCAGGTGTGTGGAGAATGTTGTTCAGAATCGGCTCTCTTCCGCTAACTGGAGCTGGTGGTATCCATCATTGAGGACCAATTTGCAGAACCATCTGGCCCCATTCAAGTCTGCTGTATTGTCGTCCATTGTGCGAGTGGTATGTCTCTCCCTCTTGATGGCCTTGTTCAGAAGGCGCATGCCGATGCACAGTAGTACCTTGCAAGGCTGTTTGGGTTTCTCCGCGATCACCATTGGGGATACCCAGGGCATCGGACCAGACACCTTCTCGAACACCCCAAAGCTCTCTAGCTTTTCCAACTTCTGTTCCACCAGTGGCCCCAAATTGAATGGTACACATCGTAGGTGTAAGGCCACCGGCTTGAATGATGTGTCAATGTGTACACTGATTGGTGTGGCTCACAGGCATCCCAAACTTTTGAACAATTCATCCCCCCGATTTGCTTCCACATTCTTGGTGAACGACACTAGGCCCAGATCTTCTGCTGTGTGACATCCCAGCAATGTGCCTGTCTCTTTGTCAATTACGTGGAATGCCGCCATTATCTCCTGGTCATTGGACCACACACACACCCTCATGAGCCCTATGAGTGGCAACAGGGTGCGACTGACAAGGCACAGGGATGCAACCTTACCTCAAAGCTTGAACCACGACGTTGCAGAGACGATGGGAACCCACCTCTTAGAATCTTACCTGTCGTTCGGGAATTTGACTTACTCCGGGAATTACGGGCGAGACTCAGGGAGAAGGGACATCCAGGATGTCACCAATCTGTTGTTGACCTTTAGGAAATGTATAGAATCACTTAATGGTTCCTATGCAAGGGTTACCCTGCACCACCACGGTCCTTTGCGGTGCACTGTGAGATTAGAGCAAGCGGTACCGGCAATCAACTGGAGAACACTTGGGGAAGAATGAGAACCCTTGCATTAGTCTTCTTCCTGACGGGAAGCATTGAAAGTATTTATGGCTGATTCATTGAAAATACATATGAATGAGAATTACATACACCGTATACTACAGTACCATCAATAGATATAAGTAGCTGCACATTAATTACATACTAGACATCTCTGGGTGGACAACTGGTACAGAATGAATTGGCTGCTATATGCAGGGGGTCGCAGAAGTTACTTCACTCCTGCTTGGCAGTTATCCTGAGGGACAGCGTGCGGCAAGAATACAAACAAATTCTCAATAATTGTGGCAGCTTCCTACAAGTCTTTTAACCGCTAAGTCTTTACATGGGTGAGACCAGATCCCACAGGTCAGTGGAGTTAGTAAACAGGGTTTATTTATGAGTTTCGAGGATCTGTGCCGTTAGTAGCAGGGTATAAGTTAGTACTTTAGTAGAAGCCAACAAGCCTTGCTGTAATGGTGAGTGCTCACTTTGCAGTTCACTGGAGGCTTGAATGGCTCGCTGTAGCCTGGAATGCAGAGTGAGGTTGGCACAGAAGTTGTCCTAGGCATTCAGGGGTCTGAAGGAAGATTGCAGCGTTGGGAAGCAGAGTGGATCCAGAGGCTGCTCAAAACACTACACCTCGGGTGCTAGTCTCAACGCGAAGCGTCTGTGTTCAAGCGGGCGTGGTTGACATAGACTAGAGCACGACGCACCCAACATGGCGGATGAGCGGCCAAGTCCTGGGAGTGTTCGGGGCTGTTGTAAAGCACTAGAACGCTTGGCATGAAATCGGACACACGTTAGTATCAATGCCGGAGTTCCAGTGCTAGGGGGAATAAAATACTGAAATACCTGATTCAGTGCTAGGAAATAAAATATTGAAACACATGATTCTTTCTGACTTAAAGCAATACCAAAGCTTTTGAATAGCGTAATGTCTGAGGTAAGCGCTTCCAATTACATGCCATCCCCTAACGTGCTTGCATATAATTGGGAATGAAGACTGAAACTAGGCCCTATACACTGTCCTAAGCACAGGACCACTGACAGTGACCCCCATACGTCTAGATTTTCATGTGGGACACGCACAAAGCAGGCCTCGAATGGAGACGTCGATATTGCTGAATGCCCATTACATTCACAGACGCCCTGGTGTTGATAAGGGCCTTGACATCCGATCCAGCAATCTCTACCATGCAGGTGGGTTGTAGCCGTCTGTGCTGCTTCAGGTCTCCTGTGAAAGAGATGAGGAATACCTCCTCCTCCTCAACTTGGAGCTTTAGGTCATCCATGACAGTTGCCGAATGGCTTTCGTCGGAGTCCTTCTTCCGCAGGCCCCTCTTTCCTTCAGGCCAGCTCTGCACACCTTCGCAAAGTGGTTGAGCTTCCCACAGCTCAAGCATCTGTGCCCCTGCACTGTGCAGTTCTCCAGGGGGTGTTCTTATCGGCCACAATTTCGGCATGAAGGCTGTGTGGCTGCTGAGAACTTTGATTGGGTTGCCTTTTGTCTTTATAGACATCCACGTGTTCCACTTTTACCTGGTGGGGTTTAATTGGCGCTTGCTTTATCACCATGTCCATCTCCGTGGCCCTTGCAGCCGACAGATCATGACCATGATGAGGATATCATCTAAACTGATGTTTGGTTTTGCAGTATTAAGCCTCAAAGGGGCTTGTTTTGGCCCCTTGAATAATTTGCGCCCTGATCTCCTTCGGTTGATCATCCATCATACACTTGCTGGCCAGCTCGCGGAGGCGGGCCTAAAAAGCATCAATGGACTCACCCTCTCGTTGGCAGGCCTGGCAGAGCTTGAATATTTCAAAATCCAGATTCAGCTGTGGGTCAAAATGCGCGTTGAGGGCCCTTACTGCTGAATTGTAGTCATCCGCTGTTCCTGTGTTGGGGAGATGTTCAAACAGTTTATAGATTTCTTCCACTGCATAGTAGAACAGCAGGGAGCATTTGAATGACCCATCTTCTTCCTGGGTGGCTATGAAGTATTCAGTCTCACCTGGGTGCAGCCGTAGCTGGGTCAACAAGATCACCAAATGGCTGAAGTACCCTACCAATGTGTGCTGGTGCTGGGCCTGCTTTTGATGAGGCCCCTGATATGGCTTGGCGTTGTCATCATCAGCCATTGCCCCCAGTTATCCGGGTGACCTCCCCGCGGTCTTTGATAGTGCACTGTCTTTGTCGACTCACTGTCCTGCTGTCAGCCTTGTTCAGCTGGTCTAGGGCCATTGGAGAGTGTGTAACCCTGGTTACTTAGTGCTCAATCTATTTGTGTAGGCTCACTTTCTACCCCAGGCCACTCACTGCACGTCTTCTCAGGCCTATCACCAGTCCAGCAGGCTGGGGCCTCAATTATGGCCTCTGATGTCAAAATGGGGAATGGTTGTCAATGCTGCAGGCCACTCCGCACCTTTCCTCTGCACTGGTTCGGTCTCTACACCTGCGGCATGCCGCGTCCTCATCAGCCAGCACAGCTGGAGCCTCGACAGGGCTGTGGTGAGTGCTCGCTGTCACACACCCTTCCGGCACCTTCAGCACGGGGCAGACAGCTGCGGTCACCTCTTTCAGAAGACTACGGCACACACTTCCCTTAGCATGCCCCCGCTCCTCAATGGCAGGTTGAGCTGCGGGACCAGGGGCCAATAGCCGCACAGCAACCCGATCCCGTAAGAGTGAAGCAGCTGCTACGGCAGCAGCAGAATGGCTCCCTCGCTGTGTGGGTGACTGCCCTCATCACCAATGTGCAAGTGGGGCCTCACCACCTGCTCAGGCAGGCCATGCTACAACCACGCACTGAGTCGCAATGAAAAATACTCTGTACTATAGTTCGAGCAAAGACCACGTGCAGGCTAAGACCCTTTTATTTATAGCCTCTGGCCGCGTCCGGCAAGAGGATGTGGAGCGTAGACATCGGGCCAGGGAGCCACCCCTAGAGAGTCCAGGTGGCTCACTACACATATGATCAATTTCAGGTCGCAAAGAAGCGTGTCCTGTTATGTTTTGACTGAGCGATCATCAGAATAGTGCAATATACAGTCTTTTCCACTGTGAGATCATCCCTAAGGGGTGATGGCGTCTAGAAATATGGTCTGACTCTTGCATTCCAAATCTACGGCTCACCGGGCAGTCGGGCTGCAGGATCAAATGGCCCAGTGCTACTGCGTTCCTTATTGAAGGCTGCTATGGTTCATCAGGACTCCTCGTCATTGACATAGCTTTATGCTGGCCTCCCAAACAGTTTTATGGTTCAGTAGAGACATGGGTGAGCTGTCTCCCCTTACCTGGAGCCATCTGCCTGACTAGTGATGTTGAGTTCCTCAGCAGCAAAGCCCCAGCCCAGTTGATGAACTCTTTACTTATGAACAGTTTTTATATGAAAGAACAGTTTAGTTTCATTTCATTTCCATTGGTTCAAAGCAATAACCAAGAGAAACACAAAAACTCACTCTACACAAGTATACTGTAAAATATAAATGTGCAAGCTCTTTGGTTACACATTCAAGTACAGCTAAAATATAACAGCAAAATAATTTCCAGTTTAAATATTACCGCAAGGGATTTATTTACATCAATGTATTTGACCGATTTTTATGCTATTCAATACATCATATTTTGACATCAATAATTCAATTCAAACTTATTTAAAGATAAATTCAAGAAAATATAATTACTTAGTGTTTTAATGTTAGTTTCATGCTAGTTTTAACGCCTATCGAACGTGGAAAGAAACTTAATAATCTAAACATGAAAGAAAGAGAGTAAGTATTTACACTTTTTCTTTCATGTTTAGATTATTATCTACCATTTTATCTGCATCCCTTCAATGTCAGACAGTGGGCTTGTGTCGCAATAATTATGATTAACACTATTAAATAAACAAATTGTCTTTTTGACAGATTTAACTTTTGATGTGCATATATTTGCACATATAATTTTCTCAGAAAATGGCTGTGTCTTTGTGATATTGACACAAGGGACTCCTCAATCTTCATTGATATCGCGATCAGTCATGTAAGTACAAACAAGATGCAGGCTAATTTCAGTCATGCCCTCATGATTACATAATTCATTTTGGTTCCCTGATCCTTTTTAGAGCAATATATCTAGTGACTCCTATCGGAGCAAGTCCTCTGAGTTCAACTCACAACCACCCATTTTGGGACTTCAGAGTGAGCAACATTCTCTTATTTTGCATGACTATTAATGACTATCATTTTCTGGATTCAAATCACCACCAAAGCTAGTTTTTGTCTCCTGGCTCTTCATCAACCATCATGGAATTAATTTGGTTGCTGGTTTCCGGCCTCTTAGCAACTCAAATGTCAATTTCCCTGGCATTGTATTTGGAGTTATCATATACAACAACAAGGTAGAATTTCCTCCAACATAAACCTGACTTGAGCTCTAACTGTATTGATTCCTTAACAACTCTGTTGTATTGTTCCACTTGACCATTTGCTTCATGGTGATATAAAGCAACCACTGAGTTAGTAATACAACTTAAGTTAAAAAAACTTAGATATTTTGTAAAAAAACAATACCTTCACAGCAAAATACATTGTCTAAAAAATCAATAACAGCTTTGAAAGTCACGCTACCATACATACATGTGGCAATTTTGAAAAATAATCCAAGAGCACCAATGTATAAGACTGTTTTTTTAGACTATTCTCTAAATGGTCCTATTATGTCCATAGTCCGCTTTCTCCAATGACCTTTCGGTGATTCAACAACACACACTGCATCCGACAACGCACTGACTAATTTATCACTACTGCCACACACTTGCCAATCCTTTTCCCATCTGTCAATCTTTGAATCCACCCAACCACTAGAAAAAATATTTTCAAAATTTCTTCTTAGTATTAGACAATCCACAATGCTCCTTATGGGCTATTACCCTGAACTTTTCATGCAATCTACATGTTATGTTATGTTACGGGATTTATAAAGCACATAGGCATCCCAGCGCTGTCATGGTGGAACAATCTTATCATCTCAAGCAGTGGCGGCTGCAAATTTTACCAGGTAGGGGGACACACATGCACATATACACATCACTCACACCTATGCATTCGAACACACACCCATTCACAACCCTAACTAACAAATACACATACATTCATACATACACACACACCCCAAACATAAAAAAAAAAAAAAAACTTACCTGAACTGCAGCTCTCTGAGAGGAAAGCCTCAGAGGTCCCAGGAGGTTTGGGACTGCTGCCTTCCCTCAATGGCTGACTTTAGGTCAGCCAATGAGGGAAGACAGCAGTCCCAAGCCTCAGAGGTCCCAGGAGGGTTGGAACTGCTGCCTTCTCTCATTGGCTGACCTGAAGGCATCAGTCCCAACCTCGTCACAGAGGGGGATGGGGGTCAGTGAGACTGCTTACCCCAAACCACTCTGTGACAAGGTGTCACTGATTGACACTCAGCCCTGGGCACTTCAAGGCTTAAAACTGAAGCACCCAGGTCCGAGGCAATCAGTGACGCTCCCCCTCATCGTAAGGGGCAGGGCCTCGAGGCACTTTTGCCAGGCTGAGGAGGTCACGCCCACAGGGCTGTGAAATCTTCAGTCTGGCAAAGTTTAGCTCAGGCAACTGATAGCCTGCACATTTAGCGCATGTCTAGCTCCTACCTGCCTGACCTGAACAAGAAGACAGTCTGTCAGGCTGACCTTTGTTCGGCCTGACAGACACTCTTCTTGCTTGGAAAAAGGTGGGGAGCGTGACTCCTCAGTCCGTACAGATGGACCACTGCTGAGCTCAAGTCCAAACATTCTCTTTAGATCTCAATTCATCCTTCATGTTGCTCTAGGCAACACATTCCCCCTGTCATTTCCTTTCTGATGGCCATCCTGCCACTAAAAACTCCCTTACTTAGGACATGTCATGGTCTTCCTTCATTGCTTCCTCCATTCCTGTTCACTTATTACACCAACTTGTATGCCAAGACTGTCCTCCACATTATTAAATGTTACAGTATCTTCACATTCCTCATCCTCCTCCCCGTTAAACTCCTCACCATATCCCCTCAGTGGCAACCTGGATAATCCCTCCGCTTGGACATTAAACTTCCCTGGTACGTACTCTACATCACAATGATACATTTGTAAGTTAGATGCCGATCTGACTTACATAGAAGTTATTTTCCTACCATTGCATGGCACCAATACATTTACTAGTGACTTATGGTCCGTCCTTAACAAAAATTCTGTTCCTGATAGCTAAGTCTGAAAATGTTCTATAGCCCATGTGCCTGCTAACAACCTAAGTTTAATCACAGAGTAATTTTTCTCTGAAGTGTGTATTGCTCAAGATCAATATGCCACAGTCCATTTAATCCCTTCATCTTTTTGAGCCAGCATTGTTCTGAATTCATATCCAATCACGTCAACTACCACCAAATATTTCTTCCCACTTATAATGGGTTTTATTTAGTGACAGGTACAGTGGGGCTCTTTATTCCCTCGGGCCCCATACCCCCGCATTGAGTGCACCACTAACAGCTATGCCCCTGAACTAGTCACTTATTCACCACATAAAGGTAGGCTTTGCTTTTTAAACCAAAAACATACATTTGTACTATCTTTCTGGAGATATTATTCACCCTTTGGAGCCAGGCCACCTGTTTGCTGGAACTCCCATTGGAACACGAGTAACTTAATTGATAGGGCTTCCCATCCTATTTCAAAAGGACCTTTAGGGCGACCAGCTTGGGTGTCCAGGTGAAGGATGACAGGTTAAGGGCTATAATCTTCGTGATAGAATGCACTCCTTTATGTAAGCTCAATAATCGGTTGTTTTAAAGTGTGCTCTTTTGGCAAGATTTTTGCATGCAGACTTGCCCGTGCTATGCCCCAATAGCATGTTATAAATTATTCCGAATCACGTTATTGATGACGTATTTTTTATTTGTTTCTGCACAGAGGGAGGCCCAGTAATGGTGGTACCATAAAACACGCTTGCCAGTTATATATGGATTGTACTTAGCACAAGCTTTACAAACATGTTGAGTAGATCATCGCTGTTAAATACACATGACATTGATGTTTGTTTTAACTTTGCAGCTACCCTGAGGAAGGGCTGTGTTAAGCCCGAAATGCATTGTAATTATGAATGAGGCTACCTGGGGCTGCTTATTTGCACGTGCTATTGAAAAAGACCTGGATTGGCATTTCCTCAGCATTAGAAAAAAGGGGATTTACAAAGTCTTAAATATAAATGGAGAAAATATGTAATAAACTTGTGGAATATATTATGGATTAAAAGGATTAAAAATGGAATATTGAATACAAAAAATGTACAAAAAAGGATTCCTCTAGACATTCTTACTTTGCAGTGCGACATAGATTAAGGGCTATGCCTGTTTGGACACAGAAAGGTCTTGGGCCAGAAACTCTGCCTCTTCACTTCAAGACCACTAAATAGGTGACAAGCCACTCACCACTACAAGGGATAGCTCTTAATGACCTCTAGGGAGCTATCACTCTAGTTACAACGACAGGTGAGGTGTTCTATGACTGGACTCTAGCACATTAGCACTCTTGGATAATGAATGACTATATAAAGCAGTCTAATGGGGAATTAACATTATTGAAGAATGGAGCATAGTTAGTAAAGTTAGAGGGGCTCATTTATGACATTGTGATGCAGTTCAGTGCAGCAAGTTACTTTGCTGCACTGCGTGATAGGGAAAGGGCAGGAATGTGCTGTATTTAAGGCAATCCGTTGCATTCCTGTCCTTTCCCTTATGCTGGTGCCCTTTTGGCAGCCTAGCACCAATGCAGGCACCCCTGCACCATGGTGCAAGGGTGCCTGTGTTGCATGCAGGATTATTTTTGAGCAGGAAGGGGCACCTACCTGCACAAAAACAATCCTGGGAGGAATGTTCCTATTTCTATGTGTGCTGCACAATGCAACTCACATAGAAAGAAGAAGAAACGAGGAGACATAGAGATATTTCTCCTTGTTACTCATTCCTTGGATAGATGTAAGATTTTGGCACATCCCCAGGTTTACTAGTTCTTGTAAATCTGGGGAGGCATCAAAATCCATGGGAGTTACGTGAGAACACCCACGCAATGCCCATGGAACGCCTTCCCAGGGCAGAGGAACGCACCGCATTGATTTGCGCTGCGTTACTCCAGATTTTTGCAGCCACTCAGAGCCATGCAAAGTGGCTTTGCTGGGCATAAAAAATCTGACTTAAGGTTTGCGTCGCTCTTGCACCACGTTGCGTGGTGCAAGAGCAGCACAGAGCGGATCATATATAGGCCCCAGTGTCTTTATCTGGTAGCCATGTGGGTTGAGCTTGTGTGACTAAAATCATCTCTTTGTGATCACTTAATGTTCAGCCACAGAAAGCAGGCTAAGGAAGAAGGAATTTCCTCTAAGGGAACATGATTGGTGATACCAATATTTTTGATTGCCTGGTTAAGCGAACGCATGTGACTGTAATCATGACTCTTTTATAAGTTTGTTTTAAATGTAAAAAAACATGAGGGGGTCTGAGTTCAAATAATGCATCAGAAACATTGTTGGTACATGGCCTCTGCTACAACAATAGCTTTTTTCCTTGTGTCTGCGAAAATGTGGTTTGCTGGCACTGTCTAAACTACCATACCCCCAAGCCAAACCCTAAAGGCAGAATGTTTTT
This sequence comes from Calotriton arnoldi, assembly GCA_963921515.1. Lineage (NCBI taxonomy): Eukaryota > Metazoa > Chordata > Amphibia > Caudata > Salamandridae > Calotriton > Calotriton arnoldi. The sequence continues at coordinate 2,254,361 of CAWUFW010000934.1, forward strand.
TTCGGATTAATGAGTGAAAGTGTCATGTTGATTGCCATCCATTTCCCTCCTGTTCCCCATTCCTGACCCCCTTGTTTTTGGTTTGCAGGACCTCCACGCTGTGTGGGCGACCTGACCAGCCAAAGTCTGAGAAATGCCTACTCAAGTATCATTGGTGACCTGCTGATGGGTCACATGACCCAAACCAGGGCCCGTCACAACCTCCCTACTTTCCACCCCCTTCCAGTGTGTGTCACCCAGAAATCAAGTAAAAAGGCAGAGAGGACAATGTCTTCCCTGTTTGGTACTGCCGGGGCCCTGAAATGGCTTGGGTCAGAAACTACCTCTCCAACCCTAGAATGTCAAGTAAGTTCCCTGCCTCCCAAAATGGGATGCTCACACCAGGACACCTATTCCCTATCTAGTCTGCTGCAAAATTAAACACCTAGGATTCTCATGGCCACGTGTAACCAAGACACGCTTCATAGCAAAAGGCCATTCTGGTTTTAGCACAGACAGACAGGAGAAAGAATGATTTCAGAATGATCTTTTGAATCAGTGTCTACAACAGACCACTGCAACTAATCAACTTACAGTAACTGGAGAGACAGACAACAAACCAAGCAGACTATAGAAATATCTTTGAAACAATGCCGACGAGCAAGGACTCTAATTTAGTGAAAATCCAGGTCCCACAAGCTATTTACTCTGACCTTCACTTAGCTCCCTGCCATGAAAATCGCACAGGAGGACTGTACCACAATTCATCCCAGTAGATCTTTGACACACTCTTCCCTCCCACTAATACCTGTCCAGCCCCATAAAATAGCAATAGCAACCAATAGAGAAACAGGGCCTGAATCTTCTCTACGAACACTACAAAGACCAAAAAGGGACGTGCAGAGCAAATTAATCCTGCGGGCATATCTCAAAATGTAAATCACGTGTGTTGGACTTGGTCCTTTTTGCAGGGTCATCCCTGAACTTTTTGCCTTCCTCCTGGTATTTTTTCTGACCTGGTGTTGGTGGCTTTAGGACTCTGGGCACTTTACCACTGCTGTCTAGTGTAAAGTGCATGTGCTCTCTATGGTAAACGTGGTAAGATTGGTCTACACCTGTTTGGCGTATTTAATTTACCTATCAGTCCCCTGTAAAGTGTTATCTCATATACCCGGGGCAAGTAAATTAAATGCTACTGGTGGGCTTGCAGCGCTGCTTGCGCCACCCACCAAAGTAGCCTTTCAAACCTGTCTCAGGCCTCTGCCATTGCAGGGCGCGCAGTTTACTGCCACTATGACGTGGGTGCGACGTCTGTGACTCCCCTTTTATTACATATCAGTCACCCCTAAGGTAGGCCCTAGCTAGCCCTATGGGCAGGGTGCGCTGTAGGTAAAAGGTAGGACATGTGCCTTAACAGTGTGGCATGTCATGGTAGTGACAAACAGCCATTTTGGTTTCTCACTTCTGTGAGGCTGCCCCCTCATAGGAATGCATTGGGGATTCCCTGATATGTATTTCAGTTGTAATTCCTGACATGAGAGGAGTAGCATGATAACGTTTTGTATGTTTGGAATAGTGGTAATAAATGCTGCGTAATGGTGTTCGCAGATTTATTATCACTATTTTAGAAATACCACTTTTAGAAGTGGGCATTTCTGTGTGCTATTTGTCTTTGTGCCTGCCTGTTGTGTATTGCATGCCTGGCTCTGGATGACAGGGGCTGGGGAGGTGCAATGGCTCCAGAGGGGCTGGGTGAGTCAGCGCTGGGCTGAATAGGCCAATCTGCATTTGAAGTAGTGGGAGGAGTAGCACCTGACCCTGAATGGGACTGTGCCTGCCTTCCACAATGCTGGCTCTGCCCCCCTGTGGTGTGTCTGGGGCCGGAGCCTACACTAACAATAAAGGTGGTGGTGCACATGAAAAGATGTATGGAAGTACCCCCCAGAACTGGTTTGGACCGGGCACAGAGCCCTGTGCCAGGGGGAGAACAAAGACATTGGTGCTATAAATATCGGGGCTGTGACCCCATGTGTTTGTTGAACTTTGTGCTTACTGGCAGAAAGGACTGCTGGACGGCCAGGAGGAACCGCCTTTGGACCCAACTGCTGTCTCCTGGGAGGCCCTATGTGCTGGCTTGCCTGTGCCCAGCTCTGCCCTATGGGACTTTGCAATTAGCGCCTCGTGAGCGCTTCATCTTCATTGCCCTTTGAGCCCTAAAAGGGGGCTCCTGCTTTCCAGTGCCCTGTGAGCGCTTTTTATTTCATTGCCTGAGCCCGAGGAGGGGGGCTCTGACCTTGAATACAGTGGGCGCCGTGGCGCCTTGGCAGAGAAGCCACAGAACAGGAAGCCAGGCGGCTGTTGCGTGGTTGTGGGCGGGGCTCAAGGAAGTCTTGGAGCTAGCGCGCGCAGCGCTGCTCATGCCCTGTGTGTGCCAGTAAGGCGCAGAAAGTTGCTACCGGAGGGAGGAGCTGTGACCGAGAAGTGCTCCCCCCTCCCTAACCCCCAGAGAGTGCCGCCGGAGCTGCGAGCGTTGCCCAGCAACCAATCAAAGCCAGAGCCGGATGTCAGGCGGAGGACGCCTGGTTGTGGGCGGGGCCGGCAGGGAGATCCCGTCGGAGCCTCGCAGACTCTGTGCGCCTCAGAGAAGGAGACAGAGTCAACGGAGACTTCGCTCTGTACTTGGACGACCTCCGTGCCCGCCGCAGTCATTCTTGGAGACCACGGCGGCGGTCCTGCACGATTGCAGGTAATTGTCCTCAGTGGGAGGCCCCCAACAAGGATTGCTTAGCTTTCCCAATGGCGGCCAGCCGCCGCTTCACTTAGCTGCTTCGGGGGCACCACTTTGATCACGTAGAGCAGCTGCCCCAAGTGGTAGTGGCCAGCTGCCCTTGCAGGAGTCACTTTTGTGAATGCTCTAAGTTTGGGGGCACGAATCGGTGTTCGCAGCTGCACCGCCGGATCGCGGGCAGCTGCTTGAGGGACACGCATTGGCCCAAGCCCCCACTTGTGTAAAGGGGCTGTGCGGGGCGAGCCCAGGATGGGGCCCCCGCTTGGGAACCCTGACTTGGGAACCATGACACGAAGGGAGGTGATTTGGGCCTCCTGCAAAGTCTAGGCATAATGTGTGCACCTACTAAGAGTACTATGGTGCACTGCTGATGATATGTATGCAGAATTTTTTATGCTATTGTGGTAATGTGTGCCCTCTGAAAGGGGGTACGGTGACATGCTGATGCTAATGCCTAATATGGTTTACTAAGTGTACCCTATCAGTAGTTACTGGTTGCTTTTGCTAACTTTGATATATGTGATGGTATGACAGTGGCCCGATTGGCCCTGTCGGGTATATAATCCCTGTAACGTCATACTAAGTGCCTGGTGGCACAGTGTATATATGTGATTACGTTCTAATGTGTTTTATGAGTAATAAAAGGCTATTTTTGATATAACCTTGTGTGGAGTTTCTTTTGTGGTGTGCCTAGTGTGTCGCTGCTGTGTGAGTATGTTGCGCAAACGCTTTACACATTGCCTCTGGGATAAGCCTGGCTGCTCTGCCAAGCTACCAAGGGGGTGAGCAGGGGGTATCTTCAGCGTGTAACTCCCTTGCCCTGACTAGAGTGGTGGTTTCTGCCTGGCTTAGGCGCATGCCCTAGCCAACCAGAAATCCTATTTCTAACATTGGTTGTCAGCGTTGAGGATAGGACTTGCGTTTGCACGGTACCACAGTGACGCATAGTTGCACTACAAACTCTGCATTTAGACAAAATCACGTGTTTGAGGATTTCTCCTGATTTTTTTTTATTCTCCTCAGATTGTCATTTTTTTATTGTGTTTACGCCTAGGTCTCTGGTTTTACACTGTGGGTTGGGTATCTTGCCAGGATGGGGTTAATCTATAATGAGGATGACCTTTGGGAGTACACTGAGGCCCTAGCCAACCAGAAATCCCATTTCTAACAACGTGTCTATCCCTCATACTCTCTTCTCCCACCACACTGCTAAGCACTGCATCCCATAACATGGCAACCGCACCTCAGTGGCCATGAAGCACCACAAGGACACACAACACACCTAGGCTCAAAACTAGGGCAAAACTCTCCCAACCACACACTCAACACAGTGTAATATGCTTCCCCTGTGGGCAAGCACATCAGCATCTCACCTGGGGTTGTAAGCTGTAGTAATGCTGCAGTACAATACAAGTCTTCATCTGACATCCCCTATCCTTGATCGAGTATGTGTCCATAGCTCAACCATAAAACAAATTAATACTAAAAGAAACTGGATAATACATATGTCAAAATAAAGCTCGCATTAAATCACACCCTAGCTACGTATTAAACATTATGTCATTTCAAAATAGGGGAGAAAATATTGCACATGACCGCCGTGCCTTTCTAGCAGGCATTAAAAGCCCCAAACCATGGGCCTGTATTTCCGCGCACTTTCCTCCCAGCCCTGCTTAGCATCCAGCGCGGTCTGTCGGGGGAGGCTTCTTATCTCAGTCCTCGGGGAGCCCTCGAACTATGGATGTCCTCTTTGAGGTCTTTCCCGCGCTGATGAATTATTGAAAAGCATCCACGCGATTGTGACTCACGCCAGCGGTGCCAACGGGCTGCGCTTTTAAATGAATCTGCCCCGGAGCTGCTGTATCAATCTCATTTAACATGCTGTTCCATCCACAAGTCGTTTGATCAGAATGATGTGGCATAAAATCAATACACTTTTTAAAGACAATCTAAACATGCTGTTCATCGTGTTTGCTTTGGTGGAACTGCAAGCAGTTGTATGAGTAGAATATATTTTTTTGCACTTGCCCAAGTGAATAACCACATTCATGGATACGATTAGTTTAAAACAACACGAAGAAGGTGATTGCCTTAGAGAAAGCTGATTTTATTAACATTGCTGAAGAGCATGAACTGGGAAAGGCATGATTGCATAAAAAGAAATGCCGCACTTACGAATGCAGTTCACTCATTTGCATAAGCATATTCAATCGAGGAAGCGACTTTGAAGTGCGGGCGGTGATTAGTTAAATTGAGGAAAATATTTGGCGCCATTGGGAGAAAACTAAACCACCAAAAATTGTAGAGTTGAAACCAGTGTTCGCCAAAATGTTTAAAAAATGTACTCATCAGGCAAATAACCAAGCATCCATCAATCACATCATTCTTGCAAAAACCAAGGGAAGAATAAAATCAGCATTTAGTTACTATTACATTTACACCAGGGCTCTTACATAGCAAGCAGACTGCATATCGAAAAACCAAAATATTTCCGAAAAGTCCACTAACACCTGAGTCTGAACCATGAACTTGCAAAAGCTAAAAAGCACAAAAGGCATGTCTGAAAGAACCAAGCAAAAGCTAACATGCAGGGCCACGTCGCAAACATGTTTCACTGGCACTTTTTGATGTCGTTGGCGGTAAGTTCAGGTAGTGCTTGTTCCAAACGCCTTTCCATATTTCTGGAGATGGCAATGTGTGAGAAGAACGTTTGCATTTCTTGTGGGGCATTTTGTTGCGATGGTGCTGTATTCTGTTGTTGCTCTGCTGCTGTGTTTGTGTGCTGCACTATTGCAATGTAATTTCATTACATGCGGCCGTTGTGTTGCATTCTGTTTTGACTGCTTTGTTGTGATGTGCACTGTTATGTTTTTATTGTGTTTGTATGTTACTTTGCATATGTTCTGTTATATTCTGTTGCTTACTTTAGATGTGTCAATAAGCGCTGCTATGTTTCCAGCGGTTATGCACTCTAGGCTACTATGCCACTGGGCTGTTACCGAGTCACCAGTTCTACAATAGGCATCTTATAAGGACCTCTCTCTAATGATTTATGGCACATTACTGACACAATCAAGCTTCAAGTGATTCTGACAATACAATAGATAAGACACAGCATTGGTGGCTTCTACCTTGCTATAGCCACCTTTAATGGCATAATGCCACCAAGAAGCCCCACAGATGTTTTTTCATCTACTTCATCTGCAGACAATTAACCAGCCTGAGTGTCAAGTTGGGATGTGATAACTTTTTCTCTACTCGATAATTTAAAGGGTTACACTTTGTGAATTTAATAATAGCAGTTACCTTTTTTTATAAAGATGCCTACCTTAAGTGTCTGGGTTCTGGGTCTTAGTTTCTTCTTCCCCGTGGAGTTATGGGTGGATGCTGGTATAGCAGATTGAAGGGTGTCTAGAAGACAGAAAATAATAAAGATGGAAAGAAGGAAATAGAAAGGAATGATAGTAAAGAGTGGTATAGGAATGGAAATAAGAAAAAGGTGAAGCACCAAGGTAATGGAATTAAAGAGATAGGAGGGAAGAGTGAGGGAGGAGAAAGTGAGTTGGGAGATTAAGTATAGAGAAGGAAGGGGAGGGCAAAAATAAAGAGGGCAAAAGGAGAATAAAAACAAGATGATCTATTTGGGTAAGAGAAAGGGGAGAAAGATGAAAGAGAGGAGAGGATAATGGAAAAATGTTGAACAGAAAGAAAAAGGAGGCAAAACGAGAGGGTCGAATATAGGAGGGAGAGGACAAAATGAGAGAAGGAGGAGAGTATGAAGATAAGAGCATGGAAAAGGGGAATGGGACGGAAAACAAAGTGCACACATTAGGGAGAGAAATGGAGGGAAAGGAAAGCAAGTGAAAGAGAAGCAAAAGCAAGATATAGATGTGAAAGTGGAAGAGCTGGTAGGGATTAGAGATGACAGGAGTTTTTGAATAGAGAGTGGAGGAGAGAAGGGTAGGACATAGATATAAGAGAGGGAGGATAAGTTTGAAGTGGAGGAGAGAGGAAAAGCTGACAAAGGCAAGGGTAAAGAGGAGCAGAAAGAGGAGAGGAAAAAGTGGGAAAAAGGGAAGGAGGAGATGAAGATGAGTTATGGAAGGGTGAAGAGAGAGGAAAGGGGTGAAAGAGTGATTGGTAAGAAGGAGATGACTGGAAAGAGAGATAGGGAGGAAGAAATAGGACCTCAGAGACATAAAAGAAGTGGCATAGATATCATTGGTGCAGTTAGTGCAGTGACACCAGTGCCTTGAGGAGCAACAGGCCCACTGCATCCTAATTATGGCTGTGTTTCAATACCACACACATAAAAAGGCAACAACCACTCTATATGTCATATATTGGGTCCCTACTGACACCCCCTCAACCATTGAAAAAATGTTTTTCGCTTTTAAAAGGACTCTCAGCCACTTGAAATTCGTGTGGCATGCTTCATCTTAAAGTCCTCATTTGATCGTCTAATACCAATGGATGGGGCTTATTACGCGATAATGGATCAATATAAACACCTGGTACTGCGAAAGTGGCATGACACTGAAAGGGCTGGGCCCATTAGTTCTAGATCTTTTCTAGCGACACACTGCGATGATTCTTTTTAACAACATGAAAGTGTAAAGGGAAGAAAAATCGTTAATACACAGTCAGTTGGACAATAACTCTCATTGATAATACTAACCAACAAACACTGCAAGAAAGTTAGTCAGATTTAATATAAAGCAAAAAATAACTGAAAATATATGCCCCTCAACACAAGGGTGTAGAAATACAAAGGAAACAGCATAAAGCCAAATCTATGCACCCAATTCAAACGGTGCAGCTTGAACAAAACTATTAGTTCAAGAAGTAAGATACAGGCAATCAATCAATCAGGGGGTTTATAAAGCCCGCTACTGACTCGTGAGGGTCTCAAGGTGCGGGGTCTTGAGGCTCTTCCTGAAGGTGTGCAGGGTGGGGGAGCGTGTGATGTTGACTGAGAGTTCGTTCCAGGCTTTGGCTGCGACGTAGGAGAAGGCTCTTCCCCCGGCTCTGGTTCTGTGGATGCAAGGGGTCGTTGCTAGGGTGAGGTCGGTAGAGCAGAGGTTTCTTTTGGGTGCGTGGAAAGAGATTCTTTCGTTGAGGTATTTGGGTCCGAAGTTGTGGAGGGATTTGTATGCGTGGGTGAGTAGCTTGAAGGTTACTCTCTTCTGACGGGGGAGCCAGTGGAGGTCTTGCAGGTGTTGGGTCATGTGCTCATGTCGTGGGGTGCCGAGGACAAGTCTGGCTGCGGTGTTTAGGATGGTCTGGAGTTTCTGTAACAGGGATTTGTTGATTCCCGCGTAGACGGCGTTTCCGTATTCCAATCTGCTGGCAATGAGTGCGTGGGTGACGGTTTTTCTGGCTACGGGTGGGATCCACTTGAAGGTCTTGCGGAGGATGCGAAGGGAGTTGAAACAGGTGGAGGCGACGGCTTTGACCTGGCAAGTCATGGTGAGGGAGGAGTCTAGAATGATGCCGAGGTTCTGGGCATGGTTCGTCGGGATGCGTGGGTTTTCGAGGGTGGAGGGCCACCAGGAGCTGTCCCACGGGGTGGGGGAGGGTCCCGGAACGAGGACCTCTGTCTTGTCCGAGTTCAGTTTTAGGCAGCTGTCGCTCATCTAGGCTGCAATATCTTTCATGCCTTCTTGGAAGCTGAGTCTGGTGTCTTCAGGGTTCTTCGTGAGGGAGAGGATGAGCTGGGTGTCAGAAAGAAAGAGTCCAAATTTCCCTGCATCGAGGGCTGGTGGATAAAGAGCATTTAAATCTATCCTTACGCTAACGCTAAGATGACATCCCTACATAAGTATTTCCAATAAGGAGTAAAGGGGTCAGTACGTGGAGTCGTCCTAAGAAATCTCTCCACCATCACATCGGTCAAACAGCATGAAGCCACTATTGCAAGAGAAAGAGCTCGTTCTGAGAGGCTCTCTCCCCGAAGGCAAGAAAGATGTGGGCTCTATCCCTAACTCAAACCCACCAGTTATCTACAGGTAGAGCTCCCATAATGCACAGCGTGCACATGTTCCACAATGGGTACATTTATGAGCGTATTTTTCCACGGTGTTCTCCATGTATATCCTCTGCAACACTTCGTCCTTAATTCCCATGCCTTCTCCCGTGTGAATCCAACTTCGTTCTTTATCACCTCCATGCTTGCCATGTAACTGTAACTTCTTCTCTCCTTGCCTAGCTACTAAAACAAAGACATTACTTTTGCCTAAAGAATGCTTCTCCACCTGCAATGCAAACATGAGAAAAAATAGCTTCCACAGTGCACAGGAAATTCGAACATTAATTCTAAAGCGAGAATTGCCAGGAGCTTGCATTTCAGGCCTACAACTTTAGCTAACATAAGAAGGCATCAGTTTAAGCATTACAGATTTGCATAACTCTGTTGCATTTCAACTAACACATTTACTAAATTATAGAAATATCATTGTTAAACACATTTAGTACATGAGCAGTGTCAGACTTCACAACACGAGTTCTTCATGTTAACGGTTCCTGCTACGTACATTCCTTTCCTACTTTAGTTCCTCATACTAGTCAGTAACCTAAAATATGTCACGTAGTTACGTTAATACATTTCACAATTCTAACACCTCACGTTTACACAATACAAGATTACATGCAGGTGCGTTCTACACGTGATTATGATGCCCCCTACAGAAATGAAATGAGACTTCCCCTCCATCAAGACTGAAAGCGATGTGATAAAATTATGCGGTGGAGGTATACTGGTGCTGCATGACCCAAATGAACAACGGTAATGCAGTGGAACCAAGACACAATAGAATTAAGGGGCTAATTTGCAAGCCCCTTGCGCCGTCCGCGCGTCATTTTTTATATGGGGGAAAAGTGATGAACCAGCGGCACAAGGCTCTTGGAAATAAGCTCCGAAGTGTGTAGTGAAAACACACAAGGGTATGTACGGCTCAGATTAAGAACTGGCTAACTAAATGTTGATGATGTTCCTATACCTATAGATTAAAACACCAGGTAGTTCCCAAGAGGTTGAAAAGAAACACCAAATAACGAGTTGGTTTCTGTTTAATGAATGTGGAACACACCAGAAAATTACCAATGAAATCCTTGTGAGTTGTTTTTACAGGGTTCCGACTGGTCCTGAAGAAAGCTGGGTGCCCTAAGGGGCGATTAAAAAGCCGGATGAAACATGTCAAACTATATAGACATCTCATTCTATTTTTACCGTAGTCCGCAACCCCTAGAAATTAAGGGCCTCATTTACAAACCCATTGTGCCGCCGGTGCATCACATTTTTAGATGCACTGACGGCGCAGTGTGTTTGCCCATATTTACAAGGGTACATAAAGTTACTGTTAGAAATGGGGGTCTCTAGTTGGCAATGGTTTGCACTTTGTCCAAGTAGGGACCCTTCATCTAGTCAGGATAAGGGAGTTACACTCCTAAAATAACCCCTGCTCACCCCCCTTGGTAGCTTGGCATGAGCAGTCAGGCTTATCTTAGAGGCAGTGTGTAAAGCATTTGAACATAACCAACAGTAACACAGTGTAAGCACTACAAAAGGACACCACACCAGTTTAGAAAAATATCCAATATTTTGATATACTGAAGACAAGACCAAAAACTATAAAAATCCACAATACAGTATTTAGAAATCTTCAGTTGTCAAAATAACCTTGAAATACAGTTCCTTGAAGTCGATAGCTCCGTTCGGGGCTATCACGGCATCGTGAACTAACAAATCCAAACAGTTTTGGCTGACCGCGGCGTCGCGGGCAAACTACGGTGTCAGGGAGACCCGCAAAACAGTAACTTTAAAAAATGCAGGGCGTCGACCACCTCTCGTTGATCTTCCGAAAGCACGGCGTCTGCAGGCGTCAGTTCCGGAGGTCGGTGCAGGAGTCGTCGGGCCCTCGAAGTCACTCGCGTTGCAGATCGAACTCCTCGCGGTTGAAGTCAGGAGCACTGGTATCAGCGGGCGTCGGGTGCTGCAGTGCAAAGTGCAGCGGAGTGGCGTGCGATGCCCTTAGGTCGCGGTGCGAGCAGCGGCTCGATGGTGGCATCAGATGGTGTCGTCGGTAAGACCATGGTCGCGGTGCAAAGTGATGTGGTGCTCGTCGCGGTGCTGGCAGGTCACGGTGCAAGCAGCGGCGGCGTCGTTGCTGAAGCGCTGTCGTTGGCAGACGAACTGGAGTTGATGGCGCCGGTGTCGGTAGGCCAAGGCTGCGGTGCGGGATGAGGGCGGTGCGTCGTGTAACCTTACGAGCGGTGCCCTCGAACCACGGTGCAAGCAGCGGCATCGATTTCGGCATGGAGCGGCGTCATCGGGGATACCAAGGCGGCATCGTGAAGCGAGGCGAAACGGAGTGCGGTGCGCACAGGTCGCGGTGCGAGCAGCGACTTGGTTGCGGTGTTAGCAGGCATCGTCGGTGAGACCAGGGTCGCAGTGTGGCGGTGCCCTCTGCGGTGCCTTCAGGACACGGAGTCGGCAGCGTCGCCGTAGGTGGCGTCGGGTTGCTTTTTCTTCTGTTGCAGCACAAAACACACCCAGTGGTGAGGGCAGAAGAACTTGAAGTCTTTGCTGTTCCTGAGACTTCTTGAACAGGGAGCAAGCTCTACTTAAAGCTCTTGGATATACTCAAAGAAAGAAGTTGTAGAACGTCCTTTCACTGCCCAAGACAGAAGCAGCCACTGTAGGCCAACACAGCAAAGCACTCCTCAAAAGTGATAGTTCCTCCTCACAGCTTCTCCAGCTTTTCTTCTTGGTAGTCTTCTTGTTCCAAAAGAGTTCAAAGTTCAGGGGTTTGGGCCCCACTTTTTATAGCCCAAAATCCTTTGTCCTCTCAGGCAGAGAGTGTCTGTGCCCAGCCGGAACCAGTTCTGCCCTCTCTGGTGTGGCTTCCTGGCAGGAGGTGGAGACAGCATTGTCAGAGGCAGACCAGGCCCATTCAAGTGAAAGGAAATCTCCTCCCCCTACTCTAAATGCAGCCTATGTCTATTCAGCCCTTTCCTGACCCACCTAGACTATCTGGAGCCACTGCTCCTCCCCAGCCCTAGCCCGTCATCCAAAACCCAGACAGTCAATCCACAACCCCAGCAGAGGCCTACTGGATGGCTGAGCAAGAAAATACCTATTTTCTAAAAGTGGTATTTTCAAACACAGAATGTAAAAATCGCCTTCACTAAAAGATGCATCTTTAGATTCTGAGTTCAGGCATACTAAACTTTATTTTTCTACCTAGTTCCTAGGGCCAGTTATGTTTATAAGATGTTAGAAACAAACTCCCCATTCTGTCCTTTGTGAACAGGTAGCCTTGCAATAGTGAAAAAGGAAATTGGCAGTAATTCACTATCAGCACATGCCACACACACCAGGGCATGTCCTACCTTTCACATACAGTGCACCCTGCCCACAGGGGTACCTTGGGCCTACCTTAGGGGTGACTGACATGTAAGAAAAGGGAAGGTTAGGGCCTGGCAAGTGAGGACACTTGCCAAGTCAACATGGCAGTCCCAGACTGCACACAGGCTATGCAATGGCAGGCCAGAGTTACATTTACAGGCTGTTTGTGTGGGTGGCACAATCCAGTGCTGCAGCCCACTAACAGCATTTAATTTACAGGCCCTGGCACACTCAGTGCACTTTACTAGGGACTGACAAGTAAATCAAATATGCCAATCATGGAAACACCAATCCATAACACAGTCTACAACAAGAGCACTTGCACTTTAACACTGATCAGCAGTGAGAAAGTGCGCAGAGACACTAAGCCAGCAAAAACAGAGTAAAAACCGGGAGGTCAGACAGCAAAAACTCAGGGGAAACACGCCAAAAGATGCCAAGTCTAACACATGTCCCCTCCAGCTGAAAGTAGGGAGAACTACCCAACCTCCTGGGAGTTCTCTTCACTTAGGTGGAAGAACCTGGACAGACCATCTGCGTTGGCGTGTTCTGTGCCAGGGCGGTGTTCCACCGTAAAGTCCATTCCCTGTAGGGAGATGGACCACCTCAACAGTTTTGGATTCTCACCCCTCATTTGCATCAACCATCTGAGGGGCCTGTGGTCTGTCTGAACCCAGAAGTGAGTCCCAAACAGGTAGGGTCTTAGCTTCCTCAGTGCCCAGACCACAGCAATAGCTTCCCTTTCTATGGCACTCCACCTCTGTTCCCTGGGGAGTAGTCTCCTGCTAAGGAAGACTACAGGCTGGTCTAGGCCCTCTTCGTTCAGTTATGAGAGCACCGCTCCCACACCATGCTCTGAAGCGTCGGTCTGCACGACAAATCTCTTGGAGAAGTCGGGTGCCTTGAGCACCGGCGCCGTGCACATGGCGGCCTTCAGGGCATCAAAAGCTTTCTGGCAGGACTCAGTCCAGATCACCTTCTTGGGCTGCTTCCTGGAAGTCAGCTCTGTTAAGGGGGCAACAATGGTGCCATAGCCCTTAACAAACCTCATGTAGTAACCAGTGAGACCTAAAAAGGCTCTCACCTCCGTCTGGATCTTGGGGGGCTCCCAATCCAGAATGGTGTCAATCTTGGGCTGTAGGGGCGCCACCTGGCCACTTCCTACCTGGTGTCCCAAGTACACCACAGAACCCTGCCGGATCTGGCAGTTACTGGTCTTGATCGTGAGGCCTGCCCTCTGCAGCGCCCTCAACACTTCCCCGAGGTGCAGCAAGTGATCTTCCCAGCTGGAACTGAACACTGCAATGTCATCCAGGTATGCAGCACTGAAATCCTCCAGTCCAGCAAACACCTGGTTGACCAACCTCTGAAAGGTGGCAGGGGCATTTTTCAACCCAAAGGGCATCACCCGGAACTGGTAATGTCCTTCTGGGTTTGAGAATGCAGATCTCTCCTTGGCCCCATCGGTTAAGGCAATCTGTCAGAACCCAGATGTCAAATCAAACGTGCTGAGGAACCTGGCAGCTCCCAACCGATCAATGAGCTCATCAGCTCTGAGGATGGGGTGCGCGTCAGTCCTGGTGACGGCATTGAGCCCACGGTAGTCCACACAAAACCGCAGTTCTGGAGTGGCACCAGGTTCAGCAGCTTTTGGGACCAAGACCACTGGGCTGGCCCAAGGACTGTTGGAGGGCTCGATCACCCCTAACACCAACATCTTAGAGACCTCCTCTTTGATGCTGGCCCTGACCCTGTCAGTCAACCTGTAAATCTTGTGTTTTACAGGAGGGCTGTCACCAGTGTCCACGTCATGGGTACACCAGTGAGTAACACCTGGGGTCAGAGAGAACAGTGGGGCAAACTGTCCCACCAACTGGTGACAGTCGCTCTGCTGCTCTGGGGTCAGTGTAGGGGAGAGGATCCCACCTTCCACTGACCCTACGTGCTCCTTGGTGGACAGGAGGTCAGGGAGAGGTTCACTCTCCTCTTCCACCCCATCATCTGTCGCCAAGAGCATGCTCACTTCGGACCTCTCGCAGTGGGGCTTGAGGCGGTTCACGTGCAGGACCCTCAAAGGGTTCCTTGGAGTCCGTAAATCCACCAGGTAGGTGACATCACTTTTGCGCTCCACCACCTCAAACGGCCCAGTCCACTTGTCCTGCAAGGCACAAGGTTCCACTGGGGCCATGACCCACACTTTTTTCTCAGGTTGAAATTCGACCAGAGTGGCATTCTGGTCATACCACTTCTTCATTTCTTCCTGGCTTGCTTCTAGGTTCGCCTGAGCGAGTTTCCTGAAGCGGGCAGTTTGGTTTCTGAAGGTCAGCATGTAACTAAACACATCCTGGGGAGTTTTCCTGGGAGCTGCCTCCCAGCCTTCCTTCACCAAAATCAGAGGTCCTCTCACAGGGTGACCATACAGAAGCTCAAAGGGACTGAACCCAAGAGACTTCTGTGGCATCTCCCTGTATGCAAAGAGAATGCATGGCAAGAGGACGTCCCACTTACGCCTCATGGGTTCTGTTAGACCCTTAATCATGCCCTTCAAGGTCTGGTTGAATCTCTCCACCAGACCGTTACCTTGGGGGTGGTAAGGAGTGGTGAACTTGTAGGTTACACCACACTCCTTCCACAGGGATGTCATATACTTGGATATGAAATTGGTCCCCCTGTCAGAAACCACCTCTCTGGGGAACTCCACGTGGGAAAAGATCCCCATTAACGCCCGGCCCACCACTTGCACCGTCGTTGTCCTGAGAGAGATTGCCTCCGGGTACAGGGTGGCATGGTCCACCAAGGCCAGGATGTACCTGTTTCCCATGGCTGTCTTGGGATCCAGTGGCCCCACAATGTCCATCCCTACCCTTTCAAAGGGTGTTCCAACAACTGGAAAAGGTTGGAGAGGAGCTTTGACCTTCCTCCCACTCTTACCACTTGCCTGGCAAGTTTGGCAAGACCTACAATGTCCATCCGACTGCCTTCGCATTTGGGGCCAGAAGAAGTGAGTGACAAACCTGTCAAAGGTCTTTTCCCACCTCAAATGTCCTGCCAAAGGCACGTCATGAGCCAGACCCAGTAGGAAGGTCCTGAAGCACTGGGGTACCACCAGCACAAGGGTTGAACCAGGCTCAGCAACCTTAGGCTCACTATACAGGAGACCATTCTCGAAGTAGATCCAATGTGATCCAGACTGATCACCAGCTGCCTGGTCCGCAGCCTGCCGCCGCAGACCATCCAGAGAAGGGCACTCTTTCTGCTCCCTGTAGAATTCTTCCCTGGTGGGACCCCCTTCTTGCTGCCAATGGGTCAGCTCAGAGATGTCCCCCAGTTAAGCTATCTGCTCCCCTGGAGGCACCGGGGCGTCCCCCTCAAGGTCAGCCTCCTCCCGGTCCGTGGGAACTTCAGGGGCCGGTTTCCCGTGTCCCCTGCTTTTTCTCTTGACAGGGACCTGGGCCACCGTTTCAGGCTCCAGGTCCTTCTGATCACCCTTTCTGGCCGCCATTGACCGAGTGGACACGCATGCCCACTCTGGCAACCCAAGCATCTCCAAGTGAGACCTGAGCTCAACATTCTTCCACAAGGACTGCTCGAGGTCGTTACCTAGCAGACAATCTACAGGCATGGTAGGGCTCACAACCTCCCTCAAGGGACCTGAGACCCCCCCATTCAAAGGGAACCTGCGCCACCATACACTGGCGCTCTCAGTTGTCCACAGCAACTACTTGGTGGAATGCCCCTGGGACTACCTGCTCTTCAGAGACCAGGTGACACAGGACTCAGGTCACACTTGCTCCAGTATCTCTGAGAGCCTCTACCCTTTTCCCATTGATGGTCACCCAGGTGTGTATTTCTTTGTGTTAGGGGGAACCTGGTTTCCGGGGACCATCTCACTGTCCCCTAGTGAGAGGAGGGTCATTTCTGCGGGATCCCCACCCTCCTGTGGGCACCCCTCCTCCCCAAGCGCTACACTAGCCAACACCTTGGACTGCCCACTGGTGGGTGGCTGTGCCCTCTTGGGACACTTGGGGTCCCCCTTCAAGTGACCCACCTGGTCACATGCAAAACACTTGCGGGGGACGGTCTCAGCAGGCTTTCCTGAAGAGACCACTGCTTTCTTATCTCCTGGGGGATGGGAACCTTTACCCTGGGTGTTAGTTTGGGGCCCTTTAGAGAACTCCTGTGCTTTACCCTTGTCCCCCCCACTTTTCTGCTGGGAACCCTGCCCACCTTTGGCTGAGTCTGCCCCAAGCGCTTTCTTGTGGACCCGGGTACTCACCCAGCGGTCCGCCTCCATAGCAAGCTTCCTGGGGTCAGTTAGCTTACTATCAACCAAGTGCTGGTGCAGATCTGCAAAACATAGACTAGACAAGTGCTCCCATGCAATCAAATTGTAGAACCCCTGAAAGTCTGTTACATTACTGCCCATCACCCAGCCATCCAGCGACCTGCAGAACTAATCTACACATTCCAACCAAGTGTTGGCATCAAACGTTTACTGGACCTAAACTGATCCCTGTACTTTTCAGGAGTGAGTCCATACCTAGTGAGGAGAGCGTCCTTCCTGTCAGCGTAGGTGAGGTTCTGCCCCTTACCCAAAGCTTTCAGGGTATTCCTTGCTTCCTCTGGAAAGAGAGGCCATAACCCTGCACCCAATTCCTTTCAGGGACCCCATTCATGAGAATGGATGACTCGTACCCTTGAAACCACCTCTGTATGTCATCCCCCTTCTTGTACTCTTTACCTACATTCTTGGGGATGTGCACAATCCTATCTGCCTGCACTGAAGAGTTGCTGCCACCATCTGTGCTGGATTTGCTCCTCAATTCCAGCTCCTTGAGCCCACTCTCATGGTCTAATACCATCCTTTGCCACTCCATCTTGAGCCTCTCAAGCTCTATCTTATGTCTCCTAGCTTCCCTTCTGTCCTCCAGATCCTCTGGGGGCAAACCACTGCTACCTGGCCTGGAGGGACCCCCCTCCCAACAGCACATCTTCCCTAGGAGTGGGCTCCTCCGCCCCCCCACTAAGATCTCCAGACTGCTCGCTGGCATGTCTGGCTGCTACCCAGGCCCTCAGTGCCTTTTGTAGCTCCTCCTTCCTGGTGAGGCCTCTGACTTGGACCTTTAGGTTTTTACAAATAGCCTTCAACTCCTTGACGCTGTAGGCTTCCAACCTGTCCTCCTCAAAGGCCACCTCCATGGATGCAAGTGATGATGCTGCTGTGTCAGGCATGATGCAGTAGGAAGTTAAAGTTTCAAAATGATAGGATCACAAAAATAGACCAAAAAAACAGTATGTGGCACGTTATGGTATGCTATATGGTAGTAGTGCACTGTAAGTCAAGTGAAAACACAGGTCCTATCCTCACCGCTGACAACCAGTGTTAGAAATGGGGGTCTCTAGTTGGCAATGGTTTGCACCTTCTCCAAGTAGGGACCCTTCCTTCTAGTCAGGATAAGGGAGTTACACTCCTAAAATAACCCCTGCTCACCCCCTTGGTAGCTTGGCACGAGCAGTCAGGCTTATCTTAGAGGCAGTGTGTAAAGCATTTGAACATAACCAACAGTAACACAGTGTAAGCACTACAAAAGGACACCACACCAGTTTAGAAAAACAGCCAATATTTTTATATACTTAAGAAAAGATCAAAAACGATAAAAATCAACAATACAGTACTTAGAAATCTTCATTTATCAAAATAACCTTGAAATACAGTTCCTTGAAGTCGATAGCTCCGTCCGGGGCTATCACGGCATCGTGAACAAACAAATCCAAACAGTTATGGCTGACCGCGGCGTCGTGGGCCAACTACGGTGTCGGGGAGACCCGCAAAACAGTACCTTTAAAATGCAGGGCATCGGCGACCTCTCGTTGATCTTCCGAAAACATGGCGTCAGCAGGCGTCGGTTCCGGAGGTCGGTGCAGGAGTCGTCGGGCCCTCGAAGTCACTCGCGTTGCAGATCGAACTCCTCGCGGTTGAAGTCAGGAGCACTGGCGTCGGCGGGCATCGGGTGCTGCGGTGCGAAGTGCAGCGGTGCGGCGTGCGATACCCTCAGGTCGCGGTGCGAGCAGCGGATCGATGGCTGCGTCAGATGGCGTCGTCGGTGAGACCAGGGTCGCGGTGCGAAGTGATACGGTGCTCGTCGCGGTGCTGGCAGGTCACGGTGCAAGCAGCGTCGTCGTCGTTGCTGAAGCACTGTCGTCGGCTGACAAACTGGAGTCGATGGCGCCGGCGTCAGTAGGCCAAGGCTGCGGTGCGGGATGAGGGCGGTGCATCGTGTAACCTTACAAGTGGTGCCCTTGAACCACGGTGCAAGCAGCCGCGTCGATTTCGGCATGTAGCAGCGTCGTCGGGGATACCAAGGAGGCGTCGTGAAGTGAGGCAATGCAGAGTGCGGTGCCCACAGGTCGCGGTGCGAGCAGCGGCGTTAGCAGGCAGCGTCGGTGAGACCAGGGTCACAGTGCGGCGTTGCGGCGGTACCCTCTGCGGTGCCTTCAGGACACGGAATCGGCAGCGGCGTCGTAGGCGGCGTTTGGTTGCTTTTTCTTCTGTTGCAGCACAAAACACACAGTCCCCAGTGCTGAGGGCAGAAGAACTTGAAGTCTTTGCTGTTCCTGAGACTTCTTGCACAGGGGGCAAGCTCTACCTCAAGCCCTTGGAGATACTCAAAGAAAGAAGTTGTATAAAGTACAGTCCATTCCTTTGACTGCCCAAGACAGAAGCAACCACTGCAGGCCAACACAGCAAAGCACTCAACAAAGTGGTAGTTCCTCCTCACAGCTTCTCCAGCTCTTCTTCTTGGCAGTCTTCTTGGTCCAAAAGAGTTCTAAAGTTCAGGGGTTTGGGCCCCACTTTTTATAGCCCAAAATCCTTTGTCCTCTCAGGCAGAGAGTGTCTGTGCCCAGCCAGAACCAGTTCTGCCCTCTCTGGTGTGGCTTCCTGGCAGGAGGTGGAGACGGCATTGTCAGAGGCAGACCAGGTCCATTCAGGTGAAAGGAAATCTCTTCCCCCTACTCTAAATGCAGCCCAGGTCTATTCAGCCCTTTCCTGACCCACCTAGACTATCTGGAGCCACTGCTCCTCCCCAGCCCCAGCCCCTGTCATCCAAAACCCAGACAGTCAATCCACAACCCCAGCAGAGGCCTACTGGATGGCTGAGCAAGAAAATACCTATTTTCTAAAAGTGGTATTTTCAAACACAGAATGTAAAAATCGCCTTCACTAAAAGATGCATCTTTAGATTCTGAGTTCAGGCATGCCAAACTTTATTTTTCTACCTAGTTCCTAGGGCCAGTTATGTTTATAAGATGTTATAAACAAACTCCCCATTCTGTCCTATGGGAACAGGTAGCCTTGCAATAGTGAAAAACGAAATTGGCAGTAATTCACTATCAGGACATGCCACACACACCAGGGCATGTCCTACCTTTCACATACAGTGCACCCTGCCCACAGGGGTACCTTGGGCCTACCTTAGGGGTGACTGACATGTAAGAGAAGGGAAGGTTAGGGCCTGGCAAGTGAGGACACTTGCCAAGTCGACATGGCAGGCCAGAGTTACATTTACAGGCTGTTTGTGTGGGTGGCACAATCCAGTGCTGCAGCCCACTAACAGCATTTGATTTACAGGCCCTGGCACACTCAGTGCACTTTACTAGAGACTGACAAGTAAATCAAATATGCCAATCATGGAAACACCAATCCATAACACAGTCTACAACAGGAGCACTTGCACTTTAACACTGATCAGCAGTGAGAAAGTGTGCAGAGACACTAAACCAGCAAAAACAGAGTCAAATCCGGGATGTCAGAAAGCAAAAACTCAGGGGAAACACGGCAAAAGATGCCAAGTCTAACAGGTACCCTTCATGAGTATTCATGGCCTTGTAAATATGGGCCTCTTCAATGCATTACTCTGCTTGAAAGGGGCGTTCAATGGGTGTTGCTGTGGATGTTCCCACGCAACATCCATAGAACCTGACACATTCCCAGGTTTACAAAGTGTTGAAAACCTGGGAATGCATCAGAATCCTACACCTCCCCAGGGGAGACATAAGAGTGGCTCAATGAGGAGAAATACTTTTATTTCTCTTTGTTTTTTGCTCTTTCTATGTGTGATGCATTCTGCAGCACACATCGAAGGAGCAAAACGCCATTAATGATTGTTTTTGTGCAGGAAGGTGTCCCTTGCTGCATAAAAGGGAGACATCAAAAATGCCACATATTTACAAAGAAATTGCGCATTCTGCAGACTCTCTGTGCTGGTGTACTGTATGCTGCCTAGCACCAATGCAGGCACCTATGCACCGTGGTGCAAGGGTGCCTGCGTGACAGGCAGGATTGTTTTTCTGCAGAAAGTGACGCCTACCTGCACAAAAACAATCATTTAAAGAATTTTCCTTTTTCAATGTGTGATGCGGAATGCATCACACATAGAAAAAGGAAATAAAAGGTAGAAATTAAAATATTTCTCCTCGTTACTCCTGGGTCTGGGAGGCGTATCATTTTGATGCACTCTAAGGTTTACAGCGCCTTGTAAATTAGGGAATGCAGCAAAAACCATGGGTGGATGTATGGGAACATCCATATGCCTCAAGTCGTACGCCTTCCTGCCACAAGGTAATACAAGACAGTGAGATGCACTGCCATGCATTAATTTGGATTTACTAAACCACGCAGAGCCACACAAGGTGGCTTCGCATGGCTTACTAAATTCTACTTAAGGACTTGTGTTGCCTTGCGATGACTTGTGTCATACAAGGGCAACACAAGCCCTTAGTAAATCTAAACTTATGTGCTTTAATACCAACCTGAGAGGTGATAGGCCTATTTTTGCTTGCTTGAATAAGGGCCCACAACATCCTTGCCACACCACTGGGCTAGTTGTTGGTGCAATGGTAGGATCTATAATAAAAGGTAACCGAATAAAGATTGCAATTGTAAATGTTTCAGAAATATGTAGTTCAAATGCAATGAGATTGCATTACTTGTCTAACTTGCACTCCTGCCTAGTTAATGCCCCTCTACCCCACTGTTTCTCAACACATCTTCCTGCATTCTTTTCTTGCTTCCAGAATTGCCTGGCCCTGTCTACCTCAAGTTACAAGCATTATGCCTATCATGCTCTCTGCTATCTATTTTCATTGCCATGTTGCCCAAAAGCCTCATCCACTGCTTCCTCTTATCAATGCCTATCTGTGATTTCTACTACACTCCCTGTTATATGTGAATCCTAATTTCACAGCCATTCTCTCTCCTCTATTCACTGCCCTATTGCTTCGGGTTCCTTTATAGGGAAAGAGGTCCTCCGAGCCCACTTCCTGTTGTCTTGCTATGAGAAAACGTACCTTGCCTCCTAGTCCCCTTCCTCGTCCCAGCCTTGATTCCTTGAGGTGGGCCCAACTCACTGGGTATGCACAACATTGCTATGTTTTTCCCTGCAAAACAATGTAGAACCTCTTTCCCTCCTCAGCCGCTGCTCTTATCAGGAAGTGAAAATAAAGGAGACTCCCACCTGTATCACATCCAGCTTCCATCTGTCTCCATGAGACAGGTAGGTCCTGGCAGGGCCAGAACCATGTTTCTAAACTTTATACGCTAGGCCTGGTAAGCATTGTAGATCACACAAAGTGATTGCTGGTAAGCACAGGTGATTAGCAGCTTCGTATATCCTTAGTAAGTGGGGCTTAAAACCAGAAATGTGCTGATAGTTGTTATGCCACACAAAAGAGGTGATGTTGGACAACATATTGCATGGAGACGGCTGTCTCAGAACCTACAGACCTCAACAATGCTCCATCTAGGAGTTCATTTAGAGAGGATCCTCTTTGATCTTCTTTGTTCCAGTGCAGATGAGGGATGACAAAAGTTGAAGAGAGCGGGAGAAACACCAAGCATTGTCTGTGTCTATGATTGGTGGTTCTGATCTACAGGGGCCTACCATAAGAGGTAATTTTGGCAACCCAAATATTTGAAAATGATTAATTTCATTAATGAGCAGTTAGAGCATGCTAATTTGCTTGCACATTACGGTAGCCCAGTCCTATGTACATGGGTAGAGTGGAAAAGTGCCAGGTGTTGGCAGTCCTGGCAGTCCAGATCTGGGTTTACCTAAGTGTGTGCCTGTCATTTTCATCAGAGCAGTGATCAGCTTCAGAGGGCAAGGCGATCCTGCTAGGAATTTATTTATCTTCCACTAGACCATTTTCTCACTTTTTGCACAGAGGGTTCTCCTCTTGTGGGTGGTCCTACTTGAGTCAAGGGTTCATTGTGGAAGGACACGCCAGAGGAATTCCCTCCTATTTCCCTGATATTTGCTACATCTAAATGCCTTCACAGGTGTCTTATTTCAAAGTCATCTAGGCTACATTTTGGGTAAACACATACACATGGGACTGAAAGGATCACTTCTGGTGACAGAGGTTATGGTGTCACTCTAACAATCCAGTATGCAGCACGCCAGGTAGGCTACCTTGTATAATGTCCAGGGCCTTTAGTTGAGGACTTCTGTGAGCCTTGACCTCACTAATGTTATGACATTTCATAACCTCATAAACATTGCCTTCCTTAGACCTATAGGTATCCCTCAGAGCCTGAATTAGAAACCGTTCGTTTGGTTTGCTGTTCTTGCAAAATACTCTCTACATTTGAAGTATTGTTATTAACATTCTTTTGAGTCTTGTAAACATGTAGACCTGGTTTTGATAAAAGCTGGAGCCCCCGTATCACAAACCTTCTTCCTTACTTTGTTGCTCCTTAGAGGTTGGTGAGTTGTCTTGCTTTGGGCTCTTCCTAGGAGGGTTCCTCTCTACAGCTAGAACAAGGTATTTGTGTTCTCAGCCATTTTGCCTCACGCACATAGGATCTGTGGTGCTTTTTTCCACTCTGTTGACCAGAGGCAGAATTATGTTTAAATGAGCAGGCCAAGTGTCATCGACAAAAAATATGTCCCCTTATTTAGTATAGACAAAAGGGTGTTTCTCATTGGTCATGAGAAAGACAGATACTCAGAGAAGTGACCCTAATCTTCATATTACCAGTACCAGCTGGATGTTGAGGTTAGCTATACATTGATTTTTGGTTCTAGCATCAGTCTTTCAAGCCTTTCATGTTTTGCCTTTCAAAACTGATGTTTAAAGCTGGTGGTTTGGTATGAGTTGCCTTAGGCCTGTGGGCTTCAGTGGATGGCATGTTTTTTTTATATATCATCATATAATAAGGATAAAGTGTCAAGGACTGGATTCTACGAAGGTCTGTTTTGGTGCATTCTTGATTACAGAGGAAAGGGCGATCCCTCCCAGGATACAGGGTGCCACCCTGGGTAGAATAGAATATGTGAAAGGTGTCAAATATCTACTTAAGAGGGTCAGAGTTATGAGAAAAAGACCACAAAGGGGAATACTTCTTGTTAATCTTGTAGCTCCTGAGCGAAGATTAAGATTGGATTGAAGGATTAGAGACAGGCACCAAACTCCTCCTGACATCAGTAAGGAGAAAGAAACCAAGCTAAACTCCAAGCAAAGAATTCCAGATGTATCACAGAAAACTATGAGCAAACACGTGGGATAAACATGAAAGTAAATAGGGAGGGAGTGCAGTGTGAAATTATTCAGCAAAATGGCCCTTTATATATTATGCTAACAGGAACTGACCTCACGGAAAGAGCTCAGCCATGTCTTGTATTGGGAACCTCCATTAGCATTGCACGGGCAACCCAATATCTTGGGTAGTGCTAGTATACAAGGCTTAACCACACGCCCTTTCTGGAATCCATAGAGCTGATTAGGTAGTTAAAGAAGAAGCCCAAATTCGATATCCTTTGGCCTGTTTCACATTCTGAGATGCTGCTGCAACACTTCCAGGGCTCCTCCTAGCTCATGGACCACCCCTCCAGGTGGAAGCAGGCACGGAAAGCTTGAGCAACTCTGGCGGAGCAGTCACCAAGCAGCGCAGGGGGTGCACCCTTTGCATACACGCTATGAATCATGGGGGCTGCTCTTCTTTATCTCTGGCTCATGGGAAGCCTCAGATGAGTCTGTGAGTTCAGTCACAGTGGAGTTACAACCGGCACGGCAAAGAGGATGCTGACGTAATTATTTGAAACTTACTGTAATCTTTATTGCACCAGTTAAACCTTCGGTAATGGAAGTAGGTACACCCACCTTCTTCCTGGTGGTGCTTTTATTTCGCTAGCTTGTTTATTTGAGTGCACATGCTCCATCATGTTGTCTTCCTAATAAGATGGACTTTGGGAAGGAAGTTGCATGGAAATGTTGTTGTAGATTAAAAGGCATGAACGTGTTCTCTATCTTGTGTTGTGGACACGTCATGGAGCAACACTAGGGATGAGAAAGGCTGCATATTAGTAATAAAGATGACCAATAACCAATCTAAGCTTTACTATAAGACCTGTTTGACATGCTGTAATTATATCTGGGAAACATCGTTTACAATGCTGTCATTCCATCGCTTTACCATTACAACACGGTCGTTACAACGACCGCGTTGTTAGTACGCGATGCATTTACATCGCAAGTCATTACAACGACTTGCACTAGGGGCGCTGAGGTATTGGAAATGAATTCCAACACCTTCCCTACTGTTGCAAGAACTAGAGTAGGAATAGTAATTAATACTATTCCTAAGTCCAGTGCGCCCCCTAGTGCAAGTCGTTGTAATGACTTGCGATGTAAATGCATTGCGTACTAACAACGCGGTCGTTGTAACAACCGCGTTTTAAAAGCACGCGATGTAATACATCGTGTTGCAATGTACCATATTCATTATATCTATGTAAATGAGAGATTCTAGGTCTTAGAATGATGAAGTGTTTGTACCAGAACTTAAGGGTTAGGCATTAGGATTTGATTGCGGAAGAAACAAGATGGGACCACTTCCGTAGCAATCAAATATTATACTTGAGGGAAATTGACAGTGAAAAAGAGCATGCAGAACATGGAAGTTTATTTATTAGAACCAGTCCACCAGGGACAGGAAAGTATCTATACAAATACTCCTTACTAACTCCTGGAATTTTGAAATAAGCCCAAAGTATTGTACGACCTCCTACTCACTGCAAAATAAGGTTTTACATTTTCTGAGATATTACACAAAATAAGGTCAGCCTTTGTTTCATTGTTAATTTCTATTCCATACCAAGGGTTAACAATGCAGCAAATGTCCCAATAAGACATATAATTGCAGGTACATTTCAAGTATTATTTGTGTAATTTTGACTACATGAGATGAGTGGAAATAAGGCTCATGTCACCAGGTTTCCCAAATTCTCTTCTTGTACTTGTGAAGAGAAAGTTCAGAATCAGCTCCCATAAGCACAGAAATCATCAAATACTAACGTGGGGAATCCAGCTAAGCAGCAACATACTTTGTGGTAGGTGGATAACCTTCCAACAGTTAAGTAGTGGGCAATTACAGTTGCTTCTATGAGCTTTTTCTTGCTTCATGGTTTGAAGTGATTCTTGATGTCCAGACTGCTTTATGCCAAGTGTATACAGAACTAGAGCGATTGTCTTGAACTTTTGCAATTATGTGCAGGTACATTGTGTATGGGAATTTTTTGTGATTATACACATCATACCTCAGAGTCAGCTAGGATAATATTGAGGTCACCCAAGTATGTAAAACAATAACAAAACCATTTTACAGATAGTTATGCACAATCAGCAGTTAAACCTTAACATTTTCGCTGAAAATTGGGAGGAATTGTATTGCTGTATCGTAGGCTCTTTGATGACCCAATGCAACCCTCTTTTCACAGCCTCATCGTTAACGAATTCTGACTTTCTCCATAGGTGTTTCAACAAACTCAACTTTTGTTACAACTGACCTGATGGCGAAATCATCTAATTTGAATAACATATATGTTATTACTCTGGAAAATGTCTAAACATTTTCAAGACCTTACTTTGGTGATGATGGACATTATCAAAGTTACATTTAAAAAACCTATTCTGAACACCAGTATATGTGTCTAGGAGTATGTAGGGTAGGAGAGACCTTATAGCAGTAAGGGTGTTCGATTTAGCACACTGGTATCAACTCACAGAATGCAATTTGTAGGATGGGATGTAGTGCTACAATAGTAGTACTCGTATACCACAAAATTCCATTCACAAACCTACAGCTGGAGATATACTACTCTGCCTCTATTATCTTTTCTGTGTAGAGATCTCTGCACATCTAGTGATGCGTTTCAGTAGTAAATATGGAAGGAACAAGGGGGAGTGGCTGTAAAATGGCATCACTTACTACTAAATGGGAGGATTTTAGGGACATTTAAGGATAGGTGTATGGAGGGATGCTCTAATACAAACAAACATCTACAAAAGAGTAAGGCCATTGCTATTCACAAACTACACTTCTAAAGTTCCTACAGCCATAAAACTGTCAAAACAGGTATACATGTACTTCAGTCCAGTCTTGGAGTACATCATAACCTTCACATGGCCATTTAAAGCACACTCTAATAGAAAACAGTGAAGCCAGGGAAATTAAATAACATACTCTGGGAACTAATGTTAAATTGTTAAATGGAATGAATTATTTTGATATTTATATTGTGAGGTCATAAACAATGCATGGCAAGAGCGCAAGTTATTGTTACTTGAGTTAATTATTACTAGTGAATTTCAGTGTTTTTTAAGTTTAAAATATTACATTTTAACATTTGGTCTGCAGCCAAGCCCAGCACTCAAAGCCCAAGTCTTCGCAGTCGGCCTACCCCCCACTGCGCACAGCCTAAGACTTTGTGTGGTTGGCCGAGGCCTGCGCCAATTCCCACCCCCCCACTTGGTGCCAAACCCCTGCAACCCCAACAGGCACCAACCTAATTTAAAAAAAAATTGTATTCCCTATCACATGGGACTCTTGCAAGAGCCGGGGCGCAGCACTGGTCCCTGTGGGTCTCCCACAAGCATCTAGGGGCCAGCGCTGGAGTAAACGAGACACTTGCTGGATTAGCAGTGCCCAAAAAAAAGGTCTAGGGGATCAGGGTACCTCTACCCTGCCCCCTTATAAATTATTTTATTTTTATTTTCAGGATATGGGAATCGAGTCCCTGAGTCCTAAAATGGCATCTGCAACATTTTCGTTCAGATTGGTGCACAGACAGAATATTGAGTTTCAAATATCGATATACAAAAATATCAAGTTTGAAATATCGTCTTACAGGAATATCGAGAGCAAGAATATCGTGGTCCTGAATATCGACATTAAGGTAAGAAATATTGTTTTTGAAAATATCGAAGTTAGTAATACTGTTTGTTAAAATATCATTGTTTAAAATTTCGATGTTTATATTAGTGTTATGTATTTTAGTATGTATTTTAAAAGTATGTGATGTAATTATTTTGTATAAGTATTGATTTTGTTTTTTAACATCTGCGTTAAATTTTTAGTAGTGATTAATTTTATGTTAATTACATTTTGCGTTTTTTAGTTCTGTAGTGGGTTGTGGGTTTATAGGGGAATAGGGTGGGAAGTAGTTTAATTATAATAAATTAATTAATATTTTTTATTTATTAGTATTTATTTAATTTAGATTTTATAGTGTTAATTGTGGGAATTATTTTTATATTAATTAATTATTAATTGGTTAATTGTTATTAATTAATTGATAATTATGTTAATTGTGGTTTTTTTTTTAGTAGCAGGTTGTGGGTTTATAGGGGAGGAGGGTGGGAAAGTAATTTTTAATATTTCTTTATTTTTAGTATTTATATAATTTAAAGGCCCATTACGATACCGGGCGTAAAAAAATCCGCCACCCATGAAAGCGGCAAAAATCCGCCCGCCTACACCGTCTGAATACCGACCCAGCAATCATGATGACCCGAACCGAAAACCGCCAGCGGCGGAAAAAAAACACAAAATACCGCCCGCCCTTGCCCGAGTCGGAGTCAAACCGCCCGCCACGGACGGAAAGACGCATGACAACACAAAACCGCCCGCCCTCACGGTCGAGACACCGCACGTGAAATTACGATCGCACCGACATGAGCGCGTAAAAACAACAAATACACCGCCCGCCAGCGTAAACAACACCGGAGAAAATGGACACGGCAGAAGCCATGGCGGCCACGTCCCTGCACAGAAACAGCCGCGGACTCAAACAAACACACACAACATGGCAAACAAGTCCACACAGCAACCCACGCACAAATACACAGACAAAGTACACATCCCGAAAACACACCACCCCTGGACAAACAAATAAACCACAAAGCCCAGAACACCAGCCACAACACACCTGAAAACAACAGACCATCAGGACACACCCAAACAGGTAAGTACAAAAGCAGCCCCTCCACAGACCACAACCCCTTGCAACATAGCAAAGCAGAGAGGAGAGGAGAGGACACAGTGACACAGCAAGGACAGCAGCACACCACAGATACGCACACATCACACCCACCACCACCACCACCACCAAACACCAGCACCACAAACCCCTGCACATCACACACCGCACCAGCACCACAAACACCATGGCATCACACAGAATGCCCAAGTTCACTTCCACTGAGCTGACGGTCATGGTCGACGAGATCGTCAAGGTGCACACACAAATCTATGGCAACCAGGTCCAGCACACACCACTAGCCACCAGAAACAGAATGTGGAACAGAATTGTAGACCAGGTCAATGCAGTCGGGACCGTACTCCAGAAACAGAGGAGAAATAAACAAACGGTGGAACGACATCAAAAGCCTGGTCAAGAAGAAGGAGAGCAAAAACCGAGAGCTGGCTGCCACGACTGGCGGAGGGAATCCCGCGCATTACAAGACCTTCAAAGCGTGGGAGGAGAAGGTGCGAGTCATCATCCATCAGGAGATCCTCACCGGATTACCAGGGGGAGTGGAGGCTGGTAAGTACAAACAAATGTATGCCAGCACACCGCTATGTACTCACATGCACTACCACCATGCCATAGCTCCGAGGGACAAACACCCCCATGTCCAGTACACAATACACAACACATCACTCACACATGCAACAGGCACCACCACACACACAGCCCAAACATATCAACTAACAAAACCATGGGGGCATGTGTACACCCAGCCAGCCACGTAACCACCAACATGTCCCCTAGTACTCCAGAAGCGCCACAACGAGCACCCCCCACACCCATGTGGCAGCCACTGCAGTGCACACCGGCAGCCGACAGGTAGACATCCCGCCCCAGGACAAACGGTGTCAGTGGGCGTCCAGCCATCACCACGACCGATAACACCGCCCCCACCCCCACATACCTGCAACATGGAGCACCCCCGCCCATAACCATGTTGCATCCAGTCCAGTGCACGCTCAAAAACAACCTGCAGGTGGGAAACTGGACAGGGCGGGGTGACTGGAGGCATGAGGACTGAATTACGACTAACACATGGGACATGTCAAGTAGCAGAGGAACACGCAGCACTGCTCCCTGTCACAACCATGTGAACAATGTGCACACGGACATGAACCACAGAGTCACACCCCACATGACCCATCACAGACACAGCAACACCCAAGGAGCCACGTCTGCATGCACAAGTCACACTGATTACAGAACCACACGGCAGGCACAGTGCAACCCATCACACACAACAGCAACACCATCGAAGTCCTGTCCATGTAGCCCCTACTGCCTGTCAACCACACATCCCACAACTACGCCCATGTAAGACATACCACACTAGACGCAACAGCGTGGAACAACATAAATGCACACGAACACCACTGGACCCATCAAACACACAGACACACAATGCACATACAACATACCATCCATCTCATCCGTCAGCCCCAGTCACATGAAAGGTATGTCATCCGAACAGCTGGTCCACATACAGTAGTCACGCAAAGAAACATGCCCATGACAAATCATGTGCCAGAAGTGAATGAAGCGCACGTCACACTGTGAGCAACAACACACATAACATGGGCCACACCCCCCGAGCACTGCATTGATGCACATGGCACAGGGCAGCACGCACACCAAGGAATTGGACCATCTGCAATACGTCGTGTGGCACACAACCATCACTCACTCATAACAATGCGTCCAATTACATGGCCAGAAATCACAACAGACAGCAAATATGCAGGGTATGTCAGACATACACACACCTCAGACCATGCACTGTCATGTTGCCACAACACATGTCACGTTCTGCACCCATGGCTCACAGTATGTACCCCCAAAGCATAGTTCATCTCAAATGCGTTTCAGGGGCTGACCCCCATTAAGCCATCTGCGTTTCTAAGCGTTCCATATGAACCCCCAAAGCATAGTTCATCTCAAATGCGTTTCAGGGGCTGACCCCATTATGCCATCTGCGTTTCTAAGCGTTCCATATGAACCCCCAAAGCATAGTTCATCTCAAATGCGTTTCAGGGGCTGACCCCCATTATGCCATCTGCGTTTCTAAGCGTTACATTTGAACCCCAAGAGCATAGTACAAACCAACCTCCACGATGGGTCTGGAGTCCGCATACACCAGAGCCACAAAAAGCAGGAGCACAGCAACACACCCATCTGCATTGCCAATCCGTCCCATGCCACATGTCCACAGCACACAGTCCCATTGGCATGCCCACACAACAACAAATGGCACAGCCACACACACGGCTCCGGGAAACCTGTGCACGACTGTGCACGTACTGTGGATGTCAGACAACCTATACATACTCTGTCATGTGCAACACAATAACATATCTCATTCCCCCCACAGGTGACGAACTGCTGGATGCTGGAGATGGAGACAGCAGCCAGCACAGCCAGCCTGCAAGCCCCCAACAAGGACTCACGGATGTGGAGGATCTGTCCTCCGACTCGGACACGGACCACCCAGCAGGCCCATCTGGTGTGGCAGGGCCCAACCGCACCCCAGGCACCCTCCTACCCACCAACCCATCATCCAGGGCTGATGACCACTCACAGCCCCCTGCTGCCACTGTTGTGGCGGCCACTCCCACGGTCGTTGCGGCCACTCCCACTGCCGCAACCCCCACCACCGCCGCGACCACCACCACGTCATCACTGGCCCCAGCCCCAGCGCAAGTGGTGGTCCGGCCGACTGGGTCCACCCTGGGAGCCACAGCGAGGACCGAGGTGAGCAATGTGGCAAGTGGGAAGGTCGGTGGCAGCAGTACTGGTAGGAGGAGCAGGGTCAGGCCAACGCCAGCCTCCCCTGGGAGCCATGCCCTGCCTCAAATGGCCAGAGTACTTGGGGCCTATGAAGAGGCCCAAGGACAATGGGCCAGGTCTGCTTCCGACACGCGGGAGGTCCTGGGGGTGTTGAGGTCCATGGACGCCCATATGGGCCAATTCGTGTCCCGTATGGACCAACTCGTGGACCTCATGGGCCAGCTGGTGGTGGCGGTGGGGTCACAGGCAAGGCCAGCAACACCACCTCCGCCACCACCTGCTAGGGCGCAGGGTCGGCCAGCAGTGTCCACTTCCCCTGCGTCCACAGCCAGTGAGCACACCTCACCCACCACCAGCAGGTCGCCACCACACACCCCCCCTCCCAAACGTGGAAGGGGCCGTCCGAAGTCGAAACAGATGTCCCGTGAGGACTTCGCACGCTCCAGACGCAAGTGAGGCAGCCAGCCATCCTTGACCACCCACTGCATTGACTTGGACTACGATCCCACCCCACACAACCATCAGAATGGCATGTGTCTGTTGGACTAGGGACATAGAACTAGTGGGTACACCCTGAGCATCACGCAGCCATGGCCGACAGCTCATCGTCACTGCACGCAACACTCATGTCATCACCTTGCACACAATGACATGTCACAGTTGAAAATAAATGCACCTTTTACACAAACTGCTGTCTGTGCACTGTGTTTATTGAACGATGATCAACCGCCACCTTGAGCAGAGAAGCATCGGATGTGTGGCATGGCGATGGGACAGGAGGGGCTGTAGGGACCTAGGGGGGAAACAGAACAGGAGCACATCCAATGAGTGTGTCACACACCCATCACACAGTACATGTCAACAACTACATGCAATGTACACACATCGCACAGTGCAATAGGGCACAATGCCACAGCCACCGTCAGTGGCATACAAACCTGGACATGGACCATTGACACACAGCACACAGTGTACATAAGGCCTCCGTGACACAGCACACAGACACCTGCACAACTACAGCCACATCATCCGTCGTACATGGACACTCACCGTCAAGTGAAGTAGCGGGCGATGAGCTGCTGACGGACATTCACAGCTTCCTCCTCCTCGCTGTCTTCCTCACTCGAGCTGTCCTGGTCTGCAGGCTGGGGCCCTGGTTGATCTCCATCATCCACAATTAGGGGGATCTGCTTCCGAATAGCCAGATTGTGCAGCATGCAGCAAGCCACCACTATCTGGCACACCTTCTGTGGGGAGTACGCCAGCGCACCCTCGGTGCGGTCCAGGCATCTGAACCTGGATTTGAGGAGGCCAAAGGTACGCTCGACCACACGTCTGGTCCTCCCATGTGCCTCATTGTAGCGGTCATCTGCTGGGGTCCGAGGATTCCGTAATGGACTGAGCAGCCAGGGCCCATTCGGGTAAGCCGAGTCACCTGGGCGTGAGGGACACAGAGAACCGTTGCAATTCAAACGGGACAGTAGACAGCATCCTTAAGCCAGCACGCTACACAACTCCACATACTCACCGACAATCCAGCCACGGTCCTGTTGCAGATTGGTCATCAGTCGTGGTAATATGCTGTTGCGCATGATGTGCGCGTCATGGGCCGAGCCTGGGAACTTCGCACACACGTGGGAAATGACCATGTCCGCAAGGCACACCACTTGCACATTCAGGGAGTGCGTGTGCTTCCGGTTGCGGAAGAGCTGCTCAGTGGCCTGTGGTGGGACAAGGCCAACATGGGTGCAATCTATGGCACCAACGACGTGTGGGATCCGTCCAAGGGCATAGAATGCACCCTTCACTGCCGCCAACTCATGTGCCCTGGGGAATCGGATGTACCTGTTCCTGTACAGCATCATGGCTGCCAGTACATCCCTCAGCACCATGCTGAACATGGGCTGGGACATCCCACCTCCACTGCCCACTGTGTGCTGGAATGACCCAGTGGCGAAAAATGCAGTGCAGCCATCACCTTAGCCGTGGGGGTGAATGCTGTCGGATACACCCTGCGAGGACGGAGGTGGGGTTCCAACATGGCACATAGTCGATGCAGGGTTGGTCGGTCCAGACGAAATTTCCGGATGACCTCAGAATCCTCCATGTCCGCCAACAATTGGTAAGGGCGGTAAATGTTTGGTCTCCGCCTAGGAAAGATGGAAGTGGACACATGTCAAAGCAACACGCCACATGGCATTTACACATACATATAACTGATATGACAGAGCAAGAACATGAGTCACAGAACAGCTGTCATGCAGGGACAGCACAGCCACAATACACTTACACAGGTCTCCCAGCAATAGCAATGTGCAGTGACACGAACCATTGCTATGTGCATGCACATGGGGATCCAGGCCTCAATGACCTGTGAGGCGTGCTGATGGGGACTGACTGCATATTCGGCAAGCGGCAACACCACAGCAACATGACTGGCTGCTGTGCATCACACTGCTTCCGAGGCTGGATGAGCATGGCACACACCAACGACGATGTGGGCACAGGCTGAGCGGCCAAGAAAAGTGGGACCTGTGGCACGAGGGGATATGTGACAGTCATTGGTGTCACCACTGCACCCTATGTGCAGCACTGTACGGATCACACCTCCAGAAGCATTGACAGGTGTACACATTGACAGCCCCATGCCAACACGGCTGTGTGCTTGCAAATACACATCACATGTGACACGTAACCTTGCACGTGCCAAGTGGCAGATGTACATAGTGAGAGATGGCATGCGTGTGCATATGCGTATACCATGCACCCATGCCAATGTGCAGATTGTGACATGCTAACAGACATGTGGGGGCCGGCCACTGGCCATCCCTGCCCATGCACACGGCATGTTGTGGCCCCGTCCATTGTGCTCCTGCACCCACACGCACATCATGGCCACACCTGCAGATGCAGTGCGCACATCATACTGTGTGGTGCACATTGCTTCAGCGGACTGTCAACAACATGGCCTAGGCCATTACGGCCAACTCCGATGACCCGCGCGGTTGCACCCTGCGTGTTCCACTATGGGGGTAGGCGTCCCGGGCCAGCTGGGAGCAGGCCGACGTCTGCAATTGCCAATGCAGGTCCCAGTGCACTTGTTGCTCGTGTGAATGTCAGGCTGGGCCATGCTGCCCCTCTCAGTCCCAGCAGGCCTGGCCTGCACATTGACTGCACAATGCCAGTAGATGACAGCACCGACTGCCTAGTGGGTTGCATGTGTCTCCTGTTCAGGACCCTCCAGATGGGCGCTAACTCAGTACTGACTATTGGACACACCATGTCTCGTGATAGGGATGTGTGTGTGGGATGGTGGCACTGAATGTGACCTCCGTTGCGTGGTGGGCCATGCACAGGGCGAGTACGTCGATGATTGCGCAGTGTTGGTCACTGTGGGTGCACCCACACAGATGTGTTGCCCTATGTCCATTTTCTATGTCCGCATGGTAATGGACTGTAGATGTGGGCAGACTACACATTGGTCGATGTGCTGTCAATTTGAATGTACCTTCACACCAGGCACAGATGCCCCTGCACATGTGACCACTGCTGCACTCGCTGCTGGGTCTGTGGAGCTGATGCACCATCTGTGCGTGGGGCGGACAGCTCTCCTCACTTCCGTCATTGCGCATGTCATCACTTTGCCGCAGGTGATATGGATCATTGAGGGCCCACATGTACGCGTGGGTGGCCTCAACAAGTGTGTCCAATGGTTGTCACCCCCAGTCAGTGCTTCGAATGTGAATGATGTTGTGCTGGTGCTAATTTCAGTGTGGCGGGTGGGCGGGGCTAGGTGCGGGCTTACATGCAGGACATGGGAGGGTGATCGGATTGCCGACTAGTTGCAATGCACACGGGGCACGTCTTTTCCTGTCCACATCAGGGTCATTCCTTGCACTCACTGACAGTACTACAGTCATCTTTGTCCCTGTCCTCATGGCCTCCCCTCGCTCCCCCAATATGCATTTGCACCTGTGGGGCTAGCGCATGCAGATGCAGCCCCAAGCTCGCCCGGAGAGGCCAAGGAGTGTATGTGTGGGTCCAGTTGAACGAGTGGTCTGTCTCACGGCATGATGTGTGGCGGGACGCCGTCCACCTGCGTGGTGCCCTGACTCGAGACCCGGGCAACATAGACAATGCATTGCAGTCTCCGCAGTCCGGATACACCACCTGCGACACACAGAGGCTGTAGCTGCCCTAGCGGCCCATGCCGCGTCCATCTGGGGCTGATGGACCCACACATTCACTCCTTTGCCTCACTGGGGTGGGCTCGGAGGTGCTTGCGCACGCGCTGGCTTTTCTGTTGCAACGGCATGTGACGTGTGTGGAGATGTAGGCAATGAGTGGGATGGTGCGAGCCACCTTCCGTGACGTCACTCCTGCTCGTGACGTGTGCGTCCCCCAATACTTCCATGTGACTTGAGCCATGCTACACATTGAGGATGTTTTGCATGCGTGATGTGTCCCGGAGGAGCGCGCCGAGTCCTCTCCCCCACCATGCTCCACTGCCATCCCGTGCCCTGGATTGCCTGTGCAGGTTGACAATGTTGGGGATACACCTGGTCGGCAGGGGCTGTGTGTGCCTTGTCAAGTAGCCTGGCGGCCGCACAACAGGTTCCAGCTTGTCCACAGAGGGTGGGCTGACGTGTATGCCTGATACCGCATTGTTCGTGTGCCCGGCTGCTGTGCACACACGTGTTCACATCCCCCCCCCCGACAGGTGGCCTTTGACATTGCCCAGGGAAGCGTTAATGTGCAGTTCCGGACCCCTCCCGACACAGCGTGGTTCGACTTTGCATGTGCGCATCTGCCCGTCACACCCACCCACCTGAGCGAAGCGTCACTACCGCATCACACGACACATGTGTGTCTTCCACAGTTGTGCTACTCATTTGCATTGACATCCAATGACAGTGGACTACATGGTCATGTCACGACTGCCGTGTACATCACACACTCTCATCATCTCCCATTCGTACTTGTGAAAGGAATCAGCAGAGACAGTTTCTTTCTTCAAACCATGTATTGTGACTTATGTCCTCTGTGATGCAGTATAGTGGACACTACTGGCAGCGGAATGCATGTGGTGGATATACTGAGCATGATTACACATTGCTAAGGGTGTAGGGGTACATGTGATTAGCTGTTGCATGTGGGATGTGGGCTTCAGAGTTACATCTGCTTGGCCGTTGCAGTGCTAATGTTCTTTTGCAAATAGCTGCGGTGCTGCGGACTTTGACACAGACGGTATACATTTAGCCTACCAGACCGCTTGGCATCATGGGCACAGTCCATCTCAGTTCCATGTGACAGGTGTGCTGCTGTTGTTACTCATGCACGCGTGCGTGTGAGTTGACATCAGGGCATGGGCTTACGTGCATGCAACGGCGTCCCACTTGTTGTTGCCATATGGTGGCTCCTGGACATGTCACAGTCACTGGGGTCGTGTTGTTGTTGTATGCACTTGTCGTCCATGCAAAGGTCCTGTTACGGGATTTCCGGGGAGGGGGAGAAGGGGTGCAGCTCTCACATTCTCCAGCCGGGCGATTCCTGTCCACTGTGCGGTGCATATGTCCATGGGCGCAGGATCCATGTCATGGCATAGTTGTACGTGCAGTTCTGTCCATGTGGGTGCGATGCACATATCCCATGCCACTGCCTCCCCGATACATGCAGAGTTCCTGGATGTGATGGGGAACAGTGTGCATGTCCCGGACACATCCGATGTCATGGCATTGTCGTTGATGGTGTGGTATCAGTTGCAGGTCGTTTGGTATGGCTGTTGTGGTGGTTACTGGCCAGTCCGTGCGGAAGCTAAGCATGGGTACGGTGTCGGACATCATGGCTCACTTGGGGGATTGCGTCGGGGTCCTACGTATTGACAGGTTGACAGGTATGCGATGGCTTCCTGCAGGGCTTCCATTTCATTGGTGGTAAACATGTTTGCCAGCCAATGTAGCGGATGGTGGCTGTCACGGTGTTGTTCGTAAGTTGTCCCTTGTAGGAGCATGATGGGGCATGCTGGGTGACATTCGATGTAGCTGTGATCCATGATCCGTCGTGTGGAGGCACAGTGGTCCCATTGCAGTCTGGGCACGATGATCGCCACATACGTCATGCCCCCATAGGCTGAACAGACCCTGTCGTGTGCGTCCAGAGGGTGGAATAGTGGTAGCAGGTCCGCCCTTGGACATGCCGGGTTGGAGAGGCACAACTCCACAGGATGGTGGAAGGGACACCTCCGACAGTAGAAGACGGGTATGACACAGCTGAACAATGCGATGCGGTAAGTCAGTCGGTAACTTACGTTCAGCAGGGATAGGGGTTCGCATCCCAACATCTGTATCAGATTGTGTTTGTACAGCTTGACCTGTCTGGCGTAGTTGGGTAGGTGTGTTGTAGGTGCCATTTTGCTGCGGGGCGATGTGGTGGCGTGCTCCGGCTGTGTGTGCAGTCTGCAGTGTGCAAGCTCCGAGGTTGCTGTGAGGTCTGTGATGGTCGTAGGGGGGCAGGACTTATGTTCTGTTAGCTCGTGCAGAGGACTCGGGCCCTCATCCCACGTGCTTCTCTGAATGTTCAAGGTCAGTGGTGTGTGACTCCTTCCAGATAACTTGCATGGGAACGGCATGGGGGAGTTTTATAATTATTTCTTCCCCGTTCGGTATGTTCTTAGGTGATATGCGCTATCTGCCCTGTGGTCGGTTTCCTCAGCATTCCTGTGTTGGTCTTTTTTTGGGACACTGGCTGTATTCTCCGGCTTGTTTAGTCGGGTTGTGGTTTCGGAGTTGGAATGGAAGGTCATTCAGTGCTGTCTGCTCTCCCGTGTGTGGGCGGCAGGCTGTGTTTCCGCTATGCGTTGGGCCTTGTGTGTGGGTGTCATTCTTGGGTCCACCTGTTGTCGGTCCCCGGGCTCTTTGGTGTTCCGTTTTGTATGTCTGGTTCATGGGTGCAGGGTGGTATGGGTGTTTCTGTGTGGTACTGGCGTACCTCTTCCCGACGGGGCCCATGTTCTGCTGGGTGGTGTTGCCGCCGCTGTGTGCTTCGCCATGTTTGTCACACAGGGGTGTGTCCTGATGTTGCGTGACTTCACTGACATGTGGGCGTCGGTTGTGTGACGTTGGGTGTTGTCCGTGAATTGGGCGTTAGGGACATGATTGTGGCAGGCCTGTCACGTGTCATGTGCGTTCTGGGTGTGGCTGGTGTGTGTGGTGCTTGGTTGTGTCCCTGTGTTGTTTGTGTGCGACGCGGGCATGGCGTTGTGGTTGGGCGCTGAGTTGTGCGCATGTGTGCCTACCTGCGTCTCCGCGGTGCGTTGCCTCCTTGGTGGTGCATCAGGTATAGCATGGGGAGGGCCTGCAGTGCTGGATTCATGCTCGGGGGCTCGCCTCTTCGGTGTCTGTGCTCGGCGTTCGGGTTTCCGCCTCACTTTCACGTGCGGTGTCTCTTAGCCGTGGGAGCTGTTTGTTTGCGGCATCGTAATTTGTACGCCGGGCGGTACGTGATTTCGTCTGGCGGTGTGTCTCCATTAGGCTGCGCCGCTACGTGAGTGGGCGCACTTTGATGGCGGACGGCGTCGCTGGCTTGCCGGCGGTGTTTGGCTGCCTTTTCACATCGTAATTTGGCGGGCGTGTGGGCTGCGGCATGCGGGCGGTAACTGGTGGTTTTTGCATCCGCCAGCACGGCGGTAGTGCTTCCGCCCGCCATCCTAATGGGCCCCTTAGATTTTATAGTGTTAGTTGTGGAAATTAATTTATTATTAATTAATTATTAATTGGCTGTTAATTATTATTAATTAATTGGTATTTATGTTAATTGTGTTATTTTTGTAGGAGCAGGTTGTGGGTTTATAGGGAATAGGGTGGCAAGTAATTTAATTATAATAAAGTAATTAATATTTTTTATTTATTAGTATTTATTTAATTTAGATTTTATAGTGTTAATTGTGGGAATACATTTTTTATTAATTAATTATTAATTGGTTGTTAATTTCTATTAATTAATTAATTGATAATTATGTTAATTGTGTTATTTTTTTTAGGAGCGGGTTGTGGGTTTATAGGGGAAGAGGGTGGGAAAGTAATTTAATTATAATAAATTATTTAATATTTTTTTATTATTAGTATTTATATAACTTAGATTTTATAGTGTTAATTGTGGAAATTAGTTTATTAATGAATTATTAATTGGTTGTTAATTATTATTAATTAATTGGTAATCATGTTAACTGTGTTATTTTTGTAGGAGCGGGTTGTGGGTTTGTATTGGAATAGGGTGGGAAGTAATTTAATTATAATAAAGTAGTTAATATTTTATTATTTATTACTATTTATTTAATTTAGATTTCATAATGTTAACTATGGGAATTAATTTTTATTAATTATTAATAGGTTCTTAATTTTTGTTAATTAATTCATTGATAATTATGTTCATTGTGTTATTTTTTTAGGAGCGGGTTGTGGGTTTATAGGGAATAGGGTGGGAAAGTAATTTAATCATAATAAATGAATTAATATTTTTTTATTATTAGTATTTATATAATTGAGATTTTATAGTGTTAATTGTGGAAATTAATTTATTATTAATTAATTATTAATTGCTTGTTAATTATTATTAATTTATAGGGGAATAGGGTGGGAAGTAATTTATTTAAAATTAATTTATAATTAATTGATAATTAATGGTATTTCATTTATTGAAAAGTAAATATGGCAATTGTGTAATTATTTGAGATGTGAGTTGTGGGGTTTATAGTGGTAAAGGGTGTGAAGTAAATTATTTTCAAATAATTAATAAGTTGTTGTTAATTGAAAAAATTTAACAAATTTAAAATTAGTTATGGAAATTGTGTAATGACTTTTATGTGTGTGTTGTGGTGTTTATTGGGGTGGAGGGTGGAAAGTATTTTATGGTTTATTAATTAATAATTATTTGCTCATTATTATTCATTCTTTAATTGATACATTTTTATGGTTATTGTTTACTTTTATTTTGTGTGTGGATTTTAGTTTCATAGGGGTAATGTTTGGTCAGTAAATTAATTTGTATATGTTTTAATTTGATTTTTAATTAATAATATTTGTTTATTTGATAATTAATTATGTTAATTATGGAGGTACATTTTTTTTAAATTTAGATGTGTGTTGTGAAATGTGTGGTGTTATAGGGTAGGAAATAAAGAATATTTATTTTATGTAACAATTAATGATTTGATTATAATTAATTTATAATAAATAGATTTATTTGTTTGTAAAAAAAATCAAATTTTTATAAAATAATGTTTATTGGTAATTTTTAGATTTTTTTTAACATTATAACATTTCTATTTTTTGTTATTTTTAATATTTTCATATATTTTTTATTTTTGTGTTTTTTACAATTTTTGTATTGTAGTTGATATTTTGTTTGTTTTTATTTTTTTATTGACTTTATTGAGAATATTAATTTTAACCCTCTGCTATCCAACACTTTCCCTACTGTTGCACTCACTGGAGTGGCAATAGTAATTTTTACCCCTCCGCTATCCAACACTTTTCCCTACTGTTGCACTCACTGGAGTAGGAATAGTAATCTTTACACCTCCGCTATCCAACACTTTCCCTACTGTTGCACTCACTGGAGTGGCAATAGTAATTTTTACCCCTCCGCTATCCAACACTTTCCCTACTGTTGCATTCACTGTAGTGGGAATAGTAATTTTTAACCCTACGCTATCCAACACTTTCCCTACTGTTGCACTCACTGGAGTGGGAATAGTAATTTTTACCCCTACGCTATCCAACACTTTCCCTACTGTTGCACTCACTGGAGTGGGAATAGTAATTTTTACCCATCCGCTATGCAACACTTTCCCTACTGTTGCACCCACTGGAGTGGGAATAGTAATTTTTACCAATGTGCTATCCAACACTTTCCCTACTGTTGCATTCACTGGAGTGGGAATAGTAATTTTTTCACCTCCGCTATCCAACACTATTTCTTACTGTTGCATTCACTGGAGTGGGAATAGTAATTTTTACCCCTACGCTATCCAATACTTTCCCTACTGTTGCACTCACTGGAGTGGGAACAGTAATTTTTAACCCCTCCGCTATGCAACAATTTCCATACTGTTGCACTCACTGGAGTGGGAATAGAAATTTTTACCTATGCGCTATCCAACACTTTCCCTACTGTTGCATTCACTGGAGTGGGAATAGTAATTTTTTCACCTAATCTATCCATCATTTTCCCTATTGTTGCATTCACTGGAGTGGGAATAGTAATTTTTAACCCTACGCTATCCAACACTTTCCCTCCTGTTGCACTCCCTGGAGTGGGAATAGTAATTTTTACCCCTACGCTATCCAACACTTTTCCTACTGTTGCACTCACTGGAGTGGGAATAGTAACTTTTACAGATGCGCTATCCAACACTTTCCCTACTGTTGCATTCACTGGAGTGGGAATAGTAATTTTTTCACCTCCGCTATCCAACACTTTCCCTACTGCTGCACTCACTGGAGTGGGAATAGTAAATTCAATGGAGTTTAATTTTTTTTAAATATATTAATATTTTAATTTATAATATAATGTTTTTTTATTAGATTTTGTGTTATAGGTATATCTATATTTATATATATTTATTTGTAAATTTTTATATATTTATACCATTTTAAAATAAATTAAAGTTATTTGTTTATTGTTTGTTTTAAAGTAAATATACATTTATATATTACATTTTATATATGTACATTTAAAAATTTTTAATTACATTTATTTAATATATTTGTTTAAATGTACATTACATCTAAGGGGCATATTCTCAAGGACTTATCGCTGAGTTAGCGGCACTTTATCGCAGCCAAAGTGGCGATAGATTTATCGTCCTATTCACAAGCTGGTGCTAACAGCCGATATCGCCAGTATTCCGGCGATAGCAGCCGCAAAAAACATCGCCACGGATGACACCGGCAACTAACGCTAATGAGATGCAGAGTAGGCGTTCCTGTGCAAAAAGCCGCAAAAACGCCACTTCGCAATATTCTCTACGACCAGCCAGATCGGCGATAAGATCCCAAAACAGGCGATAAGGCGCGTTAGCAGCAGGGATTTAACACCTGCTCTTACCTGGTGTTAAGTTGGACGACAACCTGCACCACAAAAGGGAGCCCAGACCAGAGCCACACCTGAAGAACAACAGATGCCATGGAGCTACTGATCATGCAGCTCGGAGCCCCAAGAGGGCCACAACACCCACCGCCACCCCCAGGACCCCCCGGCCCTACCCCGGACAAAGATATTTTACATCAACTTTACGAAATCATGAACAAAACAACTCGCCTGATGTCGCACAAGTACAACAATTAACATTCATGTGTGGTCAGAAAAAGGAGAATCATTCATTCATCTTTGAATTTACAAACAAATTATTTTCAAATTTAACTCAAAACAACTATTCGGAAGAGTCATGGCGGGTCTTCTCTGGACAATCTGTAAGACACAGCCTGCAAGACAAAAATCAAGATAAGAAGGTGTGTCATGCGCTCATCAAAGGACAGAGAGAGAGAGAACGAGAGAGAGAAAGAAAGGGAGAGAGAGAGTGAGTGCAAGAGAGGGAGAGAGAGAAAGAGAGAGAAAGGGGAGAGAGTGAGAAGGAGAGAGAGAGAAACAAAGGAAGAGAGAGAGAGAAAGTGAAAGGAAGAGAGGGAGAAGGAGAGAGAGAGAAGCAGAGGAAGAGAGAGAGAGAGACAGTGAAAGGAAGAGAGGGAGAAGGAGAGAGAGAAAAACAGAGGAAGAGAGAGAGAGAGACAGTGAAAGGAAGAGAGGGAGAAGGAGAGCGAGAGAAACAGAGGAAGAGAGAGAGAGACAGTGAAAGGAAGAGAGGGAGAAGGAGAGAGAGAGAAACAGAGGAAGAGAGAGAGACAGTGAAAGGAAGAGAGGGAGAA
Source organism: Calotriton arnoldi (assembly GCA_963921515.1). NCBI lineage: Eukaryota > Metazoa > Chordata > Amphibia > Caudata > Salamandridae > Calotriton > Calotriton arnoldi. Next base: position 2,297,612 of record CAWUFW010000934.1, read on the forward strand.
GGAGAGAGAGAGAAACAGAGGAAGAGAGCGAGACAGTGAAAGGAAGAGAGGGAGAGAGAGTGCCGACACTGCGGACCCAGGCCTCACTCCTCACCTGCTGCCACCTGTGTGTCTCCAACCACGTGCCGGTATACACTGCAGTCCACCAGGTCCCTTATCTGAAACAGAGTCCAGATTTATGAATGGCAGAGTTCATATCAGTGCACACGCCATCATCGCTTGGCCGCCCCTGCGCACACAGGCTGCTGCACCCCAGCCCCTCCCACCACCCAGCGGTGTTTGCCCACCCCTGCACACCCAGGCCTCACTGCTCACCTTCCGCCACCAGCATGTCTCCAAGAGGGCCCACCACGTGCCGGTGCAAGCTCCAAGCCCGGGGCCCGCGACCTTGGCAGCCTCCACATCATACAGCCCCGCCCCGCGGGCCACCAGGTCACACACGTGATTCTGGGTCTTGATTTCGCAATGGCAGAGATCATATCAGTGCACACGGCATCATCGCAGGCTGCACACCCGCTCAGCTCTATAGGTGCCACTAACTCTGTGAACCGCGAGGCAACGCCACGTGGCGGTAGGCCTATGCTGCCCGCTGGCTCAGGCCTACACTGCGGTCCAGCAGGGCTCACACAAACCCTTACCAGTCCAGACCGTCAGGACGGCGCATCATCGCAGGCTACACACCCGCTCAGCACCTAAGGTGCCCCTACCTCAGTGCACCGAAAGTCACCGTCCCGTGGCGGTAGGCCCGTGCCGGCCGCAGTGTTTCCGGTGCCACCAACTCTGTGCAACGCAAGTCATGGACCCTTTCTGATTGAGTCCCGTGATATGCCAGGCGGACGCAGCCATGTCACCTCCGGCAGTGGGGAAGAACTGGGACACGTAGCGTCGTCGCCCCCCCTTTATACGTACGCCGAGTGGGCTGGGTCAGCGTACGCCAGGCCAGCTTAGGGGTGTGAATAATTTTCCCTGGGCGTGGTTCATTTTTGGGCTGGACAGGAAACCAACTGATGTGTGTGTCTCTGTTGCAGTGTCTGCGCCACACGGCCCGCAATCGACAATGTTGCAATGTTGCATGCACCCGGAGGGCGGCCGCGCACGAAGGGATTGTACAAGGAGCGCAAGGCCGCTCGGGCTCTTGGCTCATGCATGCCAACTGTTGTGTGTGTATCGCTATTGGTGCACCATAAGCCTAAGGCCTAGCCTCAATTGCAGCGCGAAAGCCACATCACATTCCCAGAATGCAAGCAGTAGTCAGACTAACATTAGGGGTGAAAGCTCCTTTGTCTCAATACATAAGGTGGAAGGACATCTGCACCTTCGACCTTGGTCTTGCATGCGGCAGGCACCCCCTGAGAGAGATACCATAGCAGAAGATGACGACTCCCACACTATGCACAGCGCTAATGATAGACCAACATATCCACACCCCACACACAGGAGTCCTTGCTCGAGGTACTCTTGCATGGAATGCCCTTGACACTTACGTACACAACAACCCATACGTCCAAACGTTGCACACACATACGACTCATTGCTCTGAGCTGTGGCATATCATCCACATAACTGCCGCAGGTCAGAAGAGTGCCGGTTCTACGAGAGCCACCAACGCAATGGCAGAACATCCCGGGCGCATGCACAACGCCTGTCACGTGGAACTGTACCGTGACCCAATGCTGCCTGTTAGTGTCTGATGCATTGGTCTGCATGTTGTGGCCCTTGTCTTGCCCGTACTGACACGCACATGGCAATAAAGTCTATGCAACTTCACTAGTGTTCAACTGTGATGAGTGTTGATTAGAATGACAAATCATGTGCCTCAATGAGCATTGTCCGTACACAGGGAGGGACTGACTGACGCATTTCACTTAGGGGTGAGCCTCTATTGCCAGCTCCACCTCTGTGAGCCAGACATAGTGGCTGGGATAGTTGCTGATAGACCTGTGCTCTTACGTGTCTTCAGCAATGTGAGTATGGTGTCCATATTCTTGCCATGTGGATCAATGTGATCCATCACTACACGTTGTGTCCACCCAGTTTAGTGTGAGTAGGTATGCGAAGAGATGTTCTGTTGTCAAATGTGATGGGGGACACCACTTTAGGCCTGCCAACGACTTTGACATTTCATACCCAGCCCTATTTCTAACATTGCGTGGGGCAAAGTTGAGGAATTGCGCGATTGTTGTTTCAGAGCAATGAGGCCACAGCTGGTGCACACATTCCCAGACATCTCACTTCCTATGTGTGTCACGGTCAAATATGCGCATTGCTTTCATTTCCCAGGGTGTACCTATTTGGGCAATCAATGTCCTTACATTCATCCATACTTTCATACTTGATCGATTATGGACATGACACATCTGTGTGAATTTGAATGATTTATTCACATTCGGTGGAGTGTCGGAGCTGGAGCAGTACATGGCCATGCAAACCCCACATTACATTGTAGCCCAGTGGAGGGCCAGCCAGAGTCATTTAGGGATTGACAAGTACATCGGAAGAGGAAGAGTACAGTCCGCAGTCTGATTGCTGTGTCATTGGTAAGCAAACAAAATACGGCAGTCCATGTCGAGGTCCAAGGTGAGTGTCGCAGAGTGTTTCGGGGAACAGTGGGAGGTGTTGTTACAGGGCATGATGCAGAGGGCAGAACCAAGCTGAAACAGGGCATATGGCGCAGAAGAATGCTACTGGCTCCTTCTTACTACAAAGGTGGAATCACCCGCATCTTCGTCCTCTATGTCATCTGTCTGACATGTGGGTGCTGATGTTTGGTCTGCAGCACTGTGTGCCACTGACACATGAGGGGCCGGAGATGTGTGTGTAGAAGTACCAGCAGCATTCATCAGCAACTGCCTTAGTGGCAGCAATGCGATGATGAGGATCTGCAGGGCATGGAAGATCCCAACAATTTTTCACTGGTGTGCATCCGTGGCAGCCATTCTTTCCGCATGCATCCGCTCCATGTTCTCCATTATCCTCAGCATCTGTGCCAACTCTCGGCTGACATCGCTGAGGCCACTCTGACTAGACAGTTGTTCTCCTCTCAGAGTCATGACTCCAGCGATGTCGGGCATGGATTGTTGGACATCATGGAGTGAACTGTGGGTGTCCGTTAGGGGGTGTAAGTGGTCCCTGATGGGACTTAGACACCCACGTATGTCATCTAGTTTGGCTGCCATGAGGTCGAACCCCACCCGCACCTGTTCAGCCACCTCCTTCTGGCAGTCTAACACATGGCCTTGGAATGCGATGTGTTCTTCGGTGAGGTGCTGGGAGCCAGCCGTGGTGGTGGGTGCTTCCTGCTGTATGGTCTGTACAGAGGGTGGGGTCTCCTCGATGCAGCTGGGCTGCCCTGCTCCTGGAGGTGGGTTGCCGTAGCTGTCCATGAGCTGTTGTAGGGCGTCGGTGTCGAAGGTGTGGAGGTCCTCTTCATCATCACTGATGAGTTGTCTGGTCTGCTCTGCAGGAGGTGCTGATTGTCTCTCTGCAATGTGAAGGGGAGATGCATTTTAACATTGTGTTGACATGTATGTTGACGCATTGTTCAAGTTTACATACAGACTGCATGACACGGTACATTGTGACTGTTTGGGAGGAGCTGACTATTTGATGCGGGACAGTGGACATTTGAACTACATCACGGATGTGAGATTGTACATGTACATTATCATCTCACAGTTTCCTGCTATGCCAGATGTGATTGGCCAGTTTCTACGCACAAGCGGAACCAGTTGTGTCCTCTGTTCTGTAGTGAGAGTGTTGCACTTTGTACCACATTGTCGTCAATGATGATGTGCTGTTATTGCTATGTGTGTGTGCTGCATTGTGGGAGAGTCGCCCCTGCAGCTGTGATTTTGCTGCCCCTTATCCCTTTGAGGCGGTGTGCCTATGACTTCTGTGCTTCTACAGTGCTGAGATGTTGCAGACTTGGCTAATTTTGGCTCTAGTTTGGATTTTGGACTCTTGGGCATGGTTTATCCGCAGATGTGTTGTTGACGTCAGGGGTTGTTTGTGCACGTGGATGTGTCAGAGTGTGACCTGCTCCTTTACGGATGTGTTCCACACTCAGCCACCTCAGTGTCGTGGCGTGCACCATGTCATGATAATTGGACTGCAGCCATGCTGTTCATCATGCAGTGTCACTTGCATTGTCAGTGTGGCTCACAGACATGCAGCTTTGCTGGTTTTGACACGTGTGCATGGGTTGGTTGTGAGATTGGTGCTGAGTGGGGAGGGACCCCTTTGTGCCCATGGTGGACGTGGGCCTACTTGCTGTTTGTATGTGTGCTGCAGTGTGCCAAGGGGATCAGGGACATGATCCAGAGTCATTGTGGGTGTGCAGTGTGCTCTACTTAATTGTGCATGTGTGCCATTGTGCCCATCTCCCCCGGTCCCCCCAGTCCCTGTTCGGTACTCACCCTGGTGCTGTTGTGTCAGGTCATGTCGAGCAGTGTCCGGACCCCCAACTCCTGCCACCGTCTCCCCACTGATGACTGTGGCCACCATTTCCTCCATCTCATCCAGCTCCTGGTGTTCCGCTGGACCTCCACCTCCAGTCTGCATTGCTGCCTGATGGTTGTCAGTGAGTTTCTTCTTGGTTTTGCGCTTCGCATCATTCCAGCGCCTCTTGACCTCTCCAATTGTCCTCCTCCTCACTCCGACTGCATTCACCTTGTCCAGGATGGACTGCCATGTTGCATCTTTATTTGCCAATGACACGTTGGAGGTGATGAACAGTTGTTGGTGGTGTTCTATCACATCCGTGATGATGATCCTGTTTTCCTGCGGACTGAACCTCATCTTCCTCGTCTTCTTCTCCATGGTACTGCGCAGTTTTAATTATTTTGTTTGTGTTTTTCGGTGCTTTTATAGTGCATTTTCCCGCATGACGCGTGGGAATTGCAGGCCTGTCGCTGGTTATCGCTGATTTTTTTATCGCGGTTGGCCACATCGCCACTTTTTTCGCGTTCGTGTTTTGCCTTTTTTTGCCGTCACGGTAATTTTATCGCAGTCATTTGACGCGGTAGCGTGAGACTATCGCATGGTACCGCCGTGTTGAGAATACAACGTTAACACGGTGTTATTTTCCCGCGATGGACTGCGATGTGCCAACTTGCGTTAAGCTAATTTTGCGATAATTATCACACGTTCTTGAGAATATCCCCCTAAATCTTTTTTTAAAGTTAAGTTTATTATTTAATTTATTAAACATTATTTTTTATATTTAAAAAAAATCGATATTTTGTACATCAATATTTTTTACATCTATATTTATTTTCTCGATATTTTTGTATTTGACATTTTAAAGATAGGATGTCGATATTGTGGATGTCGATATTTGTGTATGGGGACATTTTTGTAGTCGATATTATGTCAGTGATCCGAGGCCAATGGGAAGAAAGTCCTTTCAGCCAATCAAACTGCTCTATTATTTGAAGTTGGATGCTAGCGGGGCTCCCATGAGCTTCCAGGGAACCCAACCGCCCAGAAATCTATAAATTGTGAGCCTTAATTTCTCAAAACCTACTTAACAGATTTACATCAAATAACAAAAAGTATGCTATCTAGGTAAAGCTCTAGCTGTCTGCCAAATTTGGTGTAATCATGTTCAGCTGTTTTGGCTGTAGTGCTGTTCAATAATCTGTTTGCAAATTGCATGGGGAAATTACGTTTTGGGAACCCCCTTTTTCTCAGCCCCCAGTAAGCCATCGCCCCGAAACTTTCCAGGAAGGAGCTGAGATGGCTGAACTTTTTTTTGAAACGTTTTGTGCAGATTCATCAACACTGTGTGCCAAGGGTGTCAGCCAAACAAAAAAACAATTTCCTCCATGGGGTAAAAAAGAAATGTGCGTCTGTGTGTAGCTCATGAAGGTTCAAGGTAATTCATATGAAGTCTCTGTTATACCTATGACAACTTCTGCTGAAGAGACCCCAGAATCCATTCTCATCTCTTAACAATTCTAAGTGAAAATAAAATATACCCTAAAGGGGTAGGAAATGACTACTGGGTATTACTTGCCAGTTTGTAATGTGAATGGCCCTCCTATTACAAGGCCTCAGAATACCACTTGACTGACTTCAGATCTTATATAGGAGAGCTGGCATAGGAGACAATACCGGCTGGGAATGTCTTTGAAGTATTGTGTTACCCCAGATTACAAGGATTCGACCTGGTAGCACCCAGTAGATTTTCTAGACCCAAAAGGAAACTGTGACCTTTTGAGAGAAAATGAAAGCTGGCTAGTGTCTCTCATTCCCTCCCTACTGTGTTGCACTTGAGTAGAAAGGAGTGTTGGGGGTCAGAAAAAAACGTTTCAGAGAATCTCTCACTTGGAGGTGGTAAATAAAGCCCAACCCATATACCCCCCAATTCAGTATGCCCACACAGTAGTTAAAATGTTACAATACATGATTATTATAATTATTCACCCAAAAACCACTTAAATTCATTAATATTATAGACAACTCAACACTCATTACACAAATTTGGTGGAGGTCAGAAAGTTCCCAGTCATATTTCATCACACATACCTAGTGAGTTAGTATCAAATCCTACCTGTTCTAACTAGCTATCTAACATCATAGATGTATCCATCTACTGTAATATTCCAAGTCATGTAAGGTATTGTGAATTCAGTATGCACGAACAGTTGCTGGTATTTTATACTATATGATTATTTATTGTGCACTGTTCAGCTGAAAATCATGTGCATTAGAATGATAATAAATATAAACAGCTCAGCACTCATTATACATATTAGGATTAAGGTTAGAAAATCCCCAATCTTGTTTCATTACACATACCTAGTCAATTAATATAAATTCCTACCTAAGTTGCTACTAGCGGTCTACCAACATAGTTTTACCCATCTACAATAATATGCCAAATTATGTGCCCAATACCCATGTACATTTTTGTGACATTATGCCTGCAGTTGGAAGTCTCTGTCTCACTATCCTTCTGGCAACCAGTTCATTTTTGAAACATCTACCCTTACACCTGTATTTTATATACCTTTCTTATATATGATTCTCTATGGAATGAGGAGGGACCACATCATGCTCGATTACTTGCTCTATTACACAGGATAGCGAACAATACCTCTTGTTCAAAATGCACGAAGTGTACGGAAGCTTAATGCTTCTTTTCCCCTCTCCCTTCCAGGAGGAACTTTGCAAGGCCATATCTCCTTGTAGCTAAACTTCAGCTGCCATGTTTCTGAAAATAGGCTCGGCGAATGGAGAACACAGACACTCTCTCTCTCTCTCAACCACCACTGCTCAGTGTCCATGTTAGCATACAAACAGGCCTGTTATACATGTAACATTGACATTTTTTTTTAAAGAAGCCTCACCACACTTCAGAAGGATGACACACTGACCTGGAGACTAAGGGCCCCATTAGGATGGCGGGCGGACTTCAGTCCGCCCGCCACCCTAGCGGTGATGGGACTGGCTGCCAGCGGTCCTGCACCACCAATTAGGATGTGACCGCCACCCTGGCGGTCGCATCCCGCATCTTTAACATTGCGGCGGGTGCTGCTGTAAGCAGCACCCGCCGCAATGCCAAAGAGGCATGTTGTGCATTACCATGCACAACGTGACAGGCACCGCGCGGTGCCTGCCACCTTGAGCATGGCAATGTAGGGGGGTACCATAGGTACCCCCCAAGTGCAGCCCCCCACCCCACACCCCCGGGGGCCCGCAACGGGCCCCCAAAGCAATTCCCGCCAGCCCTTCCATGGCAGCATTGCCGCCATGGAAAGGCCAGAACCGCCAGGCATCATAATATGGATGGCGGTGCCTTCCAGGCACCGCCACCATATTTTGCCCGAGTTCCGCCCGCCCGGCAATCATGACGATTGCCGACCGGCGGAAAAGCGGCGGACGGACTTTACGTCCGCCGCGGTACCCCCCGCCATGGTAATATGGCGGGGGTAAATGTGGTTGTGATGGCGGGCGGATCGCCACCGCCAGCCGGGCGGTGGCGATCCACCGGCCATCATAATCAACCCCTAAGTGGTGAAGATCAGAGATAGCAATTGTGATAAAGTTATCTCTACATGTATTGCGCTTTAGCTGCTTTAATGGACAAATATATTTGCAACGTGTTTTCTCATTGTTCACTTTGTGGTTTTCTTTAACAATGACTCTTCTTTGGAAAATCTCACTCAGTCAGTCAGTCAAATATGTTTTATTTCAAATAAATACATTCTCACAGAAATATAGTGTAAATTTTCCAATTCATCAATATATAGCACTTGAATATATCATAAAAACACCAATAAATAAACTAAATAGCATTATTACAGGACAGCACAATAACGTATATCTACAAACCAACAGAAATCCGTAGGGGAGTTTAAAAACAAATCCAATTCATTGATATACTTATCGTGTTCTAAATATACAAATCTGATGTGCTTTTATAGTGTAAATCAGCAAATAGTTTCAATAACTTATGAAAAAAACATGAAGTGCTTTATGGAAGACAGGGTTTAAGGAAGCCTCAAAAACTGGTACAGCCAACTGAAAGGCCCCAATTACCCATTTTCATAGATCAGTATCTAGTACAAACCAGGTGCTCCTATTTTGGACTACATATTCTCAATTTGTCCGGAAATCATCCTTATACCCCACAGCAGGGAGTAAAGTCAATATTCAGGAGCTGCTCAGGAGGAAAGTTTCCTAACATAAGACAACACAATTTTACGTAAGTATTGGCCTATAGCAAATAACTACATTCTGATGTATCATACCACACAAAAAGTTTAAGCGCATTTCCCTGGACCAAATCCCATATTTTTAAAAGATTAGTCGTAAAATCTTCGTCCTTTCCTCTTGGAAAAATACACAATCCACTAATAGACGACACACCAATTAACCTGGCCGCAGCTTGCAAGGACATCGGCCTCTGTTCTCAGCTATCTGCGAGTTTACACCTGGTATCCGCCACCCCCGGTTGATTCCCACCCTCAGACGCAGTATTTCGTTCCGCAAGTGCCTATCTGGTGTTCTATGAAGGTACTGGAAGAGAACGGGGCCCTCCTGAGGTGACAAAATGAGGGCAACAGAACTCCTATTCCCCAAATACAATAGATCTCCACTTCAGCTGGTTTCCTCACTCACTTCTTTTCGGCGACAAAAAAAACTGTGCACGGGTTAGATGGCTAAATGTGCAACTACTCTCATCTCAATTCAGGTTTCTTAATGGCAGATTTGAAATTAACATTCCAGTGCAGTAGTAGGTCTGCTTCCCAGTTGGCTGCAAAATTGCTTTTATTGGATATCAATATTTTTCATGAGTGAAAGCCTTTAACACTGATGATTGACCATTGAGGGACAACCTATTTTAATTAGGTTCGTTGACGAGCAAATAGGGCCTGCATCATATTGCCACCTGTATTTGTAGCATGTGTGAAATCCTGTCAAACATGTATTATTTGATGGAATTCTAGAACTACTGGAAAAGGGTATTTCATGGAGTACAACTGTTGATTTAGGCAGTTACTTAAGAGAGAGGGTTTGATCATTGATGCATGTTTTAATTGCCTAGAAAGGTAGAAAAAAAAATCCATTTAGAGGCATTAAAAATAAAATATGCGACCTTGAAAAAAATAAAAAATAATTATTATTCAGAAGATTAAATGAGGAATATATATTGGCGACAGGGAAAAGGGACTACATCTTTATTACTCTGCTTTCAACTATTTGCATTTGACACCCACTACAGTCCTCTTCACTCCTACATAAAACAGAACTAGATGCAAAGAAAAAACTTTTCTGAAACAAAAAATTATATCTCACTACATCATTACTTATGGTTAGAACCAACACCAGAAATATGCGAGGACCTTTAAAACTGAACTGTGGATAAGAAAACATGCTTGGTTGTAAAAAGTGAGGCTCTGATGTACCAACAACACTAAGATAACATGCACCTCTCGTTCTAGTACTGCAGTACATTTGAGGGCGGTAACTAAAAGAAATAGAGCACGTGTGCATTAGACTCTGTATGTGCTTGATATGGGAATGATGCATGTTATACGTGTGTTCATGGTTTGCAAGAACGCACCTGCCAGATGATGTGTCAGCTCATGTGTTTGAAAAGCTATGTACCTACTGCAGTCTTTATGTGGGGACTGACCATGCCATTGCTAGATCTAATCAAAAGATCAACGTAGTGTAAGAGCTCCGCACCTGGCAGCTGCCATCAGCTTTCCTATAGTAACAAACAGGGACAGACAAAAGGGCAAGCCCTGCTTAGAAAACACAGAATCTGCAGTCCGACTCTTCACCCCCTCACATCTACCATTGCTCAGGAAGAATTATTCAGCAACCCTTTGCTAACATGGGTCACATTGTGGGGCATATTTATGAATAAATCACGCATTCCAGCACTGCGTGGAAGAGAAAGAGCAGGAATGCGCCGTATTTAACATAATAACGGCAAATTCCTGTCTTTTTCCTGCGCAGGCACTCAATGCTCTGCCTAGCACCAACGCAGGTACCCTTGCACCATGGTGCAAGGGTACCTGCGTTGTAGGCAGGATTGTTTTTGTGCAGTAGGCAGGATTGTTTTTGTGCAGGATGGGGCACCCTCCTGCACAAAAACAATCCTGAAAGGCATTTTCCTCTTTCTATGTGTGCAGCAGCATGCAGCACACATAGAAAGAGGAAGTAACAAGGAGAAATAAAGATATTTCTCCTTGTTACACCTCTCCTGGGGAGGTGCAGCATTTTGACGCATTCTCAGGTCTACCAGTAATGGGAAATCTGGGAATGGGCCAAAATCCATGGGTGGATGCCTAGGAACACCCATGCTCCACTCATGGAACGCCTCCCTGGGGCAGAAAGGAGGTGTCCACCTCCGACAAGAGCATTAGTATGTCCTCTGCGTAGAGCAGAAGTTTGATTTCACCCACCAATGTTGGGATGCCAAAGATCTGTCCAGTCATTTACATCTTGATTGCCAAAGGCTCAAGCACCAGGAGGAAGAGGAGCAATGAGATGGTGCAACACTGCCTCATTCCCCTGGAAATGGCAAACCGGTCCGACAAAAGCCATTGCTGTTGATCTGGGCAGATGGAAAGGTGCAGCAGAGTTTGACTAGTTGAATTAAGCGGTAATGGAAGCCAACCTTCTCCAGAGTGCAGAAGAAATAAGACCATTGGATGTGATCAAAGCCATTTCGGTATCAAGGGAAACTGCCACTTGTTGATCTCTGCTTCTATTAGCCTGCCAAATGATATTAGAGAGGAGTCGTATATGATTGGTGGAGGACCTGTGAGGCACAAAACCTACTTGCGATTTGTGAATCAGCAGAAGGTTGAATTTCCAGAGCCTCGTGGCTAGAACCATTGCTAAGATCTTCACATCTGCATTGATCAGCTAGATGAGCCTGTAGCTGCCACATAAATGCAGGTAATTTTTCGGTTTGGGAAGTAAGATGATGGTTGCTGCATTAAATTCAGGGCGAAGAGAAGAGGTTTCCCTTCGTTGACTAAACATCCGTGCCAGCAGAGGATTCAGGAGCACGGCATTCATCTTGCAAAAATAAATAAGGAAGCCGTCGTCACTTAGCGCTTTACAAGCAGTACAAGATTTCTGCTGGTAAAACATCAGCTTCTAGAGTTCCGGCAGCTTCCTCCCTGAGTAGAGCCATGGCATCAAAAAAAGCACGTTCTGTAGGGGTGGGTACATCTCCTGATTGGGCGCTGTTGAGTTCCTTGTATAAGGAGACAAATTCCTCTGTGATTCGTTGGGAGTGTGTAATTAAGCCGAAGATTGTCTTAATTGCTGGGCTAGCCCTTTGAGAATCCGCTTGCTTGAGTTGTTTCTCCAACAATCATCCAGGTTTTTCACCAAATTCGTAATGCTGATGTTTAATTCAGGCCAGTGCTTTCTCTCCCAGAGAGGTGTATAATAAATTTAAATACATCTAGGCCTGTGTGAGACTTTGACAGTTTTCACATGGTTGATACACTCAGAAAGATGTTTGTAAAGAGAGGATTGTTTGTTCCAGTTGTTATTTTATAGTGGCTAGCCAGTGTGTTTCTAAAGCTGATTCCCTCAGGAGTTGTCCTCGCATGAATGCCTTGCATGATGCCCACAGCATCTGACGGGATTCCACAGAACCATCATTGAATTCGGAGTATTCCTGAAGGTGGGCTTGTAGGATTTCTTCTGCTTTTGGGTTCTGAACTTCCACGTTGGCATCTTCCAAAGGCCGCAAGGAGCACTCGGATGATGGCATGGTTCGAAACAGTGCCAGGGATAATGTCACAGGCCTGTCCCTTTGAGGGTAGTGTGCCCGTAAGAAGAAAGAAGTCGATCCTTGCTTCTGATGCATGCAGGTGAAAGTAGAAAGTGAAGTCAAGATCCATTGGATGTAGAAGTCTCCAGGGATCCTAGAGGGAGCGATTGCTGAGCAGGTCTAGTAATGCCATTCGGTCTCTGCTGGGTCTACGTCTGGAAGAGCTGTACAGTAAAGGATACGGTCCTGGGTGATGTTCCAGTGTCCACCCAGTAGGACAAGTGTCCATCCAGTCGATAAAGACGTGAAAAAAAGGTGAGTTTAGGATCATTAGGGGCATATATGCTTCTGACAATAAGATGAAACTATTGTATGGTTTGTTTGGCAAACACTTAGTGGCCTTCCTTGTCCGACCAAGTCGATATGGCTTTGTAAATTATGTAGCAATATGGCAGTGCCCTCTTTCTTAGAGGATGTGTCAAATGCTTAGAGCACAGTCCATTCCCAGGTTTTGGGACTCATCTTGCGGCAGATATGTTTCTGAAAGCAACAGGTGAGCAGCCAGGAAGCACAGTACCTTCTTACGTTCAATGTAGTTAAGTGCCTGAATGTTGAGGGAAAGCACTGTCAGGCCGGATGTCCACATGACTGGTCGCAAATTGCCAAACATGAGGGTAGGCAGAGTGAAAATGTCCAGGACAAGGAGACATGTCTTGCAGCTGGTCTGGAGCCAAAGTGGAAGGAAAAGGAAGATAAGACCATAACGAAGGATCATGGCAGTGAATGTAATTGGGTGATCTTTAGTTGGGGAGTGGTAGCTACGCCCCACTTGAAGGAGTAGGAAATGAGTCGGCATGGGCACACCAGAGCAGTCAAGAGGTGGTGCTGGGTGCTTCTCTATTAGGTTTCAGCAGGGATTGAGAAATATCCCTCTTGCCAGGGGAATGGCCACTGCATCTGCAGGGTTCAGAGGAGGTGGAGCGTTGGTGGTAAAGATCTCCAGGTAGACAGTGGGAGTCCTGTGAGGCCCCTCAGGGCGGTGGGAGGCCTGCTTTGGAAACTGCATGGGGTGCAGAAGAGGGATCCCCAGTCGTATCCATCATAGGGTCTTCAACTGTGTCCAGAAATTGGTACTGAAGGGTAGGCTCAGAGTATATGCAGGTGACACCATTGTGGTTAATAAGCATGATTGCTTGTTTGAAAACGATGTAGTGTATACCTTTAATTTTTAGTCACAGCTGTAGAGACAAGAGCTGCCATTAAAGAAGAGTGGTTTCGGAGGAGTGGTTAGCTGCTGTATTGATTCTCCTGCCAACATGGATATAAAGATTGTGCCAGCAGAACATTTGAAGGATGTAGCGTGCTTGGTCATGGCACAAGAGGCAAGCTATAATTGGGCAGGAGTTATCTGGAGATGGTTCCCATCACATCTTTAGCCGACTCACCTTCTGAAACTCCAGGGGTGGGTCAAATGTGTTGTTCAAAAGGGTTGGCAACAAGGTAGTGAGGAATTGCTTCACGTCATGGCCTTCTGCCTACTCCAGGACCCTGAAGAGGGCAAGCTATGGTCTTCTAGGTTCATCATTGTCTATTGTAGGCTCCAAAATTCTGAGCCCAGGTGCAGGACTCAGTCCATCTTTGCCTTCAGGTACGTTATCCTTGCATCGGTGCATGTTGTGATTGGAAAGAGGTAAAATCAGAGCGAAGACTCTTAAGCTCCATTGCCACTGTTTATGTGGTCTGTTCCATGGTTCTCACAGCCACCTTGATGATTTTAATTCTGCAAGCATCGCATACAGGGTAGTTGATTCTTTTGCAGGAGGATAGGTGGGTGCCAAAAGTGAGCATTGGCATGCTACTGCCTCAGCAAAGAGAAGTTGTCGAAGAACTTTGATAGCGAGTTTTGACATAGCCCTCTGCAGTACAGGAAGGGTAGCAATGTGGGGGGACTAGCAGCAGGTTGTGGGACCGTCCCCGGACAGTAGTTGATGGGGTGGGGCGCTGATGTGCTCCCTGGAAGGTGACCGGTGTGGCCAAAAACAACTGTAGTCAGGTTGGGTGCATCGGAGTGAGCCTAGGGAGCCACCATCTCAGTCAAGGCATAGTTCTGCCCCCATATTTTTTTAAAACAATTTTGAGGTGAGACTCAGGCATAAGAATTACTATGAAATCAAGATAGACAATAGATTAGAGCCCCTGATCTAGAATCTACCAAGAGGGGAAATTAAACAATGAAGTAATGTGCTAAACACATCAGTGACCATGTAACAGCTCGCATACAATAGTGCGACTGGAGACCTGCCCAATGTATAATGGCAGGAAACACGGGCATTGGAAGTAGAAATAGTAGAGAAATTATTAAATACAATGACACTGTGCATAGAAACAGTGATAGAAGCATCAATTACAATTCCATGATGAATTCTAAACACAGGAAGCAATATCTATACTGAAGATTACATTTTTTGTAACATAAGACGAGATTGAAAACATAAAGAGCAGTATCTTTAGTAAGGATTGGGTAGATAACAAGGTCCTAGCAATATAATTAGTAGCTTCCTGTATCCTGATATGCCCAGGATAGTTACACCAGCCTAAAAGTGTTCCAGCAAGTGGGCTAAGTGGGTCACTTGGGAAGGCTTACCCTCTGATTAACGATTGAGGACACAAAGGAAATTTAATCAAGGAAGCTGCTACTCTTACCTCTCTTTCCATAGGGAGTGGAAATGGCCTCCTAGTTCTAATGAAGGATTGCTAGGACAGTTGATAATCTTATTTCTATTTCATGATAAGTGGAATTAATTTACTAGTTCTATTTTAGTTTCTACAGTTGAGGCAGGTTGTGATGGATAGTAAACAACCGAGATGCCAAGGTGTGACAGATATGAAGAGAATTCGCAGGACCTAAGGGGGCAATTAGCCAAAGGAGGAGGCCAGGTTCGAGCTCAGGCGTATAGTAGTGTTAGCCACTTCGTCCATTCAGGGCCGTTGTTCATACGGCCAATTACTGTCTGCATGTACCTCCACTGCAGGGTGTAAATGGCCTTAAGTAGGTCCACCGATAGAACCACTGCCCCCAGGCAGTGGCCACAGGGGCCTCGTACAGCACTCTATAGAGGTGTCTAATGTTCAGGGAGGTGTGGCGGTATTGTATAAAGCCATTCTGATCTTCCAGGATCAGATGGTGTAAGTGGGGTTGTAGACAGGTTGCTAGGACCTTGCGGAAAATTTTGTAGTCAATGGTAAGCATCAATAAATGGCAGTCCAAGGAAGCGTTCTCTGGATCCTTCCCCAGTTTCAACCAGGAAATCAGCAGTGCCTCCCGACATGTTGGTGGCAGGGTGCTCATCTCCCACACCGCATTATATAGAGTCGCCAACTGGGACACCAGCTGCAAGCTAAACGCCTGGTAGAATTCTGCCAGAAGACCATCCAACCCGGAGGTCTTCCCCAGCGTCAACACCTTGATGGTCTCTCTAATTTCAGGTGCAAAAATGGGTTGGCCATGGTCCTGTTGGAGTCAGGGAGGCGCAGCAGGGTCACTCTAGCTAGGAACCCATCAATCACATCATCAATGGCAAGATCCGGACCCCATACAAGTCTGTATAATGTTGCACGAACTTCCAGTGAATGTCGGATGGGTACACAATGACATACCATCGATGGCCCGGAGCATGTGAGTGACTGGCGACCAGCACTCTGCAGAGAACAGCCAGGCCAACAACCTCCCCACTTTACCACTTCCTGCATGTGACTGAGCTACATGTTCTCTGTTTGAGAAAAGGCCAAGACGGCATGCAGCATCCACATGGGTCGCCCGCGCCTCCAAGAGTTCCGGAAGACAAGGGGGGTCCACCAGAGATGAGGCATCCAGAGCTTGCATCTTGGTCTCCAGACTATTGAGCTCAGATTCTAGAGTTTTGAGCACCCCAGCCAGTATGCCATTCAATGACCCCAGGTCACCACTTTAAATGTCTTCCAGACCACTGCTAACAATGCAGTACCTTGGTTACGTGGAAAGTAATCACTGATCACAGGGAATTGTGGAAAACTGCGTCGTGCAGCAGCCCGAGGTGGAGCCTCAACATAGAATGTGTGGCCTGCCTCCTCCCCCAGTGTATGCGCAGCATGAATGGGTTATGGTTAGAGTAAGTGCAGGACAGTTGCACGTAGAGGTCGTGTACTGGGGAGCAAAATTAATACTCCTGCATCTGGCTGTGTTGGAAGCGCCAGATGTCTAGAGGTCCCAGGCCGTCATCCATCCTGCCAACTATAGGCCAATCTCCCTTCTTCCTGCCCTCTCTAAAGTGCTAGAGAAACATGTAAACAGGGCCCTCTTAAAGCACATTGAAGATCGGAAACTACTCCATGAGTCTCAATCAGGCTTTAGGTCCAATTATAGTACAGAGTCTGCTCTGCAGGAAGTGACATAATTTATCAAGGGTAAGCTAGATCAAGGAGGAAAGGCTGTTCTGATACTATTCGATTTGTCGGTGGCCTTTGACACAGTCCCACATGAGAGGCTCCCTGACAGACTAGCAAACATCGGTCTGGGTGGGACCGCCCTAATATGGATGTCCTCCTTCCTGGGAAACAGATCACAGGACATCTGGCAACCCCCTTTCTCATCTCCCGTATCTGCCATGAATGTGGGTGTTCCCCAGGGCTCTATTCTCAGTCCCACCCTTTTCAATATATATCTATCACCCCTTGCATTTTTGGTAGAAGACGATGGCTCAAAAATTGTTTCATATGCTGATAACACGCTTTTTAAAAAACATTTTTTATTATTGCGCATGTTTACCAACGAACAAAAAGACATATTACAAACATACATTCAATATATCATAAATGCAATTAAAATAAATTTGACTCACAAATTACCGCACATGCGCATTTTTAAGTTACTTTTACCCCTTCTCCCACCCCACCCACCCCTCCCCAGGGTGACCCTAAAATGGACATAAAATATCAGAGCTATGTTGAACCATTGAAATACACTATCTTTCAAACCCTTTAATCAGTGGATCCCATATCTTTAAACCTTTCCTCTTAGCCTGCATTCCTCTGTTCGCATAAATTGCTTTTTCAAAATTGTAATTTGATACTACTCTTGTTAACCATTGATGATATCCTGGTGGAGTTGCATCTAACCATGCTGTAGCTAGACAAAGCCTAAGTATTGCCATAAAAATGAAAACCAATTGCTCCCCAGGTTTCCCACAAGTCTCCTTATCCACCCCGAGACAAATCAAAGAAGTTGAAAGAACAAGGTCCCTCCCAAGCAATTCTTTTATAAAATTTGCAATCTCTAACTTCAAGCAGCTTAGTTTACTACATGTAGCCAACATATGACTAAGATCTGCCTGATACAATGTACACCGAGAACAGAGGGTCCCCTTCCCTGTCCCCCATTTTGCAATCCTTTTTGGAGTATTATATAATGAAAAGCAAGTTTTATAATACTGGGCTTGCAAACGTGCCGGAATTAGCAAATTTTGTGCTAGTTCCATTGAGTGAAAAATAGATCCTCCGAGATGTTAATTTCCTCTTCCCACTTCCTAGCACGTAGACTCAGATCATCCAGCATTAATATATTGAGAGAGTTATATATAAGCCTAATAGTTAAATGTTTACTTTCCAAATTATCTATTAAAGTCTTGTTTATAAATCCTGCTGGCCCCCCCCTTTTTTCCTCAAGAAGTCGCGTACTTGGAGAAATTTATAAAAATCTCTCCAATTCAAATCATATTTTTCCTTAAGATCTTCAAATGAAATTATCTTATGTTGAGAATAGAAGTCCCCAAGCTTCGAAAGACCTTTGTCTTGCCATTTTCTAATTACTACATCATTAAAAATTTCCGGCAAATTATAATTATTATACATTGGAGTATAATAATTCAGTCGGCCCAGTCCCAATATTTTCCGGACCGACTTCATAGTTTTGAAGCCTGCGGTAAGTATTTTAAAGCGAACTTTCTTGTAATGTGAATCGTTCAAGAACTTCCATATCCATCCCCATTCCACTCTGCCCATTATAAGTTCTATTGGAGTGGGAATAGTTCCCAAACTATTATCCCTATCCTTAGACTCATTAAAAAAAGAGTTAAATTATACAAAATAGTTGTTGCCCAATAGTAGAGTTTTATATTTGGGAGTGCCAACCCTCCCTTTTCCCTTGGCAAGGATAAAAACCTATAAGCTCTTCTAGGCCTACCATACCCCCATATGAATCGAGAAAATAAATCTTCAATCTTTTTCAGACAGATGGTGTTAAACTCTAGTGGTATAGCTCGTATAAAATATAAAAATTTTGGGAAATAGAGCATTTTAATTACATTACATCTGCCAATTATTGAGAGATGTAGATTATGCAGACGATATAGTTCAGGTTTAATTTTATTAATCAGAGGGTCTATATTGCTATCCACTATCCGATCAACATTAGCCATAATGTCCACCCCCAAATATGTAGCCTTTTCTACCTGACGTATGTCAATGCCCATGCTAACGTTTTTACAGATAATCTGAGTTTTAGATTGATTAAGGGAGTAACCTGATAGGCGCCCAAATCTCTCCGCCTCATTTTCCACCTCAACCATCGTTATACTAGGATTAGTTGTAACTAACGCTATGTCATCTGCATAAGCCAGGACTTTTGTTTCCCAACAATGATAAACTACAGGGCTAATCTTTTGATTGATTTCCAGCCGTCGCAGAAAAGGGTCTATATATAGGGCAAACAACAGTGGTGAGCTCGGGCACCCCTGCCGAGTACCTCTTGTAATATTAAACGTATCCGTTAATATGCCATTTATAAGTATTTTTGCAGTTGGCTGAACATAGAGCATTTTAAAGGCACGTATAAATCCCTGCCCAATCCCGACCCTTGACAGGCTCTCCCATAGAAAAGACCAAGAAACCCTGTCAAAGGCCTTTTCTGCATCCAACAAGATAAGTGCCATTGGGTCTGCAGAAATATAAGCCGCGTCAAACAATGCTATAGTTCTCCTAATGTGGTCTGTAGTACCACGGCCGGGAATAAAACCATGTTGCCATGGTGATATTATCTTGTATATAATCCCAGCCAGGCGAACTGCTAACATTTTCGAATAAACTTTACTATCCGCATTAATTAATGTAATGGGTCGATAGGAGGCAGGATCAACAGGGGATTTATGCTTCTTCAAAAAATAATAATTTTCGCTTGAGACCATGATTCTGGAGGTTTACCCCCCATAAAAACATGAATGAATAGTTGGAACATGATTTTACTTAATTCAGTGGAATTGTTTTTATAAAATTCAACTGGAATATTATCCAGCCCCGTAGCTTTACCATTAGGGAGGCTATTAATACTTAATAAAATATCTATCCATTGTGGAGGCTCATCGAGTATTTCTTGGTCGGCATGTGCTAGCTGTACTGTTGGTATTTGATTAAGGTATTTCTTAATATCTTCTAGCTGCACCGTGTTAGTTTCATGGTATAAGTTTTTCTAATATGTAAAAAATATTTTCCGAATACCTTCCGGCTCAACAATTGTTTTAAGGGTAGTATCTCTAATTTCTGTAATAATATTCCTTGTGTTTTCTTGCCTCGCTCTAACCGCAAGGTGGTGGCCCACCTGCTCACTGCACTCATATGCTTCCTTCCCCCATATTGATAGTCTATCTGCCGCTTTTTTGGCAATATATTCTAACACCGCTGATTTTGCTGATATTATTTTAGCCAGGGCCACAGTAGGATCCTTCCCGTCTCTAATAACAATGATTAAATTCCTTTCTGCCTCTGCCAGCTGAGCTTGCAGGTTAATCATAAGCTGTTGCTTATCTCTATTTAAAATAAGAAAGAAGCTCAGTGTTTCCCCCCTAATAGCCGCTTTTAGTGCATCCCATACTATTTCAATCCCTGTACTACCTAGATTTTCTTTAATAAATTGTGGAATCCAGTTCTTCATATAATTACAATAATTGTCATTTAAAAGAAGGGAGCGTTCGAAAGTCCAATTAGACAATTCTCTAATACTACCACTGATTCCTTTTATTTCCAACACCAGAGGATTATGGTCCGAAACAATACGTGGTGTTTTTTCAATTGTACACAATTGAAGAATCGAGTAAGATGCAAACATAAAATCTAATCTTACCAACTTATTATGTGGGAAAGAATAATACGTATGGCCGGCATCGGTGGGATGTCGTGCCTGCCAAATATCACACAACGCTTGTTCAGAGCATAACGTCCTCAACGCCTTAAAAACTTTTGGCTTCCGCCCATAATAAATCCACTCTTTATCCCGGACTATATTTTTGTTGGCAGGCAGATTTATATTAAAATCGCCACAAATGATTCGAGGGAGCGGCCACCCAGCCAGCTCATTATTCATAAACTCAAAAATTGTTGGATCATCTATGTTACTACCATATATAGAACATAACGTAAAAAATCCCCCATTTTCATTCTGACAATTGACTATAACCCACCTCCCGTGCTTATCAGCTAGCATTCTTTTAAATTGAAATGAACGTTTCACCGATAGTATTGCGACCCCCCGAACCCTAGCATCTTGCGTTGTAGCCCCTACTACTGTATATCCCAGTGAGCCTAAAAGTTTAATCTGGGTCTTTCTATGTGTGTTTCCTGTAAACAATAAATATCGGCTTTAAGTAGCCTAAGGACTGCTGCAGTATTTTGTCGTTTCTTGGGATCATTGAGGCCACAGACATTAATTGTGGCTATACGCAATTTACTCATGATCGTTTCCCATCCTTGCCATATATATATATACTAAATAATATTAAACAAAGCCCTAAAGTTCGAGACCGCTCGTTTTTCTCCTGTCCAATTCCCCACCCTGGCCCAGCCCACTCCCCAACCCTCCCCCACCCCCCACCACCCATATAGGCAATCTGGTTCACAAGGAGCCAGAGTGTGGTCATCTGAATAAACAAAAAAAACCAGTGCGTCTCCCCAAACCATCCCCTTTCCAGATCCACCGACCAATTACTGTGACTGCTGTGATTACAACAATGTCTTGATAATAAACCTAAGATTTGTCTTTCCTTATTTCTGTAACTTCCTTCAAATAAACTTGTGCTTGCACCTCAGAAGTAAAGCTACGTGTAGCCCCATTAAGAATAATTTTTAGGCGCGCAGGGTTCTGCAGGAACACTGTTGCTCCTATTTGCTGAAAGGGTGTAATTAGCTGCCGCATCCTCCAGCGACGTTCCATTGTGGCGTGGGCAAAGTCAGGCCTAGTAAAAAAAGAGACCCCGTTAAATTCCCTCTGGCTAAGTCAAACAGTGTCTGACGCAATAAAAAATTGCCGAAGTATACTAGAAATACCCGAGGATATTGAGCTGGTGACCGCTTGGAAAGAAGTAGCGGAAAGCGATGTGCCCTTTGAATCTCCTTATCCCAATCCCAAGATTGTAACTCAGGGAACGCTCCTTTGAAAAGTGAGATTATATATGCCCTCGGGTCGCTCCCCTCCACTCCCTCTGTTACACCAAGAATGCAGAGATTATTCCTTCGTAGTCTATTTTCCTGCTCCTCAACCTTCGCCATTAGATCCTTAACTATACCATCCTGTGTGTCCCCTTGTAATTTCAATAGGGCCACATCTTTCTCCAAATTCTCCGTACCCACTTCCACCGATGACATTCTATCAACTATTTCAGTGCATGTGCGACCCACTTTCCGAATTGCGCCCTGCAGTTTTTGTGTGGCTTGTCGATTTTTACGATTGTCCAATTTCACCTCTTCTTGGAAGCCTTTGATTGACTGTAGAACTTCAGCAAGAGTGGGTTCTCCTTCTTCCCTCCTTGATGTTTTAAGATTTTCAGTGCTCAAATTTCCACAAGCCGAGTGGTTGCCACCTGAGCGAATTGGCAAGATGGCGTCTGAGTAGCGGCGGCTCATTGCGGCTCTCCCGATCCGTCCCCGAACCAAGACAAGAAACCGTTAGTATGGGACAGTGACTGCAGCAAGATTTTAGTCAAAGAAAAGCACATGGATCATTGCATCGTATGGAGCGATTGCGCTACATTTCACTGTCGATAACAGTGTTTACGAGCAACTTACCTGGGAAACGGAGCGATAGGCGGGACACGTTCAGGCTTTCTGCAGCCTCTCAAGCCTTTCAAGCAGCCTCTCGAAGAGTGAAATCGACGCCTCAAGCTCTTGTGCCTCACTCTGCCCTGCGGCGGGATTCGACTCTGTCTTGTGTGGATGCAACGCTATCGGCATTTTCGGCAATCTATGAGGCTCTGACAGTTTCGAAACGGCTGGAGAAGACCAAAAGTGGTAGTGGCTGGACACGGCAGTTTCAGCAGAGAAAACAGAGGATACATTGTTTCACGATCCTACAAAGAAAGAAGGTGAAACAAGTAAGGATGGCGGGGCGTGCGGGGAGAAATATTACATTTAAAAATAATCATGCATCAGCTACCTCGCCCAGTAATTTAATGCAAGCATCATGCCAAGATATCCCACTACACCGCCCTGAGACACGGGGGCTGAGAAATAAAGAACAAGAACTTTAAAATAACTCTGAGAACAGGGGAGAGCAAGGGGCTAAGCAATTAAAGCAAAGTAAAAAGCAGCAGGAAAAAACTGTCAGTAACACTACTCAATCCACTAAAGCTCAGCGGCTCATTTCTAATATGTTTGCCCCAACAGAGGGAGAGAAAGGGCAAAAGGATCAACTTACGCTAGCTCCTTCGGGGGCACCTTTTGAAAGCGCTAATGCCCTTGAGGATCCAGGGTTGGATAAACTTGTAACAGCAACTATAAAATCTCCCACATTTATGGCTAATGCAGAAATGATTGAGGAGACAGGGGCAAATACTGATGGTATCCAGATAGAAAGGGCCCAGGCTCCGGCTGAGCTTTTATCTCCCTCACTGTCCCTTGATTTAAGGGCATCTGAAATGGATATAGTCATCAATCCAATGGTAGTGGAGGAGAACACCGCAGATACAACTACCAAGTGTCCTATGAGCACGTTAACTCCAACAACGATAAGTCCAGCATTCATACAGATAGACAAATCTGTTATTACAGGGACCCCAGGCAGAATTGATGCCACTGGACAAACCTATCCAGTTACAGATTAATCAGATTTGTATGAAACTGGCATTTCTACGTCCAGTGAGAGTGACGGCGAAGATAAGGGAAAGAAACATGATTGGGGAAGTAATACTGAGTCAGATATCTCAGGACAGAGCACTGCGCAAAAAAGGAAAACAAGATTGAGGCAGAGAAAGAAGAAAACGCAAAGTGGCCATAGAAGTGGAGAGACCACGGAGCGAGGAAGTAGTACTGAACTTAGATGGGATTACTCTTCATCCCAGTTTGCAACTCCATCTGACTGTACATATGCTGATAACACTCAGCTGATTTTTACATGTGACAAAGGAATCGACTTTGACGGCGTAAAGATCAGGTCCTGCCTCACAAAGGTCTTCAATTGGCTTAAGATAAATCAGCTGAAGTGTAACCCGGACAAAACAGAAGTCGTCTTCTTTGTACGACCTGAAACGTACAACTGGAGCACTTGTTGGCCAAAAGACCTGCCACCCCCACCCGCAGCTAAGGAGAAAGTCAAGAACTTAGGTATTGTCATCGACAATACTCTCTCCATGCGCTTTCAGATCCAAAATTTAACAGGCGCATGATTTGGCATACTCCGCATGTTAAAAAAAATTATTCTGCTGCTATCACCAGACAGTAGAAAGACTGTGGTGCAAGCCCTGGTGACATCTAAACTTGACTATGTCAACAGTTTGTACTTCGGTTTACCCAAATGTCTCATCCAGCAGCTGCAAGTGGTGCAAAACGCGGCGGCCAGAGCTATCGTGAGTTCCAAACCCAGATCAACTATGACCCCCATCATATGCTCTCTGCATTGGCTATGTATGAAGGAACGGATCGACTTCAAAGCGATGGTCATCTTTTTTAAAGCTTTCTACAGCTTAGGAGCCGGCTACCTTAATAAGCGCGTTAACCACTACATCCCAACTAGATCCCTAAGATCCACAAATGCTAACCTTGCCCTCATGCCCAAAATACTCCGTGCCCGCATGGGGGGAAGATCTTTCGGTTTCCTTGGTGCAAGGATGTGGAACAGTCTTCCAGAACCTCTGAGACTAACCACAGACCTGCTACTCTTCCTGCTGTTTCCGCGCCAGGACACTCTAGTTTGAGTAGCTGTGCGCTATATTAAATGTACTATTTCATTTCATCTCCAAAAAATGGTAGCTAATCTCTGGAAGGGTGAATTTAGTAGGAGTGGGGAAGACCTGTCTAAAACCTAGGTGCGGTGCCAGGGATTCCAGGAATGTGGACTGATTAACACTGGGGGCGTATTTGCATCCCAGTACTAGTGGCCTCCCATCTAGATTTCCACTAAGGAGTGTGTACCACCCTTTTTTGTCAATGTGTTATGACTCACAGTGGAATGAGACCCCTGCTTGGATCCATATGAGTGTGCCCCTGGCAAATGAAGAGCAACAGTAGCGACGACCTGACCACGCCACCTCCTACGCAGATGCATTGGCTTTGGCCCAGCCAAGTGGGTTTCCTGGAGGAATGCAATGTTTACCCTTCTCCTTACAGGATAGGAGTGTATCAGGTGGCGTTTGCGGGTGGAGTGCATCCGCTTAACATTCTAGGTGGGAACCTCATAACAAGGGATTTGTGTGGTCATCATACAACGTGCGTGTGTGACGGGGGCCCTTTGGTCCCCCCAGTGCAACTCAGCTCGATGCCCCAAGCCATGTAGGCAGTGAAATGAGGCCCAGTGCTGCCCAGGTATAGCACTGGTGCACTTCAGGTAGCCTAGTGCTAACGCAGGCACCCTTACACTATGGGGCAAGGGTACCTGTGTTACAAGGAGAATTGTTCTTGGTTAGGAAGGGATACCTTCCTGCACAAAACTATCCCTCGAGGCATTTTACTCCTTCTTTGTGTGCTGCAGAATACAGCACACATAGAGAGAGGAAATAACAAGGAGAAAAAAATATTTTTCTCCTCTTTGCGCCATCATCTGGGAGACGCAGCATTTTCACGCAAACCCACATTTACAAATCTTTGCAAATCTGGGATTTTGTGAAATCCATGGGTGGATGTTCAGGAATGCATGTTCCCTATCCATAGAACGCCTCACCGTGCGAAATAGAAAGCATTGCAGCAAAATCAGCTGTGTTGAGTTGCATTTCTTTACAAAGCTTCGAAAGGCAGCACAAATTGCCCCTTTGGTGGCTTTGTAAATATCTATTAGTATCTTGCGTCATGGGTGCGCAACAAAAATGGCGCAACATGACAAAATGTTAGTACATCTGGCCCTGAGAGTCTACACTAGATCACACACCAAAAGTAATTGGTTAATATGAATGTAATTTGATACCTGACTATGACAATTTTGAAAATATACGTTCTGATTAGGGTAACAAGACAGAAATTAAAGAGTGTTTTGTATTGCGTTGCTAAATTCTAGAGCAGGGTGTCAAACCTTTTATGTAATAAGAGCTACTTTACTTATGGTCTATGAAAATTCTCCTGAGCTACTAATATTATTAGAGATGTAATATTTACCACATCAGACAAGATTACATTATGTGCTCCATATGCAAAGATTACCAGCAGTAATCTCTTTAGTGCATCAGACACGGTTTCTAGCAGTAATTTTAAAAATTGATTCGTCAATGTGGAATGCCTTTACATGGGCAAGTTAAAACTATTAGTCAAAAATCTACCCAACACCGTTTTATTTTTCTCACTCAAATATCAGCTTTAAATATAGTTTGGAAATTACATATACTGATTGGATGAGAGGCAATATACTTGAGAGACAATTTTCACAATTGAGCACAAAAAGAAAGGTCGTCAGCATGGAGTATTTTTCGTTGTTTTATTCTTAAATGTGCTTAGTTTGTAATCAATTGGATCAGCCAACGCGTTTCGCCCAAACATGGGCTTCGTCAGGGCAAAGAGAGATAAAGGTTCTATTGTGTCCTCGGTACACAAAGCCAAATGAGTGACAGTATAAGAACCTGTGCGGTTCGTTGATTATATTCAATTCAGAGAAAGAACCACACTCAGTAGTGAGGTATACTTCAAGCGGTGTGCACCGTGTGTGCGAAACGGAGCCGTGTCCGGAAAGCGTCCTGGCGTCTTCAGGTCAGGTAGTTTGGAAATTAAACAGATTTTCTCCACACATCAGCCATGAGTTCTGATAATACACTCATATTTGTCTCAAATACATGCTTTTCAATTTTGGTATACCTATATTAATTCAACCAAGCACAAGCTTCTAATTTAGCTGTCAATGCTGCACACAGGAGAGCTACTCACAGGCAGCAGGAGAGTTACCAGTAGTTCACAAGCTACTCTTTGGAGAAGCCTGTTCTAGAGTTAAACTTTTTTTTGTGTTTCAGACATTCTAGGCGTTCTTGTATTCATTTAAGCAATTCATCTAACTTCAGGGTTTTCTAGCAGTGGTATCCAGCAGTGTTCAAAATGTATCAATTACAGACCTTAGTACAAGAACACGAGGTCCAAAACCTGTAAAATGACACTTGAATACCTTTATTTAAGAAACAGCCCCTTTTCTTGACATTCACCATTACTCCCAAATACTAAATGTAATCTCCTTGCTTCGTTATGTGCTTTGTTTATTTTGAAATGGATTGTTGCAGTCATTTTATGTTACTTGCTAGATCAATCCACACCAGGGTTGGAAATTGATCAGTACTTTGCTCAGGTTTTGCATCACAAAAGTGATGCATACCCAGCACAAAATACTGTATTGGGATTTACTTTCCACGCAAATCCTGATTTGCGCTGAACAGTTGCTTAAAGAAACATAAAGTAGCACTATGCATCAAGGGGAAGTTCCATAAGTGGTACATAGGCATTCCCATGCATCACCCTTGGTTTTGATGCAAATTCCTATCTGCTAAAAAAAACAGTTAGACAGGGCTGGTTTACAGGCTAACCAATGACAGTGTAAATAATTTTCAGTAAGAATCCTGTACATTTTCTTTTATGGTAAGACTGAACATTTGGCAAGGATCTGGCCTTGTTTAAATTACATTGGACATTACTGTACTGTAGAAAACAGACACATATATAATTACATCAGGAGTGGTACAAGTCAAGGGTAAATGAAAAAGGTCTCTGATAGAGGTTTTATATCTAGTGAGTGGCTACGTACTAACAAGCAAATTAAAATCCATTTGTAATGTTGTTGTAATGTTTGTTTTGCTCTCAATCCTACTGTTATTGCTTTCTGTCCTCACCCAACGTATCCCACCTTCCTTATGGGCATAGTTGGATATGGTATGTGTGAGGCTAAGGGGACTGTACATGGCTGTGTTCCCTCCATGAACAGGCTGTCAGAAAGGGATATCAAAATCCCGAAGGCGGTGCCTGACTCGCCATTGCCGCCATTAAGGGCCGCAACTCCGACCGCCGCCCCGTCGGGATCTGAGATCCTGGCGGAGCCGGTGGTGTGGACTCTGACTGTATAGGGTCCAACCAACAGCATCATAATGCGGCGAATGGACCGAAGGGCTGTCGGTCGGTCGGACCGCCACCGATGGCCAGTCAGGGGTGGGCCAACCGACATCGTAATCAGGCCCTAAATGTTAACAACTATATAATTTGTATGTTTTCATGTGAACTTTTGTTTTGATGTGATATTATCTGATTGCTGGTTTATTTCTGCCCATTCTGGTACTTTTTTTAAAATGCAGTTGACCATATTTTTAAATTAATGCTATCAGTGCAGTAATGCACAATGGAGAAGGTACTAATAGGTAGTTATTGACCCAGGGAAAGGTGAATGGGTGCACAAGTAAGGCACGATCCCTAATCTGTCATCATTCAATAAGAACATGGAAGTGCCCTCCCAGGTGGACATTATTAGAATTGGGAATTAGCATGTCACACTTCTCCCTTCAAATAATGTCTGTTACGGGTAAGGAACATGTATGAGATAGACTGTAATAGGATCTTGCTGTTCTTGTCATAGCAACCATTGAGCATAATGGGGGGGGGGACTGTAAAACAGAGTCAGTATTTTTTTAGAAATGATGCTGAAGTTTGAGGTTAGCACTTGGAAGGTCTTATAGAGTTTGGTAGGATGGGAGAAATGCAACAAATAGGCAGTTAATGGCCCCCTCAAAACTTGTAGTTGCTCTACCTTGTCTAGAAATTGAGGGAAATTAATTGACTATGGGGTAGAGCCTTTGCTTCTTCAGACCAGAGTATTTTCCGTGGCTGGATCCTCTATGGTCCCCTAGGCAGCGTGCAGGACCCGGGCAGGGAAACAACCAAAGGCCCCCCCAACGACAAGGATGGTATTTATTTCATTTTTGTTTTTCAGAAACAACCTTCCACTCCCTAATGCGGAAGATTGTGTCTGAAAAAGAAAAATACATGTGCAGGAAGGAAAAACATGGAGCCTGTTACCGAAAGTGCATCCACCACACTGCTGGATACACTTTCAGTAAAGAGATTTCTTAACAGGCAGGCAGAGATCGCCCAATCTGGCAGATAGTCATTTACCGGGGGCACAGGCCTAGCCTGCCGCCCACCTATAGGTCTGGTGGGCTCAAGCCTTCCTGTAAATGACCCTGTTACGTTTTAATGAGACAATGGACAAAAGAATTATAAGAAGGTGAGCATCAAATGAATGTAAATAGTAAGGCACATGTTTATGCTTACCTCAGCCATGTTTTAAGAACAGCTCTTTCAATGAAGGTATGCAAAGGTCAGAATGAAAAGACTGTTTCCCCAAGCACCTTTGACATATTCCTTTACCCAATTATCACAACTATGTAATTGAGTAAGTTGAATTGGTTATGTTGATTAGGTTGAAAATTGAAAATTTCACTGCTATTTTGTCTAATCTATTCATTGTGGTTGCGTGGGAAGCGTAACATTATTTGTTATCTATGTAATAGGGAATCATCAATTTTAAAAAGTGGAAGTCAAACACATCAGCATAGTTGAGAGCAGCAACAAAACCTGGAGCTAATGCTGCAGCTGTAAATACAGGAAAGCACAGGAAATACTTTTCCTGCAAGATATTCACACCATTTAAATCTAAATTTGCTGTAAACATCGGTACGTTTTACACCATTTTATGGGTCCTTGGGTAAGGAAAAGAGAGGAGAGTCTACCTTATGACCTAATCAGTGAGATAGGAAAGAACGACGCTGTTGTAAAGGGCAGCAGCAACAATTCTAGGCTTCCATTCTGCAGTTACTCAGATTGCCCTGGCCATACACCGTCTTTATATTCAGTGTGACTATTACTTAATGAATTGAGAGCAGGGGTTATTTGTCCCGGTTGTCCGTCCTAATTCAATGGGTAATGAAATGGGTACCTGTTAGAAATGGGGTTTCTGGTTGGCTAGGGTATGCACCTAAGCCAGGCAGAACCCACCGCTCTAGTCAGGGTAAGGAAGTTACACACCCAAAATAACCCCTTCTCACCCTCTCGATAGCTTGGCAGAGACTCAGGCTTATCCCAGAGGCAATGTGTAAAGCACTTGCGCAACACATACACCAGTGAGACACTAGGCACACCACAAAAGAGATTCCACATAAGGTTATATACAAATATCCTTTATATTATGCATAAAAAACATTAGACCACAATCACATAAATCACTTTGCCAACTAGGCAATTGTAATGATCCAGCGCTATATTAGCCAACAACATTCATACACCATATACTCACTTGGGCCCATACATTCACACTACACTAATACTTACGCTGGGTGTCAGATGTACTCTTTTATCAAAGTCCCTGCTACCAATTACCTTCTGATTGAAGAGTAATAACTTACCAATGGATCCTTTGCTAATTGGGAAGTTTAAAATGAGTGACATTCATTATAGTACATAATCCTGAAATAACCACTGAGTCAGGAAGTTTTAAAATGTTTATCTAAAGTTTTGGCAGAGTAAAATACAGAAAACACGGTACTTGATTGAAATACCCAAGAAAAAGCATAGAAATTATTTTGCTAATAAATGGAAGAGGAGAAGATAGAGACAGCAGCGCAACTAAAGGTTGCAGTATAGTTACCTAAAATGCGAGAACCAAGCCCCTTAGCCAAGGAGTTGGAAAAGATAGGACCCAGGAAGGATGAAGAGTAAAGACTTCTTCCAGGATCAGGACAGGACCGGTGACCTCTCTACAACGACGCCTGCGCCGTTCCCCTCTCTGATACTCGACTTCTCTCGATTCTCCGGTGCCTTCCTTCTAATGGACTCCGCCGCCCCCTCCTCAGGACCTCTTCTGGACAGGGATTCAGTCAGCAACCGATCAGCATGGCAGTCTGGAGCTCTTCTGCGTGTTCTGAGAGTCAGCTCTAGCTAATTAGCTAATTCTATATCTGTTATACCCTTCTACGCCCATGTACCTCCCCTTAATGTTGCTAAAATATGGGACCACTATTTCTGATTGGACAGGGACAGGGGTGGATTCTCGCACCATATCGTTTTGGCCTAAATTGTAAAGCCTATTGTCTTTACGTTCCCTCCCCTTCAAATTAATACATTCGCTTTATTTCCCACCCGTCTCATGACAAATGTTATATATTTTACAGGAGAAAAGTAACGAATTGTTCCGCCGGAAACATTGGGTACATCATCTTCGGCCAATAGGTCGTGGCCTTGGGAGACGTCCAAGTTGACTTCACTTGGCAGGCATACAGGACACATGCGCAGAACCCTCTGTCTCTCGAGTTTCAAGACACCAACCCAGGCCCAAGTTTACAAGTTACTAGAAGTGCAAGAAGAAAATATTAAAATCACAAATAAAAAGTTTCACTGTATACCCACTTTCCCTAACTCTATTCCCATTTAACCATATTACTATCCTATATTAGTAGCGTTAAGAAAACGACAATTTAATAAGGACATAAGAGCAAGCTTAAGCATGTGAAAACATTTAGCGGCCATTTTAATACACACTGCGCAGAAGCAGAAGTTTCCCACCAAGCAAAGAAAGACGTCACACCATGTGATCAGGTTGTGACATGCGCGCTTTTAGCGGCCATCTTGGTTTATGGACAAGCGTTATTTATTAGTAAAACACATAGGCAAGCGTCTATCCCTTTCGTGTTTGTGAATGCAAGGATTAGTTTTGACAGTACAAATTTTAATATATTAATACTATGAAGAAGATTGCATACAAGCAAGTTTCAATTTTGAAACCTTGCTCCATCAGTAATAACAATACGTAGATCATGAATCACTTTACCAACTAGGCATCCGTCATAACATCACAATGTAGTGCACTAAAGTAAACACTTAAAAGCTGCACATGTCATAAGACCATCATGAACACATTAGGCATAACACCACCTTACGCCATCACTGTACAGATTATGAAGTTTCTACAAATAACAGTTGCAGTAGTTAGTTGAAGAATTTGATCACATAAAACCACTATAGGCCGCCCAGGCGTATGAATCGCCAAGTCATGTCCTACATGCACCAGGAGCAGCATCTGCGCTCCTACTATAAGCATTACGGTGCTCCTGTTCCTCACACAGTGGGTACTGGGCCACCTGTCCGCTTATTGCAGTACCTGTGGCAAGTGTCCTTCACGGATTGGGGCCTCTGTTGAGGTTTATCCCTTGTGGTACTCTCCGACCAAAGCCCCCAAGGCATGTGTGGAAGCAGCTGCTTCCCAAACAGTGAACAAGTGCCCAGGTGATCTCAGGGGATGATTTTACGGTCACGTGATCACTATTTCCTGCATGATTGAGTGCACTCTTGGCAAATTTAGTTTCACATCCGGACATAGCTTAATAGGCTCACTTCTCTTTGGTGACACTAGATTAAGCAGTATTTGATGCGAATAGGAGTCTGTGATGGGGCAAGCACTCTAACAACTCTTTTAGTCCTATCTGTTTCTCATTATCTTCAACCACCTTGATTATAGGCAGTTGGTTTAAACCACATTGGTTATTGATTAGGTGATGTCCCTCATGATATGAGGTTATAATTTTTAAATAGCAGTTGATTTGTACAGTTTCATGGCTAAAATGATATATTTTTGGTTGTAGGCACCCCTGATGAAGGGCCTGTGGTGGCCCGAAATACATTGTGTTGAATTGATTTGTCAATCTTCAAGAAAATAAAAGAATCATTCGATTGGATGAATTATTAACAACTACATCCTCTTCACACCATAATTCACTGGACTACTGTCATCTGATCTGTATATATTTGGGATGTTTTACAACTGCATATTTTGTCATTATTGTTTTAGTTACTACAGGTAATAATGTTTAATAGTTACATTGAGAAGAAACCCCCAAGGGGGACTCAGTAGTGCACACAGTGTCTAGATTAATGGTTCTAGAAATTTCAAATTTGTATGACAGGGCTGGAGCTCCTCCACCGAGTGCACACTAAGACTTAAAAGCATGTAAAATATTGTTTTAGATAGTTCTGGTAACTACGTGAGTGCATCATGACCAGCATTTATTATTCACTTTCTAAAAGTACCATTTTCAAACACACAATTTAAAAACCACCTTTACCAAAAGGTTTGTTAATAAATTCTGAGTTCAGAGAGCCTAAGTTCCATTTCTCCATCATGCCCCTATTGAGAATTAAACATGTAAAATGTTACACTGCAGCCCCAATGATAGCCTATTGGACAGACAGTCTTTCAATAGTGAAAAACAAAATATACAATATTTCAATATCAGGACACGTACACACACCAGTACATGTCCTACCTTTCACATACACTGCACCCTGTCCATGGGGGTACCATGGGCCTACCAGAGGGGTGCCTTACATGTAAGAAAAGGGAAGGTTTGGGCCTGGCAAGCGGGTGCACTTACCAGGTCAACATGGCAGTTTAAAACTGCGTGTGCAGACACTACAGTGGCAGGTCTGAGACACATTTACAGGGCTACTCGTGGGTGGCACAACCAGTGCTCAATCCCCCTAGTAGCATTTGATTTACAAGCCCTGGCACACTCAGTCCATTTTACTAGGGACTTACTAGTAAATCAAATATGCCAATCATGGCTAACCAGTCATACTCACAATTTACACAGAGTGCATATGCACTTTAGCACTGATCAGCAGTCATAAAGTGCCCAGAATCCTATAGCTAACAAAAACGGCCAGAAAAATAGGAGGCAAAAGGTAAAAAGTTTGGTGATAAACTTGCAAAAAGGGCCAAGTCTAACAGTACCAGACATCCAAAATGGGAAACCCTAATCCATTAATATAGAACACTTTTGTTAAGGAGGATGACAGAGCTGGTGAGTGAGTTAAGTTGTGGACCCTTTCCCAAATGAGTAATAAATGGGACAGGTCAAATAGTGATATCGTAGCCTTTGTACTTTCCTTAGGATTCTTTATTGTGAGTGAACTGGGTTATTCTGGTGATCTAGAACAACAACTTGAACACAAACACGTGTTGACTGTTTTTGGAAAATGATCCACACCTTAACTCACTCCCCAGCTCTGTCCTCCTACTTAACAAAAGTGACTTATTTACATCATTTATTTTCTGATTGGAGGGTACTTTTAGAAAAACCTGTGAGGCAAACTGTGACATCGCACTGCAGTAGTGAAGAGGCTAGTTTGTATGTTGTATGTAGGTGTGTGTGTGTTAGACTTGTCATCCTTAGGGTGGTCTTTCCCCCAACATTTTGCCTCTTGCCTCCCATTTTTTCTGTATCTTTTTGTCGCCCATAGGACTCTGAGCGATTTACCACTGCTAACCAATGCTAAAATGCATGTGCTTCTGCCCTAAACATTGTAAACTTGGAAACATTGGTGTGTACACAATTGTCATATTTAGTTTATTTGTAAGCCGCTTGTGAAGTGGTATACCATATACCCAGGGCCTGTAATTTAAATGCTACTAGTGGGACTGCTGCAGCAACAAATGATGGACGGAATGCTGAATAAATCAAACATACAACCCCAGTCAAAAGATCTGGGTTAAATTCATCATTCTTTTGCTCACTACGCCACCCCAGTTTGTAGCCAGCCATATGCAAATCAGTATTGACCCTGCACCTCATGGGCACAGTCCAGCCCAAACTGCCAAGCCGGGTCCTCCCTGGACCAGAAACAAGCATCCTAGGACTAGTTTCAGGTTATCACCCCTCATCAGCCAGGCTAGCTTGAATCCAGTAGCACAGCAAGCAAGGGACCCACCTCTGGGAATATCCATCCCACTTAGGGCGAAAAATGCTGCAGCAACAAATGATGGACAGAATGCTGGATGAATCAAACATTTACCCCCAGTCAAGATATCTGGGTTAAATCCATTGTTCTTTTGCTCAATACGCCACCCCAGTTTGGACCCAGCCATATGAAAATCGGTCGTGACCCTGCTCCTCATGGGCCTGCAGCACTGATTGTGCCACCCACACAAGTAGCTTTTCAAACCTGCCTCAGGCCTGCCATTGCAGGGCCTGTGTGTGCAGTTTGCTGCCACTTTGACTTGCCATTTAAAACCACTTGCCAAGCCTTTAACCCCTCTTTTATTACACATACTTCACCCATAAGGTAGGCCTTTAGTGACCCTGAGGGCAGGGTGCTGTGCAACTAAAAGGCAGGGTATGTAATTTTGAGTTTTACATGTCCTGGCAGTGACAAACAGCTAAATTTGTTTTTCACTGCTGTGAGGCCTACTCTTTCCATAGGCTAGCATTGGGGATTCGTTAAAATACCTCTTAAACTGCAATTCCTTATTGGAAAGGAGTAGCTCCTTCATGTTTAATATCTTTGGAATGGTGGT
Source organism: Calotriton arnoldi (assembly GCA_963921515.1). Taxonomy (NCBI): domain Eukaryota; kingdom Metazoa; phylum Chordata; class Amphibia; order Caudata; family Salamandridae; genus Calotriton; species Calotriton arnoldi. The sequence continues at coordinate 2,332,672 of CAWUFW010000934.1, forward strand.
GATAAATCCTCTTTAATGGTAATTTTGGGTTTGCATTACCATTTTAGAAATGCCACTTTTAGAAAGTGGACATTCCTCTGCTCTTAACTTTGCTTTGTGTGCCTGCAGCCTGTCTCTAATGCATGTCTGGGCAACAATGACACTTTGTGCATTCCCTCTAGACAGCCACAATACAGGAAGGGCTGGGTGGGCCAGGGGATACACCTGCGTTCATCTACATGCTGATAGCCTTCCTGGGCAGGAAGGGGAAGAGGTGTCTCACATGCACATCTGAATAGGTTGTGTCCTGCCCTCACACAAAGGGCTGATTTACCCCTTACTGGTAGTCTAGAGCCAGGGCTAGGTTGAAAAGGATCCTTGTGCACTTTAGAGAACTCTTTTGAAGTCACCCTCTACATCAAAGGCGCTTTGGGGTATAAGTACCAGGGCTCTGGCCCTACCAAATCACTACACTAACGGACCTGGGTAAAACTCTGCTGGAGTAAAGGCTGCTGTGCCGAAAGATTGCCACTCTGCAGTGACTGACTGTTCTGAGGAGCTGCTTCTCTGCCTTGCTGAGCTGCCCTGCTTCCTACTGACCTCTGCCATGCTGAGGCCAAGGACTGAAACCAGAGTGACTCCAAGGGCTTGCTGGCTTGCCTCCTGTTTTCTAAAGTCTCAGGGACACAAAGACTTTTTATAATTCTGCTGGATCTGCTGGACTCTGCCTTCTGTGAGTTCTACCCTTGCCTGAGTGGCCCCTTTAAGTTTTGGACCTTCAGAAGTGGGTTCTGCAGCTGCTTTCATCATCTATAGCTCCTGGGTCCTTCAAATCAAGCTTTTAGCTCTTCGGCGACCGCGAAAGGGCCTGTGCGGTTCAGAACCACGTTGCTTCCAGAAAGGATCAGTGCGAGTGGGTGCAGCTTCATCTCTCCGCACAGCAGCATTGCTGCCCATGACAGCGAGGCCCCCGCTTGTCTGTCTGTAATGCCCGGGGGCTCTTCACACACGGCGGACCATCGCCAGCCACTCTCACTATTCTCCCGGTGCACCTCTTCCTTGGGAACAGAGCTCTGGCTCAACTTGAGAAGGTAACATTTCAGCTGGACCTGTTTGGAGCCATATTCGACCCGCGCTCCATCGCGGTTGGCTTGACTTTTCAGATTTACCTTGGTCTAGCGTGACCTCATGTAATCGGTAGTACTATTGAATACGAAGCACTGTTTTCTCATTTAATATTTAAAAATGCATATCTCGACTTTTACTTATTGGATTTTTTATGTTTTGGTCTTGTTTTACTCAGATAAATATTCTCTATTTTACAAAACCTGTGTGGAGTCTTTTTCTTGTGTTTTCATTGAGTTACTGTAATGTAAGTGTTACACAAATACTTTACACATTGCCTCTAAGGTTAAGCCTGACTGCTCTGTGCCAAGCTACCAAAGGGTGAGCACAGGTTAATTTAGGGTGTGTATCTGACTAGGGTGGTGGTCCCTACTTGGACAGGGTACAGACCTCTGCCAAATAGAAATCCCATTTCTAACAGTGTGTCTGAATGTTTGTCATTGGTCTAGCATTAGCCAAGCCATAGGCAGGTAACCTGCTACTGAATGAAGAGTCAATTTGCTATAAAATGTAAACTTTGTTGTAAATTAAATAGATTGATTTGTCAATACTTTGCAATTTTCAAAAATAAATATATTTGTTATTGGGATGTGCCTTGTGTCTAGGGATGTGCAAAGTTGACTAAGTTCGAAATTTGCATTACTTATTTTTTTTAAATTCCTGAGCTTTCCAAAGTGCAAAGAGTGCAAGTTGTTTAATTCAAAGGAGCTGCTTTAGTAGGCCTACGGTTTAAGGTGAAAATGTTTCTACCGTCGCTCGGGTCTGTGAGTGTTGGACATGGCCCTCTCTGCAGGATCACCCCTGCTGGAGCAGGAATCAGTTTAAATAAACTTGGTTTACCATCTCACACAGGGTTGATCTCCACTTTCTGTTCAATGTCGAGGTCACATTGACCTTGGCCGTTGTTTTTGAGAAGATCAAGAGCAAATCCTCACATAAATAGTAATCACAATCTTTACCTTAAGTTCAGTCAATAATGAGAGTTATTTGAAAGTATTTGAGGGTTTTATTATTCAAAGTTTAGTAAATCATCTTTATTTAAAATCCTGAGTCTTTTTGTATTAGTTTCAATAATCAAATCATTAACAGAAATGTATAAATAATAATGGTTTATTAGGGATTATAATAAAATGCTTTATGCATGTTCCATAAAAGAAGGATCCCTATCCTAAGAATGGGGCAGAAAGGTGTCAGGAAGAACCCATAAAGAGTTCAGGTTCGAGAGAATGAGATCAAGCATAAAGCTCAAATTCAATAGTCAATAATCAATCAGAACTTCCCATAAAGAGAAGTTCACGAAACTCAGTATTCTCAAAGCAGTGGGGAATATGGCAGGGTAAATGTGCAGTGCCAACCACAAACAGCCATAAAGTCTGGAAAGTGGTCATGCAAAAAGCATCTGTGATTATCATAAAGACAAATGGTTAACTTACTCTAGGAACACAAACTATTACAAACAGTCGAAACAATGTTGTAGTTCATGTTGCATCTTCTCTTGTCCAATCATCTTTTGGGAAAAGGATCACTCCTCTTCTTCCCACATGAATGCAATAATCCACGGAAAGTAATTTCTAAATTTGCAACATCTTTGTATCATTCTAAACTACACATGAAGCCTTTTCCCATTCAGGACTTCTTTCTCATGAATGAGACTACATCTCTAACATTCTAATAAAGCAAATTGTATGTTTTGCTAACAATGGGCTATATAGAAATCGAAACATCTGCAGTAACACAAGAAAATTATTGGCACATCATCCCCTGGAAGTAAAACAAGTGTGTTAAAAGAGGTCAAGTTCGGCTTATGTACTGCATTTTATAAGCGGTTATTATTCATAATTCTCCTAACCGATAAATTCTAAACAAATATTTCAAGCCTTTTTTTGTGTAAACAGAAACATTGTGCAGAGTTAAGTGAAACTTTTGTTTAATAAGGAAAAAAATAATCATTGAAAGGTCAGAAATTAAACATTTACACATGCTTCAGCACATCTAGTCAAGCTACTTATTAAAATGCTGTTTTAAAGATTTATGATGTCTAGTACGAGTAAGTATGACTGCATACTACGATTTACACATTTTTAAACACTTTTTAGTTTATTTAAGCCTGCACGTTAATACTGCACATGTATTTTAACAATGTTATTTTGGTTTTAATAAAAATGCCCCTTCACCCCAAACTTTTTGTCTTTGCCCCTCCAGTTTTCTTAACCTGTTTTTGTTGGCTTTAAGGACTCTATTCACTTTATCACCATTATCCAGCGCTAATATGCTTCTGGTCCCTCCTTAAAGCATTGCAAATTTGGCTTACACCCAACTGGCACATTTAGTTCACTTGTAAGTCCTTAGTAAAGTGGTACTACTTGTACCCAGGGCTGTAAATTAAATCCTACTAGAGGGCCTGCAGCACTTATTGTGCCACCCACTTAAGTAGCCTTTTTAGGTCTCGCCTGAGCCAGCGCTTGCGCTGCTCTCGGCAAGAGATTTAGTAAATGGGTTTTGAAAGTGCTAACCCAGTGGCTTTTGCTGGCCTCCAGCTTGCGTTCACGATGGCGTGCACGCGCACAGCTGCCATCCATTCCTCGCATCGCTGAGGCGCCATCTGGATTTCCTCCCCCTCCCTCACCCGCTCCTCCCCCTCCCTCACCAGAGAGCGCGTCTCGCGGCCGCGCGTCTTTTTTTTTACTTTTAGCGTGAGGCGCGCGCGCTTCTCGGTCTCCCTTGTTGTTTCTTCTTTTGTACCAACCAATTTCTGTTAGTGCCCATATATAATCCAAATCGAACATTATCAATTAAAAAGCTGCACCTTCAGTCACTGAAAACCTGATCGGATTGTCAGATCACACCAACTAAAAAGTACATTCGCCCTGGGTTACCAAAAGTTAAGAAAGTCACTTCTTTCAATCATGCCACAACTAACCGCTTATTATGGCCAAGCAATTTCCCTACACGACTAATAAAGGAATTAAGTAACCCTTTATCCCACGAGCAAGGCGGCAACTGAACACTTCCTGTGGGTTGGGGCTTTAATCAGACCATATTGCACATTGATTCTCCCTCCTAGCAGGCCACCGCTCCACCCACAGAACAATGTACTGCTTCCGGGCGCTTTCAAGCGAGCAAGCAGCGCATATGTGCATTTTCTACAGTCAATATATATTAACTGGCTACCGGGTCTAAGTAACAATTGACTGATACTTAATTGGTCAATATAAATTCTGCTGCGGCATCTTATTTGAAGAATGCTTCGTCGGAACCTAGCTACCGCGTTACCACAAATTATTAGACCAGTGCACTAAAACGTATTGAGCATTTAACATCAATAAGAAAAAAATCATTATTAAGGTGCCCCCTACAGTACTAAATCGAAAATTACTTGTTTTCACTCTTACCCTATAATAGGAGCAAGGTGATGTTTTGGTTTTATTCAATTTTAGACCTTTTGATTGTTTGAAACATACAAAGAATCATTCCATGGGTTTGCTTAATAGGATTTTTTTTCAATTCAACGTGACATTTGATCCCGATTAATCATTATTTTTACAGTCCAACAGGTCAATTTGAGATTTTTTTTGTACAGTGCAGTACTCTAGAATTTGACACTTTTTTCTCTAGAGCGCAGCGCTCTGCCCACATGCCCTCTTAAGAGACTAGCTTTTTGGGGATGGATGGTGGGGCGGGATGATCAACATCTGCCCTGCAATTAAAACGCATGTATTTTGCAGTGGCTCCGTCATCACACGCGCCAGACCTCCAGGGCACGCTGCTTCCCAGCCTGACGTACGTTGACATTTCGAAAGTGGCCGAGGTCGCGCTGACTCCCAGGGCTTAGTTTATGGCCGCCCCGCCCTGAGGTAATACTTGCTGTGCTCTCGTCTGAGCCATAAAAGCCCCTTAGCACAGTAGGGTTGTGCCAGGGGACACATTTATTTACTTTGCGAGTGCATTTAATGTGGAGAATGCTCACTTAACTGGAATCGGCATGGGAATAGAGAACGCGCATTAGTAAGGTCAGCGGCTTGTCTTAATGCACTGTGTAAAACACACATTAAAGAACACACATAATCGCCTGTTCCGGGGAAGGGCGTGATTGTGGGTTTACCATGACGGTTATGAAGAGACAGCTTTCTATATACATGCACAACCATGCTGAGTAAAGCAAAGCACCGGCCACATGTACCCCGCCGAGCAACCACGCGAAAAGTATGTGCAGAGAAATGAGAATGTGCACAGCTGTACATTTATGCGTCATCATGCGGCACTGAACGCTCACTTTAAATGTTGCCTTTCTCTCTAGCTTGTAAACACATCACATGGCGCCTTCACAATTAGCCAAATAATATTTGCCATACGTTTGTGTAGATTTTTCTATACCATGATGCTATTCTGGATGCTGCCCGAAATTCCTTTTCATAGGAAAACGTAACAAGCATTGGCATAGCCAATAGGTCTCGCCTTTGGGACCTTATAAGTGTTTAGCCATGCAACAGTTGATGTTGTTGCACCAAGGATATTGTGCTGCATAACTAAATGCTTATAAGGTCCCAAAAGCGAGACCTATTGGCTATGCCAATGCTTGTGCCACCCACTTAAGTAGCCTTTTTAAACATGTATCAGGTCTGCCATTACAGTCTATGTGCAGTTTTAAGCCACCAATTTGACCTGGCAAAATAAGCCTCTTGCCAGGCCTAAACCTTCCTTTATAATACCTATAAGTCACCACCAGGGAATGCCTAACCAGCCCATACGGTAGAGTGCAATGTATTTTAAAAGTTTGACATGTACTTTTAAGTTTTACATGACCTGTTAGTGAAAAACTCTTAAATTCGTTTTTCACTACTGAAAGGCCTACCTCTCCCATAGGATAACACTGGGTTACCTTTTTACATTTAAGTGAAAACGTTTGCTTGGGAGCAGGTAAAAACTTTGTATTTGCTGTCTAAAGAATTGTAGTTTAAAGCCCTCTTTAATGGTAAAGTCAGATTTTTAGTTGCAGTTATGAAAATGACACTTTTACGAAGTTCACATTTTCTTGTCCTAACCATTTAGTGCTTGCTGCACGTATCTTGAGTCACATGAGTAGGTGTAGTTGTCAGTTGGCCTTTGTGTATTCCTCACAGACAGTATCACAAAGGGGGAGTGGGTGTTGGCAGGATGGGCCATCCTGACCTGATGGACGAGGTAGAGCTGTCACCTACCACACTTGAACTTCAAAGGAGCTACCTCAGCACACACAAAAAGAACTTCACACTAGCCTTTTGTGACTTCAAACATCCTGAGACCTGGGCAAGGAAGAAGGAAATTTCAGAAGCAGATGTGGGGGGAAGTCTAGATGTTTCTACAACTTCAAAGCTGGTGCCAGGTTTAAATATTGGACCCGCAGACTAACGTTTTAGTACACTCATGCGTCTGTGTATACTACAGAAGAAGGACTGCCCTACTGCCAGAGAACTACCCTGCTGCTTGAGACCTGCCCTGCTCTCTGAGAAGGAAGACTAGACCTGCAGAGTGACCGCAAGGGTCAGGTGGCTGACCACCTGCTCTGAGCTACAGGGACATAACAAGCTCCCCGAAACTGTCTAGCTGACCTGCTGCATTAGACCTGTAACTGGACCTACCTGAGGCCTGCAGGCCTTTGCTGGAGTGAGTTCCCGATCCCCAAGAGGTGCCTCCCCAGGTCCTGGACCCTTAGCTGGTATCAGTTTAGTGCCTCATGGAGGCGAAAAGGAGAAATTCTTAAGTTTTGGGCTTTTGGCGACCGTGAACGGGTCCTTTCATGCTGGGATCTTGCCGATTGTGAGGACCGCCAACATGAAGCTCTGATGGACTGGACTCTTTGTGCTACAGCAACCACAGGTGATGACCGGCAATGCGAAATCTACTACAGCATAGACAGCCTGTGGTGACCACCAAAGTGAAGGTCTAGGAATGACCGTCTGCAATGCCAGACAGGATCTTCATGCTACAGTGATGACCATCCGTGATGCTCTGTCTGCTATTTGTGCTACAGCGATGACCATCCGTGACACTCTACCTGCTCATCGCATCCTTCTCCACCATGAACTGAAGTCTTTGCGTCAGACCTTGAGGGGCCGATTCACAAAGGGCCTGCACACTCATGGTGGAGGCTCCGCAGTCATGGCAGGGGCCCTGCACTCGTGGCAGGACCTCCAAATGTGTAATTGCAGGATGAAGGCCCCAGCACAACTGCGGGGCATCCACCACGAGTGTGGAGGCCCTTTGTGAATTGGACCCTTAGAAGGTAACTTTTTCAGCAGGACTAACTTGGTCCCTGCATCCGACCCATGCTCGATCACTGTTGGCCTGAACTTATAACTTTCCCCCAGTCTAGCACGACCAGATGGCCACGAGTGGCGCTTTGTGCTTTTAGGCGCTTAACTTACCTAAATCTTTATAATTGTATATCTCCAGTTCTTCTGTTTTTTTGTCATTTGGGTGTCAAATTATTTATTAAATATTATTTTTCTAGATTAGTGTGAGATTTTTCTTGCATTGTGTTTTCACCTTATTATTGTTTAAGAGCTGCATAAATACTTTACACATTGCCACTAAGTTAAGCCTGGCTCCCTTTGTGCCAAGCTATCAGACGGTTAAGCACAGGCTAATTTAGTGACTTTTGTGATTCACCCTGACAAGGATTGTGGCTGTTGCTTGAGAAGGGCTCATACCCGCAACTAACGACGCAATTTTTCACAGCGAGCATCGGTGGTTCAACTGCTTACTGCTTGTCAGTCACCATTTACGTGATGCCAGGGGGGATGACCACTGTCACCAGTGAATTATTACCTGCCAGCGGATGCCCTGTCCTTGAAGGGCAGGGCATTCCATGGGAGCAAATCATCACATGTGGTTGGCCGGACAGACAAACGTTACCATGTGTGCGAATTTCACCCACCTTCAAGAAGAGCAATGTTTTGCAGCTCCGCGTGCAAACACAGAATTCTGACCGCCTTAATTTTACCCAGATCCAAATCATAAAAACTCAATAGAATTACATTTTGAATAGTTTATTGAATGCTTTGTCTGCAAATGTCTTAACTGTCAATAAAAATGTGGCAACTTGGCACAAGTACGTTGCGGGAACCAGGACGAACTCACGGATGCCACCCCTGTCAACCGGGCGTTAGACAGGGATTTGTTTTGGCCCCAACCTTATTTCTGCTTTTTTATAAATGGTCTGGTGGTGTACTTGGCCGATTGCGCAAATGGTGCACCAAGTCTTGCTGGTGTTAAGATATCGGCCCTACTATTTGCGGACAACACCCTCCTGATTTCTAGATCTCCTATGGGCCTTCAAAAGCTCTTGGCTCAGTTCAGCTGTTTCTGCAAGCTGAGGGAGTTGGAGGTCACCATGAGCAAGACCAAGTACATGGTCTTTAACCGTTTTCCAACATCCAGGGCCAACCCTGAACTGCATGGAGCCCGGCTGGAGTGAGTTCCAATATTTGATTACTTGTGGGTCACACTAACCGAACACTTGGATTGGTCTCTGCATATTGTAAAATGCAAGTTGAAGCTCGAACAGTACTCAGGTGGAACTATTAGGTCCCTCAGGGACTCCCAATTTCACCCTATCTCCCCAGCTCTACAAGTTTACAATATGCACGCTGTAGGGGATGCATCGTATGGAGCGGAACTTTGGGGCCACAAAGATTGTAGCTTGCTGCATAAAGTTGAAAACCGCTATAAGCATTCATGGACTGACCTTCCTGTTAGCACCCCGCACATTCCTCTGTGCCTAGACCTGGGACTGAGAGTGCTTAGTTCAAAAATAGGGCTTAGACCTTTGGTGCAGAATTTGGGCGACACCCAAGCTATTATCCTATTGGCAGGGCCTAGAGGATGTCCTCAGGTTACCTGGTGCCCTAAAAAATACCATGGGTCAAGTACATCCAACAATCCTTTACCCAACTAGGCTGTGCAACTCTATGGACCACTCCAGCAGACCTTAGCGGGTCACTAAGGCTGCCATTAAAGAGCTTGAACTGGCAGTATAAGACATTTACTTATATTGAGCAAGTGGGAATATGTTCCCTAGCTTCTGCATTTCTTGAATTTAAAGTACATTTTAAACTGGAACCCTTTTTTGATGAGGTTGAGCCCCTATTAGCTAAGTCATTATATTTGAAATTTCGTTATGGGACCATTCCCCTGTGTTCTTTTACTTCTAAATGGCGGTGAGCTTCTAGGGATCTGGAAGTAACTTGCCCTCTTTGTGCTGGATCGAAGGAAACCATGGAACATGTTCTGCTCTTTTGCCCAGCTCACAGGGGATATCAGGGAATATGGATACTCCCACTTTGCGGGCTTCTGGGCATGCGAGATTATAGAACAGCAATTAGGATTTTGAGAACTGATTCTAGGCAATCCATATTGTTTGCTGTCTCACGGTTTCTGCTATGTATGTGGAGATTAAGGTCCAAACATCTGCTGTCCAGCTATCCTGGTTCTATTGTAGTTTGACTTGCACACATTCTGTATATAAATTGTTGCTCATGCTGGAATGATCTTTTTATCCTATTTATCCAAGTTTTGTATCAATTGATTGAATTAATTGTGTTCTTATGTATTTTTATGGCCTTGTGCAGAATAAAGGAAAGATCAGATTTATTGCAACTGCAGTAAGGTTGCGCGTAAATTAGTGGGCAAGTAATTGTAGTTAGATATCTATACTAGCTGCATATAAGAATCAAGTTGTCCCTTTCTGTATCTTCTTATGGTCTATTACATATGGGTTACCACCGATTTGACTGTAATGGTAGGACATACTGGGAGTGCATTATCCACACAATACAAGTTATGTTACGAAATGCTGCTAGTGTTAGCTGCTTTTGTAAATTTTGTATATCTGTTTTTGAGATATCCTTGCTACAATCATAGGATGATGACAGCAACAGTTGCTTTTTGGACATTTGCACATGGTTTAATGGCAAGTTGTCTTTACACAGTACTGTTATTTATGTTGATTTATCATGGAGATTTTAACATATGGAAATTCTTAATTGTGATTTTAATAAAATTGTTTATAATGAATTGTGTTTTCTTTTATGGTTTTTAACCGAATAAAGATCTTTTGGTAGAATAAAAAAATGATACACAGATTGTCCGTTTTTGAAAGCAAAAAAAAATAAATGTAGTTGCTGCATTTAAGGAAAACTAAATGTGCTAACTTTAGTTTCCTCTTTCCACACAGGAACGTCTGCTGCTTTCCCTCCTTCCTGCCCACATTGCAATGGAAATGAAGGCAGAGATCATTCAGAGATTGCAAGGACCAAGAGCTGGACAACTAGAAAATACAAACAATTTCCACAACTTGTATGTCAGAAGGCACACACATGTCAGGTACTGGACCAAAATATATAAATGCCAACTTTCACTACTTTCTAAAGACAACACAGAGTCTTCGTATGTTCTTAAGTGCAGACTATGTTTCATGTTGAACACAGTTATATGCATCATTGAAAGAATTGTTTCGTTAAATATTTGCATTTGCCAACATAAATTCCATCAGCATAGAAGATACAAAAATGTACTCCTTCTGTTTGTCGTGAATACAACAAGTGACCCTGCTTAGTGGCGCTACAACCCATCAAGAATGTGTCTGCTATGAAATCATAAAAGCCCTGATGAAGACCTTCATATCTAATTGCTAGCCCACAGAAGGTTAACACGCGTCGTACACCCCCACAAAGGCCAATAGAAGCCAGAAGACAGGAATCATAATAATTGAAGCCTCTGAAACAAACAATCAAGGGTCGAACAGTGTGCCCCAACCACAAAGGTCACTTGTTGCATTCAAGACAAACATAAGGAGGACATTTTTGTATCTCCTATGCTGATGGAATTTATGTTGGACACTTATATGGATACATGTTGGCAACGTAAATGTCAGTTCTGTGATTGGCTGTTAATTGTTTTAATGTTTTGAGCATTCATGTAAATGCACTATAATCATTACGTAATCAAATAAGTCTGTTGTGCATGTGCTATATGTCCACAAAAAGTAATGTTCTTTGCTTGTTCATAACGTTTGTGCCTCTACTGTGTCCAATTCCTTATTTTTTTAAATATATGTGTCTAGTACACTTTTAAGGTTATGTACAGGTGTGGCTCGGAGTAATCAGGCAGCCTCTGTAACTCTTGAAAAATGTATAGTGTAGGGGGTTCCTCTTTGTATTGATAGAACAAAAAAAGTGGCAGCTGGTAAGATGCCCAGGTTTACCAGTGTTGACAAACCCATACTTCCAAAGAAGATATGGTTTAATGAGAAGCTGCTCTACCACTCATGACAGAAGCAAAAAGCCCTCCTGAATACCTAGTGAGATGTCACCTACAGGTACTTCGGCACCCAAACACGAAATGTTAGCACAGTTGAATAATAAGAGCAGAAATCAAATACTACCAGATGTTTTATGTATTTCTTCAGTTGCCTATCTGCCATGCTGTAATGTTACCTTGGCCTAAGAGTCTGAAAACGCAGATTACTTCATTGACTTCTGGTTAATATGTGAGCAATGATGGCTGCCACCCAATTGGTCTGTCCCATCATGGCTGGGTAGAGGCACCTTTAGTAGATTTTTTTGAATGGCCTAATCTCTTTTTAATAAGCACTCAATAGAGTGGTAAGATAGCTCCCAAATGGATTATACTACTGATTACTGACACCAACAATATTTTGGCATACTAATATCAAAGACAGAATATTGAGGGATCGCAAGGTACATGCATATAGGTACGTATAGATTTGCTATTTCTACCTCCACATCTACGTACCTTGCAGATATATCTACCACATAGGTCCATATGTGTGGAGTTTTTATTTTTGATATTCTGTCCTCTGTATTCTGTCCCATCAATATTGCTGATTCGATATCCAGGGGGCACACCACCAAATGGTTCCTTCAATGTGAGTGTTTCCCTTATTATTGATAAACACTCTGGCCTACTTTACAAATATGCAATACTAAAATTATTTAAATATCAGAAATAAAATGTTGACAGGTAAGTAAGTTTTAACAGCATAGACAAAAAAGGTTTAAAAAAACATAAGGATGCATATGCACGCATGCTTCTTCATGCATGTGCATAAGTGCGTCGTAACACTAGAAGACCCCAGTGTTCACAACATGTGCACGCATCTGTGTCACCATACATTTGAGTCAGCACGCATGTGCTTGCATACTTAATGACTTGTCAGTCATTTTGCTGTTTGTTTTTATTCACCATTCCAAGATGGTGGATGCCCATTTTAAAACTGTAAATAAAAAAAAACATGCAAAGTGCTTAGAATTGCATTTTTCGTAGGAGGAAAAACCCAGCTCAAATTGCAGCGGCTTAGCCCCTTTTAAAAAGAAATCAAGACATTGAGGCAGCAGTGATAGGGTGGTTGGTAGAGTGAGCGGTTTCAGCAGTAGAGGTAACAATTAGGGAACTTTTTTAAATTCAAAAACACTGGTTAACGGCCTAGGGGACCTGCAATGGCCGAACGCTCGCAGACACTAGTGGCCGACAAACCTATAAAAAAACAATGGCTCCAGCAGAATTGATTGTATACTCGTAGATTTGCATCTTTGGAGTGATATTATCAATACGGAGGCTATAGAGAGATGGGACAGTGACCACAATGCTTTACACCTTATTATGAAGGATATCATTAAAGTGGGTTACGCTCCGGATAGGCATTCACTAGTGAAAGAGGTACGAGCCTCTAACAACAAGCGATCTATTAAATGGGCTCAAGTGGAGCTCAACCCAGAAACACTAGAATCTATTCATAGAGCATTGACTGGGGCAACTGAAGAACTAATTGCTTTAACCATCAATGGCAGGACCACAAACGATCTGGCCAACTTACACCATGCCGCATTTAACTTTCTAAGTGGGATGTTTCTGAGAAGTATGAGACCAACCTTAAAAAAACAAAAACAATGTAGGTAGTGCATGGATCAACATGGAATTTAAAAAGGTTAAATTCAACCTAATCCAGCAATGGAGTAAATGTCAGACTTCTATAAAAGAAGCCAGGAAGGCATATAAAGCTACTATAACAGTTGCCAGGAGAAAGTGGGAAGAACAGAACTGGCAGGATTTACTTACAGCAGCTAAGAATGGAGACAGCAAAACATTTTGGCATATAGTAGCCAATGGGAGTAGAAGCAGACAGAATATAATGGAAAATCATATCGAACCAAGTGATTGGTTTAGCCATTTTGCGGTGTTATATAAAGATACACAAATCTACATTGCAACGGGGCAATCCAGGATATGGAGACACAGAATTTGGCTGATGATCAGCTAGTAAGCGATCTCCAGGAAACATTAAGTGCAATAAAAAGTATGACATCAAGGAAAGCAACGGGTCCCCAACGGCATTCCAGGAGGTGAATATTTAAATAATCATAAAAAGTGGTCAGCTTATATAAATTCATTAACAAATGCCTTCCTGGGGGGCCCATCTATCCCAATCACTTGCTTTAATGTGGAAATAGTCCCAATCCATAAGAAAGGCACCCTGGGCATCACAACTACTTACAGATCGATCAGCCTGATCAACAGTCTGCAAGAAGTCTTCTGTCGACAGGTGCTGGACAAATGACATCAATAGATAGATGACGGTAATATCCTATCTAATCTGCAAGCTGGCTTTAGAGAATACATGAGCACTATCGTTAAGGTTTTTATATTTTGCACTATGTATTGGAAAACTATATTCTTTTTTTTTTACCCAGAGAAATAGCATAGGTTGTAAAAATGGAAAACTGTCATATATAAAATTCATACATAAAATATATAGTTACATGCCATTTGTAAAAAAAGCGATAAGAACACCATAGTTAATAAATTTCCTCCTTATTTACAATACATCAGATACCGGCGGCTTCCTAAAAAGAGCTGGGTTGGGCCACCCCAAAGGATAAAACTACAAGAAAATGAAGCCTACCAAATAAGAGCAACCCTTCCAGTGCCTACTAACTGTCCTGGTTATAAGATATTCTAGGTTAGTGGATCACTGCCACAACAGTTATAGGCAGCCAGCAAGCTGATTTGATACTCAATCAGTATTGTTCTTCCAATCCGTAATGGGAGACCAGATTTTTTTCCCCAGCTTCCTGGCCTGTCTGCCCCTGCATTCATAGAGGGCTATCTCTTAATTGTATATACACAACAGCAGGACTAGCCAGATCTGAAACGAGGAGGGTTCCGGGTCCTTTCACCTGGCAGCAATTTATACCCTGGCAGCAGCTACTGATACAAATACAAAATACATCTGTGTGGTATCCAAGTCGCTGTTACTATCATAACCCAGAATCATTAAAGTTGGGCTAAGGTTGATCCTGCGCCCTAACAATCCTTCCCAAAAGAGCTCCAGCCGTTCTTTAGAGGGAGTAGCCTAGCGCAGTCATAAGACATATGACCCAGTGTGGCCAGGCCTTCCCCACACCTAGGACACTTATCATCTGTACTCTTGCCCCAGTCAAACAACTTGGCGCGGGTAAAATACAGGTTAAATAGTGTTTTATAATGCTGCGCCTTCAGGCTTGCTGACAGGAAGATCTTTGCTGCTAATGCTATTGCATTGTCTAGGTCAGCGTCAGGGTCCCCAAGCTTCCTAGCCCAATTTGCCTCGGGCTTCTCGAGATCATTCGGCAGACCGTTCAGCAAAATGCTATAAATGTTTCTTATTTTACAGTCAACCCGGACGATTACCTCCAAAAGAGGTATTTTATCTAGGGATTGGTCGCCCTGGAATTGCTGAGGACTTCCCTAATTTGCACGTATTTAAAATATTGAGTGTTGGGGATACCAAACTCTTGCTGCAGATGAATAAAAGGGCATATCTGGTCAAGGTGATAGAGGTCCCCTATTACTGTCAGGCCATGCTGCTCCCACTGTCTTCCCATTACATCGTAGAAAAGAGGCGGAAAAAGGGAAGAGTGCTACAGTGGAGTATATCTGCAATATTCCGGGTTCTTGATAACTTTGCGAGCCTTGCTCCATATTTTCCAGGCATTGAGTACTACCTTGAAACAGACTTTCTTATAGTAGCTCGGCTCTAGCTGCCGCAGCAGCAGTCCATTAGCCTTTCTTCCTAGAGCAAGCTCTTAAATTGTGGAGAGGGCACTATGACTTTCCTGACCTGACCTTCCGTCATTTTCCGAAATAAATAAGATACATATTTGCTGTAGGAGAGTCGTCCAATAGAAGAATGTAATATTGGGGACCGACAGCCCACCCCGTCCCTATGGGAGAGACAGATATTTTAGTGATCGCCTCACCTTCCCATATTGCCAGATAAAATTTATGAAAATAGTGTCCAGAGTTTTCAATATTACTTCATCTGGGACCACCGGTAGTGACCGAAAGAGATATAAAATCTTAGGAAGCATAGTCATTTTAAGACATTACCCCTACCGATGGTTGATAAATGGAGCCCATTTATATGTTTTAGGTCTGTGGATTTTTTCGACCAGGGGGTCAAAATTAATTCTGCCTATAGTGTCTACTTTGGAGCTAATATGAACTCCAAGATACACAGCTGTGTCCACACGCCGTGGGTCTTGAAAGGTAAGATTGTCTGTGCAAATGACTTGTGTTTTACCTTTTATGATTTCTGACTCTTTCCCCATTAGTTGGAGCCGTGCATGCGGGTTGAAATACATAGCTTTAATAGTGGTTATCATTCGGGGCAGAAACCCTTTAATTCTAGTATTCCCCATAAAAACCTTCGGGCCACCCAATCAAAAGCCTTCTCGGCATCGAGGAAGGCCATAGCCACCTGTCCCCCTGTCTCGGCTGTGATGTCAAACAGAGTTATCGCCCGCCTTATATGGTCCGTTGTCCCTCTGCCGGGTATAAAGCCATGTTGCCAGGGCGACACTAGATGGACTATGACCCTCCCCAGCCGAGCTGCCAGCATTTTGGAGTAGATCTTGGTGTCAGAGTTTATCAGAGATATCGGTCTGTACGAGGCCGGGTTGTCCAGTGGTTTGCCCTTCTTGGGGAACATAATAATATCAGTACCTTCTTAAGTCTCTGGTGGAAACCCATTGTTTTGTACCCCCAGGAACAGGTCTAGTAAAATTGGTACTAGCTGAGATTGAAGTGTCTTATAAAATTCAAGAGGTATTTTATTGAGGCCGGCAGTTTCCCTGAAGGTAGATAATGTAAGGCTGCTAGGACCTCTTCCAGTGTTATTTCCGATTCTAGTTAATTCCTGGCGGGTTGATCTAGGATAGCCCTGAGATCCGCCTCTGACGCTACCTGAGAGATATCCAGGGGTACCTCTCTGTCTTCCCTATATAATAACTGAAAAAATTCTTGGAACACACAAAGTATGTCACTAGTCTCTGAGTAGGTTCTTCCATCCTTCCTAATTGAGTAGCTGCCTTCTTCCGTGTACGCAGCGCAAGCCTTTTACCAACTGATTCTCCATATTCGTATGTTCCATTCTAATGAATTTGGAATTCTTCGGCCAATCTCTGACTTAGCCAGCTGTTAATCTCTGCTTTTAAGGTAATAATTTTAAGTTGGGTTTGTGCCACCCCTTCCCCGTGCAATCCATGTCACAAGTTCTTGCTCAGCCTCTTCCCTCAGCAGCCTCTCTTTCTCAGCCTGGCGCTGTCTCTTCACTTGGACAACGAAGCTGTTAATCTCACCCCTCAGGCCAACCTTAAAAGCATCCCAAACTATACCTCGAGGAGCGCTGTACCTATTGATGTAAAAAAAAACCTGCGTCCAGTTCCTGATATGCTCTACAAAGGTTGCATTTGCCAGCAGTTTCCAATCGAATGTCCACTTGTGGCGGCATTTGGTAGCCGCTTGGACCTCGACCTCTAAAATCAAAGGACTATGGTCGGAGATTACCTTCGGAAGCTTCCTAATTTCGGCTTTACTTAACAAGCCTACTGCTATTAAAAAATAATCAAGTCAAACATATTTTTAATGGGGGAGAAATAGGTATAGCCTGGATCGTTAGGATGCTTGTAATTCCATGTGTCCACTAGGCCGTGGCTGTCCAGAAGGGAAGACAAGGCCCTATATACTCAAAGTTTTTCCCCTGATATTGCTGGGCTCACCGGGTCTCAACTGCTTGGTGAATGTTGAGATCTCCACAAATGACCAGCGAGTGCGGCCAGGATGCTAGCTCAACCTCGAGATCCTCAAATATCTTCGGGTCATCCTGGTTTGACCCATATATTGCACAGACTGTGAATCCTGCCTCAAGCTCGACCAGTGCCCACCTACCATGCGCATCCAAAAGCTTACGCCTAATCGGCCCTATTTGGGGTTTGGCTAGATTAGCCACCCCCGAATATTGGAACTCTGAGCGGAACAGGACAGCAGATTATATCCCCTTATTGCGATCAGCTCCCTTTCATCCCATGGAATATGTGCCTCCTGCATGCAAACGATATCGGGGGCAATCGACCTCATGAACTCGGCCACCCTTAACCATTTCATCCTATCGTTCAACCCCCCCACATTTACCGAGCCTATGGTTATTTTATCCATCTAATCTGTACTTGAAAAACCTTACTGTTCTTAATCGCAACTTTGCCAAATACATAAATACATTAAGTTGATTTAGTTCCAGCTCTGGGTAAGGTTTTTGTTTTGCCCCCCACACCTACACTCACCCCCTGAACCCACTAGCTCACCACCCCCCCATCTATCTTCCAGCCCAGACCCGCCTCCCGGGGGCCCTCTCCCTCCTCCCAACCCTCCCCCTCCCCCCTACCCTGAGAAGCTACCAGACCGCAGTGCAGTCTGAGTGGAGATGGGTGCAGCACGTATGACCCATGAGTTATACAAACATTTCTCAATAGTGATAAAAAGTGGAAAAAGAAAGATAGAAGGCCCTAATTATAACCCTAGTTCTAGCGTCAGAAACCTGAATACAAACGTAAGTTAGCTACACACTTAGCCCTATTCTTACACTTCTTACAATTCTTACGGCTTAAGACCATCTAGAAACTCTTTCGTCTTGACCTCAGAGTCAAAGAATTGAGTTTGCCCCCCCAGACCACTTTTAGACGTGCAGGGTTAACCAAGTAAGCCTGTGCATTTTTGTCTTGGAAGGGCTTAATCAGCTGCCACAGGTGCCAACTTCTCTCGACCGTGGCATGGCAAAAGTCTTGTCGAACAAAGAATGAGATGTCACCGCTGGAGCGCTTCGCTTCAGGACTTGCTTTCTCAAAGATAGCCTGTCTTAGGAGAAAGTTTCCAAGGTAGATGAGGATAGCCCGTGGCTTAGAACCTTCCCTGGGTGGTTGCCGTAGCGCGAAGGGTACTCTGTGGGCCTGCTGCAGTTCTTGTGACCAGTTCCAGCCTGTTATCTCGAGGAGGGCTACACGTAAGAGTTCTACCACATAGGTCCGAATATCCGAACCCTCAATCCCTTCTGGTACCCCTAACAAGTGAAGATTGTTATATTCTCTGGCGATTTTCGTGATCTTCCAACTTCCATTGTATGTCAACCAACTGGGATTCATGCGCCTCCGATTGTGCCCGAGTGGCAGCGAAATCTGACTTAGTCGTGGAAATTCTTGTGTCAAGGTTTGTCAGGCGTTCCCCAATGGTATTTCACATCTTAGTGAGTTTTCTGAACACCCCTTGGACTTTCCTTAATGCAGTCTGAGCCTTACGGCTATCTTGGCGCATTTCTTCATGGTGCATCAGAATTGCCTAGTAAATAGCATCCAGCGTAGGGGAATCAGGACCACCTGTGCCCTGTTGGGTCCCTGAAGGGGAGCCAGTCTGGGGTTCTGTGGGTGTATAGTCCCAGGCTAGATCCTTGCCCTCTGAAACTCGCCGGCCAGCCTTTTTGCCCATCTTGCGGGCTGTCAGGGCACGGCCCCTTTTGCCCTCTTCTGGGTCACTGTCATTCTTGCTAAAATCAGAAGAGGAGTCAGACCCATCCACTGACCACTCGGCTCCGTTGGACAGCGAGAAAAAACAGCTGCCATGCCCCTTTTTCCGGTTCGCATTTGCCAGTCTCTACCCCCCCCGCTATAGCACTAGCTGTGTGGAATTTGAAGCCTGATCATTAGCCTGCTCATTAGTTACATATATTTCCAAGTCGGTGGAGGTAAACACGGGGATGGGAGGCTCAAAGCAGCCCTCGAATGCGATTGGACTACATCTTTGGCCCCCCCTGGGTGATCCGGGCCTTCCCCAGTTGCAGAGAGCCCATCCCCCATTTAGTATATTACTGTCACAATTTGTAGTCTCCACTCATGTCACGATAAAGGGAACAGTTAGGCCCCCTTTCCCTTTCCCTCAACAAGGGCCAGGGGCTGGGCAAGAGGGGGCGCGGGCATACCTTCATACTGGTAAGTGGTGGGGAGCCCTGCTACCAGCTTTTTGTCCTCCTGAGTCTGAGGCGTGGGCACATCCTTCGGCATCTGGGGGGCTGTCATTGTGGACTTTGACTGCTCCAATTCACTTGCTCCATGCTTTCCCCGCATCTGCAGGTCCTGTTTCAAGACTGACCCCTTCATGAGATCAACCACAGTAGGGCCGGCTGGACGTCCTCTCTCCTCTAAGGCTCCACATCCTGGGTAGATGAAGTGTGTCGTCCGCCTGATCGCGAAGTCGGTCCTCGTGCATTCTCGCTGCCCTGCTCCACCGAGCCCGATGCAGCCTGCATAGGGGGGCGAGCAATCTTCCCCTTCTGTGCTCCACTGGTGACCTTGGGCCCCATCCCTGTCATCGATGCCGCAGCTCGGCAGAAAGTACAGTCCAAGTGATTCAGCACGGCGCAGCAAGGCGCCTGAAGACGGAGAGACTCCCTAAAATCAGCACCACTTGTGAGCAGTTCCTGGGGGTGCCGGTGTGACTGTGAAGGGTGTCGAGGGCCATAGAAGTTTTTTCAGGTCAGTCCATTTAGAGAGAACCACGGGTCAGCGTGCTGTTGTCGGCCTCCTACGCGACCGCCATCTTTCTTCCCTGTATTCATAAACAAGGGACATCTGTATGTTGCCTTTGTTGACCTCAAATCCACTTTTGACTTGGTGCCAAGGGGAAACTTTGGACAGTCTTAGAGAGGTTGGGGGTCCCTAACAGTTTCCTGCCAATATTAATATGCTTTCATTGTGAGAATTATGCACAGGTGCACTGGGGAACTCAGGGTTAATTGACTCAACGTATCCCAGTTGAGAACTCAGGGTGAATTGACTGAACGTATCCCAGTTGAGAAAAGAGTGAGACAGGGATGTATCCTAGCCCAACGCTTTTTACTCTATATCTTAATGATGTAATTGCACACCTTGGTGCTTGCAAAAATGATTCTCTAATTTTGGCAGATAGCAGTCCCTGCATTTATATTATGGATGATACTCTGCTGATCTCAAAGACCCCCCCCCCCGAGGATTGCACACCCTAATTAATAACTTTGTTGGAATTTTTTAATGGAACGAGCATTGGAGTTAAATCCATTAAAAACAAAATATATGATAATAAATCCATAAATCATATGGGGGAAGATGTATATGGGAGGTGAAAGCCCTGAAAGGGTCAGTGACTTTAATTATTTGGGTATCCAGTTAATGGACAGAGTGTCCTGGTCAAAACTTATTAGCAAGAGTCTATTGAGACTTCAGAAGAACATCTCTGGCATATTGAAAGTCTTTAGAGCAACGTCATACAGAACAGTGTCTCTGACCCTGCATATCTACAATGTTAAAGCTCTAGGTGAAACATTATATTTGGCTGAACTGTGGAACGCATCGCAGGTAGGTGAACTAACTACTCTTGAGAATACATTTTTGTGCTCCCTGATTAACCTTCCTCAGAGTACTCCCTAGCTCCCTCTGTACTTGGACTTGGGAATGAAACCAATATCTGCAAAGGCCACCTTGAGAGTTTGGTTGTACTGGTGGAGATTTTGGTATACACAAGAATCAGAGCCTTACCATATAGCTCTGGAAGAGATTCTTGCCCTTGATAGGCATAGCAAGATTCCTTGGATGAATAATATCAATACAGTGCTTTCACGCCTTGGTTATGGGAATTAATTTCAATTCAATTCAATACTTTATTTCGGCTTTATAACCATAAAAGTTAATGCAACATACAAACAATTTACATCCAACAATAAATAGCTAAGCCAAGCCTATTATAAATAGTAATAAAAGTGATTAAAACAGATCAAATGACTTTTATTAAAACAAAGATTCCAATCAATACAGCGTTTAAGGCCGATGGATCCAATATCCCACATCGCTAAAATGCTAGATAAAATGTCTTCCTCGACAGACTTTAAAATGTCAGTGCGTCTTGTACTTGATAACCCTAGTCCGAGACCAAACCTTCCCCTAAGGAGACGCCTTTAGCTTGGTGGCTCTGATTCGCCATACCCATAGTAAGAATCTGGACACACTGAACACAATTTTCTCCTTTGTGTCTTTGTGGAATCTTCCCAGTAATGGCTAATTGCCAACAACTTGCACACTGGAAGGATCCATTTCTTGCGAGATATGATGTAGGTGGGACAAAAGAATAAAAAGTGATCAATAGATTCCTCTGTCTGCAGACAAAAGCGGCAATTGGGAGTTATGTGGCCGAGTTTGTCCCATATGGAAGCAACGAAATTTAAAGGTAAAGTGCCAAGACTAAACGTTATATACAATGTTTTGGCCTGAGCTGGTTGGATTCTGTCTAGAAATGGCTAAACACAAGGGCTGCTTTTATGACTCAAAAACATCTCTGTTAAACTCCCCACTTTTTGGTCTTTCCATATTTGTTCCAACCTACTTTCCCAATAGACTTGTTTCAGTGTTACCATTGTGCCCTTTGTAATTTTATCTGGATGCAGCCATACCTCATCCATCTTAAGAAACTCACACAGGCCTTTATCTTCCTTAACCAGGGGATGTAAAGTTTCAATAAATATCAAGTTCAGGGGTGTTCCAGACTCGAATCCAATACATTAAAAGTTTTAGTGACACCACATGATCAATTCTTTTTAAGCCCAGGTCGAATCAAAGTGGGGTAAGGGGGAGTGCTATAAGGGAGATTAAAAAGGGACCTGATAAATTGATTTTCTGCACTACTAAGCAATGTTGAGTCAGTCCACCCCCACAGCTCTGCGCCATACACTGCTGCTGAAAGGGCCGTGGCTCTGTATACTTCCTGAGCTGGGGTTACCGTTCCACTAGAGGTAGCCTTGTATTTCTTCCCTATGGCCATGGTCCTTTGGAGTAAAATAATTTTGCTTTTCCTTATCTGTTGTGCCCAAGACATCAGACAGTTTTACTCCTGAGTAGTTAAAGGACTTTACACGCTCCAAAGGGGGCGTCTGGATCCTCATATTACCCCTGAATGATCTATGGGGGTTTACTACCATAAATTCTGATTTTGCTGCATCTATCTTGAGGCCCCTTGTGCGGCAGAAGGATGAAAAATGGTCCAGCAACAACTGCAGCGCGGTGTACAAGATATTGAAAGCATGTCATCAGCAAATATTAAGATTGGTACACTCGTACCTACTGACGAGGAGTGTCATGATTGCATTTTTCTAGCCATTCTAGTGCCCCGTTTATATATAAGCTAAAATGTGTGGGAGCCAACATGCACCACTGTCTGACACCACAATTAATGCTAATCTTAGCTGTAAGAGCTCCTCCCGCATTTCACCTGACCTGGGCACATGATTCCTTGTGCAAGGTTTTTTAAATTCCTATAAGGTTATCTGGGATACCATATGCCTTCAACACGACCCAGAGGTCCTCCCTAGGGACCAGGTCAAAAGCCACCTTCAGATCTATGAATGCGACATAAAGATGGTCCTGCTTCAGGGTAACGTACTTCCAGCACATTGCCCTGAAGTGAAAGACCTGGTCCAAGGTACTAACCTTTGCCCTAAACCCTGCCTGACTGTCCTCGAGGATATGATGTTCGGTTATCCAGTCTTGTAATTTGATTAAAATTAGCGTAGCAAATACTTTTTGGCTTATGTTGATTAGCCTAATAGGTCTATAATTGGAGGGTACATCCTTCCTCCCCTTCTTGTAAATAGGCACAATGATTGCTCCACACCAAGAGAGTGAAATTTCCTCCCCCCTCAAAATGGCATTACTAAGAGCACTCAAGTAAGGGACCCATATCTCAGGATGAGACAGATATAAGTCTTCCGGGATGCCGTCGGGACCTGGAGCTTTCTCCCTTTTAAATAGATACAGCGCCTGGGCGGTTTCTGCCATTTCAAGGACTATATTATCTTTTACCATTGTCCTCCTCTTTTGCTCATTCTGGTCCACCCTCTTCTCTCCATGTATTCGGTACTTTTTTTTATACCATGGCTTATAAAGCTCGGTGAAATGGGCTTCCCATGCATCGGGTTGGACTGTCGCATCCAAGTCATTTCCTGGAGTATAAGACCCATGTGCTATGAGGTACCAACACTCCTTGGTATTCCTGTTGTGTAGGGCTTCTGTAATTTTGTCCCATTGCTCTATATCCCACTCCCTTTTCGGTTATGGGAATCTACTGAGGAACAGAATGGGATCCGCCTCAATAACAAAAGAACAGATAAAAGGAACATATTGGAAATATGTGTTGGGTGAAAGAGATGACTAGTCCTATATTGAGCGCATTATCTGTAGCTTTCTTGGACAATAAATGCTCCCGATTTTATGAAAGCTACTTCGATTTTATTTCTCTCCCGAAAGCCAGGCAACTGTATGTGCACTCTGCCGGTAAATGTGTTTCATTAGAGGTGGCAGAATGCAGACGTTCAATCTAACATTTGCCCTGCCGGCAAACCAACAGGTGAAACAACTGCACACCTAATGTTCTTTAGCACAGCCTGCAAAATTCATAGGAGAAAGTGGATAATACCGATCTGCTGGCTGATGGGAGTATTGAAATATGTAGTAGCCCTAAGAATCCTGAAGAAAGATATGCGTGAATCCACTGTTTGCAGTGTGGCAAACTTCTTAGGTAGTGCTTGGTGCATTAGGAGAAAGCACGCTGAAGAGAGATGACTACATTGAAGCACCTACTAAGCACTTTATAGCAAAGCAGGGGATTTCTGTCACAGGGTTGCATCCTACCTATGTCCTCTTACAAGTAATTGTATGCTTTGAAGTATTACCTTACTGCATAAGATGTAAATGAAACCACTGGTGATATCCTGGGCCTTATGCTTTTATTCTACAGCGTTTTTTCCTGGTTCGTCTATATTTAGTAAATTATTCCTCTTTTAATTCGTGCCTTTTAAAGGTGATGTTTTAAAAAAATGTAGTGTGTTTTTAACTCATGATTGGGGGAATGTATTACCTGTTTTATGCAAGATTTTTTAATGGTTTTAACTAACCAAAATAAATACTTTTTGATTGATTGAAAATTCGAAAAATAAATAAATAAAAAAGTGAGAAACTTGAGTTGGACTTGAAGTGGAGAGCATCATAGAGAGTGCAGGTAATGAAGGAAGGGGCAGGAAAAACATAAAGTGAGCTGGGGGGAGGAGCAACATGGAGAGTGTGGGTTGGTTTCAGCAGGAAAGAAGTAGACAAAAAAATAAGGCAAAAAACAGAGAAAACACATGCCTTCCCATTGCATAAGAAGCAAGAAAATATGGTTAGCAAGAAAACCAACCAATGGTAAACAACACAGTTTTCCAAAGCCCGAACTGCCAAGCCAGGTCCTCCCTGGGCCGGAAGCAAGCATCCTGGGACCGGTTTCTGGGTATCACCCTTCATCAGCCAGGCTAGCTTGAGTCCAGTGGCACAGCAAGCAAGGGACCCACATCTGGGCATACCCATCCCACTTAGGGAAAAAAATTCTGCAGCAACAAATGATGGACTGAATGCTGAAAAAATCAAACATTCAATCCAGTCAAAAGATCTGGGTTAAATCCATTTTTATTTTGCTCAATAGCCCACCTCAGTTTGGACCCAGCCATCTGCAAATCAGCCTTTACCCTGCTCATGGGAACAGTCCAGGCCGAACTGCCAAGATGGGTATGCCCAGACGTAGTTCCCTTGCTCGCTGTGCCACTGAATTCAAGCTCGCCTGGCTGATGAGGGGTGATACCCTAACAGCGGAGTGCTTTGCAAAAACCCCATATAAATAAAAACATAGTCTTGGCTCGGCCTTGAACCTTAGCCAGGGCAGTACCTTACATCATAAGCCTGAAATGGTTTGTATGTTGATGTCTTGTTTTCTTCATGATTACCTTGTTTCTTTTGCCACAAATCATGGTTTGTAGTTTTCAGTTTTCAGTGGCATGCGGTTTATTGATTTTATGGTATACCATGTGCTGTGGTTAATATTCAAAATAAAAATTACTGCAAATGTATTTAGAGAATTCTTCCACTTCGGCACTCTTATTGACTTTGTGCAGGCAACCTGGGTAACTGTCCACAATTTTAGCTGTTTCTGGTCATATGTACTTGATGCAGGGTGGAAAATTTGAGTAGGGCCATCCTTTTCTTGTTTCTGGATGTGGATACTTTCAGTAGCCGCATAACTAGGGTCTTTTTGTTTGAGGGGATTGCTCTATTGCTATGTAGGCTTTACCTTTTTTTCCTGTGGGGAAAGGTTGAGTTTATCTATTAATATAAGATTTGTGCTAAGTGCTACTTTACATTTCGAACACTTCAGAGCTCTAGAGGAACAACCACATATAGTTTGATGAAGAGAAAGGGGAATTTAGATGACTGTTGCAAAATGGATTTCACCCATTTAATACACCCCGATTTTTAGCTTTTTAGATCACCCGGTTTTGGACTTTTTACTGTGGGTAAGTCTCTCTACATTTGTTTCACTCGCAGTAGTCACATGACAAATGAACTGGGCGTGTTTACGGCCAGTGTCTTCCAGAAGGAGGGCACCAGGGTATTTAAAGTGAACCTCAGATACCAACTCTTCAGTACACTTCTGGACCTGTGGACGCTGCCAGGAAGAAGTACTGCTGTGCTGCTAAAAGTACTTCTACTTTGATGGACTACTGCTTTGCTGACCTGCTGCCCTGCTGCCCAGCTGTCCTCTTGCCTGGGAGAGGAGAACCAGACATTTAGCGCTATTTGCTAAGTGCAAAAAAGCACCCTTGCTTTCAAAACGGGCCTGAAGATGTATTCTGAGCTAAGAAATAGCGCTAAATGCTACAGAACCTGAATAGCAGTGTGAGCAGCCACTCATGCTTGCTAAAAGTGATGAGCTAGAATTTTCATCCCAACTTACTCTCAGCATATAGCTCTAATTTTCTTCTTAGCACAAAATGCATCCTCATGTCTAAAATGGACAAAAGCATGCATTTTGTGCTAAGACTAATAGCACTAAATGTAAAAAAACATGAACGATAGCACGAGCAGCCACTTGCACTCTCTAAATTAGTTGTTCCTGTACTAAATTGCTCTTAATTATGCGAGCAGGCTTAATTACCAGTAATACTGCATCACAATGTGGGAATACTGAAATTACTTTGATTACTCTGACATGACTAACATTTTGCCCAGGCCTAGTAAATTACTGTATTTTACTATCCTAACAGCAGTCAAAGAGGTAATTTTCCTTACTGGCACCAGGGAAGGCATCCTAACTGCACTACTGGCTACTCAACTTTGCATCCTGGGGCCGTATTCTGATATGGGCGCACTTTTCCTGTTTACGGCATGGCACACCTTCAAACAGGTGCACCGTGCGCAAACATGTTGAATGCGATCCCATCAGGGCAGCCGGAAACTCATGCTGCCCTGGGGTCAGAGCATTCAAGTGAAATACGGACCGGCTGCTTCAAAGCCACTCCATGTTTCACATTGCAGGTGGCAGCCCATCTGCACTTTCAAGTGTGATTAGAGATCCCCTTGTAGGAGGGTGCAGTCAGTGACTGAATGAGCCTGCATTGGGATGTCTGAGGGATCATGGGACCCCCTTTCATCCCTTGAGAGCGCTGCTTTCAGGGGGCGCACTGACAGTGCGCCACCATTTTGTGGCGCACTTTCAGTGCGCCTTCAGACAGCTTTTTTGCATTTGTGCATGCATCCAAGTGTTTCTTTTGCTTTCTCGCACTAAGTGCACCAGGTTTTCCCAGACGTGGGTCCCGGGCTCACTGTGCCACTGGATTTAAGCTTGCCTGGCTTATGAGGGGTGATACCCCGAAACCGGTCCCAGGATGCTTGTTCCTGGTCCAGGGAGGACCTGGCTTGGCAGTTTGGGCTGGACTAATCTCATCAGGTGCGGGGTCAAGACTGATTTGCACTTGACTGGGTCTAAACTGGGGTGGCATGGTGAGAAAAAGAACAATGGATGTAACCCAGATCTCTTGACTGGGGGTGAATGTTTGATTTGTTCCGCATTCCATCCATAATTTGTGTGTCTTTCACGTCCATAATACAGCACGGGTGCAGAGGCAAATAGATTACCTCGTTTGCACGGGGCCACCCCCATTGCAAATGAGGGAACGCCCTCCTGAGATAGCTCTGGCACTGCTTGTGCACCAGCGCTATCAGTATCACAGAAAGGGCCGCCCAAGCATCTGCAACCCATTCTGTAATACCAAAGTGCCCCAGGGCACACAAAGTGGGCAGGCATGCCCGCTGCACCCCTGGGGCATTTTCTGTAATACAGCACCTGATCTTTCAAAAAATATGCATAAACCTGAGCTCGGGTCACTCCCAGCATTGATGGTGGATTATATTTTTTGGCAAAGAAGGTGATTTGCACAGGGCATCGCACAGATATTATTATCATTTTTACAAGACACTGCAACACCACTGCCTGAGCAGGAGTGAACCCTTCGCCTACCTCTTCTTGGCTCATGCAGGCTTCCCTTCTCTCCAAAATTAAGTTTTCCATTTGTTTTATTCACAAACATAGTTTTCTTTTATAAATGTAGCAGGAATAATATATCTTAGTATGTATGATTTTAAAATCACTGTACAGTACATACAGTAATAAATGCATGTTTTTTTGGAAATACACACCACACACGTTATTACATTAACAGTGTTAAAACTATCCCGGCCCTTTATCAATTATACTTTAGCCTAAGTAATGTTCAGGATTGTCCAAGATAGGGAGAGAATACTTTTAGAAAAAGAAGTGTCCAAGCTCTGCTGCATTTTAAAAGAGAACTTAATACTTGTAGTCTTCAAGCCTGTAGCCTGCAAGCAGCAGCTCTCTGCAGTGGATGCACTAAACTTCTGAGCTACCATACACGTTTACTAAGGCACATGTATAACAGTCTATGTGTGTACATTTTGGCTGAGGATTGACAAACATTTTTATTTAGTAGCTCCAAGCACTTTTGTTTCTTCATAACACTGAACTGTGCATTTGTCGTTCATTATGTTGTGACTCACCATAGGAACAACTGTGGTTCATACGGTGCCGCATGGCTCCTGTCACTACATTACCAGCCTGTTTAAAACAAAATACACTAAGGCGAATAGGTGCTTTATGAAAGGAATCGTTTTTCCAAATGTTGTGTATTTGTACTTGTTGATATGCATGGCTCTTGTACAGTGCATATTGTGAACTGAGTCACATAGAGATGTCTTATTGAGTAGAAATTGTTGGTGTGTGGTTATAATGGGATGTGACTGAGAGCTCTGGAGTTGTGGCAGAATGCAGTGGCATTTTCTCACAGTGCCTGTCAGTAGGTCCTAAAGGCTTTCAGACTACGTGCACCTCCAATCTTTGGTCTCTCTACAGACCACAGAGAGAGATGGTCACACATATGCAAATTGTAACTGGTGGATATGAGTAGAGGAGTTACACAACTTTCAAAATAAGACATTGCCTAAAGAAAACAAATTGCAGGACTTACAGCATCACCCCACAATGATGTGTATGGGGTGGATGTTGAATTAGAGGAGATGAAAGTTGTGCTGGAAAGAGTGAAAAAACAGTGCTGAAGAGGAAAGAGATAATGTGTGAGATATGCATATGGAGGATTTCAGAAAGATGTGGGGAGAAAAAGGATGTAAGTGTCTAACAAATTGACAGACTGCAAATGAAATTGGTGTGAAAGGCAGACATTTTCACAACAAAAACATTGTTATTCATTTATTTGATACAGGTAAAAAGCATTAGCAAATCCTAAAGGTCTGACTTGTTTTAGGCATAGGTCCATTTTTGCTATATGTCAGGAAACAGAAAACTCAGAAAGGTACACAAATACTGGTTAGGTTTGCCGCTGTCGGGAGCTCAGGATTCTGGTTCAGGTATTTTTAGCCATGCCTCTCGGAAAGGATTCTTAGTTACACTTATTTGGCCTTAACCCTTTTATAGTTTATTCACCAACTCCAGTCCACTTAAAGCACTGCTCATAGGTGCAAAACTGGTAGGAGTCACTCTGAACTGGCATTGCGGGGAATGATACCCACATGTTGTCTATAGCCTCCCCAAAGGCCCACGATCAAAGTGTGTGCACGTCTTCTCAACTCCTCCACACACATGTAGGGTCTCCCTGACTGATTCATGCACTTTCTCTAGATACTGATGGTGGGAAAGTATATTTGTGGTACACCATATACTCTATTAATATGGTATGGTTTCAGAACCTGGTGAGATTTCAGTCTCTCAGGTTTCTAGAGCTATGTTTCACTCTGAAAAATGGCTCTCGGAGTTACAATCTGATGCAACATCTTCAATACAATGTCACAGCTGTTTATCAGGTTTTAAGGGTTATTGCAGACTTCTGTCCATTTCGTATGGTGCCAAGGTCTGTCATCCTCATTTTAAGTGCTAACATTTATTGTCAAATGAAATGCAAGTGTTTGATGAATAAGCTATTTTTAATTAGAAAGATTTTTAATCATATTTTTTGCAGGCCACTCGCTGTATCTTTTCATGTGGGATTTCTAAAGGATGTATCTGGCTCATCCTCCATATGCATCCCAGAAAGTGTAACACAGATTTCTGGTTTATAACGCATGAAGCATAAAGAATGCTAATAAATAAACACATGAGCACATTTCAGTTTGGCCTAAACTGAAACCCCCGGTAACTATTGCATGCATGGTCGGTTTCTTGGCGCACATGATATGTTATGTTATTTAAGCTTATATAGCGCACGGTTACCCTAGGGTGTCCTGGCGCTGTCCTGGCGTGGCACATAGCCTTGGCTGCAGTGCACAGAGACCTTAAACATCCGCACAGAGGAAATCAATTAGAGGGAACATTACTTATGAGTAGATCTTTCTAGTAAAGGCGCAGTTGAGACAACATAAAGGAATGAATGCTACTTTGGGGGTAATTACCAGCAACTAAGGAGCCTAGCTATAGGTGTGTTCTGTTTTTTCCGGATTCATATTTTCATCATACAAATAGTTCTGATCACAAATTCTGGATTTACAGTGAGTTTTGATTAGCACCATCTCATGGAGTATTGATGGAGTTCTGTTGGATATTTACAGAAGGCGTTTTCTGAAATATTTAAGGACAATGGTTGGGCGACCCCGTGGTTTTGTGCGCTAGCTGTGTTCAGTGCTCCCTGGAAGTCACTACCTTTGCAACTTTTACCCAAATAAATCACTGAAAAAAGCAAAGGTTAAAGTAACTTTATAGCTAGGTGTTGAAATGAGTTAAAAATTTAAATCTAAAAACAAAAAAATATCCACTTAAATTCGCCAGTTATAATTCAGTGAGCTAACTATAACTTGCGCCTCTGCTATGCACCGCTTATGACCTCACACATTATATCTCTCTGGTAAAGGACATTATTGATGCTATCTCAAATGGCATCTTGAATAGATAGATAGATAGATAGATAGATAGATAGATAGATAGATAGATAGATAGATAGATAGATAGATAGATAGATAGATAGATAGATAGATAGACGGTATCCAATTTTTTTATAGGGGAAAAATGTCATACAAACTTAATCACAAGCATTTTCATCAGTCAGTCAGTCAGTCAGTCAGTCAAGGCATCTTGCTGCACTGCCCTACGCCAAAGTGAAAGGACAGGAATGCACTGTACTTAAACAATAAGGTGCATTTCTGTCCTTTCTGCCTGCGCTGGCACCGTTTTGGCAGCCTAGCTCCAGTGTAAGCACCCTTGTACCATGGTGCAAGGGGGTATCCGTTGCAGGCAGGATTGTTTTTGTGCAGGAAGGGGCACCTTCCTACAAGGGGTTTTTCTCTTTCTATGTGTGCTGTAGAATGCAGCACACATGGAAAGAGGTAAAAATTAGGAGAAATAAACATATTTCTCCTCGTTATGCCTCACCTTGGGACGTGTACGAATTTAAAACTTCCGTAGGTTTACAACACTTTGAAAATCCGGGGCAGCGTAAAATTCCAAGGGTTTTGCATGGGAAAACTCAACACAATGCCCATGGAATGCCTCCCTGGAGCAGAGTAAGGCTGCACAGCGATTTGCCCTGCGTCGCTTTACTCATGATTTATGAGGCCACTCAAAGCCACACAGGGTAGCTTTGAGTAGCTTCATAAATCTTTATGAGAGCCACTTTATGTTGTGCAAAAGTGGTGCAGAGCTCTCATAAATAAGCCCCTATGTCATTAGTGGGTGGAGTGGCACTTATTTACTTATGGTGCTTATCTCTTGCAATAAACAGCATCACTGAAATGCCCAAATTTACTAAGGCCTTGCACTGGCACTAGCACGATGCAGACTGATGGAAAGCAGCTACTATTTATTATCTATCGCAAAAATCTGTATTGGCAATATAAACATACCGAGGGCCTTATTGCGAGTTTGGCTGTCCGACCACCATAGAACTGTGTCTGCCCCCGCCAGCAGCCCACAGCACTGGCAGTTCAAGACCGCTGTATCTCGAATAAACCACGGGGCCGGCGGCTGTGTAGGTGGGTATCTTGCGGCGGTGGTGGAGTACTTTTTCCAAATATATCGATGCCTGTGTGTGCATTTCGACTGCATATGTGTAGGATGCACACATATTAATGATGATGTGGAAAAATACCATATACCCATTACTGGGGTTCAGCCCATATGTGGACACCCTGGCAATGAGCATATGGTACGAAAAAGACTCACCTGCATATCGCCGCACAAATGGTCATAAACCTTGTGGTAAAGAACCTGCTGTGAAGGGGGGACCTGGAGTCAGGGATCCACATAGGACTCTGTCTGGAAGAAGAAGAAAGGGGTGAGTACACACCCAAATCCTTCGTCACGGCCACCTTGAAGCAGGTGGACGGACTGCTGCAGTCCACTCGTGGATCAGGCAACTCGTAATACTTATGGAGTTGCAGCTCCTCCATACCACCCTATGGTGGCTGCCTTTCCCCAATCACCAACTCCAGCAATCGGCAGTCTGCTGGCGGTCTCAGGAGTCCCGCGGCAGTCTTCCTAAAGCCAATCCACCCAACTCATAATATGGTGGTCGGACTGCCAAGCTCTCCATGCTCAGACCACCACCGTCAATACCACCACCGCCTATACGGCGGTCCACGGGACCGCAAACTCATAATAAGTCCCCCAGACATTCAGCTATGTCTCACTGACTACTAGTATTTGCTTTACTTTTTAGTGGATGGGCGTTTCAGCAGGTCATAGACCTTTAAATAACTTTTTCATATGATTGATCTTTCCCATAATGGGGTACCTGAACAGAGGGGTACAGGCTAAGAGGTCACTGAAGAAAAGCTTTTTTCTTTCGCCATTCATAAACAAAAAAGAAATATTAGCAATTAGCAAAGAGTTTGCTATGTAGCTGAACTTTTATAGCATACCAGAAGAAGGGGGCTCACTGGTCATTCTTTGCTTTGAAAAGGTACCGTGAAGAAGCCATTTTTTAACCCAATTGCGTTATTACTTTGAAAGTTTTAGGGGGAGAATTGCAAGGTCACACAACAATATGAATGCTTGCGAGAGACACATTTAAAGGTTACTTATACTCTTAAAATCTGCTCAAAGCAAATAAGATACTGAAGAGAAGTGCAAATAGGCAATTGAAATGGAATTGAGAGACGGCCTGATGCAATTTGTGTGTGCAGTTTTTGAAGTGTTAAAGCAGCTTTTGTGATAGAGTATTGTGTTTCAGGGCCTGTATAAACTTAAAGTACTCTAAAATGAATGCTGCTCCTTGCTCTCATCCTGCAAACCCTCAAATATAGTCATCCTGAACATTGTAAATGATAAATCACTCCTCACACTCTTGACCACGCTAAACCCCCTTCCTTAGAGTAGGAAGACCAAAGACCAATAGAGGGGGAAATAGGTGAAGCTGCGCAGGAAGGACACAAGGAAAGAAAAATGTACATCCCCTACTAAAATGATCCTGGCTTGTTTTCCTGGAAGTTGGAGATCTGAAACTGGTTCACATAGAGTATATATTACCTTACACTTAGACATTATAGAGGAAGTAGTTCAAGGATTGTTGAGCAGTACACTTCCGCAGAGGATCTTAAAAAGTCTGACCCTGGACTGCTCTGTCGTCACTTTCTATGAATCATACTAATGGAGAACTGTAGGGAGATACTGAGTCACCTGCAGAACACATACTAGGGAGCTCAGACTGTAAATAAGGTACCCGGGGCTCCAGGAATACTGCTAATTACAGACCCTGACTTTGTAAATGTAAATGGACTGTTTGTAATAGATGACGGTGCCTTAATCGTAAACATTTCATTGTTATAGTGCACATAGCAAGGTAAAGAGAAAAAAAGCTTCCACCAGAGACGCAGGACTATGAGTTTCCGTTAAATGCATAATTCCTTTGAATATGTTTGCTCTTTTATTCTTTTACACCCCAGAAGTAATTGCCAGATTTGAATGGAACTGAATGGAACTTTAAAAGGAACAGGTAAGAAAACTGGCAAATTTTTCTTTAGCTCAAAATTTCTGAAAACTGAGGGGCATATTAGCAAGACCCACGTTAAAATTATCGCCGTTTTAGCGGCAGGAAACTGCCGCTAAAACGGCGATAATGGGCTTGCTAATATGCGTTATGGAATTCCAATAGCAGCCCAGGTTAGATGTGCAGGACTTCTAACCTGGGCTTCTATTGGAATTCCATAACGCATATTAGCAAGGCCATTATCGCCGTTTTAGCGGCAGTTTCCTGCCGCTAAAACGGCGATAATTTTAACGTGGGTCTTGCTAATATGCCCCTGAATTTCTCGCGAAATTAGCTTTAATAATAGGTATTCGTTATTAGGTAAGTTTAAATGGGCTTGACTAATGACATTTTTACTTTCACTTTAGAAAAAAGCATCAATACTTCTATAGCTTTCTATACTCTATTTAGTCTTATTGATAATAATTTATGTGACAAATATGGACAGGATTCGTACATTTGCTAAATTTAAAATCCAATGGAAGATGCATAGGATGTTTAGTGCAGATGAGATACCAACGAGGTTTCAACATTAGATTCCCCAAAAAGTGAATTATGTATTTTGAGAAAAAAGATGTCATTAGATTTAATAATGTTTGTGTTGCTCGTCTTAAATATAATTTTAACACGTTCATCAAAAACTCACAAAACTTGTATCGTTTTTTTTTTTTTTTCAAAAACCTTTATTGAGCAAATCAAATAAACAGGTTACATTCTCGAGTTGTATCAGAGCACCACATACAAAGGAAACATTGATGGCAACCGTAAACATTAATAGCACAGTGCACCAGAGAGCAGCAGCATGGCAGACGTTGTTACCTCGACTAACCAGTGACAGCAATTTACAGAGGGCACGCAATCTCTAAATGAAAGGGCAGGCCCAGCAGAAAGGAATAAGGGGCGGGGGAAGGCCGATTATTGGCCCACCTCAGCGGCCGCCACGGGCAGAGAGCCGGCGGGGAGCGCTGGGGAGGCAACCGGACTCGGGGGAGTGCGGGTTAGGAGATAGGACACTAGGGGGCCCCAGATATCGAGTGGGCGAGATCTAGTTGGCATGAGGTCCCAGAATTCTGACAATATGGTCTGGCAACGCGATGCATCCTCGAGCCATTGGGCGAACTTGGGTGCAGGTCTACGACCCCAGCACATGGAGACCCTACGCCGCGCGAGGACAAGCAGCAT
Organism: Calotriton arnoldi; assembly: GCA_963921515.1. Taxonomy (NCBI): domain Eukaryota; kingdom Metazoa; phylum Chordata; class Amphibia; order Caudata; family Salamandridae; genus Calotriton; species Calotriton arnoldi. The sequence continues at coordinate 2,367,752 of CAWUFW010000934.1, forward strand.
AGCAATAAGACGACGCGACGCATCCGGGCAGAATTTGACGAATCCCAGTAGACAAAGTGAGGGAGTGGGCTGAACTGGCGAGGAGACCATCTCTGAAATGGCTGCACAGACCTCACGCCAATAAGCAGAGACCCCAGGGCATAGCCAGGCAAGGTGAGAGAAGTCTGCCGCAGATGCAGAGCAGCGCATGCAACTATCACTTGGAATGAGTCCAAGCTTGTGCAGCTGGACTGGAGTACGATATAGCCTGTGTAAATATTTAAAATGAATAAGGCGCAGGCGGTAGTTTGGGGACAAACGCTTTGTCTGTTTGCAACAGTAGAGCCAGTCAGCCTGTGGGATGTCGATACCAAGGTCCGCACTCCACGCCGCACGGGCGCAGTCTGTGGATACGGATGAGGCCGTCAGCGTGAGAGCGTAGAGTTTGGTCACCAATTTCTGAGGGGAGGAAGACGAGTAAATAAAATCCAGCGTGCCCATCGAGAGAGGAGGATGGGGAAACGTGGAATGCAGTTCTCGACAGATTGCGCATAGCTGATAGAACAGTAAAGTATCCATAGGACCGGAATCGGCCGCGAGAGAGTAAAAAGTGTTCCCCAGGTAGAGATCCGCAACTGTGGTCAACCCCAAACAGGCGGCACGTCTGGCCATTCCAGATGGCTGTAGAGGAGGGAAAGACGGATGCCGAACGATTGGCATAGTTGTTGCTGAGAGCATGTGGGCATTGGCGAGGCGGCGAAGGCCCTCCCAAGCCCAGCGCAAAGTTTCGACCGTGTTTATCTCAGAGCGCCGGAGTCTGGCCGGGGCGAATAGGGCCGTCGAAAGTGGCCATGGGGCAGCGAGATCGGCCTCGACCGCCACGTGTGGTTGAAAAGGAGTGGGGTGAAGCCAAAAATGCAAGAAGCTGGCCTGAGCACACAGTGCATAGAGCCTAATGTTAGGGGCACCTAGGCCGCCACACTCCATTGGAAGCGTGAGAGTGTCATAAGTGATCCTAGGCTGTTTGCCAGCCCAGATGAGGGAGATGATCAAAGAGCGGACCCTGCGAAAAAAGTGGGCAGTGAGAGGAAGAGGCACGTTTAGGAATAAATATAAAAATTTCGGGAGAACTACCATCTTGACGACAGCCACCCGACCGGCCAATGACAAGGGCAGTCGGCTCCATATAGGGATCTTCGTCTCCAGCCAGTCCGCCGCGCGACCAAAGTTAGCTCGCCAAAGTTCGTCCGCGTCTCTGCTCAGCCAGACACCCAGATAGCGAGTGGGGCCATTCGCCCACACGAAGGGATAGTCCGGGGTAAAGGGAGTAGTAGCATCAGTGAGCGGAAAGAGGACCGATTTAGTCCAGTTCACCTGGACACCTGAATAGCCTCCGAACCGGATGACCTCGCGCACCAGGGGACTTAAATTTTCCTGGGGGTTGCGGACATATAAAGTGACGTCGTCCGCATACATAGAGACCAGGAGGGCGCGGGCCGCGAATCCAATGCCCTTCTGAGTATGGTGTTGACGAAGTCTAGCCGCCAGTGGCTCCATAGCGACGGCGAAGAGTAGAGGCGAAAGCGGGCACCCCTGTCGGGTCCCACGTCCAATGGGGATGGGATCAGTAATAAGGCCGTTAACCCGGAGCCGGGCAGTAGGGAGAGTATACAGGAGCGAGATCTTTCGTATAAACACTGGACTAAAGCCTAGACGTGCAAGAAGAGGGAAGAGGAAGGACCATTCCAGGGTGTCGAACGCCTTGGTGGCGTCTAGCAAGGCGGCTACAGCAGGAAGCGTTGGGTTCATCTGATGAAGGACAGAAAAAAGAGTCCGTAGATTATGGGATGTTGCACGGCCAGGGATGAAGCCGGACTGATCCGGGCGGGCAATATGCGGCATGAGAGGGAGAAGACGGGAAGCAAGTAACTTGGCAAAGATTTTATTGTCCATATTTATAAGGGACAGAGGGCGATAAGAATCTCGGAGATCGGGGGCTTATCCGGCTTGAGCAGCAGAGTTAGCATAGCCTCGCGAAGTGAAGGCGGGAGCTGACCGCTCTCGAAAGAGTCATTATACATGGCAGCCAGGTGTGGCACAAGTAGCGGTGCGAAAGCCTTGTAGAAGGAGGCGGGCAGGCCGTCCAGACCAGGGGCCTTGTCACCCGGCATACTATTTATGGCGGCGAGTATCTCTTCTTTAGAGAAGGGCTCGTCCAGGTATTCCCGGTGATGGTGCTCGAGCCATAGCAGCTCGAGGGTATCGAAATATTGGTCGATGACCTCGCGCGGGGGAGTAGACCCGGAGGAATAAAGTTGCGTGTAAAAATCAGTAAATCTCGTCTTGATCTCTTCAGCGGAGGTAGTCCTGACGGGGCCGCTGTCCTGAAGCGCTGTTATGTAGGATGCTGCTCGAGGTGGACGAAGGAGGGCGGCCAAAGTTTTACCGGGTCGGTCCCCTTCGCCAAAGCGGCGCGCCCGTGCCTCCCTACCCAGAAAGGAGAGCTCTCTATCGGCCTCCGCGGCGAATTCGGTATGTTTCTCGCGAAGGCGAGCGAGTGTGTCCGGGTTTGGATCAAGCACGTGGGAGGAGTCCAGGGATTTAAGTTCTGCTTCCAATTTGCCAAGGGCGCCACGAATGGAGCGCAAGACTCCCGCTTGATTAGAGATACACTCACCGCGGATAACGACTTTGAACCCCTCCCAAAGAGTGGAGGGGGAGTCCACAGAGCCCTCATTGAGCTCGAAATAATTAGTGATCGCGGTCCGGATCTCATCACAGAATACAGTGTCTCGTAGTGCATTAGATGGAAGCCGCCATGAGAAAGCGCGTCAATGAGAGTGGGGTAGCCTAAGGCTTAGCCGGACTGGCGCGTGGTCTGAGAGGGTACGCGCCATATGGTCAACAGAGTTGAGCCAGGCGAGAATGTCAGGAGAGGTGACCCAGAGATCCAGACGAGACCAACAACCACGGGTGCCAGTAACACATGTGCCCTCCCGGGCTGCAGGGTGCATGTGGCGCCAGGCGTCATACAACGAGTTCTCGGTAAGAATAGAGTTAAGGAGCGCCGTGGCACGTGGGTGAGAAGCGTGGGGGCCGGAGCGATCCAACACCGCAGACAATGTGACATTGAAGTCCCCACCCCAAAGGAGCGCAGCAGGACCGAGGGAGGAGATGTGATGCCATATCTGAGTAAAGAATTCTGGGTCGTCAGCATTGGGACCATATAATGCAGCTACCGTCAGAGGATGGCCTTGAAGTGAGCCGTGTAGGATAACGAAACGCCCAGCGGGGTCCGTGATTACCTGGGATGTGTGCCATGGGAGTCCCCTGCGAATTAGGATAGACACCCCCCGGGAATAATTGGAATAGAAAGAGGAATGTGATTCTCCCCAGTGTCTGGAACAGAGTCTGGCAGCAGATGCTGGGAGTAGGTGGGTTTCCTGCAGCAGACAGATGTCCACTTTGTGTCGGATGAGGTGTGCGTGTACCAGTCGAGCCTTACGAAAGTCGTTTAGGCCGCGAACGTTCCACGTCCAGAAATTAATGTCCGTCATGCTGTCTCATTATGGGATATGGTAAGAGTGGCCAATGGCCGCGTGTAGGTGCATATGATGGTGCTAACCTTATGAGGAACAGGTGCAAAAGACAATACCAACAGTGGTGCATAAGGACGAACAATGGCCTGCCAAGACGTGGAGCCGAATTAAAACAACTAGCCCCAAACGTGGGAGTGAGGTTGACCTTGGGCGCTGTGCGCAGGAGTAAGAGTGTAGGAACATGCGTGATACAACGCGACATGGCATTACATATCGAATGTTGAGCGGCGGACCAAAGCCAGCTAAGGAGCAGTGCAACGCCAGGCCTGGCAGGGAACACTAACATTGCAGGGAGCAACACTGAAATAGGGCCATCTTGTGCGGACAGTAAAAGAACACAGTGATAGCTGCGTTGCAGGCAAAAGCCGGGAGCAAGAAACATTGCCAAAACAAACAACAGAGCCCCAGTAGGAGGCCACCAACCCCAAAACCCCCAACACAACCACCCCACCACCCTATCCCCAGAAACAGTACCGAAAGACCCGTCCCCCCCACACCCACTCCAACCCCCCAATCAGGCTGAGATACCACCCATTCCCACCCCAGGAGCCCACAACTTGGAAGGGGGAAAATCGTGACAGATAAGGGAATTATCCCGTGGGGGCATGGCAGAGCTCAGCATACACCCCTGCAGTGAAGCAGGGTGGCCAAGCTACAGACAAGACAGACAACGATCAGATGGATACAATTGAAATACCAACAGGAGTCACAATATGATAGTTGGAAGCAACTGGGCTAGGGAGGCTGCAGCAACAGGGGAAGCCAGAGTGACGTAAACAGAATAATTAACAGTTAAAACTCAGCCAGTCAATCATTGTCACTTAAGTGGCCAGCTGCAGCGGCCTGAGAGCCGGTAGGTGAGGAACGAGGTGATTTATCCAGTTTCTTTGCAAAGGCGAGAGCGTCTTTAGGATCTGGGAAAACAAGCGTTTTTGCGCCTTGCCGGACCCTCAGTCTCGCCGGGTAGGCCAATGAGTACGAGACTTCGTGCTTTTGGAGGATTCGCTTTGCTGGAAGGAATTCACGGCGGGCGGCCTGAACAGTGGGAGTATAGTCAGGGTAAAAGGAAAGTGTGTTACCCTGATGAGTTATTTTGCCCCTTTCTCGTGCTGCGCGGAGAATGGCGTCGCGGTCCCTGAAGTTTAGGATTTTTGCAATGATGGGGCGAGCTGGTAGACCGGGGGCAGGACGAGGGCCAAGGGAGCGGTGCGCCCATTCCACAATGAAGACGGAGGAGAGGATTTCACCAAAGAGGTCCCGGACGAGCTGCTCCACATAATCCTCCATACGGGAGATGTTGGCAGATTCGGGTACTCCCGTGATGCGGAGGTTGCTCCTCCGGGAGCGCGCCTCTAAATCTTCATTTTTGTTCCGGATAATGTCGAGGATTTTGTCCATTTGCAATAATTTTTGCCGATCTTGAGTGGCGGCGTCCTCGGCGTCGGAAACCCTGGATTCAACATCAAGTAGACGAGCGTCGTGTGAATCTACTCGGGTCTTCACGGAGTCCAAACGAGCGGACAGTTGATCGAGTTGCGCCGCGATGCCCGTGACCGTGGATTTAACATCAAGCATAATCGACTTCAGGTCATCCTCACGCGCAGGGGTTGTCTCCATAGTGGTCGCTGGGTCGCCACCATCCGATCCCGCACCGTCCTGCCGCGTCGATCTACGCAGATCAAAGGCAATCTTGGGCTGTTTAGGATCAGTCTTCCCCATGGCAGAAGTAGGCGAGTAGTACCACCGTGGGATCAGGAACAGCGACCGAGCGCACGGCAGGCAGCTCGCAGACACACAGCAGCAGTCAGTGACCCAGGCGAAATGTCAGGCCCGCCAGACCAGGGGAGCAGCATCAGCCGGCCGCCGCGAGGGCCGGGCACAGTGAGGCGGCAGCAGGGCGTCAAAAGAGGTGGATGCGCCAGTCCAGCGGCCCAGCAAATGGGCGGAAGCGGTCCCTATGGACACAGCAGAGGCGCAGGAGGAACACACCACCGCAAGCTGATGGAACAAGAATCTTGCGTCAGGCCACAGGACTTCAAGAGTGGTTGATTGCGGGAGTAGTCACCAGCAGGCACTGGGCAGACGTAAGGGCCGGCGCAGGCACAGTATGCGCCGAAGGAGATCAGGCCCAGGGTTCGGTGCAGCAACAGCTAGGGCCCAAGCCAGACACTCCCAAGGAGCGGGAGGTGATGCAGCCACCAGTGGGTCACAGGAGCGGGCCGCAGGAAAGCAGGCGGCGATCAGCCACCCCGCACCGCTCGTCGAGGGGAAGCTGGGAGGGCAAGCCAAGCCGGAACAGTCACAGCGGGGAGACGCGGGGGGCCCGCCGCCCCCGTCACCAGGCCCTGGGCACACAGAGCCGCCTCTGCCGGCGCCAAAAGGAAAGGGAGGCGACGTCAATGCCTCAGAGAGGCCCGGGCCGGGTGGTGCAGCCCGCGGGCCCCCAACCCCGCCGCGAACAAACCCCAGCGGCAACAGCACTCACCGGGCGAAGCAGGTCCGGACCTCACGCAGCCCCTCAGGCGATCCGCAGCTCCAGGTAGCCGGCCCAGCGGCAAGGCAGGGAGGCCGTGCCCCGTCGGTCGTGGGATCTGGGCTCAACGCAGCAGTCGGGCGGCGGATCTCGGCACTCACAAGCCGCCGAGGGACGGGAGCAGCACAGATCGACGCCGCAAGTGAAGCCGCAGCCGGAAAAGCAGGTACTGTGCAGCGTTCGCGTCGTTGTCTGCAGGATTCTGTCGGATATGTTTGCTTGGCCGGCAGAGCCCACTAAAGTGCGGCCATCTTGCAGCCGGCCAAGCCACGCCCCCACAAAACTTGTATAGTTGGAAAGTCATTACTTGGCACACTTGTTAGAATAGAAAAAATTCATGTTTGTGCATTGTTTTATGTAAGTTAGCATTCACGGCGCCATTTTGTATGTGGGCGCCATTTTGAGTTATAATCGAAACTTATACTTCGCTATTTCCGAGAAAAGGCCTCTGTTAAGTTGTGTTTCTCCAAGGCTAAGTTTTGCTTCACTAATGAACACACTGTTCTTATTAGCGCATATCTTTCCCTTTAGATAGAGGCCTTCTCCCACTTTTCCAGTGGCGGGCACGGGCAGAGCGACATTGAGTAGTAGATAGTGTGTGCCTGGTCTCAGAATCGAAACTTATCCTCTGTACTTCATTGTTTAGCTGCATCTGCTTGGAAAATTCCATTGTGGGCGTGCCTTTATTGGTTCTGAAATGTACATAATGTATCTCCATGCTTGCTGATGTCAGTCCCTCTGCAACACTCCTAGTGACTGGGCAGACTGGGCTCCACACTGAGTGTATCTAATAAACAGTTATTGGTTTGTTTTCTCTACTGTCTGACCGACTCTTCATTTGGTATGGAAGGCTGAGAGGTGGTCGTGAGTGACTCGGGTGACCCTAAACGGGCCACTTCCTTCAGTTGGCGCCCGAACAGGGACTCCTTCGGGTGAGTGACCCATCCCCTTCCGCGGACGGGGGGAGGTTGAGGCTATTGTCGGGTCAGACTGACGGTTCAGGGATCCCTGTATGAGGAGCATTGATTGCTCGCAGCTGCCCCTTCCGTCCTGCCGGACGGTGACTCGCCCATCGCTCCTCCCGACTGGAGTCCTAAACGGCGAAACCCTTGGATCTGACCGTTTGGTCTGAAGAGTCGGCAATGGAGAATTAGTTTGTTTGACCTGCATATACCAGCTGAGTTTGTTTTGGTTCTTTGTGGATATGGTACCATTTTGGTTTGAATTTGATACGGTCTGAGGACTGTCTTTGGGATAAAAGCATTTGCAATTGCTTTGCTAGGCATAAATAGTGAACCTGTTTTCTTTTGAAAATGCCTGGTTTCAGTAGGCTGTTTTCTTTGTGCTGTCACTGTTGTTCTGCAGATGCTCGATTGGAAGAAGCTAAGCCGGCGCCTCCAGAAGGCACTCCAAATTTTGATATGTAGGTGAAGCATGGTCTAAGCCCTAATATGTTTAGTACATTATGGTACAAATATACGAGGGACAATGCGGAGTTGCAGTGGCCGTTGATGGGCACTTTCGATGAACAAAAGATTGGGTATTTACAGGAACAGTTAATTAAAAGATGAAGTAGACAGACTATGTTTGATTCTCTCAGAACGTGGCAGAAAGTAGCTAGGCAGAGACGACTGAAGACGGGGAAGGAGGCGTGGAAAGGGAAGATGCAAACACTAACTCAGAAAGCTGTAGCGTATGATAGAGAAAAACTGGAAAGGGAGTTGAATGTGAAGATAGGAGATTTCGATTGCATGTTGATAAATCGTATTTGGCTCAGGAGGAAACTGATACTTTTGTGGAGGAATTGTTAGACCCCCACCCCCATACGCCCCGCAAAGTATTTATCTCACTGTCCCTGTGCCATCACAGCCGCTTGTTACAGCTGTTCCCACTGTCCCTGTATCTACTGCTGTCGTCTCGACGGCTGTGGCTTAGGTTCCTCCTCCTCCTTCTTTGCCGCTGTCGTCGGTGGCGACTGTGACTGTTAGCACACCAAGCATACCTATTATTTCGGCATCCCTTTCTCCAGCTCTCTCTCCCCCCGGTGCATCCACCTGCGTCAATCCTACCCAGTGCTTCTGTTGCTTCTCCATCTTTGATGGTTCATTTCCCAGCATTATTGGGTGCGGAGACGCCAACACGTGGATTTGAGGATAGAGATTTGACACAATTTAAGGAGTGCATGGGCCCTTTTGTCTGGTCTGCGGTGGGGGATGAGGAGAAGAAGGTAGTAGCCAATCAAGCTGCGCAGTGGAGTCGTAATTCCATCTACAGTGTGGAGGATGTTTGGGGCGTGATGAAAGATTATGAGCCCTTTGTACAGCAGCATGCTCTTAAACATATGTCCTCTACATTGATTGGCCTTTGGCAGCAACATTTTGGGGATGACGTGCCGCAAATTTTATTCGATATTAGAGACCGCGTGTATGCCAGTGGTACGGACCCGGGCCAAGTTTTTGGGAATATCACCACATTGGGTGCCTATAGGGGCAGGTTGCATGAGAAGAGTCCTACCACGGTATCTCAGTCTCCGATGCAAGAGGTTCATCCTATATATCACCCAGAGATACCAGAGTTAACGGACCAGCGTGGTAATGTTACTCGAGCGGGTGTAGCGGCCCGTTTCCAAGAACAATGGGTTTATACTCCATGGAAAAGAAGTGAGGTTTTATCCCTTAAGACTCATTTGCCCGATCCTAGGAAAAATCCTACTGCTTATTATAAGGAGCTGACTGAAGCTGCCTCTTCGACGGTAATGACTTGCTGATATTGAAATGTTTTTTCGGTCTTCTTGTTCCAGTTGATATTTGGAGGCAGGTTCATACTCAAGATCATGTTGCAGAGTTGGGTGGTACATGGGATCAGATCAAAGCATGGGATCAGGAAAGAAAGCCAGGTGATAAGCCCCGAGCAGAGATACTTGCTTTGCCGGGTCGTATTATTACATATATGCATTCTCTTATTCCGCTGAGGAAAGTAGATTGGGACAAGTTGACGGCTTGTTGACAAAAGAAAGATGAGAGTGTGTCTCATTTTTTCACTCGGTTCGAGGATACATTTTTGGATTACAGTGGGCAGGATCTGTCTATTGAGGGAGGTGTTCAGTTGTTTGTCAACAGGTTTGTTTCTAATTTACTTCCCGAAATTGTGACTCGTTTACAGACTTCTGAAAGTACTTAGTCCACCTCTACCCCTTCTGTTATTTTGAATATGGCTCAATATTATGAACACCGGGACCAAGAGGAAAAAGAGAGGACGGAGAAAAAGCATAAGGATTTGAAGACGAAGGTATTGTTGTAACAGGCCTTTAGAGGGAATGGTAGAGGCCGTGGTGGTCCTGCCCGACAGCTTCCAAGCACTAGTAGGCAGCCGAATACGACACCTTTGGGGCCGGATCAGTGTGCATATTGTAAGGAGGAGGGTCACTGGCGTAGCAAGTATCCCGTGCTTTTGCAGAAGGTGGCAGTCCCTAGAGGACGATGGTCTCGTGGAGCTGGTGGGGCTGATAGGGCTCAGAATGCTGCAGCCTCTTAGGGTCGTTCTGATAATAAGTATTTTGATGAGCCTCGCGATGGACAGTATTTCCATGATGACTATGATATGGATGAAGCGACAGGGATGTCTTACAGCTAGGACAGCCAGGGACAGAGTGGGGGACCAGTTCCGATACCTGTAGACTGCGTGGTCCTTATGTAACAGCGAAATTACAAGATTTGACTAAGGAATTTTTGGTGGACACTGGTGCGAGAAAAAGTTCTGTTTCTCGAAATATGGTCCCTGGGGCGGCTCTGTCTGGCCATGTTTCGTAGGTTTTTCAGGTGTACCGGTTGTGAGCCCCATTTCAAGACCCCTTGCATTGACAATTGGTCCTTTTACTGTGGATTCTCCATTTTTGTTGACATCCAATTGTGGTAAGAATTTGATGGGTTTGGACTTGTTGAAGAAATTACATGCTACTATTTATTGTTCCCCTGAAGGTGTTTATATGACGATGGGCCCAAATGTGAGTAGTAAACAGTGCTTGTCTCTCCCTCTTCCCACTGAATTTGCTGATGTACCATCTACTCTATGGGCAACGGGTGATACAGATGTGGGACTGCTGCATATACCTCCAGTTTCGATTCAGGTTAAAGATAATGCTGTTTTGCCTTGTATTCCTCAGTATAAAATACCACAGGCAGGAGAGCGAGCCTTATTGCAAATTATTCAGGATTTGATGAAGAAAAGAGTAGTTGAGGAGACGTCTGCCAATATTTGTAATAGACCCATTCTTCCTATTCTTAAATGGACACCCTCAGGTTCCCCTGATGATCATGAAGATGTTTATCGTTTTGTGATTGATTTGCGCGAAGTTAATAAAATAGTGGTTCCTCAGTTTCCAGTAGTTCCAGATATTACTACACTTTTGATAATGATTCCTTCTACTGCTACATTCTTTTCTGTCATTGATTTGAAAAACGCGTTCTTCAGTATTCCTATTCATCTAGATAGCAGATATCTGTTTGGGTTCACCCTAGCTGGTAGGAGCTTTCAGTTCTGTCGAGCTCCTCAGGGCTATACAGAGAGTCCGAGCATTTATAGCCAAGCGTTAAAAGGTCAGTTAGATTCCTTTTCGCTTCCTGCAGGTAATGTCTTGGTGCAGTATGTTGATGACCTCCTTATTGCTTCTGACAAGGAGCGGGGTTGTAAAGATAGTACAGTTAAATTATTGTTGCATTTGGCTCAACATGGCCATAAAGTTTCTCTTTCTAAATTTCAGTATTGTCGACAGGAGGTCACCTACTTAGGTCACTGTCGAAGGAGGGTAGGAGGTTGACCCCTGAGCGCATCAGTGCCATTGCTAAAATGCCTATTCCACAGACTCAGAAAGATGTGCACGCTTTTATAGGTATCACTTGCTATTGTCGGCAGTGGATACCTAACTACTCTCTACTAATTAAACCCTTGCTTGCCCTAACAACGAAAGAAGTGCATGACCCTTTAGCTTGGATGCCTGAAGGTCAGTAGTCTTTTGGGCACTTGAAACTGCGCTTTGTTTGGCCCGAGTACTAGGCACCCCTAATTACAGTAAACCGTTTATGTTGTACGTCCATGAGATGGCTGGTTGTGCACTTTCTGTTTTAACACAAACATTTGGAGATAAGCAACGGCTGTGTGCTTATTTCTCTGCTGTCCTTGATCCAGTCGCGAGAGCCCTCCCGAGTTGTCTAAGAGCGGTCGCGGCCGTGGTCACTTCGATCAGACAATCGGCTGGACTTGTGCTTGATACTGACCTCACATTCATGGTTCCCCATGCTGTGGATACACTTCTGAATAAGACAAAGACAAAGACACAGCACCTCACCAGTGCACGTCTTACTGGCTATGAATTGACATTGTTTGCTAAACATATCACGATCAAAAGATGTGCCACTCTGAACCCAGCCACGTTACTACCCCTCCCTTCCGAGAGTGATGAAGTCAACAAACATGACAGTATCTTCCGGACGGAAGAAGAGACGAAAGGACGGGTAGACTTGACTGATGTTCCCTTATTTGACCCACAAGGAGAACTATATGTCGATGGCTCTTGTTTCAAATTACCAGACGGCACTACAACTGCAGCGTATGCTATTACCACACTGCGTACAGTAGTAGAGACATCACGGGTCCCTTATCAGTTGGCTCAAGCTGCTGAGCTTGTTGCCCTTATTCGAGCTTGCGAATTGAGTGAGGGATTGTTTGTCAATATCTATACTGACAGCCAATATGCCTTTGGGATCGCGCATAACTGTGGGCGACTCTGGGCTGAGAGAGGGTTTCTTACTTCACATGGCACAAAAATCCAGCACGGACACCTCATATTGAGGCTTTTATCTGCTTTGACACTCCCCAAGAAATTGGCCATAGTGAAGTGTAGCGTCCACCGGAAGGTCACTGATGATGTAGGAAGGGGAAATGGTTTTGCAGATCAGACAGCTAAGGAAACGGCCCGGACAAAGATGAAGGGAATGTTTGTAGCAGGTCCAGCTAGGTGGGTGACTGAAGTTGTTATGTTCAAAGACACTCTTGAAAATGTAAAAGAGATACAAAGCGAAGCCACAGTAGAAGAATTAGCGGTGTGGCAGGAAAGTACAGCACAATTGCTTGATGAGGGATGTTGGATTGATAAGTTAGGGAAGCAGAGATGGATGTTGCCAGATGCATATGTTCTTCCTGTGGTCAGGATGGCCCACGGCCCAGCTCATATCAGTGCTAAGGGTATTTGTAAGTTGTTAGACCCTGTATGGCAGAATGATAATATTCCTAAGACAGCTGCACATTTAGTGAAGTACTGTATGGTGTGCATGATGCACAATCCTGGAAAAGGTACCCCTACACTGCCTGGTAACTTTGCACCACCCACTTTTCCTTTTGAAGTCCTTCAAATGGACTATATAGAGCTAGAGAGATGCAATAATTTGAAGCATGTCTTGGTGGTTGTATGTGCATTCAGTAAATGGGTGGAGGCTTATCCCAATAAGACAATACAGCCATTACGACTGCAAAGGTGCTCCTGAAGGAGTTCTTTCCTCGTTTCGGCTTGCCCCCGATTGATCTGGGGTGATAACGAAAGTCATTTTATTGCAAAAGTGATTCAATTGATTTGTGATGGTTCACACATAAAGCAAACGTTTCATGCTGCCAATCACCCACAGACAGCGGGTTTGGTTGAGAAGTACAATGGTACTCTCAAGCTCAACCTGGCAAAAATTCAGGAGACCACAGGCTTAAAGTGGCCAGATGCTTTACCGTTTGCTCTTTTGTCAACAAGAACAACAGCACATTCTAGGACAGGATTGCACCATACGAGGTCGTGTTTGGACGCCCGGCAAATGTCTGGGGCGTACCTCGACCTCAGCAGTTCTCTGATATTGAGTATCCATTGCTGATTGATTATCTTGGCCAGTTAACCAAAAGTTTGCATTCTATTCACCAACAGGTCCGGGACACCCTGCCTCCTACGCCAGAGGGACCCGGCCATGACATTCAGCCTGGGGACTTCATGCCTGATTAGAAACTGTCCAGAGGAAGAAAGGTTTGGAGCCACAGTGGAAGGAACCAGAGCAGGTACTTCTAGCAACGCGCACCGCAGTGAAAGTCGCTGGCCGTAAGAACTGGATACATGCAACTCATTGTCGCAGGATTCCTTTGTCCCTCCCATACGACCAGTGGGTGAAGGATGGAGTCAGGGACTCTGAGTGTGAGTCGGTACCTCGGTTTGTCCCCTTCAGCGATGCCAAACTAACATGGATGCGAACAGACAAGGAAAACGATGATGTGCTGGATGCAGCAGTTCCTCCGGAAATATGAGCTATCCAGGAACCTCTGTTTGTTGACCATTCTGTGCCTGGAGTCACAAGGTACAATTTGCGTCCTTGGCTGGGGGACGGTGCACCAAAGGAGAAGAAAGATTAGTTGGATATGGACTGTGTAAGTCAGGGTGTACTTTGCTATAGAATCAACAGAGTTAGTTCTGGTTGATGAGAGTTTTGTGCACTGTTTGAACATTGGACAGGATAGATCGAAGTATCCCTTGGGAGTATATTATCCTGGTTGACGTGGGATACGAGCTTAGGACAGAGAAAGCTCCACTGCCGGTGCTCAAGAGCGCCAACGTATTGATGGACAATAGGAGCCTGTACCAGTGAGGCTCTGACGGACACTGGGAACATGTATATTTCTTTTGCATTTTGCCCCCCATTTCATCATTTGTTATGCATCCCTTTGGTGGAATGGTTGCTGAGGAAGAGCAGCCAGTGCTTCTTGTTGCCCAGTACAATGCAGTGTGGACTTGTAAACAAAAGTTAACATGTGTTGCCTTTGTGATTTTGTTGTTGATCATATTATATGGTGTATCATGGGTTTGGAAAGTGATCAAAGTGTACGTTTCATAGTAAGGATGAGGTTGGTCCTCAAGTCCGAAAGAAAAGGACAGTCCCAAGCAATGTGTTTTAGATACACATAAGAGGTTTTTTGGAGAAGGGACTGCTTGTTACCCCACTAAATATGTCACTAGTCTATGGACAGCATATCAATTGTCAATTGTCAATTATACCTATACTCGGCCCCTTGACTTTGTAGAAGTGCAAGGAGTATTTGGGTTTGGCTATCCAGGCCCTTGTCTATATCATAAAAAGCCATGAGGCATGGGTTATCCGCGGTGTGACAACAATATTTATTGCGACAACTTCTATATGGAAAAACAGTATGTCACCATGGTGGGTTACTAGTATAAGGAGTTGACAGTTCCCCAAAAAGCTGGTTATTACCCTGCTTGTTGTCCAAATATCAATTTTACTGACACTACACTGTATTTTAATTGTTCAGGGATAGTATTATGTAAGGGCACATACTCTTTGGTAAGTCCAAAGGACCCCAGTACCTTAGGGTGGAATTCCTAATATTCTGCTATGGACTATGATAGACCGATTTATGCATACCCAGGTTTTTTCTTTCTGTCTAATGGGACGTAGTCTAATATTCATAATGGTACGAATGATGTGGCACTTGGGATGGTGCTTCCCTTGGGTGTACCTTGCAAACATGCGAAGCCTAAAGTAAGATGAGTTAAAAGGACATTGACCAAAGAATTCTGTGAAGGAGTGACAGATCTCGAAGACAATAATTATAGTAATGGTATTACTTTTGGATACATTCTCTCCTCCATAATTACATTTGGTGGTACTGCTATGGCCAGGGGTGAGGAAGCTAGAGAATATTTCGGATGTAAGTTGCAAATATTGTCTAACTCCAAAGTAGCAGCTTTGCGTGACATCACCACCCAATTGGAAAGTATGCGAATATATTCCGAGCAGACTAGATATGCTGTCGATTTCTATCCTAGCTAAGAGTGGTGGTATGTGCGCGGTAGTGGGAGACCAGTGTGTAGTCTGGATCACAAATATGGAAAAGAATATTACCCAACACATTTTCGACATCCTAGAAAATGTTAAAGGAATGGAAAGTGGGAACTGGAGTTGGTCTCTTTTTGGCAGCTGGGGTTGGATCCTTGAAAAGGTGATTTATTTCATTGTGATATTGGTCTCTTGCTGTGTCCTTGTTCAATGCCTTCCCTTCTGTCTGTTCCTATTGCACCACTCTTCTCACTCCTAAGAGAAGAATATCGGTTCATGACACCAATGCTGTAATTATGGTGCAGAAAAAAATAGATGACCTCATGCACATTGATGAGGGTATCTTCGAAACTTCTCCCCTCCTTACAGTCTCCCTTCCTGATGCTGAAGACATGGAATGCTCCTGAATGATTAATTCATGATTTTGTCTTAGTGTCCTATACGTGTTATGCTATTAGAAAATGTTTAGCTAATGCTAAAAGGAGGGTCTGTTAGAATAGAAAATATTCATGTTTACGCATTATTTTATGTAAGTTAGCATTTGTGGCGCTATTTTCTATGTAGGTGCCATTTTGAGTTATAATCTAAACTTATACTTTGCTCATTTCGAGAAAGGCATCTGTTAAGTTTGTGTTTCTCCGAGGCTGGGTTTTGCTTCACTAATGAACACACTGTTCTTATTAGCGCATACCTTTCCCTTTAGATAGAGGCCTTCTCTCACTTGTCTAGTGGCGGGCACGGGTAGAGCGACCTTGAGTAGTAGATAGTGTGTGTTTCCGGCCTCAGAATCGAAACGTATCCTCTGTACTTCATTGTTTAGCTGCATCTGCTTGGAAAATTCCATTGTGGGATTGCCTTCTTTGGTTCTGAAATGTACATAATGTATCTCTATGCTTGCTGATGTTAGTCCCTCTGCAACACTCCTAGTGACTGGGCAGACTGGGCTCCACTCTGAGTGTATCTAATAAACAGTTATTGGTTTGTATTCTCTACTGTCTGACCGACTCTTCATTTGGTATGGAAGGCTGAGAGGTGGTCGTGAGTGACCCGGGTGACCCTAAACGGGCCACTTCCTTCACACTTGGTGATATTTGCTACAATCATGGATTCCCAGCCAATCGTGTACCTCCTTCCAGAGACAAATGTTGGTTTTAGCAATATTTATCGGTAAACAAATTGATGTTTATCAGAGGCTTTACTTAATCGAAAGTGGCACAATTTAAATAGGAAATTGATTTCCAACGTTTCTAAAATTAACATTAGTTCAAATTCACACACTATTCGAATTCTGTGTGGGCTCTGGAATTTGGGGATAAGATTGATTTAGAACACAATGTAAGTCAGACAATCAGTGTGATTCAAGAATTGGTCTTGGGCATTGTACTATGAATGTACACTTACTGCAAACACATTCTTAGAATAATTTAATATAAAATAATGTATAGGCATTTATTTATGAATGGGAAAGCAATGGTAAGAATTCTTTCTTTTAGCACACATGCCTGACTGTTTAAACTCAAATCCTAACATCATACTGATATTTTATTTCGCCTTTTCTATCCTTAGCATTTTATACGCTGATATTGTTGGATTCACACGTCTGGCGAGTGACTGCTCGCCAGGTGAACTGGTCCACATGCTCAACGAATTGTTTGGCAAATTTGATCAGATCGCCAAGGTAAGGAACTCCAAGAGCATTTTCCTTTTAATGTATTTTCATACTTATACAGTAGATCATAGACACTTGTTGAAATATATCACTCCATAACAACAATTGGTCATGATTCATCACTTAAGACAATTATGTGCTACCAACAAAGGTTCAATTTATTTATTTCCTGTCCAGAACTTCATAGTCCCCGTATTTATTTCCTTCTCTTACAAGTCAGGTACATCATCCTCTGTTTCATCGCATCCTGATCTCGTGACTTCACGGTATACTGCCTGTATGGATTATTTTCTTTCAAATGGCCGTTAGCACAAACAATCCTGCACTTCTATGTGTTCAGTGGTTTGATAGCCCAATAATTTAGCAAAATATTAGACACATTTCCCCTAGAGATCAGCATGAAGAAGTTTACATTCATGACATTATAAACCAGCTCTTTTGATGCCTTTGTTATGGTGTTGCAAACAGAACAAGAATCTGCAATCATCCATGAATTGATCTTTTTAGCCTCGTGTTTACAATGTGCTTTCTTCACAATCAATATCCGCTCCGTTTGGTGCAGCCACGCCATGTTCTTTACCATCCAGAAAAAGCAACTATAGACAACAAAATGAAGACACAATAAAGTATGATATTTATTTACAACATTGAGGCTACTAAAATATATGTTTGCAAAGTTTACATGTGAACTTTATTCTGGGCCTGCCAAAAAGACGCTGCAATTTAATGCCAGGGGTTTAGTGATGTTGCTTGCCACAGTTACACACAAGAGCAGTATGAAAGATGTGTATTCAGAAGGGAACAAGAAAGGTCGCAATAAACGGTATGCAAATAGCAAAGGTGTAGGGTGGCATGCACAGTTTACGGGATCAGATGTGGAAAATGATTGAGGAGTTACCACCAGTGGCACACTCCCTCCGATTTATTTACTAATGCTATACAATGTAAATCTGGCGATTCCAATGCTCCCGTTTTGTTTCCATAAGCCCAGCAAG
The DNA here is from genome assembly GCA_963921515.1 of Calotriton arnoldi. Classification (NCBI taxonomy): domain Eukaryota; kingdom Metazoa; phylum Chordata; class Amphibia; order Caudata; family Salamandridae; genus Calotriton; species Calotriton arnoldi. The sequence continues at coordinate 2,385,403 of CAWUFW010000934.1, forward strand.
ACATTTTAAGACATTTTACCCTTAAAGTAAATTCTAAAGTTCGGTGAATTATCTAATCCCTGCATACTTGTATTGCCTCTAAACATATTTGCAGTATGCCATTTGTTTATCACAATCTAAAATATATAAACAACGAATCACACAGTAGAGGTTTCACTAGCTTAAAGAAAGAAGTTCTCTTTATTGAAAACACATTTTCCATTAAAAAATGAAAGGCGCACAAATACAATGCAGCAGCTAACTACGGTATTGCTTCAAAGATAATACAAATGCACTGTATTTCAAAATACAGTTTACATTTAATGCAGTTTTCCCGGTAAATAAAACAATAACATAAATATACAGTTTTGATTATCAATACTACTTTAGTAGAGATGAATTTGACGGGAATAACTGCTAACCAGAACCCTGCTTTTGCATTTTTCTCTTTGTTTGATAGAGAAGGCCAGAGGCACAAAGTTTTTTCCATTTCTAATTTTGCCAACAGCAGCCATTCTTCTTGCATACCAATAAGGCACTGTATATATTGTAATTTATACGAACCAGAGGGTATGTGGAAGCAAAACAGGTAAACAGTCTGTTGCCACCAGCTACTTTCCTGGCTCTCTAGCCTAGTCCAAAAACACAGCGCTAGCCGAACACCAAAGACAATGCATTTGCATGGTAAATATGTCCACATAGTGGTATATTATATCAGATGCACAATTCCCTTGGTTCTTTTTTCCTGATTACATTTTCAGTTTGGGATCTTAAGTTAAATCCACAAAGTGACAGTCCAGATATGTTTTGTTGATCACCAGGTTTCAGGCCTACAAAAGTACACATTTTGCATATCTTTTTACAAAGGATACGTTGGTGAAAATTGCATACCATGTATGCACATGTACACATATAGCACTCACCCAGCTATCTATGTCCAGTGTATGAAGGTGTTGTTCATATCATACTTATAAACCTGAATGTGACTATAAAGGGAGGTCTATATCAAGTAAACCCAAACAGTGAAAGTGGGAGATATCACTGGAAAAAAGTGAAGGAAATATAATACAGAACAGTCTCTTTGAATCCAGGGAGTCTAGGGCAATAGGACCAAAAGTTCAAATAATATGACATTCTTCAGCGATCCCCATCAAGTAAGAGCGTTAAACCTGTGAGATAAACCTATGCGACATGTGTTCATAAGCATTCATTAAACACCATACTTTAGTGTTGAGTAGTTAAAGGTAGTTTAACTACTATAACTGCCAAGTGGGAAGAACAACAGGTGATTTAACTATAGTCAAATCTGTATTGTGCAGATGGTTCCCTCGTACCCCATACAATCAGAAATCCCGTGTGTTCAGGTTGTCAATTAGAGGGAGTAGAAACATTGCATTTGTAGTGGGCCTTGAGAGTCCATAGGGACAAGTAATCAACATTGCTACAAGTTATACTACGCAGACTCATAGTAAAGAGGCAAGAAGGGAGGAAATGGGTAAGTATGTTAACTGGTTAGGAGAAACTCTCCCTGTAAGTACATTGACAACAATTATCGCAGAATTCAGAAAAGTAGGAGAAAAGTCACTCACAGGGCTAGGAATATCTGGTAAGTTTTCAAAACAAAGCAGTGGAAATTGGGCTCACTCAAACACTAGTCCTCACAATACAGACTCACCGTACATTCGCACTTCCTGGTTAGTTTTTTCCCTTCTGGGATGTTAGCAAGAAAGTCTGTATTTAAGAACCCTTCAGGATGGAGCAGATCTGTTGCACCACGCCACTTTGTTGCTGAGGTTTTCTGCTTTGCTTGAGTTCTCACCAGTTTTCACATTCTTGCACTTTTGTTGATTTTTCCCTTTCCAGTTTCCTGTGGTTAGGGTTTCTCTTTTTTCCCTTAGTCCTTGTGTTTGGCTCTTTGTGTTTTCCTGCTTATCGTTTTGTTCTGACTATCTTTTGGCATCCTGCGGATCCTGCCCATTGCCCTGGTCTGACAGGAGCTCGTTACAGCACATGCCACCATTATGGCACTGGTCTATAATCCCTTGAAGTTCCAGGTGTTATTTGGTACAAGTCTTCCAGGCGGCACTACCATTTGAGATGATTCCATCTAGAGGGATAATCCAGTCCTGGTTTTCTTTTACCCCACTTCTTCTGTTTTTCCCGATTCCTCAAATGGACACGTCAACTAACCCATACCTCTGTGCAGGGATGTATGGCCATCAGGGGTTTTCTGCAGGTCTGACTACTCGGACCTAGCAACTGGGTAGAGGTTGACAGCACAAGAAGTCCGTTTTTACAGTTTGTAAGATTTTTCTATACATGTAAGAATGAGCATAATAAGCAAGGATTCGATATGTAAGTGAATAACGACATGTTTGTGAAAAACTCCTGGAAATCATACATTTCTGCTGCAATCACCTTTAAAGAGGATTGGGTATTTGTGATGGGTGAAATTTCAATAGCCCTTGGTGCACACATAAGGTATTCACTTTTCCCCTAGGGCCATGAACTCAGGGTTAGAGAAGACATAAGCATTTTTTGAGGGTGGTTTCCCATTTGCTTTTCTACCTCAAATATAATTTTTGATCCCTTGTCTGTACGAGAAAGGAGACCAAAATCATGAAACTGTCAAAGAAAAGGGAGGAGGAACCCGTGGGGGTAATTAAAAAGAACAAAAACCACTTACCTGAACCTCCCCGCCACCTCTATTGTTGTGTCGCGCCTTGATGAACTTCCTTGTCCCAGCAAGGCACTGGGGCAGCATCTCAGGCCCCCATCCAATCCCCCACGCTGCTCTCATGCTTGACAGCAGGTCGGGGATTGGCCTGAGTGGGCTGACAAGACGCTCCGCTCAGGTCAGGGAGTTTGTGGGGTTTCTCCAGCCCATCTGCTCAATGCTGCTGGGCTGGAGAAACCTAAGTACGCATATGTGTTTGGCCAGCCTGAGACGGCCGGCCAAACACAAGGGCACTCAGAAGTGCACATAGCACTCCTTCTCCCCCTCCCATGCATGATAACATAGAAATGTGAAGTGTTGCCCTAAAATTAAAGGGGCTTGAGAGTACAAAGAGAAATGGAAGTGCAGTATCAAATTAGAATGGCATATGGCTACCTGCAGAGGGAGAAGTGCAGGAAAACAAAAAATAGGGAACAAACTGACACAGAGTTTAGGTATTAGAAGAAACAATAGAACAGCAAAACATACCTCATGACCCTGAGGCGAGAGCACTGTAAACGTAATGATGTACTTGAGCTCTATGATATCCTTACAGGGTGTGACATCATAGCATGTCTCAATCCCTTCTTACTCTTAATTTCTGCTGAGGGCTCAGTCATATAGACATGCTCACACGTAATGGGCACCTCCTGACCTTGTCTAACAATGAGAAACTAGTGCTGAAGAACCTGAAATAAGTTAGCTGATTAGAAACATATTAGCTGATGGAATCCCTTCAAAATGGTTGTGCTTTGTTTTATCTATTGCAACTTTAGTTTTTCTCCTAGTTATCCTATGATTTTTGTCATCCAAAATATAGGGCAATCTTTAGATATGTGGAGATACGACAATGCCTTCTTAACTCATATTTTAATGTCAGTGAAGTTAGATGCAGCACAATTCGTTCTTATTCATCTCCATAAACCCAACAGTGCAATACTTCAATGTTGTCAGTAAGTAAGTGACATGAAGAGTATTCTTATTTGAACTATGATGTGAAAACAGAAGATAGGTCTCACTCTCTCAGTTACCAGAGACAATGCTGACCTTAAAACTTTATGAACCTTAAGAAAACCTATAATTGCAGAACTGAACATTCATTCACAGAATTAACCTTTAATTATTAAAAAATACCTTCTAGAAATACTTAAAATCCATGTTTTGTTCTATGTGATGGGCAAAGACATCTTTGCCACCATACATCCAATGTCTTTCTTTTAATTACTAAAATACTGTCCACTTCTTATATGGCAGTATATAATTCTTTCCCTTGATTGATTTTAAAGAGACAAGCCTTTAATATTTTTTTTTTTAAATCCTTCTTTGAATTATGTTCCTTCTAAGCACTATACAGATTATAGCTCATTTAAAAGATTTCTTCCTGAAATCAAGCACCTTTTGTGATGTACTGTAAATGGACTTTCATTCGTCTACAATAATTGATTCATTATATCAGGGCAAGAATCCCTCACTCTTATCTGTTTCAAAACGTAGTGAACACATTCTGGTGGCAGTGCTACATGCTTATAAAGGAGTATGTTTTTTCTGGACACTGTAACTTTCCTACACTCTCTTTGATAGGATACAAACTTTCTGTGGCTACTCTCGACTATCTTCCCACACAGTTCAATAATTGCCCACTTTCTCTTAGTCCTACCTCGGTCTCCTTTCACGTCAGGCAAAAATGGAAACACATTCCTTTACCTCAGTGCTGCCAAATATGGAATCCTGATGGTTCACCTAGACAGTAGTTAACATCAGTGTACATCTCTTAACCGACAATGCTCTAACTTGAAGAAGGGAGTGTTGTTAACTGATCAGCCCTCCAGATCTACCACCAGTGAGTCAGATCCACCAAGAGCTAAGTGCTGGCCGAATTAATTCAATACAGCCCCAACAACTCCAAAGAAATGCTCTCCATAGTAAAGGAATCCCCCTCCCCACTACCAACAACACAACCGTCACCCCCTACTCTGGAGGCCTGCACCCAGATTTCCCATAGGACCATTTATAAAAACTTTCCTCTCCATTTGGACCTCTCCACCTGTGCCATCCTCCCACTTGAAGAGGCAAGCACTCTTGAAACCGCGATGGCTAGCTGGCCCATCATCACCACTATGGAAACTGATGTTGCCATCTGCTCCATCCATCTGGGAGCCCCATCTGACCCCTGTCCATATTTCATCTTCATTAAAGGAGTCAACCCCATCTGCTTCACCCTCAACCTGATACTCAACAACTCACTCACTACTGCCACTTTCCCAGACGCCTGGAAACACACCACCATACTATCTCTGCTGAAAGAACCTTCTGTGGACCCAAAGACTCTGGCCAACAACAGACCAATTTTCTTGATAGCCTACCCAGCTAAAGTCCTTGAAAAATTTGTCAGAACTGGCTGACTACCTGAATGACAACCACCTCCTGGACCTTTCACAATATGGATTCAAGACCAATCACAGCACAGAAATCAGCCTTCTCACAGGCACCAACAATATCCACCTTATAATGGACAAGGGAGACACAGCAGCACTCAACCATCTTGAACTTTCTGCCTCATCCAACTACTCCACAAAACTGGCATATGTGGAAACTCTCTCCAATTGATCAGCTCTTTCCTCGCCGGACACACTCAGTCTGTCAGCCTGGACATGTACACCTCTTCTGCCTCCAACTCGATCTGCGGAGTACACCATCCTTGCTCAGCCCCAGGCTCTTCAATGTCTACATTGCACCACCCTCCAACATTATCCGTCATCATGTTTCTGCATTGTCTCCTGCGAAGATGACATCCAGCTAATCCTCACTCCCTGACCACACCTCAAGCACCCAGACCAAACTCATTACAGGCATGACTGAAGGCACTAACTGAATAAAGATGAACTATCTGAAGTTCAACTCAGACAAGACGGAGGTAGTACTCTTTGTAAAAAACACCTCACTCTGGGCAGCAGCCTGGTGCCCACCCGAACGAGGACCAAAACCCAACCGGGCCAACAAAGCCAGGAACCTAGGCATAGTAATTGACTAACTCTCAGTGTCCAGCCAGATCATCTTGGTCACCTCCTCCCGCTTCCACACCCTCAAGCTCCTTCTAAAAATCTTCAGATGGCTCATGCTCAACACCTGAAGAACTGTCACATAGACCTGATCACCAGCACACTAGACTATGGAAATGCACTCTTCCTCTGCATCACCACACAGCTCATCAAGAGACTCCAGATCATCCAAAATGCAGCAGCCAGACTCAGGCTTAAACTCTCACCCTGCACTCACATTTCCATACAGCTCAAAGACCTCTACTGAATCCCAGTTCACAAACATGTACCCTTCAAGAGCCTTACAGACTCTTACAAAGCCCTTCCCAATCTAGGCCTTGCACATCTGAACAGCCGCATCAGCTTCCACACTCCAATCACAAACCTCCGCCATCAGCCAGCCTCTGGCTCTTCTATGGCCCCCGCATCTGAACAGCCAAAGCTGGCGAATTCTTGCACCTGGCTACTAAAGCCTGATCACGACCTCACACTGCATTTCAAAGCTGCCAGAAAAGTCCCAGCATTTCACAAGAAAATAAAAATGTGCACCTTCTTTAGGCATCAGGGTAACCTCCTGGTTGATATACACACCATGCATATACTCAGAACATAACAAATATAACTTAACATACTTAACACACTTCATATTACCAGGGACCTAGAACCGCTCCCTGGATAAGCATAAGATATCCTCCAGGTACAGCTCTAAATTAAGTTACTGCTCTGTTTGGGGGAAGGGGTGACTATACAACGGCCTCTTCAGGGTCCATGAAAAAAGGGCTCGAGCTTCTGACCTCCACTTCTTGTCTTTTCAGATTCTCACTCCCAAATCCTGTAAGGCTGATCTCAGATTCCCAACTGGTGAATATTTTCCTTTAACTCTACACCAGCTCCTAAATTATTATCACAGTAAATGTCAGTTCTGGGTGGCACTGGAACAATCAGCACAATAGAACACATACATACACTTGTTCAAATAAACAAACAGCAACACCTTGGTGAACTGAAATTCAAGTCCGTAAACAAGAGAAATGTCCTTTTGAATCCTGTGCAGACTGGATGTCACTCAGGATGACCTACAGAGCACCACCATCACCTTAGTCATTCCTATGCAAACATTTAAATTATGAACCCCATAGGCACTACACAAGCACCAGATTTACTCCGAATATCAAAACGATACACAATACATACACTTAGGGGCATATTTACAATGAAATGTTGGAGCGTGGCGCTGCGCCAATTTGGCAGCGCCACGCTCCGACATTTTCAAAACGCAGGGATGTGCCGTATTTTCAACAATATGGTGCACCCCTGTGTTTTCCCTAGCGCTGGGGCTAAAATTAGCTGCCTAGCGCAAACACAGACACCCTTGCACCATAGTGCAAGGGTACCTGCATTGCAGGGAATGGCGTTGTGCTTTTTCTATGTGTGCTGCAGAATGCACCACCCATTGAAAAACCAAAAATGAGGAGAAATAAAAGCATTTCTCCTCGTTTCGCCATTCTAACGCCTGCTCTTGTATGGTGTTAGTTTTTGGCGCTGCCTCAGATTTACACATCCTTGTAAATCTGGGGCAGCATCAAAAGCAATGGGTGTTGCGGTGGAATGCCTACAGCAACACCCATTACACGTCCCTTTCATGCTAAGTGATGCGTTATGAAGGGGCCGTATTTATAAGCAGCGTTAACCCCTTGACCGCGATCGGAATTCCGCTCGTGTGCTGGACATTCCGATCGCGGGTGGGGTCGTGACTAGCTGAGCTCGTCATGCGCACAGCGCTACCGAGCAGCATGACGAGCTGAGCTCGTCATGAGCACGGAAGGGGTTAAGCCACAAAAAGTGGCCTAACCCTGCTTTGTTAATACGGAGAAGAGCATAGCGCCACCAGAACGTCGCTAAAAGTGATGTTCTAGTGGCGCTATTCCCTTGTAAATATACCGCTTAGATACAACAGTCTGCAGGGCCTATTTAACCATCGCACTTGTAGTGTCTCATTTCTGCCATAAAATAAAGCTTACTTTCTGATTGGGTCATACATACATATCACAGTGGAAGGGCAACTGTGAAAAGAAAATGAACAAACATGTTAAAGCAAACATCTTTGATGCTATTTTCAGTGTTCTTTCTTTAATCAATGTTGCAATTCCCGGCAGTATCCCCGAGAGGTTTTCCTTGAAGACCTCTGCCTGAGGCCTCTGCCTTGCCTTCTCAGTAGTGCTGTCTGTAATCACCAAACTCGTCCTCTTTTAATAGTTATGTGTCCTGACCCACAGCTGATAGTCAACACCCATCATGCTTTCACAGTAAAAGATAAGTGCCAATTTGCACAGCAGTTGGACAACAGGAACTCAGTGAAGAAACTGCACGTTTCCAACTGAAGAAAAATAAACAAAACAGTACTGACGGGAAGGGTGTGCGTAAAACTGCATCGTGAGGCTGATGGCATGCTTTTGTTTAGCTGATATTGGCATCCCATTGATAACAGAATAATATATTGTTTATGGTAAAAAATGTATTAAAATTTAAGTCATGTTATATCATTTAAAATAGCGGTGGTTTTGTGGGCGGAAGATACCTTATAATATTTATCACCATTATCAAGTGCAAATATGCATACAGCTACACTGCATGTGCCCTGACGTATCCTCAAAGATGTCTGTTTGGATATGTCGTAGTAGAGAAAACAGGAATTGCAAATTTTTACTAACTCTTTGTCTGTGGGTGTACCAATCTACTGAGGTAGGCATAGGGCCGACAGGCATAAAGAAATGAATCTTCAAACGCTTTGTGCATAGGGGGGACGCAGAAATGTAAGCACACCTAGGCAGTAGCGGCCCGTGGAGGGAGCTCCGTGGGGCGGTGAGGCGGGGTGGGGAGGGGCAGGGTGGGGTTAAACACCGGAATATGGATGAACGGAGGTAAGTAAACAGTTAAATGAATAAAACGAATTTCGTTGCGCGCGCTGCAACGCATTTTGCAATGCAGCGCGCGCAACGAAATTCGTTTTATTTATTTGAATGTTTACTTACCTCCGTTCATCCTTATTCCGGTGTTTACTACCCCCCGCCCCGCCTCACCGCCCCACGGAACTCCCTCCACGGGCCGCTACTGCACCTAGGGCTATGTGTCAGCAAGATCGTGCGCTGAACATTTTATCAACTTTACATTGACCCCCCCCCCCTTAAACTCCTCCTTGTCTTCATAATGTACATATGGCTGACACCCTACCTACACTCTTTTACCTGCACCTACATCCCCCATGGCATTCACAGAATGCAAAGGTGAAATTATGCAACTTATGTCAGGAGTTACCATCCATCACATTAACACAAATTAACAAGCTTGCCGCAGGGTGTGAATCTCTACTACCAGTTCTAGTTCTTTCACCCAAATCCTTCTATACCTATGACAAGTGCCATGATAATTGTTAAATCGGACCTAAACAGTGTCTGCGACTGGTGTTACAAACACAGGCTTCGAGCAAATCTTGCTAAATTCTGGGGGGCTTATTTATGAGAGTCCTGCATCACTTTTGCACCACGTAAAGTGGTACATGTGCAGCGCAGGGCTCTGATAAAGATTTAAGAAGCCACACAAAACCACCCTGCGTGGCTTTGAGTGGCCTGATAAATCATGAGTAAGGTGATGCAGCTAAATCACTGTGTTGCCTTACTGTGCATCCGGGAGGCATTCCATCGGTGTTGCAGTGGGTTTTCCCACGCAACGCCCATGGAATTTGACGCTGCCCCAGATTTACAAAGTGATGTAAACCTGGGGAAGCGCCAAATCCTTATGCCTCCCGGGGTGAGGTGCAACGAGGAGAAATATGTTTATTTTGCCCCGTTTTTTCCTCTTTGCATGTGTGCCGCATTCTGCAGCATACATAGAAAGAGGAAAATGTCTCGTAGGATTGTTTTTGTGTCAGAAGGTACCCCTTCCTGCACAAAAACTTTTATGCCTACAAAAGAGGCACCCTTGGACCATGGGTGCCTAGGTTGGAACTAGGCTGCTGAGAGGGCGCCAGCTTAGGCAGAAAGACAGAATGCACCGTATTGCTTGAATATGGTGCATTCCTGCACTTTCACTTTGGTGTGGGGTAACAGAACAAGGTGTCTTGCTGCGCTGCCCATCGCCTAAATTGCATAAATGAGGCCCAGGGTATTGAGTGCACATATTCTCCTACTGTACAACAAGAAGGAAATTGTGTAGGCAAAAGAGTGCAGTAATTGAAACACCATGTGGTAAAAGCATTGGCAAAAACAAAAGGTCTGGCACTAGCTGGCAAGCTTTTGAGTTTTCCAGTGCTTGTATCCTTTAATGTTTTTTCATAAAGTTTAAGAGAAAAAACATTAAAAGATGGCTTCCAGTGCATGTACATGTGTAGGGGCACCGGCCTACCAGCTCTGGACTATTCTTATCACTCATAAGGCTTAAACCAGGTGTAGGATACATATATACATCAGACTGTACACAATTACAACAATGTATTTGGGGCTTGTGGGAGAAGAATGCAGCTAAAGCACTTTCAGCATGCAACCCTCTGAGACACTCCTACTGGCAAGAGGAGGACTTTTGCTTCTTCTCTTAATCAAGCCTTAACACAGGTCTGACAGTTTCTAAAATATATTATCGGGTAATACCTGTTACTTTTTGATTTCTGGTAAATACTCTCTAGTGCACTGGGACTTTGATCCTCTTAGCTCTGCAATCTCTTGTTGCACAAAGAAAAACGTGTTTTTTTTAAAATTTGCTGAGCTCTGTAAAATCCTTTCCCCCTTTACAGCCTATGTTTACTTCTCTTCATCCTGCACTCTGCACCCTTTTTTCTCTCATTTTCTCTCTCCCTTTGAACTCTTCCTTCTTGCGATCTCTAACTGACCCCTTACTCCCTCCAATAGGTACTCTATTTACTGCCTTTGCTCTTCTTTTTTGCTTTTTTAGAGGTATTTAGCAGCATTTCTGGTCACAAACTGTGCTTGGATTAATTGTAAGAGATTGTGAATTTGTGCAATTCCGCCCCCATTAACCAAAGTTTACTGCTGCCAGACCCATTTTTTAGGTCGAGCCTCGAAGACCCGTTGTATCTCTTCTACGGCATTTGGCACACCCACCAATTACCATTGGTTGTTATCTGTGTAATTTGGAAATATTGGCATGTTATTGATGCATTTGTTTAAATGCCCCTCCTTTGTGTGCCTAGCTCACCCTCTGGCGATTTCACTAAGAGAACGTTTTGTTTGGCCATCACACCGTACATCGTGTGATGGCCCCTCCTCCCTTGTGGGCATTGCAAGACATGCTGTAGGAGGCAGTGCCTGGCGGGTGGGGGCCATGCAAGGGCCGTGTTTCGCTCTTCGGTGCTCAGAAACTACTTTTTTTTTTTTTACCAGTATCTGAGTTTTATGCCATTCTGTTGGAAAGTGGATTATTAGTAGGGGCAAATGTATATCTGCCACTGGCAATAAGGCCACTAACATAGTATAGGGCTCAGAATAGGTCGTAGAAAATTATTCCAATGCTCAACCCTTGGTAGCTTGGCTGCGAGCAGGCAGGCTTAACTTCAAAGACAGGTATGTAAAGCATTTAAAAACACCAATTCAGTAAATAATTAAGACACCACACAAAATAAAACTTCAACACAAATTTATAAAAATAGGAAATATTTTTATCTTTTAAATGACACCAAAACGAAAAGAATCCACTATAGGGAAATAGAGATATGAATTTTTAAAGATTAGTCACTTTCTAGTTCTTAGAAACCAACAGTGTCCCTTTTGGTCATTTCGTTGCCTCTGACAGGGATACATTCACATTTAGCAATTGTTCTGGAGGATCTCTCGCCAGTCTTGTGCAGTCCCCTCCAGCAGGCTGGATCCTGTTAGAACTCCTCCCTGAAGTTCCTCTTGCGGGTCTCAAAGTGTCCAACACACAATCCAAGGTTCTGGAATCTCCAAGAGGGTCCTTGAAAGTGTGAGACTTCAATTCCCACCATCCACTTGGACAAAACCCTTACAAATCCACTGGTAGTACTCCAGGTTGAGGATTCTTGGTGGTGATGTTCCAGGTGAGCTCTGTTAACCTGTAGCTTGCAGGGAGTCCACTCTTCAGTTCTTTCACAGCACGGTAATCCACAGGGCTGTAGTTCTAGATGGTGCAGAAGGTGCAATCTTCAGAGTGCAGGCCTTAGGAAATGCACATCAAACTTCTCAGCATGGCCTGTCTTGATTTCTTAAGTTTCAAGCAGCAGATCTGAGGGGCTCTGCCCTTCTCAGATACTTATTCCAACTTCTTTGGGTCAAGCAGGAGGTCACTCCTGTCCAATAGGCTGCAGGGTACCACCCAAAGGTCTGACCACTTCCTGCAGAGTGTGGCTCTATTTTGTCCCAGAGTGCACCAATTCTTCCAAATTCATAATGGCTGATTTTCCAGCAGGGAGAGAAGAGCTGGCTAAACACACCCCTAGGATGGCTAATCTCCATAGACTCTCCCCCTTGCATCTGCTCATTCCTTCCTTAACCCTAGCATCTGTCTTAGGGTCAAAAGAGTGGAGTTGTAAATGACACTGATGTCTTCCCCTTCCCTTGAAGTCCATTGTTTACGACTCTTCCCCCTGCTCTGGCATTCCTGTGCAACAGGACACTGCCCTCCCAACAGAGTTGGTCAACCCCAGGGGCTCTTTATTACCTCTTCAAAGAAGCCTGGCTAATCCACTTAACTCTGACCAATCATAACAGACCACTGGAAGGCTGAATCTGGGCTTACAAACAAGAAAGTCTTATAACTTCTTGTATGTACATTTTAGGAGAAATTCAACAATATCATATTGTTGAGTTTATTAATACCATTCTGGGAAGTCTTTGAACGGTACTTTTAGACTTCGCCTATCAAGAGTTATTAGTTAATAACTTCTTGCCATGTTAACCTATGTGGCATGGGATTTGCAATGGGAAAAATGACTTGGCCATTTTTCCAGCATCAGGGCTTATAAAACATATTTTATAAGTACTCTACATATATCTACAGCCCCCCACCACAGGAACACCTAGGGGAGACCTTAGAGGTTCTGAATATGTAAAACTATTGCAGATTTTCCCTCCACAGTGCTCCTACCACCAAAGTCGATTTTGGGCAGCACTTTATCACAATGTGGGGAGTGTAATGTGCCATTTCACTTAACCCAGGGCATTTAAAACTCATTTTATAGGGGTCCTCCTTATAAATACCTGATCCCCTACCCCTGGGACACCTAGGGGAGACCCTGGGGGTACCTAATCTGCCCAAACATTGTAGGTTAACCATTTTTAAGTGCCCCAAACACAAAAGTTGAGTTTGGGCACAATTTACTTTTTAAAAGCAGTCCTGCAACACAGAGCCACTTTTAAACTGACCTCAGGCTTCAGCAGTGCACATATGCAAGTGCAGAAAGGGCTGCTGGCCTCTAAACTGCCATGCCCTATTATATACTAGGGACTGATAGGTAGTTTCAATCCCCCTGCCCTATTATGTACTAGGGCCTTAGAGGGTAGGTCATTCCAATCACAGGGATACCCCAACCCATAGTGTACCCTAGTGTATGTAGGTATTTTCACTGTATTCTAAATGTGTCTCTTTCAGCATAGCACTGGCCCTGGGCCTGGTTAGGCAGAGCCCAGGGTCAGTCAGAGTCAGTTACCACCAGTACCAGTCAGCAAAAGGTTGGGGGGTGCCCAGGGCACAGAATGACTTTCCAACATAGCCTCCCCCAACCGAAAGGTGATGGGTTACTAACCTTTACCCTGGTAGTCCTCATCAGCTAAGTGGAAAAACCTGGAAAGTCCATCTGCATTTGCATGGGCAACCCCAGGTCTGTGTTCTACTGTAAAGTCCATTCCCTGTAGGGAAATGGACCACCTTAACAGCTTGGGATTCTCCCCTCTCATCTGCATGAGTCACCTGAGAGGCCTGTGGTCAGTCTAAAAACGAAAGTGAGTCCCAAACAAATATGGTCTCAACGTTTTCAGGGACCTAACCACAGCAAAAGCCTCTCTCTCAATGGCACTCCACCTCTGCTCTCTGGGAAGAAGTCGCCTGCTAATAAAGGCAACTGGCTGATCAAGGCCCTCTTTATTTAGCTGTAACAACACTGCCCCAATCCCTTGCTCTGAAGCATTTGTCTGAACCACAAATTCTTTTGTGTAGTCAGGGGCCAGCAACACTGGTGCTGAACACATAGCAGCTTTCAGAGTGTCAAAAGCCTTCTGACACTCTTGGGGTCCAATCCATCTTTTTGGGCCTCTTCTTGGAAGTGAGTTCTGTTAGGGGCCCCACAATGGTCCCACAATTTTGAACAAACCTTCTATAATATCCTGTCAGTCCAAGGAATGCCCTGACCTGAGTATGGGTAACAGGAGCTGTCCAATCCAAAATAGTTTGGATTTTAGCTTGGAGAGGCTGTACATGGCCCCCACCCACCAGGTGGCCCAGGTACACCACAGAACTCTGCCCTATATGGCACTTACTTGCCTTAATAGTCAGGCCTGCCTGCTGCATGGCGTGAAGCACTTCCCTTAGGTGGCTTAAGTGATCCCCTAGGTAGAACTGTATACAGCTATATCATCCAGGTAAGCTGCACTGAACTGTTCCAACCTAGACAAGACCCTGTTCACCAACCTTTGAAAGGTGGCAGGTGCATTCTTTAAGCCAAAGGGCATTACCTTGAACTGATAATGTCCCTCTGGTGTGGAGAATGCTGACCTCTCCTTTGCTCCATCAGTGAGGGCAATCTGCCAGTAACCTGAAGTCAAATCAAAAGTACTCAGGTACTTAGCAGCCCCTAACCTGTCAATGAGCTCATCAGCTCTAGCTATAGGGTGAGCATCAGTC